>OZ053301.1:42661664-44089164 GCA_964056655.1 Arabis hirsuta
CTATTACGTGTAGGATCAGATGCTAAGAGTCAGAGCAGTAACAGGGAGAGTCTCTATTTGAGAACGAAGGTTTGGTGTGAAGTAAGTAAAGTTTGGAGAATAGCATTACCTTCGTCTTTGTTCCGAATCACTTCGTTTGGGAGCATCATTGTAGCTCAAGCTTTCATCGGTCACTCCTCCGAGTTGGGTCTATCCGCTTATGCTCTCCTCCAAAGCACATTTGTCCGCTTTCTCTACGGTCTAATGGTATAAGAACTATTTTTTCTTCGTATGTTAGTAATCTCAACTAGTCTTGATTTTGATCTGGAGAAAAATCCGTTAGTTTTGAGTAGAAGTAGTCTTTTTGGGTGTTAAATAGGGTGGTATGTCAAGTGCGACCGAGACATTGTGCGGGCAAGCATACGGTGCAGAACAATACCACACAATGGGGATATATCTACAACGTTCATGGATCGTGGACACGGCCGTGACCACTTTGTTCCTACCATTTATCATATTTGCGGGTCCCATTCTTCGTCTATTAGGCCAAAATGTTGAAATTACAAGGACCGTTGATGATATCTATCCTTGGATGATCCCTTATGTATATAGCTTGATTTTCACTATGACTATGCAAATGTACCTCCAAGCACAAATGAGGAATGCTATTGTAGGCGTTCTCTCGACCTTGTCCCTGGCTCTTGACCTCTTGGTCACGTGGTGGTGCGTGAGTGTTATGGGGATGGGCATTGGTGGTGCGCTCCTTGGTCTTAATGTGAGCTCGTGGGCTATAGTATTTGCTGAGTTTGTGTACGTTTTTGGAGGATGGTGCCCGTTTACTTGGACCGGATTTAGTACGGCTGCTTTTGTTGACCTAGTTCCTATGCTCAAGCTCTCCATTTCTTCAGGCTTCATGATCTGGTAATTATTTATTTTTTTGTTTAACAGCTTTGATACGAATGTAATACAAATGCTACACAAACCCAACACTTAAAGTAGAGTTTCTATAGGAAATTGTTGACACACAACCACAAAGCCAATAGAGGGAGGAGTAAAATTATTTACTTTATTGATATGAAGTAATGATATATATATGCGAGCAATGTTAATACTTATATTCTCTAATAACTTTGTTTCTTACATTTTTGAACAGCTTAGAGTATTGGTACATGAGCATCCTTGTCTTAATGGCCGGTTACACGAAAGATGCGAATATCGCAATCTCTGCTTTCTCAATATGGTAAAGTCAAAATCTTCCTAGGCATTTGCAAACTTTACAATTAGAGGCTAAATTATCTGAATTAAATCATATTGAAAATTTGTAGCCAATACATATATACATGGGAACTCAACATATGCCTTGGCTTCTTGGGTGCGGCTTGGTAATGCTCACATATTTATAAAATGTTCAATCTTGGGATATTCATAAATGCCATATGTATGCTCAATCTAATTAATTAATCGTAGCGTTCGAGTGGCTAACGAGCTGGGTAAAGGAGATGCAGCTGCAGTGAGGTTTTCAATAAAAGTGATACTCACAGTATCAACAGTGATAGGAGTGACATTCTCCGCTCTATGTTTAGCTTTCTGTGGTCAGATTTCTTATTTGTTTTCGAATAGTGACGAGGTTTCGAAAGCAGTGGATGATCTATCGATGATCCTTGCCGTATCAATCTTACTTAACAGCATTCAACCAATACTCTCAGGTCACACATCTCTAATATATATACCATGCTCAAAATCTTATATTTAATTTACTAAAATTTCAAATGTTTTTCGAAAATGATAAAAACAGGGGTGGCAGTTGGAGCAGGGATGCAAAGTATAGTGGCATTTGTGAATTTAGGTTCTTATTATGCAATTGGTGTTCCTTTAGGTCTCATCCTTACTTATGTTTTCAATCTTGGTGTTAAGGTACTAATTAAACTTCTAATTTCTTCCTTTTTTCTTATATTTTTGTGTACATTTGACTGAATCTACTTTTTAAAACCTTAATTTACTTTCGTTGTGTGAACTGTAGGGACTATGGTCTGGAATGTTGGCTGGAATTGCGATCCAAACTTTGATATTGTGTTATATCATTTACAAAACCGACTGGGAATTAGAGGTATAAGCAATTTAATTTGTTTTTCTTGCATGTAACAATGAATTTTGTTCACAAGACTATATACATCGATTAAAGTAACATTTATAAACTATATAAAAAAACCCTTTAAAATCTCATTTAATTTACAGGTTAAAAAAACAAGCGAACGTATGAAAATGTGGAGCCTGAAGTCATCTAACGAAGAGTCGAATCATATAAGAGAAGATGAGAGGAAGTGAAGAGAAGTGTTTCGATAACATTGTTCTCTTTTTATTACATAAAAAAAAACAATGTAATAATATGTCATTGCTATATAGCTTTAAATTTTATCTGCAGAGCTAGCTCGTGATTTTTTTTTTTTAATTTCAAAAAACATTGTACACGTAAATCATGCAAATATCACATCAATCTCAAAAACAATATAGTTATGCTGAAATAAAGTAGCCACATTTCAGACGATACTATAACGTCTATTCTTGTTTTTTTTAATTTATTAGAAAAAAAAAACAAACTACACTCATTTTTAAGATAACTCAACAAGGAAGTGCTTCACTATGTTGTTAAATAACAGAGCACGATTACATTGGCTATTCAACACGACAAAAATCAAGTCTCTATCCTTCAATTCTAACTGTTTCTTTTTGTATGCCAAATCTTTAAGAGTAATCTACAAAATCGATGAATCAACAACAAAAAAAAAAAGTTTCACCTCCATTTCGTCAGTCGAAATGGTGCAATGCTTTAGACCCATTAAAAAATCCGGTGAGTGGGTTATTCGACGACTACACTCATCCTGAGGGATTAGTCGGATGGTAAAAACTCGGACACCCTCGGTTATCAAAAAAATAAATAAACAGAACATGCATATTATACATCATTTTATGACCTTCACAACTGAAACAAAAAACTTCACTTAATTCCAAACTTACAAAAATCATTGAAAAAGACTACAGTTTTAACCACATTTTATGAATATTTTGTGAGCACCCAAAAATATATCTCAAACGTTTTCAAACTCCATAAAAATTACATGCACATCGTACTTAAACAAAGAAAAGAATCAGACAAAAGACGTTACCTTGTAAGGTGGTGATGTCTGTCTATATATTTCCCCTTGGAAACGATAAAAACAGAGATGATTTTGTGTGTGTATATATATCAAAGGAATAAAAATAGAGTATTTGGGCACTTAAAGATAAAACAGAGTAAGAAGATTTTGACGTTATAGACATTATATTACCTACAATTTTTCAATTTAAAATTTATAAATGTGGGAGTTGAAACTCGAACAATATAATTTTTTTTAGGGTTGAAGACCAAAGATTTTTATGTTACGAATCACGGACTGCAAATAATAAGAAAATGAGTTTTTTTATTGATGTTTATGCGAATCAATGTTACAAGTGTTTCTGTCAAAAACTGCGGATCCCCCTCCATGAGGGTTAGCAAACATATATATAGATTCACTCCGCGGCTAAGGCTTATGTCGAGGAGATAAAGATGCCTCCCGTATTTCACGGAATTCTCTCTCCGCAGAATCGACTACATGCTGCGGGCTTCTCTTCATGGCTCGGCCCACTTCTGGATGATGCAACCCATTTCCGCAGCTCGGTCCACTGCTCGTTGCCACCATCTCACGGGTTAAATTTATGGTTTAGCCGCGGGTCGGATTAACCAGAAGATGAAGTTTTTTCGCGGGTAACCTGTTAAGAATTTCCGCGGGAAATCCGTTAACATTTTTCCATACTTAACCAATTTTAAGACATTGATTTACAAAAAGTGGATTTTAACCCTTACAATAAAGCTCAAATAAGTTACCGTTTGGTTTTACATTCAAGATTATATTATTTTTCTTCAACCTATCGTTCGACTGTCATTTCATATCTACAGTACAAATGTTGAATCCATTACACACACAAAAAAAAAAAACAGAAGAAAAACGTATAATTCTACTTGCATTGTAGGTGCGTAACTTCCACATAAATTTTATTTACGCTCAGTTTTGATTTGAATTGGTCGTTTCTATAATCTTGTTTTTGTTTTTAGGATCTTGAATACAAAGTAGATGAAAATAATAATCGAAAAAACTGATTCGCTGAGCAATTTCAGCAAAAACTGATTATTTATTACACTGAATTTTCTCAGATTATTACATAAATACAGATAGAAATTATAGGAAAAAATAAAAGTTAAAAATGGAGTAAATTATTTGTACAATAAATTGAAAGCAGGCAAGTCTCTGATGCTCGAAATATCATCAAGTGCCAGTTCACGTTCCAATTGCGCCCTTGTTGATTTCAGAACGTCCTGCAACAAATTGAAAACCGGTTAACGCATAACCAAACCGGGAATTTCCAAACCCTAACAATCTTGGTTCAAAGACATTTACATTGAATTCCATGTATGAAGCTCTTTTGGCAAGCCATTGTGCATCCATCATTTGGAAAGCTATACAGTAAAGATTATCAAACGCCATTTCGTCTTCTTCGAGAAACCCCAAGAACCTTATCCCGGCTATTGTTGACGGTTTACCTGACGAGAAATACAAACATATTTCAACCGTCTGAAATCAAAGGGAAGAGTTATGAAGCTTGATCGGGTACTTGGTTTCTTGAGCATTTCACCTGATTGAAGATCTAACATTTGTGCCAACATGAATGAGATATTGATTCCAGCGACTGCGAATGGATATTCCCATTCGGCTCTTGTTCCATCTTGTTTATGTAACAATCTTTGGAATGATTCCTGTCATAATGAAATCACATATCTTGTTAGAACCGTTGCGATTCAGAGATAACTCTATACATAGAATTGTGTGAATTTCAGCAACTTTGGCATTGATTCTCTTTAAAATAATTTTCTTTCAAAGGGGATTGAGAAAATCAAAGACGTAGATGTGAGTCAGAGATGCATCACAAACCGGATAGGTCTGTGCAAAGAAGATTAGATTCTCCAGTGATATATATCCTCCACCTCTACAAAACCAATTTATGAAACCAATCATCAGTAAAATGACTAGAGATGAAGAAGAAGAAGATTCACACGACCAAAGATAATATTGTGTACCGAAAATCTGTTGAAGGGTCTGTTCCTTGCCAGCCCATCTCCTTCCATAGTTCGGATTTAAGAGGTGGTAGTTCCCTCTCTGGATAAGCTAACCTCCATAACTGTCTAAGTGCATCCTATAAATCATGTGATTACATAAATATCAGACAAAAAGATTTTATTGCAGTACTACGCAATAAGAGAGTCCATGTGAAGACTTACTTGATGCTCCACTCGAGATCCATCAAATGGAATTTCTATTCTTTGCTTAATGTTTCTCAGCCTTTCTTCCTAGTAAGAGGTGAAAATACAGAAGTAGTACATCAAATTGAAAGTGACTAAGTAGGCTTCCGAATAAACCAATTTCAAATGTAAGAGTCTACGAGGCATCCACCAGAAACACTCAGTGATAACTATTCAACTTTTTACATCTATTTTTCTTAATGAAACTAATGATCTTAAAGCAGTAACCAGTATTCTTATAAAACAAGCCAATTAAGTATTTTGCAGTCTTGCAAACTTCTACAAACGTGACAGTAAATATATAGTTACACAAGTAGCTTCACTCCTAAAGGTACCTCAGCAATGATAAATTTTTAATCCACCATCTAGATTTAGAACTATATGGAGACAATGAAGCACATTGATTTTGTTCCTAAAACCAAGAACCTGATATGAGCTTTAAAGAGATATGGTATAGGCTAATCCTCTTAAAACATATCATTCGGTATATATTGTTTCCAAAGATAAGGTAGATCCTTTGAATATACCTGTAACATACTAAGAGGCGGTGGCAAAAGCCTCCCACCAGAACCTATTTGACCAAATGAAGCCAGAGGAAGAAACCTCCCAAAAAGTGAACCAGATCCAAAGACAATTTTGGCTGCAAAACCAAGAAACAAGTTACAATGTGATAATTCCCATTTCAAACAATCAAGGAGTGAAAATAACAAGACAACCAAGCCAAACCTATCCACTGAGCCCATTGTGCAATCAACTGAGAAAAGATCAACGTCCAATGAACTTGCTGTCTCTTCCGTTCTTCTTCCCATATATCCTCCAGAGTACGCTCCTACGAGACACACCACAAATATAATACTTAAAATGGTTCTTCTCATCTCTATTTGAAAAAAAAAAAAAAAAACACTGAAACACTAACCTCATTGTACTTATCTCTATTATTATTACTATCACTACTACTTCCCAACAAGGGTTCGCTTAAAGTTTCCGAGTCTGTTGCATCATAACGTTCATACTTCCTCCCATCTACATCCCCATGATGAAGCCGCCTCCTCAGCGTCGCAGATGCCATCTTGCAAAGCAACAAATACAAGCGAACAAGCCCCTGCATAATACCAGGAACCATAATCAAAAATTGAAAATTTGAGTCCATCAGAAAGAATAAAAAACCATTCCTTTGTTCTGTATTCAATTTTTTGCACATTAGACCCTAATTGACCACACAAGTTCACAGAACAAATCCGTGCTTAGAGATCAAATCAAGTGAACAAAACGAGACCTTGAAGGCTTCAACAGAAACCAAAATTCGAGAGACTAATTTCAATTTTCGATCTAGCAAACTACACACCGATGCATCTGCGCAAAGTCACCAACCATTGAATTCAGAACAATCAAACAGAGCTCCCACCACAAACGCTAATTTTTCAATTACAACACACAAACAAGCCCTCAAATCTCAGATTCAACTTTTTAATCTCAAATCAGGAAACTTTACAAACAAAACACCACGAAATCCAAATTGGTCGGAATCTATAAGATCGATTTTAAAGACCAAAAAAACACAAATCTGGGATTAGGGTTAGATCGATTCTCTTACAGGGAACGTGATCTAGAGTGAAAGATGAGAGCTTCCTTCGAGAGAAAGGTAAGAATAACTCACGAAACCTGAATCCCAAAGGAAACTGTCGCCGCCAATTTCACACAATTTCTATTTAATTTCCTTATTACATTAATCTCTCTCTCTCTCTCTCTCTCTCTCTCTCTTAATACGTTACCATAAATTAATTTCAATTTCAATTTATTTTTGTTGGTCAACGACGTGTGTGCAGGTTTAATCTACGACCCGGTTTAGTATCCGGTTAAGACATTTGTAATTAGGCTATACCCGACCCGACCCGACCCGACCCGTATTCCATTTTTCATCTTCTTCATCAGATCTGATTCAATCTGAGAATTGCTCTTAAACCCTAGCACAAACCTTATCGCTGCCATTCCGGTAGTTTTCTCCGATTAAACGATGACGCTTCACGCCGCAGTAATCCAGAAACTTCTAAACACCGGAGCACATCTCGGCCGTCGCGCCGCCGAGCATCATTTCAAGCAATACGCTTACGGGACTCGTAACGGAATGACAATCATCGACGCCGACAAAACCCTAATCTGTCTCCGTAGCGCCGCTCATTTCGTCGCTAACCTAGCTCACATGAGAGGTAACATCTTCTTCGTCAACACGAATCCACTCTTCGACGAAATCATCGAGCTCACATCTCGTCGGATCCAAGGTGATTCTTATAATCACAACCGTGCGATGAATCTGTGGAAGATGGGTGGGTTTTTGACTAATAGTTACAGTCCTAAGAAGTTTCGATCTAGGCATAAAAAGCTTTGCTTTGGTCCAACTACTATGCCTGATTGTGTTGTTGTGTTTGATACTGAGAGGAAAAGTTCGGTGATACTTGAGGCTTCGAAGCTTCAGATTCCTGTTGTTGCGATTGTGGATCCTACTGTGCCATTGGAGTACTTTGAGAAGATTACTTATCCTGTGCCTGCTCGTGATTCGGTCAAGTTTGTGTATTTGTTCTGTAATGTGATTACTAAGTGCTTTGTGGCGGAACAGATGAAGTTGGGGATTAAAGATGAGAGTAAGGAAGATATGGTGAAGGAGTTAGCTGCATGATTTGGTTATTCTCGACAAAAGTATGGAACTTTTATAGTTCGTTTTGGAATAATTGTTCTTGAGAATTGTGGTTTTCACAACTTTGGAATTCTGGTTGTTTTTTACATATTTGGATGATTTTTGATTATCTGACATTGGAAGATGGTTGGTAGATTGTTCATTTCTTGGAATTCGATAGGTTAGTTTAAGAAACAAGTTAGGATTGAATCTAGGAATTTGGCATCTCACTTGATAGCCTTGGCTTTTTCCCTCTGCAATTCATTGTTGGATGTGGTCAGATATTGTAGATGGAAGTGTTACTACTTAAAGATTTTTGGAATGACCCATTTACTGTTCAGGTTAAGGGATGAGCTGGCTGGTATAAGCTTGAATGTCTTTAGGCAATTCAGTCTTAGTCTAGAGATACTTTTTCTGTCGTGCTCGTGATTTTTTTGGGAAATCGCTCTGGTCATATCTCCTTTGTATAGTTTGTTTGTCAAGTGGTTGGATCGGCTTGGTTTCCAATGAAGACACAAACGCAAGGGAAAGCAATGTAGTCTCCATCTATCATCCTCTGGTACGAAGTAAAATCGCGGGTAAATCTCTTATAACTCTGGAAAACAGTTGACGTTTTAAGATGTTAGTATCGAAAAGGGGGGACGGAGAAGTCTTCGTCGGGTCAAATTTCATCAAAGCCCTCTTCCCATTTCTTAATCCTCTCTTTGTCTTTGTGCCTCAAATCTTTTAATCTCAGCAAAGTTCCCTCTCTGCTTCCTCATGTCCCCATAACATACTGGTATTACTATCTCTCCAAGTTTAGTTGGCTTGAAGCTGCATAGTTCTCAGAGACCACTACGATTTGCAAATTTTGAACCTTCAATCACCTCGATAACATTAAGTCTCTGAAAGCTTTGATCCGCATCCGATTCAGGGATATGAAATATCTTGAAACCTCTTGCATAGCAACTTCAACAAAAGATTGTAGCCTCTAAGGGAACTACATTATCTATCAACTGAAAAATCATAAGCTAAGACGAAAAAGAGCCGATTTTGAAAAAGCCTTGAAAGTTCAAAACTTTAGCTTCAAAAATTTTCCATTCAGACCCCACAGGGAGGATACGTGGAAGAGTCAAAAGGTCAAACCTTTTTTCCCAAAAACTTTCCCAAATTCTCCAAAATCACACTCAAACACTTAATTACTAAGAAGGAGAGAAAGAGAAAAGATCAAAGATCGGCGAGAAATGTCTTCAGTTGCAGCTAGGGTTTTCAGGGGATGCAGATCGCTACTAGCTCCTGCATCGAGAGCCACCTCTTCATCTGTGGTTTCTTCTTCCACCAAGAAGTCGGCGGCGAAAACGAAAACGAAGACGAAGCCTAAGCCAAAGCCGAAATCAGACACTCCGGCGAAGAAGACGCCAAGGTCCACCGGAATCTTCAAAATGGCTCCTGTGTCTCCGGTTCTCGCTCAGTTCCTTGGTACCGGTGAAACTAACCGTGCCGACGCCGTCAAGGAGATTTGGACCTATGTCAAATCCCACGATCTTCAGGTTCCTCTTTTAAATTTCTCTGCATTTTTGTTTGGTGATGTTTGAATAGAGCATAATCTATGAAATGGATAAGATTCTCTGTATTCTGATGATATGGGTCTTGCATATAGACCGGAAAAATAGGGTTTTTGTGGTACATTTTGCTATATGTTTCCTGGTCTTTGGAGTTATATATCAACTTGCTTGATCAAATTAGTAGTTAGTAAGATTCACTTTTTGGTTTTCAAATTTTGTGATTTGTTTTTCATCTTCTTCGATTGTCTAATCCAAAACATGTACTGATGTTATGCTTTATCTCTGGTTGCGATTTCTTGTTCTTGGTAAAATAGTAGCTCACGTCTCTTTGCTCTCTCCATTATTTCCCCTTGTGTGCCTCTTGATGTTTGGTTTATTTTACTCTCTGTTTTTGCCTTTCATTGCTACATCTCTGTGTGGGAGATGATATGGTTTCAGTCTCCAAAACTGCTCTCCTTTGGCTTTATGAACCTAGAAAACATGGCAGAATATGTGATCCGAATCTCGTCACATTCTCTATTAGGTCGGATTGACACATTGTATCGAGTTAGGGAATACCGCTTTCTTTCTTAATTTTGTGCAAAATGTTGTGGTTTTTTGGTTGCAGAATCCAGCTGACAAGAGGGAGATTATCTGTGATGAGAAGCTGAAGCAAATATTTGACAGGAAAGACAAAGTTGGGTTTCTGGAGATCACGAAACTCTTGTCCCCGCATTTCGTGAAGGCTGCTTGACAAGATTAGCTTAACATGGAAGCTGCTGATTTGGTTACTAAGTAAGCTCCTTTTATTTCAGTGATCTTGTGTTAACGTTGTCAATATCTTTGAACTCTCTTTGTGTCTGTTGAAAAAGAAGATTCTAAACATGGTTTGACTAATGTTGACTTGTGAAGAAATGTTTGTGCTTAATGTTAATCAAGAGTGATCCAGTGGTTAAGAAGTAAGAAGTCACAAATGAAAATCTTTATATGCTAATACGCATGTTTTAGTAGGTTCAGAAAATTTTAAACTTTGAAAGAAACAGAGTATTTGGGTCTACAAAACAACGTTTAACCTCAAATGCAAAACAATGTTTTCCTTTTGGATCCAAACTAGCAAAATTCTTGTTCCACAATTAAAAAACAAAAAAAATCGACCCTTACGGAAAGACAACTTTTGATTTAGCTCTAAAGTAACCATTTTTCACCAAAAGTGGGAAAAAAACCAACGAGCATCCTTGAAAAATCTTGACGAGGAAGCACTAAGACGTTTAAAATCTTGGCCCACTTTCTTGGTTTTGAGATTGTAGACGCAAATACTATCATCCTTGAAAGTATTGTATATACGATGCTTATCATTACTAAAAAATATGCAATTTTTCATAAGTACTCCATCTTTGGCTGCAACCGTTACTCCTTGATCCAAAAGCAATGTTTCGTCCCCTGTAGACTCGATCGTGCTACATTTTGAGTTGCTTTGAGTTGGTCTTTTTGTTCGAATCATCGACCATCTTTTTACGGCGCTTCATTGCAATTTTCATTGTTAGGGCTTATAATGTGTGATAATGTATTGTCTTATTCATCTTAGTCGAGATTACAGAGAGTCAAATTTGCTCATAAAAAACCAAAATTTTATTTTGTTTTCTCTCCTTTATTTTTTGGGTTTAAAGCAAATTAGTCCCAAGATTTAGTTGAAGCAATGGTGGGATGCAGACTACAGTGTCATCGACTCTCATCTCCAAAGCTTTATCATCTTCATCAAACCTCAAAGAGCTTCGTCGAGTCCACGCACTTGTAATCTCTCTAGGCCTTGACGACTCAGACTTCTTCTCCGGCAAGCTTATCGACAAGTACTCCCATCTTAAACAACCCAACTCTTCACTCTCTGTTTTCCGGCGAGTTTCTCCGGCGAAAAATGTCTACCTCTGGAACTCCATCATTAGAGCGCTTTCTCAGAATGGCTTGTTCTCTAAAGCCCTCGAATTTTACAAGAAACTCCGGGAATCAAAGGTTTCTCCGGATAAGTACACGTTTCCTTCCGTCGTCAAAGCTTGTGCCGGATTGTGTAATGCGGAGATGGGAGATTCGGTTTATGAACAGATATTGGAGCTGGGTTTTGAATCTGATGTATATGTGGGCAATGCACTTGTTGATATGTACTCGAGGATGGGATTGTTGGGTAGAGCACGACAAGTGTTCGACGAAATGCCTGTTAGAGATATCGTGTCCTGGAACAGTTTGATATCCGGCTTTAGTTCCCATGGTTACTATGAGGAAGCCTTGGAGGTTTATCATGAATTGAGAAATTCTTGGATTGTGCCGGATTCTTTTACGGTTTCAAGTGTTTTGCCTGCATTTGGGAATTTGCTTGTTGTCAAACAAGGACAGGAACTCCATGGTTTTGCGATGAAGTCAGGTGTTGATTCCGTTTTGGTGGTTAACAACGGACTACTTGCGATGTATTTGAAGTTTAGCAGACCAACAGATGCAAGACGAGTTTTTGATGAGATGGTTGTTCGAGATTCGATTATTTACAATACTATGATCTGTGGATATCTCAATTTAGAGATGTGTGAAGAATCTGTGAGGATGTTTTTGGAAAAGTTGGATCAGTTCAAGCCAGATACGATAACAGTTAGTTCTGTTCTCCGTGCCTGTGGACACTTGCGAGACTTGCGCTTAGCAAAATACGTTCATGACTATATGCTGAGAGCTGGAATTGTGCTAGAAACTACTGGGAATAACGTTCTAATTGACATGTATGCAAAGTGTGGTGACATGATCTCGGCAAGAGATGTGTTCAAGAGCATGGAATGTAAGGATACTGTTTCGTGGAACTCGATAATCAATGGATATATACAAAGTGGAGATCTTTTGGAAGCCATGAAACTCTTTAAGATGATGACCATCATGGAAGAGAAAGCAGATCATATCACTTATTCGATGCTTATATCTGTCTCCACTCGTTTAGCAGACTTGAAATTTGGGAGAGGGCTACATTCTAACGTGACAAAATCTGGAATCTATTTCGATCTCTCTGTTAGTAATGCTTTGATTGATATGTATGCAAAGTGCGGGGAAGTAGGAGAGTCTCTGAAGATATTCAACAGTATGGAAAATCAGGATATGGTAACATGGAACACGGTTATTTCTGCATGTGTTCGTTTTGGAGATTTTGCCACCGGTTTGCAGGTAATTACTCGAATGAGGAACAGCGGATCGGTGCCTGATATGGCAACTTTCTTAGTTATATTGCCTATGTGTGCTTCACTTGCAGCTAAACGACTAGGCAGAGAAATCCATTGTTGTCTTTTGAGGTTTGGATATGAATCTGAGTTGCGAATAGGGAATGCACTAATTGAAATGTACTCAAAATGTGGTTGTTTGGAGAGTTCCTTTAGAGTCTTTGAACATATGAGTAGAAGAGATGTTGTGACATGGACAGTGTTGATCTATGCATATGGAATGTACGGCAAAGGTGAGAAAGCTCTTGAAGCTTTTGCTGGTATGGAAAAATCCGGTATTGTTCCCGATAATGTCGCCTTCATTGCCATCATCTATGCTTGCAGCCACTCTGGTTTGGTAGAAGAAGGCTTGGTTTGCTTTGACAAGATGAAAACTCACTACAAAATCGAGCCGCTGATCGAACACTATGCTTGTGTGGTTGATTTGCTGTCCCGGTCACAGAAAATTTCGAAAGCCGAGGAGTTTATCCAAGCAATGCCGATAAAACCTGATGCTAGCATATGGGCATCTCTGCTAAGAGCCTGTCAAACAAGTGGGGACATGGAGACAGCGGAAAGAGTGTCTAAGAAGATTATCGAACTGAACTCGGACGATCCAGGTTACTCGATTCTAGCATCAAACGCGTATGCAGCCCTGAGAAAATGGAACGAAGTGAGTCTAATCCGCAAATCCTTGAAAGACAAACACATCAAGAAGAATCCGGGATATAGCTGGATCGAAATCAGCAAAAAAGTTCACGTGTTCCGTGCAGGAGATGATTCAGCTCCTCAGTCCGAAGCTATCCACAAGTCACTTGAGATATTTTACAGTCTGATGGCTAAAGAAGGGTACATTCCCGATCCACGAGAAGTGTCGCAGAATTTAGAGGATGAGGAAGAGAAGAGGCGTTTGATCTGTGGGCACAGTGAGAGGCTAGCCATCGCTTTTGGACTGTTGAACACAGAATCAGGGACGCCGTTGCAAGTGATGAAGAATCTTCGTGTCTGCGGTGATTGTCATGAATTCACGAAGCTGATATCAAAGATAGTGGGACGTGAGATATTAGTGAGGGATGCTAATCGGTTCCATCTCTTCAAAGACGGCATTTGTAGCTGCAAAGACCGGTGGTGAATAGTTTCTTTGTTGTAATTCAGAGCATGGCTTCCTGACACCAGTAGATTGGTCAGTGTCATTTAACCGAGTTTGATGATCTGATCAAGAAGGAGACACACCACTCTGGGGATTCAGAGACATCCAAACCCGATCCTGAGGTTTATGTTGTGAATGAATACACAAAAAGGCGGTTTTCGCACTTCGGGATTCGAATATGAGAAATCTGAGGCCAAACTGAGACTTTTCTACTCGATAATTGTACTAAGAAAACTCTTACGAGAATTGTAAGCGATTTGTTGTCATCCAAAAGTCATGGTTAGTACTTGTTGGATGTTCTTGCTTTATCACAGTTTGAACACTTCTTGTTACCGATGGAAATTTTCCATTACAGTTAAAAAGTTGAATCGATTTACAAATTGAAAAACAGCAACATTTTTTCCAAATGAAGATACATTCAAGCCAATCACAATGTTCTGCATCACACTTTGTTAATTTCACACAGCAAAATGTTCTTGAACCAGAAATCTCAAAAGAGGTTCGGTCCTAAAGCTCCAATGAGTCCAAAATCTGAAATTATAGTTAACCCTGAAGGGAAACCAAACAGAGATTCCTGATTTGCATAAGAATTGTTTCTGACTACTGTTCGCCTATTTGTCGCAGAAGAAGATTCTTAGAGGCTTTAGAGCATTGTGATATCTTAAGGTAAAGTAAATTTACTTGTAGCCCCAAATACACTGGCCATCTGAAGCACAGCAGATTGAACGGCAGGAGCAGTTGGTACTAGCGATTCCGGGAGACATGGAAAGCACTCTGGCTGATTTTGTTGGTTATTGAAGACTGGAGTGTACAGCGCCAAGACAGCCCGGCAGAATATGAATCTGCAGGTAAGGGAGACAAAATCCGAAACCGTAGATAGATAAGATTAAAAGATTCAGAGAGTTCAACAATCTTCAATAGGCTATACCAACAATGTTTATGGGTCCTAGTTCCTACACAATCTATATCCAAAAAAAATGAATCTCCAATCTTGTAATTATGGAAGATCCTCAAATTGTTTTAGAACTTGGAAAAGAAACATTTACCTTAAGAGAAGCCTTCTCAAGAAGGGATCTTTTAGAATCTGTGACCACACAGGGTGAAGGGTATCTGATGCTGCCAAAGTTGAAGCCCATTCGTTCATAAACGAGGAAAGAAGCTTCTCGGCCTTCAGAAAAATATCCTGACACATATCACAAACAAAAGACGTAAAGAAAATGCATTTTGAGTATCAAGGAGATTAAAGCTCAGCTCTACCTACCGTTTCCATATCGGAGCCATTAATCCCAATTAGCAAGCAAAACGCTTGGACTGGTGCAGTGAGAAAAATGGTGAAAAGGCTACCACTGGGTTGTCGAGAGAAATCAACAGAGATAAGCGGAGGAGTATGTGATGGAGACAGAAGTAATGCGGCTGTTTCTCCTTTCTCCGCTCCACATATATTCTTCAAAATTTAAAGTGAAAACATTCATACCAAACATAAGTATTCCAGAAATGAATCTTAACATAAGAAAGACGGAGTCTGGTGACTTACCCTAAAAACTGTGCTGCTATCACTGTCAATGATTATGAAAAGAGGTTTCCTTGTGAATGGGACTAAATCAGAGGGATAGACGCAGCTTGATCCTGGGGAAAGACAGTTGTCAGATAAAGTTCGGAGAGACTTGAAAAATAGCAAATTCTATGTTTCCCTTGTTTCCATGAAAAGAGATTTAAAAGTTTCTGCAGATTTTCAGACTTATTCCCCTCGTGTGCAAAACGTTATAATTGGATTGATCACAGTGGTCCAAGTTTACCCAATATTTTAGTCGAATCAACCTCCTACATGCATATCGCCTAATGTGATAGTATTAGATGGATGTTTACATGAAAGTTTCAATAATTCTGGAGTGGATACCTGAGAGCCCATGACTGCCAAAAGACAAACCACTTGGTGTACTGACTGCGTCCTCACTGATTTGCCTCAAAGACAGACCAGGTGTGTCACCAGATGGGTCTCTCTCTTGTTTGATTGTGTGAGATTCAAAGTCTCTCAAAATATTCTCCTCAATGCTGGTTACACTTCTGGCACTCAAGGGAGATAACGAAGTCTGTCCAACCTTTCCTGAATGAAAATGTATATGTTAGAAGCTAAGGAACTCAATATTCTAAACAGAAAAAGCATAATACACACATTACCAGAAGCAGACAGATATAGTAAAAGTACGCCATTGGAAGGAAGCTCCTCACAAATGGTGGCCAAAACCTACCAATATAAAACAGGGTTCACAGAAAGCCAATGGTTTTCGCAGATCTAATTTGTGGAAAAAAAAAGCTTAAAAAACGAAAGTCAGCTTACAGCCAAGAAATGTGTTATGGATGGACGATAAAGGACAGCTTTGCGAGGGTTAGGGGGCAAAGTAGGATCAGTCATGCTCTGGGAGTTTATACGAGTAACTCCAGTGGGAGCGTTCTGACCAATTTTAGCACCAGGTGACTGATATAATGAACCACTCGGTTCCCACTCTAAGCATTGAAGCATCCTGAACGAATCAAGCGTGAGCTCCGAATACTTGACCTGGTGGAAATCATTCAGCAAGATTGCAAATTTAGAGGGTAAGAATATTAGAAATAGGCATTCATAGAAAACATGAACAAGTAAAACACTACCTCATTGTAGTGATAACTGCTCAAGATTGCATCCGTCAACCTTAAAGACCTACTTGTACGAGGTGTACCAACATCCAGATTAGGATCCAACACAAGACTGTATCTTAGAGGCCTGATGTTCATAAAAGCAGTGTCAGATTTCAGAAATCTAACTATTTCCTGCGCCACCACCTTCCATTCTTTAAAATCAGTTTCCTGAAAACATGAAAAGCTGTTTGTATAATAGACAATGGAAAACAGAGATAAAAATGGAGAAAAGATTTTCAGAACAAAACCTGAAATGTCCTCTTGCATTCATCTATCAACCGTTTAAACTGCTCAACGAGTTGATGCACCATCTCTCGACGGCCTAAGACCAAACACACCATAAGAAACCTAGCAAGAAACCGTAGCTGTTTGTTTGCAATATTGAGATCCTGAAACAGTCCTTCTTTGAAGTACTCTCTAGTCAATATTGCTTCGTAGAATACATAGGACTCGGACAAGTAACCCGCATCACTCGCTCGCATATAATGTCCATAGTAAAGCTGCGCAATACGAGACGCGATTTCTCCAATCTCCCATCTCTTAAGTCCAGCTTCTACAAGCTTCTGCCGATTCTCTTGCTGAAACTTCCATAGTTGTGTGTATACCTTGAATACCTTGAAGAAATAGTTCTCATACCTGGAAACAAACAATAGAGCTCCAAATTACATAAGAACAACAATCCGAAATCCGTTGAAAATTCCAGAAACACTAATCGATTTCATTCTGATTCTCCATCTACCAACCTAAACAAGCTTCATAATCCGATCGATTTTCTCATCGGAATCGAAAGAGAGGAAGTACCTGCTGCGTTCATAGAAAGGCAAGTCTCTGATTTTGGAGAATTTTTTGTCGGCTTTGTTAACGAGAGACCAATAAACTTCACTCAGAGGGATACTATTACCACCGCCGGTGATTTGCTGCGACATTTCTGAGGAATTTGACGATCACGACGAAGCAGAGACACTCTTATTCTTCTTCAGAGAGAGAGAGAGAGAGAGAGAGAGAGAGAGAGGAGAACGCTCGCCGTTCCCTACGCGATCGGAGATTTTGGTCGTCGTCTTCTCTAAGATCGGCGAAATCGGGTTTTTTGGATAGTTAAAATGTTGTACCGACCGGTTTACGAGCGTAAATTAGTCTGACCAATGAAATGAGTCGGTTTAAACGGTTCGGGGATTCGGTTTCGTATTTTTTAATTTGGGGAACATTTTGTTGAATGAAATAACCAAAAAGAAAAACACATGAGAAATAATTGCATTTGAACAACTCGAGGTTTCTATTTAATTATAGTGTTATTCAATTATTTATTTCATGAATTATTTTAGATTTATTGGATTGAATATTAGTAGTCATTTATCAATTTAGTTTGAATTACATTGTTATTCAATTTGTTAAATTTTAATTGAATTAAATGTTGGTGTCATTTTATTTTAGAATAGATTATATAGTATTGTCGTTGAAAAAATATTAATGGAGTTTCACTAAAAAAGTTGTAAAGAACCAAATTCAATCTTTATTGATTAACTACAATTTTATCAAAATTAAAGTCTATAACCTTCTTTTTTATTTATTGAAGCTATAAAGAATTATTAGGTTTCACAGTTTTTATTTGTATTTTTGCGATTTGAAAGTGAACTAATAGACTTTCCCATGAAATTGAAGCTTACAATTTTCAACATCATATTCTCACACATCAAATTCAAGCTTTGTTCTCGAATATATTTTGAAATTGGTGTATCTAATACTATTATTTTGTATTGTAGTTCGAACTGGAATGAAAATCAGTTGGATTTGGAGTTGGTTCATATCAGATTTTTCCCAATCCCAATAACCAATGTCAATCTAAAAAAAGAAAATCAGTACACTTTTTTATTAAGACGGAGGAGTATTTTGTAAAATTCGTAAATCATGGGCTATAGTGAAAACAATGATTAATTTGAGGTAGTTTTTAGTTATTTTTGAAACTTTAACTGTGGATAGTTTTCGATAGATTTGATAGAGAAGAAAAATGACAGGTCCTTGAATTCGAGTTTCATGGATGACAATCGGAGCTCTGATCCAATGAAGAGGTATGTATTATTATTACTTTGTTTTGTCTTAAACCCAACAAAATTGTTTAAGCAGCTGTTTTAGTTTAGTGATTGCTCTCGTCGATCTATAGGCATGAGATTGAGAAAGAAACTAGTGGTGCTTCGAGGAAGCTAGAAGAGAATAATGCTAAGTTAATTCAAGATCCTGAGGAAATGGTACTGATTCTCAATCTCGATTTTTGTAGAATCTTATTCCAAGTTCTCTTTACTGATATTAAGTTTAATAAAAGCAGGCACTTTATTCAAAAGCAAGGTCTCAGGAAGAAGAGATTCATAATCTCCAGGAACAAATTGCTGCTGCTTGTTTGAAGGTAACATCATGAATCTTTCTAATGAAAATTTGAAATCAGAAATTGAATTTTGCATCTTTTGATTACAGGATATGCAGCTGCTTAATGACAAGTATGGATTAGAGAGAAAATGTGCTGATCTTAGAGTGGTTTGTCTTCTCTTTTGCTTTTGTACAAGTCTATATATCAAGATTGATTGATGGAAAGTGCTCATCTTTAGCTTCTGGGTTTGATTACAAGTTGTTGTTAATTACTTAGGCAATTGATGAGAAACAAAATGAATCTGTTACGTCCGCGTTGAATGAATTGGCTCGTAGAAAAGGCGATCTTGAAGAAAATTTGAAGTTAGCGCATGATTTAAAGGTAAATTGGCTTGTCTCAGATCAAGTACTAGTTCATTGCCTTTTAACCTTGTGTGTGTGCTTCTCTCACTCTCTATCTTCAGGTTACAGAAGACGAGAGGTATATTTTCATGACGTCTTTACTTGGTTTATTAGCCGAGTATGGGGTTTGGCCTCGTGTTGCGAATGCTACCGCTATATCCAGTGGCATAAAGGTATTTTGCTTTCACTACATCTTTCTTCAAATTTATACACTAATCAATCTTAACATTTATATTATCTTTCTTCGTATGTAGCACTTGCATGATCAGTTGCAATGGAAGATTAAAGCTTGCAATGTAAGCTCTCTATCCTGTAGTTTTTTTGTTGAACAACCGAGAAATATTCTCAGTTTTAGTGTACTTACAAACATTTCCTTAGTGTAATGTTGTCTGCATCTGTCCTTTTGCTAAATTAGACCTCTGCAGTAATGTGAATACTCTTCATGAATTCCTTTCGAACTTGTTGTGATGAAATCTTAAATCACAGGATAGGATTAGAGAATTATCATCTCTTGCGGAAACTCAACCTGGAACAGAGTTTATTAGTAAAGACAACCATGATCCCAGAATTTCTAAAAGTCAAGCTTCTTATGGATCCACGGTAGTCTCAGCAAGTAATTTGCTAAATTACTTATCATTTGCTCTTGAAGACCTTTTCTAAAACGTGTGGCATCTTTTCGGTAGAAACTGACTTTGCGTGTTGATATACTACCCTTAATGCAGGATCATGGTAACGATTACCGGACCAATGAACAACTTTTGCCACCTATGGACAATGTTACGAGAAACCCATATCATAACCTTACGCAAGAAACTGAAAGTTTGAGATTTAATAATCAGATTGGCGGTGGAGCTCAAGGAACTTTACAGCAGCCAAAACGGTACAGTAATCATTTCTTAATTCTCTAAAATCTAAAACCTTCCATTGATTTCAGTTTTAACTGAAGAAGTTCTTTCACAGTGACCAATGCCTGCTTCATTATGCTAACTTGTAGGGAAAATTATGGATATCCTCTAAGTAGTGAGGCGGGAAAGGAAATGATGAGAGAGAGAGAAGAAAAAGCTGAGAGTTCTTCCATGTTTGATCCTTATAATGGGAATGAAGAGTTTGCTACTCATGTTTATGAAGGTTGAATTCATATTTCTCTATTGACTTAGAGCCTAGTGACGATTCATTAAAAATCTTAATCTGACCTTTCTTTGAAAACAGAGGGACCAGGAATCGATGGATTTCAGATTATTGGAGAAGCAATACCAGGAGAAAAAGTTCTTGGTTGCGGATTTCCAGTGCGAGGAACTACTCTCTGTATGTTTCAGGTAAAATATTTTGGTAATAAGAGTCTTTGAAACTAATCAACAGATGAAGATTAATACGTGTGCCGATTTGTTTGTTTCTTCTTGAAAAGTGGGTTCGGCATCTTGAAGATGGCACTAGGCAATACATCGAGGGTAAAACTTGATTTATTTGTCACACCGGTTTTTTTTCAGCTATTTAAAAAGTGTACTATGGTTGAAAAAATTCAGGAGCCACACATCCAGAGTATGTTGTAACCGCGGATGATGTAGATAAACTGATTGCTGTTGAATGTATTCCAATGGATGATCAAGGTCGTCAGGTAAACACGTATTTATAGTGTTAGAATGCGTTTGGATCAGTTGTCTTAAATTTCTCTCTTTTCGATAATGCAGGGAGAATTAGTGAGATTATTTGCTAATGATCAAAACAAGATTAGATGTGGTAATGTATTCAATGGAATCTAACCCAGTTTTTGTGGATATCGAAAAGATCTGTTACCGTTCCTTTGCTGAGAATGTCTTTGCTTATACAGACACAGAGATGCAAACAGAAATCGACACATATATATCCCGAGGTCAAGCAACCTTTAATGTGCAGCTCCTGGTAAGTTTGAAGCTCAGAGCTTGAATCCAATGTCTCTGAGGTTAACTCAACTGTGGATCTTTTAACCGTTTTTCGCTGGTTCTTTTTTCCAATAGTTGGATTCAACAGAGAGTTGGGAACCTGCAACGGTTATTTTGAAGAAATCTAGTTACCAGATTAAAACGAACAACGTAGAAGCTGTGGTGATCTCAGAAAAATACTCAAAGGAACTCCTGGTAAAAAAAACATTCTCGAGATTGAATTTAAGCTCTCTTTCAATTCCATGTTCCGAATCTAAAACAAAACTCGAATTGCAGATAAAAGTACCGTGTGGATTCTCAACACAGTTTGTTCTGATAAGTTATGATGGATCTTCACATCCTATAAGCACACTCAATGTCCGGTACATATC
Source organism: Arabis hirsuta (assembly GCA_964056655.1). Lineage (NCBI taxonomy): Eukaryota > Viridiplantae > Streptophyta > Magnoliopsida > Brassicales > Brassicaceae > Arabis > Arabis hirsuta. The sequence continues at coordinate 42,683,309 of OZ053301.1, forward strand.
TCTAACTACAAATCCCTCTCTTAATTTCGACATTTTAACTATTCGCAGTAAATTTTAATTCGATTTGACTGCATTTTTATTTAACAAACTCACACCTCAAACCATATGAATATTTGTGTGTTTGTTTCACCAGCATGCGTGATACGTTGGTCTTGACCATGAGAATGCTTCAAAGCAAGGTATGTTTTGAGAATTACTAAATTAATTAACCTATCAGGTTATGACATAACTCTTAACTCACCCTAAGTATATATGATTTTTTTTTATCTGCTAATTATAAAAATGGAAGACCCTTTACAATAGCTGAAAACAATGATAATTTCAGCTAGTCCCTACTTAGTTATGAGACTTATCATGTTGGTCTCTATCTAATTTTATATGTTATCATGTATGGAAGAAAAAAACATGTTATACTTAATTAATTAATTGTTCAATTATTTAATTTATATATATTTTCATGAGGCAGGCACTGGACGAACGCAGAAAAGGACGAGTATAAAAATTGTAACTACAGAACAGATCTATCCTCGAGTCCTTCAATTATAAAAAATAATAAAATTCTGCAATTTATACTGTTTGTTATTGAGTAATAATTGTTATAGCTATAGTTTTTTGTATTTTTTTTTTGTCGTTTAGGTCTTTGTTTTTCTTTTACGTAAAGAAAAATATTTTCGTAATAGACGGTGACACTAACTTTGGAGTTTGGACTGAAGCTAAAAGCGTCGGAATCTCTTTACATTTAATATTTTTAGCTCTATAATTCCCTCTTATTTTTTTTTATAATTAAAATGGTCTCTTTTAAATGGTTCTATTATTTAAGCAAATACGATGCAACTTAAAAAAGTTGCAAAAGAGTTGTAACTGTGCAAAAAAGTTTGTTAATACCTGATAGTAATATAATTTTCCTTTTCGTCTTGGTTAGAAATCAAGTTTAAAACCAAATACTTAAGTATAATCAAGCTTAAAAGTTTTAATGCATTTCTTCGAAATATGAGATTACACCTAACTTTTGCCAGTTAGCATAACCAAAAAAGGGGGACAACTTTAGCCATGTGCAAATATGTGTAACCAATCATCCACGATAATGTATACATATATTTACAGTTATCTTGAACCCTCAAGAAGATTTTGATTAATGTAAAAAAAAACAAAAATCTTGATTAGTACTATAATTAATATGATTTTCGTATTTTTTGTCGGCAAATAATAATTTGGATTGCATATTTGAAAATTCCAACATAAATTGATATGATCAACTAAATCATTTTATAAGGCAAATAATTGGAGAGTTCTTTTCAATCGTCCCTCGAACCAATGTTGAAAACAATATTTTAAGAGTTATATTTGATTCCAAAATTTGTCGTAAAAATGTGTACATAGCAATCATGGGAAGATTTTTTTTACTATATATGGTAAGTTATATACTTACAGTCACAGATGTTTCTTGTCGAAAATTATACGTTATTATTACTAAATTGAAAACGAAAAATGGGAAAATCATAATTATCATGTAGTCAGTAATATACGTATGTAATTTGTATTTCTGACCACGAATCTGTAGATACGTGTGAATAACTTTGTCATACACGTGGTCCATGTTCAAGTATTCCACCTTCGTCAACAACACTTCACCAACCATTTTTATGCCTTTTAAAAGCTTCTCTTCTTTGTCGACACCAAAATTACTACTCAAAATAAAATCACATTATTTCATTTTTATAACATTCACATTTCCCAAATTTTCAGAAAATTATTTGCACTAACAATCCATTTCTCAAGGTATGCATTATTTACCTGAAAAAGATACTATATAAATGGAAGCATAAAGTGAAAGCTAAAGAATAATAAATACATAAAGCAAATTCCTATACCTTTAGTAGTTATACAGATTTGATAAAGAAGAACATTCACGATAACAAAAAATCATCAAATTTTCACTAAATTAATGTAACCAACATATAAAGTATTTCATGATCATTGATAGTAATGATATTAATCAACTTAGAAAAATAAAACACTTACCAGACAAAGCTGACCCCAAGAAGAAAAGCAGAGAGAAAGAAGAGAGGAACACTTCACCTCTCTCATCTTCTTCTTCTTCTCGATCTCTCCTCTGCAACTACCATCAATGGGTTCTACAGGAAACCCTAATCCATGGGGACCATACGATTCATACAAAGACTGTTCACAAGGAGTATGCAGTGTCTACTGTCCTCAATGGTGTTACATCATCTTCCCACCTCCTCCTTCTTTCTTCCTCGACGAAGAAGACGACTCTTCCTCCTCTGATTTCTCTCCACTCCTAATCGCTCTCATCGGAATCCTCGCTAGTGCCTTCATCCTCGTTAGCTACTATACACTCATCTCCAAATACTGCCATCGCCGTCGCAACAACCCAATCTCCGCCACCACTCGTGATCACGGATTCTCTACCTCCGTCACCGATTCATGGCCGAATCCGAATCCGAATCCGAATCCGAATCCAACTATTGGTGATGGACTCGATGAATCTCTGATTAAATCGATTACGGTTTACAAATTTCGCAAGGGAGATGGATTTGTTGAATCTTCAGATTGCTCTGTTTGTTTAAGCGAGTTTCAAGAGAAGGAGAGTCTGAGATTGTTACTTAAATGCAATCACGCGTTTCATGTTCCTTGTATTGATACTTGGTTGAAATCTCACTCTAATTGTCCTCTCTGCCGTGCTTTTATCACCGTCGGAACCGATCAACCGATCGAGACCGAGAACGATGCGATTTCGAACGATCGAGATTCCGATTCCGATTCAGATTCCGATTCTGATTCGGTTGTTGTTAACTTAGATCTAGAAACCAGATCTCGGAGTGAGAGATCGAATCCGAAACCACCGGAGATGGAGGGATTTAGAGACGGAGAAGAAGAGCAAGTGAATCGGAGATCGGCGTCGGTGAACTCAGGAACGGTGGTTTTAATCGCCGACATACTCAGGGAGATTGAAGACGACGAGGAATCAGCGGGTGTGGGAACTTCACGGCGGGTAGAAGAAGGTGACGGTGGAGAGAAGACGCCTCCGCCTCCGCCTCCGTCGGCGGCGAATCAAACGAACGGAATTTCGAGTTTTCTGGCTCGGAGCTCGATGGCGATGAAGAGATCTGTTTCGACTGGTAAATTTGTTTACGATCGATCAAGAAATTACCGTTTACCCAATTAAATTTAAAATTAGGAAAATTTGAATATTTATAAAGGTCAAAATTGTAATTGGCTATTTATATGGTTGGTTATCTTATACCGATCAAAATCATTGTAAAACCATTTGAAATAGAGCAATTTTTTTGGTTATGGGTAATCAAAGAGTAAGAAGATTAGGACTTATATGGCGTAAACATTTGAATAAAATTGGACATACATATAATTGTGAAATTAATTTAAATACAAAAAATTATTAAGAATTAATCTCTATAAGCTGCTCGTTGTTGAAGCTAGCCATGGTTCCAAAGGACACGTAAATAAATGACTCCACATTTTTCGGAATCAAGCCATTTCAAACCTCATGTAGGCTCTCTCGATCTCCAAGTGTATTCAAGAGGTATCGGTTGTTCAAGACGATGAGATTATCTTCCGTAGGAACAAAAACACCCTACAACATTTTTTTTTAATGGCCGTAATCAATAAGAAATCTAATCTATCAATAAGAGACAGATAAGACTTACATTTCCATCTCAAATGGAGTACGACTCTAGACTGGGGATGGTAACCGAGATTGGCAAATGAAGTCTGTGGCCATAAATATTCACACGAATGTACCCATAAATATTCTATATGGAATGATACAATCAATTGTACGATAGAGAGTCTTCACCGAGCTTGGACCATGTCTCCCGAACAATCTCAATTAGAGTAGTATTTGAAATAGTTTTCTTTTCTTTTAAACACTAAGAAGATGCATCTTATTAAGGCCGATCTCCGGCATGAGGAAAATGACAAAGCTTCAAGAGACATCAATGTGTGATATAAGAATAACAAAGTTTAAAGAGAAATTTTAAAAACACATTTAACGTCTTTGTAAAATACGTTCAGAAAAAAATAAACACATGGTATTAAAAAAAAAAAATCCAACAAATATATATAAGTCGATAATTTAGCATAAATCTATAAATTAATTTTCTTTAATTTTAGTTAGCAAAAAATAAACATAAATCTATAATGTATAATTTATAAATATAAATCATGAGAGTATTTTTGTATTTTTCACTTTATTTTTTTTCAAAACCGTAAAATTGAATCACTTTCTTATTATTTTAATTTCCAAATTACAAAGAATATTATGTTTTGCTTTCTCTCAAAATAAAAATAAAAAGCATTAATAGAAAATCAAAAAAGTTTCAAAAACATATACATCTATATATATATATTAGTAAGAGATGGAAACATTATTCTTTAAAAAAAAAAATCAACAATGGAAAACATTATTTCTGGTTTTGGCTACGTTATGATTATATTTTTCCCAAAGATAAGAAGTTATAGTCATTGAATATTAGACAAAAAAAAAAGAATATTTTATATGTTTATCAAGTTTTGGTAAGTTTAGCTATATCACCACAATGACATCACGGTATTTACGACATAGTTTCTCCACACTAATCATTAAACTTAAACACATCATACGATTTGCTATTTGCAAGGGATTTGATGACCATAAAGTGCTCTTCAATCATTCACGAGATCGTAAATTACATAATTCATGATGTTAGAGTATGAAAATAAGTAAACAGAGAGGTTAATTTCTTCCTAAAATTAGTTTTTAATTATGGAGATAAAATCAATCTTGTATGTAATGTAGACACACACACAAAAGAAAAGAGAGATCTTCATACTTTCGCAGACATTAATACTCCTAAAATCAAGGGTTTTCGTATACCTCATACCCTCTCACACTCTACTATAAATAAACCCTCTTGAAAATCATTCTAAACACTCGAAACACATCTTCTTTTTTCTCTTTTCGCAATGGCTCTCTCAAACTCAATTCTTGTAGCTATTTTCTTCTTTGGCTTGATGATCATGTCTTCATCGGCTAATCAAATCTCTCATTCAGACAACAACGACAAGAATGAGACAAGTGTGGTGAAAGGAAAAGATCCTCAAGTGTTACATCCAGGAGAATGTATCGATGCGATCAAGAGTGTAGAAGGTTGTTTCGAGGCTATCACTGGGATATTCAAAGGAAAACGTATTGGTGAAATAAGACATTCTTGTTGCAAAACTCTTAATGGGATGTCTAAAAATTGCTGGCCCTCTTTGTTCCCTGGAAAACTCTACCTACGTATCACGATTAAGTTGATGTGTTTGTTTAGCCAAATGCAAGCAGATTTATCCGATGATAAGTACTACTGATAGTAATGTGTTGTTGCTATTTTTATTTTCTTGGAGAATAAGATGTGGTCAATCACGTCAATGATGTAATCTTCCTATGTTTATTGATATCAATAAAAAAAATTTAAGTCTTTGCTTTAGTTTCTAATCTTCTTATGCATCTGTTATTTGTAAAGTTCATGTCACTTTAATTTTACTATCTTGGCGTTTTAACCTGAAAACAAAAATTGCATCTAATAGAACAAGAATTATGAAAAATCCTGCTTAATTCTTAAAAAAATATCGAAATGCAAATATTTAGTTTATTGGTGTTAACACAGAAACATTATACTCTATATTTCAAACCAAGGAAAATTCCATTTTCATATAACATTACTCAGTTTGACATTTAGAAAACTATCTACGTTTTCACGAAATTTTAAAATAAACAAAATTTAGTCATTGAATATGTTTATCAATTTTTTATAGATTTAGCTACATACACCATAATGACATCATGAATGCACTTTACAACATAATTCTACTATATAATCTTTAAGCTGCTTGAAATCTTCCTATGATTTTGCTATTTCCAAGGGATTGGATGATAACCGTAAGATTTTTTTTTTGCTAAAAATGATAACCGTAAGATGTTCTCCAGTTATTCATGAGATCCAAAAATTGCAGAGTCATAATATGAGAGGATGAAAATAAATCATCAAAATGATAAATCTATCTCTAAAATTAATTTTTATTATTGAGAAACAGAATTGATCTTCAACGTTAACAATGTATGTATGTACTAATGTAGACACAAAATTTCAGTACAGATATGTTTTCATAATTTTGCAGACATTACTCCTAAAATGAAGGGTTTAATTTGCATATATCTCACATCCTACTATAAATGAACACATCACTGATTTTATTTCCATTTCGAAATGTCTTATTATAAACACTTTCCTTTGATCATTTTCAATATTTTCTTCATGCACATTTAATACGTTCTCCTACTTCAGTATTTCTCATAGAAAAACTTTGAATTGATATAGTAAGATACAAAAATCTATCATATACTCCAAAAAGTATACAAAGGTCTAATGTCTCGTTTTATAACATGATTCACGAAGACCATCATCAAATCATTTGCAGGTTAATAATAATAAAACGGCCTCAAACCTATAATCATCATATGCGAATCCAATCTTTCTTTTATCGAACCTATAAACTGCTGACGTAAAAAGAACAAAAGAAACAGCACTGCTGACGTAACAGCGATGGGGTTGGTCTTACCAACATCACGATCTAGAGGAAACTTTGGCACACCTTTGTATTCAATTCCTTGTATGACACGTCACAAAATTGATCGAGTACAAGTTACTCTTTCGTTACGATGTACACCAATAATTAATTAATATACCACCTTGATCGGAAGATCATACAAATTCTATTTATTTTTGTTCCCACGACCACGAGTAGTATTTATTTTATGAAAAGGTATCAATTGGAGGAATATGCATTACTGTTAACATAAAATGTTTGAAAAATCAGATAGGTGTTGTCTTTATTTAACTTATCATGTATTCGCATATCTTTGGTTAATAATATATACAATTATAAGCATATTCTCTTTTATATTCCTTGCCATAACGTGTGTTATTATTTTTGTTGACAGTTTTCTTTTCATGTGATCCTGACTGTTTAGAAGATACAAGTAACTAAAGTCGATCGAATTATATATCATATATGGAAAATCAATTAGGTAAGAATTTTGTTAAAACAAAATTTATTTCATAAAAGAAAAATATGTCGGGCAGAAAATAATGTAATTATTTATTCAAACCAAATTGGTAAAAATTTAAATTCCCTCCAACTTTATACAAATTCAATGGATAATAATAATAACCATGACGTGCGTACTCATGATTTGCCGTTTACTTCCTTATCTAAAACTCTTTCTTCAAAATTTCAATCACTCTCTCCATATTAATAACGTGTAAAAATGTGTGTGTATATAAATATAAACCAAGTTTCTTCTCAAACATTCACAAATAGTAAAGAAAGAAAATGGCCGAGACGACTAAAGGCATATCAGGATCGTATCCGATTAAAACCGTCGTCGTTTTGGTCCAAGAGAATCGTTCTTTCGACCATACTCTTGGTTGGTTCAAAGAGCTAAACCGGGAAATCGACGGCGTCACAAAATCAGACCCAAAATCAAACCTGGTTTCCACCCCCGACCCAAACTCTCTCCGTATTGTCTTCGGAGACCAGTCACAGTACGTTGACCCGGATCCGGGTCACTCCATTCAAGATATCTACGAACAAGTGTTCGGTAAACCATGGGATTCGGATCACCCGGATCCAAACCCGGGTCCAGCTACCATGTCCGGTTTTGCACAAAACGCCGAGCGAAACAAGAAAGGAATGTCTTCAGCGGTTATGAACGGATTTAAACCGGACGCTTTGCCGGTTTACAAGGAGTTGGTTCAAAATTTCGCCATATGTGACAGGTAACGCCGGTTCGGTTCATTGTATATAAAACCGAAATTGTAACAATTTAGGTTTATATAGAGAAAATTTCATGGCCTTGATCTTGTGTTGAGCAGGTGGTTTGCGTCGGTTCCGGCTTCGACGCAACCAAACCGATCATACGTGCACTCGGCAACATCACATGGAGCAACGAGCAATGACAAGAAGTTACTAATTGAAGGGTTTCCACAGAAGACGATATTCGAGTCGCTTGATGAAGCTGGTTTTAGCTTTGGCATCTATCACCAATACCCTCCAGCTACTCTCTTCTATAGGTACTTTTTATTTCTTACGACTTATGATTGAAACCAAAGATATTTAGTCATTATTTCAAGAAACTTTATAATAAGTAATTTTTCCTCTTTTTCTAGGGTATTTCGGTCTAAAAAGTTTATTGTATGTTATGTTTCTATGATTTTTTTTTTTTTGCGTTTTTCAGGAATTTAAGAAAACTCAAATATTTGACACATTTCCACCAATACGGAATACAATTCAAGAAAGATTGCAAAGAAGGTAAGCTACCAAACTACGTTGTCATCGAACAACGTTGGTTCGATCTATTGTCGATTCCGGCCAACGACGATCATCCATCTCACGACGTTTCTGAAGGTCAAAAGCTAGTGAAAGAAGTCTACGAGGCCTTAAGATCAAGTCCTCAATGGAACGAGATTCTATTCATTATAACATACGACGAACACGGTGGATTTTACGACCATGTACCTACTCCGATCGAAGGAGTTCCTAATCCGGACGGTATCTTAGGACCTTCACCATATAATTTTGAATTTAACCGGCTTGGAATTAGGGTTCCGACGTTCTTCATATCCCCTTGGATTGAGCCTGGCACAGGTAAATGTTACTTATAGGCATTTCATTTGATGGTCTAATATTTATGAAGTTTAATCTTTTGAATAATGAGATTAATTATTTTGGTATAATGTGTAGTTCTTCATGGGCCGAATGGGCCGTACCCAAGATCACAATATGAGCATTCATCAATACCTGCAACGGTCAAGAAAATTTTCAATCTCAAAGATTTCTTGACAAAGAGAGATTCATGGGCTGGTACTTTTGAATCTGTTATTACAAGAGATTCACCAAGAAAAGATTGCCCTGGTAAATTATATATCTTTTCATCTTCTACTAATCCTATCAAAATTTATGATTGTATATTTCGAGTAAAATTACCTCAAAAAATTTATTTATTTTTGAATAGAAACATTATCAACTCCGGTTAAGTTGAGATCGACCGTGGCAAAAGAAGACGCACATTTAAGCGAATTTCAAGAAGAGCTTGTTATAATGGCTGCTGGATTAAAAGGAGATTACAAAAACGAAGAGTTGATTCATAAGTTATGCAAAGAAACTTGCGTTGCAGACGCTTCCAAATACGTTACAAACGCGTTTGAGAAGTTTATAGAAGAGGGTAAAAAGGCAAGAGAAAGAGGATGTGATGAGAACGACATCGTTTATTGCATGGATGATGATGATCATGTTGTGATACAATCACCATCACAACCACAATCAGAAGTACCACATGATGTTGGACCTGGTCCTAAGCCGAAAACTCGGACGTCGTTTTTTAATAAGTTGTTCTCTTGCTTCGTTCGCCATGATTGAAAATGTAACATAATGATTCAATTGTAGTTTTTTTTGTGTGTGTGTGTTTCGGTGTGTGAAATAATCCGATAATTTGTTTTATTCAGGAAATATAAACCTCCTTGTTGTGTAATGTGTATTCATTGTTTAAGAAATTACACAATTGTTTGCATCTTGTTTAAAAATTATATATTTGGTGAGATCTACTTTAATTTAATTATTCGATTGATGAGTAGATTATACCAAGGCTAAAGTCGCTGAACCCAGCTATGCTACTACTGGGTCCCAAAAACTAATTGTAATTACTAAAAGAATAACTTTTGTGTAATTAACTAACCTGATATGTATTTGTGAGCTTCTTTCATAACATTGGTCATATAATCTCTCCGTTTCAAAATAATTGTCATTTTATCTTTAATTTTTTGTTTCATATTATTTATCATTCTGCAATTTCAATGCACATCTATGTCTAATTTTTCTATTTTTATCTCTATTTTTCAGCTTATTAATTACTAATATCAAATAAAACATTATATTAATTAAAAACAAAACGGATTTTTAATATGTTTTTTTAATTTGTGTGAAAAGCCAGAATGACAATTATTTTGAAATTGAAAAAGTAATAAATAATTAAAGTAATATTCCGTTGCATCATATGGTCTATGCAGAGTTTACGAGACCTGCGTGTCTCTGTTGTAATCATTGGGTTAAATTGTAAAGCTGCTTTCGATGCAATTCAGAAACCTCCGGATTGGCCGCGTTATAGGGGTCTTCTTGCTCATATTGATATGCTTCGGACATGGTTTGATTCGTGTTTGTTTGATTGATTGAAATCTATTTCATGGTTATAATAAAAGCATTAAGACGATTAAAAAAAAGAGTAATATTCCGTCTGTTTAATGAAATACTAAAACATAAAGTATAGTCTATTTAACAAAAACGATTTTTTTTTTCCAAGTAAAATTTCTGACTCTAGCAATCTTTTCTCTATTGATAAAATGACTCATCTTGAGACGTGCTATAGACTATATAGTTTTAGCAAATAATTGGTCAAAACCTAATTCATCTACTCCATTTTTTTATTTAATAAAAAGACATTCATATTCAATGTAGAGACAAATGATAGGATATATATAATAGAAAAATATAAAACACTTAAACAATCAAATGCCGAAAACATAACAAGCAAACATTTTATACCAAACAAAAGACACGTTTTTCTTATGCACTTAAAAAAAAAAAAAAAAAAGACGAGTAATTCTTTAGCCACCTCACCGACCCGTCAGAGAAAACAAATGGAATGATATCCAAAAATCACCGTTTATTTATTTATATTTTATTTGTAAAAATCACCGAGTTGATCAACATGCGTAATTATCTATTATGGTTTTCATAGAAATATCAAGTATATATATCTCTGAACTCTTTAAGTTGTTTGATAAGTTTTAATTCAAATTGCTATAAAATTTTGAACCTTTTATGCTTTATTCCAAAATATAGTGTCTTTACTCTTGAGGAAGAAATATTACCTGAAATATATTATAACGTTAGTATTTGCTTGTCATAGAAAATGAATTAATTAGAGCTCGTTTCAGCTAATATCACCAGTATATATAATAATGCTATCATTTCGACATGATCACATGACACAGCTAATTTAAAGAGACAGAGAGAAAACAACTAAAACAGTTAAGACTTTTCGTTACAACATATAAAAAATATGGTGGAGGAAACGAGCTCCGGCGTTGGTTCATCGGCTTCTCCGATCAAAACCGTCGTCGTTTTGGTTCAAGAGAACAGGTCGTTCGATCACATGTTAGGTTGGTTCAAGGAGCTAAACCCGGAAATAGATGGAGTATCTGAATCCGAACCCAGATCCAACCCGATTTCTACATCGGATCCGGACTCTGCTCGGATCTTTTTCGGCAAAGAATCTCAAAACATTGATCCTGATCCCGGTCACTCCTTCCAGGTACACACCTCCGGTTTAGTTCCGGTTCATAAAAGTCTTTGAATAAGTGAAAACATGTTTACTTTCAATTCAATTCGGTTTAAGGGAAATCAAAATTCTCAAGTCAAAATCTGATTTTTTTTTTCCTTATTGAGTTTGGTGTTTTCCAAATTCCGGTGTCCATAAAGTAAAACCAAAAAACCCAAACGAAATTAGACACTTTTTTTGTAACCAGACCGGTTCAGTTAAAAGTTTATTTCGGAATATTTTGACTTGAGTTGAGTCTTGAGATGTGATTTGTTTATCGGTTCTATTTCGGTTTAATTTCATAAATCACGTCGAATAACCGAAATAACTATCGGTTTACCTTGGACTTTTCGGTTTGCTAAACCTTTACCCAATTAGAAACTTAAACCGGTCATTGATACTATTTTCGGTTTGAGATTTCAGGCGATTTACGAGCAAGTGTTCGGAAAACCGTTCACCGACGAGAGTCCGTACCCGGATCCGACAATGAACGGGTTCGTACAAAACGCGGAGGCGATAACAAAGGGAATGGCGGAGAAAGTAGTGATGCAAGGGTTTCCGCCGGAGAGACTTCCAGTATTCAAAGAATTAGTTCAAGAATTCGCCGTATGTGACCGGTGGTTCTCGTCGCTGCCGTCATCAACGCAGCCTAACCGTCTCTACGTTCACGCAGCAACATCAAACGGTGCGTTTAGCAACGACACTGACACATTGGTTCGTGGGTTTCCTCAGAAGACAGTGTTCGAATCACTTGAAGAGAGTGGTTTCACGTTTGGGGTTTATTACCAATCTTTCCCTAATTGCCTCTTTTACAGGTAACTACTTTTCTTTATTTTGAATGATTATAGTTAGAGAAGGAAAATTATAATTAGAAGGAAAATATAAACGGAAAAGTCAAAAGTTACAAATTATGATTGTAAGAGAATATTATTATATGAAGAAAAACAAATGATAATGACGAACCGAATAATTGAAGTTACACCTGGATTACAATATGTATCTAATTACTTGAATGAAATATAATTTAAAATGAACCTCAAATTCTCCATGTTTGATATTTTTTTTAATAAAATAAGTTTCCCGTAATAATCAATCATGTAGCTGAGTGCTTTAGAAAAAAGGTCACATGCTTGGAATCTTTCGATTTGTAGTTTAGTATATAAAGTGGAGTTGATTAGTATAAATGATTAAAATCAGGAAATTTTTTTCATACCGTTTCTAATTTGTTTCAGAACAGGATCACTAATCTTGATATTTGTAAATCTAAGCGGATCACTAATCAGAGATTAAATGTAATAATCTTATCACTAAGACTAATATTTAAATTTTAAACTCAATTAGGAATATGAGGAAACTGAAGTACGTAGACAATTTCCATCAATACCACTTAAGCTTCAAGAGACATTGCAAAGAAGGGAAGCTACCAAACTATGTGGTCATAGAACCAAGATACTTCAAGATTTTGTCTGCTCCAGCCAATGATGATCACCCCAAGAACGACGTCGTTGAAGGCCAAAACCTAGTCAAGGAGATCTACGAAGCCTTAAGAGCTAGTCCTCAATGGAACGAGACTCTTTTTATTGTTGTTTATGATGAACATGGAGGTTACTATGACCATGTCCCTACTCCAGTCATTGGTGTCCCAAATCCTGATGGTCTTGTTGGACCCCCACCGTACAACTTTAAGTTTGATCGGCTCGGTGTTAGAGTTCCTGCATTGCTGATCTCGCCTTGGATCGAACCTGGAACCGGTACGTTTGTGTTTTTATTGGAACCAAGTTTGTGTTAGTTTAGCGGTATAGTCATGTTATGCTGCGGTTAGGGTTAGGGTTAGCCGGTTATTGATTCTTATGCTCAATGATCGTATAACAAGTTCTTGCTCGTAACACAATTTTGTAGTGCTACACGAGCCAAACGGACCGCAGCCAACGTCGCAGTTCGAGCATTCATCGATTCCAGCGACGCTTAAGAAAATATTTAACCTCAAGAGCTTTCTTACAAAGCGTGACGAATGGGCTGGAACACTTGATGCCGTCATCAATCGGACCAGCCCAAGGACCGATTGCCCCGGTAATTACCGGTCACCTAGTCGTAATGGTCCATAGTATGCACAAAATGGTTCACTTATAATTTGTTTTGTGGATTCTTTCAGTTACATTACCTGAACTTCCACGGCCAAGAGACATAGACATTGGAGCACAAGAAACCGACGAAGATCTCACTGATTTTCAAATCGAGTTGATTCAAGCAGCGGCTGTAATAAAAGGAGATCATATCAAAGACATTTACCCGTTGAAGCTCGCGGAGAACATGAAGGTTTTTCATGCGGCTAAGTACGTAGAAGAAGCGTTCACTAGATTCCATGGTGAATCCAAAAAGGCTAAAGAAGAAGGTCGCGATGAACATGAGATTGTTGATCTTTCTAAAGGATCTACTCGTCACTCTAATCCGAAATCTTTTATTGAGAAGTTGTTCTCTTGTTTGATTTGTGATAATTAAACTTGAGTAATCTTCTGAGATTTGTTGTATTTTTGTTTTCCGGATTTTATATGAAGAGTGTTTGCACTTTTATTTTCATTCATAAACAGAACAAAAGTCAGAAACAGAGGATTTGCCAAAACAGAGGAAAAAAACAGAACATAAAACAAGAACAGAGAAATTAAACAGAACAAAACCGAAAAAAGTACTAAAACAAAACACAACACCAGTGATTTTGTTATTTGTAATGATGAAACTTCTTCCTCTTTTTGATATGACAATTGCAAGCATCCACAGTCAAAGAAGTCATACAACCAAACTTCCTCTTCACTTCTCTCCACACACTTATCTTCATCTTCGCGCAATGAGCAACACATTCAAGATTCTCAATCTCTCTTTTCTTGCTGTAATCAGATTTAATGTCGAGTTTTAACAACTTCTTATTCATATTCTCAACTTCATCATCTTCCTCTTCTTCTTCACCTACATGATCATCTATTTTCTTCTCTACTCCTTTGATCTCTCTAGCCACCTTATCGCGAATCTGCTTCTGAGAGAAAAACAAAACTTGCACAACAATCCTCAATGGAAGCTTCTCGTTCTTTGAAGCATGTTCACAAGCCTCTGGCGAAAGTTTACTACATTCAAGAACTCTACAAGCTTCCATCTTCTCCGACTCAATCAAGTCTTTACGCCTTTCCAAGAATACATCAATTGCTTTGTATATTCCATCAGAGTAACTCAGCACCTCGCAAGACGCAGCAACCGTTATTACTGCTAACTCCTTAAACGTTTCTAACCTTAACCCAGCGTCACTCGCAGCAGCCTCGAACAGAAACTCTTCCAACATTCTCGCTACATTCACAAACCGCGAAACATCCGAGACATTATTACTGTAAAAGCTATTGAGAATGGTTCTCAAGAGCTCGAGGTCATAAGATCCATCTTCTTTTGATGACAGGATCAGAAGATCTTTCGCTCTAGCCATGTCGAGCTGTTTACTTATCCTAACTTCAAACCCTTTTCGACAATCAGAACAAGCATCAAGAAAAATCGATTCTTTAAGCGATTCAAACAAGAATCCACACGTGATAGCTCCTCTCTCGCGTGGCAAAAGCCTCTCAACAGCTTCAATTACTTCTTTCTTGTATCTTGATACGCTTTTATCTCCCTCGAAAACCCATCTTTTCGCGTAATTACATACCGATGCCACGAGGATTTCCATCGAGACATTGTGCTTACTCGATTCGAGGATCAATGATTCGTATAAACGAAGAGGTAATGTAATCAGATCTTCAAGCAATCTAGGTTCGTTGAGAGCCTTTTCGAGAAGAGAGTCTACGAAGAAATCGATGAGTCCAACATTAGCTAGCTTGTCCAAAATCTTATCGCTGCATACACGAAGAGCTTTCACGGTCTCGTTCCAGCTTGTAAGAACTTGTTGCTCCAAGAACCTTACTGCCTTGTTCAACAAGTTGTTAGAGCTATGATCATCGTTCATCTCTAGGTTATAAGCAATGCAGAGCACAGAGAGAATGTTTTCAGATGATAACTGGATTTTGTAGCCATAACAGAATCTAGCCACGAGCTCGAAGGTTCTCGAGTCGATTTCCATGTCTCTGAAGATCCAACGCAGTTCATCGGTCTTGTTACACTCGAGTAATGTTGTCACTTTTGCCGATTTCTTAGCTAAAATCTTTTAAAACAAACATCAAAACCTTAGAAATCAGAAGAAAATCGAAAAAGCGATTCAAATATAGGCGAAATCGAATTCAGAAACTTACTTTTTGTAGATGAAATGGGATTCCTTTCACGTAGAGATCAAGATCTGGTGACTTTGAGTTTCTACAAACGATGAACATTAGGGTTGTTAATAGTTCTTGTAAAGTTAACCTAAATGGAAGAGATTAAGAGTCTTACCGGGTCGATGGGTTCTTCGTGTATCGATTCGACATTTTGCAGTAGCTTTTCTATTAAATCAAGAGACTGTGTATGTTTGAAATAACTAGTAAGTGACTGTAACTTGTTGTTGAAGGAACAAGAAGCTTTACACAACCATGGAGAAAAAACAGAGAGAAAGAAGACCAAAGCATTTCTCAATACTGAAGATTGAGTCAAAAGTTAAAACAAGAAAAGAAAAAAAAGAGACGTTAGAGGAAAAGTGTGGTTCTTGCTGAGATTTTTTAGGAAGTATTGTTATGATATTGTGGGATTTCTCAGAGAAAATGTAAATTATCAGAACTCTTTGTTTACTTGTTTTCTTCCTCAGCGATATTTCTGGTTAGATACTAATTAATCTAACATAATTCAAAATATTTTTACTAATCAGTTTCTTTTTCTCCTCATATCATGCTTTTATAGTTTCACTCTAACACGTTGTATAGATTGAGACAAAAGATTCAAGAAAAATGAGGAATTCAGTAAGAAAAAGAGTAAATCGTATAATCATTTCCACACTTTTCCATTTATTATAATGACAGCCAAAACAAGATTAGCTGGTTTACACAAGACAAAGAAATGAAAAATACATATATTAAGAAAATAAATGGTTACAAATTCCACAAATTAAGAGAAAAACAACTAATAGGAGATGGATCTTCTGGTAGATGATGATGAGTGTTCTTTGTCACTTTGACCAGAGATGATGTTACAATTGTGTAGAGACAGACACACCATTTACTGATCTGTAACTACTTTAGAACCTGGATAAGAGAACAACTTCACAGTGTTTCCATATGTTAACTCGGCGAGCTCTTCTTTCTTCATGTTTGAAAGGTTTGCAACATAATCTAGTACCTGTTAATCGCGGAAAAGATCAGACAAGAAATGTGTAATCTGATCAGCAGAAACAAGAAAAATTCAAGATAGTAATAATAATAACATACAGCAAGAATGATTGCAGGCTCATTGAGAGTTGGTTTTGGATCCGAAGAACTCTCATCAGATTTTGGTAATCCGTCAGGCGCATCTGTCTCCAATAAGAACCTATCGGAAGGAATCTACACAAGACCCAGGGGAAAAAAAAACAATACTGTTGTTATTCAGAAGTTGTAAGGGATTTCAAAGGAAAAAAAGTCAATACAAAGGAAAAAGACAAACCGATTTCAAAGTTTTCTTTGCGATTTTCTCATCAATGTAAGTGAACCAGCCAGATAAGGAGAAGTATGCACCAAGCTCAGCAAGTTTAGGAACAACTTCAGCAGAACCATTGAATGAATGAAGAATTACACCCGCGGGAAAAGGCCCTACGGATCTGCACATATCGAGAAATTTAATGCGCGACATAAAACAAGAAAACATAATGCGTTTTTCCCTTCAATCCCTTTGTAAATGCAACTTGTGGAGATATATATATAGGTACCTCATTATCTCGAGGAGATCATCAAATGCATCGATGCAATGAACTGCTACTGGTTTGTTCAGTTCTTTAGCAAGTTCAAGCTGTGGGCGAAACACGGCGAGTTGGTCTGAGTAATCAATCCCTGCTGCTAAGGGACTATTGTCCAAACCAATCTACGATAAAAGAACATAAGTTTTCATGAGCATGTTATTATGATGACATCAAAGCGCTTCAGAGAACTTATCCAAACAAACTTTCAATACACTCTTCAAAATCATACATTAAACCTTATCCTTTTCCGTTTGACACAATATGAGTTTCGATGAATCAAGAGATAAAAAGACTAACTTCTCCAACAGCAGCCGTAGGAGTGGTCTCAAACAACTTCCTCAATGTTTTAAGCCAATGAGGGCTCCTATCTGCAATAAACCTGAAAACCGAAAAATAATAGAAAACATAAAGAATAAGATTTGATCTAACAATTTTAGAAAACATAATTGTAAGGTCATCTGGAGATAATATAAAATCCATACCAAGGATGAAGTCCAAAGCAAGGAACAACAGACGGATACATCTCTCCCATCTCTTTCACCAAGTTCCAATCTTTCTGGCTCCATAAACAAAAACCGTTAAAAACATGTATGTAATTGTGTAAAAGTGACCGAATGATCAAGAAAATTACCTCGGAAGTTCCATTGACTGCGAAATTGGTAACACCGACAGCTAAAGCAGCAGATATGAGCTCAGAGGTTTTGTCAATGACCCTCTTGTCTTGAAGGTGACAATGAGCATCAAACAACTTCATCTTCACTATGAGGTTTCTGAGAGATCTCTGTGGCTTCTTTCTTCTCTTTTGATATTCTTAGATTATCTGGAGAGTCATATATATATAATAGAAGGGTTATCTACCTATGTTTATAGCTTAACCACAAAGCTATGGTTTCATTAACACAAAAGCGTTGACTTTTGAGATAGTTTGAGTTTAAAGTGACAAATGCTACGAAACTCTGATCTGGATTTACTCAAAACTTAAGACTGAAACGATAAACCTGATAAACAAATACATTTCGTAAGAGTATTAACCTAACTTATGTCAAATTAGAGCAAGGAATAGAAATAAGACTTAAAATAAGACTTGTCTCTGTTTGTGATATTATAAAGAAGGAAACAAAGACAACTCATACGTTCGATTAAACACACTTACAGAGGCAGGCATGTCTTAAAAGATGGGTTTGTTCTGAGGCATTGACTTTGTTACAAATTTTGATCCATTCTGCATCTTGGTTCGAGGAAACTTGACTAAACGAAAGAAGATGGGCACCAAAGTTGCAAGTGCTTAGTGAAAAATGCGGTCTATCTATACCTCAGAAACTAGGACACTCATAACTCTCCATCACACAGATCATCTAACAACTTTGGTGTGTATAAACACAAGTACTAAATTTGCAGGCAAACGATTGACCGAAGAACAAAGAGATAAACAAGACTTACCAAACATGTCGTCCATCACCAGACATATCCGACTCTGCATCCAATTGTTCCTTGATCTGCACAAACATTTCTTCAACCTTAAACACAAAACAATCAGATGCCTCCTGATTCATGATTCCCTCTTATGTGAATCTTAGCTAGCTCATAGATTCCCAATTTCAATCACATAAAGAAAATGTGGCAAGCAGCATCAACAATCTATTGACTTTAAGTTTCATAAAAGTATGAAAAACATAACAAGGGGAGCAAAAAAATCCCACCTTTAGCTCCATGGATTTTGCATAAGGGTCTCATCAAATATCAATAGACCAGAATCATTTACTTGACAAGCTCTGTCACTGAAACTAACAGTCGAAATTTCAGAACCCATAAACCCTAGACACTACATCACCGAAAATCGGTGAAACCGAGCTTACACAATTCGAACAACTGTTTCTCCCCAGCAGTCATTGAGACATATGCAAACGAAGAAGCAAAGGTTCTAATCTGAGGTAGATGAAAGCTCCTTCTTTTGGAAGAGAGAAACATATACGGCTTAGATGAAGCCATCAAGTTCTTCTTCGCCATTGTTGCTGAGACTGCGAGTGCAAAATTGAGGAAACAAAAAAAAAATCTCTTTTTGTGAATTTTTAAAAAATAATAATATTATTATGGGAAAAAGTAATCTAAGCCGTCTCAATCAAACGCACCGTCTAAACAAGGCAAAACCAAAAGGTTTCTTCTTGTCTCCTCTTCTCTCTGATATTATTCCTTCCTCTTCCAAATCTGCGAATTGACAGACACAGAGAGAAAAGAGAGAGAAGAAGAAGAGAAACGTTTAAGAAATATGGCGAACAATCACACCGATGACTTAGACGAGCTTCTCGATAGTAAGTTTCTCTTCAATTTGATCGACTTTTTTGACCTGCCCATCTATTTTGATTGGTGAAAAGGTTTGGTCTTTTAGGGATTTTGTTTTGTTTATAGGTTGTTCGTTAAGAATTCTGGGTTTTTCTCTGTGGTTTGTATATCTCAGGCGCTTTGGATGATTTCAAAGATCTCAATCTTTCTCAAAGGTTACTCCTTTATCTCACTCTCTCTCTCTTTCTCTACCCAATTGTAATGATCCTTTGTGTTTAGCTTCAAAGTTAGAAGATTTCTGGGTTTCTATTATGCTGGATTAGTTATTGGGGGGGGATGTGCTGTTGTTGTAGGAATCAAAGGGAAGAAGAAGAAGGGAAGAAGAAGAAAGAAGAAGAGAAGGGTCAATTACCGAGTGGAGTTCAAGGACTTGGAATGGGATTACCTGATATGAGAAGCAAGAAGAAAGGAAAACAGCAAGTTTCGAAAGAGGATCATGTTGCAGAAATTCTTGATAAGCTTAGGGAACAAACTAGAGAAACTGTCAAAGGATTGGAATCCATTTCTTCCAAGCAGCAGCAGCCAGCTTCTGATGATGATGCTATGGTAGAAGATTTTCTCAAGCAATTCGAGGATCTCGCTGGATCTACGGTAACAAAAAAAACACCCCCGAAGTATTGTTTTTTTTGTAGATTTAGTAGATATCGTGTGTTGCTTTTCGTCTTTGGATTGAATATAAGATTGATCTTTAATGTGCTGATATGTTCTTAGCGCGGAACCAATGTGTGATTCTTCTTGTCCTGTGATTTCAAGGTTTTAAGTAACTGCAGCTTAATAGAATTTGTGCTTGATCCTGTGTTAAGGTTTTTATTGAGATAGTGTTTATGTATCTTTCGCTTTTGTTGACTCTCTTCTTGTTTGTGCTTAGGACTTGGAATCAATGGTCGAAACCATGATGCAACAGCTATTGTCGAAGGATGTTCTCCACGAACCAATGAAGGAGATCGGTGCAAGGTACCCGAAATGGCTAAAAGAGAATGAAGCCAGTCTAAGCAAAGAAGACTACAAACGTTATACACAGCAGTACAAACTAATCGAAGAACTCAACGCGGTTTATGAACATGAACCGAACAATTCGTCTAAGATAATGGAGATCATGCAGAAGATGCAGGAATGCGGACAACCACCGAATGATATTGTTCAAGAGATGGATCCTGGGTTTGATTTTGCAAATCTAGGCCAAATGTGAGTCCCCTCTCCTCCTTTATATCTCATTTTTCTCAATTAGCTTTATCTTTTAATGGATCTTTCTGACTTTAAGAAGAACTACTGTTTCATGTTTATATCATCCACAGAACTCCAGAGATGCTGGAGTCCTCACCAAATTGCTGTATCATGTAATGATCACGGAACCAAACTGCTTCAAGAAACTCTTGTATCATCTAATGTACGATTGCAATTTCACCTACGCACACAAAAAAAGTAACGGTTAGTGCATATAAATTAATACATTGTCGTTTTGATGAAAGCAACTACATAAATCTCTTCCAAATGGGTTAAACCAGTGAATATCAAATCATTATAAGATTTAAATGTTAAACCAGAAAAAATTATAGTTTGCGAAACAGAGTTCTTGTGCTAAGTGTGATTAAGCCTCAAAACAATCATCGTCCATGGCCAGCTAGATCTTGTTTAAGGTGCACCCCCAGGAACCGGAGCTAGTCACTCCGGTTAAACACCACTGAGAGCAAGCTCCTTTCAGAGATTGACGGCCTATGAACCAACTAGTGATGATGATGATCATCATCATCCGATCGTAGTGATCAAGACACGCTGATTTTACTATTATCCGTTTGATGGTAGGCTCGATCCGGCAAGGTGCAAATCGGAAACCGTTGGTCTAAGTTTGCTTTTCTTCCTCCTTGTCCTTAATTTGATGTGGAAGGTTGAAGTTGGATTAAGGAGTGTTGAGCAACTTTTTGAGCAACTTTTTCCAACTAAAAAGAAGTCTTATCTACTCAGTGTCCTTCTTGATGAATACATTCAGCCAAATCCAATCAATATACTTGTGTTAGCTGTAGATGATATATTGAAAAATACATGAAAAGTAAAACTTTCATAAATTAATAATCTATAAATTAATAATTACTATAAATTAATAAATTTTTCCGGTCTCGGATCGGACCAATGTAAAAATTAACAAAATTCGATAAGATAATAAGATAATAATTTTTTTAAAACTTCTATGTAAAATATAGTTCTAATAATAATATAAATTAATAATCATGTATAATTATGCATATATAAGTATAACTATGATAATGTACTAAAATATAGTTTTAGTGATTTTTATTTTATTTATTATATCAAAAAACTTTTATGATTGTTTTGTTGGTATCCAAAACTTGTGAAAAATCCGAGACACAGATTATTGATTATTTATATATAACTATTTTCATATGTATCGTAATATATATCGTTTCTGAATTTATCATCAACATTTAAAATAATAACCATATTTTTTTCTAAATTTTGTATTTAATAACATGTATCATATTTATATGGACAATATATTATGATATTAACCTTCATTATATTGTGATAACTAAAAATATAAATCATAATTTCAAATCAAAGTATATTATTTTTACAAATTGATTTAATTAAATTTTTTGATATAACATCGATTGATTTTTTATAGAAGTTTTATTGTATCTGATTGGTGTACTAAAAAAGAAAGTGGCATTTTTTCGTATGAAAATAGAATATCACCCCAAAAAACAAAAACAAAAAAGGATAGAAAGAAAACATTCTGCCCAACTGGAAAAAACACAGAAAAAATACATTTTTAGAAAGTCAAATCGAATATCCGATTTAAATATGTTTAATTATGGCTATGGTCTCAATGTTTTAGGTTCAAATGCGAAACTTGTTTTCAATATGCGATTTAAATGTCCAATGAAAATTCATTATACCAAAAAACAGTTAACAAAAAGAAGAAAATATCACAATACCAAAATAACAAATTTTAATATATGCAAATACTAGATGTTGTTATAAAAAAAAAAGGGATAATTTATCATTTCGGTAAATATAATAAAGAAAATTTTTTTATATCCGGTGGGAATAGTATGAGAATATCAGAGAAGGATCGACAAAGAGATATTATTATTGTTGATTGTTGTTTCTAAATTGTGATTTCAATCGATCGTTAATGCCTCTATTTATAGGCGTACAAAAGTAAGTTACTGTGCATGCATAGTGACAGTGGGGTCTACTAAATTAATTAAAAACCGTCATTTTTGAAAACATTGCAGCAGCCTCTGGACTTTTGTAACACTCCCCCTTGGAGACCAGTGTCACTATGTTCTTTGCGTTGAATCTTATGTTGTCTCGTTAAAAACCTTTCTAGAAAAACCCAATGGAAAAAACCATAGAAGGATAAAAAGAGTGCAACTACGCTAGCTCCCCCTCGAATGATCAAGTTTATAGATCTCGCTGATGGCGCATTCTAATGTCATAGACATGCTTCTTGAACACCGAGGTAGGTAGTGATTTTGTGAAGAGATCTGCAGCATTGTCGCATGATCGGACATATCTCACTTCAATGTCTTTATTTTTCTCGAGCTCTTGGGTGTACGAGAGGAGCTTTGGAGGGATATGTTTGGTTCTATCACTTTTAATATATTCTTCCTTTGTCTGCGCAATGCATGGAACATTATCTTCATATAAGATTGTCGGCTCCATGTTTACGAGTAATCCACTGCAGGATCGAATGTGTTGATATATTGACCTTAGCCATACACATTCTCTACTTGCTTCATGGAGTGCGATCAGCTCAGCATGATTTGAGGAAGTAGCTACAAGTGTTTGCTTCTGGGAACGCCAGGATATAGCGGTGCCTCCGACCGTGAAAACATATCCTGATTGTGATCTCGCTTTGTGCGGATCTGACAAATATCTTGCATCTGCAAAACCACCCATTTGATTTTTTGAATTTTTAGGATAGAATTTTTAGGATATCAATCGTTCCTTGAAGATATCGGAAAATATGTTTAATTCCATTCCAATGTCTTCGTGTAGGAGACGAGCTGAATCTTGCTAAAAGATTAACAGCAAATGATATATCAGGTCGAGTACAATTTGCAAGATACATGAGAGCTCCGATTGCACTTAGATACGGTACTTCTGGACCAAGTATCTCCTCATTTTCCTCATGTGGTCGAAATGGATCATTACCGACTTGGAGTGATCTAACGACCATAGGAGTACTCAATGGATTTGTCTTATCCATGTTGAATCAATTTAGCACTCTTTTGGTATATGTAGATTGGTGTACAAATATAACCTTTTGAGAATGCTCAATTTGTAAACCAAGACAAAATTTTGTTTGTCCGAGATCTTTCATCTCAAATTCCCCTTTTAAATATTCTGATGCTTTCTGTATTTCTTCCTGAGTTCCAATCATATTTAGATCATCAACATAGACCGCAATAATCACAAATCCAGATGTCGTTTTCTTGATGAAAACACACGGACATATTGGATTATTCACGTAACCTTCCTTGGTTAAATGCTCACTTAGACGATTATACCACATACGCCCAGATTGCTTTAGTCCATATAATGATCTTTGCAATTTGATTGCACATAACCCTTTGGGTTTGGAATTTAATGCTTCTGGCATTTTAAATCCATCAGGAATTCTCATATAGATATCCGTATCTAATGATCCATACAGATAAGCAGTAACAACATTCATGAGACGCATCTCTAGATTTTCGTAAGCCGCTAGACTCATCAGGAATCTAAACGTTATTGCATCCTTGACGGGAGAATAGGTTTCCTCATAATCTATCTCAGGTCTTTGAGAAAAACCTTGAGCCACAAGACGAGCTTTGTATCTCGTAATTTCGTTTTTCTCATTTCGTTTCCGAACGAAAACCCATTTATATCCAACCGGTCTTACATCTACAGGTGTAAGTACAATCGGTCTGAATACACTTCGTTTGTTTAACGAATAAAGTTCGGTTTGGATGACTTCTTTCCATTTTCTCCAGTCATCCCTCTTTTTACATTCATATACGGACTGAGGTTCTGGATCTTCGTTTTCTTCATTTATTTCTTTTGACACAAGATATGAGAAAACGTCATCCACAACAACCATCTCATTTCTATTCCAAACTTTTCCGTTATGAATGTAGTTGATAGAAATCTCAAGATTTTCTCTAGGTTCATGATGTTCTATATCATCATTTGTTTCATGATGTGATTCTTCCAAAATATTTTCTGCTATTTTGGGAACATCAACCTTTTCAATGTCCCTTCGTTTTCTAGGGTTTCTATCCTTGGAGCCAACAGGTCTTCCACGCTTCAGGCGTGTTCTAAACTCACGTGTATCTTCTGCTCTTCTAGATTCTTAAGGAATCTCAATCCGAGCAGGAACATTTGCAGCTGGAATGTGTGACTTAGTTACTGTTTTAGTATCTGCAAAAGCATCTGGTAACTGATTTGCTATACTCTGCAAATGCATAATTCGTCGAACTTCTAGTTCTGACTGTTTCGTAGGAGGATCGAGATGTAATAAAGATGGTACGCTCCACTTTATATCTTTTCCTACTTGTTTGTTTTCTCCCCCTAGAACTGGGAATTCTTTTTCATCAAACTGACAGTCGGCAAACCGTGTCGTAAAGACATCACCAGTTTGAGGTTCCAAATACCTTATAATGGATGGTGAATCATAACCTTCTTTGTGGTCCCATCTTTCTACGTTGTGGGGGTGCTACATGCACGTACACCGCACAACCAAAAACCCTTAGATGAGAAATATTTGGTTTATGACCAAGTACTAGTTGTAATGGGGAGTACTTATGATATGCACTTGGTCTCACTCGGATAAGTGTTGCAGCATGTAAAATAGCATGTCCCCATACACTAGATGGGAGTTTTGATCTCATGATCAACGGTCTTGTAATTAATTGCAGACGTTTAATTAATGATTCAGCCAAACCATTTTGTGTATGAACATGAGCTACATGATGTTCAACTTGTATTCCCGTAACCATACAATAATCATTAAAGGCTTGGGATATGAATTCACCAGCGTTGTCTAGTCTAACTCTTTAATAGGGTAATCAGAGAACTGAGCCCGTAGTTTGATTATTTGAGTTAGAAATCTCGCAAATGCCATATTGCGAGATGATAATAGACAAACGTGTGACCATCTGCTGGATGCGTCGATTAACACCATAAAATAGTGGAATGGTCCACATGGTGGATGTATTGGTCCACAAATATCACCTTGAATCCTTTCAAGAAACTTTGGTGTTTCTTAATCGATTTTAGTTGGTGATGGCCTTATGATCAATTTTCCAAGAGAACATGCAACACATGTCTTTTTATTCCCCTGATTTATCTCTTGGATTTTCAGTGGGTGACCATGTGAGTTCTCTATGATCTTTCGCATCATCGAAGTGCCTGGATGACCAAGGCGATCATGCCATAATGTGAAATCTTCTGGATTTGTTTTAATTACTAAATGCGACTCTATTGCATTTATGTATGTATGATGTAAACCAGAAGGAAACTTTGGTATTTTCTCTAGAATTTGCCTTTCTCCTGATTTATTAGAAGTGATGAACATATACTTCTTCCCATTCTCAGTTGCAAACTGAATGTCAAAACCTTGAAGGTATATGTCATTAAAACTCAACAAATTCCTTTTAGAATTCGGAGAAAATAAAGCATTACTTATGGAAAACTTTGTTCCATTTGGCAACATAAAGTTAGCTTTACAAGTTCCTTCAATCAGGTCTGTAGGACCCGATATTGTATTCACAACGATTTTTGTTGGTTTTAAATTAGAGAAATATTTTCTATGTCTCAGAATAGTGTGCGTTGTTCCACTATCTGGAATGCAAATTTCTCTAATATTTCATGTGGATACCGTTCCATTTGTTTTGATGTTCATTTCTGTAATCAAGATAAACATCAATAAAAAGAAAGTAAATCTCATTTATAAAACACACAATAATTATATATAAACTTGTTTATTAAAACAATATTATTTTTCAAAAATACAGAAAAACGTAATATTATACATGGCATCATGAGAGACTATTCAGTAGTCTCATTACAGACATCTTAATTATTCCCAAGGTCGGTCATTTCGGCATCATTATCAAAATCCGAAGCGTCGAGATGTGTATCACCTTCAGGGTGTTCCATAAGGTTAACTTCCTTTCCTTTGCCTTTAACTGACTCTTGGTACAGTTTGCAAAGGTGCAAAGGAGTTCGACACACTTTGGACCAATGGCCTTTACATCCGCATCTGTGGCAAACGCCTTCACGCTTCTGGGTGAAATTGCCTTTCTTTTCTTTCCCTTTGGGATTTTGTTCAGACCGGATCCATTTAAATGACCGTCCATCTCCACGTTCATGATTAAATCGACCACCATGACCCCGATTGGTTTGACTTCCTCTCCACGGATATCTCACATCCGTTTGCTCTTGATTTTTTCCATCCATTGCGTTCACTTCAGGGACAACAATGGTTCCTACAGGTCGAGCGTTGTGGTTTTTTATGAGAAGCTCATTATTCTTCTTAGCCAACATTAGAGCCACAATCAACTCGGAAAACCTCCTGTACCTGCAGTTCATGTATTGTTCTGCAAGAACAAAATGTTCCTTGTGGAATGTTAGGTAAGTTTTTTCAAGCATCTCTTCCTCGCTCACACGCTTACCACAATATTCCAACCGGGATACAATTCTTAACATAGCGGAATTATACTTATCCACCTTGTCAAAATCCAGGAACCTTAATTTTGCCCACTCATCAAGAGCATGTGGGAGAGTTATTGCCATTTGGTTGTCAAACCTTTCTTTAAGAGCTTTCCACAGCTCTACAAGGTCTTTTGTATTCGCATAATCATGCGTTAGATTTTTATCTAAATGTTTTCTCAAAAAAATTATCGTTTTTGCCTTTTCAGGGAGAAGCGATTTATTTCCTACAGTAATGGTTTCCAATAAGTTCTGAGAACTTAGATGAAATTCAGCATCCGTGGACCATGATATATAATTTTCTCCAGTGACTTGGAGAGCGGGAATTTGTAGTTTCTCAATATTTGCCATTTGATTTCTAAACACAAAATAGGAAATAATTTTATTAGAAATACGATTTTAGAAACCGTTTACATTAATAACAACAGCAATTACAGTAAATATTAAAGCATAAAAAATAAACCAATATTTATGATATATTCTTCGCGGGTAAATTCTCCGACGAAGAAACCATAAATAGCACTAAAAATTAAACCGATAATAAAAATCAAAAACCATCGAAACATTTTTCTTACAAAATCGGAAATCAAAATATTTTGTAGGAGTGTTTGAAAGGAGATGAAATGTTTGAATGATTTTGAAAGAGTGAAAAATGGGTGTATTCATAGATTGAAAACACTGTTCATGACCGTTTGAAAAGTGGAAAAATTTGAAAAATTTTGACAAATTTTCTTTGTGACCGTTGGGGGTTAAAAGTTTAAGGAAAAATTAATCTGAAAAACTTTCATGAGCAATCTATTATATTTACCAGTTTCGTATAAAATATCAAATAGGTGGTTAAATATTTTATATAATCATCATAAAATATAAACAAGAATTTAATACCAGATTTATGGTGACAGAGTCATCCACGTTAATTAACAAATAAATAAATTAGTAACATAACAGATAAATTATCAGGCGGTTGAACCGACCATAAATAAATAATTAAAACAATTTATGGTGACAAAGTCATCCACATCAATAAGTAAATAAATAAATGATTAACATAACAGATAAATTATTAGGCGGTTGAACCGACCATAAATAAATAATTAAAGCAATTTATGGTGAAAGATTCATCCACGTATATAGTATGTAAAATATAAGGTGGCTCAGCCGACCAATAAAATTTTATGATTATGGTGCATCGAGCATCCATAATAATTAATATGGAGGCGGTAATCAGCACCCCATAGGGTATAATAAATATGCATATAAAAATTAAAATTTTAGAGGGATCGTTCTAATAACGTGTTATAAAAAGAAAAAGGATAATTTATTATTTCGATAAATATAATAAAGAATAAATTTTTATATCCGGTGGGAATAGTATGAGAATATCAGAGAAGGATCGACAAAAATATATTATTATTGTTGATTGTTGTTTATGAATTGTGATTTCAATCGATCGGTAATGCCTCTATTTGCCTACAAAAGTGAGTTACTGTGCATGTATAGATGTATAGTGATAGTGGGGTTCACTGGATTAATTAAAAACAATCATTTTTGAAAACATTGCAGCAGCCTCTCGACTTTTGTAACAGATGTCTATATATTGAAGCAGTGTCTTATTGTTAAGTCTATCTTCAAAGTCTAAAAACCATGGACCATCAAGTCTCTCTCCCACCATCCACTACCACCGGTCTCTCGATCAAGGTTCATCGCCAGCAGCCGGAGCTAGTCACTCCGACTAAGTCAACACCACGAGAGCTCAAGCCTCTTTCCGACATAGACGATCAACAAGGACTTAGGTTTCAAATTCCGGTTATCTTTTTCTATAGACCAAACGTTACAAGTAATCATGACCCGGTCCAAGTGGTCAGGAAAGCTCATGCCGAGACGCTGGTTTACTATTATCCATTTGCTGGTAGGCTCCGGGAAGGTCCAAACCGGAAACTTGTTGTAGACTGCACCGGAGAAGGCGTTCTGTTCATCGAAGCCGATGCTGACGTGGCGTTTGCTCAGTTGGAGGAAGCTGATGGTCTTCTCCCTCCTTTTCCTTGCCTTGAAGAGCTTCTCTTTGATGTAGAAGGTTCGAGTGAGTTGCTTAACACTCCTTTGCTTCTTGTCCAGGTATATCAAATCATGTGTGACATCTTTTAATCTTTTCAATTATTATTGTTTTCAAAAGTTGCTTGAGCATAAAAGGGTTTGCGTGTAGGTCACGCGCCTGAAATGTGGCGGGTTTATCTTTGCACTGCGTTTCAACCACACCATGACCGATGGAGCCGGTCTGTCCCTCTTTTTGAAATCACTTTGCGAGTTGGCGTGTGGGTTACACGCGCCTTCGGTTCCACCGGTGTGGGACCGACATTTGCTGATTGCGAGTGCCTCCGCGAGTGTGACCCACATGCACCGCGAGTATGAAAACAAAGTCGATACCGATGCGATACCTATCGGAGTCCCTTTGGTTAGTCGGTCTTTCTTTTTTGGAGCGAGAGAATTCTCCGCTATAAGGAGACTTCTCCCGCCCGATCTCCATAATACTACTTTTGAAGCGTTGACTTCATTTTTGTGGCGTTGTCGGACGGTTGCAGTGAATCCTGATCCTAACACCGAGATGCGAATGACATGCGTCGTTAACTCGCGTGCGAAACTTAGCAACCCACCGCTACCACAAGGTTACTATGGAAACGTTTTTGTCATCCCTGTGGCGACAGCCACCGCTAGAGATCTAACGGAAAAACCGCTTGAGTTTGCTCTGAGGTTGATACAAGAGGCGAAGTCGAGCGTGACAGAGGACTATGTTCGGTCAGTGACGGCCTTAATGGCAACTAGAGGCCGGCCCATGTTTGTGACGGCTGGAAACTACATAGTGTCAGATTTGAGACATGTTGATTTCGGAAAAGTTGATTTTGGGCCATGGGGCAAGCCGGTGTACGGTGGAACCGCTAAGGCTGGTATGGCGGTTTTCCCGGGAGTGAGCTTCTACGTACCGTTCAAGAATAAAAAAGGAGAGACGGGAACCGTTGTGGCAATTAGCTTACCGGTTCCTGCTATGGAGAGGTTCGTGAAAGAGTTTGACCATTTCTTAAAACAGCCAGCATATTTCTAATGGATTTGAACCAAAAAGTCCCAAGAAGTTTTATGTGTTTGCAAGACATTATCATAATGTACTAATGTATCATGCATAATAAAATTCGTTACATCAAATTTGCTTTAAGTACCTAGAAATTGATAACTTGAACTCCAGCATGAGTTACGACACTCTCAAAAGAGACTCTTCTACATAATCTATTGGTTTCGAATGGTTTATGAACCTTTTGTTTTTGATAAAGAATGGTTTATGAACTTTATGTCGTGGATCTAAGAGTGTTCATGAAAATTGAAAAATATCTGAAACTAAGAGTGTTCATCCACAGATTCTCTAGAGATGCTCGAGTCCTCACCAAATTGCTCTATAATGTGATGTAAATGTAGTCATCACGGAACCAAAGTGCTTCAAGAAACTCTAGCGATTGCAATATCACCACAACACACACACACACACACAAAAGAGTAATGGTTAGTGCATAAATATCATTGTCGTTTTTGATGAAAGCCAACCACATAAGTTTCTTCCAAAGGGGTCATTCTACCAGAGTATATGATTTAGACGTTAACCAGAAACACCGCTCGAGCTCAAGTTCCTTTCAGACATAGACGGCCAACAAGGAATAAGATTTCGCGTTCTTCTTATTATTGTTCCCTACGGAGCAACTAGTAATCATCATGATCCGGTCGTAGTGATCAAGAGACGCTGGTTTTACTATTATCCGTTCGCTGGTAGGCTCAATCCGGCAAGGTGCAAACCGGAAACCGGCGGTCGAATTTGCTTGTCTTCCTCTTTAGTGCTTAATTTGATGTGGAAGGTTAGAGTAAGTTGAAGTTGGTTATGGAGTGTTCAGCAACTTCTTCCAACTCAAAATAAGTCTTTTATCTTTTCAGTGTCTTTTTCGATGAATACATACAGCCAAATCCAATCAATATGCTTGTGTTAATTGTACATGATATATATACAAAAAATCTAACTGGTGGACTAAAAAAACAGTCGCAATCTTTCATATGTAAATAGAATAGCACCAAAAAAAAAGCATGAGTAAAAATCATACTAAAAGGATTTTGCCCAATTGAAAAAAACACACGAAACATACATTTTTAGAAAGAAAGTCAAATTGTTTATTTTGTACTTTTTAATTCGAATTCCGATTTAAATATGGTTATTATTTTTTACTATGGTTATGGTCTCAATGTTTTATTCAGATGGGAAACATGTTTTCAATATGCGATTTAAAAATGCCCAATTAAAACTCATTGTACCAAACAGTTAACAAAAAAACAAAAAAATATCACAATAACAAACTAACAACAATTTCATATGTGCAAATACTAGATGTCTATATAATATGTGGTTGAAACAGTGTCTTATTGTTAAGTCTATCTTCAAAGTCTAAAAACCATGGACCATCAAGTCTCTCTCCCACCATCCACTACCACCGGTCTCTCGTTTAAGGTTCATCGCCAGCAGCCGGAGCTAGTCACTCCGACTAAGCCAACACCACGAGAGCTCAAGCCTCTTTCCGACATAGACGATCAACAAGGACTTAGGTTTCAAATTCCGGTTATCTTTTTCTATAGACCAAACGTTACAAGTAATCATGACCCGGTCCAAGTGGTCAGGAAAGCTCTTGCCGAGACGCTGGTTTACTATTATCCATTTGCTGGTAGGCTCCGGGAAGGTCCAAACCGGAAACTTGTTGTAGACTGCACCGGAGAAGGCGTTCTGTTCATCGAAGCCGATGCTGACGTGTCGTTTGCTCAGTTGGAGGAAGCTGATGGTCTTCTCCCTCCTTTTCCTTGCCTTGAAGAGCTTCTCTTTGATGTAGAAGATTCGAGTGAGTTGCTTAACACTCCTTTGCTTCTTGTCCAGGTATATCAAATCAAGTGTGACATCTTTTAATCTTTTCAATTATTATTGTTTTCAAAAGTTGCTTGAGTATAAAAGGGTTTGCGTGTAGGTCACGCGCCTGAAATGTGGCGGATTTATCTTTGCACTGCGTTTCAATCACACCATGACCGATGGAGCCGGTCTGTCCCTCTTTTTGAAATCACTTTGCGAGTTGGCGTGTGGGTTCCACGCGCCCTCGGTTCCACCGGTGTGGGACCGACATTTGCTGATTGCGAATGTCTCTGCGAGTGTGACCCACACGCACCGCGAGTATGAAAACGAGGTTGATATCGATGCGGTATTTATCGGTGTCCCTTTCGTTAGTCAGTCTTTCTTTTTTGGAGCGCGAGAATTTTCCGCTATACGGACTCTTCTCCCTCCCAATCTCTCTAATACTACTTTTGAAGCGTTGACTTCATTTTTGTGGCGTTCTCGGACTGTTGCATTAAATCCTGATCCTAACACCGAGATGCGAATGACATGCATCGTTAACTCGCGTGCAAAACTTAGCAACCCACCACTACCACAAGGTTACTATGGAAACGTTTTTGTCATCCCTGTGGCGATAGCCACCGCTAGAGATCTAACGGAAAAACCGCTTGAGTTTGCTCTGAGGTTGATACAAGAGGCGAAGTCGAGCGTGACAGAGGACTATGTTCTGTCAGTGACGGCCTTAATGGCAACTAGAGGCCGGCCCATGTTTGTGACGGCTGGAAACTACATAGTGTCAGATTTGAGACATTTTGATTTCGGAAAAGTTGATTTTGGGCCATGGGGCAAGCCGGTGTACGGTGGAACCGCTAAGGCCGGTATCGCGGTTTTCCCGGGAGTGAGCTTCTACGTACCGTTCAAGAATAAAAAAGGAGAGACGGGAACCGTTGTGGCAATTAGCTTGCCGGTTCCTGCTATGGAGAGGTTCGTGAAAGAGCTTGACCATTTGTTAAAACAGCGAGCTTGTATCTAATGAATTTGAACACAAAAATCCCAAGAAGTGTATTATGTATTCGCTCTAAGAGCTTAGTCGAGACATTCTCACTAATGTAGAATTAATGTGTCGACACATGATTTCTATTGCGTCATGCATAATAAAATCCGTTACATCAAAGTGGTTAAGTAACTAGAAAATGATTTCTATTAGACATACATACTCTCTATGTATAAGTTTAAGTAATTGTACCAGCAAGAGTTTCTTCATTGCAGCTACAGTGGTCTCTTACGAGACTCTCATAATTTCAATTGGTTTCGAATGGTTTTTTTTATCATAAATGTGTTCATGAAAAATATCTGAAAATCTGTGGAATATATATCCACTTGTGTGTGCCACATGATAGGTTGTCTAACCGAAATTCGAAACATTGTTTTCAACGCCATATCTGATCATTACTGGTCTTACCATAAGGTCACAAAGACACAAACGACACCGTTTTAGGTGGATTCCTTGTTCCACGCCAAGGTAAAGTAATGAGACATATACAATATTTAAATTTTCTGAATATGTTACCGTCGAAACAAATTTGAAATTTTGGAACACAAAATAGTAATATAGCAACAATGGTTTAAATTCGTGGAACGATAATCGTTATTGAGAATAAGCACCACAACAACTTAGTGATTTTAGTGTTTTAGGTTAGAGTAGGATTAAAGTAATGTTAAGCATCTTATCTACTCAGTGTCCTTTTCGTTGAATACATACAGCCAGATCAGATCATATGCTCGTGTAAATTGTAGATGATATACAAGAATATAACTGGAGTGTTAGTTGTAGATGATATACTAAAAAATATAACTGGTGCACTAAAAAACACAGTGGCATTTTTCGTATGAAAATAGAATATCACAACAAAATGCATTGCCAGATTGGCATTGGCATTTGCATTTTTCGTATGAAAATAGAATATCATAATACCAAACTAACAAATGTTAAAAGATGTGCAAATACTAGATGTCTATATATTATGTGGTTCGAACAGTATTTTTTGGTTAAGTCTATCCTCAAAGTCTCAAAAACCATGGACCATCAAGTGTCTCTCCCACCATCCTCCAACACCGGTCTCTCGTTCAAGGTTCATCGCCAGCAGCCGGAGCTAGTCACTCCGGTTAAGCCAACACCACGAGAGCTCAAGCCTCTTTCCGACATAGACGACCAACAAGGACTTAGGTTTCAAATTCCGCTTATTTTCTTCTATAGACCTAACCTCACAAGTAATCATGACCCGGTCCAAGTGATCAAGAAAGCTCTTGCCGAGACGCTGGTTTACTATTACCCGTTCGCTGGTAGGCTCCGTGAAGGACCAAACCGGAAACTCGCCGTGGACTGTACCGGAGAAGGCATTCTGTTCATCGAAGCCGATGCGGACGTGGCGTTTGCTGAGTTGGAAGAAGTTGATGCTCTTCTTCCTCCTTTTCCTTGCTTAGAAGAGCTTCCCTTTGATGTAGAAGGTTCGACTGAGTTGCTTAACACTCCTTTGCTTCTCGTCCAGGTACATATCAAATGCGACATCTTTTTATCTTTATTGTTTTCAAAAGTTTACTTGAGTATTTGCGTGTAGGTCACGCGCCTGAAATGTGGCGGGTTTATCTTTGCACTCCTGTTCAACCACACCATGATCGATGGAGCCGGTCTGTCTCTCTTTTTGAAATCACTTTGCGAGTTGGCGTGTGGGTCTGTCACGCCCTCGGTACCACCCGTGTGGGACCGACATTTGCTGATTGCGAGTGTCTCCGCGAGTGTGACCCACACCCACCCCGAGTATGAAAACAAGGTTGATATCGATGCGGTACCTATCGGAGTCCCTTTGGTTAGTCGGTCTTTCTTCTTTGGAGCGGGAGAACTTTCCGCAATACGAAGACTTCTCCCGCCCGATCTCCGTAATACTACTTTTGAAGCGTTGACTTCATTTTTGTGGCGTTGTCGGACTGTTGCATTGAATCCTGATCCTAACACCGAGATGCGAATGACATGCGTCGTTAACTCGCGTGCGAAACTTAGCAACCCACCGCTACCACAAGGTTACTATGGAAACGTTTTTGTCATTCCTGGGGCGATAGCGACTGCTAGAGATCTGACGGAGAAACCGCTTGAGTTTGCTTTGAGGCTGATACAAGAGGCGAAGTCAAGCGTGACAGAGGACTACGTTCGGTCGGTGACGGCCTTAATAGCAACTAGAGGCCGTCCTATGTTTGTGATGGCTGGGAACTACATAGTGTCGGATTTGAGACATTTTGGTTTAGAAAAAGTCGATTTCGGACCTTGGGGTAAGCCGGTGTATGGTGGAACCGCTAAGGCTGGTATCGCTTCTTTTCCGGGAGTGAGCTTCTACGTGCCGTTCAAGAATAAAAAAGGAGAAACGGGAACCGTCGTGGCAATTAGCTTACCTGTTCCTGCTATGGAGAGGTTCGTGAAAGAGTTTGACCATTTCTTAAAACAGCCAGCATATTTCTAATGGATTTGAACCAAAAAGTTCCAAGAAGTTTTTATGTGTTTGATCTACACACACACACACAAAAGAGTAATGGTTAGTGCATAAATATCATTGTCGTTTTTGATGAAAGCCAACCACATAAGTTTCTTCCAAAGGGGTCATTCTACCAGAGTATATGATTTAGACGTTAACCAGAAACACCGCTCGAGCTCAAGTTCCTTTCAGACATAGACGGCCAACAAGGAATAAGATTTCGCGTTCTTCTTATTATTGTTCCCTACGGAGCAACTAGTAATCATCATGATCCGGTCGTAGTGATCAAGAGACGCTGGTTTTACTATTATCCGTTCGCTGGTAGGCTCAATCCGGCAAGGTGCAAACCGGAAACCGGCGGTCGAATTTGCTTGTCTTCCTCTTTAGTGCTTAATTTGATGTGGAAGGTTAGAGTAAGTTGAAGTTGGTTATGGAGTGTTCAGCAACTTCTTCCAACTCAAAATAAGTCTTTTATCTTTTCAGTGTCTTTTTCGATGAATACATACAGCCAAATCCAATCAATATGCTTGTGTTAATTGTACATGATATATATACAAAAAATCTAACTGGTGGACTAAAAAAACAGTCGCAATCTTTCATATGTAAATAGAATAGCACCAAAAAAAAAGCATGAGTAAAAATCATACTAAAAGGATTTTGCCCAATTGAAAAAAACACACGAAACATACATTTTTAGAAAGAAAGTCAAATCGTTTATTTTGTACTTTTTAATTCGAATTCCGATTTAAATATGGTTATTATTTTTTACTATGGTTATGGTCTCAATGTTTTATTCAGATGGGAAACATGTTTTCAATATGCGATTTTAAATGCCCAATTAAAACTCATTGTACCAAACAGTTAACAAAAAAATATCACAATAACAAACTAACAAAAATTTCTTATGTGCAAATACTAGATGTCTATATATTATGTGGTTGAAGCAGTGTTTTATGGTTAAGTCTATTATCAAAGTCTAAAAACCATGGACCATCAAGTATCTCTCCTACCATCCAACACCACCGGTCTCTCGTTCAAGGTTCATCGCCAGCAGCCGGAGCTAGTTACTCCGGCTAAGCCAACACCACGAGAGCTCAAACCTCTTTCCGACATAGACGATCAACAAGGACTTAGGTTTCAAATGCCGGTTATCTTTTTCTATAGACCAAACGTTACAAGTAATCATGACCCGGTCCAAGTGGTCAGGAAAGCTCTTGCCGAGACGCTGGTTTACTATTATCCATTTGCTGGTAGGCTCCGGGAAGATCCAAACGGGAAACTTGTTGTAGACTGCACCGGAGAAGGCGTTCTGTTCATCGAGGCCGATGCTGACGTGGCGTTTGCTCAGTTGGAGGAAGCTGATGGTCTTCTCCCTCCTTTTCCTTGCCTTGAAGAGCTTCTCTTTGATGTAGAAGGTTCGAGTGAGTTGCTTAACACTCCTTTGCTTCTTGTCCAGGTATATCAAATCAAGTGTGACATCTTTTAATCTTTTCAATTATTATTGTTTTCAAAAGTTGCTAGAGTATAAGAGCATAATTATAGGTAGTAAATATGTTGGAGTAATATATGAAT
Organism: Arabis hirsuta; assembly: GCA_964056655.1. NCBI lineage: Eukaryota > Viridiplantae > Streptophyta > Magnoliopsida > Brassicales > Brassicaceae > Arabis > Arabis hirsuta. Next base: position 42,720,673 of record OZ053301.1, read on the forward strand.
TTTATAATATTATTTGTATTGGAATTGATGAAGAGAGAGAGAAAGAAAGAGAGAGATAGAGAGAGATATCTATATTTACTGTAAATATAAATCCTATATTTAGAACCCCAATCCTATATTTAGAACTTCAATCTAATATTTAATTCACAATAACTCCCTATATTTACCCATATTTACTATGGATAATCATGCTCTAAAAGGGTTTGCGTGTAGGTCACGCGCCTGAAATGTGGCGGGTTTATCTTTGCACTGCGTTTCAACCACACCATGACCGATGGAGCCGGTCTGTCCCTCTTTTTGAAATCACTTTGCGAGTTGGCGTGTGGGTTCCACGCGCCCTCGGTTCCACCTGTTTGGGACCGACATTTGCTGATTGCGAGTGCCTCCGCGAGTGTGACCCACACGCACCGCGAGTATGAAAACGAGGTTGATATCGATGCGGTACCTATCGGAGTCCCTCTGGTTAGTCGGTCTTTCTTTTTTGGAGCGCGAGAATTTTCCGCTATACGGACTCTTCTCCCGCCCAATCTCCATAATACTACTTTTGAAGCGTTGACTTCATTTTTGTGGCGTTGTCGGACTGTTGCATTGAATCCTGATCCTAACACCGAGATGCGAATGACATGCATCGTTAACTCGCGTGCAAAACTTAGCAACCCACCACTACCACAAGGTTACTATGGAAACGTTTTTGTCATCCCTGTGGCGATAGCCACCGCTAGAGATCTAACGGAAAAACCGCTTGAGTTTGCTCTGAGGTTGATACAAGAGGCGAAGTCGAGCGTGACAGAGGACTATGTTCGGTCAGTGACGGCCTTAATGGCAACTAGAGGCCGGCCCATGTTTGTGACGGCTGGAAACTACATAGTGTCAGATTTGAGACATTTTGATTTCGGAAAAGTTGATTTTGGGCCATGGGGCAAGCCGGTGTACGGTGGAAACGCAAAGGCTGGTACCGCGGTTTTCCCGGGAGTGAGCTTCTACGTACCGTTCAAGAATAAAAAAGGAGAGACGGGAACCGTCGTGGCAATTAGTTTGCCGGTTCCTGCTATGGAGAGGTTCGTGAAAGAGTTTAACCATTTGTTAAAACAGCGAGCACGTATCTAATGAATTTGAACACAAAAATCCCAAGAAGTTTATTATGTATTCGCTCTTAGAGCTTAGTCATTAATGTAGAATTACAGTGTCATGCATAATAAAATCCTTTACATCAAAATGGTTAACTAGAAAATGATTCTTATTACACATACATACTCTCTATGTATAAGTTTAAGTAACTGTACCAGCAAGAGTGTCTTCATAGCAGCTACAGTTGTCTTGGATCATATATGTGTTTCATGAAAATATCTGAAACTTTGTGGTGTATATATCCACTTGTTTCTGCCTCATGATATATATGTTATCTAACCGAAATTCGAAACATTGTTTTCAACGACTAATATGATACAAATAAATGGAAAACAATGAAAAAAGGCAAGCCAAATAATTGAATGAAGACAATTTATTAAGCTACAAAGTAACTGAAAAATGCTTAAGCTTTGGATTCGTTACACGATTTCAAAGAATACAAAACCAGAAGCACAAACGTACACGATACTTTTTACATTTTTGTCACTTATTAAATTTCCTTCCAATCTTATTCGAGTATTTTTCTACTCAAATATATCAACATATTTTCACTAAACTAAAAAACTTGATCCCGAGGTAGATATATCTCAATATACAAAAGTCATAACAGAGTCTAGAGTTAAATTGATTTATGTATTTCGTTTAAGAAAGTACGAGAATACTGAATACAAAACAGAGCATTTACTTAAAACAGTTCTGAAATTCGTTATCGGTCGGCTCTCAACAAATATTTCGAGTATAAACAAAACGTTAAGTATTGGCTAATATTGACTTATAGTATGTGACATAACAATTATATATTTACCTTGTTATTCACTTTTACATGCACGAAATATATATATATATATATTTTTTTTGCTAAATTGAAATATATGTTTTTTCTTTCTTATTTTTTCATGTTTTTAACTTTTTTTTCCGATTCTTCCACTCCAACAAATGTTGACACTTACGTTGCGTAGAAAACAAACACAATTACAAGTGTACAAAACTATCTACTTCAAATGCCATGTGTTTAATCAAACGGTCTATAAAATTTAAAGAAAAAACAAAAACTTTGAACAAGAATATAAAATTTTCCGAAACATCATAGTACTACTTGTCGATAACTATTACACATAAATTCAAAATCTAGATAACCCACAAAAAGAACAAAGGTGTACTTGTTTCTATCATTCATAAAATTCCACCCACATGAAAAACACACCGAATCGAATTTAGTTTCAAAACATTTTTCTTATAAATTATAGAAAAAATCATAAAAGTAAATTACTCTTTACCTTCTTTAGTTTGAAAGCAAGAGGATCAAGCAACAATGGAGATCATCACCATCATCTTCCTAATCATCATCTCTCTCTCTTTCTCCATCTTTACAAAACTCATCTTCTTCTCTCAAACACACAAACTCCCGCCGGGCCCACCACATTTTCCGGTGATCGGAAACATCATATGGCTTAAAAAAAACAGTTTCTCCGATTTCCAAGGCGTTCTACGTGACTTAGCTTCACGTCACGGACCAATCATAACACTCCACGTAGGCTCAAAACCTTCGATCTGGGTCACCGACAGATCACTCGCTCACGAAGCCCTTGTCCAAAACGGCGCCGTTTTCTCCGACCGTCCTCTCGCTCTTCCGACCACCAGAGTCATCACTAGCAACCAACACGACATCCACTCCTCCGTCTACGGATCTCTCTGGAGAACACTCCGCCGGAATCTCACATCGGAAATTCTCCAACCGGCGCGTGTGAAAGCCCACGCGCCGTCGCGAAAATGGGCACTCGAGATTTTAACCGAGCTGTTCGAAACAGAGCACAGAGAGAAAGGACATGTCTCCGATGCTTTGGATCATCTCCGTCACGCGATGTTCTGTTTATTAGCTCTGATGTGTTTCGGTGAGAAACTGAAAAGGGAAGAAATCAGAGAAATCGAAGAAGCTCAGTACCAGATGCTCATAAGCTACACTAAATTCAGCGTCCTCAACATCTTCCCAAGCGTGACAAAGTTCTTACTCCGGAAAAAATGGAGAGACTTTTTAGATCTGAGGAAATCTCAAGAAAGCGTTATACTCAGATACGTTAACGCTCGGAGTAAAGAAAAAACCGGAGATGTACTCTCTTACGTCGATACGTTACTGAGTTTAGAGATTCCGACGGAGGAAGAAGGAGAAGGGAAGAAGAGGAAGTTGAGTGAATCGGAGATTGTGAGTCTTTGCTCTGAGTTTCTTAACGCGGCGACGGATCCGACTGCGACGGCGATGCAGTGGATCATGGCGATTATGGTGAAGTATCCAGAGATACAGAGTAAGGTTTACGAGGAAATGAAGAGTCTTTTCGCCGGAGAAGAGATCAAAGAAGAGGATTTAGGGAAATTGAGTTATCTCAAAGCTGTGATCTTGGAGAGTTTAAGAAGACACCCTCCTGGTCATTACTTGTCTTACCATAAGGTCACAAACGACACCGTTTTAGGTGGATTCCTTGTTCCACGCCAAGGTAAAGTAATGAGACATATACAACATCTGAATTTGGAAACAAATTCGACCACAAATCAGTTGGTCAAACTAGTAATATAGCAACAATGATTTAAATTTGTGGAACGATAATCGTTATTCCGAATAAGCACCAGAACAACTTCTTAACACAAGTTCTTAAGGCAAAATAGATTAAAATTAAATAAAAATTGGTTATATTATTAAGAACTGATCATTTTAAGAAGTGGTTCTTAGGTGACACGTGTCACCTATTGATTCGACGATGATTTTTTTGACAAAAAAAATAATAATAAACACGCGTTTATAAATTTTACCATTGGAAAAAATAAATTGTTGACTATGTTTATAAATTTTGAGAAAATAAAATTCTACTTAAAAGAAAATATTTTCATTTTTTATTAAGAATCCCTAATGAAATTCTACCATTGGAGTTACATTTACATTAAAACTTATTAAAAGAGTTTTTAAACTATTTGATTTAAAATATATAGTAAAAAGTGGTTTAGAATCCCATGAGAGGTTATCCCATTGAACATGTTCTTAGTGTTTGGTTCTCTAGATCCTTTCAAAACATTTGGTCCCATTTGATCTATATCATTTGATTTGTGTTGGATAGGTACTATAAACTTTATGGTAGGAGAAATGGGTCGGGACCCGAAAATATGGGAGGATCCTCTGACGTTCAAGCCAGAAAGGTTTCTAGAGAACGGGGAAGCGCAAGGGTTCGATATGACCGGAACTCGGGAGATCAAGATGATGCCGTTTGGCGCGGGACGAAGGATGTGTCCCGGTTACAGCCTTTCGTTGCTTCACCTTGAATACTATGTGGCCAATCTTGTTTGGAAGTACGAGTGGAAATGTGTAGAAGGTGAAGAAGTTGATCTATCTGAGAAGCAACAGTTTATCACTATGGTCATGAAAAACCCTTTCAAGGCAAATATTTATCCAAGGAGAAAATGAGTTTGCCTTTTGTACTTGTTATACATTATCAAAAAGCCCATTGGGCTTGTTCGTCATGTGGAATCTCATGTATGTTATAAAACAAGTTAGGCTTTTAATGGGCTTACAGGTATAAAATATCAATACTGTAGTTTGTTTCCTTCAAATTCGTATATTAATGGCGAACATTTGCGAACAGAAACCCTAAAAATTCGAAATTACAGAGAAAAATGGAGGAATCGAAGCAGCAGGAGCAACAAAATCAACTCTTTCTTCAAATGCAGCATCAACAACAAATGCAACAGCGTCAACAACAGTTTTTCCTGATGCAACAGTTACAGAAACAGCAGCAACAATCGGCGATGTCTAGGTTTCCGGCGAGTATCGACTCTCATCTCCGGCCATCGGGGTTAACCCTGAACCGACCCGTTAACCCGTCTCTTCAGAACGCAAATCCTAACCCTAGTTTTCAGCAGAATGTGCCGAATCAGCAGATGATGATGATGCAGCAGCAACAACAACAACAACAGAAATCGATGATGATGATGATGCAGCAGCAACAACAACAACAGCAGAAATCGACGATGCGTCCGTTGAATCAATTGGAGTTACAGTTCGCTTACCAAGACTCTTGGCGAGTTTGTCATCCTGATTTCAAGAGACCTTTCGTTTCTCTCGAAGACGCTTGTGAAAGGTTCGTTTGATTTCAGATTTTCCCCAATTGTTGGTTTTTCATCGACGAATTGTGAATTAGTTTCTGGGTTTGATGAATTTCTGGTTTAGTGATTTCTAAGGAGTGTTCTTTGATTGATTGATCTCTTTTGGTAGTACTTAGCTTTCTGGATTTCACTTTTCATCTCTAATCATAAAGGCCAATGCTTTATTAGAGTGTTTTGCTTTTCTTCACCTTTTTGGTTAAAATTATACTATAATATGAGTTCTTCAACTGTTATCATCTCTCTGTAGAAGAGGTTTCTAGTTTAATTCCGTGTGATATTGTGGCTGGATGATCCATATAGCTTGTCATTGCCAAGATTTTTCTCTTTTGATGCATATATGAAATGGTTATATTGTTGCTGAATTCAAATGTAGTATTGGTTATAGCTTATGAAGTTTTGCGATTTCTCTGTTTTCTTACGGTTTATGCAGATTGTTACCGTATCACGTCGTAGCAGATTACGAAGCTGAAGAAGACGACAGACTCCTCGAGTCAGACACGACAAGCCAGACGATACCCCGTAGTCAGCAATGGGACAACAACACGGCGGCCAAAGTTGCGGAATTCACTGCGACGTTCGAGAAACAAGTTCAAGCTTTCAACATGATAACTGAAAAGAGAAGGGATGGAGAGCTGAGATCCGAGGAAAGGTTGATGATCGAACAAGCATTGCTCCAAGACGAGAGAAAAGCGTGTATAGAGCTGAAAACAGAGTTAGATAGAGAGATGAAGGCTCAAGAAGCGAGGTTAAGAATGGCTGCTTTGACTCAAGCAGCAGGACAAGCGAGGACAGAGTCTCAACAATCTCATACCGGGATGATGATTGGTAACCCGCTGAGAGCTAATGCGATTGGGAATCGTGGAGAACAAGAACGTAGTAACATGAACCATGATGAGATGATGATGATAATGAATGGATGGGGGAACAACAATAACAGTAATAGTGTCCAGAGAGAGGAGAAGGAACCATTAGAAGATTTCTTGAGTGATGAAGAACATGAAAATGGAGAAACCGGTGAACGTGAGAACTGGAGAGGAAATGGGGAATTCGATTTGAATACTCGGTAAATTGAACAAAAAGATAGATTTTTCTTCTTCTGAATTTGGTGATCCAATTAACTTTGCAGCTTGAGGATGTAGTTAAAACTTGAAAGGTTAGTGATAAAGTTCTAGATTTTGGTCACTGTGAAGGAAATTGACGTGGATGACCAAACGGTGTCGTTTTGCCTTCAAATTTTATAGCTGGACTAGTTTTGGCGCGTGGTGTGACGCGCTATTAGTGCGCGTTTGGTTGTTTGACTCGCGTTAAGTAGCATTTTTTATTACCGTAATGATCAAAAAATAATCAAACTAATAATTAATTAAAAGATCTTGAGCCACTGACTTTCCGGTTCACAAGTAGCATCACCGGTCAAACACTTGCAAAGACTCCAAACAACGTTGTTCTTCGAATCCACGTCTAAGCAAAGCAACGAGCCATCTTTATCCTTTAAAGACAAATGCATCTTCGAGGCCGAAATTCTTTCGATTTTCGAACATTCTTTGCCGAGTTTAACCACTTCTCCCGCAGCTTTCCCGCCTCGTACACAAATTGATTTGTGAGTTTTGATCATAAGCGTACCATGGTGATTGTAGCTGCATGGTTACTCCTTGGTGCCAAAGCCGAATCTGAGGAGAGTGGCATGAAACATTTGAATGGAGTTCCACTTCAAAGGGACTTCACTTATTAAAAAAATTAAATATATATATTAGTTTGTTTAAAATATGTTATTTGATGGATAAAAATGAAGATTTAGTAAAATAAAAAAAAAACTATTTTTTTGTAGAATCTAGTATTTTATGAGATTGTATGATTAAAAGGTAAATTTTTTAATTAATTCTTTTTTATAAATTTTTTTTCACATAAGAAAAATGAATGTATTGTTGTTAAAAATCAGATTTAAAAAAAAAATATTTATACTACATGTTAGTAATATTTTTTTTTGTATGGTCCCCGAAAATCTCAGATCTGGCTTTGCTTGGTGCATGGATCCATTACAACCTCTGAGTCATGACACAAACTCTTTCTCACGATGCATAGTCCGGTTAACGGATGGAAGATTTTCTTGTGGTGGTTATGCCTCAAACTGGGTCCTATACAAAGAAATTAATTTCATCATCTTATCAAATTTTATATTAATAGTAGAGTTCTTGATTGATCATGTAATATACCTTTGTCTGGTGGTTGAATGAGTGATCGTCTTTGGAGATAGGAAGAGTTTCGAGCATCGTGCCAATTTGTATCCAACATACCGTAAGCTTCGACCACTAAGTAGTAATCTCCGGTTAGTGCCCAAATCGCCCAGTCAATATATTTCTCTACCGCTCAAGCCAACATACAATTCATGTACCTGGTTCAAATGCCAAAGTAAAGAAACAAACTATATGTAACGTTTTGAATATTTATTCTAATGATGTATAGTCATGACTCCTAAATGTTTGTTACCTGTTTCCTTCCAAATCTCCACCTCTCAAATCGGTTCCAAACTCACTTAAGAACAAAGGAAACCCTTTTTCAAGGAGGAAGCCACCGTTACGCCGCTCGTGAGCGAACATATGAGCGCAAAAATGGTTGACATTGTTCGATTTCCACGGGGCATTGTTGGTGAATGCATACCAATGGAGTTCGAAAACGAGTTTGTTCTTAAAACTCAGATTCACTTGATGGTTTTTAGAAAAGACAAGTCTGCGTCGAAGTCAAGGCCGGAAAGTATAACCAATACATTAGGGTTTGATGTATGAACTGCTTCAGCTCCCTTTTGCATGTACCTATGTATACACGGAATATTATTGATAGATTTCTTGTAGTAGATTTATAATTAGGTATATAGTCACTTAGTCAGGTATTGTATACTTACTTGTATCAATCTTTTGGGTCCTCTTTGTCACCTCTAAGTTCATTTCTAAGGCTCATGCCTACAACGTTCTTGACGTTTTGGGTGGAAAATGGTGGCCATTTTTCTGAGGCCTAATATCAATTGATCCGGATCGAATTTCGGGTCCCAAAAAAAGGCATCCTGGTCATTGTTGCTACAGCACCAGCCTGGTACCGTCTTGTGGTTGTCAAGTATCACCATCACATCATGTCTCCCAAGACTATACACCACAGCTTGATATATAACCACATACGAAAGTTACTCTTTTGGTACAACTCATTTAGAGATTTCTATATCTTGTTACTTGCGTTAAAAGTAAAGTATCAGCTAGAGATATATGTTTCCTTTAACTTTGGCAAAATAAAATTCTTTAAATATCAGAGTTTTTCATTTATGTTGTAAGAAAATGAAAGATGGATTTTTTTTTTTTTTTTTTTTTTGGAAATTGCCATGATTTGTAGACTATCAAATAAGATCGGGATGAGAAAAAAAATATTTGAATAATTGGTACCTGAAAGTCATTAATGAGGGGAATATCAACAATTGACGGATTGTGAGTATGAATCCCATTAAGATCTTGATTCAATCTATATCTCTCAAAAGTATTGTCTAACGGTAACATTGAAAGCCAAAGTGTCATTGATCATTAGCTCAAGTGGCCAAGTGAACCTAACACAATTGAATCCCATATCTCTTATACTCTTTGATATTGAATCCATCGGCTGTTTGCTCAAACCTTCCGCTACCACTGGCTTGAGGTGCGATGGCCAGTTCGCGCGTGCTAGCTTCACTCGTTGACCCTTCTCGTTCACGATCCATCGCGACTTTGTGAACAATGGATAATCAGAGGTTGCTAGAGTTAGAGATATTGATGATGACAAGAGGAAGAACCATAGGAGATAAAATGAAGATTTTAGCTTTGTCATGGTACTTTTGTTGTTGTCAGTTATGTTTTGAGAAATATGTTTTCGTTATTTATATACATCAGGCTAAGTTATTAGAGGCTGAAGTTGATATTCACAATCCCGTTAAGTTTTCGTGTAATTAACCTTCAACACGACACAAAAAAATCATAAGTCAAAGAAAAAAAATATCCTAAGTTAAAAAGTAACAAAATAATCTAAACCACAAAACCAAAACCGGCCAATTTTAGATACAAAGTTACATCAAACGCCTAAAAATGGAAAAGCACGCACCATGTGACTTCAAACCCATCAACGAATATCATTTTCTTTCTAGCTGCGACTGGGACCATACGACAGACAAGATACCCCAACACTTTTTATATTCTAAAAGGATCTTTTACGATTTTCCAAACGATACCACTATTCAAAAATAAAAACCATAATATGCATGCTGATGTGTTATATATACATTAGATATGTATATAAACTTGAGAAAGAAATACGAAACAAATCAGTGAAAGTAACCTTATGTTGTGGACGTCTCGTAGGCTATGTCTTCCTCTACGTGGCACATGACAGGTTGCTCATGAGTCCACCTCTCAAAAAAAATGCTTCAGCTGTAGGAAGTTCTAAAATATATAAAAATAAAAGAAATTTTAGTCCCCAAAATATCATTGTCGCCATAAAAGAGTAGTACTTAGTTAAAAAAGAGAGTATTAGTTGAATCATATTGTGCAATGGATAATATACTTGTCTTTATAGACGGATAAAAAATTAGTTATCTAATTATATGAAATTAATTAGATCTTTTAAAAGTACTATATCATTTAAAAAAAGATTTTCTATAAATAAATCTTTCAAATAATTAGGATTTACGACTTTACTCTCCAAATCAATTAAAGACAGGTCAACTTTCCAAATAAGAGTTAATCCGCAATATAATCATTTTGATCTGAATCATTGAAGAACATTTACACATACAAATCTTAGAGTTCCTAAATTTTAAGAGTAGATTTGGCCATTTGGGTTTCTTATTTCAAGGACTTCGATTTGATATGTAAATTTTGTGGTTTGATAAATTTAGAAAAGTTATATTGTGGGTTGACTTTTATTTGGAGTATTGACTTGCATTTAATTGATCTTAAAAGTAAAATCGTAAACTTTAACCATTTGAAAGATTTATTTGCAAAAACCCTTTAAAAAAACAGCTGCCAAGAGACACTTTTTTTTGTACTATGAACAAATAGAATTATAATCCAAACAAGATTCTTACTTCACAATGTATTTATGTAACACCATCATGTTAGCTTCGATTTGATTTTATTTATATTTGATCATCAAGATATTTACTTGGCGATTTTAGATCACATAATGAATCGGAATTAGAACTAGTATAATTTTAGAAGTATTCTTTCCACATATATGAAGTTTTAGATTATTGTTAGAGGTCTACTAAAACAATGTGAATTCTATAATATTTTGCTAAGATTATACAATTTTTACTAAAATACGTAAAATACAATATTATCAGATGTCATTAGAAAATTTGCCAATTGTAAAAAGATATTCTCCACATAAGGAAAAAAAAAAAAACTACATTAAGTGCTATTTTCTGAACACGCATTTGGTGCCGTTTCGGTTAATTAAGTAGAACGAGGTCGTATGCAAGACTATGACAATATTAAATGCCCATTTAAGAACAATTAAGTCGTAATCGTAGTATAAGACTATGACACTCTATTTAAAGTCGCTTTTATACCTCACAAACTTTAAAAATCTTACCAACAAATATTACGAAAGCACAATATACAACCTAAAAGTTATAAAGTCTGATTAGCAAAACTACTATACGATATTTTACTCAAAACGGATGATTTTGAAGATAAACCGGCGTATATAGAAACTTCCGAAAATTATAGTATTTCACTACCTTAAGTTTTTCTGGACAATATTTTCTTCCCTTCTTAATTTATCATTTACTCATGAATTCGCCAATTATCTATTTTGTTATTGGTTTTAATCATATTTACAAAACTGTATTTTATCATCTTGTTTATATATTTAGCTCAATTTGTATGGTTTATGTTAGTATTATTATTGTGTGGCCATATAAATTTTGAAAAAAGTTTAGAGCAGTTCACAACCTTAAATTTTGTCTATTGGTTAACACTCATAGGAATTCACCAATAAAACTAATTTCCAAAATGTCTATGTTTGAAATGATCTTTCTTTTCTTTTGGTCGTCATGTTTGAAATAATCTAAACCATGTTACTTTTCTAACAAATTTTATCAGTTTGTTTATAAATTTAACATAAGGAAGTTGGTTCGAAATTTTAATGGTTTATAAAAATAATAAAAATTATTATTATTATATAAAAAAAATATGGGAAATAAAAAAAAAAAGTAAATTCTTGAAGTTAGGAAAAGAGAAACAGATGCCAAACAATAGTGGAATCCTTTCCTCTGTTTCCTCCTTATCTCTTAAACACACTTCTTCACTTTCACTTCTCTCATTGGACCTCTCTCTCTCACTCCCTCGTGTTTATATTTTGTTCCCATCAGGTTTTCCTCTCTTTCCACAATATTGTCTGTAACCAAATCACACAATTTTTAAAAAATATAAAAAAACACCCAATTCCTTTTTTTCTCCTTCTTCTCCTTCAAAAATCCCCATTAAACACCTTACCTACCCATGAAGTAAAGTAAACTCCTTTCTTATATCTAAAAGACTCTTTCTTTCTTCTTCTTCTTCAACAATTTCCTCAGTCTCTCATCACAACAAAGAAAAAGAAAAATATGAAGCGAGGACATGGAGAAACGTGGGTCCCACCACCACATCAGTCTGGTTCTTGTGAAGGTTCTTCAGGGGCGGATAATAACAAAGGTAAGATGGAGGATGACAACAACAACAACAACAACAACATGGACGAGCTTCTTGCTGTTCTTGGTTACAAGGTTCGATCTTCTGAAATGGCTCAAGTAGCACAGAAGCTAGAACAGCTTGAGATGGTCTTGTCTAATGATGATGTTGGTTCTACTGTCATAAACGATACTGTTCATTACAACCCATCTGATCTCTCTAGCTGGGTCGAGAGCATGCTTTCCGAGCTCAACAATCCTGTGTCTTCGGATCTTGACCCGACCCGAATCTGTGAAGATAGATCCGGATACGAGCTGAGAGCAATTCCGGGTCTTTCGGCGTTTCAAACGGAGGTAGAAGAAGAGGAAGCTAGCAGCAAAAGGATCCGACTCGAATCCTGGTGCGATTCGGGTAACGAGTCGACTCGGTCTGTAGTGCTCGTTGACTCGCAAGAGACCGGAGTTAGACTCGTCCACGCGCTAGTGGCGTGCGCAGAAGCGATTCAACAAGAAAATCTCAGCTTAGCCGACGCGCTAGTGAAGCGCGTGGAAACACTCGCGGCTTCTCAAGCCGGAGCTATGGGAAAAGTCGCTACGTATTTCGCTCAAGGCTTGGCTCGTCGGATTTATCACACGTCGTCGGAGACTGAACTCTCCGGCGGTGTGGTGAGTCCGTCGTCGTTCGAAGAGGTTTTACAGATGCATTTCTACGAGTCTTGTCCTTACCTGAAATTCGCTCATTTCACGGCGAATCAAGCGATACTCGAAGCTATCACGACGGCGCGTAGAGTACACGTAATCGATCTCGGGCTTAATCAAGGGATGCAATGGCCGGCTTTGATGCAGGCTTTAGCGGTTAGACCCGGAATCGGACCACCGTCGTTTCGTCTAACCGGAATCGGTCCACCGTTAACCGATAATTCGGATTCGCTTCAACAATTAGGTTGGAAATTAGCTCAATTCGCTCAAGCAATTGGTGTAGAATTCGAATTCAAAGGCTTAGCAGTAGAGAGTTTATCGAATCTAGAACCCGAAATGTTCGAAACCCGACCCGAATCAGAAACCCTAGTAATCAATTCGGTTTTCGGGCTTCACCGGTTATTAGCAAGATCCGGTTCAATCGAGAAGCTTCTCGCAACCGTCAAAGCTGTGAATCCCACCATCGTTACGGTGGTTGAACAAGAAGCGAATCACAACGGAATCGTCTTCCTCGATAGGTTTAACGAAGCACTTCATTACTACTCGAGCTTGTTCGACTCGTTAGAAGATAGTTACAGTTTACCGAGTCAAGACCGAGTTATGTCAGAGGTTTACTTAGGGAGACAGATTCTCAACGTTGTAGCGGCGGAAGGATCCGATCGGGTCGAGCGACACGAGACGTTGACTCTGTGGAGAAAGCGGATGGGATCCGCCGGATTTGACCCGGTTTCTCTCGGATCCAGCGCGTTTAAACAAGCGAGCATGCTTTTGTCACTCTTCGCCGGAGGTGATGGATATAGAGTTGAAGAAAACGACGGTTGTTTAATGCTTGGGTGGCAGACTCGGCCACTCATCACAACCTCGGCGTGGAAACCAGCCGGAGCCGCCGAGTCACGACGGTAGAAGATAACTCGCTTGGAACCGGGAAAAAGAAGGAAGAAAAGTTTAAAAATTAGGAAAAGGGACCGTAACTTTTAGTTATGTTTTACTGTTTAACCCGAAGTTTTTGTGTGTTTAACCTTTTTGGCCTAAATGTTTACAACTTTATCTTTTTGGTCCTTGTGCGTATCCATCGTAGAAAGTGGAGAGTAACGAGTAAAAATCTTGTATCGTAGATCGAGCTAGTAAGAGTCTTTTTTTTGTTTTTCGAAGTTTTTCAATAAATGGAAGGATAACGATTCTGTATGTTTTTATTTCACCCAATATATGTATAAATAATGTTTTTTATTAATACAAAATCATTTGAGATATTTTCAATTTTGGACCGTTTCGTTGATAACATGGGAAGTGAACGTGAGCGTTTCTGAAAAGGCGGATCCAAAACGTACTTTCAGTTTCGAGGTCTGATGTCAGCCTTTGTTAAAAAGATTTTATCATAATATTTTTTTTTTGTACGTTTTTGTTTTTCAAAATTAAAAGAACAAACAAATTGTTCTTTTTTTTCTTTCTTTAGTATGGGTTCGATGAGGTAATATAGATGTGAATTTTGATCTTCACGTACGTATACAACTTTTGAAAATATGTGAGGTGAAAATTATTCTTCTTTTATGAGATCATAAGTCTCAAATTCAATGGTCTTCTACAAAGGATTAGTTAGATCTATAGTGATGATTATTATTCGTAAACGTGATACATGTGATCTTGAATAAAAAAATGTCATTTCAAAGAGAAATATCTAGTAGTGTTAAAGATTTGAAGTTGATGTCTAAACAGTTCAATATCATCAGTTTTATAGTATAAACCGAAATGAACACTCTAATGGCACAACAACATAATTGAAACTTTTTAAAAGTGAAAGCGTTTCTATAGTTATGTACACACAAAGGACCTTTTTTACCTTACAAAAAGCTTTTATTATGAACACTTTGGAATAAAAAGAAACCAGTCACTAAGAACCAAAACGCCGGGCACTGGACTGGCATATATATATATATATGCATACTTCAATCTTCACCACCCTTATGCGGAATCAAACTCGCGGATTTTCATTTTCACATCGGGAAATGCGGTTTTGCAATCGCGGTTTTAAGGACGGACAAGAGTGGAAGCACGTTCTTGTAGATGTCTCAAGCTCTTTTCCATGCTAACTTTAACCATTTCAGCTAGCATCTTCTTAGCTTTACCGGATTGATCATCTCCGTCTATATGAGAGATTAAGCTCGACACTATGTTTTCTATTGTATCGGGTTGAACCTCGGATCTCGGGCTTTCCGAGTTCCTAAGTAAACAGAGAAGTCTTTGAGCTTTAGTCCGAGATTTCGATGTACCTTGAACTGTGAGCTCGAGCAGTCCTGGTATTACACCTTCTCTAAGAATCGGCTCTCTGTATTTACTCCTATCGCTTTGGCAGAGCGTTAAAAGCACGCCAACCGCGTGTTCCCGAGCTTGTAATGACCCGTTTTCAAGAACTTCCACCACTGCGAATACTCCTCCTTCTTCTGAAACTAACCCTGTTCTTGCCTCCTCGCCAGAAACCATCAAGGATTCTATCAGAGAACAACATTTCTCAGATGTTTTCGATGATTTTTTACATAATTTAAGAAGTTTCAGAATCGGTGAGAGTGGTTTGGTCGCTAGGATCATGCTTAGGTTATTGGGGAGTGTAGAGAGGTTGGAAAGGGCCATTACTGCATCAGCTTTAGCTTGTGGGCTTCCATGTTTAACAACTTTGACTAATAGAGGAATCACTCCCTTAGCTCCAATGATTGGTTTGTTGTTGGCCGACGCGGAGAGAGTGAGCAAAGACGCAGAAGCATATTCTTGAAGTGTTGGGCTATTTGATTGTAAGAAGTTGATGATTGGCTCTAAAGCACCAGCTTCAATTATGCTCACCTTATTCCTGAAACATTGAAAATTCAACTGCAAAACTCAGAATAGTCTCAGAGTATAATATTCTTGAAAACAATGGCAATTTATGTTACTTGGCAAATATGCAAAACCCAATCTTTCTTCCTCCAAGACTTTAGTGCATTCAATTTCTCAGTCATATGATAGAGTTGTAGCCACCTACCTAACCTCTTATGAAAACCAAACTGATCTAAAGCTATGGAATTAATTAATGTTATAGACACGAGAATTAAAGTAGGAAATGTATTTAATGAAAATAATGCAGGAGAGGAAAAGTGAGGATAAAGAAAGGGTTGGTTTTAGTTACATTTACTTTGCTTGCTTGCTCCTCCTCTTCTCTCCACCAAAAGGATCCCATTAATAAAAAAGAAAGTGATGATGATTTCAGAGTTTAGACCAAAGAAGAATTTGACTACAAAGTCGTTTGCGTATAAACTAAGGAAAATTCACAAAAAATACTTAAGTCTGGTAAAGCAGGGCCCTACGTATGTACAATAATAAATTAAGTTAGGCAAACTTATTCATACCTGCCCCCCCAAAGCAAAGAGTTAGTTAACTTCAGGTGATTCCCAACTAAACTACTCTACTTGACTTAAATCATCCTCTGTTTTTTGGGTTTGACACAAAGCCTTCTCAGATCAAGAATTATGAGATTAGCTTTGTTATTATCCTCTCTTTTTGATGGAATCAAAAGGAGAGAGAGGGAATTTGCTGCGCCATGATTTTCTCTGGTTTAGGGAGATAAAAGAAAGATTCTTGTTTTCGGTCTTATCTTGCTTGCAACTTGATTCTTTGCTTGCTTATGGAATGTCTAAGACTATATAGAAAAAGGAAAAGCTAAGCTAACATGACTCTAGCTTTTCTGTGATCAATCAAAATATCTCATCAGCAACTAGAAACCAATCAAACCTCACAAAATACAACGAAAAAAGAATGGTCAGAATTCTCCCAGAAACCGCATAAACTAAAGAATAATTTAAAGCAAGAATGGAATAAAGAAGAGTATCCTTCTCATACTGTGACGAAATATCCTGTTTCCTAGAAATGGATGAACCCTAGGAAAATTTATACTCCCAGTAACAAAAATTCTTCAACACGAAGCAAAAGAAGGAACTACAAAAACAAAAAGCTTCAAGAAACATAGAGTACACTCCAAGCAAACACAAAGATAAAGAGATAGAAAAGTTGTTGGATCCACCCAATCTGATTAAAGCAAGAAACTGGATGGATCGCTATGATCGAGATTATCCATCTGATGCAATGATCCAATCATGAATTTACACGAGACCGACCAAAAAGTCACGAATTGTGTGACACCTATTTGATTTAATATTAATAATGACTCCATTTTCTCACCGGAAAAAAGTTACAACAATTGAAGTTATAATGATCTCACTTCTTCAAATTCTCTATCTATCTTCTACGAATTTCGATGACCTAATTTCTGATGAAATCACATAATCTTAGACTAATTTCTCACTAATCAGATCAACATACGAAAACAGAACAATTCCAATTTGGGGGGAAAAAAGGAAGAAGAAGAAGAACGTACTTCTCGTCTTTGACGGCGAGGTTAAGGAGAGCGAGTAGAGCCGCCTCGTGATGCGATTCAGGAGAATCGAATCGGAGCATCGAAACGAGAGGTTCGACGGCTTGGGAAAAGTGTCGGCGGCATCGATGTGACGTCTTCGTGAGCCGACGGATTTCTCTAGCGGCAAACAACCTCGAATCGAGATCTTCGGATCGGATTAAACTGAGAACTCGCTGGATTGAAGCAGAAGACGACGAAGAAACCGAAACCGACACCGACGACGAAGAAGAAATCAATTCGTGATCTACATCTCCGCCGCGTGGGGAATCGCACTCGTGGCTTGTGTCGATTGATGATACGGAGGAAGAAGAAGAAGAAGAAGCAACGGTGGAGGCGATTTCTCCGGCGAGGTCCATTTTGTCAGAGAGAATGAAGAAAGATCTGTTTGAGAGAGAGAGAGAGACGTAGGAGTAAGGCGTTGGCCAACGGTTACATAGTACGTGTATATATATAGTACACGAGGGGAAATATGTATGTATCTATAGATTTTTTATTAGTCAAATATTTTATTTTGGAAATTCATTTGTATTTTTTATAGAGCAAATTGTAGAAAAAATAAATCCAAATTAATAGGAGAAAATAAGTTTGGAAGACTTTTTAAGGGATGGCTTCAATTTCTCTTAGATTTAAATTGTAAAAAAGATATTTTTGAACTATGATGTAGATGGGAAAAAGTTAATTGTGAGATTTGATTTTATGAATCTTTTAATAAAGTATATGTTTGGTCCTTGTAAGTAAGATCAATTACCAACCATTCTTTGTTACAGGGTCTTTATCTTATGATTTAGAAACAAAATAAATTGAGATATGTTTCGATAAGTAATCTAAAGGCTAAAAGAATAAACTAAAATGGAGAATGAATATCAAACTTTTCAATTATAATTAATTCATTTTTATAGTCAGGACTTTTTTTAGCATATTTAGAGAAATATCCAAAGATATTGAAAAAACATAGAATCAAACCAAAGCATATATATGCCAAAGCACACACAAATAAGATCAGCGTAAACCTCAAAAACAAAACTAAAGAATGGAGAATTCTTCAACATATCATTACAATCCATATGAAGACCTCCCATTACATGAAATTAAAACATAAAGAAAAAAAACATACTTAATCAAATGATTGTCATTACAAAAACAAATTAAACACAATTAATTCTCAAATCCTTTCCATATGAATATTGTTCTGAAATTTTTTACTTAGAAAATCTTGGCAACATCTTTCATAAGACCGCGATTGGCACTTGCGAAATCTGAAAATTCTTGGTACGATATGTATCCATCTCCATCGGTATCGATCTCGGCCATCATACGCTTAATGTCATCGTGTGTGACCGAGCCAAGGTTCTTAAGAGCATCTCCAAGCTCAGCCGCAGAAATTTTTCCATCTCCATTAGCATCAAATTTCTTGAAAATACGGTCATGCTCAGCTTTTTCGGTTGCGTCAGCCATTGTTGATAGTTTTGCTTTTTTTCGTAGGAGCGATTACATGATCGTAAGAGTTTATATAAAGAGATTCAAATCTGAAGAAGTTGAGGCCATGCTTTAAACTAGGCGATTTGAGGAGAAAACTAAATTTACCAAAATTAGAATGTGACTTGGTCTTCCATCAACTGTCATCAATATAATAGAGTTGTATTTTTGTTTTGTTGTTAAAACAATAAAAAATTAGTGACCTTTTAATTATTAGAGTTTATTGATAACGATATAAACATGCATATGATGATTCGTTTGTAATTGGAAACATGCTTTCTATTACAATGTTTAGATCCAGAGCTAACTATTCAAATACACATCATACTTTCTAGCAAAATCCACTTGAATCAAGATTTTGTATTACACCTTTTCCTTTGTTTCAAACAACAATGTAAGGAATCTAAACAAATACTTAAGTTAATTTTAACAAAAAGATACATTGTAAGAATAAATCGGAAAACAAAAATCATCGGCTGAATCCAACAGTCGGTTTTTCGACTTTATATCGATCTTCAAAGATGAAGTTTGAAGCAAAAATAAATATTATGAGAATATAAACCTTCAAGGAGCTCTGTCAAAAGGCTTGGTGTCATTGTAACAAGTATCCCACACCGCTTCCATCGCGTCTTTAGCTGCTACTTCCGAGCAGTATGGGTTGCCACGAAGCGATTTCACCACTCTTCTTTTTATACATTCCTTTTGGAAAAACCGATATAAGCAGGTTAATATAACAAGAATCTTCCATGGATTCCACAAATGCTTATATGATTTGACTAATTCAATTATTCTCTTATAGTGACTTACTTGTTCATGCCCTCTTAATTTAATGAAACCCCTCAAGAGTTCTCTCTTGAAATGACAATCGCCGCTTAGATGACCTGCACGTATCTGTTTAAGGAATACACACACACACACCAAAAACCTATCAAGAACTTCAACAAAAGTATATAAATTGGTGATAAATTTAAAAGCTCTATCTAACAATGTAATCACCTCGCTACAAGCATGATGCGCACAATTAGCCCAATCCAAGTTTTTGGCTCGGCACTCGTCATAAGCGTGGATTAACTCATGTATAACTACTTGATTCACTTCATCTTGAATGGTCAGATAGTTACTGCAGACAGTGATCTTGAAAACATAGAAAAACAGAAAAAAATTGAGCAAGATTCAGTATCAACAATACAAAACCAAGAGCTCGATTGCATTGTAATCGAAATTAGTAATTACCCCTCTTCCTTTAGTGTAGCCTCCAGCTACTGGTCCAGTACAAACAACTGCTTTTACGAAATTATCACCAATTCTACAGCCAGATTTCTCCAATTGCTCCATCAGAAACTTCACAATTGGGTCTAATCAAACAACATCCAAAACCCAAATCAGACCAATCAAATCAAATAAAAGCAAGTGACTAAAGAACCCTAAACTCTTTCGTATGACTCCAAAACCCTAGATTGCTCGTAAATTCCCAAACTTTTTTAATGAATTTCTCAAGATACAGAGGCGCTAATCAAAAAACAAGCAATGGATTAAAGGGAAGATTGAAAAGGAGATGCTTTTTTACTTCGGAAACTTCTCTGAATCATGTTCTCGCATTTTTTGATAGGCATACCGCGTTTCCCTCCGAGGTTTAAATCGGACCCAGAATTTGGATCGGTTGTATCTTCCATTTGATCTCTGCTTCGCTCTTAATCGATCTTTCGACGGCGGTGGATTTTTCTAAGCCGGAGAATTCTCTGGAGTGGCGTAAGATCGATGGTCGGCGAGTGAGGACGGAGACAAAAGGAAGGGTGAATGTGTAAATTACATAACTATCCCTCTCTGGACTTTCGTTTTGAATGTGTCAATTACATAACTATCCCTCTCTGGACTTTCGTAACTTTCGATCATAGAGAAATGATGTGAGGTTAGATTGGTAAATACATTTAAATCATTAAGAAACTGATATTTTAAAATTAGTGACCTTTTAAAATATGTATTTTGCCATAAACACGATTGTACTCGTCTGATTTATTAGAGTTAAT
Source organism: Arabis hirsuta (assembly GCA_964056655.1). Classification (NCBI taxonomy): domain Eukaryota; kingdom Viridiplantae; phylum Streptophyta; class Magnoliopsida; order Brassicales; family Brassicaceae; genus Arabis; species Arabis hirsuta. The sequence continues at coordinate 42,741,266 of OZ053301.1, forward strand.
TGATATAACAATATGACAACAACAAAAAATTTGATATAACAATATGATTGTACTCATCATATGCATGACTCATGACTCGAAGGTGATTGGAAACATGCTTTATATTACAATGTTTGATCCGGAGCTAACTATTCAAATACAAATCATACTTTCAAGCAAAATCCACTTGAATCAAGATTTTGTATTAGACCCAGGACCCGGCCTTGAGGGCAAGCCAAGCAAGCATGTGCTTGCAGCCTTCTATAGAATAACTAATATTTTCGGCCTTGAGAGCAAAAATTTGATAATTTTTTACATTTTTTTTTAAGTTTGCTAATTCATAGGCCCAAAAAAAATTTCTGTTTGTGGCCATGTATTTTCAGGACCGGCCCTGATTAGACCTTTTCCTTTGTTTTAAACAACAACGTAAAGAATCTAACCAAATACTACTAAAGTTTAATTTGGCCAACGTAAGAATAAGTCGGAAAACAAAAATCAACGGCCGAATCCAACGGTCTTTTTTTTTTTGGCTTTATATCGATCTCCAAAGATGACCTTCAAGGAGCTCTGTCAAAAGGCTTGGTGTCATTGTAAGAAGTATCCCACACCGCTTCCATCGCGTCTTTAGCTGCTATTTCCGAGCAGTATGGGTTGATACGAAGCGCTTTCAACACTCTTCTTTTTACACATTCCTTTAGAAAAAAAAATCGAGAATCGGATAAATACTAACAAGAATCATCCATAATTCGACAAGTGTTTGTTTATATGATTTAGCTAATTCAATTCTTCTCATATAGTGACTTACTTGTTCGTGCCCTCTTACTTTAATGAAACCCCTCAAGAGTTCTCTCTTGAAATGACAATCGCCGCTTAGATGACGTGCACGTATCTGTGTAAAGAACACACACAAACCTATCAGGAACTTCAACAACAGTGTATCAATTGGTGCTAAATTTCAAAGCTTTATCTAACATTGTAATCACCTCGCTACAAGCATGATGGGCACAATTAGTCCAATCCAAATTCGTAGCTCAGCACTCGTCATAAGCGTGGATTAAATTATGTATAACTACTTGATTCACTTCATCTTGAATGGTCAGATAGTTACTGCAGACAGTGATCTTGAAACACATAAAGAGAGGAAATAAGCAAGATTCAGCATCAACGATACAAAACCAAGAGCTCGATTGCATTGTAATCGAAATCAGTAATTACCCCTCTTCCTTTAGTGTAGCCTCCAGCTACTGGTCCAGTACAAACAACTGCTTTTACGAAATTATCACCAACTCTACAGCCAGATTTCTCCATTTGCTCCATCAGAAACTTCACAATTGGGTCTAATCAAACAACATTCAAAACACAAATCAGACCAATCAAAGCAAGTGACTTAAGAACCCTAAACTCTTTGGTATGATTCCAAAACCCTAAACTTTATATAGTATGATCCCAAAACCCTAAACTTTATATAGTAAAACCTCTATAAATTAATAATCATCATTAAATTAATCAAATTTTAAAGTCCCAAGACATGAATTTCTCAAGCAAGATACAGAAGCGCTAATCAAAGAACAAGCAATGGATTAAAGGGAAGATTGAAAAAGGAGATGCTTTTTTACTTCGGAAACTTCTCTGAATCATGTCTTGGCATTCTTCGATAGATTTACCGCGTTTTCCTCCAAGGTTTAATTCGGACCCAGAATTCGGAGCTTCCATTCGGGTAGCCGGAGAATCCTGTGGATGATTAAATGTATTTAATACGAAGGTTTAGCTAAAGCTCTGAGATTGAAGATGAAAACTTTGCTATGGTTTCTCTCTTTATATAGAGCACTTTATGACCTAATACAATCAAGCTATGATTCTGACACCTGTCTAATCCAAGGGACTCAAATCGATTTCGCAACCGTACTACCAAGCACCATTTTCGTGATATGCTTTTGCTTTGTAATCTCTCTGTCTCTCTGGTTTTTTTCCTGTTTTGGTAGGAGACCGTTGCAGGGCATTTTTACAACAATGACGTGGCGTTTGTCTTGATATTCTTTTACCAAAACGGCGGCGTTTGGTTTAATGAGAGAAGGAGATAAAGCTTTGGTTTGAGATAGAGGGTTTACCGTTACCAATATTTACCAATCAACAAACAACACAAAAATACTTGAAAGTTGGTTGCTGAAAACATTAAAATGTTTCGACTAATTAATCTCTTCTTATTAAGGTTAAACTATATAATCGTAGACATCTTTTTATTCATGCGTCATGCATATGTTGGGATTCTCCATAAATCATGTATGCTGTTCAACATCTTTGACACATACATTTCTTGTTTATTTAGAAAATTTGAAAGAAAATTAGTTTTGTTCTAGGATTTATTATTAAAATTGAAAAAGGATTTTTTTTCTTCTTCATATTTTGTTTTTTTCCTATACATATTGATGATTATTTGGACATTTGATATTTGGTAAAGTAAACTATGAGCTTATATGTGTCAAAGTTAACAAGATGAAATTTGCTTTCAAAAAAAAAAAATGTTTCAAAGTATCTAATTTTGATAATATTTTTCTTCTTGTCTTGATGAAATTGAATTATAATTTTTTAATTATTATGTGTCAAAGTGTATAGGTTAATACTTTCCTAGGTGGCCCTATCAGTCAAAGTTAACAATATGAAATTATTGTGAGATACAAAGAACTAATAATAGGCATACGAAATAAATCCAGTTTTTTTTTTGGTCAACAATCATTATATATTAAAATAATAATTCCAGTATATAAGATCAAATCTACATATCTTTACATCCATAGTACTTTTGTTTTTTGTTTCCTTTAACATTTATTTCTAACTAAATTATTAATAAGAGTTGAGGCTTTTCAAACCCTATAAATATATTAACACAGTGTAAACACATTTCACACAAATTCTCATAAACAACAACAATAGCAAATTAAACATATAATCAAAGAAAAATGTCTGCCAAAAAAGTCTTCGAGAAGTTCGACAAGAACAAAGATGGTAAACTCTCATTGGACGAGTTTCGTGAAGTGGCTCTTGCTTTCTCTCCGAACGTTTCTCAAGAAGAAATCGCAAAGATCTTCAAAGAGATTGACGTAGACGGTGACGGTGCACTTAACACCGACGAGTTTACTTCATGCCTCGAGAAAATGTTGAAGGAAATTTTTACATTTTGTGACGTTGACGGTGACGGTAAGATACCGGCCGATGAATTCTACGTGCTGATGACTCAGATCGGCAAAGAGTGCACCGAGGTGAGCTGTGCCGAGAAGGTTCGAGCCGCAGATGCAGATGGTGATGGTTACTTGAACTTTGAGGAGTTTATGGTTATGGTCATTGGTGACTTGTTGTAAGAAAGAGTAAATTCCTTGCTTAGCAAATGTGCTTTTACTTATAGTTGATCATTAATAAAAGTTTATTGATGTTTATTGTCATGGGTAATATATAGTTTCGACCGCTTATATATATATATTTATAAATTAAAGTGCATGTCGTTGAATAATACAAATTTATTCTATGAGCTGATTGATAAAGGCAATACAATACAACCCAAAATAAGGTATCTCAATATTCTTATAAGATGACATTTTGAGTGATGAAAGAATATTTGTGTTATAGACCAAAGCCATGATTCGAATTCCACGAAGTACAGCTTCCATTGTAAATATTCTAAATAAAATAATATCTGATTTCTACAGATTTTTAAGACAAGTAGGTTGGTCACTAAAAAGATAAGGTTGATCGGGAAAATGGTCGATTTATTCCTCAACTATTGGCAATTGACACTTTTATTCCCCAACTAACATGGTTACATTTTTAATCCTGAATTCTTAACATGATGACACAAAGTTGTGCAAGATCAAAACTTTAATTCAATCGCTTCCTGAAGATCAAAACTTTGAAGTTTGTTGTGTTGAACTGAGAATCAAATCATATCTCACAGTCGCCAAGTGTCTCAACCTCACCTCAAACGTGTTAAGCTCTGCCATGACCAGCATGCCAGACTCAGCCTTTTAAGAATTATAAACGAATGATTAGAGAATTGAACAATTGGTTTGAAGTCAGAGAAGCAATTGACATGAATAGTGAAAAATTCGAGTTAAGAGTTGGAAGAAGGAGAAAGAATAATATAAGGATCGACTTATGAACGAGGAATTCTGCAAATCCGAGTCTTGCAGAATATTAATCCCAATCGAACTTTTTTGGGGAAGATGAAGTTATCAACTCTGTTTCGAAAAAAGTTAACGGTTTATGTTTGTTCTCTAACGTGGACTTATTTTAGTCTTAATCTATTAAGTCAATGACAAATTCATGATTAAAATTGTATCCATGTTAATTGATTCAATTACAAATAGTTGGAGAATAAATCGACCATTTTACCAAAGAAAATCATAAGTAAGAAAAAAAAAAAAACTTATAAATGTGAAATATATTTTAAAAATAATTTATTTCTCCTTTTATACTGTTTAATTTAAAAATTAATATTTACGCATTTTATCTCCTTTTCTACCTATCATTCTATTTGGATATTTTGGAAAGTAACAAAAATATGTGTCAAAGTGAATCCTATTTAATTTTGGATAACATATTGCTTAAAATATTGTTTCTTTTCTTGTCTTGAAAATCTAAATATTTTCTCCTAAAGTAAAAGTAGATCTTAATTATATTTTAAGTGGCCCAATCAGTTAAACTATACATTTCAAAAGACATCCAATTTATAGGATAAAATCTATCTACATATTTTGGTTTCCAAATATGCATATATGATGTCTTACTTTTAATTTTTCTCCCTTTAAAAAAAACAACTTTGTTGTAAATGTTTTGTTTCCAGTTCATCATTAGTTGGACTATTAGGCTCTTAATGGTAACCAATAAAAAGAAAAAAAAAATTAAGAGCAACTTTGTTGTAAATGTTTTGTTTCCAGTTCATCATTAGTTGGACTATTAGGCTCTTAATGGTAACCAATAAAAAGAAAAAAAAAATTAAGAGGAACAATGAATTCCTCACTAGTTCGATTGCTCCACTTGTCCGTGCTATAAGACGGTCTGCTTTTCAGACCCTACAAACATAAAAACACAGTGTATCACATTTCACACAAATTCTCATAAACATAGTAGTAGTAGTAGCAAATAATTGAAAGAAGAAGAAAAATGGCTACAAAAGAGATCTTCGAGAGGTTCGACAAGGACAAAGATGGTAAACTCTCATTGGAGGAGTTTCGTGAAGTGGCTCTTGTTATATCTCCGAACATTACTCAAGCAGAAATCGTAAAAGTTTTCAAAGCGATTGACGTGGACGGTGACGGTGAGCTCAATGTCGACGAGTTTACTTCGCACCTTGATAAAATGTTGAAAGATGCTTTTCATTTTTGTGATATTGACGGAGACAGAAAGATATCAGGCGATGAGTTCTATGAGGGCATGAAAAGGCTCGGGCTTGAGTGCAACAAGGAGAGATGTGTTGCGATTGTTCAATACATGGATAAAGATGGTGATGGTTATTTGAGCTTTGAAGAGTTTGAAGCTTTGGTGTGTAACTGTGTGGTGCCTAAAGACTAGACACCTTTTAATAAGGCTTATTAATAATGATTATTGATGTTCCAAAAAAAAAAAAGAGAGAGCTTTCTGATGTTTGTTTTCATCGGTTTGGATGTTTCTCTACCGTTTTTCAATTTTTAATAAATAAATTAATTTTATGATTATTTAAATATCATAAATTTTATATATGATGTTTATTAAAACACCGTAAACTTCAATCTTTAATAAATTAAAGTTTATTATATATAATTAACTCCGTCAAACTATATGTCATAATTTTTATTGATAATTACAAAAATGCCATTTTTATTATACCATTTTGCAAAAATGCCACAATTGATTGTGCATTTGTAAAAATGTCATTAATTATAGATTGTTAAAACCTAAATCTTAAAATTTTAAATCCTAAAATATGTTTTGACCCCTCACAAACCCTAAGTCTTCAAAACTAAACCCTAATACAACATAGTTAACACAAACATAAATAATATAATAAATAAATAATTTTAAAAAAGCGGTATTTTTGCAAATTTTTTGAAAATGTGGCATTTCTTAAAATTTCTCACTTTTATTTTATGTTATTTAAATTGGAAATGAATATTTTCATATTCTATATTTTTCATTTACTTATTTATTGATTCTTTTTTGTTATGAGATTTGATAGTTTATAAGGTAAATATATAAGCTTATCATGTATCAAATTAAGTGAATCCCATCTAATTTTGGATACATCAAATTCCTTAAAATTACAAAAATAAAAATAAAAATTCTTGTCTAGATGAAAATCTAAATTATTTTGGATTAAATTAAAGTACCTGTTAATTATGCTCCAAGTGGCCCAATCAGTTAAATTATATATTTGACCCCATCCAATTTATAAAATAACATCTACATATTCTTCCAAATATATCCTATTTTTTATGTTTTCCCCTTTTAAAACAACTTATTAATTTTATATAAATATCTAATTTTTAGCTAATCATTAATTGGGCTAACTGTCATATTTTTTTCTTTTCAATTTATGGTTCTCAATGCTATAAATATAAGAACATTGTGTCACATTTCACACAAATCTCATAAACAAAGGAAGAATATCAAACAAAAACATAGAACTAAGAAAAATGTCTCCAGAAAAACTCTTCGAGAAGTTCGACAAGAACAAAGACGGTTTGCTTTCTTTAAACGAGTTTTGTGACGCGGCTTTAGCTTTCTCTCGAACCGTTTCTCGAGAGGACCTCGAAAAGCGGTTCAAGGAGATTGATGTAAATGGTGATGGTGTAGTTAATCTCGATGAGTTTGTTTCGTGGATGGAGAAGAATTTGAAGAGATCGTTTGATCTTATTGATATTGATGGTAATGGAAAGATAACTTCCAAAGAGTTCTATTCGGTGATGAATCAAATCGGAAGGGTATGCACCGAGGCGAGCTGTGCCAAGAAGGTTCAAGCAGCTGATGCAGATGGTGATGGTTATTTGAACTATGAGGAGTTTAAGGCTATGATGTTTAGTGACATCTAAGAAGAAGTTATATCTTTTTCATCAATTGTATTTTGCTTATAGTTGGTTATTCATCAGTTATATGCAATAGGTTTCTCGACCGTTTTCTATTTTTAAGAATAAAATTAAAGTGCATGTTGATGTTGTTGAATATTGCATAGGCCAAATGTTAATTATTTGCGACTTTGTATTTATTTAAAACTTCAACGATGATAATTATATAAAACCAATATAATAATATATAAAAGTTTATTTATAAAAAATTAAATTAGTTTTATTAAAAAAAGAATGATAGTTATTTTTGTCTACAAGTCTATGAATACGTTATAATTGATCTACAAATTGATGTCGGAAAACAAAAAATAAACAAGTTGCCAAAGAGTTCACATAATTAATTAACCAAAACTATAAGCAAAACACTAGCATGAGCTTGATGCCTCTCCTACGAAGGTCCAAAAAAAAAAAAAGGTAGTGACTATTGAGTTATTCTCATGCATGTAATTGTCAATTAAGTGTATCAACATTTCAGAAATTTTGAACTTTAAATGTAGGATAAATATAACACATGCATTACCTATTGATGTAGAAAATTTTGAACGATATCTTGTTTCTGATTATAGGATAATTATGACACATGCATTGCCTATTTACTTATTCAATGATGGATTCTAATTCAACAGATTTAAATCCGAATAGATTTTAAAATATTTGATTCATTTACAATGATTTATTATTGATTTTGTAATCTAAAATTGAAGATTTATCTATACTTGTAAAATCTTTGGTAGTGTATTGAAAAAGTACATATATGTAAAAAAAATTATCGCACAGGATCCACGTAAAATTTTTTAAAATTCTTTAAGAAAAAGGGGCTTAAATTATTTTTTATTTTTTAATTTCTCTTGAAAAAGGTTCAAAAAATTTTCTTTTGTCTAGGGTCTTAAAAAAATTTGAGGCGATATCATTTGTTTTTTGGAATAGATTTGAACTCTCGATCCTTTTTTCATTTCAAAATTTTACTATTTAAAATGATTTTTGAACTTTTATTATTACCTAAAAACATAACAACTTCAAATCCTATATATATTTCACATTTCACAAAAGTTCCATAAAAAACAATCAACGAAAGAAAAACATATTAATATGAAAACGAATCTGTCTACAAGCGATATATTCGAGAAATTCGACAAGAACAAAGACGGTAAGATCTCAATGGAAGAGTTTGGTGAGGCCATTCATGCTCAGATCTCTCCGACCATTCCCTCGGAAAAACTTGTCGATATGTTCAACCAGCTTGACTCGAACGGTGATGGTCAGGTCGATGCGGTTGAGTTCGCTTCGTGCATGGACCAAACGGCTCGGTCTAGTGGCGGTGACGCGGATAAGGAGTTGAAGGATGCATTTAAACTATATGATATTGATCGAGATGGCAAAATATCAGCAAATGAGTTATATGTGGTGATGACTCGGCTCGGGGAGAATTGCACGGTCGAGAGCTGCGTGGAGATGGTTCGCGCCGTCGATGTAGATGGTGATGGTTATGTTAGCTTTGAAGTGTTTAAGACTATGATGGATTCAAAGTAATAGTAGCTATGTAGTATATGTACTAAGGCTTTATATATTCGTGTATCTTTTTTTTCAATCAACTTAAATTTTCGATTATATTGTTGTTTCTTATCATGGAATTAACTTTCCGATTTCAGACCATAACATATAGTGATATATAGTGTTTGTTATATCTCCACCCGGATTCTCAAATCCGCAATACATATAATGTCAGAAACAAAAATAATCAATTTTAAATTTCGAAGATTTTCGTTAACAAAAAAAACTATCAATTTTTTTTGTTTTCAAATGATCATTTTTAGTGGATGTAAAATCCTTATTTAGTTTTTTTTTTCTTCTCTCAATTTTAGTATATGATTTAATAAAGACTGAGTAGAATGTCGATAGAGATACAACAAAGTTGGAGCGTATGAGAGACGTAAGTAATCAATTAGACAATGACCTAACAAAGGCTTTTATTTTACTTTAAGGCTTTCAATATATCTCTCCGCCAAAGAGCAGTCTCTGGGTCGAACCTCAGCTCCCAAGTCGGCCAGTAGTGCAGATCTTGTTTCAGAGTCAAGACTCGTGGCTTGCCGTTAAGATGGACGGTCCTTATCCGCACAAACTGCCCGTGCTCTAGCTCCTGTAGCAACCGAATCGGAAAGAAACAAATCTAAGATCAAACTTCAAATCAAAGTAGAAGACAATTGTCATGGATGCATCAATTTTCTTCAGGGCCAACGTAATTGAAAATGTGAGTTCTGTAAGGAATGAGACAAAAACCTTGGTGGCATCTGCGAATGCGTTTAGATCAGGAGTCTTCTTCCCGTTAACTTCCACGATCCATTGAAGCGCGTAAAGGCCATATCGGTGTGCGGGACTCCCGTGACACCATCTGAGAAAAGAATTTGTCAGGGTTAAGACTTGCTAAGGACCAGATTTCCTTGTTATAAAGTTCAACCAAATTGAGATTTTCGTATATAGGTCATATATAACTAGTACCTTGTCACATAGACACCATGACCTTCCTCGGGAAGAAATCCAAGTGCGCGAACCGCAGGATGAGGATCCTGAACAACGCATCCGCACCAATTTATCACTCTTGTAGTTCCATTTCCATCTCTTTTATCAGTTCCAACTACGAGCTCCATTTCTCGTCCCTGACAAACCAACATGATGCTGAGTATAAACGAATGGACCTAGTTTCTTCACCTTAATTATTTTGTGTCAAGAAACGGATAGGAACTATTGTCACAGGTGGTCTTAATCAATCGTCACAAGGACTAAGGTGATAACAGAGGAACAAGTAAAAAATAAGATGTCTCAATAAACAGAAGTTGATGGTGTCACCTGTCGAAGAATTGTTAGATTGAGATTCTCATCACTGTGGTTACCCTTATCTAATTCTTGGCATGCGGCTTCTATGTCATTGAAGCATGTAACTGGCATCTTATTGACTGCCAGAACCATGTCGCCTTGTTCAAGAAGATTTTCAGCTTTTGATCCTGCCAGGCAACCTTTAACACGTAGAACTTGTCGTCTAACAGGATCTTTCTTGACTAGAATCTGTGAGAACAATCAACAGAATACATAGTTTTGAGAATGTCTACTTGTAGTATACTAACATTCTGGGACTGGTATGAATGAACTCACCATTATACTTGCTGAAATATAGATATGATTAGAGAATTAAAACAGTAAAAGGCTTACTTGGATCCATTCATCACTCAGACCAAAACTCCGGGCTTTTGAGAGCAAAGTAGGATACAGTTCAACTTCCAAAATCCGAACAAGTGGCATTGGCCTTTTGACACCATTTATGAGAAGAGATGGACCATTTCCACCGCTTATAATCTTTTCAAGGACTTGGCTGATCGCAGATAGCGGGATACCTCTGACAAACTGATGGTCTTCTGACGACGTGGAACTATATTTAACCTGTGATTAATTCACAAGAAAACAGAATGTTAGGAAAAACAAACACAAAAGTTATGTAGATTGCAAAGTAGGAAGATGAACCTGAGTTGAAAAGCTTCCCCAAATGGCCCGAATCCTTCCCTGCTCATCAGTCAGCGCCCCTGAAAACGAGCTTCCAAAATCTGCAAAGAAACAACAAAAAATCGAAGTGAGAGTTAAACAAGTCTCAAGTAACTAAATTTGATGTCAAAGGCTCTGAATTCCTTACCTGTGTCAAGCTCGATTACTTCCATATTAGTAGCTCTGTAGCGGGGAGAATCAGCAGACCCAATGTTTAACGCTGCACATGGATTGGTTACAATAGATTTTCTTGATGTGGCTTGAAGGTTCCTACTTAATCCGACAAGATAAACTGACTCTCCACGTTGCAGCGCAGGTTCTGTTCAAACAAGTTATTGCAACATGAACTCATCCCGTTGATTTGACTAGAAAAAGGAAAATTTAAAACGACAGGCAATTGAAAGCAATACAATATATATGTGAATCTAATACAACAGCTTTTCACAGAAGCGCAATCATCTGTTAGGATGCAGAACAAAGGTGGAACTTTCAAATAGTTAACAAAAACGAAGCAAAAGCAGAATACCGACATACCAGGAAGTAGCTCAGCTGCACGAATGACTGAAGCACTAGCAGGATCCATTGCTGATGGATTATAGGCAATAAGAGCATAGTTGTGAACAGGATGAAGAAATACCACCTGCAGTTCAGTTACGGAAGATTAATTAAAGCTTCCTTCCATAATAAGATTCTCAGGGAAATCTAACCTCTCCAGGAATCTCGACTGGAAAAGCAGAAAAGGACAACATAACATCAGATGCAGAAATCGCAACAGTGTTTTTGTCCACCACAGCAAGTCCCATGCTTGAAGAATGATAAATAATGATGCCCGTCCCAAAGAAATGTTGTGAATGTACACCATCAAGACTGCACGATGGTGGGACATGAACCTGTATAGGAGAATTTAGTTTTTCAACAGATGCATATACCAGAAACATATTTAGCCAAGACAGTAACTCAGTTCAACAGGTCATACTTCTATGGGTTTCTTATAAGCATCCTTAGATTATCACTTTTCAGCCTTGCAGAAATGACTACCAAATCTAAAATGTTCAGTCGATCTAGGAACTACTTTTGTAGTTTTGTTGATCTAGGAACTCTGAATCTTGAATTCAATTTTGTACACTATTTTAGACAGGTTCAGTGACAAACCTATCTTCTGTGCATTAATATTAATAGAAGCCACTGTGACACCCAAATATACTATTAATCATTATCAAACGTTGCCACTGAAAAATCAAATGACCAATTAAGAACCAAGAAAGAAACATCGAGAAATAGCACAGCACACAAAAGTAATAAATTTCAACAGCTTGAAACTGATAAATTTGAGAGAAGTCTAGTTATTACCTCAAACATAACTAGAGCAGGCTCAATAGCACGTTCAGCCAATGAAGCATTAGCAGACAGTGCTGTTGCACCTTCGAAGTCTCTTGAAACAGTGTTATCTGTTGCCATTGCATCGTCAGATTTAAATTCACTGCCATATAAGGAACCATTTGCAGCAATTCCATCTAATGAATCATCTTCAACTCTTTGTTTCTTTGCTTCTGAGCCAAAATCATTCTGAGAACCATCCCCACTAGAGGCTTCCATAATAGCTGCAGAATCAGTAACCCCACGAACATTCACTTCATGCATGGGTTCTGTATCGTCATGGCAGAGAGGAATATGTTGGCTTATAGGCAAGCCATTATTACCAATAGACGGTGAAACAGCCGCAGGTTCAATTGCAGGTTTCACATCCCATAATCCAGAACTGTCATTACGGGTATACAACTGTGGAGGAGCGTACCATTCATGACGATCAATTGTGACGAGCACAGACTGCAGGAAATGGAACCCAATAATAAGTACTTCTCATTTGAGTAACATCATAGAGGTCAAAAAGACACATGGGCAGCAAGCATGCTAATGGAGGTCAAAAAGACACATGGGTAGCAAGCATGCTAATGACAGGGACGTTGTTAACGTAGAAAGAGCAAATGTGAAAACCATTGTTATAAAGCTAATATTTTCCCCATAGACAGCGATTATAGAGATCTATCAGCACTGCAGTAGCAAAAGATTCACATACTTCGAACAGCGAGAAAGAGGTAATATCATCACGGAATCAACAATTTTTATGCAAGAATGAAGCTGCCAATATAGAGTAAACTGACAAAATACCATATATAAATGGTAGCATCAAGTTTTGACAAGTATATGTTTACACTTTACAATGGGTTAAGAAGTCTAAAAATATAATATTTCAAACAAAGTATCACCTTCTTGCGATGACGATCGGTGTGAGACATATATTCCAAGGGAACACGAGCACCCCTAGAGAGCTTTGAGAGAACAGATACTAAATCCCCAAGACTGGAAATTTCCTCATTAGCAACCTTCTGTATGATAGCGTGTCGTGGGACCCCAGCTCTAAATAGCATGTATCTGCATAGAAAAGTACTCATCCAGGTAAATCCAGAAATGCAGAGACATGTAAATATTTGCATTCACAATAAGCTCACATGTAAGAATATTGACACATCAGTCGAGAAGATTTAAAATAGGTCAACAGAGAGAAGCTAAACACAAATTTTCTTAAGATCTCTGATGTAGAGATTAAAAAATGTGACTTTTAAAATTAGTGTGGTATAAGAAGAAGTTACAGTTGACCTTTTGTACTGAGTATGAAGATAAATAAATCTCAGCATTAAAAAAATGTAGAAGGAAATTTTTTTCTATTGGGACTTTATTGGGGAATTGCACATGGATAAAAACAATCTGAAATTTTGATGGCGGAAGTAGAGCGGCTTACCCAGGGTCCGCAACATAAGCCAGACCACAAGGAAAGCGAAAATTACGAGCCTGTTAAATCAAGAAATTTTAAGATCAGCGCAAATTCAGTGACAAATAAACCTGAACCCTAAACAGTCTACCCTGTACCGTAACCTTTAAGCCATAAAGACAACAGTTCCACCTATAAGACACAAGTATATCATGCATGCACGCAGGTACAGAGAAGCAGAATTTTTTTTAGAAATATCTTTTTTCGTCAGAGTTACCTGCTGATAAGACAATGGATGAATTATAGCACCGCTTACTTCCAGGAAATGGTCTGGAGTGATTGAGTGCAAATCCTGAACCTGTGACAGGACAAAAACACATAAGGCTCTTGATCTTTATGAAAGATAGTAAGCTTGAATCACATTTAAGCAGATTAGAGAAATCCTAAATGAATATTACGCGTAATGCTATGTGACTGGGCATAAAATAAACACAATCCTAGAAGACTATTGGGCACATAAAACCAAGGTTAGAAATAGAAGTATGGAACTCACTGATACGCTAACAGATAGTGGTTGTCCACCCCTTTCAATCTCCAATTCAACTATCTGGCCAACGCCATCATCAAGCAGATTCTCCAAGTTCAGAAATTGTGTGAGCACCTATGATAACAATCAAATGTATAAAAGGAGATTTAGCAAAACTAGACATTGAAAGTACACTGATGAATAGGTTCTATGGTACTGCTGCAGCAAAAGATATCACACAGCTCGATTGCTTGAAGCAAACAGAAACAAAAATCCTCGCTTAGAAGATGTACTCGATAAAACTTACTGTGCCGTTCACACGAACTAGAACATCTCCCGGCTCCAAATGTTTATCAGCAGGGCCGCCTGGTACCTACCACATTAAAGATATTATATATAGGATGAGAATATTCAAATTTTGGCCATCACTTAAACAGTTTCCATTTTCTTTGAAAATAGTTAATGTAAATAATGATGCAATGCACTCACCACAGAGTCAACAACAAGCATTCCCGTTTCCCCAGTCGGAGAAGCGTGTCGAACCACCTACACAGGCCAGATATAGCATTTAAAGGTGTCACTGCATAACGAAAGGCTGATGTCCAACATGATGGTACGAAGGAAAATCATGTACCTGTTCAGTTTCGCTCCTGAGACCAAGTCGCCGTATTTCATCAAATCCTTTGTGAAGAAATGTCATCTGAGTATACAAGAAAACAGATAAAACCTTACATAAGCAACCCAGAGGCCAGAACTCATAATCAAATAATAGAAATTGATCTCCTCTGAATCTCAGCAAAGCTGACAATAGTTGGAAACTTTAGCACTATGAAGAGTTTCAAAACCTGGTGGGTGGAAAACAAACCTGAAGCGTGCCACGAGGAATATGAACTGCTTTTGGCTTCTCTGAGCACGAGTCAATGCTTTTTTGGAGAAAACTCAACGCCCTAACAATCTTCCAAACAAGGAACCACACTCGATCAAAAGTCCTAGTAAATTTCTTATTTATTCACGAAATGATTTGAAGCAACACTATAAATTATTTCAGGAATCTTGTCTGACTTTATCAATATCTCCTACTAAACACTCAGGCCCCATAATGAAAAGAAGAGATCTCAAATACAAGTGTAGTTTACTTGTAACATTGTACAGAAGCAGAAGCTCACAAGTATACACAATAAACTATTGTTCTACGTTTATTGGGGTTCTTTCTGTGACTAAATATGTTACACCATCTAGTCTTAATTGAACCATCGAAATGAGTAAATGAAATAGAGGGATTGCTTACTCGATGAAGTGGTAAGAAGAAGGCTGATGCACTTGAAGATTTGCTGCCAGCATTCAAGGCTACCGCCCTACCTTGCCAATCAATGACAGGAGAACCACTTGAGCCACCTTTAGTTCCCGATGCTGCCTATAAACACAAACAAAATATTAGCAAACAGTAGCTTGTGAGTAAGGGTTGCGCTTCAAGTAATTGTAGCATAATATAGTTGAGCATTGCACAACAAGCTACAAACAGGAAGTTTCTACCCCTAGTTGGTGGCCTCGGGATAATGTAAACAGAAAACGGGAAATAACCATAAGGATGAGACGACTAAAAAGATGAAAAACAAGATTTGACTATGGAGAGATAGCGTGCAATTTATTTCAAACAAGTTAGCGAGTAAAATAAAGTAATAAATATTAAAGAGGACATAATCACTTACTTGCATATAAAACGTATTGAAGTCGTTATAACCATCTCTGCACCAAAAACCAATCAACTGTTACAACGCAAGTAATCATAAAAAACCAGATTTTTAAAAAAAGTATCTTACTACTTCGATAACAACTACCTACAGAAGTATAATAAGATTTCATGCTAGCATCAAATAACATCAAACAACTTTTCATGTTGAGAAATAAGCATAACTATAACAAGATGATCAGTGGAGCAGATATACTTTTTATAATGTGGAGCATCCCTATCCAATCGAGCGAGAGTACCAGCCAGTATGGAAACCTGCAAATCCATATTCCAGTTACAAGAAGCATTACGTCTCCATAAATGTGTCTGAATATGCCATATTTATGTTACCTTTTCTCCGCTATCATTGCCAACAACCCTAATTTCAAGTCCAACAGAAGCTGCCTCTGGAGCAAGAGGAATTTCTTCATAACTCAGAAACTGTACCGCACTGGGATCATAAGAAAAGAAGCCAAAGTCATGGACCTGCAAAGATACCAAAGATGTCAGCCTGATAAGACACATGGTCATTTAAACGAAACATGAACCATCTTTACGATATGGTAATGTAACAATGCAACCACAGGCTCTGTCAAACCAAGATATTCTGGACAGTGATGCCAAATCGCTCATGCTTAAAGGGAAGCAGGAAAGAAAGGAAAACTGACATATAATCTAGGGATTAGAATGAAAGACTTACCGGATCCCTATATACAGGATAGATCGGGATTTCTTCACGGTTCACAAACATTGCCTCAGCAACTACTGGGCCTACAGTTAAAGAAATAGAAGGATAAGGTATACATATGAATCACGGAATATTTCATAGATTCTCAGTCTATTCAACCACCGAGAAGGATTGACCAAAATATCTCCATATCAGAACTTAAAAATTAGAATCAGAACATTGTCTTCTCCAAGCCGAGGTACTTTATTCTGGACCACCAAATCAAACATGTAATAGCTATGGAATCGCATAATCCTAAAGCAAACAAAATACTTCGAGAAACCATTATCGCCTCTAAAGCTCCAATACATTAGTAAGTGATTTCTGATATCTATAGCTGCTCCCTAAACTCGTATCTAATCAATTCGTCCCACCAAAAGCAAAAACCAAGAGTCCAAACCGCACCTGGCTTAACCACATGGCGATTAGTGAGAATGATCCCACGTCGCTTATCAACAATAAACCCAGTAGCGTAGCTAGCACCGGCGGACTCGGTATCGAAGGCGCGACATGCCGTTGTACGGAGAACAACGACGGCAGGAACAACTTTACTGAGAGAACGACGCCAATCATCGGCGGTAGCGACGGTTTCAGTCAAAGGAGGATCGATCTCTACGCATAAATCTTCCTTCATTCCAGACTCCGTAGCCACTGAAGCCTCCGATCCCAACCTCTCCAACGGATCTCCCATTACTTCTCCGTATCAGCTTCACTGTGGAAAATCCGCGGGAATGGGTTTAGGGTTTTGGATCGTCTTCGTCTCTCTCTCTAAGGATTTTGAGGATTGGGGAAATGAAATCTGATTTGATGATTTTGCCTTGCAGAGTAATTTATATTCTTTTAGTGCGATGATTAGTTTTCAATTATAGTACAGATAATTTAATTAAATATGCCGTTAGGAGGAAAAATAAATTAAATCATGCCAGGAAACGAAATTAAATATTACTAATGGTTTTGATTTTTTTTTTTTCCAACCAACCAAAATTGCAATATTTGTTTTTTATTTTGCAGGAAAAAAAATATTTGACGAATGAAGTTGATGGTCTTACTAGCTAATGTTATCGTTAAGTCACGAAAAAGTCTTTAGGTTCGAAGTTTCCACGTGAGAGAACATGTGTGGCTAAAACCACTACACTACTGACCAAGAATTTGAGAAAGCAAAGTTCAAGTCTTCAACTATTTAAAAAAGAAAATTACTTTTATGGAATGTTTCAGAAATAAACTATTTGTTAACTACACTAGTGTAGTGTTCATAGCTTGCATAATTTAAATATCAATTTTTTTGTTTATTTAAGAAAGTCTTCTCAAATATTCAGTACATCTTCCTAATACAAATTTAAGAAGTAAGAAGGATTTTCACATATTTATAAGACTTTTCGTAAATAAAAAGATATAGAAATTAATCTAGAAACATAAAAATTAATAGAAAAATATGACAAATGATATAATGTTTAGGTTTTCATTAATAGAAAAAGAAATAAATTAATAACAAAATTTTTTATTTAAAGTTTAGAAAAACGTTTTTAAATATGATGGAAATCTTCCTAAAAAATAAATTTATGAATTATTTTCATATATTTAGGAAAGTCTAATGCATGGTTTACATGACTTTTTAATTTGGTGGTGGAGAGAACTTGCATGTCTAATGTAAATGATCTAAATGTCAACACCAGTCTTTATTATTATTATAAACAATCCAACAATACCAACAACCAAAATCTTTAAAATATGGCAATTGGTATCCCAAAAAAAAATCTTTGAACTTTAGAAAAATTTACATGATTTTTTATTTTATTCAATTTATGGGATTTATTCAACTTTAGAAAAATCTTCGAAGTTAATTTTTTTAAACGTTTAGATTTATTATTATTCTATTACAAATCATGAGAACTGTTACATTGACGATTATACAACGGAAATTCTTCCGCCTTGATCCACGTTAAACGATTATATCTTGCCCCATGCTGAAAATCTTCTGTAAATTTGTTTCCATTAATCTGCATCAATATTAACAAATCGTATTTTTTGGGATTCGAACCTCAGATCTTATGGTGTAAAAATATTAATGAACTCTTAATCAAACCGAAAGTGAATTTGTGTTTGCTAAATTTGAGATCGGTGAGTGTGAATATTTCATTACATCAAAAACGTTTACCAGAATGATTAATCTGCGATTTGGTTACGATTACAGAAGAAATTATCATAAGAATAGATAGTAAACAACATAGTTCTAAATAAATGGAACGTACACAATATGATATATATTACCATAATTCATTTGATTGAGCTACGTACCATTTAAACTGCTAACACCCTTCCCTTAGTAGTTTTTTTTCTTTTCTGTTTTCACAAATTTGTAACAATTACAAAACCCACAAGGACAATAATAACCAAGAGACACTTAACCAAGTTCCGGTTTGCACTAGAATCGTAGCCCCACTGATCATCCGGTTCGGTCCGGTACAGTTCCCCAGGCACACCGGTCACGTACATGTTACTCGGTGGTGGTGGAGCTGAAGACGACCTACTACAGTAAACCGTCTTCGGTGGTGGTGGCGGCAGCAACGGTGGAGACTCATGAGCACAAGAGTTGACGCAAGAGTCTTGAACCGGTGACAGAGTTAATTTGGTATGTTTCAGGGTCGAATCGGAACTAGCTTGATCAGTGAGACAGTGTAACACGAATAACATGGAGAAGAAAATTATAACCAGAGGTTTGGGTTTCAACATGATCATGATTAATGGGTTTCAACTTGAGAAAGAACGATAAAGTACTACTTATATTAAAAACATACATGTGCAAGATACATCACTTATATGCATTTGGTGAAGACCAGATCATACAAATTGCATTGCAAAAAAAGATGATCGTTTTTCAGTTTTGAATAAGTCTTCAGTTTTTTTTATAAGGTCAACTTTTTTTAGTCGGGCTTGTTTGAGGCCCATATTTTTGGGTTCTGAGCCTAAAACTTATGCATTTAGTGGAGACCACCCCAAAACATTTTTTTTACATTAATATATTTTTCAAGAGCAAATCGGAATTTGGCACCAATGAGATAAAGAGAGTCAGAGAACACAACACGTATCCTCCTTTAACCACATGTACAACTCCTGAATACAACACGTAACAAAAGTGAAAAGATGTAATAAAGAAAACATAACCATGGATCGACCTTACGTAACTTAAGCTCAAATATACTATTAGAAAGAAAAAAATAAGAAGAAAATTTATTGAAAAAAAGACTCAAATGATTCGCTTGAGTCTCTATATAAACATCACAATCCAACTCTCAATAATCTTCCACTTCTTGTTCTACTCATATTCCATACATCACATTACTATAACATCAACAACCATTTCACCTCTTTGATATATACTTTATTTTTCTCCAAAATAGTTCGGTTATTAATTACAAGGATGATTCCGATATGCGTGCAATGCGGAACAGGAGGGAACCCATGTAGATGCAAAGTGGTAGGACCGACATTAGGGCTTGTGGCGTTTGTAGCTGCCGGAATAGTCGAGTGGCCGGTCGGAGCTTTGGTTTATATCTTCAAACATGCAAAAGGTCGCCGTATAATGGGTCATCCAGCCACACACGTTTATCCCAAAGTCTCACGTTCCATTCCCATTTGAATATGACTTTCAGTTATTACAATCAAACTATGTTATATGTTTCTAAGTCATATTGTACCTTAATCTTATCTTCTTCCTTTTTTTTTTACTTTCTTCGAACTCGTTGTAACAACCATGTACCGTGGAAAAAGCTAATAAAATCTTCCTTTTCAGTTAAAAAAGTCGTTATCTCCAATGGAGACAAGAAGATAAGTCTTGTTTTTATTTTCAATTTCTACAAAGTACGAACTTTAATGTAGCTACCTATGTAAATCTGTTCGGCAGCATTCATTTTCAATAGAGAGAAGAGGACAAGTTTCGACACTAAGCAGCAATAATTCAGTTCAATGGTCTTGTTTATTGCAATACGAGTTCACTTGAAAATGGAGGTAAGAAGACAGTTTCAAAATAAAAATTATTTGTAATCTAACGGTTCTAGTGGTGTCAAGAGTAACAAGAACAGATTTAGATTTTGTTTCTTCTGAAAGCTCATCTACTACCAAACTTTAGCAAATAGCAACATACATGACGAGAGAAAATAAGTTTTGGCGATGGATCCTTAAAAGCCATTTGTAACTTGTAAACCATGTTAGACCGTGAGATCGGTCTAGTAGCGGGTACGCCTGCAAAGAGAGATTTAACATTACCAACTGTAAGAAAGATTTTGCATTTCTCAAGGATTAGAAAAACCCAACATGACTCTGATTTTATACCTGTGACGATCATAGTCCCTTGGTCTGTCTCTGGACCGGGACCGTGACCTGCGTCTGTTTCTTGAGTGTGACCGATCGTAGTCTCTGTCTTGTTCACGATCACGGTCATGGTACCTGTCTCGATCTCTACTCCTGCGATCATAATCTCTGCCACGTTCACGACTAGCTCCTCTCTCTCTTTTACGGTCTTTACTTGATTCTCTCTCCTTACTATTCCGTTCCTTTGATCTAAGAATGGTTCACTTTTACGTCAATTTCAAGATCCAAAACTGGTAAAGCAATGGAAATAGGAGAAGCTAGAACGAAATCTAACCTTTCCTTGCGGAAATTGTTCTTCTCCTCCTGAAAGAAAGCGAAGAGAGATATAAGAACAGACAGTTTTTTCATCCATCATAACAAGAGAGAGAAATCATGTTCATTATTACCTGAAGCTCTGCTAATTTGTCACGGACTAGCATGTAACCTAAATGAAGCTTCCCACCAAAATGATCAGCTAAACGACGATCACTGAAGCAGCACATAAAGTTCCCTTTAATACTTTGCCAAATGCTAAATCATATGACAATATCATATAAAGACAGCTTAACGTTAAAAGCACCATTAGTTAATTTCTAACAGTACGATCGTTCAAGCACAATAAAATCAAGAAAAGAACGCACATTTATTATAGCTGGAAAAGTAATCCTGCCCAAAAAGCCTGCTGGTGAAAAAAGGAGGTACAATAGCCGGAGTCAACATTTAGCAACCCAAGAATCTATTTCTAGCTTTTGCCTTTCAACTCAAAAGGGGAAAAGTAGAGAAGAAATTTTGGGTAAGGAAGTTTAACCTGTCATATACGCTCAAGAACGCTCCACATATGTCACATAGACGCAGCTTTTGGTCTGTCTGAGACAATAGAGGACGAACAATAAGCCAGGTCAGAAGATGAAACAAGTGTCTAGATGCATTCAACACTTCTGTCTCAAAGAAAACTATTCAAAAGAAATTTGACAAGGCAATACAAACGATGATGTTCACTTACAATGCGCACATCAACAGCAGTGTACTTTGTTGAATCCGCTACAGGTTCTCGCCTGACTGTAAGCTGAACAAATATAGGCACAACAGTCAGTAAGGACTAATAAAAGTAGGAGAAGAAAAGATATTACACCTTCTTAAGAGCTTCAGCCTCTTCCAATGCTTTCTGTGCTTCATCAACCAGTCCTTGTTCGCCTGAGAAAACAAATGGCTCTTATAGTTATTTCCAACTTTGCATCCAGGTGTGTCCTTAACATAGGTATTATAACACGCAAAAGCGCAGAGATTTCCTTAACTTAGATTAGGTAAAAAAAATCTTAGAACAGCCAACGTGATTTTAGCAATTTCAATGTTCCCATCCCAATGGCTACTTAAAGAGCGACCATAAAAACTAACAACATACAAAGTAGCGTTATTTCCCTTACCAAGATCTTCTGCCTTCTTCAATTTCTCATTTATCATTTCTTGAGTGCGAGGATCCGGTGGAGGTAATGCTGAAGCTGGCGGCTGAATTGCAACAGGCTGTGGCAAGGATGCTCTATCTTTGTTAAAGGCTTCCAACAGCAGTGCTGCCTGTAGGCGAAACAAGACAAAGGAATTGTCAGTTGCCATAGGTAAATCACTAAAGTACTAAGACCCTGCACATTAATCCAATAGCAAAGAAAAATCACCTGTAGGTCAGCTCTCTTGGTCTTCATTTCTTCGACTAGCTCAAGAGCTCTAATCTTAAGATCCATTTTGCCTTCAAGATCTGCAAAGTGACATTACAATGTTTAATTTAGAGACTACCAGCATCTGAAATTTTGATAACCACACAACACTAATTAGCCAAAACCTTGAAATACACTTCAGAGATCATCCATTTGTATACAAGCAAACCAGAGTACCGCTTCTAATTAACAGTACAATACCCATTCACAAAACTAAATGGAATTCAAAAGCAGAAGCAGAGCAACAATAAAAATCTGCTAGCCAAATATATTTTTTACTTACCATGAAGATCTGCTTCCTTCATCTTCTCTTTAATTTGCACCGATAACTCAAGAATTTCAGGTGTCTGCAGTTAAATGATGAAATGATAATAAACAAATCTGAGTAAGCTAAATTTAGAAGATACCACCACCACCAAAATTCAAAATCAAGTTACCTGAGTGACTTCAGAGACTGAAATTGCGATGGCAGCTTTGGCATCCTCTTCCTGAAGACGCTTAAGGGCCCTACCAATCTTCCTATCACATTCAACAATAAGCCTGTCTATCGCATCTTCCAATTCCCTGTCATAGTTATCAACACCTTTTGCCTTTGCTTCTCGATATCTAAGTGCGAGTTAAAGCAAAACAGGAATGGAAAGAAAACACATGCCACCGTACAACTAAAATAAATACACCAACACCACCAACCGTTTTGGCAACTATTCTACCTCTAAATCGAAATTTAAGATGAAGGCTAATATCGTATGCACTAGCCATTTAGTCAACTTACCTCATGAAACACCCGGAAGAAGAGTGAAAACATGAGTAACAACAGAGAGCTACCCGATTTACAATATGTGGCAAATAACCATGTACATATGCCACCTCCAAATGAGAGGGCTATGGAACCGGTTAATCCGAAGCCAGCAAAGTGGCCTCTGTGGTCACAGTAGAAGAAGAGAAAAAAAACTCCAAGTAGTTTCAAAAAGGATACTCTTTCCTAAGCTGCAACGAGTGTACCTTTGGGCAAGGTCCCATGTCCATTTTCTGATAATAGCCAAAATACCAAAACGAGCATCAGTAATAGAATTAGTAACTCTGAACTAAAAGTACTAGAATAACAATGAAGCAATACAGGTTTCAGATATTCAACTCCTTTACAGTCTGAACAGTATTCAACATAAAATGAAAAATACACTAATTTATGCATCAAAGCCTCCTCTCTCGTCTATCCTTCTAACTAAATACAACCTCAAAACTGAAATTAGGGTTTCTCAGAGAAAGGCATAATAACACAAAACTGGAAAAAGAAGAAGATGTATAAGAACATCGAAGATGTATACACACGCACCGTCAATTGGAAGAGATCGTGAGGGCAGAGACCAGACAAGTAAAGACGACACACATCGCGGTCGTAGTATTTGCGATTCACCTCTTGAACATCGCCGTTTCGATTCGCTCCCATGAGCACATCAAGCTGCTTCCTTATAGCATCCATCTTCGTTCTCTCTCTCTCTCTGTCTCTTCGCTTATGCTCTCTGCACACAGAGAGATTTGGGGGTTTTGATCGAAATCCACAAATGGTAGAGATACAAGGATTTTGTTTAGGAATTAATTGCATATAGACCCATAAATATCATTACTTTATGAGTTTACCCTACATTTATTTTTGTTAACAATTTTTCCCCTACAGATGTAGGGTCATAAAAAGATTTGCCTTTTTCGTTCTTGGCCTTTGCTAAAAACTGAGAAAATGCTGACTCTACTCATCTTCTCTCTCGGGCTCCTTCTTTTTCTCGGTGTGCTCTTCAATTTCGTAGTAGCCGATGGTAATAACTTCGATGAGTTCTAATGAAATGTTCGTTTCTGGTTGTGATTCTGTGTAAATGATTGTTCTTTTGCTTTCTCTAGGGGATTTTACCTTGATTTCGAAGAAGCATGTGAAGCGCGAAGCCATTGAAGGCAAGGTACTGGACGGAAATTTATTGGGGAGTGATTAAGTTTTTTCGATTATTCCAAATTCTGAGGATTTATTCAGATTTCTGGTTGATTCGTTTTGGCTCAGGTCGTTTGGATCACAGGGGCAAGCCGTGGAATTGGTAAGGCTGTGAAGAAAGTTTTCGAATTTTTCCTTAAGATCGTGGCTGCTTAATGTTGCTACAATTCATGTTTATTTCTTCTCTTATGATTGGATTCAGGGGAAATTCTTGCTAAACAGTTTGCAAGTTTAGGTGCCAAGCTTATTCTCTCTGCGAGGAATGAAGCTGAATTGGATCGGGTTAGGAGTGAGCTCAAAGGTACTTCCTTTACACAATGAAACAAGGAAAGGTCTCTAATTTTTGAACTGTGAGCTTTCTGTTGACACACAATGTGATCGACTCAGTGTTCTTCTAGGTAAATATGCACCACAAGATGTCAAGGTTTTGCCTTTAGATTTAGCTAGCGGCGAAGAGTCGCTTAAGCATGTTGTAGAGCAAGCAGTGTCGTTTTTCCCTGGGGCTGGTGTTGATTATTTGATTCACAACGCTGCTTATGAGCGTCCGGTAAGTAATTTTTTTTCTAAAGTTTTGTATCTACTTAATAGTCTTTAGTAAAAGCTATGATTTTAGTTGTGCAAAGGCATGTCATCATCATACTCTTTTTTCTTGCAGAAATCTAAGGCATCAGATGCGAGTGAGGAAAATCTCAAGGTATTAGATTAATTGGGTAAAATCTGTAGCATGATAATTCCTTTGTGTAGCGAGTAGGGCATGTATGGTTTTTATGTTATTTTTATTAACATATGGTTTACCAATGATTTTGTGTGCAGACTACATTCGAGGTTAATGTATTTGGGACAATATCTCTTACAAAGTTGCTAATTCCTCATATGCTAAAACAAGGAGGCGGTCATTTTGTTGTGGTATGTGGAGACTAATGGCCAATGGTTTGTTAACGCCGATGTTTAGTACTCTAATATTGTGGGAATTTATTCACATCACGGTTTATTCATATTAAAAAGAAGTGTGTTTTTGTATGTTTGTTTGAGCAAGGTTGGAGTTACACTTTTGAATCTTGACCAAAGATATGTTAAATCTAAGGTTTTTAAGTTATCTCTTCTGTTTAAGGTTTCTTTTCGGTTATTATGGTCTACTTACTTTCCAATTCATTTTACTGTATATACATCCCGTGCTTGTATTTTTATGGAAGTCAAGCTATGATTAGTTGTCATGTGTTAACTGTCCATTTCCTTGGGTTAAATGTCATGATTAATAATTGAAGTCAATCTATACTCAGATGAGCAGTGCCGCAGGAAAGGTACCATCACCTGGACAGGCTATATATTCTGCTTCAAAACATGCTCTGCACGGCTACTTCCACAGCTTGCGTTCTGAGGTATGTTTGAAGTAAAGACACTACATGCTCGCTAATTATTTGGCAAGAAAAAGTGACTCATGGAAAGACATAATAGAAAACTCTCAGATGCCCATAAGGATGTTATAAACTTCATTTTCTGCTATCTCATTTGCTTGTTTTATTTTTTCTTTTACTTACTTTTTCACTTGTTGCTGAAATAGTTAGTTGACAATCATCTGTGCATGGTTTCAGTTCTGTCAGCAGGGAATCAAGGTTACTGTTGTTTGTCCTGGTCCAATAGAAACCTCGAATGGTACAGGAACATCAACTTCAGAAGACAAGAAGTCTCCTGAGGTTGGTTAACTGGTTATGATTGTTGATTAAGTTGTCAGCAGTTTTATTTACCTCTGCCTTTGCTTTAATCTTTAAATAGTCTTGTAGATACACATTGAATCCTCTTCTTTGTCAACATTTGGATCTTCCATCTTCCGCTGCTTTCTCTTTTCAGTTTATCTCAAGCATCTAATATGCGTCTTTTCTCTTGCCACGCAGAAGCGTGTGTCATCTGAACGATGTGCAGAACTGACCATAATCGCTGCATCACATAACTTGAAGGAAGCTTGGATTTCATATCAGGTATTTCTTTGTCAAAATCGCTCAGTTTCGACTTCTGATCTGTAACTTCTTTTCCCTCTTTACAGCCAGTACTGCTTGTGATGTATCTAGTGCAGTACATGCCTTTCCTTGGCTTCTGGCTCATGGACAAGGTACTTTATCTAAAAGTCATTATCATGTGACAACTTTTGGCTTAGAGAATTTCTAAGATTTTTCTGTTTAAGAACAGAAGCAATTATTACTCTGTGAGAAGCAAAACAAATTTGACGAAAATGAATGGCTTGCAGGTTGGAGGGAAACGTGTGGAGGTTGCGGCAAAGAAAGGCAACACATACTCATGGAATTTACTGTTCCAGAAGAAGGCTAAAACAAACTGAAACTGGTTATCTCGAGAGTATCTGATAATAAGCGCTCAAGTCTTGTCAGTATATGTGGTTAGTGTCTGTTTTCATGTCTGTTTGATTGTTACATAACTAGCAAACTCTCTCGGAAAACGGTTTGTTGCCTTGTGAGTTAGCAGCAGGATCAGTGGGATTTCTTGGGAGTGGTTTTTAGATTTCTGTTCTTTACTGTGATTGTTAGTGAAATATAACAATTCCTACTTCCTGAATCTTGTCACTTGTCAGTTAATTAACACAGCTTGGTGTTGAGTAGTGAAATAGTTCAATACTCTGTCTTTGAACTCAGTAAGTAATAAAAGATGACATCTGTTTGACACCATCCAAGTTGAAGATAACAAAAACGCTTGATCTTGGAAACAGTTATTGTCCATAGAATTGAATAGCTTCTCTGCTCTCAAAGGTTTACAGATGTAGCTACAAGGTAACTTGTGCCGTGTAGTCATCCAACAGACTTTTGATCCCAGTGGACTTGAGTTCCTACAAAAGAAGAACCGGAAAGAAAGTTCTGTGATGCGATATTGAAGACAAATTAAAGGCTTTCAGGGTTTCGCTTGCCACCATAAACTCACCGACAATACTCTTGCCAAAGCTGCATAAGGCTGATCAGCTGGTTTTGCAACTAGAATGGCTACAACACCGTTCATTCTTTCCTTCTCTTCAGGATAAAAGTTTCGGTAAATTTGAACACCTGCAGAAAGAACAGCATTTCAGGTCATATAACGAGCGAAGTCCACATAGCAGAAGATGTTAGTTGGGTTAAGATCTTCAAACCTTCTTCTAGACTCTCAACTCCAGGAAGAACTTTGGCAAGACCCTCCACTTTCAGCATTTCCGAGAATGAAGTATACTGGTGAACATCCTGCCGCCATCAAAATAGTTAATTAGAAGATGAAAAAGTGTTTTACCACAAAGGGAAGAATTAACAGAGATGCAATGACTAGTGACTACCTGAACTTCAAGCAACAAGCATTTATTGAACAAAACAAAAGCTCCTGAACTAATCCTGAGAGGACAAAGACACACAAAGCTAAGTAGTAGGTATTCAACTTAACCAATTATGAAGGCGATAAGACAATATGAAGATATCGGAATCAGCAAAACTGGAAAACCCGGCAATACAAGAAGATCATAAGAAATAAGAATACTGTCAGACTCCGGGAATACTTGCGGTTAACGATGATAAATGTAAATAATCATTTGCAGGTTCATCAGTAGAGACTAAGACACCATACCTCTTGTAGTCTCCTACTGCACATCTTCCTTCAGCAGTTTTCAGACCATCTGTGGAACGAGAGGCACCGGGAAATAAAAATGAGACCGAGCGAACTAACTTGTCTACAAGACCCTACAGTCAAGCAAAAAATTTACCTTTCAATTGTGTGAAGTAAGGCTCCTGGACATGAAGCTCAAAGTTTACCTTCTTCAACATCTGACAGAACAACAATTCTTTTCAAAGTTCCAACTTTTCCATCTTTATTTTGATGCAATCAGCAGTTTAGAACAAGTTTTCATACCTGTACCAAGTCATGTCCAAATCCCTGCTTCTCGGAAGTTAGACATTCAGACAAAGCCCTTGCTAGAAGCTTGTACAATGCAGGTTTTTCTGTGAATAGAACATTTCTGAGAAATTTCAGTTATGCATTCCAATTTTCAGATTGTGCTTGCTAATTGGAAAAACTCTAATTTTTAAGTAAATTCAGTAAGAGACCTCCAAAACCGTAGAAAGACAGAGTTAACTCTAGTAACTTACCTGTTGAATCTGTATCTTCCTCAAGTAGATGGATGCAGAAATCTCTGGTCAGGTCAAGATCGAAACTTGGAACTAGTTCGTCCAAATGAGATCGTAGAGTAAACCGTAGAAGTGTTTCCATGCATTCTCGGAGATTCACCGATTCTGTTCCCGGCGACGGTGGTTGCTCCATTTCGCCGACTGTCTCCTTAAAAAAAAAAGGAAACGCCAAAGTGATTCATTAAAACTCTTTGAGAAGATGAATAAAGCACCCCCAAAGTTTTAAAATATTACAAGATATTACCTAAACAAATTAAAAAATAATAAATAAGACCTTCGTCTACTTAACGTGTAATATTGACGGAGTTACAAATCTTAAACACGGGAATAAAACGTTGTCGTTCTATCGATAAGCAAGCTACTAGAAGGTGTGACACGTGAATGAGTGAATCTCGTGCAACAGAGTCACATCACATGGCATTAAAAAGTCAAAACCCTAGATTTTGTAAATATTACAAGATGATCCAACGAAATTCAAATTGGTAAACAAGACCTTCTACTTTCAAAATTTCAAGACGGAAGTGGAAAACGTTGTCGTTTCGACATATGCAAGCTAACTAGAAGGTGGACACGTGAGGAGCACGTGAAGCTTTTCGTGCCCAGAGTCACAGTCACACATGGCATATTCTCAGAAATCCTCCATAACTACTAAATATACCTCTCATAATCCCCACACCAAACAACTCTTCTGCCATTTTCTCCCGAACTCTGTAGAAAGATCCGAATTGAACATTCCGGGTCTATCTACACACCGTGAAAGATCCGACCCGTGATCGGATTTGATGGACTGGTTTTCGTGTCCGTGCTGGGGAACCCACGACGATGAAAACGGCGGCGAGGTGGCGGACAGAGATCCCCTTCTTCTCGTTTCCGGCGTCGGAGGATCGATTCTGCATTCTAAGAAGAAGAATTCAAAGTCGGAGATTCGGGTTTGGGTCCGAATATTTCTTGCTAACCTTGCCTTCAGACAAAACCTCTGGTCTCTGTACAATCCCAAAACAGGTCAAAGCTTGAGTCATACTTGTTGATATGTTAGAAACTGGGTAGTGTTTGATCCTCTCAATCATATCTTTCGTATGGTAGTTTTTGTTAGTGATTGCGTATTGCAAATGGTTACTTACCTTTTACGAAAGATAGAGTTGAAAATTTTGATCTTTCTTGTTTTTGGCTTGTACTGATTTGTGGGTTTGACTGCAAATTTCCTTGAGGAACTCATTTTTGTATAGAAGAATGTGAAGTGAAGACAAAAGTGTCTATTTTTCTTATCTTAAGTGTTTGCAAGAATTTTTTAGTTACCTTTAAAAGTTATGTTGGTTTCTACTGCTTTGTTAAAATGTAATGCCATAATTCTTATGATTTTGGATGCATTATGCATTAGTTTCATATGAGTTTAAAAAAAAGAGTAAGTTATGTTGCAGCTTTGTGATCTTGATTTTTTTTTTTGCAGGTTATACGGAGGCATTGGATGATAATATTGAAATCTTGGTACCTGAAGATGACCATGGACTCTATGCAATTGACATTCTAGACCCGTCCTGGGTAAGATGATACATGCTTTTTGCAGACTTTCTATTTTGGAGTTTGTGTGTTACATGTATAGTGACTACTTCTTTGTGGTTATTAGTAGTCAATTAGTTAATACATGAGAATGTCGCGGTGGGAAAAACATATTTTGAGGATTAGGTGTGAGAATATTACGTGAGTAAGTAGTTCGTTCTTGATGTATAACCTGTTGTATGTTCTCGATTTCTTTGTTTCAATCGCTTTGTCTTGCTAAATACGGAGTTAGTTCTTTTTCCTTTTACATCTGATACTGTTTAACTTGGTTTTTTTTTTTCCAGTTTGTAAAGCTTTGTCACTTGACGGAGGTGTATCACTTTCACGACATGATAGAAATGTTGGTTGACTGCGGTTACAAGAAGGGGACTACATTATTCGGATATGGTTACGATTTCCGGCAGAGCAATAGGTGATTTGCATTAAACTTCTCTGTTGTTACCTGAAAATTGTAGTTTCCGATATTCTGTAGTTGTTTTTACTTATTTAAATTCTTTGCAGGATCGATCAACTTATACTTGGTCTGAAAAAGAAGCTGGAAACTGCATATAAACGTTCAGGGGAGAGAAAAGTCACTATAATCTCCCATTCAATGGGAGGAATTATGGTTTCATGTTTTATGGATCTCTATCCTGAGGTATTGTAATCACCATCCATTATGATATTTTCGCCAGATTTAGCTGAAGTTTTAGAGATTCTTATATCCAAACAGGATTATGAGTGAGTCTCTGTTTTAATTATTGACAGGTTTTCTCCAAGTATGTAAAGAAATGGATTACAATTGCAACACCTTTCCAAGGTGATACAAATTCTCTTTTTTGAAAGTTATTCATAAGCGACATAGCTGGTTTCATTGGAAATGACTTGGATACGGTTAACAGGAGCTCCAGGGTGCATCAGTGATTCGCTTTTGACAGGAGTGCAATTTGTGGAAGGCTTTGAAAGTTTCTTCTTCGTATCTCGGTGGACGATGCACCAACTGGTAATATATCCACAAAGTTTCAGGTTTTCTTGCATAGAGATGTTACTGCCTTAAACCTTTTTTTTTTTCTTTAGCCCAAAACATTTTACATTTTTGTGAGATTTGATTGATATTAGATTAACTTCATTTTTGGTAGCTAAATTGATGAATGTGTTTTTTAAATTTTTGGTTTTAGTTGATAGAGTGCCCATCTATATATGAGATGATGGGAAATCCAGATTTTAAGTGGAAAAAACAACCAGAGATTCGAGTTTGGCGTAAAAAATCTGAAAACGACGATACTTCAGTAGTGCTGGAATCATTTGGCCTAATCGAGAGTATTGATCTATTCAACGATGCATTGAAGAATAACGAGGTATCAATCTCAACAAACTCAGTTTCTGTTTCTTATTTGCATTGGGTTGAGATGTTTTGGGTCACTGGATATATAATCAAGCATTTCATTACATATGTCTTGTAGCTAAGCTATGGTGGGAATAAAATAGCGTTACCGTTTAACTTTTCTATCCTGGACTGGGCGGTTAAGACGAGAGAAATTCTCAACAAAGCGCAACTTCCTGATGGAGTCTCCTTCTATAACATTTACGGAGTGTCACTTGATACACCCTTTGATGTTTGGTATGCATCCATACCACTCATAGGGCCTCTGCTTTCCAATCCAAAAGCGCACTAAAAAAACTGTTTTTGCTGTTGCAGTTATGGCACAGAGACTTCTCCAATTGAGGATTTGTCTGATATATGTCAAACTACGGTAAGTGAAATGATTCTTCTTGAGAAGAAAACTTTGAACCAATCTGAAATCTGAAACTCACGGCTTTCATTTTTAACCCGTCCTCGGACTGCTCTCTTTTGGCATTCCTTCACTTTGTATTATCTTCACTACATGATATATATTTGTTGTTGTTCTTAAAGTCTCTGCAACTCTGTTTCTTGTTACAGCCTGAGTATACATATGTAGATGGAGATGGAACTGTACCAGCTGAATCAGCCGCAGTAAGCTACCGTCTTGTTCATACCGAGTTTTCAATTTTTTCTTGAAGCAAATCTGTAAAATCGAATTTGAATGATTTGAGATTTGGTTGCTAATTCTCTTGTCACTTCCCTGGACCTTCACCGACAAAACCTTACATTTTCCTCTCTTTTTTTTTTGCAGGCTGCTCAGTTTAAGGCAGTTGCGAGTGTAGGAGTTTCGGGTACCCATCGTGGGCTTCTCCGGGATAAAAGAGTGTTTGAGCTCATCCAGCAATGGCTAGGAGTGGAGCCTAAGAAGGCTAAACGGAAACATTCGAAGACTCATAAAGTTGCTGCTTCTGGTTAAATCCAAAG
Organism: Arabis hirsuta; assembly: GCA_964056655.1. Lineage (NCBI taxonomy): Eukaryota > Viridiplantae > Streptophyta > Magnoliopsida > Brassicales > Brassicaceae > Arabis > Arabis hirsuta. The sequence goes on from OZ053301.1 coordinate 42,773,663, forward strand.
CCTGCACCTAAACTCCACTGGTTTCTAAGTTGTTTGAATAAAAATTATTTGTGAAGAAACTCCTTTGAAGTGAAGAATGTGTGATTTGTAATTATTTGATGCTATTTTTGAATTATTTTTATGATTGTGTTATATGGGTATTGTCAACTATGACATGAATGTGCTTGGAATGTAGGAAGCTTTGGTAATCTTCGTTTTAATTGGATATGAAGTTAATTATGCAGCGTAATAATTACAACTTCTGCTTCGTTTTGGTTGATTTAAATAATTACATTTTGAGTATTATCGTGTTTCGATCATAATATGCAGCGTGATAATTACATTTTAGATATGAAGATTTATATCATTTGGGTCGAAAAATCAATGCAAAAAAAGATATTGAGTATTATTAATAACATTAGACGACTTTGTTTTCGGATTGATTTTGGAAAAAGAAAGAAATGGGTTTATTAACCCATTGACGAGTAATGCTTCGATATTGAAAACATCGTGAAAATTCACGTTTTTATTAATGTTTGTTTATTTATATTTGATCATTATTGATGTGTTGTTAATTTTTTTTTTTTTTAACTTCTGCTTTATAAATCAATTAAATCGTGTATGGGGATACAAGTATTGTCTAAGCCACAATGGTAAGATATGGAAAACCGAGAAAAACATTGAAAAATCAAAAGCTTTCTTAGATAACGTATCTGCAGTTTGATTTCTTTCTCTATTAGTGGTGGCTAAAGAGCATTCTGGGAGTTTCGATATCCATACTCTGATATCATATAGAATTGATCCAATTTCCATGCTATCTTCCCCTGTATTCACCAATCTTGTGAGCTCTGCATTATCCCCTTCAAACCAAACAAATCTGTAACCACGAGACCAAATAGTTTGTAAAGCGTGGAGGAAGCCTTGAGCTTCAGCTTGTAATGGAGTTCCAACCGAGTTCAGTTTTGCACATCCGGATAGTATATGTTTGCCGTAATGGTCTCGCAAAATCCATCCCGTACCCATGTACTCCTCGCTTCTTTGAAGACTGCTATCAAAGTTGCACTTTAACCAACCCGGAGGAGGTGGTTCCCATCGGCTGCTTCGGTTTTGTCGAGTGTTTGATGGAGATATTTCTTCGAAACTCTCCAATTTGTATGCACAAATCCATTCGAAAACTGCCTCTTGTCCTCTTTTAACATCTTCATTGGGGTGGACATTTCTCTTTTGAAAGAGAAACTCATTCCTAGATTTCCAAATTATCCAGCATAACCATATTGGAAGTAAACGAACCTCAATTGGTAATGTCTTCATGTCCAGAATTTGGAGAATTCGTTCAATGTTGTCTTCAATATCTCCCGATGAAGCATCAAAGCCATGAATATTCGCACATCTCCAAATTGCTTGGACGTGTTGGCATTGGAAAAGAATATGGTTTATTGTTTCTTTACCCATACAACATCGAACTTTATCGAACTTTTGTACGTGATTTAAAATGAATGAAGGAATTAGATAATTAAAAAAAAAAAAAAAACGAATTAAGAAATGATAAAAATGTAGACTTTTTGGGGAGAGCAATTGCAGTTCGTTAAGCGTGACGATTTTGCTTGCACTAAATAATTGTAAGAGAATCGTCTGCAAATGCTACCGATTCGTTAGAAAGTAAGGTTATGGAATCGATCGGCGACGAAGGTGTTCATCGGAGAAGAATCTCGTTTAGTATTCTTCTTCTGTTGTTCATCTCCTTGAGGGTTTCTGGTTCGATAGATGAATCTGGAAGAAGAGTGATTGAAGCGAGAGCTGGACAAGATTTGATATGGGTTGTTCAGCTATCCGATCTCCATTTCAGTGTTCATCATCCAGAAAGAGCCCTTGATTTCAAAAACATTATGGGTCCTGCTCTGTCTTTGATCAACCCTTCTCTCGTCTTAATCACCGGTGATCTCACAGGTTGATCTCTCCCCTGAATCAAATTTGCATTTTTTAGCTTTATAGGAAGCATTGTGGTTTGATTACAAGATATCTTTGGTTACTTGTCTTTGGTCAATTTTACTTATAAACTTGTATATGTAGTAATTGGTTCTGTGTTGTGAAGATTGTTGGTTGATTCTTCCTTAATCTTTGGTTGATTAGATGGGAAAAGTAAAGATATGTTAACAATGAAGCAAAATGAAGATGAGTGGTTAGAGTATGAGAGTGTGATGCAAGATGTTGTGAAGAGAAGTGGGTTAGATAAGACCATATTTTATGATCTTAGGGGTAACCACGACAACTTTGGTGTTCCGTCTGTTGGTTCATCCGTTGATTTCTTCTCAAAGTATAGCATCAATGGACAGATGGGAAGAAAAGAAAATGTTAACACCGTCACTCTTGAGGTTGGTTTATTCTGATTTCTAAAGTCCATAAGTTAAATACTTGAGTAATAGAATTAAAACATGAGTTATCTATGAAGCTTAAGATGAAGATTTTCTTTTGTGGTCGAATTTTTTTCCACAGTCATTGCTCTATTTGCATATTTTTGCTAACAGTTGTATGTTTTGTTATACAGACGAGTGAACGTAAACATTTGTTTGTCGGTGTTGACACCACGATGCATATTGGGTTACGTGGCCCAACAAATCTCTTTGGGCATCCCACTGATGAACTTTTGAGCTCGCTTGACTCACACCTATCGCAATGGGACAACCAATCAACAAAACCTGTGACAAAAATATCATTTGGGCATTTCCCATTGTCATTCTCAGCGCTGTCACATTCTCAAAAGAGCCTTAAAGACGTGTTTCTGAAGCACTCCATCTCTGCTTATTTGTGTGGCCATCTACACTCAAGCTTTGGGAAGAATCTTAAAAGACACCATCACTCTGGTGGTATCAGTTTATCAGATAATGACTTGTTTCAGCTGAATATGAGGCAGAGCAGTGCCGAAAGTACTACGAACTGCTCATTTGGAGCCTTGCCAGCTGCAGGATTCTGGGAATGGGAGATGGGTGACTGGAGAAAAAACAGGGCAATGCGGATCATGGCCATTGATAGGGGTCATGTTTCATATGTTGATCTTGACTTCAAGTCAAAATCCCAGAAGACTATCATATTACCGACCTTTCCATTAGATTCACGTTTCATGTCAACATCCTTTGCACGTCACAACTACGAATGCCAACGTATGATCTCGTCATCTTATGACGCAATCAGAGCCATTGTGTTTTCTCGTTCCCTGGTTGTTGAAGTTGTAGCTAGAGTTTATGACTCAAGCCCTGGATTTGACAATCTGGTCATGGAAGCTCCAATGAGAAAACATGGGGACGATTCTTCGACTTCCGGGGCATCATTTTTTTCACTTCCATGGAATTATAGGGCCTTTGAAGATCCCTTACCTGATAGATTTTGGGTGCAGATAGAAGTGACTGACATCAAAGGCCGATCAACTTTCTCAGAAATGCGGCCATTTTCCATCAATGGTCTAAGCTCTAAGGTCTCATGGACATGGAATGAGTTTCGTGTCATGGGTGTCCAATGGGCGGCATTATATTACCCCATTCTTTGGTCTGCTCTATATTGTTTGTTTCTCGTTTTTCTTATCCCAAAATGCATGATCATTGTTTTCAAGAAGCAATACACTCTCAAAAAGTTTATCGCCAAGAAAGGACCAATCACATTTGTACTGTGGATTCTCCAAGACCTCTGCAGAATTCCTGTGGTTTGGTTTGGTTACATGGCATACTTGTTATATCTCATATTCTTTCCTTGGTTTTCGGGTGAAGTGTTTACCGATTCCGGAAACAGAACATACATGACTATTATGGGATGGGTAGTCACGAGCTCAGGCGCTGATAGGAAACATGAATACATTGGACAACCTGATGTAATGGTTCTGGTGATCCCACATGTGGTCTTTGTTGTTATCCCTAGTGTCTTGATTGTGTGTTGTCTGGTTGCTGAGAGAGAAATCTACAAAGATCACATCCGAATTATCTCCAGTAAGAAAGAGGATGACCATGACCGGGGAAGGAAGACGAGATCACAACGCCGCTCTCTGTTATTCTCTAACAGAAGATTGGTTCGGAAATCGCTCTTGCTGGCTTCATTGGCTCTATACTGGAAGCATTTCAAGGTATCACATCGATAATAACACATTGTTCATTGATCCGTTGTTTGTTTTATGTTTCTGCATTCACTTCTGAAAGTATTGTTTTATCTTTTGTCTTTACAGAGTTACTGGGCTCTAGCTAGAGCTTATGAGATGAATGTACTTCATTTTCCAGGTTATGGTCTTGTGGTTCCTTTGTTACTACTTTATGTTATCTTCAAAACCTCTAAAGTTCCATGAGAATTCAAAAGAACAACACTCTTTGTAAGTTTCATGATTAAGAAACACATTTTTTAGGGTGTTTATTTTTCTTTCTTCTTATTTGATAGAGATTAACATTTTGGAGTACAGTTGGGAAAATTGAAGGTTAAAATCAACTATTTAAAAAAAAAAAATTGGCATTCAAAATCTTAACTTATTCCACATTGTTTATGTAACAATAATATTCAGAAATCTTAGGGTGTGGTTGATAAAGTGTAACGAAATTCTAAAAAGTTGTTATAAACAACTTTAAAAAAAGAAACAACTTTAAAAAAAGCTTTAGGTCCCTACTAGTTAATTATTAAAGCAATAAAGGTGAAACCTAACTATATTTCTTACAGCAATTACTTTCCTAATCAAACCATATCCCTGCCCAAAGTAAAAAAGCACTTCTGGGCTTTGTATTTTGTATAATTCCAAAAAATTGACGTCAACGGAAGCGACAGGGACATGTGAAAAACATTGATTTTTTTCCCGATTTGTCAATGTCGCCATGTCCCCATATCAAGTCAATTAAAAGTTCTTCTTCAACCTCAATTTTCCAAGTTTCTTTTTTTTTTGAAATTAAATTAGTTAATTAATACCCCTCAGGCATCATCGCTTGATCCTTCGTCTTCGAGAAACCTTTCTTCTTCTTCTTCTTCAGTAAGTTTTTCTTTATCTCATTCTCCACTATTTATAAAGTATCCAAAGCTTTCTCCTTTACTCCGTCCTTGATCGCTGGTTTGTCTCTTTTCTTCTTTATTTCTTTGGGTTTTTGTCTGATCTTCGTAAAACTGTTTGAAATGTTACCCATTTCTTCGTTTTTGTTTTAACATTGAAAAGTTTCGGTTTTTTTCATCTCCTTTTTCTGGGTTTTCGTCTATTTTACTGTGCTTCGACTGTTGAAGAACTCCTCGAGTTTAGTATGATACTTGAAAAGGAATTTTGATATTTGCTTTGCCTTTAGTTTCTGTTTTTGCTCAATTTGTTGATACGTTTCTGCTTTTAGATAGCCATGGATGCTAATGTGATGGAACCTCAGAGCATCGACAAAGTCTCTGTTTCTCCTCTACAATTTGCAAGAAGGTTGGGTTTATCTTCTATCTTCTTCTTCTTCACGTGTTCTGCTTTGCTCTGATATTTTTTGACTAATGAGAGAGAAGAACCCATGATCGTTTAGTTACTAATGATGATAATCTTGATGCTTTATTACCAGTTATCAAGCAGAGGCACTTGAGAAAGCTATGAAGCAGAACACAATTGTGTACTTGGAGACTGGTTCTGGCAAGACACTTATTGCTATTATGCTTCTTCGTAATTACGCCTACCTTTTCCGCAAGCCTTCGCCATGTTTCAGCGTCTTCTTGGTTCCTCAAGTGGTTCTTGTCTCTCAAGTATGTTCATATCTATTGTTAACTCTTATAGTGTATATTGAATGTGACTGTCTTTATATAGTGCTGCATTTCCCAAATATAGAAACTTTAGTATTACTTTCTCCCATATGAAGATGAGATGTTCATTCTTCATCCTTGTGTGTTTTACACAGCAAGCAGAAGCCTTGAAGATGCATACTGATCTCAAAGTGGGCATGTATTGGGGAGAAATGGGGGTTGACTATTGGGATTCTTCGACATGGAAACAACAAGTCGATAAATATGAGGTCTCCTTTCCTTATTTTGACGGACATACATTATTGTTTTCCGCTTTATTGTTCTGATGGTGCATTTCTGTTATACTAATTTTATTGCTGGATTGTTCGCAGTTTCATGAGACTGTTGTTTATAGAAAAAGTTCTAAGCTTATGAGCTTTCGAGTGTTCACTCTGTTTTGTAATCCTTGCTTTCACAATTACAGGTTCTTGTGATGACCCCTGCCATTTTGCTCCGTGCATTAAGTCATAGTTTTCTGAAGTTGAACATGATCAAGATTCTAGTAGTTGATGAGTGTCATCATGCTCAGGGAAAGCACCCCTATGCTTGTATCATGAGGGTGAGTATGAAAAGATACTCTTAGTTGGAGAACTCGGACCTTATTGAAACATGAACTATTTAATAGGGTAGCTCTTTTTCATGCAGGATTTCTATCATAAGGAGTTGAACTCTGCAACTTCAGATGTTCCACGGATATTTGGTATGACGGCATCCCTTGTGAAGAAAAAGGGTATAAGCTTTAAAGCATTTAGCGTTCTATCCTGATTGGATTTATACATTATGTAATGGTTTTGGATTTGTTTTCTCACTTTAGTTTTTTTTTGTTTTTCTCTTTGAATTTCTTCTCTCAACTAAGGTGAAAAGTTGGATAGCTACTGGGAAAAGATTCATGAACTCGAAACGCTAATGAATTCAAAGGTTGCCTTTATCTTTATCTTGGGGTTTGTTGTTGTCTTACCTGTTTCGTCTGGATCTTTTAGTTAAAGATGATGAAATTCTTTTTGTTCTAATCTATGAAGGGTCCCTTAAAGTCTGAAACCGTTTACATAAAATTGATATTTTATTTTTGGTAAAGTGATTACAGTCATAGCAAACTGATTTGTCCCTAGATATTTCGATACTTTGTGAACATAAATAAGTCATTATTTCTTCGTAGTAGGATCACATCTCGCATTTGTGATTCCGCAAGTCGCCTAATATGCTAATTGCTTGAGCTGTCTCAATTTTTTAGATGTTGAACCCTGTTTCCATTTTGACAAGGCTATTTTTGTTGTGACTGTTTTTATCTTGCGCAATCCATTGTAGTAATAAATTTGCTTGATTTGTAAAGGTCTATACCTGTGAGAATGAGTCTGTGCTGGCTAGATTTGTCCCCTTTTCTACACCGAGTTTCAAGTACTATCAGCACATGGAAATACCAAGCTCTACACGTAAAAGCTTGGTAGGAGAGCTGAAAAAGCTAGCCACAAAGGTATGTACACCAAGTCTTAAAGTTGCCATGCAATTGGTGTCTATGTTACTGTTTGAGTGTTAAAATCTTAGGAAGAAACATTTTAAGTTATCAGAATATACTCCACATTTTATATCATTCTTGTATCTTTGCATTAACTAATAGTAGACTCATATTTCAGCATCGCTTATCCCTTGCAACCATGGATCTCAAATCCTCCAGTGTTGATTCTATAGTGAAGAGACTGTCAAGTATAATTTCATCTATAACTTATTGTTTGGATGAGTTTGGAATTTTGCTGGCCCTGAAGGTATTTTTGTTCTTGGTGCTGTTTTAAGGTTTAGATTACAAAGGAAAGTAAGAGTATTTTTAATATTTGTTTTTTTTTTCACAACAGGCTGCTCAGTCATTCTCAGCCAGTCAGAACGACTTTGACTCATGGGGCCAACTAAATATGTTTAGCGAAACATTCGTAAAAAAATTCTGTTGTGATGCTTCACAGGCCATTTTAGATTACATACCTAATGGTACTTTTTCCCTTTTTATGATTGAAGATTCTTTCATATTTTTCTTTTCCTCACCTCTTTGGTTCTTCATTTGTGTATATAGGTCCTAACTGGAGTTGGAGTGTTGCTAACATAAAAGTAAATGTGGAGACAGGGCTCCTAACGTCAAAAATAGTCTGCCTTCTTGATTCTCTTCTTGGTTATAGGTCAACATATCGTTTTCTTGCAGATTTAAATATTGGAGTGCAACTGTTGGATTCTTCATTTGCACGATAATCTGCAAATTGTGTCCCTTGTTTTGTTTACAATTCTGCTTCTTTTGGATTTTCATTGATTCAGGTCCTTGGAGAACATACGGTGCATCGTTTTTGTGGAAAGGGTGATAACAGCAATAGTTCTGCAATCCCTTTTGGCTGAGATTCTTCCAAACTATAATAAATGGAAAACAAAGTACGTTGCGGGAAATAACTCTGGTCTGCAAACTCAGTCTCGGAAGAAGCAAAATGGAATTGTGGAGGATTTCCGTAAAGGCTTGGTACGGTCAATTCCGCTAGACTGTTTGAGTGATCTGCTTATTGCTATTTTTAACTCTGAGTAATATGTTATTGTTCGTAGGTAAACATCATTGTAGCAACATCTATTTTAGAGGAAGGTTTAGATGTTCAAAGTTGCAATCTGGTTGTTGGATTTGACCCAGCAACCAACATTTGCAGTTTCATTCAGTCTCAAGGGCGTGCTAGAATGCATAATTCAGATTATTTGATGATGGTGGAAAGGTCTGTTACAGATTTGGCTTCGTCCGATTTTGTTTTGGAAACATTAGCTCCATGCTTAACAAAATCTAATTTCTTTCTCACTCATTGTCACTGGCAGCGGAGATCTGTTAACACAATCTCGGCTAACGAAATATCTTTTTGGTGGGAAAAGAATGCGTGAAGAGTCTTTGCATCATTCTCTTGATCCCTGTCCTCCTCTTCCAGATAATTCATCGGAGGATTTCTTCCGTGTCAACAGAACGGGCGCAATTGTAACTCTTAGCTCAAGTGTTGGTTTAATATATTTCTACTGCTCGAGGCTTCCTTCAGATGAGTTAGTCTTGATACCTAGCAGCTTCATCAGTTAGTTATTAAATTTTCGTTTTGATTTTTTATTTTTTTGGTTGAAAAAGATACTTCAAACCAGCTCCTAGATTTGATATAAACAAGGATCAGGGGACTTGCACTCTTTACCTTCCTAAGAGCTGCCCAGTACAAGAAGTTTTTGTTCAAGGAAATGGTAATGTGTTAAAACAAGCTGCCTGTCTTGAAGCTTGCATTGAGCTGCATAAAGCTGGAGCTCTAAGTGATAATCTTGTGCCTGACACGGTTGTGACGGAAAGTGTTGCACAAGAACTCGGTAGTTTTCTGCATCTTTATTTCTTAAAAAATTTGGGCTGTATAAGAAATCACTCATCTACGGGGTTTGAGTTTGCAGGGAAAATCCTCTATGACACAGAACAGCCATGCTACTTCCCACCAGAGCTAGTCTCTCAGATTTCAGCACAGTCGCAGACAACATACCACTTTTACATAATAAGAATGAAGCCTAACTCTTCAAGAAATTTTCATTTAAACGATGTTTTTCTTGGCACCAGAGTTGAACTTGAATATGACATTGGGAACACAGGCTTCCGGTTGGAAGATCATAAGGGTAATATTGCTGTTACACTTAGTTATGTGGGAGCATTTTGCCTCACACTAGAGGAGGTATTTTACTCATTTTTCTATCATATTAATCATTTTGTAACCTGGAACTCCAAATTCGATAATTCTCCAGCTTTTCTTGTGGATTCTCAGGTCCTTTTGTGTAGAAGGTTTCAGATTACTCTTTTCCGAGTTCTTTTGGATCACAGTGTAGATAATCTGATGAAAGCATTGGATGGATTGCATCTCAGAGACGGGGTAGCCCTTGATTATCTACTAGTTCCATCCACTCATGAGCATGAAACATCTCTTATTAATTGGGAGGTGATTAGATCCGTGAATTTAACTGGTCATAAACCTTGGGAAAGACATGTGAACTGTTCTGCCAAGGGTGCTTCTCGCATTCTCCATACAAAAGACGGGTTGTTTTGTACCTGTGTCGTACAAAATGCATTGGTTTACACGCCACATAATGGATACGTCTACTGCACCAAAGGTCTTCTGAACAATCTAAACGCAAATTCATTATTGAGGACAAGAAATTCCGGCTGCGATCAGACTTACATGGAGTACTATGAGAACCGGTACATATAGTTTTAAATAGAAAGTTTATTGATATATTTTTACTTATTATGTTCTTCAGATGCTAAAATTTATTACTTTTGTGCAGACATGGGATTCGATTAAATTATGTGGATGAACCACTTCTGAATGGTAGACACATCTTCACGCTGCATAATTACCTTCACATGACTAAGAAGAAAAAGGAGAAAGGTTTTTAAACTAAACCACAATCTGATTCATTGTTACCTGAGTTCTTGTTGATTTCCTTATTGCTTTATTTTTGTTTTGCTGCAGAGCATGACAGAGAGTTTGTTGAACTACCCCCTGAGCTGTGTTATGTCATTTTGTCCCCAATATCAGTTGATATGATCTATTCATATACATTCATCCCATCTGTTATGCAACGCATTGAATCTTTGCTTATAGCATACAACCTGAAGAAGAGCATCCCAAAAGTCAACATTCCTACCATCAAGGTAGAACTTGGGACTTTCATGTTGATTTTTTTCACCAAAATGTTTTTGATTCATTTGTGACTACAGGTTCTGGAAGCCATCACGACGAAGAAGTGCCAAGATCAGTTCCACTTGGAATCACTAGAAACTCTTGGTGACTCTTTTCTGAAATATGCTGTTTGTCAGCATCTATTCCAACAATTTCATACTCTTCATGAGGGTCTTCTTAGCACAAAGAAAGATGGAATGATTTCAAATGTCATGCTCTGCAAATTTGGATGTCAGCAGAAACTTCAGGTAAACATTCTTCAGTACTCCCAAACTTCTCGTCGAGGTTCATGGAGTAGAAGTAAAATGTAAACGTATCTTCTTTGGTTACAGGGATTTATCCGCAATGAATGTTTTGAACCTGAAGGTTGGATGGTTCCTGGTCAATCATCTGCAGCATATGCTCTTGTAAATGATACTCTACCCGAGTCTAGAAACATATACATTTCCAGTAAGAGGAATTTGAAACGCAAGAGTGTGGCCGATGTTGTAGAATCACTAATTGGTGCATATCTCAGTGAGGGAGGTGAATTAGCAGCTTTGATGTTCATGAATTGGGTTGGTATAAAGGTTGATTTCACAAGAATCACAACCATGATGATTCAAAGAGAGGTCCCAATAAAAGCCGAGAAGCTTGTGAATGTAGACTGTGTGGAGTCTCTGTTGAATTATACATTTAAGGATAAGTCTCTTCTAGTTGAGGCATTGACTCATGGGTCATACATGATTCCTGAAATTCCAAGATGCTATCAGGTTCTTGTCGCTTCTCCATAAAAGTCGATCATCTTACTATTTATTCTGTTGGTGCTTCGCTTAATGAATTAACTCGACTCTACTGCAGCGGTTGGAGTTCCTTGGTGACTCGGTGTTGGATTATCTCATAACCAAGCATCTGTACGGCGAATATCCTAGTCTGTCTCCTGGACTACTAACCGACATGCGATCAGCTTCTGTGAACAATGAATGTTATGCTCAAGTGGCGGTGAAAGCAAACCTGCACAAACACATTCTCCATGCCTCTCATGATCTCCACAAACACATCTCTAGAACAGTCAGTGAGTTTGAACGGTCGTCTTTGCAATCCTCTTTCGGATGGGAATCCCGTATATCTTTCCCTAAGGTAAAATACATTTTTATCTATCTACTCTACGTTGCAGAAAAGGCCTTCAGTGTCATACTGGTTTTGCCATTATCAGGTTCTTGGAGATGTGATTGAATCTTTAGCAGGAGCGATACTTGTTGACTCCGGTTACAACAAGGAAACAGTGTTTGCAAGTATAAAACCGCTCTTGGGTATTATGATAACTCCAGAGACTGTCAAGTTGCATCCTGTGAGAGAGTTGACAGAATTATGTCAGAAACTGCAGTTCGAGTTGAGTAAAGCTAAAGGTTTCGAAAATGGTGAAGCTTATTTCACAGTTGAAGTGGAAGCTAAGGAAATGAGTTTTGCTCACACAGCAAAGGCCTCTGATAAGAAGATGGCCAAGAAATTGGCTTACCAAGAAGTCTTGAACTCACTTAAGAAGAGCATTGCCTCCTAAATTACTCTTTCTTAATCTTATGTTTTTTAATTTTAACTCATTTAATAATCAGTTTTATACTGTTATTTAATTTCATTTTACCAAATGATTGGCTTACCAAAAAAAATTCTTCATTTTTGTTGATTTCTTAAAATTTGGCATAATACTTCTTTTGCATGTCTTAGATATATTACTTTTAACTATTAATTCAGCAAAAAAAAAAGCTCTTTTGATTCGACAAAGAACAAAACAAAAACTAACATCAATCTCTACAAGTAAAAATACATAAAAATATGCAAAGACAAAAAAAAGGAAAAGACTCAAGCTAAGAGCCAAAAGTTCTTGTGACGTTTGGTTGTGATCAAGTAACCACCAAGCTTACGGTTCTTAGGTTTAACCGCAATGGTCATACATGAAGCCTTCTCTAGGCAATACTTGAGAACTCCGGCTCGGCCTCGCCTTTTCTTCCATCCCCATCTCTTCAACAATCTCCAAACCGGCGGTTTCTTCTCTTCTCCGACCACTAAGAGACTCACTTGTTGTTCTTTAGCTTCTTCCACTATCTTCTCTCCTTTCTCTTTCTCTTTTCCTTCTAGTCTTCTTATCTCTACCTCTATCTGTTATAACATAGTCATCACATTTTAACGTTTTGACTTTTGAAAACGTCTCAAAACGCTTTTTGTTAGAATTTAGACTCACCCCGGGTCGCTTTGTTTGGCAGAGTTTCTTTAGTGTATGGACGAGTTCATCGGTCTTTACTTCACGTTTCCGGTTCTTTCTTTTGCCTTTTACAAGTCAAATCAGAAAAACTCATACCAAATTTTGCTAATTTAAACAACTTTTTGATTTTAAAAAGGTTAAAGGAGATAATTAACCTTTTCTAAAGGGTTTGGAGAAATATAAGAGAAAAAGATAGTCTTGTGATTGTAATGTGTGCTTCAAAGCCCATTCAAGAGCTCCTGTTGAAGCAATCACTTTATCAACAACCACCATCACCCTATTCCCTGCCTCAATGATCTCTGCCTCTGCCGCTTCAACCGTCACTTCTGTCTCTTCGCGTTCATTTTTGCCACCGCTTACAACGCTAATTTTGCCATCATCTTGTTCCTCTTCTTCACCTTCTTCCTCTTCTTCAAATTCTTCATACTCGCTACTGTTTTCGCTATCGTTTTCCTCTTCTTCAACGCCATTGTCTCCTCGGAGAAACTCGATTCTTTGGTCCCTCTCTATGGAACTAGAGTCCGGTTTGAAACTGATTGATGAAGAACGGATCCGGACATTTCTTAAGCTCAACTTGACTGATTTCTTGAGCGATCTCGCCATGTTTCTCCTGTTATGAATCTTGATTCTAAACAACCATACATTGATCTTGATTAATAATTATTGTTATTGTCCGTATAAAAACATACGTGCAAGAGAATAAAACCACAAAAGAGTGAGTTCTTAGGACGTGCTTACCATTAAAATATATTAATCCGAAGTTTAAGCACATAATCGCATGACTTCTAACAAATCTTTTATTAAATTTGAAGATCTGATTAACAAAATGCAACACACGTTACTTAGCTTCTCAATTACTTACTAATTATATCGTTATATTAATCGAGTTTTTTCATCTATTGTAACCAACTCTAACGTGAGGATGGTTGCAACTTGTTTCTCCACAACTTCTTCCAGAAATTCCCTGTTTTCTTCATATCCCGTTCGACACTCTTCAGACAGCGAGCCAGAGCGATACCATCCTTCATCTTACCGTCCTCGCTCACATGTGCAACCATCGCAAAACCATAAGTAGCTGGCATTAAAGTTTGCACATCAGCTCATATCTCACTTGATATCTCCATCTTCTCTTCACATCCATAAAACCGATATAAAACCGATATAAATCCGAAAACCGCGGAGGAGCTTCCTTAATCGCAATCTCCTGAGTCTTCAAAACGAGCAAGCTTATCACTAAACATTTCCAACAAATCTTTACCCTCTAAACAGTTTCCGGAATCTTCAATGTTTCCAAGTAAGAATTCCCAATCCGATTCATGTTTTCATTTCCTCTAACGTAAGTCTTATCTTTGCTCAAGTGCAATAACCCGAAAACCGCCAAAGTATTGAGGCATAGGTTCACAAGAATCTCTCCATAGCTCTGTTCAATAAGCACGAATCCAACCTCCAAGAGGATAATTCCCAACAGAGCCATCGTTAAGAGCATCAATCATTATGAGAGTTAAGTATACGAATGGTTTGACAAAAAAAAAAAAATGTATACGAATGGTACTAAGTTCACTCAGTTCATCGATTTGTGGTAGTGAATCTGATCTTGCTCGGTTTAGTATTGATCTTGACATTGTTGAAGAAATGAGAAGGTTAAGAATATGAATGGTACTAATGCTATTTATAGACACATCGAAACAGAGCAATTTGACCGTTAAGAACCAAAAAGGTCAAATTAGAGTTTCTTGAAATATGGTCAAAGTCTGGTTTCAAGGCAAATTACACATTTAATGAAAGTCTTTAATCACTTCTAGTTTCCAATAATCATCGACACTTTTCAAGAGATGGGTTTGATTTGATTTGATTCGATTTGATCAACCTTTCGTTTTCATTATAACGGCTAGTTTGTTTACCCTCGAAAAAAAAAATTATTAAAGAAAAATATTTGATTTTGTTCATATGAAAAAGATATTTATATACACACATTATCTTTACCGATAATTCACACAGATTAGTACTAGTACTAATTAACAATTTGTTTGTAAAGCTCGAGTAATGTCTCCTTCCGTACATTAAAACCACAAAAAAAGAGAGGCACTTTCGTGAAGAAAAATAAATAAATAAACAAGAAACAACATGTTAAAAATATGTTGGATCGTTTTGTTTGTATCAGGACACGTGTTCTTCTACAATAGTCTCCAACTGTGGCTTCTTGGATTTGGAGACAGAGATCCGATGAATAAACTCCGACGCTGAGAAATCTTCTATGTCTTCAAGATTCAGCTTCGTACTTCCCGACATCATCCTGACGTCATTTTCCTCTTCCTCCGGAGACACTCTCCTATTGTCAACGCTTTTCGACCGTTTCTTTCCGGCGAGGTAAAGCCGAGCCATGTCGGAGGCGTTGGCTGCTGAAGCGACACGTGTCATCGGGAATGCTACGTACACGTGGCAGCCGGTTAGGTCGAGATCGTCGTCCGCGGCGAGTGGGGTGAATTTCCGACCGATTTTCAACGATTTAGCGTCGACGAGGAAATGACTTGGCATCTCCATCATGAGCTCGGCCGCTTTCGTCGGCGCGTGGATGTCACGTACTCCACCTTCCTGGAGAATCACTTTGGCTGCATGTGACGGTGACTCGGACGATGTCGTTTTGCTTAGAGCGCATGAAACGTAGTTGCCCATTTGTTGATATCAAAAGGTTTCACGAGTGTAAGATGAAAATTTAATTTTTGAGAAGATCGAAGAAGACAAACGGGAAGCTTGTATGTATAAATACAAGGGAAATTTACATACATTATAATAACGCGAGTAATAATTTATACATTATAATCGTATAAAATATGGTGAAGATGGACAGCTTTACAAATTGGAGGTTGACATTAGATAGTTGAATCCGCGTCTTTATTACTTTATCTATTTTAATATATTTAGCCGTATTTTTCAGAAGTCTAAGGCCACGTTATTTTCTCACTTAACTCCGCGTAAAAAGGTAATGATATAAAATGATAATGACGTTTTTTATTAAATTTTGTAGTATTGTTACTCGGTTTTGTTGATGGTTCAGCCACGGTTAATACAAATGTATTTGGTATCTACGAAACTTTGCAATATTTGAATATACTTTTGTTTCGTTAATACAAAGGTGTTTTAATCAAAATGTTTTGAATGATAATATAGAAGAAAATTATCTGTAATGCTTATAAGTCAATGTAGCTACATAGTGAAGAGACGGTGACAATATAAAAAATATATCTATCAGCAGAAAATTAGGGGCTCAAAGTATGGAAGGAAGGACACAAATCATATTGTATAGATTAACTTAGAAAAACAAGTTATTATATTGTTGACTTCCAGTTGTTATCTCAAAAATTTAATCATACGATATGATTACATATATGTTTCTTAATTTTTAGAAAAAAAATCAAGTTAATGTAAGCTAAACATACGCGTGGGACTCACGCACACTTACGTGTACACCTGTACTTTCGGTTTGATCTATTGAGAAATCTTTTGAGTCTTTGAGCTCAATGACGCGACGGTTCCCTAATCCATGTGAGTGTTGCTTGCTTCAAGGCCTAACCTTCTCTTTTCCACTAATTAACATGATTATTTTTGAAATGATCGTCAAATTCAAACCTCACAATGTAAACGGAATATTTGTGTTTCCCCTACTCTAATACAAGACAATCTTAATTTTTACTAGTACTTAGTAGTAATCTTTACAAAATCATAATTGAAGACTTACATATCCTATAAACCCGTAGTAAGATCGATTTCGGATTCTCTATAGTTTTAAACATTTTTTCCCGTATAAGTATGAAGCTATTGTTTTCTCTTTTCTGTAAACACATTCCTCACTTGTAAACTAATTAAACTCCGCCTGAATGATTAAAGCAATTACCCTAGTTCAAATTAAACGAATCAACCTAGCTAGAATTATAACAATTTTTTTTTTCTTCAAATTTTATATTAGTGTAACAAGAAGATCTTCCTTTATTTTTTGTGCAACTAACAAGAAGATCTTCCTATCTATAAGATTTTGTACTCACTTTCTCTCTTATAAATACAGAACCCTAATAACCTTATAAAGGCCTCATCAAGATTCAAGATATATATCACTCTGATCATTTGTAAGCTAATTAGCAATATTTTGTTTCTTGCTCATCATGAAATCATTTTCTCTCATCCTCGTTCTAGTTCTCCTTTCGTCCTCTTTTGCGCCTCAAACCGCAACCGCTTTCTCCTTATTCCCATTTCCATTCCCGTTTCCGCTTCCATTTTCGCTCCCTTCCATATTTGGTGGAGCTATTGGTAATGGTATTGGTAATGGTATGGGTAATGGTGATGGTAACGAGATATCTAGGAGGTGTTTTCCGGACCTAGGAGACGGAGAGGCCTGCATGGCGGAAATATTCGGGTCATTCTTTAACCGTCAAATCTCGATAGGACCAGAATGTTGCAAGGCCATTGCTGAGATCGATGAAGACTGTACACAAGCCGTTTTCAAACCGTTCAGCAACTCTTACTTTAGTAGTTCCGTTAAACAGTTTTGCACTTACATGAATAATTGATATTCGAAATTTGTTTAAGGTTATTTTATGATTGTGTTGTTTTTTGTTTTTTTAGCTGATCTCAATTGTTTCTTGTTTTAAGATTAAGTTTTATTATAACGAATTGCTGTTTTTTTTTTCCCTGATTGATAATCTATTAAAGGTGCCGGCGGTATTTAAATTTCGAATAAGGCCGGAGATTATTAATTATAATGTTTTTTTGGGTTTGTGAAAACTATAGTCTTCACCAACTCACGACGATATGTGGGATATGTGATATGATATCTTTATTCTTAAAAAAAAGTTAATTTGGAAAAAAAAAACGATATTCTAAAGAGAAAACTTTGACCTTTCAATATTGAGCAAAAAAACTTCCTATGCTAACTAGATTTGTAGACTACATCATTGTTGATAGGAAAGAAACAATCGTTGCACATATGAACATTATAAATAATATAAACCGCAATTAACAAGCTTTAAGGGACTTCGCATGACTAGCTAATTATTTTATTTTTCATTAGCTACATGGTTCATTGATTTATTCCTCGGGTTCTTCCTCGTGTTCATCTTCGATTTCTTCTTCAGATTCTTCGTTTAATTAATCTTTGGTTTCTTATCCATCCCACACGTCATCTTTCATTGCACATTTCAAGTGAAAGGCATAATTAGGACAACGCGAGCAGAGAAAAACTCCATGAGAGCAACTAATCTTTTGGTGGCAAACTCTACATTTCCAATCTCCGGGACCAATATGAGAAGTGCGGGAGATGTGATGATCATGGCAATTGATGCTTATAACGTGTGGTAGATATATACAATCTTTGTGGAACATCAAATTGCATTCAAGACATAAGTAAGGATTACGCTTACCTTCCTCACTACATGCATTACAAGTAAACGTGACTACTCAGTTGAGCATATGGATGTGGTTTGCTGGGTGATAAATGGTGAATGGTGGTAGATCTTTCAAACATTTTAGATCCATTTTGATGTTGCATACCAAACAATGAAAAAACTCGTCAAGAAGATCATCTCTACAAAAATGACAGTGGTCATCTGTGTAGTCCAACGACTCGAGCGCGTAGTTTTTGAGAGAATGTTTGCAAGGAGATGGATGCAAGAGTGAGCGCTCGACGCAATCCTTATGCCCCCAAAAGTAGCATTTTTCGCAGAAATAGCCGAATCCACCTCTTTTTTTGCACAAAATGCAAGTAAAGTTGTCAATTTTCTCATAAGATAAAGGGTGATCGTGAAAGGGAAACTTCTCTTCAGTCATCGTGAGTGTGTACGATCGGGTGAATCTAGAAAATGTAAATTTCTACCCAAATAGAAAGAAAGAAAGCATATACATGTGAGGACGCCTCTTCATATGTGTTCCTCTTGGTACTTATAAATGAAACTATATTTGTACTACCAAAAGTCATGGATCGTCACTACTCACTACTAGCAGGCTCATTGTAGTAGTTGTAGACATTTTGTTGTTCATTTTATGTTGTGGAAGTCTTCCCTCCATAAACAATGATTACAATTGGGATGCTAATTTAGTTATGTTGGTTGGATGATGAGAGATCAAAACGATTTATATATGATTAATGTTTGAGACAAAAAAAAAATTAATTAGAACCGATGATTTTGGGCTTAGGCCCATTTGAAAATACGGATGATGGATTATTTAATATTGACTCACCGAATATTTGTCAAACTAAATGGTTTTCTTTTTAAGCTACCGTAAAAGTTTAAAAGGGGGTTTCTGATTTTAAAAGTATAATAATTTCTGATTTTTTTTTTCTCAACAATTTCTGATTTATTAAAGTTTTCCAAAATACTTTATTTTTTATTTATGGTTTACAAAACTAGTAAAGTACACCATAATATATTTTCATTTTTTTCCCAGCCACCAAAAGATTAAAAACTACAAGTTGAGTCACTTTTGATATGTTGGAATCTAGTTCCATCAATAAATAAATAAATAAAACCTTATACAAGAAAGAAAAGTTGAAGAATAAAATTCGCCTTTTAGTGAAAGTTGTCAAAAGAATATTATTTTCTTGGAGAGCAAGAGAGGTGAAGAGAATTCACTAATACACTCTGCCTTTACAAATACCCCTCATTAACACACTTTTTTGTTGTTGCCAAATGCCAACACACAATTTAAAAACTTCACTAAAACTCTCAAATAGTACCACTACATAGTTCGAAAAAATAAACATATGCACTCACTCACATCACTGTAAAATAAATATTTCCAATATCAAGTTTAAACGGTCCATCCATCCATATTTTCTTATTTATAGATAGTAAAACAAAATTATATGAATTGAGATGTTATGCAAAGAGAAAAAATAATAATTTAAATGAAAAATCCATTTTTAATACTCTTTTAAACAGTCATTAATAAAGACTTTTTGTTGTGTTTTAAGAAAATAAGCAAAAGAGATAGAGACCTAGTAGCTTCAAGAATCTCCCTCATCAATCCAAAAAGAGTCAAAAGACAAAGACATTAATCATTAAATATCTCGAATTCTGTGTGCACCTTTATTCTCCAAACCATCAAACCGGTTATACATATAAATTAGACTACGCCTCCTAATCAATTCCCACTTAGAAATCATCGAGAAAGAGAGATATGGGAAAGGCACGTACGGTAGGAGTGGGAATGGACTATTCTCCGACGAGCAAATTGGCTCTCCGGTGGACGGCAAAGAACCTCCTCGAAGACGGCGACACTCTCATCTTGATCCATGTTCAACCCCAAAACGCGGATCACACCCGCAAAATCCTCTTCGAGGAAACCGGTTCACGTATGTATATTACTATTTTTTTCTACACTAAAATAAAAAATTCTTACTTTTGTTTTCCATAACTTGAATTTAAATAATTAATTATTTTGCAGCGTTGGTTCCTTTGGAGGAATTTAGAGAAGTTAATTTCTCTAAACAGTATGGACTTGCTTATGATCCTGAGGTTCTTGATGTTCTTGATACACTCTCTGGGGCTAAAAAGGTAATTGACACTCGCAATCTTACAACTATTGTTTCCCTATATTATTAATTTTTTTGTTGAAGAATTAATGGTTCTAATTTTTTTTTAATAATTTTGAACTTTATCAAAATTAAAGGTGAAGGTAGTTGCAAAGGTGTATTGGGGCGATCCAAGGGAGAAACTTTGCGATGCGGTCGAAAATCTAAAACTCGATTCCATTGTTCTTGGGAGTCGAGGTTTAGGTCCTCTCAAAAGGTAATCTAATCATAAATCAATTTTAGCTCTTTGCTTACATTTTTCTTCTTCGAATTTTGATCTTTTAGTTTTAGTTCATGTTTGGTTTTTCCTTGCAATGATTTGGTTTTTTAGATTCGATATATCTTTTCTAACGGCTCTTTGATTTTGGTTAAGCGGACTATAATGAGTAACGGCTTTCTCTAAGTAATTAATAACTACGTTATAAATATGTTTTCCTTTTGTTTTTTTTTGTGTGTAGGATTTTGCTGGGTAGTGTGAGCAATCATGTGGTGACAAATGCGACATGTCCAGTCACAGTTGTTAAGGCTAATTAAAGTCTTTTGTTCTGAAACAATTGGACCCAGTTAATAAAATATTGGTACTTACGTGTGGTACTCATGCACTGTTTATATATTTTTTAGCCTTTTGTAAAAATAGTACTACAGATTATAAGTCTTTCAATAAATTAAAATTAATTACTTTAAACATGATGAAATTTATTGTTATAATTTATCAATTTTTCTACTTTTATGTTTTAAAATTTTTAATTTCTGTTTTCCTGTATTTAACTTTTGATAAATAAATTAGTAGGAAAACGAACGATAAAGATGGAGATCACATTAAAACGTTTATACTATGACAAACGTTTGAAACGAAATACAAGATCACTATTAATGTTGTTTCAGTCAGAGCTGATTTACAATTGTTTTGTGGGCCTTATTTTGAGTTTAGTCTAACTTGATAATTAGCCCTCCGGAAAAACCGTAGTTGTGATAATGTAGTTTGACTGAAGTGGGCTTTTGAACTTTGAGTGTGTCATGGCTGATATTGAGAGTACCGGAGTACATACATTACTCATTGGGTTCAATTATGAAATGGTTTTAGACTATATTGGATTTCTTCTTCTGTAGAAACCTTTCAAAATTCAACTTTTTCGATCCAAACGAAATGGTTTTGCATCCCATTGTTAAAAATTTGTTCCACCTTGAATCGGTTCATCGAATGCACTATAATCTCAGTTTAGTAACTTGCAACTACGTCGCCAACTAATAGGACCGTTCTTAGAGTTGTGGAAGCTAGTACGAATGAAAAAGATATGTACATAAAGTTTTTAAAACCAATTAAATAAATTTGTGTTCCGTATACATATCATCGGTAGTTTTTGTTTTCCAAAAATACTACTAAATATGTTTGTTTTCAAAAATACCACAAACGCAAAATATAATTTTAAAGAGTTTATAATTTACATATTCGGTTTTGGGTTTAAAGATTAATTTGGAAGTTTAAAATTTTGTTTTAGTCTTATTTTGGGTAGAAAAGTTTTCACGATGGTTTTAGAAGGAAACAAAAACTAATGATAGTGTATGTTTACAGTATAAACTTATTTTTAAGGTATTTTTGAGAATTGTTCATATATATATTCAGACCAAAATACGTAATCTAGTGGCTTATGTCGCCAGACTGTCACTGTGTCAATGACAACGAACAAACACGCATGTAAATCACTATTTCTTTGGATATTTTTTATTACTAAGTTTAGTATTTGCAGTGATGTTATTTTCTATAAATTTAAATTTACAATAATTTATCATTTTTATTATTAGAAATTCAATGAAAACTCTATTCTCCTAGTTTATATATATATATATATATATATATATATATATATATATATATATATATATATATTAAAATCATATAAATAAGAAAATATTGATAATAAACCAATTAATTAATATTTAAAAAATCATAACATAAATTATAGTTATATCATATATGGCCTTTTTAATATATAATATCATTGTTATCAAATATTTGAAATTTAATGAACTTCGTATTATAATTTCTTTTCTTAAAGTATAGATTTTGTTTGTATCTTTAGTTGGTTAAAGTAATTTCAAACTAAACGATAATAAAGATTATCTATTTGGTTTACTTTCATCCACAAAAAAAATGAATCGACCAATAAGAAGAAAGAAAAGAAATCTTCTCTAAGTAATTTAAGTTCTGCTTTAGGCTTAAATTTTTCTATATATAATTGGTTCACCCTCAATACATTGTACACAAGTACATGTCTCTAATATATATTTGAAGTATATAAAATTATAAATTGCCTTTTAACAAATATTGTTACCAACTCCAATAGTAAATACCATATTTCAATTTCTTTTTCTTTTATGAATTATTTGTATGTATTTTTTTTGGTTTAACCTTATACCAAAAATTTTCTATATAAAATGCTGGTTAGCTTGTGAATTAACAAAAAGAAATCTACTTTACTTTGGTGAAGAACAAAATGGAGTGTGATGGTGGTGGAAGCTCAAGCAATGAACAGTATATTTCTGTAAACTCCAAGAATGAAGAGAAGAGGAATACTCGCCACACTCCTCAACAAATCGAGAAACTTGATGCGTAAATTTTCAATCAGCTGTTTATTAATTTCAATATTTAATATATTTTGGATTATAGTAATTAATTTTATTTAATTTTAAATTGAATCAAGTTATTTCAAGGAATGTCCTCATCCTGATGAAGCACAACGACATAGGTTGGGTAGAGAGCTCAACATGGAGGTGGATCAAGTCAAGTTTTGGTTTCAGAACAAAAGAACTCAAAGCAAAGTATTTATCTTGGCAAATCTTTGCAAAAAAAAAAAAAAATCTTATATTTACTTATTTCAACCAAATGTTATTTTATTTTTAATATTTTGTTTTTCGTATATGCTATAGGCTCAAGATGAAAAATCTTCTAACATACTACTTCGTGGAGAAAATGAAAAACTTAAGAGTGAGAACGAGGCAATGCGAGAGGCATTAGAAAATGTGGTTTGTCCACCTTGTGGCGGTCCTCCTTATGGAATAGATGAACGCGAACGTAGTCTCCAAAAAATGCGTTTGGAAAACGCTCAACTCAAAAAACGGGTGATCATTTGATTTCATTAATTAAATCGACAACATATATTTCACTATTTTATAGTAGTTTTAACTTTTTATTGGATATTGGATTTTTTCGTTAGATATTTGTTATATCTGGTTTTGCTATTTTGATTATAGTTACATATAGAATAGGACTAGAACCATGAATGAAATTTTATCCAAAAGTTAATCCACGGTAAACTATTTAATTGAAGTATATTATTTTTTTTACAAATTAATTAAGTAAACCCACAAGGCAACTAAACCATTTCTCTTTGGGTGAAATTAAAAATTGATTTTAGCGTGACGAACTCGCCAACTTTGTGTCCAAGAACAAGATCAACCGATCAACCATGGTGGACTCAGTAGCTTCTGCTCGTAGACAACAAATGGTTAATACTCGCTTCTCGTACGAAGCTAATCCAAGCAGTATCTTCGACCTACCAAGCTCATTAGGACCGCTAAATTCTCAAACCGTCCAACCACAAGAACTATCCCAATTGGACATTGCACAGTTGTCTGAAATCGCGGCAATTGCGGTTGAAGAGCTTAAGCGGCTGTTTACCGACGAGAAAGACTTTTGGGTTAAGTCGTCTATCGATGGAGCATATATGATTAATCAAGAGAGCTATGAGAAGTTCTTTCATGCCACTAGGCATTTCATGAATTCGGGGGCTCGAGTTGAGTCTTCCAAAGATGCCGCGGTGGTTCCTATAGAAGCGACAAACTTGATCGAGATGTTCTTAGATTCGGTATGTACTCGATAAAATCATCATCATGACAATTTCTTTCGATAAATTTAAGGGTTAAACTTTATCATGTATAAATTTGAAAAAAAAAAATGTTTATTTTTTTATTGTAGGAGAAATGGAAAGATCTTTTTCCAACGATCGTGAACAAGGCCAAGACGATTCATATGTTGGGATCCGACCTTCCTATCAAAGAAAACTGCAATGTCGTGCAAGTGGTAAGAACTAGCTATATTTGATGATAATTTGCTCACAATTGAACTAAACGATAAATAAAGTATTTCACCAATCAAATCACTAAATGAAAGTTTATTTGATCTTAATATGTATTAAGTGTGTGTGTGTGTTTAAATGTGATTGAAATTAATAGATATGGGAAAAACAACACATTCTGTCGTCGCTAGTGTCAGCAAGAGAGTTCATGATCGTGAGATGCTGCCAAGAGATCGAGAAAGGGCTCTGGATTATTGCTGACGTGTCACACAGTATCGTTAACTTTGACCTAGTTAATGCTCCTTGTTACAAACGTCCTTCTGGTTGTCTCATTCAAGCCTTGCCCGATGGTCAATCCGAGGTCGATCTTCATTGTCTCTCGAACTCACATATGTCTTTCTAAATCTTATAAATGTATACATTATATATTTTGAATGTTATTGAATAATGTTATTGAAATATTGTAGGTAATATGGATAGAGCATGTGGAAGTAGATGATAAATCCAATGCACATCAGATGTATAAAGACCTTTTATTCGGCCGTTCAGGCTATTGCGCTAAGCGTTGGATCGCTACGCTAGAAAGAATGTGTGAGAGGATGGTTCTCTCCTCCACTCGAACCATTCCCCCTACTGACTGGAGCGAAGGTAAGTAATCATCTTTACGACTAACTTAAATAATGACTTCAAATTTTGATAGTGGGAGAAAAATGTCATTTCCGTATCAATTGAATTGAGTGGTGCATGCTTAATTGTTTCATTTTTGTGATAATTGCAATTTTTAGCCTTTGTGTTGACAAACATATAAATAAAAATATAAAATAATAGTTGGTATATTTTCAAATAAAATTTCCATAAAACTGTTTGGGAAAAAAAGTTGCGAATCTAAATATTAATAAAATATGAAAGGAATATTTTATTTTCCAGAAATGTGAATGTACCGCCGTAAAAAAAAAAACAAAAATAGAAAAAACAATTACCCGTTTATATTTAAATATACATTTTCGATAATTAAGTTTTCTGATTTAAAATTTTAGAAATAACATTTTCGCAAACTTTTGACATTATCCCTTAATAAATTACTTATAACTAGGATATATTTACATATATCACAAAAAATGTTTTTACATTTGTCAGGTTTTGAAATTCTGAAAATGTAAAATAAATGGAATAAGGTCATAGGTCAATTTGTTTTTTGATTTAATTTTTCTTTTGTGATGTTAGTTGCGGTCAACCTAAAAAAATGTTAAACTAGTTTAATTGTGACCTACAATAGTTTGGAGTTTGATAAATTTATATTGTTTATGACAGATCATACAATATCAGAAGAAGGAAGAAGGAATGTAATGAAAGTAGGGGAAAGAATGTTAAAGATTTTCAATCAAATGTTGACTATGTCTGGAAAAGTTGACTTTCCGCAAACCTCGAATTGTGGAATTAGAGTTTCGGTTCGGTTGAACAACGAGGACGGTCAACCACCCGGTTTAGTGCTCAGTGCTGCATCTTCTTTCTCTGTCCCTTTCACTCCTTTGCAAGTCTTCAACATCCTGAGCAACACCAATACTCGTCACCAGGTACTTGAAGCTTCTAATTCGCATTTTCCTCTCTCTTAATGTTGTCTTGAGTCACGTTTTAACAAAAATCACGTTTTGCATGTAATAGTGGGACGTTCTTTGCCATGAAAACCCAGTCTCTGAGGTTGCTCGCTTTTTCACTGGATCAAGTGAAACCAACCTCGTTAACATTCTCAAGGTAAATATTTCTTCAACGGTCTATCTTTTAAATAATAAAACATTTGATGAGTCTCTACTAATAATAAAATATATAAGCTCTACTAATAGTCTTTTTATTGTGTTTATTATATACAATATTAGCCTATACAAGAAGAGAACCTTGACATGTTTATGATGACACAAAACTCGGACAAGAATGACATGTTAATGCTACAAGATTGTTACATGGACGCATTAGGAGGCATGCTAGTGTACGCTCCTCTCGATAAGGCTACACTGGATATCGCTGTAGCCGGTCAAGTCAATCCTTGCGATATTCCAATCCTTCCTTCTGGTTTCACCATCTCAAGCGACGGTCGGCGATCCACGGAGGCTGAAGACGGTGGAACTTTAATCACGGCGGTCTTTCAGATCCTTATGTCAGGCCCGCCAAAGGTGAATGAGCTGACTGAGAAGTCAGTGGACGCAGTTAGTACTTTGGTTAGCCGCACTATTCAAAATGTCAAGGAGTTGCTCCTCAATTCTCCTCATGTTTGAGTGAAGGAATATTCTCTGGAAGATTCTCTCTTTGTTTTCTCTGTTAAGAGATATTTTTATATTTATGTCGGTTTTTTATTTTAATGACTTTCAGTTGGTACTTTACTTATGATGATTTTTCAAGAACATGATTTGGATTTGAAAATTCAGTTATCTTTATTTCTGTGTTTCTTATACTTTTTATGGTTTTGGTTGGTTTGGTTATAACAATTTTCCTATCGTTTGAAGGATAAATCTTTGATCATAATGATGAAATCTTAGAAACCAATTAAACATTTGAAAAATAAATAGAATGATGAAATTATTGTTTGTAACAAAATTTAACGTCGAAACGAGTTTTTTCCATTTCTTTTGATTTAAATAGCAAAAGAAAAATGCAGGAAAAAAAAAATCGCAAGGACAGGAAAAAATCCTAGGACAAAAAAAATTGACGGTACAAAGACGAAGCCGGACAAACATGCAATGTGCCACGTGTATACTTTTAATTGGTGGATAGAAGAAAAAAGAGATTTATAAATATGCGGTAACATTACGCATCGTCACTTCATCACCACTACTCCTAATTCCCTTCGACTATAAATATATCTCTGCTTTAATTTCCGTATTTCTCTTCATTCACAATCCTCTCTTTGTTTCTTTCTTCTTCTTTTTTCTGGATCGGAAGCTCGAATCGATAATCAACAATGGCCGCAACTACCGAGAATCTCCCTCAACTCAAATCCGCCGTCGATGGCCTTACTGAGATGAGGTTCGCTTTCCGATTCGATTGTTTTCCGTTTTTCGTTTCCTTTAATCAGATCTTTATGGCGTAAGAAATTCTAGATCTGAATTTTGGTGATTATTTTGGACTGATCTGTTTGTGTTTCTCCCCTTGATTCAGTGAGAACGAGAGGACCGGATTCATCAACCTCGTTTCACGCTACTTGAGGTTCGTCTTTCTCTTTACCGATTTCCAGTTATGTGATTTTGGATGTGAAATCTCGTATTTCGATCTATATGCTGTTTGATTCTCTGTGATGCTCAAACAATATTTTTCGTATATTATCAGTTTTTTTTTGGTAATAGTTGATTCTCTGTGATTTATGGAACTGATTTCAATCTGAAATTCCTAGTTGGGTGTGAAAACGATTGAAACCTAGGTCGTGAAATCCGATCAGATCTGGATATAGATCTGAATTGTTGTCGACGTTTGCGTAACAGTAGACTAATTAGTTTCTCGGTCACTGATTTCATATGAATATGAAGCGGTGAGGCACAGCACATTGAGTGGAGTAAAATCCAAACACCGACTGATGAAATCGTTGTTCCCTACGATAAAATGGTTAATGTCTCTGAAGGTATTATTCGTCTTCTTCACTGAGATGGATCTGTTTAGAAGTTTTTTGTTACTAAATTCATGTTTATGCTTAAAAATGATGTAGATGTTTCCGAGACCAAGAATCTGTTGAACAAACTTGTTGTGTTAAAGCTTAATGGAGGTCTTGGGACAACAATGGGATGCACCGGCCCAAAGTAAGCCTCTTTTTTTTTGTTTGTTAACATTCTCATTTTCAATTCAATTGTCTTTATTTTCACTTGCGTAGTTGCTCTATCACTTTGAGATTTCAAAGTTCAATGTTGAATATGGAATTTTCTTTCGCCTTTTTTTTTACTGGGTACTTTTCCCACTGTGGAGATCTATTTGCCATGTCATACTTGTCTGTGGACTTTTTGGTTGACTACCATTTTGTTCGATAGTATAAACCTGTTTTCATTTCTAGTGGACGGAACATTCAAATTGAAGCTAGGGAACAATTCCTTGTAAAACTTTTGGTATAGCAGTCATGTAGTATTTATGCCAACATTCAGGAAGTGAAGAAATTATATCTTGCTTTTTCTGTGCAGGTCGGTTATTGAAGTTCGTGATGGTTTGACGTTTCTTGATCTGATTGTTATCCAGATTGAGGTTCGTCATTTTCTTTATTACTCTGCTCTACTACCTCCTTAATGTTTCTTAATCTTAATACCCAATATATTGCTCATTCACAGAATCTCAACAACAAGTATGGTTGCAAGGTTCCGTTGGTTCTCATGAACTCGTTTAATACACACGATGACACACAAAAGGTCCTTCTATTTCACTGTTATTCATATTTCCTTTTTATGTTATTCTTTTTGGCTGACTGTCTTTCTCATTTTCAGATTGTGGAAAAGTACACCAACTCAAATGTTGACATTCACACTTTTAACCAGGTTTGTGATTTACAAATTAGCAAATTAAAAATTGATTTGTACAAAAAAATTGCATCAGATCTGCAACTAATAAAGTTTACTTGGATTTTCTAGAGCAAATATCCCCGTGTTGTCGCAGATGAGTTTGTGCCATGGCCCAGTAAGGGAAAGACCGACAAGGATGGCTGGTATGATTTGAAATTAGACAGTAGTATCCACTGGCTTTTACATATTAGTTATTTTCTTTGTTTATCCTTCTTGTGTTTATTATCACTCAAGTTTTTCAATTTCGCATCAAAACTATTGAATTTTGTTATTCTGCACTTTAAATACTGAACAGCAACAGGGAATAGACTCACTCAAAACATTATTCATGTTTACTTAAATCTCGATACGTTTGATGGTTATTGTTTCTGTTCATATTATGTTAGATCTTCTTATGCAAGTTAGAACTGGTTAATCTCCGTACGCGATGAAGTATCATAACTGATAACTGAACTTGTAAGGCCTTGTGCTATCTTTGTGAAGGTATCCTCCTGGTCATGGTGATGTATTCCCATCCCTCAAGAACAGTGGAAAGCTCGATGATTTCATATCACAGGTTCTTTCTTTATTGCAGTTGACTACTGTTTTACGCAGTATTTAAGCTTAATGTCCATATTTATTCAAATTTTGGTTTTCTGGGTCTCGCAGGGTAAGGAATATGTGTTCGTTGCCAATTCAGACAACTTGGGGGCCATCGTTGACTTAAGTATGTCTTCTTCATAATTTGCGAGTTCTTTTTTACACAGTTTTATACAGTTAGTCAGAGGAAATTTTACATGAAATCCTAGACTAAGTGTCTTGCTTGCCTCGTCCTTTGTCTAATTGCTTCAGAAATCCTGAAGCACTTGATCCTGAACAAGAACGAGTACTGTATGGAAGTTACACCCAAAACCTTAGCTGATGTAAAGGGAGGTACTCTCATTTCTTATGAAGGCAAAGTACAGGTAAGTTCTTAATTGTGTAATTTCTTGTTAAGATGTACCTTCTGTATACTTTTTTGGATTCTGTAAATGCATTTTCCCGCAAAAGAAGGAAAGAAAACAGTAGAAATGTCGATATATGTCTATGAGGTTCCTAATATATAATTTTTTTCCACAAACCTCTTTGCAACTCATGATCTTCTCACTGCTACAATTTTCTTGTGCCACTGAAGAACTGACGTTGTTTTCCTGACCTTCTAAACTTTACTTTGTTGGTTTCTCTCAGCTTTTAGAGATTGCTCAGGTTCCTGATGAACATGTAAGTCTATACCTCTTCTTTGTTTTCCTTCTTTCCATTTGCATTTCAATTATCTTAGACACTGTTGGAAACTCTTGTAGCATATTCTTTAGAGATTTGGGGGAAGTTGGTAAAACGAGCTTAGATTTCAAAATAATTTCTTAGAAGTTCTTCAAAACCCTTTTCTGCCTCCTCACTGCATTAGTTTTGTTCTCCTGGATTGGAAACTGTAGACTTTGTTTGTGCCTCTTTTCCGATTGCTTCCACTTGTATCACCTGTTTAAAAGAGTTACTACGCTCGTATTTTTATCCTTGTGTTAGGTCAATGAGTTCAAATCAATTGAGAAGTTCAAGATATTCAACACAAACAACCTGTAAGTAAATCATGTCCCTAAAATTTCCAGAAGATATAAACTTATTTGTAGACACAAACTAAATGTGTAAGTTTACAGATGGGTTAACTTGAAGGCCATCAAAAAGCTTGTGGAAGCTGATGCACTTAAGATGGAGATCATTCCAAACCCAAAGGTGCCTGCATGGACTATAGC
Organism: Arabis hirsuta; assembly: GCA_964056655.1. Lineage (NCBI taxonomy): Eukaryota > Viridiplantae > Streptophyta > Magnoliopsida > Brassicales > Brassicaceae > Arabis > Arabis hirsuta. The sequence goes on from OZ053301.1 coordinate 42,804,273, forward strand.
ATAGTGTTTTTTTTGTTGCAGTTTTCACAATTATCTAACCGAGAAAGACTGAAAATTCGATTCAGGAAGTCGATGGAGTCAAAGTTCTTCAATTGGAAACTGCAGCTGGTGCTGCAATAAGGGTAATACGCATGTCCTAATGGCACAATTTAGAATAGTGTGCAAACTGTAATCTTCTTCTAACTTTTTTTGGTTACGATTCTGTTTCAAAACAGTTCTTTGACAACGCTATCGGTGTTAATGTACCTCGCTCACGGTTCTTGCCAGTGAAGGCAACTTCAGACTTGCTGCTCGTCCAGGTAAACATTCTTCACGAGATTTAACAGTGAAACAGAGTAACACAGACATGTTTCGAAACATTTGACTAATGATTTAATATTTTATTCTTCCACAGTCTGATCTCTACACCCTAGTTGATGGCTTTGTCACCCGAAACAAAGCTAGAACTAACCCCTCGAACCCATCAATTGAATTGGGACCCGAGTTTAAGAAGGTAAAGTAGAAAAAGATCTGTTGATGAGCCTCGTGTGTGTTTCAAAAAATGACCCTTGAGCCTCACTTGGTGTATATTTGAAACAGGTGGCTAACTTCTTGAGCCGGTTCAAATCCATCCCAAGTATCGTTGAGCTTGACAGCCTCAAGGTGTCTGGTGATGTCTGGTTTGGCTCTTCTGTTGTTCTCAAGGTATAGTATATCTATACATCTAATGTAAGTTGATATGTCTATAGTCCATAACACGTTACTTTTGTTCGATTTTTGAAGGGCAAGGTGAATGTGACCGCAAAATCCGGGGTGAAGCTCGAGATTCCGAACGGGGCTGTGGTCGAGAACAAGGTACCGTAACAAAACATGGTTTGAGCCTGCTTTTAACCGTTTGTTCTCTTGTTTGATTACATGTAGAAATAGTAAAATTGAAACTGGGTTTGATTTTTTTGGGTTGTATTCCCGATACATTCAATCCGGTTTACAGTTACGGTTAAAAGTTTCCTATGTGTTGTTGACAGGACATCAATGGTCCCGAGGACCTGTGAATAACAAGTCTTCTTCCCTGTCTCATGGAAGACACATCGTTCGTGATTTTATACTCTTTGGTGTCAAAAGATCACAGTAATAAGAGTCTTTGAAGAAAGAATAAATGAAGTCTTTTTATTTTTATTTTTGCAGCTTAGCAAAGTCTTTTCCACCATGGACTTTAAATAATTTTGCTCTTTTAAATTCCACTATTTTGTGTTTCTTCATATACTTGACTCTTGATTGAAGATGATTAATACTACAAGTTTATTACATTTAAACCTACAAATTAATTAATGAACCCGTATAGGCGCGTATATTCATAAGTCTAATAACATTCTTATTAATACCCACTGTATGGCATGTTTTATAGTGGGAAGTAATTCGTATGCTAATGAAGAAAATTGACGTAACTATTGACTATGGAGTAAAATACTAATGATTAGTTAATAAGATGGATACAACTGTTTTATTAGAGTTCTCATTTGCTAATTTATAGTCAACTATTCATTTGATGCATTTCATGTTGAGAAAATCACAAACCCATGTTATTCCTTTCAAAAAATAATTCATCGTATTCGTGGTTGTAGAACCTCGACATTATTAAGAAGTGTGTATAAACTTTTTTTTGTCATATATAACCTGAGTATAAAAATTGAAACTATAAACTTCCCAAGTTTTCTTGTCATATATATAACATAATGGTTTGCATACGCACAAAAATTTGAATAAGTTATTATATCATCATTATGAGTAAATAATTCATGTATTACTAACTACTAATTTAATCACTAGCATTAATGGTTACAAACAATAGATTCTGTCATTATAATAAGATTTAATTTTAATTTCGTAACAGAATATTATTTTAGAAGATTCTTCTGAGTTTCTAAAGCGATAGTTAATCAAGTATATAATACGAACCATATACCGATATACGTCGTATTTTGCTTATGGATTTTAGAAACAACAAATATAAATGCAATGTATACATAGTTCTACGCTTATACGTTCGTTCTAAAACTACATACATTGTACTTCTTATGAAATTTAATTAGAAACAAATCCACCACATATGAAATAAAAATATATGGGAAATATTTAATTCATATTGTCAAACATCAATGGTGGTCTTGTTCATATCCATCCATACGTGTAACGTGTGTTAATCCCTAATGGTGGATCTAACAAAACATACAAATCTATAATTAATTGCAATTCAGTTATTTATTAATTTTTCTGATTTTTTCCATACATGCAGTGATCTACAAATGCATAGATAGATATCAGTTGTTTAAAAAGTAAAAAAAAAATAACGTGTGTCATATTGATATCTAACGAGTCTCATTTTAGATGATGGTCAATATATTTTAGCATATAATATCTTCTTTCTTTCCATCTTTTGTTCAAATCTAATTTGCTTGATTAGTCTTAGCCATTGTCTTTTCCTTAGTATTATAAAGTATTGGTAAGTTGCTTTGTCCAGCAATATCATCATCACTAAAAGGTTTCACATTACCTATCCATCTCTCGAATCATCAGGTCAGTTTTCTCTCTAAAAATTCTTTATTCGTTTTCGTCAAAGAAATTTTAATTTTGTTTTCGGGAACGAACTAAAACATCGACGATGATGACTATTGTTACTTTGTCTTAGAGGCATTAAAAGATTTATATGATGATGTCCTAAATTTTTGCAATTTACAGGAAAAATGATGTTGTTTCTAGCGGCGGGTGTCTCTTTATTAGCCTTTTATATCTACAAGTCCATAAACCCGCCGCGGCCGATTCCATTGCCGGAGAATGTTTCTGAGATATGTCCAAGAATCAAGCTCAATGATGGAAGATATTTAGCTTACAGAGAATTAGGGTTTCCCAAAGACAAAGCCAAAAATAAAATAATCATTCTTCATGGATATGGAAGTTCCAAGTTAGTGGACTTAAAAATCACACAGGTATTAATATTCGATTATATTGCAAACTCTCTTCTAAGAACAATGATATAAAAACAACTGTTTTTTCAAGATTGTTTCATGTCATAATAATTGGTACTACAATGCTCCTCTTGCTTCCAGGAAATGATCGACGAATACAAGATATATTTCTTGCTTTTCGATAGAGCTGGTTATGGCGAAAGCGATTATAATCCATCGCGAACGATAAAGACAGATACATATGATATCGAAGAACTCGCGGACAAATTGCAAATCGGTCCAAAGTTTCACGTTCTAGGGATGTCACTCGGGGCATACCCAGTTTACGGCTGTCTCAAATACATTCCTCATAGGTAACATATCAATCTCTTATATAATATCTACAAATAACATTTTTGCTTCGTTATCGCGATTGTTTGTCACTTAAAATTTTATTTATCGAACTGCCTTCAGTTTACATACGATTTACAGAAATATCATTGACCCTAGTTTTCCACTTGAACTATAAGGCTGAGTTGATTTTTCAAAGTATGGCGTGGACTGACTACAATTTTTGCATATTTATTTAAAATTAAGATCATATTAGAAATGTTTCATATCGAAAGTGTGACGAGGCATTAAGTCCATCTGTCTCTATATAGATTAAGTGGAGCAACGTTGGTGGTTCCATTACTAAACTTTTGGTGGAGTCGTCTCCCACAAAATTTGTCGAGTTCAGCATTAAAAAAATTGCCAATTCAAAATCAGTGGACACTTCGAGTCGCACATTACTTCCCATGGTTGTTATATTGGTGGATGACTCAGAAATGGTTCTCACCGTTTAGCCAAAATCCCAGAGAAACTATGACTGAACGCGACATGGAACTCGCGGATAAACATACAAAACACTCATATATCAAGGTACGCATCTTTAGGCTCATTTTATAAATTATAAGCTTGTGTCATAGATTGATATTATACCTATAGTCTTAGACTGACCATGTGTTATATGTGATTATGTGAAATTGTAGCTTTGGAACATTTTCTTTGTGTATATAATTAATGAGCTTGATGATCCATTTTCCGTTAGTGAAAAACTCATGAAGGCTATTAATTTATGTGGTCCAGGAATCTGCTTTACGACAAGGTGAATATGTGAGCATGCAAAGAGACATCATTGCGGGTTTTGATAATTGGGAGTTTGATCCAACCGAGCTGAGCAATCCATTTTCGGATGATAACAAAGGGACAGTCCACATTTGGTGTGCACTCGAAGACAAACAAATTTCGCGCGATGTTTTACATTATTTATGTGATAAACTTCCATGGATAAAGCTTCATGAAGTCCCTGAAGCTGGACATCTTATTATCCATGAGAAGAAGCATTTTGAAGACATTATCAAAACTGTTTGTAGTTGAATGAATATAAAATATATAGAAGAAAAAAAACTTCAGTAGTTTGTGTTTGGAATAAATTTGATAAATTATGGATATCTATGTTTGATGTTAAAGATCTAAAGTCCTAAAATTGATTATATCAAGATTTTTTTTTTTTTTACATTTGTCGAATCTTATTTTTTGGGTTCTACCTATACATTTTCTTCTTGTCTTTCACTCGCTTTAAATTTCCATTGAAAATCAGAATTTATGTGAACTTAAATCTAATTACAAAGCCTATGAAGGCAAAAGTGTTTTTGTGTTTATTGATCCATTATTTAAGAAAAAGTTGGAAGTTGAACAAGACTTTTTTCTAAGATTATGCTTCCGTTACACCAAAAATTAAAATTTTACTAAGCAATTCAACATTATATATTTTAGTAAAATGTATAATACAAAAGTCATCCATTGCATTGAATAAAACCATAGACAATAAGATGTCTAATTTATTACAAAGCAACATTTCTCTTATATATATATATATATATATATCAGTGTGCTACAAGGATATCAAATACAACATTGTCTTTGCTCTTGATTCCTTGTTTTACTTTCTCTTTCGAAACAAAACTTTCTATAAGAATGAAGAAAGTCATGAACATCCTCACTTTATTTTGTCTTCTACTTCTCTTGTCTCGTAAGCATTTCTTGATCTTCTATTTCTATATGACCATTCAAAAGTCTTATTTTTGGTACAATATGAAACTTCAATGACTAGTTAATCAAAAAAATTTGTTGACATAAAGCTTTTGAATTCTAAAAACTATGTATTATATTTATGATCACAATCTAATCTATAAATTGAACGTTGTAGATATAAATGTTTTAAATATTGGAGTTGTGGAGGCTCGAAGTTTGATTCAGCAGGAGACTAATGTTCCAGAGATGCACCAAGAAACTTCTTCGTCCGCTGTGCATCCCCAAATGTCGTCTGATTGCAAAAAACCTTGTCATGTGGAATGTCAATATATATACGTTATGGTTTGTAGATGCAAATGTCCTCATGTTTAAATCTCTGGAGAAATATAAACTTAAAATAATATTCAAAACTTGTAAATCAATTAGTTTCAAAAAGAAAAAAATTTGTCAATCAATCGTATAATAAGGCGATACAACATGGTTTCAATCTCGCAACAACATAAATCATGACTATTATTAATGCTTGTTGAAGCGAAAAAAAACTCCACTGTTCGGTAAATTCCAAGATTCGTATAATCAGTTCATTTATGGTCATTCATTTATGTATTTAATAGATTTTTACATATTTAGTCTGATATCCAAAATATTCAAGTCTCTACACATATATAGTAAAATCAAACTCAATACTGTAAATAGCTTTTATTTTGTAAGAATTTATTTCATAACTCATTTATTTTGTTTTGGTCAAAAAAAACTCATTCATTTATGAGTTTAATGTATTTAATACTCTCTCTGTATCATATTACTTGATTTTAAAGATTGTTGCACATAGATTAAGAAATCATTTACTTTTTTGTTTTTTCAAAATAAAACTTATTTTGTTATCAACTTCAAAACAATTCAACCAATTTAAAAACAATATGCAGAATTTAAATAGTCAAAACAACAAAAATACAATTAATTTTACATAGAAAATTGAAAACATCATCTATTATGAAATAATTTTTTTTTCTAAAACATCATCTATTATAATACGAAAGGAGTAGATTTTTACATATTTGGACTGAAATCCAAATAATCAAGTGTCTACACATGGTAAAATCAAACTCAATACTATAACACATTTACGCCTTCTGACCTAAAGATGAATTACCACCGCGCCACCATATGCGGATTAAAATCATAAACTTTGAACAAAGCAAATGTTTCACTTTTAATTAGTACCAAATTTAAGAAGGATAACTTTTTTTTTTCTTTTCTGTTTTAGTAACTGATGTATTGCGTTTTTGACGTATTCTAACCAATGTTTTCAATGGTTTTTCGAGTCTTTTCTATGTCTTTAGAATTTTTTCAGGTTTAAACACGTTTGGGTGGAGTCTAAGGCAAAATAGCAAGGATAAGAAGAAAAGGAGCAGAAAATGGTCAGAAGTTTGGCATTCGTTGAGTGACTTTTCGCCATTGGATCGAGCTGAAATTTGAACAAAAGACAGAGAGTTGTGTTAGCTTTCATTTGGAAGTAATATGAAGTTATTCCAACGGTGGGATCGAAAGTTATGGGAGTTTTAGTGAAGACATGTCAGTCTGCCTTAACCGACCGGTTTGCTGAAAATTAAGGAAATTGCAGATTTTCCTATTTTGACTCGGTTTGAACCAAAAACGTGATTTAGCCTATTTATTCTAATTTTTAGCCATTGTTTAGGGAACGCTTTATTTTCTATCAGACTTTTTGTTTCTAAGCTTTTGGGGAGAAGATATCTAACCCTATTGACAATTCGGAGAAGATTTCTAAACCCTCTTGTTTATCTATTGATTTTCTTATGTCTTTCATGAATTCTTCTTATGATTTGATTTCTATCATGTCTGAGTAGTTTTCTAATTGGGTTTTAGGGTTTCAAAGGGATTTCAGGGTTTGATTGATGTTGATTTAGGGATTGATAACTTGGTTTCTTCATCTAGGTTGTTCGTATTGCTGAAACTTGATTAGCTACCTTGTTTCTGATCTTAGGTTGTTTAACGCATCAAAAGTGTTTGTTTAAAAGCCTGAAATAACCTATTTGAGCAAAGCATCCCTAGCCAACGAAAGCTGATGTTAGGGTGTTTTGTGAACATATCAAACTTGACCATTTATGCATGTTTAACCTCTTGAATTCAAACGACAGTTTAGGATCTTAGGTTGTTTGGCATAGTGATTGATGCTACGACAGTAGATCAATTTGATTTTGTGATTTGAGTTCTAGAACGATTACTACTGCTTTCCCTGACAATTTATCTATTTCTGAATTCCTGAATCCCTGCGAATTTCCTGATGCCCAATGCTTGTTATTCATAAGTTTACATATTTTACTTACTATTTTCATTTACATATTGCAATTCACAATCATATTTTTGTCTTAGCTTAGTTTCATTCTCATAAATTCGTAGTGTGATACTTGGTCCTTGTGAATTCGATCCATGCATTACTACAACCATTTGCTGTGCACTTGCAGTAGTTATATAAGGTTAAAACCTGTGTTATCAGTAGCTATTCTATAATTCAAAATCTACAATACATACAAAAGTAAAAACAAAAAGTAGATATGCAAAATAAACGAGGGGAGGGGGAGTTACACAACTGACGATAAATGCAAAAGGACAACCAAATTCAATAATAGTAATGCAAAAGAAGTTTTGAAAGACATGTGTAAACAAAGAGAAAATAAATAAAGACATGTGTAACTAGTCATCTATAATTAAGTTGTTCGGGCCACAGATTCATGAATTACATCACATGAACTAGCCATCTCCTAAATCATAAGGTCGGTTATCTCTCTATTAACTCATATTATTAGACATATAATATTTTCTAAGTGTTACCTCATGCATGTATTGTCTATAGGCCAAATAATGTTGCTTCTACTTTCGATTGTGGGATTAGTAATCTATTATCTCTACAAGTCCATAACACCACCGCCGCCGATTCCATTGCCGGAAAATGTTTCTGAGATATGTCAAAGAATCAAACTCAAGGATGGGAGACATTTGGCCTACAAAGAATTGGGGTTTCCAAAGGACAAAGCCAAAAACAAAATAATAATCGTCCACGGGAATGGAAATTCTAAAGACGTCGATTTATACACCACACACGTATAAACGTAAAGATTGAACTTTTTCCCATTCTATTGCAAAACTCTCTTTTAACAATGATAATTATTTTGTTTTTGGCTTTGTCCTTTGCTTGTGTGGTGTATAAATCTACGTCTTATTATTGTTTTTTTTAAAATATATGTATATATATTTGGTTGCCTCAAATACATTCCTCATAGGTAATATATCTCTATGGCATACCTCTTCAGAAATCTATCAAAACATTGAAATATCAATCTCTAATGATATTTATAGACTATGTGGAGCTTCGTTGGTGGTTCCGTTAGTGAACTTTTGGTGGAGACGTGTGCCTCAAAACTTGTTGGATGCAACGATCAAGAAGTTACCATTTGGGTTTCAATTGACTCTTCAAGTCGCACACTATTTTCCATGGTTGTTATATTGGTGGATGACGCAGAAATGGTTCCCAAATAGTCGGGATCCCAAAGATACTATGACCGACTGCGATTTAGAGCTTGCAGAAAATCATACAAAACACTCCTATATCAAGGTATGTATATAGACTGATTTAAATAGCCGTGTAATTTTAAGCTAATTTATAAGTTGGTGTAGTTTTATGCCGCTATTAAGAAAATGTGTGATGTGGATTTAGGCCATTTTTCTAATTTTGTGATCCACTCTTTTCTTTTGAAAAATAAAAAACACTCATGAAAGACATTAATATATACAACTCCAGGTATCTGCTTTACGACAAGGTGAACTCGTGAGCACACAACGAGACATCACCGCGGGTTACGGTAACTGGGACTTTGATCCAACTGAATTGAGCAATCCGTTTTCGGATAGTAACAAAGGGTCGTTTCATATGTGGTGCGCACTTGAAGATAAACAAATTCCGCGAGATGTTTTACTCTATATATGTGATAAATTGCCATGGATAAAGCTTCATGAGGTACCTGATGATGGACATTATATCATCCACGAGAAGCGACACTTCGAAGCCATTATCAAAACCGCATGTACATGAATAAAAAGTGGAAGAAAAAAAAAGCGTCTAAGAAAATTATGGGTAAGTATGTTTCAAAAGAAAATTATGGGTAAGTATGTTTCAATTCATGCGACAGAAAATTATATAATATATTTATACAGTATGTAATAAAATAATTAAATAAATTTCACAACATTCGTCACATACTCCCAAAAGTTCACACAGATGCTCGCAAACCCAGAGGACTGACCATGCTTTCGATCAGAGTTGATTGCCTTAACTGACTTGCAAAATTTGTTTCTGGAGTTCGAGTTGGTCTATCAACCCTGAAGAGGAACGTAAAGGCAAATTTACTCGCACGGAATGCTAGGGAACGAAACACTATTTTTAATTTTATTGGCCTTTCTACCCCAGTTTGGTTCGTAGATGCAAACTATGTATTTACTTAGCTAACTGAAGAAGTGTGTTGTGACAAAAAAAAAAAAAAAAATTCACAACATTTATAGTTTTGTATGCGAGCCAAAAGAAAGGGACTTAAAACCCTTTTTTCTCTTTTTTTGAAAATTTACTTAAAACCCATTTTATATACAAGAAAATGATAAAGTAAAAGAAATCCAGAGGTCGTCAATATTGTTGTATATCGAAAGGAAGCGGTACAAACGTTTTTAGGTAGTAAGTACTAAGTACTACATCAATATTTTTCTAAAGAAAGTTTGTCATTTGTTATAATCAAAATTAAAGATATTTGAAAATTAAAGCAATAGAAATGACGGGAGCTACACAATTCATAACATGCAAAAAGACAACCAAATTCAATATATATTGGTAACGTAAAATATGTTATAAAGCTCCTTTTTAAAATTTAGCACCAAATATTAAGACTTTTTGAAGTGTCCGACTAATTTTGGGGTGAAGAAATCTTTAACAAAGATTTTCTACAAACCCTTTGAACAAGCAATCAATGTTATAAATACAAAACTAAAAAATGTAGATACGCAATATAATTGAGGGGAGTTGCACAATCAATAATAAATGCAAAGGACAACCAAATTTAGTTATAGTAATGCAGAAGAAGTTATTATAAAGTAAAAAGTAAAGAGAAATATGTCTTTGCTACCAACGACATGTGTAGCAAAGAGTAGAAAAAAAGTAAAAGAAAAAAGAAAAGAGCTAAAGACATGTGTAATAAAAGAGGTCAGTTTTGCAAAATATATATTATTATTATTATCTAAGTTGTTTGTACATCACAATTTAGCCATCAGGTCGGTTTTCTCTCCTTACCTGTTCGTATTATTAGAAATGCTTCTTAATTAGTTTCATCGTCTTTCATTTTATTTAAAGAAGCTCTAGTCTTTTGTATCGGACACTTATGTGAATGTCACTTCCCTTATAATATTTAAAGGCATACAAAGTTTTTTTTTTTATTTGTTCAAAAATGGATATATTACTATATCATATATATGTTTAAGCATCTTATTCAGACAATAGAAACTAAAGTTTTCTTTGCAATGTTACTTCATGCATGTATTGTTCTATAGGCCAAATAATGTTGCTTCTACTTGCGATTGTGGGATTAATAAGCTATTATGTTTACAAGTCTATAATACCTCCACCGCCGATTCCATTGCCGGAAAATGTCTCCAAGAGATCTCCAAGAATCAAGCTTAATGATGGTAGACATTTAGCCTACAAAGAATTAGGGTTTCCAAAGGACAAAGCCAAAAACAAAATAATATTCATCCATGGATATGGAAATTCCAAAGACGCCGATTTGTACACCACACAGGTATAAACGTAAAGATTCAATTGATGGTTCTATATATTTGCAAACTCTCTTTCAAAAATGAAGGAAGATCGTATTGGTATTTGTCTTTGTCAACCACGCGGCTGAACTTTTAATTGTCTTACATAATGTAACTAATTTTTTTTATTTTAATTATTTAGTGATTTTTTTTGTAATAATATTTGTAACTATAATACTCCTCTGGCTTTTTTAGGAAATGATCGACGAATTCAAGATATATTTTTTATTTTTCGATAGAGCTGGTTATGGAGAAAGTGATCCTAATCCATCAAGAACACTGAAAACAGATACATACGATATTGAAGAACTTGCTGATAAACTGCAAATTGGACCAAAGTTCCATGTTGTAGGGATGTCACTTGGAGCTTATCCAGTTTATGGTTGCCTCAAATATATTCCTCATAGGTAATATATCTATGGGATATCTCTTAAATACAAATATTTGTGATGGTCACTTCTCAATGTTTATCACACTTATATAGTTATATTTATAGACTATGTGGAGCTTCATTGGTGGTACCATTAATTAATTTTTGGTGGAGACGTATGCCTCAACACTTGTTGAATGCAGCGATCAAGAAACTACCATTTGAGTTTCGATTGACACTTCGGGTCGCACACTATTGTCCATGGTTGTTGTATTGGTGGATGACTCAAAAATGGTTTCCAACTAGTCGGGATCCCAAAAAAACTATGACCAAACGCGATTTGGAACTCTCGGAAATACATACAAAACAATCGTACAAGGTATGTATATATATAGTCTGATTTAAATAGTCGTCTAGTTAGAAGATGATTTTAGAATTTTGAGTAGTTTTATGCCATTTTTCTAATTTTTTGTAATGAATACTTTTTTTTCTACAATTTTTGTTTTGAAACTACACTAATGAAAGCTTTTAATCCATATATATAACTATAGGAGTCTTGTTTACGACAAGGTGAATACGTGAGCACACAACGAGACATCATCGCGGGTTACGGGAACTGGGAATTTGATCCAACCGAATTAAACAATCCGTTTTCGGATAGTATCGAAGGATCGGTTCATATGTGGTGCGCACTCGAAGACAAACAAATTTTGCGCGATGTTTTACTCTATATATGTGATAAATTACCATGGATAAAGCTCCATGAGGTCCCTGAAGCTGGACATTTTATGATTCATGAGAAGCGACACTTCGAAGCTATTATCAAAGCCGCTTGTACTTGAACGAAAAAACAAAAATATCTCTAAAATATTTGTATTTGGAATATGTTTAAGAAAATTATGGTTATGTATGTTTTAATATATTCATAAGTTATTTTCCATGAAAATGAAGAACATGATATGAGCCAATGAAATCAATATGATCCTGTCTTACGACATTAAACGTGTTTGAATTGGTCTTACTCTTACTCTTACTCTTACATATATGGATTTGATTTGGGCTTTATTAAACTCTTCGATTGAGGGTATTATAGTCATTTCATAAAAACCGACAAACCGATAATAAAAGCAAAATGTTTTCCCACTTAAAAGAGTAAAATCACTAACAAAAAGGAGAAAACGAAATTAACAATCAAATCTCCAAAAATCGCACTTTCTCTCTCGCCGGAGATGCAACTGTTTCTACCTTTACTCCTCTTCCTCGTCGCACTATCTCCGCCGGCGATTTGCCATTACTCTTCTTCAACCTCTTCACCTTCTTCTTCCTCAGTCTCCTCCGACGCCTCAGAATGGCGTCCCGCTCGAGCCACCTACTACGCCGCTACGAATCCTCGAGACAAGGTTGGTGGTGCGTGTGGATACGGAGATCTCGTCAAATCTGGGTACGGTATGGCTACGGTTGGTCTAAGCGAGACTCTGTTTGATCGAGGTCAGATCTGTGGTGCTTGTTTTGAGCTTAGATGTGTCGATGATCTTCGTTGGTGTATACCTGGTACTTCGATCATCGTTACCGCTACTAATTTCTGTGCTCCTAATTACGGATTTGATCCAGACGGTGGTGGTCACTGTAATCCTCCGAATAAACATTTCGTGCTTCCGATTGAAGCGTTTGAGAAGATCGCTATTTGGAAAGCTGGGAATATGCCGGTGCAATATCGAAGGTGCGTTTTCCTCCAAATCTCTCTCTGAACATTTTATTAGCGTTTTCTGAGAATTGCGGTTGCGGTGGTGGGAACGCGGTTCTGCTTTTTTTTTTAATTTATTATTGGGTCGTTTTCAATTTGAATTTTTTAAAACAATTCAAGTAATGATGCTTTTGCTTTTGTTTTTGCCGTCTTCTTCGATATTCGTGTGCTTTAAATAGTAGCTGTGTTTGCCCTAAATGCTCTCCCCAAATTTAGCAATTTACTTTATTGCCCCTGATCGCTCTACTTGCTGAATTCAAAATATGGCATTTGAATGGGGTTTTCGATTGATGGCATTTTGAAGTAAATGTGAAGAGTTTTTGGTAATCATATTGGTTTCATTTCAATTGCTAGGAATTATTGGTGTATCATCGATCTTCAGGTTTATGATTCTGTGATTCATTGGATCCTTATTGGTTTGTGGAGTGTTGTTTTGTAACTGAGACTGTTAGAGTTTGCAGAACATATAACCATTGTTTGTTGGTTTTACAAAAACAGGATTAACTGTAGAAAGGAAGGGAGCATTCGGTTTACAGTTGATGGTGGAGGCATTTTTGTATCGGTTTTGATCACCAATGTTGCGGGATCAGGTGATATAGCTGCTGTGAAGATCAAAGGGTCGAGAACCGGGTGGTTACCAATGGGTCGTAATTGGGGACAGAATTGGCATATCAACGCCGATCTCAAGAACCAAGCGCTTTCGTTTGAGGTAACTGCTAGTGACAGATCAACCGTGACAGCTTACAATGTCGCACCTAGAAACTGGATTTACGGACAAACTTTCGAAGGGAAACAATTCGAGACTCCGTAACACACGGACACGGGTACATTGAGATATCTCGTGATTCTTATTTTATGGGTGAGAATTTTTTGATGGTGAGTATATGGATCTTGGTCTAAGGTTATCTCTAGTGTTGAAAAGGAAGAAACGTGTGAATGAGCTTCAGCAAAAAAAGTATGTTTATTTTGCAATTCATAGTTTCACTCTCCCACTAATAGGTACAAAAGTCACCAATGTACTAAGAACAAATCACACACTATTGTATCTATTTGTTTACATTACTAAGGAGCAAAGCTTCCTCTCAAATGCTTAGAGCTAATGATGAGTATTGAGTCTTATGGTTTTCGACCAAAACTATACCATGTTCCGATTTTTTAACAAAAGCAGAGAATCAGAAACCGTGAAAAGAATGCAAAAGGGTAATGTGATATAACAAGAATCAGAATATTACTTCAAAGTCAAAAGATATTAAACCTATAGCCAAGAATGTAAGTTCACTTACTTCCAATGTGAAGATCATTTAGACCAAAAGGATCATCGTGTGTTGTAAAAATTCCTATGGACATTCCACTTCTCTGAAAACTCTACAAGAAAACCCCAAAACAAAAACAAAAAAAGGAAAGGAAAAAAAAACTTGCCTCAATAACTCATAAAGTTTGATGAGATTCGATAAGCAATGCATTGAGCATGACATGAACAGCGGCGTCATAGACCACAGAGTCATAATGCATTCCGTCAAGTGTACATTGCGGTCCACAGTTCCACGTGAAGGACTGGATATCAAGCAAGATAAGCGGACCTCCCATTTGGCGTAAGATCTTACTCTCCCCGAGCGATCTATCATACTCATGCCACACGGTATCACTCATCTTCTCCTTCTTCTCATCCGTATTCAACATCCCGTTGATCAAAACCGGCATCCCGATCCAGAACAGATGCATGGATCTACCAGAAACTGATCCGCCTCCTTCTTGCTCCTTTGGCGAAAAGGGCACTAAAGACTCAACATGACTGCTCAATTGCTTCAACTGAAAACCGAAATCAGAAGCATTGTTAACATGAAGCATATGCCATAACCCACTTCCCATTATCACAACATCTGGATACTTGTTCTTCTTCTTATACGATACAACAAGATCATCCAAATCTTTCTCGTAAGGAGCCCACACAAAATCCAGTTTCATCCCAATCTCCTTAACCATAATGTTGTAATCACTATGTCTCTTGAACAAATCACCTTTAACCGAATCCATCGCCTCCGAATCCGAACCCAAAACCAGATTCAACAACGACAAAGCAACGAATCTAGCCTGAGAATCACCAGCAACAACGACCCAAGATCCATTCAACAACTCAGAAACATCAAATTTATCCAATTTCTGAAACTCACAAGTCAAAACTTTCCTCGATTTCATCCAATCCCAATTCTTGTCGATATAATCAAGCTTCGACCCGTTATTCCTACGAACAGATTCCGTATTGGGTTTCGGTTTAACATCCCAAACAATCTGATTCACCTCGTTAATACATGAGATACGATGATCATAGACAACAACAGAGGAAACAGAAGCAACAATGTCTGAAACCGAAGGAAAATACGGTGTGAGATGAACACAAACCGCGAGAGAAATGAACAAAGCGCAACTAAAGAAGAGCATCTTGTTTCTGCTTAGATGCCAACCAGCCATAGCCATGGGAACGAAGAGGACGAAGCAAGCTGCTAATACTCCGAAATGAATCGCTCCTAGCATCTCTCTCTCTCAGATTTCGGATATCAGACACATCTAGATTTCATCATCTAGACAAAACCAAATATTGATTTCAATTGCACGATTAAAAAGCTAGGGTTAAGAATTGGTTTCGTGAAGAGAATCAATCAGATTGAGAAGAAAGGAAAATTGAAGGTGAAGATGAAAATTTGGTGAGTTTATGAGATTGAAAGGAACCGAACAACCGTAGGTTTCTTTCTTGTTTCAATTTTTGTTTAGAACTTTCCATTTTTGTAAGATCCCCCATCCCTTAAAACCCAATAGAGTTTATCAAACAAATAAACAAATTAATATTTTAATAAAAATGAGTAGTTTAATTAAATTTTATATTTTAAATAAGAAATATTTCAATCTTTAATTAACAAGTGTATTTTGGGATTTTTATAGGATATTTTAAAGTTCTCATTTCAAAAATCTTATTTATTATGGAAACTAAAAATAATAGAAATGTTTTAGTAGACCTCCAAGAATGGTAAGGATATGATGGTGTATATATTGTGGAACCAAGAGGTTTAGAAGATGGTTTGGCTCCTTTTTGGAAAAAAAACAGTGGATCTTGAATTGTTGTATACAGATAAAAATGTGTTGGATTGTCATATTCAACTTGGTGCTTTTTCATATTTTGTGACTTGTGTCTATGGCGATCCCATCCAGAAGGATAGACACAGGGTTTGGGAGAGAATCACTCGTATTGGCATCAACAGATCAGATAGTTGGGGCATGCTTGGGGATTTTAATGATTTATTACATAATGGAAAGAAAAGGGGTGGTCCAAGAATCTTTTAAGGCCTTTGTGAACATGATTAAGGGTTGTGGGATGTCTGAGTTGCCTAGCCACGGTAATGGTTTCACTTGGGGAGGTTGGAGACATCAACTGTACATACAGTCAAAGCTTGATCGTTGCTTTGGAAACAAAAAATGGTTCTCCATGTTTCTAGTTACAAATCAGGTCTTTCTTGAGAAGTGAGGCTCTGATCACAGACCAGTTCTTGTTAATCTTATGGCTTCTCAAGAAACTTACAAAGGAAATTTCAAGTTTGATAAAAGAATGTTGCATAAGCCTTTGGTGAAAGAATGCATTGAAAAGGCTTGGAAAGCACAATGGTATAGAGAGATTCATATGGTTTCAGAGAAGATAAAGAGATGTAGAAAGGAATTAAGCAGATGGAAGAAGGATAACAATACTAATGCCTTTGATCAAATTCATCAAATCCAAGCAGCTCTTGAGATTGGGCAATCCAGTGACAGTCCTTCCATTACTCAGGTAAACAGGCTCAAATTCGACCTTTGTGTGGCCTATAGAGAAGAAGAGATGTTTTGGAGTCAGAAGAGTGGAAAGAGATGGCTTAAATAAGGGGATGGGAACACCAAGTACTTCCATGACTCGGTGTAAGAGTCCAGAACTAGGAATTCATTGGAAAGTCTCTTGGATTCCAATGGAAATGTTCAGAGATCAGAGGGTTCAAAGGGAGAGGTGGCTTCTGTTTACTTCTCCAATTTGTTTGCTTCATCAAACCATGACAATTTTAATCAAATTTTCTCTGAGTTTTTGCCTTCGGTCACAGAGGAAATGAACAAGACTCTTATTGCCAAGGTGACTAAGGAAGAGATTGAAGCAGTGGTTTTTTCAATCAAAGCCACTAAGGCTCCAGGGGCGGACGGTATGACTGGACTTTTTTTCCAAGAATACTGGGATGTGATTGGTAATCAAGTGACAGAGGAGATTCAAGGCTTTTTTGAAAAAGGGTTCTTCCCTTCTGAATGAAATTATACTCATCTATGCCTAATCCCAAAGATTGTGGATGCAAACAGGATGCAGGATCTTAGACCTATCAGTCTTTTTTTAGTGATCTACAAAGTTGTATCCAAGATCATGGTGCATAGACTGAAACCCTTCCTTCCTCGGTTGGTCTCCCCGTATTAGTCGGCTTTTGTAGCAGAAAGACAAATCTTGGATAACACTTTAGTAGCTCATGAGGTCATCCATGGTCTTAGAACTCATCAGTCCATTTCAAGGGAGTACATGGCTATAAAATCTGATATGTCCAAGGCATTTGATAGGGTTGAGTGGAAGTATCTTAAAGCTCTTCTTTTGGCTATGGGATTCCATGTGCAATGGGTGGAATGGATCATGTTTAGTGTGTCCTTAGTGACATATTCACTGTTGATTAATAACCAACCCCACAGAGTGATTTTTCCGTAGAGAGGCCTTCGCCAAGGGGATCCACTTTCCCCTTTTCTGTTTGTGCTTTGTACGGAAGGATTGTCTCACATGCTTAATATGGCCGAGAGAAACGGGAAGATCAGTGGCTTGCAATTTTCACCTCAAGGCCCCTCCATCCATCATTTGCTGTTTGCTGATGACAGCTTGTTCATTTGCAAAGCTGATAACGTTCAATGCAATGAATTCAAGAAGGTTATGAGCATCTATGAAGCTGCCACAGGTCAGTCTATTAATCTAGACAAATCTGCCATTACTTTTGGTGCTAATGTGGACCTTTTGGTCAATGAGCAAATACAACAATCTCTTGGACTCTTGAATGAATGTGGAACAAGTTCTTATCTAGAACTCCCTGAATGCTTCAGTGGATCTAAGATAGATATGCTTGAATACATCAAGGTTAAGTTCAAATCAAAAACTTTCGGTTGGTTTGCAAAAACCATATCTTTGGGAGGGAAAGAGGTATTGCTTAAATCAGTGGCTTTGGCCATGCCAATTTATGCAATGTCTTGTTTTAGACTTCTGAAGTCACTTGTGCCTCTTTGTCTAGTTCTATGGCTGATTTTTGGTGGCAATCAACTGAGGATAAAAAGAAAGTACACTGGATAAGCTGGGACAAACTCTGTTTATAAAAAAAAGGAGGAATGGGATTTAGGGACATTGAATGCTTCAATCAAGCTCTTCTGCCTAAACAAGTTTGGCGGATCCTCCAAACCCCAAGAAGATTGTGCTCTAGAATGATGAAGAGTAGGTATTATAACCAGGGTGATTTTCTTACAGCCTCTGAAGGAACAAGGCTGTCTTATGGGTGGAGAAGTATTATACATGGTCGTTTTCTTCTGCAACAAGGACTCACTAAAGTCATTATAAATGGTGAATCAATTCATGTTTGGACGGATCCTTGGTTAGGAGACTTACAACCTAGGATTTCCCTAATGAAGAACATCATTGTGGATTTGGAATTGAAAGTGTGTGAGTTACTCCTAAGCAGTACAGGTTCTTGGAATCTTCCTAAGCTTCAAGACATGTTTTATCAACTAGACATTGATCTTATGCTTTAGAAAAAGCCAGTGATCTCCCAAGTTTGGCCCTCCTTTATTGCACATGCTGATCTTTTGGTTCGGATATTAAGAGCCTTTAACAACTGGAGGTTGCAGGTAGAAGAAGCTTCAATGAATAAAAGTGCACATCTCGTTGCACATAGTGCTATTTGTGATGATAGAAGAGACTCTTATGTGGCAATATGAGCTCCACCTTGGTTAAATGAATTTTTTTGTGAATGAGAGTGTTTTAGCCTCTTTTTAGTGAAGTAATATAGTTAGCTTTTTGGTGGTACATATATGTGGGTTGAGGGACATTTTTCTTTGTCTCTTCATTTTAACCAAGATTGTATTAAGCGGGTATTTAAGATTTCTCTTTGAAACTTAATATAATAATAGAAAAAAGCATCTATATTTTCGCTCTATTTCTTATTCTTTTGTTAAAGATTTATTTTCATTATATTTCTTCCTAGTATCTCTCTCCCTTTGATTTTTTTTATTTGTCAATCGTTTCTTTTTTAACCAATTTCCGACGAATTTCTGGGTAAACCTTTTTTCCCGAATCATGGTCTACTGCATTTAATTTTCATGCATCTTTTACCTATTGTTTTCTCTAGGAATTAATTACTTTAGATTAACATGGTAAATAATTTTTAACTCACTATTATTTTTGTATCTTTAACAGTAAATCTATCATGAGGTTGCTTGTGAACAAAGCTTTAGAGAAGGAAAAAAAATGAAGAGTTTGAAAGTTATCTTAGAACAAGACCATTTAATTGCTGTGAGGAACTTGTGTACTCACCAAAGGCACATGCTTAATACTAGTAGTTTGATCAAACACATGTTTTAGAGTGAAAATCGTAACTGAACAAAAATTTAGCCGCCACATTTTCTCATCTCACTATTTCTTTGAAAAAGCAGCCGCCACATTTTCTCAACTCACTATTTCTTTGCAAAAGCTTCAATTTCTACCATCTTCTTCATTTCATAAATTTCAGAATGAAAGCTCTCATGCATCTTCCTCATTTTCGCAAAGTTTCTTTCCCACATCCACCCCATTTTTGCCCAAATCTCAATCTCCCTTTCTTTCATAGCCTTCGCGTTCTCGATTTATTTCTTCTCAAGAAGAGAGAGCCTTGCATCAACATCAGGTCGAAAACGCTTCAATACCATGTTGTAGAGCAATGCGACAACGCCAAACAGTGAAGTGAATCCGACCGCCATCACGAAAGGCTCCACGAACTCTCCAAATTGGTAAGCTCCTTCCTCGGCGTTAAAAACAACTATCTCAAACTTATAGCCTGTAAGTTTCTCGAGAGTCTCAACATTCCTTTGTTGAGCAAAAGTCTCAACATTTCAGTCTCATTGTTTTCTCGCATCATCTTCATTTCAGTCAAGTTGTTTTCCCACATCATCTTCATTTCAATCTAGTTGCTTTCTCGCATCTTCTTCATTTCAGTCAAATTGCTTTCTCACCTTTTCTTCATTCCAGTCTCCGTGTTTTCTCCCATCCTTTTCATTTAATCCCAAATTTTGTTTTCTCTTTCATTTATTGAAGTGGCATTTCCAATTAAAGTGAAAAGAGAATGACACGATTACAAAAAAAAATTTGGTTTGTATGTTTTTCTCTCATTCTTTTTGTGCACTCTTTTTGTTCACATATTGTTCATTATACATAATGGTCCACAAGCATAAGCATGTACAGTTAACAAAGCTAATTTCTAGGACTGATCAATCCTCTCAAGTTAAAGACACATTTTGTTATTAATGATGTTTAGAGTGATAAATCGTAACTAACATTATTAATACGAAAATTTAGCCGCCACAAAAAAAAACCTCCATAAAACATAAAAAAAAAGCATTATACTAATCACTTATATCCAAAAGCATTATACTAATCAGTCTACCCTAATCTCTTATATCCAAAATTACTTAAAACTTCTCAACTTCACTATTTGAAAAGCTTCATCGTGGTTTCCCACACATATTTCAAGAAGGTCTTTGAAAAATCTACTTCCATCTCTACCATCTTCTTCTTCATTTCATGAATTTCTGTATCATGGCTTTCCTGAATTGTCTTCATTTCAAAGTTTCTTTCCCACATCCTCCTCAATTCATCCAAATTGCTTTCCCCCATCTTCCTCATTTCCGCCAAGTTCTTTTCCCACATCCTTCCCATTTCTGCCCGAATCTCCTTCTCCTTTGCATTCATAGACTTCGCGTTCTTAATTTCTTTCTTCACAAGAAGAGAGAGCCTTGAATCAAAATCAGGTTGAAACCTCTTCAAGATCATGTGTAGAGTAATGTGACAAGACCAAACAATGAAGTAAATCCGACAGCCATCACGAAAGGCTCAATGAACTCGCCAAATTGGTAAGCTCCTTCCTCAAGTGTTAAAAACAACCGAACAGTGCAACAAATGCAACAGAAATCACCAAAGGTTCGATAGTCTCACCGCTCTTTCCTGTGCGTTATATAGACAATCCTCTCAAACTCAAGTTTGGTAAGGTTCTTTATCCCTTATATATTAATTGATAAGTAATTTGTGAGAGATTGATTATGTGTCATCTCCACAATCACTCTCCCAAAAAAAATTATGACAAGGCTAAACAAAAAATGTAACATACCAAATTTGAATAGGAAATTTCTATATTAAATTTAAATTAATTAATTATAACAAAATCATTTAGAAAAATTTTCCATAAATAAATTTATCTTTATTTCTTTAAATAGATTTACAACATTTTATTCTAATTTTTGTTTTTTAGATTAAAGTTTGTTATAATTATTTTGTCACAAATAAAGTTTGAGGACATAAATATTTTTATAATAAAGATTTACCAAATTTTTTAAAAGATATTGTATTATGTTTTGTGACAAAATATTCTAAAATTTATAAAACCCATGTATATATATATTTTTCCTTAAGAAACGTTTTTAAACATAAAAATATTTGAAAAAAAAAATATGAGTTATAGATAATGAAAAGTGACATTTCAAAAATGACATTTCTAAAAAATAAATTCTTCAAAAATCAATTTAACAATGACAAATTATGTTTAATGTTAATAAAAACACTATAAAAAATTCAATATGAAATAAAAAAATTCGTTGAGTGAGTGAAATTGATCTCTAAATCTAATATTTTTCTAATTATCCCATAAAAACTTTTGTAAAGAAAATTATATATTTTCTAAAAAGATGATCAAATGGTTTAGTATTTTATGAGAGGAATCTCAACTTTTTATAATAAATTACGCGCTCTCATATATAGATTATTATATATTTTATTTGACATATTTACGTATATAAAATAAAAAAATTAGAATAATAAAATGGTAAAACTAAATTTCTAAAAAATCATATTATTAACAAAAAAAAGTTTACGACAAAATATTTGTAATAATATCTATAGTAAAAATCAAAAAATGCATATTTTCACATGTTTAAAGTATAATTTATTTTTTAAAAACATTATAAATGAATTACCCGCGTGTACGCGGTAGAGTCACCTAGTTAATGATCACCATTTTGAGATATAATACAATATTTTTTCAAAGGCCCTGGTTATCTCCACCTCCCTTACCATGGTTTTCTCCACCACCACCTCCTCCTTGGCCATGGTTATCTCCACCTCCATGGCTCTGGTTAACTCCACCATTCCCATACACCAAAACAGCAATTGCAGCGGAAAGGAGAGGCATAGCAGCTGTTGAATTGCTTGAGTAATGGTTTTTCACATTTTCTTAAAAAATATTCAGATTTGTTAGGATATAATACAATAATCCCTAATCAATCACACTTTCTGATCATATGACAAAAAATATTATTTTTCTCGATAATATATTAATAAGCTAAAGCTTCTCTAATCCTTTTGTCAACTTCTCGCTTCTACTTTTTTAAAAACTTCACAGTTGATTCCCAAACACTCTTTTCCAATTCTTGTTTGAAGAAAATATTTGTCATGTCATTTCATTTCTGTTTTACGGCAGGCCGTACTGTTGTTTTTTTGTGTGTATCAGAAGGGTAATTTCGTCAATAATTAATTTCTCTTAGTTATGAGATCTAAATAATATATACAGTGTCTATCACTTAACATTAGAGTTATAATAGAATATTAACCTAAATGACCCTAGAAAATATGACAGAATAAATTACAATGTTTTTTTTTTTGAGCAAACAATATTTTCATAGATTACTTAATCTTCATCAAATGAGAAATTGTTTACAACACATGAAAACAAATCCATCAAAGACAATAAGATCAATGCTATCAAAGCAAAGTATAAAACATAAAAAAAATAGATAGATGCGAGCCAAACGCTCGAACAACTAAAGTCGTAAAGGATCTCGATGCCAATGTTGCTGAGAGGTGAGACGAGGCCTTAGGAAACGAAGAACACACTAAGTGATCTAGTGCCTGAGATTGAAACTGCAACTAAAACAGATTTAGTTCCATATGATCAGATGACAAAGCATAGTTTCACGGTAATCCAAATAACTAGACTTTCCACGTAGGAGTATGTAAACATCATTCGAGTTAGACATTTTTCCCAATAAATTTGTGAATATCCCACTAATTAAAAGATTTCATGTAATCCTCCGTAAATGTTCAATATGTATTTCCCAATATGTATTTACCAAAAAAGAAAAAAAAATGTTCAATATGTAGTCGATTGGTCTTGTTGTTTGTAAAAATAATGGGTCAGATTTTATATGGATTGTAAACCTTGAGTTCGTTTCAAACCTCATCACTGAGACGTAAACAAAATTCGACATTTATCAATATATTTTAAATATCTATGTTATTCTAGAAATTGTTTGTCCAAACGCTACCAAATCTCAGAATAGTTTCACTTTCAATCCACTCAACATAATTAATTTTATGGCGTTATAACTCGATTGTGTTGTAACCAATGTGTATATAGTATACACCTATCTCAAACTTGTAGCAATTAGAGGACTAAGCCTATGTTATTAGTTTTATAGAAATGTGTGTGGACGCCAGGAAGAAATTAGAAGTAAAGAACCAAGAGATGGATTCATGTGAGGGAAATGTGTCAAGAGGGGCATGTATGTACACATTGTATATATGTATTTAAATGTACATGCATATATGATATATCGATGGTGATACATAGAAAGAGAATATGGAATTGGAATAACGAGAGAAAAAGGTTATGACGATGATGAGAAAGGCTAAGAAGTGATGCTCCATGGTTGGCCCATCAATTGCTTCCAAGGATTTATTCACATGTTCACAACTGTTGGTCCCACATGATCATATTTCATACATGCTTTTTGGTCTTCTTTCGGTTTTAAAATTTAAACACAATCGGATCTCATTTGTTCAAATTTAGATTAATTATAAATGGTTAATTCCATAATTGCCGGAACCAAAAGTGAATATTTTCATACGAATTGATTATTGCTTTGACAATCACCATTAAACCGGTGTCAAATGTAACTAGTTAGAATTCGAATCTTGTTTGAGAAGATTTCGATCATGATGGTTTCAACTTCGTGAAAAGATATATGTGATTTGATCCAAATTAAAATCTTTAATTATCCACACTAAAAAACGAAGAAGGTTTCAGACATAAAAGTACCTCCACATCTTCAATCTTTTTTATCCGAACCATACAATCTAAGATTTTTTTTTTTTTACAATCTAAGAACTTAACAATCTAGTACTTACAAAATATACATAGAATACAATTACAAATGACTAAAAATAAAAAGTAAAAAAAACACTAAATATTTTAAAAAGAAGATCTATGAACGTAGATCGGCGTGGCAATGAGAAAGAAAATAACGGAATCGCAAGTGGGTACAAAAGAGACGGTTATTTCAGTTAGAAGTGCCGCCAAAAGAACAAAAAGAAGAAAAGAGAGATTGCAACAGTTTTGGGTTAACCCAATATTCGATCTCCCATGCAACCATTAGAGTTACGACAAGTGTACAATATATTCCAGACCGACTACACTTGGAGAAGCATGGGATCATTGAGGAATGAGGAGGCTACTTGATGAAGAAACACGGTTTTGCGTTTAGGGAGGCAATTTTTGATTAATTATTCCGGTTAACTACAAAATTGCCTCGTGATCGTGATTTTTCTTTACTATATTTTATTAGTTATTCCAGGGTATCATATGTAACATTTTTTTTTTTATATATTGGTTAGAAACAGTAAATCTAATGACTTACAATTTAAAGAACAACATTTCTATCACTGAAATAAAAAAAAACAATACAATAAACACGTTATGTCCTCATAAAATTTCATGAAAATCTCAGAAGTGAGAACATACTTGTTGCATATATATAAAACTATAAAAGGAAGCTCAACATTAAAAGCAAAAAATACAAAAAAAAATTTGACTAATTAATTTTTTTTTTTTTTTTGAAACTTCCTAATTTAAAATGTTAAAAGTAATTCTTAATATTATTTGTTGTTTTGGGATGGGGACCTTCCCTTTATTCACTTTCGCCTCTCCTTTTTCATTTCTTCTGTCCTTTTCCTTCTATATATAACATTCCTCTCCAAACCCTCAACGAATACAAACCATAATATCTTCTTCTTCCTCTCGAGTCTTGATTCTCTGTCTCTTTCTCTTTCTTGAAATTCATTTACTTCGAGAAGAACTTGAAAGATTATATGGCTCCTGTCTCGTTACCTCCAGGTTTCAGATTCCATCCGACCGACGAGGAGCTAATTACTTACTATCTAAAAAGAAAGATCAACGGTCTAGAAATCGAACTTGAGGTTATCGCTGAAGTTGATCTCTACAAGTGTGAGCCATGGGACTTACCAGGTAACAATACTAGATCTTCTTTGTGTATGTATGAGTTACAATGATTATAACCTTTTAAAAGATTGTATGACTATATATTTTTTTTATGATTACTTGATTATATACTTTAGTTTCCAAAATCTCACAGATCTTATTTTGGATTAAAATCATATCTTTGTAATTAAGAATTATTATTTATGTCTAAAACCATTAGGAGCAAGAGAGGTCGAAGAAAAGAATAAGAATATAACATAGATGAAGAAACCCTAAATATACTTTAATTTCGACGGGAACATATTACATAGTACATACACGTACGCACATCGTGTTATTATTTCAACTAAAATTTCAAAATTAATCAGTTCATATACACATTATTTTTTTTAAATAACTATTTTAGTCATTCGTTATCATTTCAGCTAAAACTTTTTAAAAAGTTAAATAGTAAATTATGACACAAATTTAATTCAGATAATCTTAACATTTGAATTAAGTACGTTTTGAACTTATCCATAAATATTAAAATTTTATACATTTACACTATTAGTTACATTTATATAATCATTGATAGGGAAATCCTTGCTTCCGAGCAAAGATCAAGAATGGTACTTCTTCAGCCCACGGGACCGGAAGTATCCCAATGGTTCGAGGACAAACCGGGCAACCAAAGGAGGGTATTGGAAGGCCACGGGTAAAGACCGCCGGGTTAGTTGGAGAGACCGAGCCATTGGAACCAAGAAGACATTGGTTTACTACCGTGGACGCGCACCACATGGTATTAGAACCGGTTGGGTCATGCATGAATATCGACTAGATGAAACCGAGTGCGAGCCTTCTGCATACGGCATGCAGGTTCATGGGCTACCTAATTTATTCCACTGATCATTTTTTCTTGTATATATCATTAGAGAAAATCGTCTAAATTTTAATATTTTTCAGGACGCATATGCACTTTGTCGTGTGTTTAAAAAGATTGTGATTGAAGCTAAGCCGAGAGATCAGCATCGGTCTTACGTCCACACGATGTCGAATGTGAGCGGAAATTCGAGTTTTGAGTCTTTTGACGCTTGTTCGGATCTAGAGATCAGTTCAACTACTCATCAAGTCCAAAACGCATTCCAACCGCGATTTGGAAACGGGCGTTTTAACTCAAACGCAATCAGAAACGAAGACTGGTCACAATACTACGGTTCCTCTTATGGACCGTTCCCTACTCCATATAAGGTATAACTAATATTTCAAGGTTTTAAACATCCATCAACCTATTACAAGGGGATCAAAAGTTTATATAATATAATATCTTTAATGATGGATTGAAAACCATATTCATGTAGGTTAATAATGAGACCGAATGCTCAATGTTACAACACAATATATCTCTACCACCATTGCGTGTAGAGAACTCTGCGGTTAGCAATTGCGATTTCTTCACGAGTATGACTCGCAACAACGATAATGGCGTTTCGGAGGACTTTACTTTCGCTGCGAGTAACTCCAACCATTATAATAACATTGGTGATCAAGTGATACACATTGGTAATTATGATGAACAATTAACAATGTCAAATCATCATATGAACCAGGTATATATATATATATACATGATCAGAATATTAAAAGATATTTTAACGTTATAGGCGTTACATCTTAAACCTAATTAACATACTGTTATTTTGCATTCGTAAAGGGTTTCACCGAAGAGCAGAGGATCATATCGTGTTTGGATGATACTGAACAAGATCTTGGATTTCATGGTGAGTATGATATATAATTTGGTTTCACATACAAGATTATTTCCGGGTGCTTTACTTATCTAACTATAACTACAAATCGTTTTAATTTACAGGAAACAATATCAATAATAACATAGATATTGATGAATTTTTCTCGTTTGATATGTATAACGAGGAAAATGGAAATCGTATCGAAGACAATGAAGATGTGAATACAAATGAAACCTTAGATTCATCGGGATTTGAGGTGGTTGAAGAAGAAACTAAGCTTAACAACCAAATGCTCATCTCCACATATCAAACAACTAAGATTCTATATCACCAAATCGTACCTTCTCACACCTTGAAAGTTCACATCAATCCTATTAACCACAATGTGGAAGAGAGGACATTGTTCATTGAAGAGGAAAAAGATTCTTGGTTAGAAAGAGCTGAGAAGATCACGAAGACAAAACTAACACGTCTTAGTTTATTGGCTCAGCAATATTACAAATGTCTTGCCATTTTTTTCTGATTTTTTTTTGGTTTGAAATCATTGATTTATATATCATTATGGAAAAAAGGGGATTTACATATACTACAATTGTCTAAATATATATACTAACATGTATACATATCATTCTTGTTATTAATTACTATTTGATTCATTGAAAATAGATCTTATGTATAGTATAATTTCTTTATATATAAACCGAAATCATTATTAATTTTCGAGTTATATGAAAAGTCCGATATTCTTTTTTTCTTTTCTTTTATATATACTTTATCGGCTGATCCGGTCAATCCCGGTAGGAATGTGCCGAACTGCTACAGAGTGGCTTTTTTTCCGAAGGGCCACCACACTGTCTGACCCGAGTTTGGAATGTTTTTCGATTAGAATCAAGGGGTAGCCAGATTGTATGTTACCGGACTACCAGATAAACTGCCTAGGTCGAAATCCAAATCCAAACTTCTCACATGGATGTGATTTTATTTCTAGGGAAACTTAAACTTTGGAGAGAATGTTTTAGCATATTCCCAAGTACTATTGACCACAACCCATGTGGTGGGCAAGTCCGATATTCTTGTCACAATGACCAATCTAAATTGAAAAGTCAGATAATAAAACTTAAGTTTCAAAAAAAGGAAAAGAAAATTCAAATGCTAGTATTTTTATTTCTAGAATAAATCTTTCAATCACTTAGAGTGATCCTCGAGAAGTCCCCTTGTTTAATTGCTCTTCTTTTCTTTTCTTTTTTTCTTTTTTTTGATCAAATTTGCACCTCTTTTCTATGATTATAAAAAAGGAACCAAATCTTTAGGCTTCGTTTTAAAATCATTATTCGATGCAAAAATACAGAACATGCGATTTCAATTTATTTGGAACAAAAAAAAACAGAAAATATTAAACATCATATCATCAAGACATAAACGATAATAAACTCGAAACAATTCAATAACCAGCCATTTCCATGAGCTTCTTCCAAGACGGTCTAGCAGAAATCTCATTCCACCACCGGTTAAGATTCGGTCGGGACGTAACCATACTGCTCGAACCGGTTTCATTCATGGTATACCTCAAACCGGGCATATGAGTTAAATCAGCCAATGTGAATTCATCACCGGCCAAGTACCGGTTCGTAGCTAACCGGTTCTCATAAACATCGAAGATCTTCTCCATCTTGACCTTTAACTCCTCGACCAAAGCGAAGTCGCATGGCTCACCTATCCTTGGATTAACCACAAGGTTTATAACTATGGGTAGACCCACTGCGTTGAAATAGTTAGCCTCGGTTTCCATCCACTGGTCCACGATAGCTCGTTGTTCCAAGGTCTTGCCCAATAGGTCCGTTCCTTGGTCCGCATACTTGGTCGAGTAGTATCTCAATATGGCTCGCGATTCTTGAAGCAAAAATAATAGAGCAATAAAATATTTTTAAAAAGGAAACAAATTTGTAATTTGAAGTAGTTAGGAAATGTATATATTTTACCATAGAGCTTCAGATCTCCATCTTCAATAGCTGGAACTTGACCAAACGGCTAATACAACAAAAGAAATTACTTATTTTTCTGCGGTGATGATTAAAATATTAGGCTATGGTTAATTTTTACCTGGCGAAGAAGATATTCTGGTTTTTTATGCTCTAATGTATTGAGATCGACATGAATAAGTTCAAAATCGATTTCTTTTTCCAAAAAACAGAGCAATACTCTTTGTGGACAAGCTGCTTGTAGATACCCATATACTCTGACCACCATTTTTGTTGAGTAAATAAATAACCTAAATATCGAAGAGGAGAAAATGTTTTTTTTTTTTTTTCTCAATATGATTACAAATATGGATAAGAGAATATGAATGTGTGCATTTTATAGGCTACAGATTATGTGTCGGGGGTTGGGCGGTGGTAGTTGTTAGTAATCAGTGGTCAATTTGTTGTATTTTTTTAATTTATATTTTTTTCCAAAATCCGCTGGACCGGTGAGTATTAGTTGTGAAAAACGTGTCTTTTCTTGTAATTGTGGTTGAGAATAATTTGCAAAAATACTCCAGAAATTTGCATCTAGAATCTTCCAGATTGATGCAAATTTTAGTTAACAATTAACATCAACTTATAGTTAGTGTATTTATCAAAACAAAAAAAGCTTATAGTTATAGTGTAGATAGCCCTTTTTTTTTTTGTGATACGAACTTTGAAAATTACGTTTGCGTTTATATTTGCATTAATGTGTAAGTTGGATTGCTCTCTAGTTTGTTATTTTCTCTTTCATTTTGTTTGATGTTTAAAATTTCTACACAGATTAAAAAATTATTTAATTTACAATTTTTCTAATATAAAATAAATTTTATCATTAAAACAATTATACCAATAGAAAAACAATCTTCAAAATTTAAACATTCAAAAACAACAAAACACAATTAATTTTGCATAAAAACTTGAAAACATCACTTTAAAAAAAAACGAAAATATTTTATCTAAACCATAGTATTAAATATTTTATTACTCAATACAACTATGTCAAATTATCACTAATCATTAAAGAGAATGTTAAGGCTCTCAATGTAAAAAGTCTTCAGAATTGAATAGTCTTCTCCACATAACTACAACAATTTTTTTTTTTGGGTCAACAACTACAAGAAGTTTTTTAGCAAAAAAAAAATAATAACTACAACAAGTTTTTTTTTTTGGGTCAACAACTACAAGTTTTTTAGCAAAAATAAAAAAATAAAATAACTACAACAACAGTTGAAAAGTTTCAGACCCAAAAATCATGAACATATCTATACAATTAATCAAAGTAGTTAAACCAATCAGATCTTGGCCATTAAAAACAGAGAAAGTCTCAATAAGTGGATTTGGTGGATTGATCGAAATACTTTTCATATGTAGCATGTTCTAGTGATCCTCAAGAAGTACTCTAGTTGTTGAAAGTGTATTTTGCTTGAATATAAATATCAAGAGATTGAAGATACACAGTATGTGGCATGTTCTGTGTCAGTCACGAAATATATTAGGAAATGAATTTGTAGCTCATACATGGAAGCATATGGCTGAACTAAACAAATTGGTTGATGATGTTAGCTGAGCTGGACAACCATGATTATAAAAAAGGAGCCAACATATTGTTCTTTTTGGTCAACAAGTACCAAATCGTTAGGCTTCGTTTTAAAAACATTATTCAATGAAGGAAACAGAACATGCGATTTAACTTTATTTGGAACAAGAAAAGAAAGAAAAAAAACAGACAAAAAAGAAAATGTTAAAACATCATATCATCAAGAAATAAACGATAAACTCGAAACAATTTAATTAGCAGCCATTTCCATGAGCTTCTTCCAAGCCGGTCTAGCTGAAATCTGATTCCACCAACGGTTGAGATTCGGTCGAGACGTAAACATACTGCTCAAACCAGTTATATTCATCATGGGCATATGAGTCAAATCAGCCAATGTGAACTCATCACCGGCCAAGTACCGGTTCGTAGCTAACCGGTTCTCATAAACATCGAAGATCTTCTCCATCTTGACCTTTAACTCCTCGACCAAAGCGAAGTCGCATAGCTCACCTAACCTGGGATTAACCACAAGGTTAATAACTATGGGTAGAGCCACTGCGTTGAAATAGTTAGACTCAGTTTCTATCCACTGGTCCACGATGGCTCGTTGTTCCAAGGTCTTGCCCAATAAGTCCGTTCCTTGGTCTGCATACTTGGTCGCGTAGTATCTCAATATGGCTCGCGATTCTTGAAGCAAAAGAAAGAGCAATAAAATATTTCAAAAAAGGTAACAGATTTGTAATTTGAAATAGTTAGGAAATGTATGTAGTCAATTTAATTAGAAATTTAGGAAATTTATTTTTACCATAAAGCTTCACATCTCCATCTTCAATAGCTGGAACTAGACCAAACGGCTAATACAACAAAAGAAATTATACATATATATATTTCTTTGGTAATAATTAAAAATATTATTGCTATAATCAATTTTTACCTGACGAAGAAGATGTTCTGGTTTTTTATGCTCCAACGTATCGAGATCCACATGAATAAGTTCAAACTCTATTCCTTTTTCCAAAAAACAGAGCAAAACTCTTTGTGGACAAGATGCTTGTAGATACCCATATACTTTGACCACCATTTTTGTAGAGTAAATTACGTAAATATCGAAGAAGAGAAAATGTTTTTTTTTTTTGGTAATATGATGATTACAAGTGTTTTAGAAGAAGTAGAGGATAAGAGTATCATTTTATAAGCTACAAATGATATTACAGCACATAAAGTGTCGGTAGGTTGGCCAGTGGTAGTGGTGAGTATTAGGTGTAAAATCGTGATTAAGGATAATGTTTACAAAAAGATTGAGAATAAACCAAATTTCCATTTAAAAAAAAAAAAAAAGATTCAATAAGTGGGATTTGGTAGATGATCACAGAATCAGAAAAGAGAAGAAAACAAAAGCAACCAGAGTAGATCTAATATTATTCACAAACCCAATTCCTAGAATCATTTACAACGTATACACAATGTTGTAGGAGAGTGTTATATTTACATATCTACCTGTGTATCCACAGTCGTTTAGAGGATATGTACTTCTCTGAAAAGAGGACTTAGACAGGAACACGCCTTCCACGGTAGCGATCCAGCAACTGATACAACGAACCAAACTCGGTAAATCTCAATTGGATTAGGCAAACATGGCTTAGATAGTAAAAATTGAGAGCAGTGCAAATGTACCGATCGGATGTATGGTTGCTGCAAAAGCCAGCCCAATAAAGGTATCCTTTGAAGGAAAACGGCAAGTGTAGGCCAGAAACCACTTAACATGACAGAACAATGGAGAAAAGGGATCAGTAAACAAATCCAAACTACTACAATGTTGTTGAGTAGAAGAAAATTCCAAAAAAAACCCACCTGAAGAGCACAAGGAACCCATATGATTCTAGAAGCAAACCGAAAATCGGCCATCCAAACACAACCAACAAGAAACCCAATCCAAATGATATAGTTCCCTGTATAGTACGAAGCAGACAAGCAATAAGATCCATTAACTAGTATACAAAACACAAAGATACGAAAAACCTGTGAGTTCTTTCTCGCTAAGTGATATCGTAATCATAGCTTGTGTGTTTGTCTTGTGATGACCTCAGGAATCAGATTGAAAACTAAAGAGATAGTGAGCTCAAGAACCTTAAAGTTCTGCCGTTTTGTAAAGAATTGGATTGCTGGGTTGATTCCAATGGTTAGAGTCACACCGGCTAAGAAGAGGATCTGTTCGAATCGATCAAAGAGACTTAAATATAACCTTAAAAGCTAGCTAAACTCGTTAAGAGCATACAAATGGTATATACCTACATTCCCCATGGCGATGAGTCCCTTATCAAACACAAATATCACTCCAAGGAATGTAAAGAACACACCAAATCCAGTCAAGCCTAGTCCAATCTCTGCATATTGTACCATCACATCACCAAAATGATTACGAGTCCAACATCATAAAGAAATCAAAAACAAAAACGTCAAAATCGAAAGCATCGATAGCTATTAACACACGATGAATCCATAACAAGAAACAAAATTCCTCATCGATAACAAACAAATCCGAAATCGAGAAAGCAGATAAATCAAGAGTTGATCGAAACTTACTTTTGAGGTCATTCATCTCGAAGGAAGAAGAAGCCATTGAACCGACGAATTGAACAATCAATAACTCTAAAACGACGAATTCAAGCAATTTCAGATCTGAGAAAGTATATTTTGATCTCCGAAATCGACCTGAGAGTTTAAAAACTCTTCTTCTTCTTCTTCGACAATGTAAACTGCAAAAATCGATGGAGATTGAGTCGTGGCGTCAACTTCCAGAAGAAGGAAGCGAATAAAAGCCTCGTCAGCCTTCGGTCTCCGACTCCACGTCATCTTGACCGTACAGGATATATATATTATATTTGAGAAATACAATAAAAGCCCCTGACTATTAATTCTTTCGAAATATATGCCCCATAAGATTTCTATGTACCTACATTTACATCAAGTATGTTTAACAGTCGCTGCTCCACTGGCATAATTCCTCTTCCAAATATTGTTTATGGTAATAATTGTATAAGAAATCGAAACAAAATTTGAAATGGAAATTGAAATGAAAACATGTGAGATTGGGTAGTTTTGTGAAAAAATAAATTACATGATAGAAATTGTAGCAGTTAGGAAAAGGAGGATTGTAAATGAAGATATCAAGGCGAAGAGACATGTTAAATCAAGAAAGCCCATAAAGGCCCATTATAACGAAGCGCAACCCCAATTCTTGCCTATAAAGCTAAAGTCTAGCCCATTTTCTTAACGTATATAAATCCTTTTTCTTCACAACCAAAATTCAGATCATCTTCCTGACCGAAATTAAAAGGGACAATGATTATGATGAATACCAAAATTAGTAAATTACTTATAAATACGATTAAGTGTAGGCTATAGCTAATTCTAAATTAAACTGAATATTACAAATTTTATGAAAAGAGTCGAACACTTTATACAAATTTAGAAGTTTTGGAAGCTTGAAAAAACATCATCTCAAACGAAAACCCGGTTCGTTCTGGTTTATAAAAAAAACTGACATTTCCCGGTTTAAGTTCGAGTGAGTAAAGACGAAATATGAGCGGCCGATAGCGTCTGAGCTCTCAGAGGCGGTCTGTTACCGGAAAGTCGCGGTGGCCTGTCGTTTCCGGCGAGAAAAACGTCGTGACCGCTTAGATTTCTCTCCGATGCTCCGCCGCATCCGGAGAATCGCCGACAGTGAAGGTTTTCTCGTCGCTGCTTCAGTTTTGCGTTGAATGGATTCTCAGGTTTCGCAAGATCTTCTACGGTTAGTGCTTCCGACAACGATGTGAATGACTGTGATTTTCCTTTGTAATGTTTCGATAATCCCCTCCTGTTGTGAAAATTTCCAAAACATAAATCTTGGGGTAAATTTACAACCTATGCAAAAAAAACTGGAACAAAGTGAAAATATAAGTTTCCAATTTTCTTCAATTTTCTTCCTCTTAAGTCCCCAGAAATTAAACGTTTTCGTATTAGACACCTAAACTATAAGATTGATAAGAAAACACCCTAATTATTGGGGTTTATTCTAGCAAGATGTAAAGTCAGGGGTTATAAATGGAACTACTTGAATCTTCTAACCTTGAAGAAGAAGTAGAACTGCGACGGTCCGACTCATCAGGAGAATTTGGAAAAGAAGAGGGAGAGTTAAAACCGTCTTCTGCTTCCTCGTCTGCGTCTCGAACGCAGTTTCCTCGTCTGCGTTCTTCACCTAACATAAGAGACTCCATCTGTTCTTGATAGTGCATTTTTTCTTCAAAGGCGCTTCTAATTTATTAAGAGTTGAGAAACATAAACGGTGGCATTTACACGGACTTCTTTTTATTTTAATGAATTTGTATATATAGTCCCCTCGTAATTAAAACTAATTGATAGTATATAGTTCAGAAAACAAAATGGAATTTCACGTAATGAATATTTGAATTAAAAACATTATCTAATGAGTTCTGTTTCTCAAATAACATGTCACGCCCATGAACATGGGTTCTGGTTTTGCGGTCTATATATAATAATAAGGTTTTCCTTTTTGTAATGTGAGGGATAAGATATTTTTGGTAAAGGATTGCACCCGATGATGACACGTAGAAAGAGAGGAGAAATGGACGGAGATTAGAAGCTTGTTTACGTGGTGGGTGGAAACAGATGGCACGAAGAACGAGGTCATCGAGAATCTCTGTGTAACGAATATAACGATACGTGTCGAACTATGATGAACAGATTCAGAGACTTTTAGACCATGATTGATTAATGTAACTTTATTTTATCTATTTATGGACCGTTTCCAAGGGCCCTAGCACATGGTCGCGTTTCTCGACAATAAAATAAAGTTGTGGCTTGTAAAAGTTTTTTTTTTTCCCAGCGTAAAACAAATTTACCATTTTTCTACTGCTTTTATTTGTACTGGTAAAACACAACGAGTCAGAATAATTTATTGTTTACTTTAATTATCTTCCTCTTACGAGGACCACCCTAAATGAGTAATAAACAAAGACAGATTTGTGGGCTACGAAAATGTTTATTTGATTAAAACTATAGCACACTATGGCTATGTGTTGAGTTCCTGTCACTAAGACATTGGACATGAATCTCAATATCATCTTCGAGTCAATACATTTCGAAAGTAAAGTGTGTCCAAATTCAAACATTTCAAAAGGTAACTAAGAGAACTCGGAGCCAAAGGTTCACAACAAGGTCCATGTAGAAGCAAATACATGATCATCAGATTTCTTTCCTACATTATCTACCAAGAGCCACTTAGGTTTGACGATACTCTAAAGCTGAATTACCTAGAAGAAACTCGAGGATGAGAGATTGATCTATTCTACGCCATTTCGCTATCTTCTAAGGAATATCAATCTAAGGTTCATGATAGATTCTTGTGTCTAACAAACATATCAAGCACATACAACTACTTCACATTCAGATGCATCATGATTTCAGTATAACAGGGGAAATGCACCTAGCAAAGAGATTGAATTTTACCCAGAAATCAGAAATCAGAAACCAAACATTTCATTCACTGACAACCAAATCTTTATTCACTAGCTCTAATTCATAGTCAGCATAACAGAGATTACAGTGTGTGGCAAGGAATCACAATCAACCAATGTTGATTTTAATAAATCTAGTAAGATCGTGTCATTTGTGGTCTGCGATTATGGGTCAATCAAAATTCAGCAAAAGCAATCTCAATCTGGTAACAATTCAGAAACCAAGCAAAGAAAAGTAGGATAGATCCTTCAATCTCCAGAAGAAATACACACAGTTCAGAAACTCATGAGACGGCGATAACAGCAAAACCTAACGAAATAGGACAAACATAAAAACTCGAAAACCAAAAAAAAGGATTACACTGATTGGACCTGAAACGAGACACTGATTAGATCAATCCTTATTCTTGAGCCTCTCGATTCGCTGGTTAAGATTCTCAATCCTGACAACCAAATTGGTAACCGAGTAAAGGATCCAATAAAACACAAGTGCAGCAGCGATAAGAAGCGCGTTTCGCTGCGATTTCATCATGGATTTCTGATGACGGAGATGCTCCGACGGTGTACACGAATCGCCGTCGCACGAAGGCATCGTCTCGTACTTCCAGTAGATATCCATCAAAAGGAAGAGACAAAAAGGAACAATCGAGAGAAACGGTTTCAGAAGATTACGAGTGACGGTGACCAATCCTTTGCGGAGTCCATCAAGCCCAGGCATCGTCAAAAGCACGACCATGATCGCTTCAGCCGCCGCTGCATAACCCAAAACAACCCATTCGAGAGCCATTCTTCACGGATCTAGATCGAAGAATCAAAAGGTAGATCTGAGTCTGTTCTTCGCAGCTTGAAATTTTCAATTTTCTCCAAAAACGGAAGAGAGGTAAAGGAACGTGAAACACGTGTCGCACGTCGTGTCAAGAGAAATGGGCCAATATTGTATACGGCCCAAGTAAATACAAAAGCTAAGATACGTAGCTGAACACTTTTTAAAATGGGCTGTTTCTTTAATGCCGGAAAAGGTTTGGTTAAGATTCACAGCGTTAAGTAACGGCGTTAAAAGAAAATGAAACGGCAACGTTTGGTAGGTGAGACACGTGGATAAGATTGTGCTTTGTCTCCTAATCCCATCTCTTATAAAGCATATAATACACACAGTCACACACACATTAAACGGAGTTAAGCCATTGTACTGATTACTAAAAAAGAGAAAGCGAGTAAACAAAGAAAACTAAAAAAAGAATCTCTAATCTCCGACGAAGAAACAGATTTGTATGGCAACCACAACGAAGAGTTTTCAGTTGATCACCGGCACAAAGAAGCACCTCATCAACGCCGTTTTCCCACGCGCCACCGTTTCCGCCGCTGCTCCGTTCACGTCACGGTATCAAACATTTCTTCTTCTTTTTTTATTTTGCTAAAAAATTCAAATCTTCATTTGACTATTGATCTTATGTTGACAATATTTACTTTTTCCAATATGGTATTGGTATATTTGTCTTGATTATAATGAAACTGATATAAACATATATATTTTTTTGACGTCAAACAACATATTAGAGGCTTTGGTGTTTGATTATTTCTCTTTTGTGTATTATCATTTGACTCGTTTGGTCCAACCATTTTTATTCAAGATACTATACCTAGATCTAGAAAGTTCAGATACGATTTTGTAGGACTACGGATTCAGATCAAGTATATAATAACATTTCTTTATTTTTATATTTTTAAATGTCATATATTTGGTCAGTTTGAACCAAATGAATTGATCTTCTTTTTTTTTCAACCAAAATTATAATTAATCTGAAAAGAATTTTGTACAAGTGTGTTAAAATGTTAAAAGTTTTCAATTAAAAATTTAGAAATACTATTACGTTTTCTTTGAAATAAAGATATTCGTCCAGAAAGCACAAGCAATGTACACTGTACTATTTACGAAAAGGCATATGCCATTTGGCGTAAATGGATAATACCATAACAAAATCCGTTTCGGATTTGACAGGTGGCATGATTAAATTTACATAAATAACCTTTTTTGTAGATTAGGGGCATTTTTGAATAGTTCACTTGACCCAAAACTCAAAAGTGTAGCTAAATAATGATTTTTTTCATCTTTGATTCCGAGTTTTGTTTTGGTTCGATATGAGCTGAGTAGACGTGAGGTGGCTGATTATCTACGATAAGAATTGGACCGACAGATTTGAAGATGTAATAAATTGATAGAAACATCGACGATGACATATTTGACATTACTTGTTTCATATTTATATTATATGTTAATACAAAAGACTTTTTCGGGTCACTTTTTAAGCATAAGAAAACTTTCCATATTTAATAATTATATACCAAAGACTAGAGAAAAATCTTTAATAAAAGACCATCTTTGTAAGAAATCATTCTTTATGGGTATTTTATGGTGGCAATGTCTCACCTACCAAGCAACAATCTCCCACCCAACTGGACATTGTTTTTATTTTCTTTATCTTTTAATAAGTTGATATTGAACATTTAAATATTAATGTTTTCAACAGTAGGAGTGGTCATTCCTCGGCGTATGACAAGAACGTGGAGGATGAATTGCAGGCAAGTGCAGTACCTGATGAAATCATAAAGCCAGATTCTGATAAATATTGGTCTCCCCATCCTCAAACCGGAGTTTTCAGTCCCTCAACGATTGAGCACAGTCCCGCTGCAGACGCTGCGCGCCAGGACACAGCGATGCTGGAGGAGACCGCCTGGTTTCGTCCGATAAGTCTCGAGGACTCTGACAAGACTCACCATGTCTAAGTCTCTCTATCTACTTCCGTTTGTTACTTCTTTCTTCTGATGTAATGGTGTAATAAAAGTTCTAAGTAGACAAACTGTATGTCAGAGATATGTCGGAACGTGTATGTTTATGTTTAACAGTTTAAGTTAAGTTGTTGGTGGATGTAAAATCGAACGTAAACAAAACTAAATCGATCTATATTAAGTTTGGTTTCAATTTGGTAAGTCATTTTTAATCAAATCCAAAATCAACCAAACAAAGCTGACCTCAAACCCGAACCGGTACGATAATTAGCCAGGGAAGATTCACAAATGAAATAAACGTAAAAAACTCTCTAAGGCTAATAAAACTTAAAGCTAGGACTAAATCAAAGATACATAAAGCTATCTCACGAGAGAGAAAAATATACACAACGAACCAGTGGTATATCGTTCTACTTCTTCACCGACCTTTACCAATGAGTAAAACCAGAGTCTCCCTACAACTAAAAATTCCCTCAGAATCATCACATAATTAAAAGCCTGATGGTTGCTCAAAAAGACCCATCACCCCCAGAGTTTAATTTATAATACCCTAAACGTGATTCTCAATCTACGAAAACCAGAGACAAGAAATGGTTATATGTTTTTGTACCTGTAAATCTTGTTTTCACTTGAGTAGAGCTCTTGCTATCGATCTCTTCTTCTCTCGTTAAAGGCTTTCGCAGTTGGCTTTGATGGCGGTCTATTTATCTTCTCGAGTAATCTGCTAAATACTAGTTTGACCGGTATGCAGGCCACGGTTGGTGGTCCTGGTAATACCCGTCTGTTAGAGAGCTCATGAGTCCGGTCCCTAAACGCCTTCATCCCGTTGTGTCCTTGTTCGCTGCTGAATGATGATAATGCCCTTGTCTTTTGACTAGCAGTTGCGTTTGTGTTCTTCAGCAACTTCCTTTGCTGCTGCTGCTGCGTCTGCTTCCTCTCTCCAGGTGGTCGTGGAATTCGCAGTGAACTGTTTCTCCTCACAGAGTTATCATCATTACTCAAATTTCCAAAACCGAGTTTCTTAACCTGTGGTTTTCTTCCCTGATCCACCAGAGAATGATACTCATCATCGGGTTCGAGTGATGATGCGAATGGATGCAACCGTGGAACCCGTGAATTACTCCTTCTTGCAGTCTTCCAAGCTTGGGGAAGTAGAAAGGGTTTGTCATGGTAAGTTGTTTCATTACCAAAGTAATCAACTGTCTGAATATATGACTCCGAGGAACCATCTGCCAAGACTTCGATTTCGACTGGATGTCCAATTATTGCTCTGCCATTCAACTTACTCATAAGGGAGACAATTGGGACAGGCCCTTTTTGATAGCTTCCTTGCACTCCTAAATCCACTTCAATCAATGGAGAATGTGTTTTTCTGCCCAAATGTCGATGAGAAGCATCAAACTCCTGACCCAAACCTTCATTTTTTTCCTCCTGTCGCTTCTTCGTACCAATATGGCCTTCCCAAGGATCATCATCCCAGTCCAGCATGTCATGGCTGTAGATGTTTTTACATCCAGATGCCACCATAGTTGGGAGCTGATAATCATCATCACCTTGTCCGATCATTCTGTCCCCGAACTGCCTTTCGTTGGGATCAGTGTCATCAGTTTCATCGCTCATATCAGTTGCCCCATTAAAATCTAATCCATACCCCATAGACTTTTGGCCAAATGCCCTTCTTTCATACTCACAATATCTTCCATCTTCCAGACGATTACGATGCATTTCTCTCTTACGTGCAGACCGTCTTGGAAGATTGCGCATGTTTCTTTTTCCCTTGAGCTGCCACTTGGAAACAGTTCCAGCTTCACCGTGAGGATAAAGGTAAGAAGAGTCACCAGAAATGGATGACTCATAATGATCTTCCTCACTGCTGGTGCTTTCATCTTCTTCTGACATGTGTCTATCAAAAGTATTGTGTTGCTCTGAATGACGCCCAGATCCTGAAAGGAGAAGATTTCAAACTCTACTTAGGGAGTAATTAAACCTATGCAACACATAGATAACTGCGGTCTAAGCAACCAAAAAGGTTACATGGTTTCTAAAGTTTAGAGTCTTGACACCAAGACCAGACAAATAAGAATCAGAAATGAGTATCGTCTGACACAACTGAAAACAAATTTTCGCAAAAGAAGAAAACATGTATGTGATAAGAAACAAGCTTTTAGCAGGTCCAGAAAGTATCACCTGACAGCAGGGGAATGTCATCATCAGTATCCTCCTCCATTTCAGAAGACTCAGTTTCAGATTCAGAATAATCAGATTCAAAATCATCCAAAAATTCAGGAGGATCATATTCTGAAAGCGAATAGCGAGAATCACCACCAGCAAAGGAGGAATGCATTGCCTCCCTGTGGCTTAGCAAACTCTCATTAGGTTCATTTGGTGTAAACGTATATTTAGTCCTTTTAGCCTCCATCGTACTCCTAATGTTCTCCTTTCCTGAAACAGAATTGCATAAGAATTTTATGTAAAAAAGAGCCAGAAGCCTTTAGTGTATAACCATCTTGGAATTACAAACTTGAAAGTTTCCAAAACCATCTTACCAAGGGTATAACTAGGTCTCTCCATGCTTTGATCTCCGCTAGAAGAAGCTGGAGAGTTGCTTCTGGCCAGAGACTTTAAGGAAGTATCAGGACCGTTGGAACACAAAAACTTCCGCTTTGAAGAGGCGGTTTTTAGCCCAAAGTCCTGCAAGCCTCTCATCCGAGGCACAGCCTCATCCTCACAACTTGGCTGATCTTCTTCTTTATTATTCAGCAAATGTACAACATTACTAACATGTTTAAGCCCTAGACTATCAGTGGATTCTCGTGCCCCAGTAGAGATATCTTGAACCCTAGATATAACCATTCTCTCCTTGGTTGCATCAGGAGACTTATCATAAGGCTTTTCAAGGATTAGTTTCCCATCTTTTTTCAGCATTTCCTTTTCAAGTTCAAGAGCATGTAGAATCGCATCTTCTCTACGAGCATACTTCTCCCTCTTTCTTATTGTCAACCCTTGCGAAGTTTCTACCCTTTCAATGCAGTCATCGAAATCGCCACACCGAAATGGCTTGACCCGCTTGGATTTCTCTAAATTGTACCAATCCCTTAGCAAATTAAAAGATGAAACAACAATGCTTTCAGTATCTATCCAAAAAGAAAGCAAAAGTTCATATAGATAAAAGAAAGAGACTTACACACTTGCATCTTCTCTCCCAAGAAGCTTCACCGGAGTTCCAGATCGTGGCGACGTAATATGCGTAGAGTCAAGATCTTCCTGACCCAGTATCTTCCCCGGCCACCATGAGCCATTCCTTCTCCTGACCCACACAATCGACCCCACCGTGCAATCCGCCGCACCTGGTCCTGGGCTTCCCATCCTTACTCAAGATCACACTTTCTCTACGGGTTTCTTCTATGTCACTACCAGAAACAGGCCTCAAAAGTCTACCATTCTCCAAGAAAATAAAAACAATTTCTTTTACGGTCACGTATTGATCTACCTCAAAACAAGCTCAACCGCCGGTAATATAGGCGAATCCCGGCGGATCCAAGACAAACTGAAATAAACGGAAACGAACCAAGTGATTCCGACGAGGACTAAGCTTTCCATTCAGATTTGGGAAATTCCCATAACCCTACGCTTTCCGCAGCGTTAGGTTAAAGTTAAACCTTCCTCTCTCTCTCTCTCTCTCTCTCTGGTTTTCGCCGACTCTCTATAACCTATGTAAAGCGACTCTTCGTCTCTCTCTCTCTCTCTCTCTCTCTCTCTCTCTCTTCTCTGAAACCTCGTCTCTCTCTCTCTCCTCTCCGTGACTCCGTCTCTATTTCGCCTTCGCTCTCTCCTCCGGATGGTGATTGCGAGCCGCGAAGTTGAATGAATTTACACGCGCTCCCGAAAAGCGCGTGTTTTCTACGTTACCGAATCATAAGCCCATCGACCAATCTAAACTATGGGCTTTTAGGCCCATCATAATAAGCGATCATTTTTTAATCATTTAGATATTTAAAATTCAAATTTGACTCCCCAACGGTCACTTTCGCTTAGAGAGGGGAATTAGGGTTTTATCATCTTCGCCGGCCTAATGTATAAATACCCTTCTTCTTCTTCGGATCTTTAGATTCATAGCAGAAACTTCTCGTTTTTCAACTGTCATTTTCTCAACCAATAAGAGTTTTTTTTATATTTCTCTACATTTGCGGCGATGGATTTCGACAGTCTTGCGAGAAGAGATCTTCAGTTTTTCTGTAAGAGGAACAAAATCCCAGCCAATATGACCAATATCGCCATGGCTGATGCTCTCAAAGCTCTTGAGATTGTAAGTTCTTGCTTCTCATTTCTCTCGATTTTATTGCAAATGGTTTATAGATATATCTATTTCTGGGAGAATAATCACTGTAATTGCTTGGAAGTTTTGACATGTTTGTTGGATTGTTTGATAGTGCGAATATGAATCGGAACATTTCTCTTAGGTGGTTTCAGATTACGTGTGAGTCCAGTGATTTCATCGGTTTCATATCTAAGATCGGCTAATCAAACAAGATTGAATATTTTTTGGCTCGTTGTCTTGATTTTTCCAGATCTCGAAGTCTTATGTGTATGGAATTTGAGTTTACAGTCTTATTATATGTCTTTAGTTGTCTGATTATTATATAATTTGTTAGGTTGAAGGTATTGATGAGTTTGTGAATCAATCCGAGCCCACTTTTGATCAATCTCCAACCAGTGTTGCAAAGAATTTGCCGAGTGCTGCTCGTACTGCAGCAAGAACAACTCGAAGAAAGGCCACGAAAGATGAATCTCAGTCATTAGAATTGGTGACTCGTTCTTGCTATGTGACGAGTAAATCTCTTGCTGGAGAAATGGAGCAAGAAAACAGAAATACGAACATGCTCCAGAATCCATCGGGACCTCAAAGCCGTAGAAGAGTAGCAGCTAACTCGGTTGCTATGAAGTTGGAGGTTACTGATATGAAGGCTGAAGCTAATGTGAGCAAAACTCCAGCGGCGCAAAGCACAAGAAGGGCTCAAGCAGCTACATCTTACAAGAAGGATGAGTCAGTCCAGCGAGTGTACAGCACTAGAAGGTCAGTGAAATTGTTGGAAGATTACATGGCTGACCTGAGTTTGAAGACTAAGGAATCCATAAATGTATCTAAGAAGAAAGATGAAGATTTTTCACCAGCAGGTTAGCAAAACAGATGAGATGCTATGTTCTTATAAGTTGTGTTAGTCTATAACGTGTTTGTAATCAAGTTCAGTTGTTGTTATATGCAGGTTCCAAACTCGAGGTGAAATCAGATAACAACTCTGAAAAAGCCAAGGAGGCTGAAGTTATCTCGGTGAGAGATTTAAATGATTCGTTGGAGAAGGAATGGGATGGTTCGAAGAATGATCCAGATCTTGATATATTGTATGGAGATCTTGGTGATATCACTTTCTTTGATGCAAACACCACTAAAGAACAGCTGAATGGAATAGGTATACACATCAATGTTGTTTACTTTTTGCCTTTTTCTTGTTTGCATTACTTAATTTCCTTGGGGGCTTCCTTTGCAGAGTCCAACACAGTTCCAGCTTCCGATAGTTTTGTTCTAGTCGAAGGACAAGAAACATCGCAAGAGGATGATTTTGTAGTTGTAGACCATGCTGCTTCTACCACCACAAATATTGTGGCTTGCAACAAAGAATCAGAGTCTGAGCAAATGAAGAATGATTCTGAATCTGAATCAGAGGAAATGGAGTATGAAACTGATCCATGGGAGGATGATGATTCTGGTGTTGTTCATG
Organism: Arabis hirsuta; assembly: GCA_964056655.1. Lineage (NCBI taxonomy): Eukaryota > Viridiplantae > Streptophyta > Magnoliopsida > Brassicales > Brassicaceae > Arabis > Arabis hirsuta. The sequence goes on from OZ053301.1 coordinate 42,849,213, forward strand.
ACTCAAACCAAGAGGCTTTTGGGTCTAAAGTATCTGCGAGTGATGATGTGAGTAAAGGAGACTCTGTCTCTACAGTTCTGATTGCTGATGAATCGAAAGAACTCGACTCAGAAGAAAGCGAGCCAGAGGAAGAAGAGATTCGCGTGTCTGATGAATTCGTTGATGATAATGAATCAGAGGTGTCTCAAGTTTCAGACATGAAGAAGGCTCAAGCTTCTTCTTCGCCTCTTGCTGAGAAAGAACACGAATCAGACAGCGATGAATGGTCCGATTTTGAGATAGATGAAAACAGTTTCGGAATCGAAGAAACGGTTGATTCTGAATCAGAAGCGGCTTCTGTTTCAGACAAGAAGAAGACTCCGGCTTGTCCATTTGAAGCAGAATCAATCTCAGATCCGAACAAATCAGCTCTAAATGTTGCAGACAGCGACAACAAGAAGAAGGAGAATGTTGAAGAGATGATTCTTAACAACAATGAAGAGAGAAAAGCAGAGGCTGAGGCAAAGAAGAATGATGAAGAGAGACTTAAAGACGTAAGCATGAGGCAACTAACGAAGATGGTGAAAGAACTTGCTCTTAAGAGCAAGAGCAGGCCACAACACAAGTACTTAGAGTAGAGAAGAAACTCATATAGTCCCTTTTTGAACTCATTTCTGGGGAAAAACGAAAATTGTTGTTTCTTTTCTTTCCTTAGTTCTGTTTTCTTTTGTTAAGAAAACGCAAACACAATATTTTATATTTCTAATTTCATTCCTAAGTTCTTTTTTTTTTACTTGTTTTGAAATCTCGATTTAGCTGTATGTTTCACCATCTCAAAAGAATTGAGATTTAAACCATAGTTATTAAGATGACGAAATACCAAGTTTTGTGATGAAGAAATATCTATAATCTATCATAGCTTTAATGGACGGTGATAATCATAACCAAACGAGAATTTTGCAGATTATACAATTTTCTCCATAAGAATATACAACGAAGCTCCAATGATGCTAACATTAGCTTTTCATAAGCAGAACCATGTGACAAAAAAAAAAGAGAGAAGAAAGAAAAGAAAAACACTTCCATAACAAAAGTCTTTAGAGATTCTGAAGAAGACTCTTGCCATGGTTCAAAAGTATATAATGGTGGAGAGAGAGACACCATGGGATTGATTTGGTACTTTTTGTATGTCAATTAACCTAGTTGGGCATATGGAATGAGTTAAAACGAGGGACCAACCGATGAGTAACCAGCGGCTTTAACTTCCTTGAGCGTCGAGGATAACCAGTCTAAACCTTCATAGAGCCCATCTCCTTGAAGTGCACATGTGCCTTGTATATGCCATTTCCTGTTCTTGAGATCTAACAAGCCAAGCCCTTCACATACTTCTCGAGGAGACATGGCTCCTCTCTGAGATTCAGACAGAATTTTGATATCAGAGTGTATGGATGAGATAAAATTTCAATGAAGGAAAGCTTAAGCTTTGAAATTTACCATGTCTTGTTTGTTTGCAAACACTAGAATGATACTATTGAGCATGAATGGGTCTTTTATGATGTCCTGAAAATATAAATTAACAGATGTTAGAAACTCTGCAGAGACTAATTTTACCTAAAGCCTTGTGCAATTTATCAAAAGGTACCGTACAACCTGAAACTCTTGCTTTGCTTTGCCAATTCTCTCTCTGTCCAAGGAGTCTACCACGTATATCTGCAAGTGCATCGACCAATCAAAATCAGAGAGGTAATCGTCTATCTAAAAAATCTCTTCTGAAGCATCAGACCTCGGAAATGAGAATAACATGGAAACAAGGGGAAGAGACTCTATGAATAATAATCTGAATCCATGCAGAGCTGAAGTAAGTATAGACTTACAAGTCCATCGGTATTATTGAAGTAATGCCTCCACAAGGGCCTCAGCTTTTCTTGGCCACCAACATCCCAAACTGTGAACATCACATTCTTGTACTGAACTTTCTCAACATTGAAACCTGTGTAAGAAAGTTCAAACCCTCAGCAAACCAGTAAAGTATCCGGTATCATTAATGCAGTACATAGTATATATGGCAAGAACACAGATTGTGCTACATTGTAAGATAAACCAGAAAACGGGCAGAGGCCAAATATAGATGCTTCGGCAATTTGAACCTACCGATTGTGGGAACAGTTGATAGAACTTCTCCTATGTGCAGCTTGTAAAGTATCGTTGTTTTACCAGCCGCATCCAACCCAAGCATAACGACCTGACATCTCCAAGTGAAAACACAACAAGAAAATCACCAAATCTTCATCATACCATGCAACAGAGGTTAGTCATATATCAAGAAGAACACCACAAAATCTCAAGTAGCACAGAAAATTAAGAATTAAGCCATACACATTCGATTTGAAAACAGATGAAAGAAGGAAAAAATCAGCTATATAAACAGATTCACTCGTTTACTTCAATAACCATATAGACTCCTTACAGTCTTATCTGAATCAATTTAGGGTAAAGCAAAAACCCAAGTATGTCTTATCATATAAATACATCGCAGCAACCATCAATGATTCAATTCAGACACCAATTCATGATTTTCCTTGGAAGATAGCACCAATCACACGAATAATCCTTTTCATGAATTCCTTTAAACCCAATAGATTAACGTTGAGTAACAAGCGATTCAGTAAAAAAGGGGAAGAACACAAAAGTAAACGATCGAAACATGACAGATACAAAAGCGAGACCAAAAATCAAAGAGAAGATCGAGAGTACCCTCATCTCTTGGTTGCCGAAGAAAGAATCGAAAAGCTTACGAAAAGTTTGACCCATGTCAACCCGCAAAAGCTAAAACCTCCCCAGAAAGTCACTTTATCTTATCGTCGCGAAACAGAACAGAGATGAAGAAAACTGAAGGAAACAGAGAGAATCAAAAAGGAAGATGATCGATTTCGAGGAAAATAAAAAGAGTTTTTCCGAGAAAGAGAGGGAGAGAGAGAGAGGAAAGGTAGCGTTCTCGGTACAATGGATTCCCAGATATTACAAGATTCGGCTTGGTTTTCTCAATCTTGTGATTCGATTTTTAATTCCGGTTTGCACAAATCAAAATCAATTAAGACCGGTTTAGTCTGGATAGACATTTTTACTTTTCATTAGGGATTTGACTCTTTTTGTTTTGTTTTGTTTTTAGCATCTAAAAGGAATTCATTGATACTAATTCAAATCATCCAAGCCTTCTTTTGTTCTAAACCGTAATGTAGAATGATCTAACACTTGTCTTTTCTATATTGTAGGAAATTAGGAGGCTCTACAAAAGAAAAAACTATTTGAAAAAATGCTTCCTAAGAATCAGCCATTTCGTCTTGAATCTCATTGGGAGCGATTAGTCCAGGAATCGAAAGCATTATTTGTCTCTCTATCTCCACCTGAGCAGCAGCTTCCTCAGCATACAAATCTTTGTTATCCTGTATTAATATAAAAGATCCATTCAATGTTGTTTTAGAAGAAACCAATCTTGTAGTTGATTATTATTATTATACCTGAGCAGAAAATTCCTTGGACTGTATTAGAAAGTCACGTATGTTATTCTTAAACCTGTCTGGGCTGCTTCTCGTCTTGTAAAGTCCATTCACGAACAACGTCACCTGTTCGTAGTAATTTCAAGATCAGTGGTAAAGGAATCATATTAAAGAAACAAGCAAATCCTCTGGTTTTTCTTACCTCTGATGTAGTCATGTTGGGAAATGATGAGCTTAGAAGCTTGATGGTGTATTCACAAACAAAAGCCGCATTACTTGGATACGGATGAGGTACTGTTGCAGTATCCCACAAAGGTTCCGTCAAAGAACCGCTCTCAACCTGATAAATTTTATAATCAATCTCCCTTGACTCCACAGAAACTAGCAAATGGTAGATGTATATAAGTAATCTGTATATAATATATTACCAGTTTAAATAGATGGTTTAGCACCAACACATGCAACTTGAACCCAGGCTTATGGAAGGTATCTGTCAGGACGGCAAATATTTCTTGCTCAATTTGCAAAAAGTATGTCCGGTAGAATTGGTTACAAAAGTCAGATTTCTGTCACAACCAGAGAGAAAACATGTTAGATCAAGCACATTATCCCACAACAGCTAAAGCCAACAGACGAGGGGGAAATTCCAAAACCTGAAACTTTTTCAGCATCTCCAGCAAGAGGATAAGCCCAGTTTCAGCGATATTTCTTTCGGTATGCCTAAATGCCCAGATAACTGAATCCATCACTAGCTTCAGTTGCTGATGATTAACAAAAAGAAGGCACAAAGACAAGAAAAGCTCAGAGATCACTAGAAAACTATCAATATAGAAAACGTTAATAGTTTTCTAAGATCACGCAAAGAAAACTAAATGCAACTACCATAATCACCAACCTCACTTGACAACTGTATCAAGGCACGGAAACAATGTGTAGCAATAGCACGAAGTAACGAGAAAAACTTGAGGCGGTGCTCTGGATAATCTTCAAAATTCTTAGTAATCATCTGCATAAAAAAAATGTGTGAGCGACAACTTAGAGATAAACATGAGGGAAGCATATCCATTGGCAATAGAATATGTTACCTCCAAAGTGCACTGGAAAACAGCTTCAAAAATGTGAGGCACCTCATCTTCCATTACAACCTTGTACCTACACGAACACATCAACAACTTGCTGGCTTAGAAGGTAGTAGATTTCCATGTTACATCTTGCGGTAAAACTTATTTTGAGTTTTTATATTATTGATACATTTATGCATAAACCAGTTCAAATAATCCATGATGATTATTAAAATTATTCTCAAAATTTCAGAACGTAAACATCCTGGATTAGTTAGACAGACATCAACAGACAAGAGAGCATACTTGTTTATTATCGTCGCAAAGAGTGACAGAACTTCTGATTCCCTTGCATCCGGAACATTTCTTGCATAGTCACCAAGTACAGGATCCATCATTGGTGGAACAAATTGTTTTCCAATTTGCGGCTGGCTTTCGGCTTTGTTTAAAAAAGTTTCTATCAGCTTGAGAATTTCCCTCTTAACAGACCTGTTTCATGAAGCATAAAGATGTAATTATTATTCCAATTTGTAAATAGAGGGACATCAAGATCTGTGATTTTAATTTGTATATAAAGCCCTCCTACCTTAGAAGTTTAACAAAAGATGTCCTCGAAGCATATGGACCACCATCAGCAATGTTGCTTGACACGAGTTCACTGTACATTCTGATGCAGAAGAGGAAGAAAAAAGTCAATTGTTACTAGGTTATGACAAAACAAACAGAGGGACTGCCTCATAACTCTTAAGTCTTAAGAGCAATATAACTGTTGTATAAAGAACTTACCTGTAAACATTCAGCATATCCAAGAAGATCAACGAAATTTGAGATAAAAAGTATGTTCCTAATGAAGTTGCAACGCTCGTATTTGTCTGCACACAAATTTAAGTTACACCATGCAGTCAAACCAAAGTCTACTGATGCACCAGCTCAACCATAAGGATTGATATTTTTATGTATTAATTCCAATGCACTGGAAAAATGAAAAAAAATTCCAACGGGGATCAAGATATCGCACCTGGAGGATATTAAGCACCGTGCGTATTACATTTGGGTCTTTGAGTATATCAGCACTCTGACGTGCTTGTCCTATGATTTCTGCCCATTTCTACATTGTAGAAAAAAGAAAAAAGAAAAAAACTTTAGCAAGCTATGTCAAGCACAATCTGAGCAGGTACCCTTTTACTTGACGAACCTCATTCGGGAGAGCCATCAACCTCTGGAGGTATTCATCCCTCTTCTGGGGATCTGATTCTGCCTGGATCATACTACCAACCTGGAGAGAGAGAGAGAGGGGGAGAGAAACAGTGAGAGCACGACAAGAAACAACTTCCCATCTCCATAAACTAGACACAGCTAAGAATACATACAGATTCATAAAATGTGTGAATCTGATGAGGCTCAAGATGTCCAACAGTTGTAGCAAGGCCTGATAAAAGCTCAGATACAAATGGCTCACTTTCTCCAACCTGAAAAGCACATAAGAACTTATTTTAGATGATAAAGTAACAGTTAAAAGGTGTATTAAACAGACCAGCACATACCTGAACAACAACGAATTTGCGTCTGCACTTCTCAATAATTTTTAAGAATGTATCGCAAGCCATGTCCTGAAAGGAAGACATAGGATATTAGCTTGAGCAGATTTTAGATAAATCAGACAACCATACACCACAGGCAAAGCAGCAAAGTGAGCAAAATCATTTATGAATTCTAAGATGTAATATATGATGGTACAATCGGTTATAAAACCAAGAAGCTGTAACTCCTGCAGGAATTATAAAGTCTAACTTGAACAAGGGAAGAATTACCTGAACACCCGGATGCGTCTCATGCATGAATTCAAACAACTTATGAACAACTGTTTTCAGAAACTTCCAATTGGCCCTTAAGAATCTTGGATACTGTCCAACTACATACCTGAAGCGAATGTAAAAGAACACAGCAGTCAAATACTAAAATGAATCATGCATGAAAGAAGCCAAGTTTTCGGATAGAATAATGCTAGCAAGAAATAAGGGATCCACTCTAGTGAAAATCTCACGCTACATAAGTACCATCAATCCAAGCCTAAATCAATAACAAAATGATGTTGCTTGCAATACTAGGATCTATGATGTAGAAACACACTCACATGATGTTGCTTGCAATAACAGCTTTATTGTCTTTTCCCTTGACAACTTCACATAAACTTAACAAATCACGTATAACCATCACCAGAAATCTGTTTTCCTGAAAAAAGACATGGAGTTCAGATGTATCAGTAACAGACAAAAAATTCGCAAAACACTGGTGGACCAATCCCACATAATTGGACCACAAATCAATGGGAGACCAACAAAGAGTACTAATAACATTAGAAAGATGCTACCAAATACCTAGAGCCAAAAAGGTATTTGCTGCATTACAAAAAAAAAAATCAACTGTTGTTAGTTGAAGATACAAGTAGACACTGAGAGTGGAGATCTTACCTGTTCTACTCCCATGGAACCAGAAATAGACCCGATAGCCCAGCATAAAGTGTTCAGATTGTTCCATCCCCATTCCTCCCCGCTTAACTGTTTGCTTAGCTTACTCAACATCTTTGAAGGCACAAGAAAAGGTTGACATCAATATAACATGATTCAGCCAAGACTCTAACCTTCCAAGATACAGCTGTTCCGCATGTTAGAATCTACTAAACACTTCTACATTTAAGTTGTAGAAATTATGGATACTCTACTGGTCCTCTCCTCAAAACAAAGGAATACCTTTCGTATGAACTATACTGTATCATTATCCTCCAAATGCTAATACTCAATATATTTCACAGCATATACAACCATTAGTACACATGTACCATCTTAAAGAGCATAAAGGTAAATTTTTGAAACTAAATCATTCAACATAAATAAAAATAACCTGGCATCCCTCATAATAAGTACCTGTCGTTCGGTATCATCATGATCAAGGTGTGAGAGGTAGATTAATGTCTCCCGCATTATCTGCAACAATGTAAAATATGAAAGGGGAATACCATATAGTTGAAACCCCAAAGTAGGGTATATATAAATAGAACTTCCTTCTAATTATATCATAACATTACTGGTATACTATATATCAAAAGGAGAAGCCATAAGAGAAGAAAGTGTGAAACCATGGGTCAAGAAAAAAGAAAAAAGTGCCATTAGAGTTAAATAAAAATCTTAACAAACATTCCTTTTTAGTTTTTTTGTTAATTTTTTATTGCATTAATGTTAGTGTTTAGTATGTAAATAGACAAGATGTAATAAATAAAGAAAAAATTGTAACAATCATGAATATATCTTCATAAGTTAATATTTCATAGCAACTGCATATAGCAGCTAAATACAATTTTACCACACATATATAAATATACTGTTTAATAACTATGTTTATATCCATGCCATGTGTGGGCGAGATCTAGTATAACTTATATAACTGAAGATAGGCCATATGTAGAGTTGGTACCTTATACTGGAGAAGAACATCATTATCCTTCATTGTTTCACGGACAATGTTCCCATTTTCGTCCTCAACAATTAGAACTTCTTCAGGCTTAGCCATGCGACTAATCATGAGCCCCCTTAATTTTGACATTGGATCAGAATAAAGTTTATGCCGATCCGTGACTTCAGGTTTGACACCATTAACCGTACGAGGAAGGAAATTCATCTGACAGTAGGCAAATCAGGCCCGAGGTAAGTAAGTAGCCACATCGAAGCAAGTTTAAGCAGTACAATATACAAACCCAATTTCCATCTTATAAAACAACATAAAGATGTCTTACTTTCAATCCAAACAGACTTGGAGTTAGTGCAGGGTGACCGAAATGATGACACGGCCCATACAACTCCAAAACTAATAAATTCCAATAGTCCAAACAAACCTGTTCATTCGTAAGCAATTTGACAAATAACATAAGGCCATTCCTATTATCAGTAAAGAAAAATTAATGGAAACATAAAACTGCATCAACAGCAAAAAGTATTAACTATGGTAATGCACATACCTTGAATACTTCAGTGTCATCAACATATGATATGTTATTGAGGTATTCCAGACCCACAAGTAATAAAGATATATTTTCGGGAGCAGATTCTAGGATTTGTATATGATACTGCAAGCAACAAACATAGAGAACATTACTATGATTGAAAAGCAAAAAATATATGAAAGAATAAAGTAAATGCAAACCATCATCCCTCGGTTACACATCTAAAGCCTAAAATTCCAGGAAGACCCACATAACATATCTTATGCAACAAAGAAAGAGAATTACCTTGAAAAACGAAGTGAAAAACAGTGCCAAGTTCTGGATAAAAGCCTAGAGGTAAAGAAGATATACAGTCATTATCTCGAAAGGTTACAGAAAAAAATGGGATGCCCCGAACGAAATTGCACGGAAAAAACTTGCCTGTTCTTCACTACTTCCAGTTGAATATGCATCAGGGATATTTAAATTTAAAGGAAGAATTGCCTGCAGAAATGAAAACAAGTATGGGCATCAATCAAGAAGCCAAAGTAACATAAGTCTAGCTGATAGAGTAAGGAACCTATAAACGAGCAGATAGATTATATTAACTTATAAAACAAAGGTAACCAGCACTACCTCCAACTGTTTCATGAAAATGCTGTACATTTTGACATATTGCAAGTTGTATACGTCTCCAAAATTAAGAGCTGCAACCTGCCAGAAAAACACAAGTCATTAGATAATGACAGTAGAATAGTGACAGCAGGAAAATCTGAACTATATAAACCAGCATACCTCTGACAGACATTGAAGAGCGAGATTTCTAAATGCTGGCACAGGGAAGAATTTAAGGAGGGTCTCCAGCTGAAAATAACCAGATCAGTAATGAGGATATTGTAATTATGAGACTTGTTAACCTCTCTTATTCCACTTATCTCAAATATTACCAAGGGGGACTCAAAAATATAGCCTAACGGAATCCAAGAAAGATAGGCATGCAATGCAGAGAGTGTTGCACGTATCAGCTCTTGTCTTTGGGAAGCAGAGAGAACATATAGGCATAATTCGTGAATGAGTTGAAACTCGCTGCGCATCAGAAAGCAGAATAAATGAGTTAGAGCAAGATATTTGAACATAGTTCGTTGTTGGTTATTCTTTATTCTAAAAGGTAAACTTCCTGAAAAGACTAACTTGCCTGTTTAGAGACTTTTTCAGCTCTTGTATCTTTTGCTGAGTCATCTCTCCTTTTGAGAAATCAAAAACCTCTTCACTTAGGAGCTAAAGAAAAGAAAATTTGTTATTTAAGTAGACCGCAAACTTAATGCAAAGGCACTTTGACCGTACTTACTTTCAATATAGCCATGCAATTCTCACAGATAGTTTCGCTAGTTTTAGCAGCTTCCACTAGATCCGGAATAAAGCTTCTCCACTTTGCAGGCCACTCTTGTTTCACAATCTGTACATGCATCACAATATATGTTATTCCCAAAGACTAAACAAACTTTTTTCCAATCAATTGGCAGAAACCAAATCTTCAGGCAAAATTGGCTTCAGAAAAGCCTTACAAGAGAAAACACACATAAGAAGGTCTCAAAGCAAATAAGCAAATATCTCAATCATTAACAGGAAATTCCCGAAGATACCTGAACCAGGATGATATTTAACTTGTTGACATAAAGCCTTTCCGATCTGAAAGATGCTTCATCTCTTGAGAGCTACACGGTAAATTCATTATCAAAACAATTCAGTTAACCTAGCATCTTAACTCTAACAATAAATTAACCTAATGCCAGTCAAATATATACCTGCACAATGACTTCAGATATGTAGTTTTTCATCCCATCACGTTGTTCAACAGGCAATGCATTCCACCTATATTTTATAACACCTTCTAGCACCTGAAAGTGGAATCCATAAGAACCTTTCTCTAACAAGTACCTCAAAACATATAATGGGAAAAGAAATCAGCAGCTAACTAAAGAGAAGGCAACAACAGCAGATAAAGGAACACTGAAACATACCTGAAGGGCAAAATATTTGGTATGCGTACTTCTGGTGCTCTGTAGAATGTGAACCACTTGAAGCCAAGTATCAGGATTAGCTTTCAAATCTTGCAAGATATTATCCGCAGCAGCTCTCTGAAACAAACAAAAAAATTCAGAGAAACATTATTTTCTCATGAAAAACACAAACAATCTGCAGAGTACAAGAGCTTATCAGAACATCATTAACGCAAATTACTTAAAACTGTATAGTGTATATCCAGATTACAAGAACAATCACAAACAATCTGCAACCCAGCAAAATAAAAATTAACCAGAACTCATCCAATTCTTTCGCGACCTTCAAGGCGATTACAAACTCGTATCAGAAATACTAAACCCTAGCATCCCCCTATTGCGAAACGCGAACGCCCAAATCGAATAAAACGACGAACAAGACGCGTTAACAGTTTAACAAGACCGCATAGTGATGGATTTTGCTCGTTCATAGTTTAAATTCTCCGAGAAGCCACAAACAATCGACTTACTTCTTCCTTAGATCCAGTAGCGTAAAAGGCCTCAACAGTCGCATCGAGTAAACCGACGTCAATCGGCTGACTCAAGTCTCTTAACTTCTCAGCAGACATGGCGGAGAAGAATGATTGCGCAAATTCCAGAGGAATCGAAAGAAGAGACTCGAAGACGAGAGTGATGAATCAATGGAGGAAAACCCTAAAAGAGAAGGGGGAAATAAATTTGCAGAGAGAGGGAGAGTTTTTTTTGGCAAGGAGGAAGGAGAGGCAGTTTAAATTTTGAGAGGTTTATGAAGGCCAGCTTGAGATTGACGCAGGGAAAAGGAAGGACTTACAATTTTGTTTTCTTCTTAATTTTTAATTATTTGTTAATATTTTTTCCGTTGACTGCCAAATGGTTTGTAATGTACAGTGTACGCTATTCAAAGATTTACTTGGAATTATTATTAAGGAAAGTTTATAAATGAAAGGATTCATTAAATTTATTTTAAGAAAACATTTATATTCAATCAATATCCTAATAGGGAATGAGCTGTTTTCATTAATTTTTTGACTATTTTAAACCTTTCATGATGTTCAGTAGTAGATTTTTCTGTAAATACTGTTACTAGTTGTAGTGTTTTTGCATTTGTAATAAACTACTATGTTATTGATTTATGATTTATCGTTATCTTTAAATGTTTTATCTAGTAAGTTTGAAGAGTGATTTCAAATTAATAATATAAAAAAAAATGGTTAATGTAATACTAATGTTGTGTGTTGATACTTGGAAATTAAGGTTTTGAGAAATTTCACAAAATTTCCAATATCATTTCAATATCAATACAAAGGCTTACAGCTATCAATATCAATAATGTTTGGAATTTTGTGTCTTTTTTCCTTCTACAAAATCATAATGAAAAATGTTATATTTCAATATTTAGGGTTTAAATGGTGAAATAAATTCTGCAGAATATTAAAAAATTGTAGAATATAATTAGATAAATACACCATTTACATTTGTAGAATAGAATTGGTAGAATGGTAGAATTGCATAATACTGTACATGTGGAATAAAATAAAATATTCTTATCTTCGTAATGCTTTTATGTTTATAATATTTTGTTTTAATAATTAAAGTAATTTATGTTATAAATAATGTTAATAATTATTATTGTAAGCTTTTGTGACTATAATGTTTTTTTGTAAGAAAATATAAATCTCCAAGAAATTTATAATAAACTAATAAATTTATAATAAACTAAAAAATTATAAATCTACAATAAATTACACAATTATATTGTTCTTTTTATTAAATCAATAATCGATTTGTTTTAATTATATCAATTAATCGATTTGATTAAATTTCAGTTATTCCGTTACTTAAATAAACTAATGTCAATAAATTTGTACTCAATTTATATTAAAAATAGCTTACGTTCAATGTAAGCGTTATACAAATTAAATAAGTTAGGTTCAGACTATAAATTTTAATAAAAAAATTATTTAAATAATATTTTATTAGTTTAATGGAAAAAATTAATAATTTCTTAATTCAGACAGATTGAGCTGTTACCATTTGAATCTAAATTTTTTTTCCCAAATTTCATAAAAAAAATTATTAAAAATTCAGTCAAATTAAATTTACCATTTGCACTCTGAGGCTTTAGCGAGTCCAGTGGGCCGATTAATCATCGATCTAGGCGACTCATGTAAAAGAACCAAAAACGGTGCGTTTAGGCCATCGTCTTTAGTAATCTGTTCCTTGTTGTCGCCATCGAAATCAAAATCAGCGAAGGGTAGACTCCGACAGAGAGACGATGGCTTTGACGGTGGCGAAGAGTGCGTTAGAGGCGATTAGAGAGAAAGGTCTCGGCGGTTTCCTCAGGATGATCCGTGAAGAAGGCTTTATGTTAGTTCTTCTCAATCTCTCGTCCTCTTCCCTGTTTAATTTCTTCCATGGATTTCATTTGTCAGATCCCGCAAAACCTAGCAATTAGCAAGATGTTTTCGGTTTTTAAGACAATCTTTCACTTTCTTTGAAGATTTTAGATGAACCCATGCTATTGTCTCTGCATATAGGTTGTTTGCAATGAATGTATTCATTCTTCGGAGTTTTGTTTCACCCATATGTCAAAATGAAATGAAAATTCATACTTTGTATTTTAGTTTAACATCAATTTTGGTCGTGATGGTGATTTCTTGAAATTGGCTCAAATGGTTTTAGTTGCTTTTGGTTTTAAGATCTGATTGATTTAATTTTCCTGAGGTTAAGACATTTTTCTAAGTGTTTCTTTCATTTTTTCTTTTCTTATAATGACAGGAGATGCCTACCAGATGGGAACCTCTTGTAAGTATCTATCTTTGATATATAGTGACTAGTGTGTCATTTCTCTAGGGATTTATGAATACGATTCAAGTATTTGTTCTAGAATCCTTTGTAGGCTAAGCTCCTTGTCATTTTCTTATATGTGGCCTTTGCTCTGCGAGCAAACGGTGTAATAGACCTCACTAATTTTTTAACTGTTTACTACTCTTCAACTCGAATGGCTGATTTTGACATAATTCTGTCAATTCCCTCATAGATGTAACGTAAGTGACCCGAGGCTCAATGAAGAAGAATGATCTGTGATATCTTGGAAATGGTCAAGTTACATGTTTGAAGGAATTGACAGAATTATGCCAGAAGGCATGCATTTCTAGTCGAAGAGATTGAAAAGTTCTAAAATTTGTGAGGTGTGTTTCACGTTAGGGTTGAAGCTAATGTAATGTTCACCCAAACCGAATAAGGCATAGATAATAAAATGGTGATGAAGTTGGCGTACAGAGTAGTATTGAATGGTCCTAAGAGCTAAATTTTATGTGCCTCTTGAAGAATTTAATTTAAGTACAGAGTAGTATTTATGTGCCTCTCAAATTAAGTTTGCTTTAGATAGTTTGTGAATTTGACTGTATTCACATCAACTTTGTTTACAGATCATTTCGTTATGCTTGATATATAAATATATGGAGCTTGATCTAATATATATCTGACCTTGCGGTTGAGGCACACTTTCTGATATTGTTTTATGTCTCGATTTTATCAATCAAGGCAAACTAAAATACACAACATAGGAGCAACACTTGTTGGTGTCGACAAGTTCGGAAACAAATACTACCAGAAGCTGGGCGATACTCAATACGGTAAGCATTTGTTTTCAATAACTTCATGTGTTACTTATTTATAATCATACTTTTCCTGAATATTGATGCCACTGTTATTTATGATACCAGTTGTTATTTATCCTGGGAATATCTCTCGTCCAATAAACTTCAGTTTTATGCAAATAAAATTCACTTCAACTGTCTTGTCTACTCTGGATTATAACATTTGGGTTAATCATGGAACTTTTATCCAACCAGAATCTGTTATTTGCTAGATCACACCATAATTTAATGACTCAGTCGAGCTAGAGTAAAAGAAAATGAGCCTTTTAACCTAATTCACCAGAGATTTGATTAGCCTTGTTTAGAAAATGCCCAACCTGTTAACGAAGCAAATTAAATCTGATATATATGATAGTTTTGAGGAAATATGTGGTCAACTTCTCCCTTAAAGGATCTTCATCTGTTAAAGATAAAGCGGTGAAACTATAGATGTATCTCTATAGAATGTTTAGTCAATAGGCTTTTACATTGAAACATACAGTCAGTTGTTAACAGGTAGGCACAGATGGGTAGAGTATGCATCAAAGGATCGTTACAACGCATCTCAAGTACCAGCCGAATGGCATGGGTGGCTTCATTTCATCACTGATCACACTGGAGATGAGGTAAACCTTAAAACCCGTTTCAAATTCGCTATCTCGTCTAATCGGTAGGTAATAAATTGCTTCATAAAACCTGAACAATGTCTCTCTCTCTGTTTCAAGCTCTTGAGTTTGAAACCAAAAAGGTATGGGCTTGAGCATAAACAGAACTTCTCTGGAGAAGGTGATGCATACATCTACCATTCTAAGGGACATACCTTGAACCCGGGGCAAAAGAATTGGACTCGGTACCAATCATGGGAACCCACCAAGACCAAGTAAGAAGATGAGCTTTGGTTTTGTGCTCTTTGAGGATCTCTCTGAGTCATTTGTGGTTTTGTTTCTATGACTTCTGAATAAAAGCTGTTTTGGATCTGAAGAAGCTGAACAATTGGGTTTTTGGAGTTGTGTAATTGATGCTGTTTAAATCATACGATTACTTAAGCTTCTTGTGTTTCTTCACCTCTGGAGAGAGTGGAGAATTATAAATATTTGGAAAGTAATTCAATCTGATTAATTTTTATGAAATGACCTTGAATATCATGTGATTTAATTGCTGTAAAATACAAAGTATAGTTGGACTTTACAAATAACTAAAATAGACAATAATCTTGAGGTAGTGATGAAGGTTTTTTTAAGAAGATACATAGAAGAAAACTCAATATAGAATTTCTAATGTAAACAAAGAAAAAGATCTTCCATATCATAGCAAATATATCTGAATGAGATGTTTTCCAAAACATTACTATCATAAAATAAACAGCACGCATTGCTGGCTTTGTTGGAAAAAAAATGATTTCTTTTTAACTTAAATAAATTAAATGAACGAAAAGCGTTTCTTCTTTATATAAGATCTTTTGTCGTATGGTCAACTTCGTGATCTTGCTTTTAACCTTATTACATAAAAAAAGATACCCACGACGATAAGAACACAACACATAAACAAAATTTTTATTTACAAAATCAAGATATATATATAATTGTTAATTTAGATTATTATATGTGCTAATATTAATAAAAATAAAACTAAAAAAATAAAGAATATATTTTAAATAAGAATTATGGACAAATTAAGAAAAAAAAATTGTTTTACTAAAATATGTAATATTTTCAATATTAACAAAAAAGATTAAAAAGAATAAAAAATATATTCTAAACAAATATTATGGATTAATTAAGAAAAGAAAAAAACGTTTTACAAAGATAAGTAATATTATTTCTAAATTTTTATATTACAAAATACATTTTTTATATTATAAATTAAATAGTTAAAGACAAAAAGAAATGTCATATTTATAAGTATAATTTTGCTGATATAATTATGTGTATCAGATAATTTTAGTATGAGATAAATATAATAAATAGACTATTTAATCAAATATAATAATAAAATAAATATTAAATATTTGTGTGAATCGTAATTTAGAATGTAATTACATTTTTCAAATTATAGACGTTATAAATTTTAAAATCAAAAATATTTATCGCAATGCATTTTTATGTCAACATGACATGTAAGCAAAATTATAACTCACGAGATCGCGATATGTATTTATTATTGATCAGATGAAGAATGTGTTAAAATATAAATTAAGAAGAATAAAAATTTAAAAATAAAAAAAAATTGTCAAGGTACTAATCAAATAATAAAAAATAAAATTTCTAATATTATCAATAATAATTAAGAAACAAAATTTAAGATGAAATATGAACATGACATAAACCATAAAATTAAAAAAAAGAATACATATAGAATAAAAATCTAAACTAAAATAAATAAATAAACGAATGATAAAAGAAATAAAGTATATAAACTAAAAAAACAAAAATTAGTAAGGTTATAGAAATCTCAATTTAAAAGTTTAAAAATATACAACCATGCAAAAATAAAATAAAAATAAAATCTATAAAATACTTATTTCATCAATATAAAGTTACAGAATATCACAAAGAAAACTAAAATTTTCAACCTATGACGCCATTGGTATTCTTCAAGTGTATATATTAAAAATTATATAAGTTAAAACTAATAATATTATATTTACTATTAAGTTAATACTATATAAAGTTTGGCGAGTATAAATCTCTATGAGAAATAAAACGATGACATTAATAAAATATAATTATTAATCATATACTTATTTGATGGTTCACAACATTATTTATAGCTTTTATGAGGTTACTAACATAAAATTTAGAGAAATTTTAAAAAATGCTACTTTTCAAAAATGCCACATTTTCAAAATTTTTGCAAAAATACTATATATTCAAAACAAATTTATTATATTATTTATGTTTGGGTTAACTATGTTGTATTAGGGTTTAGTTTTGAGGGTTTAAGAGGTTTTAGGAGTCAAAACATTTTTATAATTTTAAGATTTAGGCTTTAAAAATCCGTAATTTGTGGTACTTTTGCAAATGGACATCTCTAAGTGGCATTCTTGCAAATGTACACACCAAAAATAATTGTCCATAAAATTTACTCTTTTATGATTTAACTATATAGCATTTTAGTTGTTTTAATTTTCCAATCACATAATCATAAATATTTATAATGGGGTAATATATAATTTTTTTCTCTGTTATTAAAAATATGATTTAAATTTCGATAATATATATTTTTGATTTGCATAATATATATTAAAACATGAAAATTATGATATAAATTGATTTATATTAATTTTAAAATCTAATGAGTTACTAATTACCATTTAAATATTTATTTTATTAATTTTTATAATATTTATCCGCATATTAACATAGATCCTATTATAGTTGTTTATAAACTTCAAAATCAATAGTAGTTATTCTATATTTCGTACCAAAGCAGGCAATATACAAATTTTATAATCGGAAAAAATAGTATCCTAATTTGAAATTAAGATAGACTATTTAAAGCTCCCTCGTTAAACAGCTATCATCACCCTGACAATTATTGTCGTCTCCTCTTCCTCACGTTTTTCTCCTCTGCAAATTCGAAGCTCGTCGAGGTCAAAATCTCAGAAAAGTCAAATTATACAAACCCAGAACGAGATTTTTTATCTGCGTCTCCTTCAACAAACCACACTCACGAATCTCGGGATCCATATCAAGCTTCTGTAGCCATGGGGTTTGATCCCGAGAACCAATCGATCTCTTCTCTTTCACAGGTTTCGTACTTCTCGTTACACATCGTCTCTTCTGATTATTTGTCTTCGTTGCGGAGAAATATTGTTCTGAGTTTTGGTTTGATTCTTCTTCCTGTCGATTTAAGGGATTCAGAGATGTATGATGATATGAATGCAATGTATAGGTTAGGGTTTGACTTGATTTTGGAATTTGTTGTTTCTGAAGAAAATTTTGGGAATATCAAACTATCACGATATTCTCATGTAATGTTCATTGGGATTCCAATTTTGACTAGACCAATTTTATCAATTATGTATCTTAGTTTCATGATAATTGGATTTTTGTTTTTTGTTATTAGAAAAACTTGTGAATCTGAAATTTGGTATGCAGGTTGGTGATTCATCTTCAGGTGAGATTAGCTCAGTGAAGCAACCTCTGATAAAGCAGAACCATCACAGCCCAGAAAACTACTCTGTTCTTGCAGCAATACCTCCGTGAGATTTCTGTCGTTTGCCTTTGTTTGTTAGTCATTTAATACCAACTTATAAAATAAATTTGTGGTCCC
The DNA here is from genome assembly GCA_964056655.1 of Arabis hirsuta. Taxonomy (NCBI): domain Eukaryota; kingdom Viridiplantae; phylum Streptophyta; class Magnoliopsida; order Brassicales; family Brassicaceae; genus Arabis; species Arabis hirsuta. The sequence goes on from OZ053301.1 coordinate 42,867,681, forward strand.
ACAGAGAGTTTTTATTGCTCTTTCATTGTCAATATTTCTGCTGAAAGCAAGTGGGAATCTGTTGGCTTTTGTGTACAATATATACAGATTTTGTCTGAAACCAAGTGGCTGATAAGCTCTTTTGTTGCAGATTTCTGTTTCCAGCTCTTGGAGCATTTCTCTTTGGTTATGACATTGGTGCAACATCTTGTGCAACCATGTCTCTTAGGGTAATGGCTTAACCTTGTCTGAAACTGTGCATGGGTTACATATTGTAAAGCTGTGACACTAGCTCCCTTAGATTTCTCCTGCATAATTGTTATCATTTGCATGTATATTTTCTTAGATTGTTTAAGCCGTTTTAAGTTCTTATATTAAGGAACGGATCCACTCTCTTACTGTTCTTTTTCTTCTTATACAGTCGCCTACGCTAAGTGGAATTTCATGGTACAACTTGTCTTCAGTGGATGTTGGTATAATCGTGAGTCTATACTTCACCTTTACGTGTTGGTTATTGCTTTATGTGTTGTTCTTGTTTCCTCGCTACTGGAGCTCTGGTCTTTATTGTGGAAGGAAAAGAAATTTGCTTACAATATTTTTAAAAAATTTGTGCAGACTAGTGGCTCACTCTATGGTGCCTTAATTGGCTCCATTGTGGCATTTAGTGTTGCTGACACTATAGGTTGGTTTCTCTTGACCTTCTTCGTCTGAGTATGTAGCAGTGTCTCCATAGGAAAGAAATTGAATTGTTTCATTGAATCTTTCAAGGAAGAAGAAAGGAGCTGATTTTGGCTGCGGTCTTATATCTTGTTGGAGCCACTGTGACTGCTGTAGCATCTGTCTTTTCCGTCCTGATAATTGGACGGGTTACGTATGGCATTGGAATTGGACTGGTAAGATTGATCATGCATCTTTTGTGTTTGCCTACTAAAAGTTGTATATGCCTTTGTGATCTCCCAATTTAGCTGTTCCTTTGATGTTCCCAAGTACACTTTTTAGCATTCTTATTAACTTGGAATTTGATGTTCCTTTACATATAGACAATGCACGCGGCTCCAATGTACATTGCAGAGACTGCTCCAAGTCAGATACGTGGACGGATGATATCACTCAAGGAATGCTCCACTGTCCTTGGAATGGTTGTAAGTTCTCGAAGCTTTGAGAATTTCGAAAGCTCAAATTGAAGTTACCTTTTTTCCACAAAGTTAACTAACACATAGAATTTTTGTGAAGGGAGGTTATGGAATCGGTAGCCTTTGGGTTACGGTTATTTCTGGTTGGCGTTACATGTACGCAACAATTATCCCTTTGCCAGTTATCATGGCAATTGGAATGTGTTGGCTACCAGCATCCCCTAGGTGGCTTTTATTGCGCGCTCTCCAGAGTAAAGGGAATGTGGAGAACCTTCAACAAGCTGCAATTAGGTCTCTTCGTCGCCTTCGAGGGAATGTCATAGTTGACTCAGCAGCTGAGGAAGTAAACGAGATCTTGGCTGAACTTTCCTTTATGGGTGAGGACAAAGAAGCTACATTTTGTGAACTATTTCAAGGCAAATGCTTGAAAGCTCTCACGATCGCAGGAGGTTTAGTCTTGTTTCAACAGGTCGGTGCAGTCAATTCCTTCGAATGTTCCATATGAAAAAGAACAACTACTAACTGTAATTGTTTTTTTCAAATGCCAGATAACAGGGCAACCAAGTGTACTTTATTATGCACCATCAATATTACAGGTTTTCTTTTCATTTCTAATTGAGTTTCTTCTAGAGTAGAAAGCTGGATTTTGTTTCAGTAAGAGGAATTACTCATCAGAGAATCTTAACTTCTTTCTTTTTACCAGACAGCCGGTTTTTCTGCGGAAGCTGATGCAACTCGGATCTCAATTCTCCTCGGTGTATTGAAGGTGTATATTTTCTCCCATCTGGTTTGAGATGTCAGATTCTTTTAGGATGATTGATATGCTTTATAGCAAAATCTCTGGTACAATTGTTAGAAGTAACAAGTATGAATGCTTATCACGTTTTAAACCGTTTTAGCCTTGTGAACTAATCTCTTCTCCTGCAAAGCTATTTTGTTTTTTTTTCCGTTGGAAGACTTGAAGTGGGCTTTTGCTGTTGTAGTTGGCTATGACAGGAGTTGCTGTTGTTGTTATTGACAAAATTGGAAGGAGACCTTTACTTCTTGGTGGTGTTAGCGGCATGGTCTGTCCTCTGACTTCTTCGTCTGTCTTTTCAATTACATGAAACAGAAAACCTAAATGATTCAGAAATTTAGCTTCTTGATATTTTCAATTGTGTGACAGGTGATCTCCTTGTTCCTCCTGGGGTCCTATTACATGTTTTATCATACCGTACCTGCTGTTGCTGTAGCTGCATTGTTACTGTATGTGGGCTGTTACCAGGTTAATTTTTCTGCTCAAAGTTCCATTCCTGGCAACATCATACGCGCTTTGATATTTTCATAAATATTTTGATACGATCTTAAAAGTTTTACCATCAATCTTGCAGCTCTCCTTTGGCCCTATCAGTTGGCTGATGCTTTCAGAGATATTTCCCTTGAAATTAAGAGGCCGAGGAATTAGTTTAGCAGTGCTTGTGAATTTCGGCACAAACGCCCTTGTGACATTCGCTTTCTCACCTCTAAAGGTAAAATAGTTAAGGTTCTAGAACCATATAAATTCCTTTAATAACTCTGGAAGAACATGTTCAATTAGTGATTCCCCAGTTAGCTCTCAGCTAACCAACTCAGAGAGTGTTGTTGAGCTACAATAATCTACATAACACCCGCACGCTAATTACGATGATCATGCACTAAATAGACACAAGAAAGCCTTATCAGTAATCCACATATTCTGTTTTGACTGTTGTTGTGAATCTAAACTGTATACGCATACATAAATCTAGTTAGTTCCATATGTTTATTAATTGAAATTTCAACAAATCCATATCTTCTTCTTCTTCTTCTCGAGATTATTGAACTTTTGAGGTTTTAGCTTACCTGATATTGTCTGCAGGAGCTGTTAGGAGCTGGAATATTGTTCTGTGGATTTGGAGTGATATGTGTATTGTCTCTCTTCTTCATATACTTCATTGTGCCAGAAACAAAAGGTCTAACTCTTGAAGAAATTGAAGCGAAATGTCTCTAAAAGGTTTCATATATCTTAGCTCCATTTTCTCTGCTACTTCATTGCTTGAAGCTCTGAATGGCAAAAGCAGCTGGAGTCGCCATTCAACTCGGAATTTCACTGTTTGAACATAAAGAATTGGTGCAGTACTGCAGCTCGCGGCAAAAATTTGATGCCTTGTGGACAACTTTTAGAATTCTGAGTGTGTTCATATTTTGTTTGTAAAATGTAACTCACTCATTCAATTTTTTGTTCGATTGCATTTTTATTTTGTTCCTTCTGTGTTGTTCCATTTCACAGCAATTCCTCAAATTCAAAACTAGAAACTGAGTCCAAAACTTGGTTGTACCAAAGAAAACCGGTTAAACCAAAACCAAAACTCTTATTACATAACCACAAAATCACAGTTTATATCAACATTGGTTAAGGTTAACAAATATTAGAGTATGTACAGTTGTTGCCAAAAAAGAGAAAATGTGAATTGTGCCAACCAAAAAATAAAGTGAAAGTAGTGTGAAATTCAAAATTGTATGGAACATTGTGATTTGTGACGTCACTTATTATCATCATCACACAAAAAAAAATCAAATAACAAGAACAAAATAATACGAGAATCATATATAGTTTCTTTTTTTAGCGGTTGTGACTCTGATCACACAATTCACAAAGCCTATAAATGCAGAAAACGTCCTCAACGTAGGAAGAAGAAAAGAAAAGGAAAAAAAAATCAATCTTTTGTGAATCGAAACCTAATAAATCGGAGTAGAAAAATGTCGACCACAGGCGAAGCGATGGCGACCAACAAGCAAGTCATATTACGAGATTACGTCACCGGTTTCCCCAAGGAATCTGACCTCATTTTCAACGATACAACCGTCGATCTAAAGATTCCGGCAGGATCCACGAATGTTCTGGTGAAGAATCTCTACTTATCTTGTGATCCTTACATGCGTATTCGCATGGGGAAGCCTGATCCATCCACTGCTGCTCTTGCTCAAGCTTACAATCCCGGCGAGGTAACGAAACAAGAATGTTTAGTTCACAGATCTACGTAAAATTGTTCTATGGAAACAAAACAAATTTGGTGTTGTGTTTTGTTCTTTCTTCGTGAACACGTTTCCTCTTTATGGAAACGATTTTACTCTTGACACAGCGTTAGATTTGGTCTATTCGTTGATCACCTTGAGAAAGAATCTTGAAGCCTATCAAGAAGCCTATCATATTGAAGAATTGTGTAAAATGTTCATTGCAATGTGTACCATGTTATGCAAGATTTGCTTATACTCTCTTGTGCCTAAAGCTTATTCACTGTCTTGTTCTGAAGCCAATCTATGCGTTTGGAGTGTCTAAGGTGATAGATTCTGGACATCCAGATTACACAATTGGAGAATTGATTTGGGGAGTTGTTGGATGGGAAGAGTACACTACTTTTACTCCTACTCCTAACTCACACCACTTCAAGATCCAACACACCGATATTCCTTTATCTTACTACACTGGACTTCTCGGTATGTTACCTCGGACTCTCTCTTGTAATCACTTGGTAATCTCTAAGAAAATGGGAACTTGATACTCTGGTTTGATGGTCTGGTCCTGGATTATAATGTATGTTTCAATGATTCAAGTTACTGAAACTCAAAAATCATGTAGAATAGTTTGCGTCAACATTGTTCAAAACTCTACAGGTTTTTGAACATTCCTCTGTTTCTGACAGGTATGCCTGGTATGACCGCTTATGCTGGGTTTTATGAGATCTGTTCTGCTAAGAAAGGAGAGACAGTGTTCGTGTCGGCTGCATCTGGTGCAGTTGGTCAACTTGTGGGACAATTAGCAAAGATCATGGGCTGTTATGTTGTTGGAAGTGCCGGAAGCAATGAAAAGGTAACCACACTTTACTTGAACTCTACGTTACTAATCCATTAATACCTTATTACACAATCAGCTTCAATTTTTTTGTTTCTTTGGTAAAAAACTTCAATTATTTGGTTATAGGTCGATCTTCTCAAGAACAAGTTCGGGTTTGATGAAGCTTTTAACTACAAAGAAGAGCCTGACCTCAATGCAGCTCTCAAAAGGTAATTCAATTGCTTCATAAAACAGAGATTTGACTCAAATTTATGGGCCATTTTTGTTCTCACTAGGTGTTTCCCGGAAGGAATAGACATATACTTTGAGAACGTAGGAGGCAATATGCTAGACGCAGTGCTCCTAAACATGAAGATACATGGCCGTGTCGCGGTATGTGGAATGATCTCACAGTACAATCTAGAGAACCAAGAAGGTGTACACAATCTACCAACCGTACTCTACAAGAGGATTCGGATTCAAGGTTTTGTGGTCTCTGATTACTTCCACAAATACTCTGAGTTTCTTGATTTTGTGCTTCCGTATATAAGAGAAGGGAAGATAACTTATGTTGAGGATGTAGTCGAAGGACTTGAGAATGGACCTTCTGCTTTGATTGGACTCTTCCATGGTAAGAACGTCGGGAAACAACTCATATTGGTGGCGTGTGATTGAATGAGAACGTATGAGAGATTTGTTTTTAGTTGGAAGAGGAGTTCATTACAATTTTGTTTTGGTTGTCTCGGAAGTTTAAAATTTCTTGAAAATAATGCCTTTTTTTTGTTTGTATGATTACGATGGATTTTTTTTGTTTTGTTTTGATTCTTTTTTTAGTCGATTTTTCTTTTGATTCTTTGATTGCTAATTAATTAGTAATTATTAATTAGCCAAATAACACTCTTTCACTGTTTCAAAATTTTATATACTAATTAACACTACTAGAATATGGCTCGCGAATTTTTCGTTTTCAATATTGTAAAACTTAGTGAAAAATTAATTAATTAATTAATCAAGTGTTTATTTATTTATTATTATCAAAACAACCAATTTTTACAAATATGAAATAATATTTGATTTAATTATTTTTAAATTTAATATTTGATTTAAATGAAAATGAAACTAATTGTTTCTCTTATATATATTGTATTAAAATATGAAATGATACTCGATCATTTCAATACTGATAGGTTCCATTTGAAAAAAATATGTTTATTTGAGACTTTATTATCTATATATTTATATATAATTTTTGTAGTTTTGCATTTAACTAGTCACCATTTTTACTAATCATAATTTTATTCTATATTTTTAGAAATAAAATAAAACTTTTTGAATAAATTATATATTTAAAATTTCATTGTAGTTTTTCATCTTTAGTGAGATTTTTAATAACTTTTAGTGAAGTAAGATAATCTCTTTTCTTATCTTTAGTGAGATTCTTAATATATTTAAGTGAAATAAGATAATTTATTTCTCTTTAAACTTTCAGCTTCCTAAGAGCATGAACACACACTTTAAAAGTGTCTTAGAGTAAAAGTGATTAAAAAATTATTTAATTAAATGAACTCTCCATGAAAAAGTTTTGTAGGAGAAGTTTACTGAAACGAGTCTTGAGGATGTCAAACTGTTGGTTACCATTAATGATGTTCTAACAATCGTTTGATACTCAATTAAAATATTTAACAATTAATAGCATTTTAATTCTTTGATTATCTCATATTGTTTATGTACATTTTTATTCGTTTGCTCTTATACATATATATATATATATTTAGATTACATATATTCAATTTTTAAAACTAAAATATGTAAATATTTATGTTTATCGTAAACTCAAAATATTTTTATTACTCTTAAATGAAGTAACATATACATGAAATATATTTCTTGTTGTAATTTTGTATTCACAACAATAAAATATTCAAATATTCTTGTATGTATTAATTTTTTTTTATCATTTATGTACTTAGTTTTCGTTTTTTATTTAATTCAACTTTATAGTATTTATGAGTAACAATAAATATATATATAAAAATAAATTAATTGAACATTTAAAATAATATTTATTGTAAAAAAACAATTTTTAGTTAGGTGAACATCCTAGATGGAGAGAACTCCTTAATTACATATATATGATTATAGAAATTTTGCGATATATGTATGGGTATTCTCTTGTGTTAATGACAATTCAAAGTGTTTTTTTTTTTTAAAAAGAGTGACTATTCAAAGTGTTACAATTCGAGTTATTTTCTTTTCTAAAAATCATTCATTTACAATTTGTAGGCATTTTATTTTATAAAAAACAATGACAATGTAATAGTTTATCCGTTTTATCCCAAGTTTTCATGTAAATTTTTCGAACACAAAACTCTTATGAATAAACTATATAATTTTATCTTTTTAGCCACCCCTACCTAAGAGCCAAAACAATGGGCCTTCGAGAATTCTAAATGGGTCCTTATGCATCAAAACATGTGGGCCTATAGGCTAAAAAGTATAAGCCCAAATAAAGGTTTTGTTGGTTCCGCTTCACGGACAATTTCTCTCATCTCCCTTCTCGTTGTCTCAGGTCGCTAGGTAGAAAGAGATTCTTACCTCTGATTTTCCGGTGTTGGAGAAATGGCGTCAAATATCCTGAAAGCACTAATCCGATCGCAGATTCTTCCATCTTCGAGGAGGAATTTCAGTGTGGCAACCACACAACTCGGCATTCCAACAGACGATCTTGTCGGCAATCACACCGCCAAATGGATGCAGGTACTTCACGATCATTAGGTTATTTTCTAGCTCCTTCGTATTCAAATCAATATGTACGAGACTTAGAGATCATTTTCTTTCATGTACGGTCGTATTTGCGTGAATTACTCGGGGAATCAGTCTCGGTGATCTTCCCTAGGGTTAGATCGTGATTTGGCATGTTTACGATTTTCTCATTTCGTATCGATTCGTTTTGGTCAAATTTCTCAATGTTTTGGGGCTCGTGAAACTGTGTTTCTGTCATTACTTGGATTTTGGAAATCACAGGTAAGTTATCCTTAGTGAGCTATTTGAATAACCGATGTTGGATCCGAATTCATAGAGGCGTGATATCTGTTAGAAGTTGGTTAAATTTTGATGACATTAGGCTTATTTTGTTACAAGTACTACTATGATTTCGTCTTTGTATCTGGAGAATATGTTGTTGAGGAATGAAAATTATATGTGCTAAGATCTTCTATCTGGGTGTCTTAGGCCTGCTATTGATGTACTCATGTCCTCAACATATATATTTACATCCATCTTTAATCGTAATCCAGTGCTAAAACAATAAATTAGCCAGAGGGATGAGAGAAGAATGAGATTATGCAATTGAGATGGCTTTAATATGAATATGAATAGAAAATGTTCTCATGTTTCCTTGATGAGGGTATCAGCTTGTGTTATTATATACGTATTTTGATCTTATTCTGCATCTCCCTAGTCTAATAAGTGAATAGATAATTCCACGATTGCATGGCATTTTCCTTATCCAATAGCTCTGTCATCTAAATCATTAGCTTAAAAGTTCCGGGCTTGGAATCAGTTCCCTTTCCCTGATAAATTTTCGTGAGGTAGAAAAATGCTGATGTTAGTGTACAATTAGCTTTATGCTGCCACTTCTCTTTGCTTCCAAGAATTTTTGTTTGTGTGAACTTATCGTAGAAAGCAGATCAACTTGCTCTGGTTATTTGAATACACCTTTTCTTGAGGTTATTACAACGAGATAGATCATCACATACTATTCTTAGTTAAAGATGGCATTTCTGCTTTCATTGAAAACTACAGGATTCATTCTAGGGAATTTTAATTGTTTGGTGAGATTTTTAAACCTAGGCTCTATACTGGTGGTTCTTTCTGTTAAACTATGAATAACGCGGGCATTTCCCTGGTAGTTTGCATAACGCGGTTAAGGAACTAATCTGTATAGGATAGAAGCAAGAAGTCACCAATGGAACTGATCAATGAGGTTCCACCTATCAAAGTTGATGGAAGGATTGCTGCTTGTGAAGGAGGTTCGTCTCTTCTTCTCATCAGTGGCTCATGATATTTGATATGAGTAAATATCTGATGATATATAACGTGGCTTTTGTATAATTTGTAGACACCAATCCGGCCCTTGGTCATCCAATTGAGTTCATATGCCTCGACCTGGACGAGCCTGCGGTTTGCAAGTACTGTGGCCTTCGTTACGTTCAAGATCATCATCACTAATAAGGCGAATTCTGAAAGTGAAAAATCTCTGGTCTCTCTCTTCCCTTTTTAATTGCATTTTCAAGTTTGTGTATCGCTTTTGTGATGCTCCGACATCTTCAGAGATCATATCTAATAAAGGATTCGATCAAAGTCGGGAAAGTGTGATTTTGTTTGATCTCACTTCCTCTCTCCTTATGTTGTAACATCCATTATCTGATTTCATGCCGAGTTCAGAAAAAAGGCTTGGGGTTTGCTATAACCAGTGTCGAGTAATGGCTCTCTTTTTCCCAACTTTGGTAATGGCCTTTTGTGCTACCAAGAACATGTGAAATCTAAGTATTTAAATAAAAACACGTTATGGAGGTTTTTCTTTACAGAAATGATACTCGTTTGAATGATTTTCTCACCACAAGTGAGTGGTTGTGACATAATTAACATCAATTAGTTTTAAACAAATAGAACTACTAACCAAAATAAAATAAATTTAATCGTCATAATATAAATGAAGCTCACTAATTGACTTTGGTTAGCAGAATTGCACATGAGGCGCATGTGCCAATAGTCTTAGGGATTTCGTCGTTTTTCAACAAAACAAAAAAGAAAGGCGCGTGGAGATTTTGTTCGAACTAATATAGTTTGAGCTTTGCTTTGCTAAAGTCAAAATAATTTAAAGCGAAGTACAAAACCTCTCCTTAACCAAAAAGGAGAAACAATAAGATTTTAAATCTATGCCTAAACCTCCGAAACAACATCAGAGAATTTTGGGCCTCTTTTTTTCGTTTGCTGTCTCTTTTCAAAAGTGTGAACGTAAGGCAACACCTAAATGGTTGATTTAACTTTAACATATAAGATCTCATTTCGAATCGGTTCCAGCCAATTTCCTTCTCTGTTGATGCTCTGCAACTTTGTATTCCACAACCTCTCTGAATAGCGTAGAGTCCAACACACAGTCCTCACTTCCGTAAACAGCTGCTTGAACACTCGCCATCAGTTTCGCAATCTCTCTACCTGAAAAACCTTCGGTTTTTCCAGCCGCTTCCTTTAAGAGCTCTTCCGTAACACCCTTTATCTCGATCTTCTGCTGCTCTTTCTTGAACAGGCGGTGGAACAAACCCGGCTTTCTTGGACCAGCCTCAGCTATGTACTTTTCTAGATAGAGGTTTAGAAGCTTGAACCGCTCTTCTTCTCCTGGTAAGGGGAATTCGAGAACCTCATCCACACGGTCAGCCACAGCTGAGTCTAGGTCACCAGGTCGGTTTGTGGCAAGTGCTAAGACTATGTCTTTGGACTGGTCACCCGTGCGAAAGAGAAGAGCATTTAGTGCACTCCTTTGAGCTTCACTCATGTATGTTTTGTTCCTCCTGTTAAATTGGGATGAACACATCAAAACCGTAACGAAAGTGTTCAAGTGATCAGCCTGTAATATGATATGAGTAATCACACTTACTCGCACAAAAATGCATCGGCTTCATCAATGAAAAGCAATAAACCTCTCTTAGACTTTTTCCCCCAATCAAACAGTTCATGAATTTTTGTAACAGCCTGAGATCCAAGGGGAGCAACATCTCCGCCAGTCATCAGTGCATAATCCAAACCCTACAACAATTACAAACATTATAAATAACAAAAATAGATAACATCACAAAACCCGAGAAGGCCATGAGCAACCTAGAACTAAAATCTCAAGTTCAACCTTCAGATGCAATCATGGAAAACACAGCAACCACAATCTTCTGTTCTACTGTTGGAAAGAATACATACCGATTTACGAGCCAGCTCTCTGGCAGCCATCGTTTTTCCTGTTCCTGGAGGACCGTAGAAAAGCATATTTCGGAAAGGAGCCTGGTGGGCTTTTGTGTTGGCAGTTGCATTTGCTAGCTGTTCAATTCTCTTATGTAGAGAAGGATGCAAAATAACATCACCAAACCCTTTTCCATTTTTGGAAGCTGCCTCTTTACCGCGTAATGTGGACATTACACGAGAAAGCGAACCAGACCAAGGGTACTTGCCTCTTGATGATTCTCGGATTAAGGATGGTTGTCCTAAAATTCTGTCCACGTAGCTCCAGATAACCTTTGCACCTTCTCTGCAACAAGCAATTTAGCAGCTGACTAAGTTATATTTCAATATTGCAGAACAACTGACTGACAGGGCAAAGTAACATCATCAAGAAATGTAAAACGAGGAATTCTTTGCTACTTCCTTAACCTTTCAGCAACAAGAACTCCCTTTAGACTAAATAACTAGTCTTTACCTCGTTGTGTAGATTCCAGCTGCGAGAGCGGTGACACCTCCAACAGCAACAATCAGTTTATTTTGATCCGTCAGAATTGCCCGTAACCCGCCTAGGAAAACAAAGAGTAAAGTGTCAAACACCTGTAAAAAATTATTAGAGTTTCCATTATTAGTGCAAAAGGGAAACGTCATGTATACATTAGGAGATCACACATCTATTCTAATCACTAATTCATAGCACACGAGTTTTCAATGAGTAATATTTAATTTTGCAGGTTTGCTATACATGCAGTTAATATCGCACCTCCAATATGATCGAATGTAGTGTTTATGGCAGCAACCCATTTCTCTCTTTCTGCGTTTGCACGGTCAACAAGCATTCTCCTGTTGACATCTTCAGCAAGCCTTGCTTCATGGGCTCTCCCTTCCGCTTCTGCTATAGCTTTGACCCTGATTGTCTCGCGTTCAATCTCAGCCTTCTCCCTCTCAGTTTGTCGTCTCTGTGCCTGGATCTGTTCCTCAGTAGCTCGTCGAGCTTGTTCCTGCCTAATTGCCGAATCTTCTTGCATTTTCACGAGTTCTTGATTTCTTGTTCTATGGAACTCATTTTCAGCCTGTAAAGCGATATACACAACAAAAGCTGTTAGCGAGAAGAAAATAAACTCCCACTGTTGTAAAATTGTTTAGAAAGTTGCATGCCTGCATCCTCTTTCTTGCTAAGTCATCTTCATAACGAGCCATCTGCGATTTTGTCTGTGCTTGGTGCTGAGCAAGTTTTTTCTGCTCATCGTATATCACCTTATGCCTCTCCTGTGAAATGGAAAATGTCAGGCACACAACTTCACTACCAAGAAGCATCTAATCCAAACAATAAAAATGATGCAGAGAAAGTGTCTCATACTGCTCACTGATTGATGTAGTGGAAGCAGGTTCTGTCTTTTATCTATTTTCGAATTTACTAAGATAACATTATAATCTCATTTCTATTAGGTAGTCATATTTGTAACACCAATAAATATAAACAGACCAAATGTCAAAATATCGGATAATGAACTTTAGAGTTAGTAGATCTCACAGTTTCAGCTTGGGATTGCAGAGCTTTAAACTCTTGCGCCTTTGCTGCAAACTCAGTTTGCTTCGTCTCTTCTTGCAGCTTAATACTTTCAAAAACCTGCCAGAATCAAACACACACACACACACACACCAACTGTGAGCTTAACACAGAAAGAGAAAACACAGAAAGAGAACATTTATCTAACACAGAGTTCTACGACTCAAACCTGTTTCTCTAAGCTTCATGATACAAAATTATAACCTAAAAGAATCCATTTCTCAGCTTTCACTTCCCTAAACGAAGATTCAGCATATATAAACTCTTATCTGGTAGAGAAATTCTTATGTAGCTTTTCCTAAATCGAAGCATGATTCGATTGTTCCGGAGAAGATCAAAACACACAAAATTCGTAACAAAAAGGTTCAATACCTTTTTCGCGTAAGAGGAATTGTTGATCTCCTTCAAGGCCTTAGCTCCTCGCTCCAGTGCCTCCGGATCAAATCCACCGGAACTCGTCCTCGGATTATCATTCCGAGATTCTTTACCAGTCGTCGACGGTGGCTTCTGAGTTTCCGACGGCGGAGGAGAAGCAGTTTGCTGCTGCTGCTGAGGATTCGGAGAAGGCGAAGAAGTAGAGAATCCAGAGAAAGTGAAAGGACCATCTGCAGAAGCGACTTTCGATTGCGCAAGAGAAGCCGAAGCTGCTAGGGCTGAAATTAACCCAATCGCACATTTCTGAGCCATGATTCCTGAAGAAAAAACTTAGGGTTCTTCAGGATTCGAGAATGTTGTAAAGAAAAAAAGGATTTATGTAGAAGAAATTGGCTTGGAGAAGAAGAAATTCGAAGCCGAAATATCTATTGCCATAGAAACCTCATAGAGAAGAAGCTTCTCAAGGTTTTGGTAGGGTTTCGGCGGGACAAATAACCCGATACCGGTTTAGATTACGGATCGGGATCTGGTTATTTAACCCAATAACCCGACCCGTTTTATCCCCTTAAGATAAATGAATTAAGAAAAAGAAAAAAAAAAACATAGGATGAAATTGCATTAGATTAACAGTACCAGAATAAATAATTCCATCAATAGATCAAAGATTACAAAATTTAAAAAGACAAATTAAAAAAATTGTCCTTTTCCAAAAAAAAAAAAAAAAAATGATAATGAGAGACGAAGTTCTTGACTTGCTCTCAACTATACTTTGTGTTCTTGGCCAATCTCTGTCTCCAGCTTTTAAAACCTATCAGTCTCTTGCAAGACTCACAATCTTTGAACAGAAGAAATGATATTTTTGATATTTAAAGATTAGGTTTTGAGAAACCAAACCTATAATCAAGGGAAAGTGAAAGATCCTCCAATTTCAGTAGAACCAGCTGGTGGATTAATGGCGACCCAAAGCAGAGAAATGGTGATGGCAACAAGTCCAGACCAAACATAAACAATGGTCGGAGTTCTTCCTCTTCTTCCCATTAGACCTTTAGCGAAAGGATAAAGATGAGCCAAGACCCAGAAACTGAAGAACACTCCTCCAATCAACTTACTCCACTGAGGAATCACACTGTATATCGTCCTGCTAAAACCTACCGCGATGGCGATTAGATTCACCATCATGATTGTGATCGGTGGGATCATGAGTGATGTCCATTTCACTACGTAGAGATCAGCGAATTCGTCGTCTACATCGTCTCCTCCGGATTTAGATGTCAATGTGAATGAGATTTCAATTCCGGCAACCACTTTGAGTAGTCCTTGGATAACCGCGGCTAAATGAGCGCTTGTTCCTCCGATGAGCCAGAATTGCTCGTTTCGCCACCATTCCTCGAGTGAGATTCCTGACCATTTGATCTCAAGGAGAGCTAGTAAGCAAAGTGTGATTGAGATGATCAAGAGGTAGCAGAGGAATGTGACGTTGAGTGTTTGGACTATGAACTGGCCCGAGAAGAGGGAGAGCGCGGGGAGGAAGCAGTAGACGATGAGGAAGAATGATGTGAACGGGTAGATACCGACGTTCAGGTAAGCAATTCTCTGGAGGAGTTTCATCCTCGGGCTAGCAAAGAAGGCGTTGTTTCTCGAGAAAAAAATCTCTACTGAGCCAGTAGCCCATCTGAGAACCTGGTGAAGCCTGTCAGTCAAGTTGATCGGAGCTGTACCACGGAAAGCATCACGTTTCGTTACACAGTAAACCGATTTCCAGCCTCTGTTATGCATTCTATAACCTGTGACCACGTCTTCCGTAACAGATCCGTAAATCCAACCGATCCGAGTTCCCCATTCGGTTTTATCCTCATACCAACAAGAGATGACGGCTATGGCTTCTGCCACTGTCGATGCATCGAGAAGCTCTCGGGGAATGGTGAGAGCGCCTGGCGGTCGTCCATTCTGCACTGCCGGGTGATCTGCTAAAGGACGGCCTTGGAACTCCGCAACTGGGATTGAATCAATCAAGAACGTTGAGTTTCCAAATTTCTTAGGAACCAACGAGAGATTCATCTCTTCTTCATCCTCAGAGTCACCACCCATTCTCAAGGATCGGTTTTCTTCTGGGACACGGGTTTTCTTCTTCTTGCGAGGGAAGCAGCAACTGCAGAATCCGGGATGGTGTTCTTTAGCACGAGGCGGATCAAATCCATACAACGCGATTCTTCTAAAGAGACAGCCAGTCCCGACATAAACCGGACCCATCAAACCATCAAGAGCTCTCATGTTCACATCAAAGAAGACAGTGTTGTGATTTGCATATCGATCAGACGGGTCAATACCTTCAAACCGCTGTGGAAACTGAACGTAGCAAAGGCGGTCACCGCCTCTATCCATCATGAAACACATTCCTTCTCTCAAAGCCTGGGAGTTGTATATGTAATGATCACAATCAAGATTGAGTATGAAGGGACCGTTGGACATAATAGCAGAAGCTCGGACCAGCGCATTCATGGCTCCTGCTTTCTTGTTATGATCATAACCAGGTCGCTTCTCACGGGAAACATAGACAAGAAGCGGAAGACGAATGTCAACATCTGTAAGATCTAAGAATCCTTCAGATACTCCATGTAATGGCTCATCACTCGGCGGCTTCAACATCACCTGCATTTATCAAAATTTGAAAAAGATTGATCTTAGAGATGGTATAGAAACTGAACCAAACCATATTCGAACCAAAATTCTTAAACATAATGTAACAAAAAATATTGTCAAACTAAAGTGAACCGAATATTCACGAACACCCAATCAAACCAAACTCTGGTTCCAATTCAGCTGTGAACGAACTGAATGCTCCAAACCAAATAAACATGAAATAACTGAACTGAACAGAAATGTACCTGAATGATACCGGCATGGTCACTACGGGAATGGTCAGGACCAGAATTTAGCCAAGTTCCAGGCCAATGAGTACCATCAGCCATCCATGTAGCTTTAGGAATCTTGACTGGCTCTACAATCTCATCGTCTCTGTTCTCTCTCTGCAGCTTCATGGCCTTAATCTCTTCCCGAGCGTGATAAGCATCAGAACGGCGCCTGATCGAGTCAGGCAAGCTGTTGATCCTAACCTTAAACTCATCATACTCACGCTTCACCCGTCTGCGATCCTTCACGAAATCAGCCTTCACCTTGTTCTTGTAAGGATCTCTTTTCAGACTAAAGTATGAATCCGGATTCCTTGGCTCGATAGTGTGTTTACGACAGAAAGGTACCCATATATTTGCAAAACTCGCTGCTTCAGCCATGGCTTCAAATGTCAAAAGCGCTCCTCCATCATCAGAAACATAGCAAGCAAGCTTTTCGACAGGGTAGTCAGCAGCGAGAATCGATAAAATGGTGTTGGAAGTGACAAGAGGAGGTTCTTTCTCCGGATCTGCTGTAGATACAAACATATCAAGTCCCGGCAGATCAGACTTCCCAGTCGGGTTGCTCGGTGTAGGCGTTTCAAATTTTTCTTTAAGAACATTGAGATCTGTAGCTCGGTTAATCGGGCACAGCTTTGGAAGCTGATCAAGAAGCCAAGATAAGGCGAACCAAAGCTCACAAACCACAGACATTCCCCATAGCCATATTGCATCTGGGTTTTGGTGCTTGATCCTCCACATCAAGAACAGCGCAAGAACAACAATTCGGATAAATATCAAAAGCCTGCGCGAGAAAATCAAATGCGTCAGTGAAAACTTGAACAAATGGCGATATTTTTTTACTAAGAATAAACTTGAACAAATGGCGATATTCACCTGTAAGGACTAATAACAGCTGCAGGAATCGGCAGTTTCCGAGTAAGCGGTCTCCACGGTCTGCTCATCAGATCCTGCGGCCCCATACCTTGGCCATTCCCATCCTTCTCACTCCCAAAATTTCCGTCTTTTGTCCAGAAAGCATTTCCATAACCGTAAGTCCCACTGGTCTCAAACAACCACCTGTTGTGATCAAAATCCCCGGTTTGACTCCTCATTAAACCCGACTTAGTCGACTTCATCAATGACAATCTTCTCTCCATCTTCGAGCCACCCGATGGTGGCGGAAGCATAGGCCGCTGCTGCTTCTGCCTGTTGTTATCAGCCAAATCCGTCAAATCCGTGTTCCTGTAAGGCTCTTTACACCCAGGGCACATCCCACCAGTGTTCACAGCATCCACAAAGCAATCCCTACAAATTTTGAAATCACATTCACAAGGAAGAAGATCTTGTCCTCTCTCATCACTCATCACCTTCACATCACAACCGGGAATCGCGCAGGACGAGCCTTTCGCACCAGCCATCTGAGGATGGTTAGTCTCCGAGTCAATCACTTTGTCCATAAGATGAGCCCGAGTGACGCTGTTAAAACCACCCGTGAACAGTGAACTCGACACGTACTGCTCCTCAACCTTCTGAGAGATGGAGGGATCCATGGGCTGGAAATCAGGAGTTTGCGGATGCTGAACCGAATAGCCAGTGAGATCCACACTTCCGAGTTCACTATCGAGATCATCTCTCGAGTAGTTGACATAACGCCCAGAGGAAGTCCTCCGGGCAAATGTCACAGAAGGCTGCTGGTGCTGGTGCCTCACGGCTTCAGCAGCATCAGAGTTTGTTGATAGATTTGATCGACTATTTGTGTAATGATTATTAGACGCCATTGTCTAATAATAGGAATATCCACCGGACTTTGTAGCCGGCAGATCCCTGAAAGAAAGCAAAAGTAATAATGCTCAAATCTTCTTCAAGTCATTGTTACATAAAAAGATCATGAATTAAAAGAAACAAACACATTAACTCGTAATAAACAGATCATCAATAGATCTATAGGCTTCAACAACAACAACAAATCTCATCATAGTTTCTCCATAAAGACATCAAAAAGACAACGATCATTGTTCCATAAACCCCACCAAGCTTTAAATCTCAAGCTAAAGAGTAAAATCTAACTCACTAGCTCAATTTCAAACTTACAAATCCAAAGACATCTCTTAAAAAAAACCCACTTTTCCGACATATATTATCCCACATCAAAATTGGATCTTTCAACATTCCGACAATAAATTAAGGATGTTATGTTACCTGAGAGCCTGTAACAGAGGAAAGGTTAAGCTGTCTCAGATCTTCCGTAGATGATGGTGATCTCACAGAAGAAGAAAACGCTTTGTCTTAAGGAATCAAATGCGGTCGTGTTGCCCAAAATGGTAATGGAGAATTGAGAAGAAGAAAGAGAAGAAGAAGAGACGAGGAAGGGACTTAGTCGTGACCAAATACATCAGCACTACTACTGCTTAATACACGTTATCATGGCAACGATAACCTCATTTTTTTATTCAGAGATCTTACAGAAAAAATTGAAAATATATTATATAAATTGAACAAGAGAGATGGGAATCAAAGAAGATCTAAAAGATCTCTGCTTTTTGAGACTTTTAACTGAAATAGTAAGATTTTCAGAGGCGGTAATATTGAAGACGACGACGACTGTGAAAACCTCCGGCGAGGGATGAAACCGGTGGAGTTTTTTTTAATTTATTTAACCTTTTGGTATTTTTTTGAGTTGAGGTTTTCGGACAAGGTAGCGAGAATTTAGACAATCCATTTTATATATATATTTTTTTATATAAAATAATACAAAAATTGGGGAAAGTGAAAAAGGAGAAGAGGAGGGTAGTTTTGGAAATTCAGGCTAGGTAAGGAACGCGGATGTAAAGGGTATTTTGGAGATTTTGTCGATAAAATTATATAATATGTTGATTTATTTTGGTCGCGATATTAGGTTGATTTAACGTGTGTTTGTATACACGGTCCGTCAAAAACGTCAATCACGCATGTGTTATGGAGAGCAAGTAACATCGTTTTAACTTTTAAGATAATTAAAAACATAAAGATAATAACGAATTAATTGACTTACTAATATTTCAATCCCAGAATGAAAACTGAACCGAACAAATCAAACCACTTAAGAACTTGGTCGAACCAATATGTAAATAAAGTTCAACATTACGCGGTTTAGTCCAAAACCAGAGCAAAAAGATAACCAACAAATCTTCCCCAAAAGACTTCATTGTTTTGCTTTGTTTTAAGAGTAATGGGACTTCATTGCTTTGTTTCTTCAGAAGTGAATTCCTAGTGTACGCCACTTCTTATGCATGTTATCACTCACCAGGAGCTCGACTTCGCAACTGTACATCTCGTTGAGCTCTTCAATCATCTCCATGGCGCGTTCAGCAAATTCAGGGTTGTAATTAAGCTCTGAATCACCGTCCTCTTCGGTATAGATGATCAACTTCTTCAGGCGGGGAAAATGGTCCAAGAAATGCTCAATCATGTTCATCTCTTTCATTGTTCCTGTAAAATCTTCAATCTTTATCATTTCTACTGGAGATGACGCAAGCGAACGGCCTTTGTCCTTCCGATAAATGCAGTCACAAGCATCACCGCATTTATCGGTCACATGGTGCACGAGACCCTGAAAGCATAAACAAGGTTATTGTAAGCAAGTATGAAGATGCATCATGTTTTGTCTAAGTAGTTTCATGGTTTATATTCCACCTGAAAGATTAGAACTTTTAAATTTGGACAATTCCTTAGAAGAACTGGCATTGCTTGCCATCCTCGGTCCTCCAAACTCTTGATACATAACATTTTGACGTTGTTGAACACCGGCATCGATTCAGAGCATAGATAAAGCACCTGAAAACATGAAAACAAAAACAAACTAAACATTTTGATCATTAATATATACTAGACCAAAAAGAACAAACTAGAAAACTGACCTCGAGAGTATCAGAATGCAAGCGAAGTTTCTGAACATTCTGTATGCCATTCATGAGCTTCACCAAATTGCCAAATCGGAGAACAACATCATTCCCTAACAAATCATTATCTGGCGCTCTTACTCGCTTAATCTGATCGTCAGTTACCATAAAGGCGATACGAGCCTCAACTAAATTTTTCATATTAACGACTGAATAGTCCTCTGCAACGTAATCAGAGTAGCGGAAAGAAATCAGATTTGGAGTATCAAAAGAAATGCTCTTTGGATTTTGAAAGGGGCTCGAGCCGCCGGCACTGATACATAGGTTTCTGAGGGTTGCACTTGACACAGTTACATGAGAATCTATCCACTGCCTAAGAGTTAAGCTTAATTCCTCAAGCAAAGGGAAACAAGGAAGAAGAGTCTCAATCTTACTATCACAAACCCAGCCAATATCAAGACATTTAAGCATTGGTAAGAAAGTGCCTTCACTTCCAATCCACCAACTAACATCAAAGTCAAACACACTTCTTACTTTCAGCTTGACTAGTGTACTACTCACAAACAACTCTCGAGGCAGATAATACTCTTCCTCGAAATCGAGACAAAGATCAAGCTCCGAAACACCACGATCAAGGACATTACATATCCAGCGATTCACAGCATGTGGACAAACACCAGTTTGACACTTGATTGAGAATCTCTTTATGGGAGAATCACCTTGCAAAGCCAAAACTCTGTCCACAAAATCCATGAAACTATGCATAATTCTTAATGTGAGAGTCACAGTACCCTCTTCGGGATGAAGAAAGACAGAGTCATCAACGTCGAGACAAGGGACAAGTGCGAAGAGATTACGCCATTTCTTTGAGAGAATCGATGTTAAAGCAGCTTCCTTTGTGGTAAGAAAGGATAATATACGAACACGAACATCCTCTGGTAGACTGCTCAAGAGATCCATTGTCTTCTCTGCAAGAAAATAACGCAAAACAAATCGAAATCTCAAACAATTTACCAAACTGGTAAGAGCGGTTGATTCAAACATGCAGAGAAAACCCTAGTTAACAAAAACGCAAATAGGAAACCACACAGAGCGAAATTGGTTCTGAGAATGTGAAGGAGACAAAACTTCGGTGCCAACCTTGGTTACAGAGGCCAAGTCACTGAAGAATGCAAGTTTTCGCAGGCACTAGCACTTCAAAGTTAGGGCAACTCCACATCGATCGATGAGAGGCGAGAAGACGGAGTGGTAGTGTGGAAGCTAAGGGTATTTTGGAGATTTCGTCAATAAAATGATATATTACAGTTTTTTTTTTTTTTTAGTCTCTAATGTAAAATTTACTTTTTTCACATATGATCAACCCGATCCAAAACCAGATCAAATTCGAGAACCGAACCAAACCAAACCAAACTTGAGTTTCATCACAAAATAATAACAATATGTAAATCCTAACCTTAAGAACCCCAAAGTTTTCACAAATCTTCCCCAAAAAGACTCAATTGTTTGATTTAAGAGTAATGGGACTTTCACTGTTGTGTTTCTTCTTCAGAGAAATCTTAGTGTACGAAACTCCTTATGCAGGTCACGAATCACCAGGAGCTCGACTTTGCAGCTGTACATCTCCTTGAACTCTTCCATCATCCTCAAGAAGATTTCACACACTTCCGGGTCGTAACTAAACTCTGTATCAACATAATCTTCGACACAGATCTTCATCTTCTTCAGACAAGGAAAATAGTCCAAGAAATGCTCAATCATGTTCATCTCTTTCATCGATCCTCTAAACCCTTTAATCACAATCATCTTTACTGGACATGACTTAAGCGAACGGCCTTTGTCCTTCCGATAAATGCAATCACAAGCATCACCGCATTTATCTGTCACATGGTGCACGAGACCCTGAAAGCAAGAATAAGACAATAAGGTTATTGTAAGTATGACACTGCATCATTGTTCAAGTAGTTTCATGCTTGTATAATCCCACCTCAATGACTAGAACTTCTAAATGTGGACAATTCCTTAGAAGAACTGGCATTGCTTGCCATCCTCGAACCTTGTCACTCTTGATGCGTAACATTTTGAGGTTGTTGAACACTGGCATCGACTCACAACATAGAGAAAGCACCTGAAAACAAACTAAACATTTTGCAATTAATATTTCACATCTAGACCAGAAAGAAGAAAATAGAGAAACTGACCTCGAGAGTACCAGAATGCAAGCAAAGTTTCTGAACATTTTGTATGCCATTCATGAGCTTCACCACATTGCCAAAATGGCGAACAACATCATCCTCTGACAAATCAGTATTTGGAGCTCTTACTCGCTTGATTTGATCGTCAGTTACTATAAACGCGATTCGAGCCTCAACTAATTTTTCCATATTAACTACAGGATAGTCCTCCGCAACGAAATCACAGTAGCCAAAGGAAAGCAGATTTGGAGTATCAAAAGAAATGCTCTTTGGATTTCGAAAGGATATCAATCCGGTGGCGCTGACACATATCTTTCTGAGGGTTGGACTTGATACGGTTACATCCGAATCTATCCACTCCATATGAGACGTGTAATTCCTCAAGCACAGGGAAACAAGGAAGAAGCATCTCAATCTTACTATCACAAAAAATCCTCCCCGAGTCAATCTCAAGACTTTTAAGCATTGGTAAGAAAGTGCCTTCACTTCCAACCCACCAATTAACACCAAACTCACTTTTATATCTCAGCTTGACTAGTGTACTACTGACAAACAACTCTTGAGGCAGAAAATACACTTCTTCGAAATCGAGACAAAGATCAAGCTCCGAAACACCACGATCAAGCACATTACATATCCAATGATTCACAGCATCTGGACAAACACCAGATTTCCACTTGATGGAGAATTTCTTAATGGGAGAATCACCTTGCAAATCCAAAACTCTGTCCACAAAATCCATGAAGCTATGCAGAATTCCGTCTCTTTCTCGCTTACCCTCTTCGGGATGAAGAAAGACAGAGTCATCAACGTCGAGATTAGGGACAAGTGTGAACAGATTACGTCACTTCTTAGAGAGAACCGATGTCAAAGCAGCCTCCTTTGTGGTGAGAAAGGATAATACATGAACACGAACATCCTCTGGTAGACCGCTCAAGAGATCCATCTTCTTCTCTGCAGAAAAATATACACAAAGCTCCTAAGCAAAATCCAAAACTCAAACACTTTCCCAAACTGGTAAGAGCGGTTGATTCAAACATGCAGAGAAAACCTAGCTAATAGAGCAAAATTGGTTCTGAGAATGTGAAAGAGAAAACACGACCGAAATATATGAGTTAAACTTTGGCACCAACCTTGGTTACAGAGGCCAAAGTCCAAGACGAACCCTGAAAAATGCAAACTTTCACTCCAAATTAGGGAAACGAAGGGTTTTTCAACTCTCGTCCAGTGAGAAGAGCGAGACTGAGATGAGATGGAGTGGGGAAGCTAAGGGTATTTTGGAGATTTTGTCAATAAAGTAATATGACGTGTCGCAATATTACGCATGCGGATATTTCATTCAATCCCAGAATGAAAATTGAACCGAACAAATCAACCCACTAAACGAATTGAACCGAACCAATTTGTAGATACTGTTAACAATTACGCGGTTCAGTCGACATCAAACCAAAGTAACCAATTACTTCTGATAAACGGAACCCGGTCCAAAACCGAGCAAACCAAAGATTCAATCAGTTGGAATTTTTCTCAAATTAAAGATATGATAGGAAACCTTAGCCAAAACCGAACCAAACCAAACCACATTTGGCTTCAGTTTGATATATAAATCCTAACCTGAAAAGCTTAAGGCCCTAACATAAGTAAAATCAACAGCCTTTGGGACTTGACAATGTGTGTAAAAGGTCTTCAAGACAAGACACGAGTCAAAGGATTGGAGAGTGTAGAATTGGGTTGCCAGCAGTCGCATCTGCAAATACTCCGACTTCCTTTCACCAGTCGCTGTGACCTTCTCGTATGAAGCTTCATGTTCACCACTTTTCCTGATATCTGTTTGTTGCAACAATAACGTCAACATTTTCTCGAAAAGCCTGAAGTGGTGTTCTCAATTTCTCATAAAATCAATATTGGTGTGTTATTATTACGAGTGCTATAAAGATTGGTAATAGCAAGAAGGTGTAGAATTGAGGTAGCTACTCACCATTCTCCATGTCAAGTCCTCTGGACCTAAAGGCAGAGCAGGGCTGGAATATAGGAAATGCCGCGAGTACTGGAAACGAAATGTAAACAACTTGTAAAGCTCGTGTGGGAAACTATGAAACATTTTGTAGAATTAGTGATTTTAGTAAAGGTAATGAACAGTCACCTGAGCTAGATTCTTCTGTAATCCCTTGATGTGGGAGGGACTAAGACTCCTCAGATGATTCACAAGCCACCCAGGCTGCGTAGCATCACCGGTAAAAACAATCACAGCAATCTGAGAGAGAAAGAAACAGAGAGATGAGTATAGTTATAGAAACTCTTGAGTGTAGTTACAGAAAGCATTAAGGGAAATTTAAGACATACCTTTCTGTAGTCAAGCAGTCCTTCAAAAGGTAACTCCAATTCATCACTGACTACCACTGGTATGCATCCACTGACAACGGCATCAAACAGTCTTGCAGAGGATGGTGTGTCACCAGCAGGACACAGACAAAACAATGATCTGATAGAAGATACAAGTAGTTATAGAAAGATTAGAGGAAAAATATGTATCACAGAATTGATCATGAAACATCTCAGATTTTACTTGCGCATGCCCTTTTGAGCAGCCAATTTCCCTTCATCTCCAGCAGTTCCCTCTGTAATGATCACATCTTTAGCATTGCTTAACTCTGCACCAAGTTTGGCACGCACTTTCCCTCCCTACAAAATAATTTAACGACTCAATCAGTGAGACAAAGAATACATATATAACTCAGTTCCTCGTTTGACAAAGTAAATCCTACTAGCATGGGGGAACAAAATAGTTACAGCATGGAAAAAAAAAATCCCCTCAATGGTATGAACAAAGTGACTCCTAATTTTTAGCACCAATTCTACCCAACAAAAATGGAGTGGACTTTATATAGAGTTTACTAATAATACTAAGCAAGGAAAAGTGATAGAGTTGGAGATAGCATGAATCTCACAGCATTCCTCTTAAGTCGGCCTCGGAAGAAAAGAAGAGTGGTCCTCTTTGATGAATTCTCTGACAGGCACTTGGCATCGCAAAGATCCACATTGGGGACATAAGGAAGAATTAGGTCTTTCTCCAGTGAAACTTGCCCAGGCTTATACCTACATTGCCAAATTCAAACAGAAAATGAGTAAAGCACAGCTAAAAGGGGCTTTTTCAATGACTCAGAAACTACAAAGGGAAATCTTAAATCACCAGTTCCCAGTAGAATCCATATCTGGCAAAAGCCAGATTGCGTTTTTCACATATTTGCGGACAGACTTGAAAGACCAGGGATGGTGAATAGGAAATATGTGATCCCTTCCCTCAGACCTTTTCCATGCAGGTTGATCAGTGATCCACTTCAAAGCTTCCTACTGTTAATAAATGGCCAAAAAGAATGTCACCACTCACAAGTAACCCAAATTCCATGTTCTTCCAACGATAATTTATCAACTATTGAGGCAAGTTTAACCTGAATCTACAAATAACATATAAAAAGCCGTGTTTGATGAAACACAAGCAATAGGAGAAGTCAGGATCACCTTCAGCAGTCAGTAACTAAAATCACTAATTCGCATTTGAGTTATAAACAACCTAACATTTTACAGAAAAAGGCACTTTACGACGAAGACTACAAAGTAACAAAACACATACAATTGAAAATAAAATGTAATAGCTGTAATTGTAGCTTTGAATCTCACTCACACCCTATAGAGTGCTTTGCATTGCTGCTTCTCCAACAAGAAAAAGCTGATTGTAGTGAAAAACGGAACATAGAAAATGTCCGCGTCCTGCTGCTGATTGACCCTCACAACACTTTTCAAACGCCTTTCAGATTCAGGAGCAATCAGATCAGCCCAGAGCCAGTAATCAATCGAATGCTGCAATTTTTTAAAAAGGTTAATGAGCCACAACAACTAAATAGGATCAATTGAACAAGATTACAAAGAAATGTGACAATCAACCACATGAACAATCATTCATTCCAGCTTCTTAAGCACTTTCAGTAGTAGAAATTTCGATTTCCAAAAGTTTGTCCTAAGAATGCTAGAGAAAGAGACAGTGTTACCTGCTCGATTAAGCGATGCACAGGGCTGCCATTAGATGTGAGATTCAAAGTCTCTTTGTAGGTATTGTGAAACAACCAAAGAAGATCGTAAGTAAACTTCCTAGGCATCTCGTAAACGTAAACCTTAACCGGAAACCCCACGGGATCATCATTCAACAACCGATTCTCTCTCTCAACCACCATTTCATCGAGCTTCGTAGCAAGCTCGTCACTCTCTCCACGCACCGTGTCATCCCTAACCGATAACGAAAGCTTCGGCGCCTTATGGGTCAAAAAATGCTCCAACGAAGCGACGAAAGATCTCTCCGTCCGCGTCGTCGGAATCGAATAGAAAACCGAGGTGCTTGCGGACGACAAGGAATTGTAACAGAAGAAGATAAGAGATACGGCGAGAAAGACGAGGAAGACGAGACCGGTGAGATTGGGAATTAAGGCTCTGTGTCTAGGTCTGGAAGAAGAATGATGATTCTGCATATTTCCAGGCATTGGAAGATATGGTTCTTCGATCAAACTTTTCTCTGTGAATCGTAAGAGTTTTCTTGCTCTCTCAGATGAAGAAGAAGCTAGCGATGGCTTCTCCAGTCAGACGATCGGAAAACTGTAGAAGAAAGCGTAGGCTTAAGATAGCAGTTAAGTTTAAGTGCGCAAGATATCAAGGTGATTTTAAGTGCGCAAGATAGCAAGGTTTTTTCTTTAAGTGCGCAAGATAGTAAGGTGATTAACATGAAGAAGCTTAACTCCACACATCTGTATCATAAACTATCTTAACTCCACATATCTGTATCATAAACTCTCTAATTTTTTATATAAACCAATCACACAAATCAAGTCAGAGTTTAAGAAGTGTCTAAATTTTAGTTTAATTACATAGAGACTGTTTATTCTGTTTATTCATATTCCCAAACACCACTACATTAGAGTTGTTTCACTAAGAAAGAAAGAAAAAAACATATCAGAAGCGCATAAGATCTTCTTGTTTAGGCGATTGTTGTTTCTTGGGGTCATTTCCAGAAGCAGTAGTAGCATCAGATGTAGTATTACCGAACCCTTTCTTACCAAATATCATCTCATCGAGATCATCCATCATCATGTCATCGCTGCTGCTTCCGCTCCCATGAGTAGCCCCCCGAGCACCGCCCGAGGATTTCCTTACCAATAACTCTTCTTTTTTCGCGTGAATGGTGGAGTCGTCAGGCTCAGCAGCAACAGGAATCATGGCTGGCTCAGGTGCAGCTAATGGTGCAGAAGGTTTCTTCAAATCTTCATACTTTGAAAGCGTTTTCACTAGCTCATCGTTTACATTCAATGCTTCGAATAAAAGGGCTTCGTTTTCTCCACATGTCTCGACGATTCTCTGGACAGTGGTTTGGGATCGACGACATTGTTGTACAAGTGTAGTTGTCAAATCATCCTGCAAAGAAAAAAACAACATCAGAACCATGAATGCAATGTTTGCGAAAAATGTCGTATCTAAATGTTTAGTGTTGGATTACATGTAAAGCTTCCTGATGAGGCGAAGAGGACAAAACCGTCGAAAGAAGCTCAATGCTGTTCCTTGCAATGTCAAAAGCTTCCTTTGTCTCCTCCACACTGAAGCTTCGTACAGGAGGAGCACTATACTGCACATGTGCGCGTTCATCCACATGCGGAGCAAGACCAGTGGTGTCTGGAAGTGAGGACGACCGAGCAGGGGTGAAGATAGGCGCCAAGCTCTCGTTGTCACGCCCAGGAAAGCGGATACCTCTTGATTTTAGGCTCTATGGTATAAAAATAAAGGTATCAAAAACCCAATGCCAGAGTGATAAAGTATAAGCAAACTCATTACGATCACCAACAAACCTTGTAAGTTTCTTCGAAAACAGGTAAGTAGCGGAGTTCGCTGCTCGATTCCCCCCAAGCTTCAATCAGTATCAAAGCTTTATTCCGATTATTCACAACGGTTTGCGGATCATCAATCAGCTTAACCATTTCATCGAGGACTCTTTCAGCAGCAACCTCAGAGAAAGCTTTCTCACAATTCTTAACACACGTCTCAAGCAAAACCAAGGCAAGGTACTGAATCCTCGGCTGTTTCATCATTATCCTCTTCTTTATCCCGCGGATCAAATCAACGCTATTGATCTTCTCCTGATTAATCATATCGCATATTTCCAAGTTCATAGCCCAATCAGGTTCCTCTAGATTCTCCGAAGTAGCATCCTCAACTAGCTTATCGGTTGGATTAGGACCTTGGAAAAGCTCCTTAACTTTGAAACTCATCGAACTCACACCAGCACTCACTTTCTTGCTTACCTCAGAACCTCCAATCTTGAGACGCTCACTAAGTGAGCTAACTTTGTCCATTAGATTATCACTCATCTTCTTCGGCTACTAAACAGAAAAACATGGAAATTTTCAAAACATAAACAATATCATCAAACCCAAAAGGATTTTATATATTTTCCTTATATGGAAGGTTCCTCTAACAGAAAATTTTCATCAAGCTACGCATAGGCTTCCATATACACTCTTTTACCGATCACAATTAAAAATCACCAAATTAAGTCAATGAAACCACTAAGCAATCGGAATCAGAGAGAAGCAAGTTTTAATTGAGGAATCAGATTACGGGTTTTCCCAGGTAATCAAAATTCGATAAAGATCTTCATTAATCGAGAATTCAGAAGAAAACAGGACATGAATACATTGATGATCAACAACAACAACAAAAAGGAGCCAAATTTCATCAACAAACCCAGAAGTTGAACGGAATCAACATGAATAGTGCTAAAAACGAAGAAATTGCAAGAAGAGAAACGCGAAGTTACCTTTAGTACGTCGCAACGAGAAGTGAAGCTTGATGATCGAAGCTGAAACAGAGGTTGATCTGATAAAGCAAAAAAAAAAAAAAAAACAGGGCTTTTAATGAAAATCTACGACGAAGTCAATGTCGTTGACGTATGGAAATATATAGAGTCGAAAAGTAAAGAAAACGCGTTAACTTTAGGTGTGTTTGGTCGTGAGGATAAACTACTAAAAGTCATATTCTAGAGTTTTTGGATTTTTTTTTCTTTTATTGGTTTCTGATATAATTAAATCTTTTCAGCCAAAATAGATAATTGGGTAAGAAGATAATTTTCTTTTTATTATAAGAACCAAAAATAAACAAAATTGATTAAAAAAACAAAAAGGTAAAATAAATGGAAATTGGAAAGGCAAATAAATTCAATGTTAAGGACAGACATATCCTCGTCGCCAAACACAAGACTTTTCGCCTTAAATTGTTAATACTTGAGAGAAGAAGACTGTTCTACTTGCTCAGCCGCCGTACAAATCCACCACCACCGTCGTGAAGATTAAAGGTAATTTAAATTCTCTGTAATTACTCTGATTTACAACGTAAATTCGATTACTCTGAAGCCCAGAATTGAAAAAACCTAGTTTGGTCTCATGTTTCGTTGAAATTCTTCTCGACCAATCCTCTAATGTTTCTGTTCAAAGGAAGTAGCTTTATCGATCAATGGTTCCGACACAGCTTTGATGAAAAGATGTTATTGTTTCCTTAGTTTCTATATTGGCAAATTGTCTTGCTTTAATGCATATGTTTTAGAGGCTACTTAAACTTTCTTACTATTCACTATATAGATTATTCCCAAAATTTGGTATTAGTGTGTTTCTCTAGTAATCAATGTGTTTTAGTTGTTTGTTTTCCACATTGATTAATGTTTGTTGTAGTCTAGTTAATGAAAGTCTGCTTTTTTTATATTGAAGGATGATGGATTTGATGTGGTTAATTGCCTTACTTCTTGGAGCTGCACTTGGTTATTACATAAGTACTCTACGACAATCTCGCCGCATCTTTGTCTCTTCCAAATCTATCCGCATAAGTGCGGATTCTAGCGGAAATAAGAAGACTAAGTCTAAGGAACCCCTTGAAGTTGAGAAATTCACCGATTTCCGCCAAAAATTCAAAATGGTTTCTAGCCTTACTCTTAACTATATCTCTCTATGTACTGTACGGATACACAATAAGTTGATATGAATTTGCTTTTTTGTTGTTGTATGTGTAGGTTTTGGTAGTGAGGAATGACCTTAAAATGGGTAAAGGGAAGATTGCAGCTCAATGCAGGTGATTGTCTACTTCTTAACGATTTTCTTTTCTCTTAGTGTCTCAATCATCTGAACTCTTTGGCTTGCATTATGCAGTCATGCAACATTAGGGTTATACAAAAAGCTCGTCCAACGAGCGCCAAAAGCCTTGAACAGGTAACTTCCACACCATGTCATAGTCTACCACAAATCCTTTTTTTACAGGCTATGGACAGAATTAAAGGTTCCGTTTGGCTCTATCATACCAAAAAATTTGATTGTTATTGCAGATGGGAATACTGTGCTCAGCCAAAAGTCGTTGTCAAAATCGAGAGTGAGGAAGAGATGCTAGTTTTGCAAGTGAGTTTACTAAACATGTGTTACTGCCGAAGATAATCTTCTTGTGCACATTCTGAACTTACAAATTAGAAGAAAAAACTCCTAAGATCTTTTGATGACTTTTTAGATGAGTCTAACAATGTTGTTGATACCGACAGGGAAAAGCAAAGTCCCTTAAACTGCCAACGCATATCACCATTGATGCCGGAAAAACGCAGATCGCTCCAAGTGAGTTTCATAGTTACTGTCATTTGGAATTCAAGCCTCTCTCAAACTTGGAATACTACTTAACCATAGTTTGAAAAAGAAAAAGAAAAAAAAATGCTAATGTACTTGTTATTTTCTTTTTCCAGATTCAAGGACGGTAATGGCTATTCTTGGTAAGTTTTTATCATCTAGACTATGATCCTTATGTGTTCAAAAACACTAATCTCATTTACTTTAGATACAAAAGCACTAGTTTAATAAAACAGTTACTTGTACAGGACCCGTGGATCTTGTTGATGATGTAACAGGGGGACTCAAGCTTATGTAACAACTCTTGGATTCGATATTACCACACTCTAGCAGAAGGGAGAGTATGTTAATTGGCTCCAAGTTTTTCGACATTGCCCGATGACATCTGATTCCCTTCTTGTAACCATTACCCGAATTTTACATGATTTTGTACATTACTTACAAGAAGATAGATCATCATATGACAATATTTGTTGTTTATCCCAAACCCTTAGAAGATAAAAGAGAGTCAGTTTTGAATTTTGATGCTTTCTATTACTAAAGTGGTTATTTGGTTTATGATTGATTCAGACTCACGCATAAGAGTTTTGCCCTAATGATCGAAAACCAACAAAAGATAGCTTTCTCTTCAAGCTACCAAATTTTCATAAAAAAAACACATGAAACAGTGTATATATATAACACAATATTTTTTTCATGAAGATCACACCTACACACATATACTTCCAAATATATTCGATTTGTGAAATCACAGAAGCAAAAAAATTCCAAACTATATACCTTTTTTCTTCTTCATAATCATCATCATCATCCCCAAGCATTATCAAATGCTGCAGAAGTAATCGCTTGAACAAACTCATCGAAATCAATACAACCATCACCGTCACGATCTGCTTCTTTAATCATCCCCGTTAATTCCTCCGCCGTCAAAGCATGACCTAATTTCGCCATCGAATGAGCTAATTCCGCCGCCGTTATGTAACCGTTACCGTCACGATCGAACATTTTGAAAATCGCTTTAAGTTGTTCGTCTGTGTAAGGACACTTGACTAGATCTGGCTCGACGAGAGCGACGAATTCGGAGAACTCGATCATTCCGTTGTTATTCCGATCTGCTTTTTGGATCAGAGTATCGAGTTGGTCTTGACTCGGTTTTAAACCGAGAGATCTTAGAAGTGAAGCTAATTCTAGCTCCGTTAAACTTCCGTCTTTGTTTTGATCAAATGATCGGAAAATCTCACGGAGCTCTGCTAATTGTTCGTCGCCGAGTTTCGCCGGCGCCGGAGTAGACTTGTCTCCGTCGTCGCTCATGTTTTTCTGAGTCGGAGTAGCTTGAATCTCGGAGTTGGTTTTTGAATTTGGTCAAGCTTCGATTTTGATGAACAAAATTGTTTGTTTCTTATTGACAAGTCAACGACAGGTATGTAAGAAATTATTGAAACGGTCAACGATTGTTCGGTGGAGAGAAAACAGTCGTGCTAAGCGTTATTTCTCCGGGAATTAAGAGTTTATAAGAAAAATATTGTTCTTTTTGTGAAATTAGGAAACGATTTTTTTTTTTTTTTTTTGCAATTTGGTGAAGGTGTATATATATGTTATTGTTTTGATTCATGCTTGAAAGATAATTTTTTACAATTCATAACTAGTAACTATTTTAATTTTCTTTAACAACAAAAGTTAACTATGTATTTACCCAAAAAAAAAACAAAAGTTAACTATGTATTTATTTAATATATGGTCTTTATAAATTCTTTTTAATAATTTCTTCCAATAATATATAAGTAATCTAAGGTTTTTGAAGTAGCATATCTAGACCTTATAAAAAATCTCATGCATTAATGGTTTTAGTAATACATGTTTAATAATGTTCAGACCATGCATAAAAATATTTGTGGAATCTATAAATTAATTTATTTATTTATGGAGATTTTAGAAATAGATTACAATAGTATAGTAATGCATAATTAAGATAAAACAATTTTCAAAATCTGATGTAGTTATTGGATTTGGTCTTTTTGATGAGCATGTATCTTTTTAATATCTATCTTAACATATCTTTTAATAGAGATAGTATATATATATATCCTACAAGGAGGCTACAACAAATATATGAGTTTTGATGATATATATCATCATCTTTTTAAAATGGAAACAAGAGCTGTAATTACTTACAAGAATACATAACTAATCTGAAGTTTTTTAAGAACCATATCTAGATCCCTTTTAAGAAACATGCATTGATGTGGTTTGTTGCTTTAAAATGGGTATAAATCTCAACACTTAAACCTTCGTACCCTATCCTAAACATTTGGCCGAGTCAAACACTCTTCCAAATTTTAGAGTTCTGATAACGGCCTTAGAAATATATACTAATCGCATTGAAATTAATGGAGAGTCAAGAGGGGTTAGAAAATGTTTTGAGATGGGAAAATATGAATAGAGACATACTTTCCAACATTTTTAAGAAGCTCGACGTAGTGGACGTTATCATGGGAGCATCAAGAGTGTGCATCACTTGGTTCCTTGCCTCTCACGATAAAACTATATGGAACACCATCAAACTCAACGATCTTGATTCAGTCCTCTTAGATAACCCCCATGGACAACATATGCAGGATAATGATGGAGAAAAACAGCAAGAGTACCACCTTAGGAAGATCTTGGTTGAGCTCAACAAATTTGGTCGTACTGTCCCGATAAACTTTTTCTTCAGCATGCGTTGCAATATACTAGAAGAGGATCTGGCGATCATTTCTAAAAGGTAAAAATATATCATTTGATTTCACTATTGAAATATCCCTAGAAGAAAAGTTATAAAATCAGATAAGTATAATCTCATAATTATATGCTCTCTTTTTTTTTGTTAGGATGCCAAACATTAGAAAACTTGCGTTGCCAATGATGAAACCTCTAGATCTTAATTCAATTCAGTCAGCCTTTAGTAAATGGAAGAATCTCGAGACGTTGATTATTTCACCATTTACATTGCAAGATAACGCCTTTAGCCTTGAGCTTAAAACCATCGGAGACAACTGTAGAAATCTTACGACCATGAAATTTCAATGTTCACTGTACAAAGACTTAGCCAAAATAATTGTTTGTAACTTTCCGAGCCTCGAGAGACTGAGCTTTCGATGCACTTGTGTCTGTAGAGAATCAGCTATGTCGCTCATCATCGGCCTTCCGAACCTCAAGATTCTTAATCTCTCACATTGTATATTCACGCAACGTCAGAGAGACGGTGGGGCAGCTTTAGTATCAGGAATGAAACCTAAGGAGGAACTTCTAAAAACTGGCACTCAAAAGCTTAAAAAAATTATGGTGTGTTGTCTGGAGGACTGCACAATTTGCCAAGATACGTGGAGATATAGAATTAGTCCCCCATGTCCTAAGCCTGAGTTTAGCAACTTTTGGGAAAAGCAATGGAAAACTGATGAAATAAAAGAATTTGAGTTTTGAATAAAACAAAGTTGGTTAATTTATTTATTTCCAAATATACTTTTTCTTAATTTTTTTATGGAAAATTTTTGTCGCGGTGAATAATTTCGACTAAATTTCGAGCTCTATCTTTGTCGTCGCTCATGTTTTCTTATTTGGAGAAGCTTGAGTCTCGGATTTGGTTTTTGAATTTGGTCAAGCTTCGATTTTGATGAACAACATTGTTTGTTTCTTAATTCTTATTGACAAGTCAACCGTTGACAGGTATGTAAGAAATTATTGAAACGGTCACCGATTGTTCGGTGGAGAGAAAATAGTTGTGCTAAAGCTTTATTAATCCGGATTGGGAGTTTATGAGAATTATTTTTTTGTGAATTAAGAAACAGTTTATTTTTTTGTTTTGCACTTTGGTGATGGTGAATCTATTCTTTTATATATGAAGTAGAAATTCATACGTGGCGGTCTCACAGCGATTTTGAGGTAGTTGATTACAGGGATACCTTTAATAAAATCTCCCTAATTACATATATTGCTATCGATTATTTGGTTTAGATATGATATTTCCATTGGCCCATAATTAGTTAGCCCATAATTGATTTTCAGCTATGTTATTAAAACCCTAAGTGCAACTTTGTTATTTCTTCTTCTATATATTGAGGTTAATTAGGGTTTAACCGTACACGAATATTTCTCCTCGGCCCCTTTAGTTTCGTCTTCGAGTATTTTTTTTTTTGATCAAACCGAACTTTTATATAAAGAAAAGCTTAGGCTCCATGAATGGAGCTAGAGTTGAGCTCTACAAGAGCTGATTTAGCAACAATTGATTTGGAGACCATTTCCATCTCTGTGAATCTTCGGTTTTCGAACAAGAGTTGGCTCCTCGCGGTGAGAGATTAACTTGACGACGCGCTGATGATAGGAGTTGAAACAGAGTAATAGGCTATGTTCTTGCAGGTTTAAACAGGGCCGTGACCAGTTCCCATACTCGTGCTGCAAACGGACACGCAAAGGCAATGTTCATCTCATCTTCAAGTGCGTGACAATGTTGACATCTCTGGGCATTTGTAATACCTCTAATGGTGACAGTTTATGGCATAATTGTGACAATATTTTCCGTCACGAACTATTTACATTATCGAAAGTACTTGCCTCTTTTAATTACAAATATCTAATTACATTAAAAATATTAAATTGACAAGAACATATACTACACACTTGATCCTTAGTCAGAACAGAATTACAGAAGGACGTGAAAGCTATTTATATCTCGAACAAGTTGTTTCTGTTACATAGCAATTCTTGAAGCAAAGATTTCTTTCCAAATATAGTGCAAAAAACAAAAACAACCTTATGGCTATAATTTATCTTACTAAATTTATTACACAATGACAAGAATGAGAGTTACACACAAGTTTGATACAAACATACGTACATCCACACCTCTCCTTTGGTCCATATATCCTTTGTTGTTGCGACTTAACCCATCTTCTACATCTGCAAGAACAAGAAACGCTTTTGCATAAAGTTTTTTGGCAAGTATATGGATATATTGATACATCAACAGAGAATGATGGATTAGATTATGACCTTGTGGCGATCTCATTTCCTTATTAGCGCGTCAGATGTGAGAAGTCCCATCTGTTCAGTAAGATGGTTCATTTGTTGATTCTTGCTCCACACATTCCTCAGGTTGGATTCTAATTCTAGCTGCTCCTCTATCAGATTGTTTTCCACTGATCCTGAGATTAGCTCATCTGTGTCACCAATCACTGGAGTCTCGCCAAGGAACTGTTCCCAAAAGGTATCTTGGACTCCAGGAATCAACTCGTTTATGGCATTGGGTTCTAGTCCCATTGAGCCATCCAAAACAGCCATTATTGGATCCAAACACTCTCCATTATCTGCCTCGCATCCAACTAGATCCGAGTTCGGGCTCCCATTAGCTGCTTCTGCTGCTACTCCTTGCTTTGGAGCTAAGAGATCACCTTGAGAATAAGGCAAATTGGTCTCCAGGACATGATTTGTTTCACAAGGGTCGTGATACTCCATTGAAGGATATGAGCTTGCAGGATTGGATGAAACATCTGCCAATGTAACTCCAGATGCACCACTTGAAGAGCTCCCATTGTCTGAAAGGTTAGGATTTGGAACATCGCCCAAAAGAAAGTTACCATGATTGTTGGATAGGGTTTGATGCTGGCTATGTGAGTTACTCATATTTTGTATCTGTTGTAGCATCGTGTTTGTTGCTTCATTCATCGATGACTGATATCTGACGATCTGGCGGCTAAGACCATTAACCCCGTGACTTCCAGAATTCATCTGGTCTTCAACAGGTAGCCTCCTCTTTTTGTTGCTTTCAGAAATGTTCTGGTTTGCCTCATTATTCTGCTGCGAAAACTGGTTTAAGAAACCTGGACTTTGGACAGCCTTAGCCAGAAATGACATCATTTGTTGCTGCCTCTGCTCCATCACATGAACTTTCTGTCCCACGTTTTGCAGATGATGTTCGGTAACTTGTTGTTGCTGCCTTAACCTTACAAGTTCCTGCATAAGGACGTTCTTATCCCGCTGGAGTCTATCCACTTCTTCTTCGAGTCCAAACTTCCCCACTTCAGTGCACGCACCAACAGATGAGTGCTGAACTTGAGGTTGTTGTTGAGGCTGCACTTGAGAAGGTTTTCGCCGCACAATACTCTTTAGTAATTGTTTTTGGCCTCTTAGAAAACCCTCATTTGCAAATTCCCAGCGATCTGGATCAACTTTTCTGAAACCCTGTAAAATAATGCATGAAGAATGGAACAGTCATCAACCACAAGAAGTTACTTGGATTCCATTGATATAGGAAGCCAGAATAGAAGATTTATACATAAGAGGTATAGACATAAAGACCAATAACAACAATTCTAGAGCTGGTATTCCATTGTGTCTAACTACAACACCCAACTACCATGGTTCAAGGAAACGATTAGTAGTTTTTAGTGAATCAGCATGTACCTGGACGGACAAATACAAACGAATGGAAAGCTAAAGTGGGACAACTGATAGAAATTATTGTTTTGTGACTTAGAGCTACTGGCCAGAAATGGAACTGCTGAGTCAACCAATCTTCAGACACATATGAAGCACATGTCCAAATATGCCTGCAAAGTTTGTGGAACCTTTAGGTAAGTATGAAAAGCAAAGAACAACAAGAAAAGAAAAAAAAAGCTATGTAAGAGTATTCTCTCCATGGTTTGTCTTATACAGCCTCCTTGGTATCTTTCGTAAAACAAAAAACAAGAGTCCATTCCAGCCTCACAGACAACACACAGATGCAGGTCAGAAACTTAGGAAAACAAAAAAAGAATATGTTTGTACTCCGGGTTGCATACATGTACATAATACTACGGAAGAATATCTGCAAAACATATGTAACAAAAGTGCTTCTGATGCAACAAAATGTAACAAAAGTGAATATTTCAACCACTATCATTCTAAACACTCATAGGAGTTGACTTCACAAAACATCTTCTACGATTCTCTAATCCCAAGTCCTTCGTAGTGGTAATTGCCGAAGAAAACTACGAATAACATCAGAGAAGAGACTACAATCTTTGAACCCCATATTTTTTTTTTCTGAATCTTTACTCTTAAACCTAAGAAAAATATTTAATTTAGCTCAAAACCCCAACTCACTCATTCACACAGGAATCAGCAAAGTCGATTTCAACCAAAACAATAGAGATAACGAAGCACACAAAGTATGATTTTCCCCAAATCGAAACCTACGAAATCGGAGAGAATTTTTAAAAAAAAAAAAACGAATCGATGGCTCACATAAGTATTCAGCTGTCTGACAAAACTGGAGAAATTGTTGTGCTTGAAATACTTTGGTAGAAACTGTTTCGCGAACTCAGGCACGTTCCAGACGACGAAGCTGTTGTTCCCACTGCTCCATGAAACCACCTCGTTAGTCGATTGATCATCAACCATATCGTAAGTTTTGCTCAGAAATGGCGGAATAGAGCTCATCACCACCGTAGACGCCGACGAAGAGTTCACCGTCCGTACAGATTCGCAACTCGATCCCATTTCAAATCCCCAAAAAAATCAAAATCAAGAAACTGATTCAATCGATTCCGAATAAACACTGATCGAGCTGAGCAACAAAAACAAACCCTAAGAGAGATTCGCGAAGATCAAACGAAAGAGAGAGAGAATACACTTTTTAGTCTGCTTCAGCTTTTGCTCTGCTTCCTTTTATTTATACAAAGTCCATTTTTCTTATTCCAGAAAGTGGTGGAGTTTTGCAGGGTAAGACTACGTGTTTTATTTTGGACCGTTAGATTTGATTCTTTGTTTACCGTCGGATTTTTAGTTTTATTAAATTAATTTACTTTTAGATAAGAAATACCACGTGGGCCACTGACAAACGTACTTGGCCTTTTTTATTCGTTAACGTACCTGGTCTTTATTTTCTTTTCACGTATCTAGCCTTCTAAGCATTTTTTTTTTTACTTACGTGGCACTAAATCGCGTTTGATTATTTTTTAAATCAGGTCGCCTTTTTTTTTCCCTTTATTCTGCGTTTCGCGTTTCGCGTTTCGATTAGAACTTGGGATTCTTTGCTGATTATCAGCAACAAATCACAGAATTAAAGAGACTATATGATTCGAAAGTACAATTTATTTATTTTATCCAAAAAAAATATAAATTCGAATGTTTTCATTACATAATACTCTCTCTATTTCAATTTAATTATTATTCTAGGCTTAATTTTTTTTTTTATATTATTTATCATTCTGCAATTTCAATACACATTTATAACCAATTTTTCTATTTTTATTTTTATTTTGATTTTTAAACTTCTTAATTACTTATACTTCTTCCGTTTTAAAATAATTGTCATTCTGGAGTTTTTCACATAAATTAAGAAAACATATTAAAAATCTGTTTTGTCCTTAATTAATATAATGTTTTATTTGATATGAGTAATTAATAAACTGAAAAGTAGGGATAAAAATGGAAAAATTAGTTATAAATGTGCATTGAAATTGCAGAATAACAAGTAATATAAAACAAAAAATTAAGGCTAGAATGACAATTATTTTGAAACGGAGAAAGTATCAAATAAAATAGTTCATTAGTTAGAGGTAAAACTGAAAATTTAATAATTTTTTAATTTGTATGAAGTTTTCTAGAACGATAAATAATTTGAAACGGAGAGATTAGTAGATAATACTAGTACAACCTTTTAATAATAACCACGTGATTGTCTGTGGAGAAGCACGTGCGCCGAGATGCTTCACTTTAATCGAGAAAGCCCCAACCCAAGAGGCAAAGGAGAGGCCAAAGTAATGACCTTTCCCCTTCGCTCGAAACTCGAAATAACCCTCCTTTCTTGATTCCTGTATCCTTCGGCGAACAAAACTAGATTAGCCAATCAGATTCATACCTACTCAGACCCAGACCCGCTTAAATCGACCCGGATCCGATTAGGGTTAACGGGTCGGATCCAGTGATCCGTCACTTCTAAATTGGGAAAGTGTGTTGGATGAAATTTTGAGTCGAGGATTCGTCAATGGAGGATTCAGGAATCTCTCTTCGACCAAGTATTTATCACAGACCGATAAATCTTAATGATTTAGATCGTTTGGAGCAGATCCATCGCGACATTTTCCCAATCAAGTATGGATCTTACTTCTTTTGTTGGAGTGATTTTTGAGTTTTCATTAGATTTGACTTTCCTAGTTTGATGTATTGTGAAAAGATTTTAAAGTATTGATTTTTAATTTTGGTTATAAGGTATGAGTCTGAGTTTTTTCAGAGTGTTGTGAATGGAGTTGGTATTGTCTCATGGGCTGCTGTTGATCGGAGCAGGCCTGATGGTTACTGTGATGAACTTATTGGTTTTGTTACTGCCAAATTCGTGCTTGCCAAAGAAAGCGAGGTCAGTTTTTTCAAGAAATTTTGTGATTACAAGCAATGTTCTTGCAAGGTCATGTAAATTTTAGATCTTGAGTGTCTGAATGGTTTATAATGTTTATGGTTTAAGCTTGGTTTGTGGTTCTATTCACGAAATGGGTATTATTATTTTTTTGGATATGTCTTTGTTCTGTAACCTTTTGGATTTGTGAGCAGAATTTTTGTGATTACAAGCAATGATCTTGCAAGGCTCTGTAAAGTTTAGATCTTGAATGTTGAAATGGTTTCATAAAGTTTATGGTTTTTTAGGTTGGTTTGTGATCCTGTTCTCAAAACGGGTCTTTGTTCTGTAAGCTTTTGGATTGTTGTACAGAAATTTTGTGATTATAAGCAATGATTTTGCAAGGTCTTGTAATGTGTAGAGTTTGAATGGGAGTTCATGAGGTTTATGGTTTTAGGTTGGTTCGTTATCGTGTTCACTGAATGGGAGTTTTTGCAAAGTGATCCAATTGTGAAAAAATCTTTAGAACTGGAGCAGCTTGTAATATTGTTTGAGTCATGATTGAATTATGGGTTTTGAGCGCTCTCTACTTATCGCATTTATCGGTTATGCAAACTAGTCAAGTGCTGTTATTTTTATCTTCTTATATCTATCTTCATCAGCTGGCAGATGGTTTCTGTGTCTTGCACAGATAGATGATCTAATACGTTACGATTCTTCAAAAGGAGAGGATACTTTGATCTACATCTTGACACTCGGAGTTGTAGAAACATACAGAAACCATGGAATCGGTATGACTCGTATAATCAATCTGCAACCTGTTTGTGTGGTCTATAATTTCTGACTTTTCTGCTTCTCTTTTTTTTTTGTCAGCAATGTCACTTATTACTGAGGTGATTAAATATGCTTCTAGTTTATCGATGTGTCGAGGAGTTTACCTTCATGTGATTGCACACAACAATCCCGCGATCCGTTTGTACCAAAGATTAATGTTCAGATGCGTGCGGAGATTAAACGGTTTCTATCTAATCAAACGACAGCATTTTGATGCGTTCTTGTTTGTCTACTTCATCAACGGTTCTCGATCTCCTTGCTCACCCCTGTAAGTTACTCACAAACAGAGAGAACATGCCTTCGATGATCATAGATAATATAATGGTTTGAATGAATTTGGGAAATGGTTTTAATTGCAGAGAGGCTGCAATGTTTGTTGTGAATTATATGAAGAGTGGGATCAAGTCGGTGGCGTCAAAGCTGACTAAGAAGAAGGAGAAAGGTTTGAAATGGCTGATTTGCAAAGACACAGATTGTGTCTTACCTACACAAACCAAACCGAACCTCGGATCATCGTCCGGGTACAAATTCATTTAAATAAACTATAGTTTTGATTCATTTGATTGTTCATTGTCATCTAATCTCTATAATAAAAGGTATAACGTCCTAAAACTGTAAATAGTCACCGTTATTGATTGAGTTACATTGATTCAGGTTTGGTTTCGGTTTAAATTTTTCAATACCATTTTTTACGGTTTGGCTCGGTTCGTTATGCTCATCACCATTACGTGTTAATAGAGTGTTTTGGAAGTTCTTAAGAGATTTTCACCACCCATCTTAAAATAGTTAATTAACCTTTGTAGAAAATAGCTTTATTGCATCATTGGCGATTATCCAAAAACAAAAGTAACCAGCTTTTGATGTCAAAAAATAGCTTAGACAATAAATTTATTTACTTCCCTCCAAAAATTCCTAAAAAAAAAGTCGATCAAAGGCCAAAAAGAAAGAAAAAAGGTAAGAGTTTGTTCACGGTGGCAATGGCGTCTTCTTCTTTTTCTTCCTTATGCGTTATTACCTTCCTCCTCTTTGCGCCGCTCTGTTTTTCACGTGAATCACCTTCGCAAATCCCAAATGGAACCCTAGATCTCTCTTTACTGTGGTACGGAAGCTTCACACCGGTACAAAAGGAGAGGGTTCGCGATTTCATAGAATCGCTAAACTTCGATGCCAAGGACGGTCTTGACCCGAAAGTATCTTCGTGGTGGAAAGTGGTGGAGAGTTATCTAGAGAGGTTTGAGGTGAAAGAGATTTACCAACAGAAGTGCAACAAAACCGTAGCTCCAAGGATTAAGGTGAAGATTGTCCGGAGTTATGTGGATGAGAAGATGAAGTATGGAAAGGATTTGACAATCGATAACAGTGAGAAACTGGTTGATACAGCCATCGAAAATACATCGAAAGTGATCCCGGTGATATTGCTTGCGTCACAAGTTAGGACTCATGACTTAGGGTTAGGGTTTTGTAACGAAACTTGCCAAAAATATTCCCTCCAACTCAATAACATCAAAGGTTTGATTTTTTCATCCTCTCGCGACGATACTACTACAAACTACTATATTATATCGAAATCTTGATTAAATTGGGATACTTATCTATTTTGTGAAAAAAATATTGATTTTTCTACATAATTATGTAAATGCACTCAGGTGGAGAAAAACCACAACCGTACATAATGTTGAGCAACCCGGAGGTGGAATGTCCCGGAGAGTGCGCTTGGCCTTTCCACATGGCCGATAAAGGTCCACGTGGAATGACTTACCAACCACCAAGTGGCGAAATCGGTGCTGATGCATTGATTATTCAGCTAGCCACCGGTTTAGCCGACATCGCCACCAATCCAGCTGTAACCGATCTCTTATTCAAATCCGAAGTACCGTACAACACCCTCAAAAGCAACGGCTCTTCGAATTATATCGTGGACCCTGCAACCACGTGCTTTCGGGTTTTCGGATCCGGAGCTTTTCCAGGTTTCACCGGGAAAATTCGGGTTGACCCGGTAACTGGTGGAGCATTTAATTCACATGGAATCAACCACTTGAAATTCTTGATTCCTTCTATTTGGGACCCTAAGACCAAATCTTGCTGGACTCCTATGTAACCGTTGTTATTATGTTCATCAGTTTTTATTCTTTTGATGAAATTTAACCTTTTTAAAGCTTGGTTTTAATAAAGGTTATGGTGGATTATTTGTTGTTGGAAATTGTTCAGTATACATTTGGAGTTGGACCGATCATCGTGTAAATTGAATTCTGCGAGAAAAGAAAATCTCTTTCATTTATTAGTGAAAGGATAAATTTATTTGGCATATATAAAACGCTAACAAGTAAGAAAGTAAATTTCGACGATTTGTAACTATTCATGAGTTTAGAAAATCTGAACAATGAACTAATGTCTTTGATTGGCCAATGAAGAAGAAGTTCAAAATTTAATAAGGATGTTACGAAATTAGTTGTCTCTTTGTCATCATATAATTAATTTAATCCTATAAGTGACTACAATTATTATTCATCGTAAATAGATAGGATCATCCAAATAAAGAACCAAATAATTTTCGTATGTTACTATACAATTAATCGTCAAACATCTCTGACCTTATATATATAGACTCCCATTGTTCAACTTCTTCATTGCAATTGTCTCACAAAGGATTAGTCTTTGATATGGGAAAGGGAAAGGTATGTTCACTAGCTAATATGGTGATTTTTTTGTGTAATCGTATATTATATATTGAGACTGATGATAATTTTTTGAACTAAAGAACAAGCAAAATAGAGGATCAAACAACGATCAAAATGGAGGATCAAACAACAAGCAAAATGGAGAATCAAATAACAAGCAAAATGGAGATTCTGATAAGTCTGATAAGAAGAATCAATGCAAAGAAATTGTTTTGAAGGTTTACATGCACTGTGAAGGATGTGCTTCACAAGTTTCCAATTGCTTGAGGGGATATGACGGTATTTTTTTTTTTCTTTCTATTTTAATTTACATTTTTTTCAATCGGTAGTAAGTTGTGCTATTATCTTTGTACCAGTATATGTTTCTGTAGTAATATGAAATCTTGAGAAGTTGTCTTTAGCTCACATAACGGCATAACCAATAATCTCTCCTTAATCTAGTTCTTAAAATATCATTAAAAATAGGATTTTACCGTTTTCTTTACACTCATAAATTATTACAAGTGTTTGATATTATTGCTTTTCAGGGGTTGAGCAAATTAAGACAGAGATTGGAGACAATAAAGTGGTTGTGTCTGGGAAATTTGATGATCCATTGAAGATTTTACGAAGAGTGCAAAAGAGATTTAGTAAGAATGCCGAGTTAATCTCCCCAAAACCTACCCCTAATAAAGATCAGAAGAACGAGCCACAACAAAAGAAAGAAGTAAGCTTTCTATATCTACATTAAACTTAAATTTGATAAGTAATAAATACCAACCATCATTTAATCATTTGATTTTCTGTTTTGATTACAGAGTACACCACAGATCAAAACTGCAATTTTAAAAATGAACATGCACTGTGAAGGATGTGTTCATGAAATCAAACGAGGCATTGAGAAAAT
Source organism: Arabis hirsuta (assembly GCA_964056655.1). Classification (NCBI taxonomy): domain Eukaryota; kingdom Viridiplantae; phylum Streptophyta; class Magnoliopsida; order Brassicales; family Brassicaceae; genus Arabis; species Arabis hirsuta. Next base: position 42,911,953 of record OZ053301.1, read on the forward strand.
AAAAGGTAATATACATTTTTAAATTTAATTATAATCAGATACAATATCAAACTACTATAAAACCAACTTATAACATGTTTGTTGATATTTGACAAATTAAAAGGTATTCAATCTGCGGAACCAGACCGGTCAAAGTCAACGGTAGTGGTACGAGGAATCATGGACCCTCCAAAACTTGCGGAGAAAATCAAGAAAAAGCTTGGGAAACATGCAGAGCTTATAAGTCAAAACACAGAGAAAGGCAAAGATAATAAGAACAATAACAAGAACGAAGACAGTGATGGAAACAAAATCTTTAGTTACCCTCCTCAATATTCAACCCAAAATCATCTTTATCCTTCTCAGATTTTTAGCGACGAAAATGTGCATTCGTGTTCGATCATGTGATTTTTCGACCCGTGAATGGAAGTCCGATTATATGAATCTACGAAAAGAAGAAAGCAATATGTATGATTCATACGAAGAAAGGCAAAAGCAGAGTATGTACTTGTGAAAAGATGTGAAAAGAAGGGAGAGAAAACATTCTTCTTATTTAAAATCCCATTTCCCCTATAAATAATCTTTAGATTAAGGAAAGTGATTTTGAGATTTCAAATAAAAATTTTACAAATATTAAAATTTTGGTAAGGGGATTGAGTTCTTGGAAGACTTTTAGTTTGTTGAAAACCTTGAGGAAACATTTGTTTTCTACAATTATTCAATAAAAATTGTGTAATGTGCCAATTCACAATTTTTTTTTTGGTTGTTTGAAACCAAAAATATAGATTTATGCCTTTGGAGGGGGTCGAACTTGTTACCAAAATTAATCGATCAATGTTTTTCTACTGATGATGATTCGTAAATATAATTACTTTTCGATAGTGTTAAAAAGAAAGAATATGCCGAGGCCCTTGTAAGCTAGTGGTTACTCCATTCTCTTGGCACCTTTCCCTCAAGGGTTTGACCCCTATTTATTTTTGTGTAAGAAATGGGCTAGTGAGCCGGCTCGCTGTGGCCCACATTGCCGGGAAAAAAAAAATGTAAGGTTTATTTTCGTAATATAATACAAACTGAAGGTACTTTTTGCATTTATCTCAAAAAGAAAAAAGGAAAGTGAGGAGGATATGATTACTTTCGATTTAGGGTTCATCAGAATTTGAAGTCTCTGTTTTCCAAAGGCGAAAAGGTTCTGTTTTTGATCCAGTTTTGATTGCAGAAGACAAATCTGGATCCTGGGTTCACTTTCAAGTAAGTAAAGAGATGATCTTTTGGTGTATCTGTCCGGGTCAAATCAGTTTATGTTTCGGTTCTGTTTTTGTAGATTTGAGCGTCAATCTTTATACCTATTGGATTTGTTTCTGATCGAATAATCTATTTGGATTTCTTAGCTTTAAGAAAAATTGCAATTTGGCGAATTGGTTATTGAATGTTCATTTTTGCAGGAATGAGTTAAGAGTTTTTAAAGTGAAATTTGAGATGTCAGTTAAAGCAAGGAGGATTTCTGGTAGATTAGAGCCTGTAGTAGCTAAGGTTAATTATGCATTTGATCCAGTAGACGATGACAAAATCATAAGAAACCGGCTTTTAACCCGAACCACGACCACTCGAGGTGAACCTCCGTTGAAGAAACTTCAGAAGAAGTTCACTTCTTTTGTAATCGAAGTGGATAAAGAAGAAGATAACTATAACGATTGCGGTAGGCTTGCGAAAGCCTTCTTGCAGGAACTTTCTACTTTCGAGATCCCGCTCTTGAAGAGCCAAGCGGTTGTAGAAGCAAACCTTAGAGAGAAAGAGAGCTTTGATGAGGTGAAAGATGAGACTGAAAGGCAGATAACGCAGGCGAAAGCCGAGATTGAAGAACTAAAGAAGCAGCTTGAGGAGAGTAAAATAGAGAGACAGCATAAAGAAGAGTGTGAGACGATAAGGAAACTGATTTCTGCGCAACTGCCGAGGTCAGAGACAGAGAAGGTCATTTATGAATTGAACAAGGAGATTGCTGAGCTTGAAGCCGAGAGCACTGCAAGTTGGAGATTGCTTGAGCTAAGGAAGAAGCAGTTTGCTTTGCTTTTGCATGTGGTAATGTTAAAAAAACGAATCTTTTAGTTTGCTGTTTGAAGTTTGTGTTTGTGAAATTGTGATTGTGAACTTTGTTTTTGGGCAATAGGTGGATGAGTTGCAGAACACAATGGAAGATGAGCAGAAGAGTTTGATGGACGAGATTCAGACATCGTTGGAAGATCAGAGGAACATAACCGAGGCCATGTCTGTGGATTAAACTCAAAATATGAATACTTTGTAAGAAGAATTCTACATTGTATCAAATGATTGTTTTGTCATCTATTTCTGGTTTCTGATGTGCCTATTTATTGATCCGAATTGGTGTGTTCGGTTTATCGAAACCCGTGATTCGGGTCGAAGAACTGAGAAACAAATATGGTTTCTTTCGAATGCAGACCCAAGAACCTTTGTGTAAATATGGCAGGTCTTTGTAAACGTTGTTCTTATGAGATGGAAACTTGTTAAGAAATCGCCAGTGATTATGAGTTTTGTGTGTATAAACACCAATTCTTGGTAATGTAATGAGCTAATTTTAATCCAAGCACAAATACAACTTGGGAATTGTTGAACCGGATTTAATCCTAGGAATTTTAATTCCGGTTTTAGATTTGGATTACTCGGTTTATGAATCGTAGGAGTCACACTCGGTTTTGTATGATATCGCTTTTATAGTTTTATTGAATGGAAGGACTTTTTAATAAATAAATTTTAAATTAAAACCTTTTTCCTTTATTGACGTGGATTTTAGGTTTTTGGGTGTTTCTGATCTTTAGTCTAATTTTGTTTGGTGCTGTTTCTATTTTTGCTCTCGAGAATTTTTCTCATAATTGTGATTGCTTAACGAATAATTTCCTGCAAAACTATATCCACAAGTAAAGCTTAGAGTTGGTTTTTGGAAATAATTAATTATTAATTAAAAATAATAATGCGACCGACTAACCAAATAGGCTTTATAGTCCAAATGTAGGTTTCTAATTTGAGCAGCATTAGTGTTCGTATATTAACACACGTTTCTTCGTTATTTACTTGTTTCTCTCCATGTCACAATCTTAACACTAAATATTAACTTTGAGTGTTTAATTTGAACTTGGAATTCCAATGTTATCTTTTTGCTTTGACTATAAAGTTTTTATTTTGAATTAAACATTTGTTCTTACAAATATATCCCATATTATTCCACTTTACCCAATATAAGAAGATGGCATCATTGAGAAAATGCGATATATTAGTGATGCAAACTGTATATTTATAACACAATCAAACTGATAAGTAAAGTATATAATTATATAAATATTGCTTCATTAACCCGGATAGAATTTAGTGTTTCTGAATTAAAACCAGAATGAAACTAACTTCGAGTTACTTCTCTAAAATTAAAAGAGTTTCCCAGTAGAAAAGAAAAGAAAAATGCTATGTGTAATGTAAAATTTCATTGAAAGTACTAATCAGTTTTTTAATTTTTTTTGCATATTTTGTAGTTGTTTTTAATTTAATTTTATAACCTATGTTGCTTGTGATATAAAGGCGACCACGAGTTTAAGATGTAAAATGATGTTTTAAATGCTACCCTCTGTTTATCATACATCTCTTTTGTCTCCTCTTAAAGTCAAACAAAGATAATAGAAAAGTGATTGTGTCACTTTCGAGACTCTAATATTAGTTCACTTCTTCTTAACCATCCCCAACTAAATTTGAATTCTTAATATTTAAAAGAAAAAAAATAGACATAGTCACATAGGTAATAACTATAATTTCAACCAACCATTTTAAACCATCAATTTATTTTCTCTAATATAAATACTGTAGTTTGGAGTTGTAAGCTCTTATACATGGAAAACAATTACTAACTCCACACTTCTGAAATCTAAAATGACAGATTAATATAATACACGTATATGATCATCAGTTTTGTACATGTATCAACGTTTTTGTATATATGGTCGATAAAAAAAAAATAAGACAAACTGTATGAAAATTAATTAACAATATATATGTATATATCTATATCCACAGAAAAAATAACGCTAATGTATTTCTTCAGTCTCTATTCACGAAATGGCCAAGGGTCCGAATAAGTTTGCCTGCAAAGAGAACAAACCAAAAAAAAAACTAATAAGAACTCGTCAAAGTTCAAGACTATAACAAACAAAAAAGACAAATATATGATCTCTAACTTACTCTATGATCTCTTTCCAGTAAGAATCACTTGTTTCATCATCAATTATGTCACGCCATGGCTGATGATCTTCTGTGAAGGTTGAGGTCGATGAAGGGTTTGAAGTATGATCATTATGCTTCAAAATCTCCTTTTCCTTGATCATCATTTGGCTTTGCTTAGACTCGTCAGGAGATACCGAAATCAACGGTGGAATCGAATTCTGATCATCTTGATGAGAAACTACTCGAATCGGGCTAGAAAATGAATCAAGAGGTTGACTATCAATGTGAGAGAGGCTTTGGGTTGGATCATAGAGATTTTCACTAGTATTTTGTTGGTTCTCGAAGAAAGAAGATTGGCCAAAGAGATTATTGTTGGTAGGATGATGAATGTCAAACGAAGAAGAAGAGGTATTATTGTTGTTGGTGTTAAGGACTTGAATCATACTATGTAACAATTGAGCCTTTGCAATACTTGTTGCATCCAATTGTATGTTTTGATTCAGAGTCAAGAGGTTGTTGAAATTTGCGGCAGCTAGAAGTTGCGGTAGAGCAGCTAAAACGTTTAGATGGTCGGTTCTTGGTCTATGTGTCACGGGATCGATTCCCATTTGAAGAAGTTTCTTTCTAATATGTGTGTTCCAATAGTTTTTGATTTCATTATCCGTTCTTCCTGGGAGATGACCAGCTATAGACGACCATCTAAAAAAGAGGAAAAAAAAAACGAATTAAATTGATATAATTTTTGATGGGTTAGTTAAGCGTTATACGTATTATAAAAAAATTGTCAAGCTATAATTAACGAGATAATTAATTATAGACATGGAAATATTGAACATTGACGAGTACGTATGCATGCACCAAGAAAAATCCAGTGTAGTAGGTTTTTCATTTGTATTCTTTTTATACCTCCACTATCAAAAACTATACACTTTTAGACTAATATCACTTATATGTCATATATATAAAAGACTAATGAAACAGAAATTAGAAGTTTATAGCCAAAAAATTGTTAAAATCACACATAATAAAAGAAAATTAAAATTTTGTAGAATGAATTACTTGTTTCCAAGAAGAGCATGAAGGTTGATGATGGTTTGCTCTTCCTCAGCAGTAAAGTTTCCTCTTTTGATGTCTGGTCTCAAGTAGTTAGTCCATCTCAATCTGCAACTCTTCCCACACCGGTTTAAACCGGCTTGCTTGGGAAGAGCTCTCCAGCTCCCATGACCGTGTTTTCGTATGTGATTTATCAGTTTCTGATCTTCTTCTGGCGTCCATGGCCCTTTCTTTGATCCGCTCTCATCGCAGCACGGTGATCTTCCCATTTTATTGTAACATCTATTGATGTACCTGTAAAAAACATTTTGACATAGATTATATAGCCACCAAATGGACTTAAATTAACAAAAGTGGGTGTTAATGAACAAAATTGCTTCAAAACAAAAGTATAGATATCCTTTATATGATAACAAAGTAAACACACTTTTGAGAAGAAATCGGATTTAGAATTACAAAAGAAATTTGTTATTGTATACCGATGAGGAAGAGGGAGAATTTGATAGAGAGAAGAATGGTGAAGCCAGGATCTTAATCAATGAGGCTTAAGTGTTTTGGTCTTTGCTTTATATATAGAAACATAGAAGAAGGTTTCGTCTTTGTCTTGCGTCTTGTCGGAACAAGGTTTAGTTAGCTTTTGTGACGTGTACTTTTGACTTTAACCCTATCACAAAAGTGTTATGACAAAAATGCCCTTGATGAAAACTAGAAGAAAAATGAAGGGGAGAAGAAGAAGATGTTCAAGTTTGTGAAGCAATGTTTGGAATAAAAGTTGCTGCAACTAATTCATGTTGACAATGTAAACCTTTTCAATTTTTCTAAAAAATAATTCAGAATAAAAAGTTAGTTACTCGCAAGAGCTAAGTATTCGAATAATGAATATACTACTCTCGTAGTAGTTTAAATTGCAATTCAGTAAATAATAAACAAAGAAAATAGGGATTTAAAATTGAACTCATAGATTTCGGCATAATTATCATCGGTTTTTATTTTTCTTTGTTTTACATTTAGCGATTTTTTTACAATCTTGCAATAGTTATCGTAGTTGGTTTGAATTTCTATCATGTTGATGATTCTCCACTCTTATTATATATTCTACTATTTCCATATAAAGAGTTTTGCATCACCTTTAAACAAATAAAAAGGTTTTGCATCACCCTTTTACTTCCCGTGGAACTAACTCATTTCGAACCTATTCCCCGAGTAGATTTCCACGTACGTGAAAACAAATAAGATAATTTATCTTTTTTCAGCAAATAATTTATGTTGATTAACAGATTATATATATGAATTGAATTCGAGCTGTGATCGTGTATGTTTATGCGCTATGGGAATAATTATTTAGATTTTTCAAAATATAATTTATAATGTTATACGTTGACCCCAACTATTTATGAAAACATATTGCATAATAGAAATGGACAGTTAGTGTCTATAATAGTATGAATTACTGGTCATTGGTCAACTAATGACACATCTCAACCATACACATCCATATTATACTTTAATTATTTGAACCGCGTTATGTCTAGTTCCTACTCTATATTCAAACTGATAAAATTAAAATTTTTAATGGAACTGTAAAAACTGTAAAATGACCTTTTTAACCGAAAAAAATACAAAAAAATATCTTTGTACCTATATTTTTGTTTTGGAATGTGTGTTTTATATTAAATATCTATATATTCATGTAATATACATACATATTTTATAATCCCTGCTTTAAAACATCTCATATATAATCCTTTGTCTATATATCTAAATGAAATTTAATCAACGTTTTGATATGGTTGTTCGTTATTGGTATAAATCTAGTTTTAAGCACATTAAGACACGCAAACTATTTTGTTCGAGATCATATAAGCCCATGGGACCCCCCAAAACCCTAACATTTTCTAACTACTAGATTTTTTTCTTGATCTTTGTACGTAAAACTTTCTACGTGGCCTATATATATACTTTGCTGACATCAATTTTAAATATGAATAAGCCTAATACACACACCGTATCTGTACATTTAAGCGTCTATTAACGATTAATCAATCGTTTAGACATCCAAAAGTAAATTATTATGCGGTTTTGGTCAATTCGCGAAATATTGGTAAATACTAAGTACAAGAATAAACCCTTTGTAATTCACAAAGAAAAGAGTTGCCAAAACGAAATAATGCTAAAATTAAAATCTCCTCAAATTAATAAAAGGACAAAACTAAATTATCTTAATCCATGTCGTAATTTTCTCCTTAATGCACAAACCAACGCCATAAACCTATACATACGGACGTTAATCCTTTTTATGTGCTTTTAAATACGTACTTGTACACGGCACATACAATAGAATCAAGTATAATGTGTGTATTATTATATACGTACACATATAATTAAACCTTCAATATTTGCTAAAAGACAAAAAGAAATTATACACTCACGGAAGCTAAAATCTGACTGTATATTGCTATAATACTCGCAACTCCCAAAGCATAACACAACATAACTTAAATAGTAGTAATTGATTAACTTAATTAATCATAAAATGCTCAATTATCTTCTACGAGCCATGCAAAGTAACGTCACGTTAAGATTTAGAGGACGGATTTTTTCATGCACTGTCACTAGTGGACGAAACCAGATTGAATCTTATGATGCTTATGTTTTGGTCTTTTAGTCATACTTTTAATTCGTTTGAGCTCAAAAAGTTAAGTATAGCTAATTAAAAAAGAAAAGTAGAACAAATTCACATACGTTGAAACCAAATACATCCACATGTTAAATGTATACGCTTTAATTACGCAACATCAGAGTAAAGTCGGTCCAATTTTTTATTTATTAAAAAAAACAAGAAAATATGTATAAACTCAAGATGAATGGAACAGATGAACAATCATATCTCTTTTACTTTCTACGTATACTTTAGCAGTAAACAAAGGTTACGTTTAAACTAGAGACTTGCTTATATTTAAACAACGATTTTACCTTTCTCGACTTCGTTATACGTTTAAAAGTCAAAGATCACGAACACACAACTTTGACTTTCTTGCAATGTATAAATATTTGGGATAGGAGAATATAAAAAATTAATTACTTTTGTTAACCGTGAGAAACTTTAAGTTCTAGTCCGTTAAATAAAGAGTTGAAAACTCTTTGTCAAAAAAATTACGTACCGTGAGAAATTTGCATCGCAAGATACTACCAGTTTTCAAAGATTCATAATTAGTTAAAGCTCTTAGAGCACATCGGCGAAAAACGGTAAATAGTATGTAAAAGTAATAATATTATTATTTTTATTTAAAATTAAATTATATAAATAAATATAATCTCTTGTTGATAGTCTCCGAAATGAGAGGTTTGAGAGATTGGTTTTTCCTTCTCTCTCTTCTTTTACTGTTTTTTTTTTTTTTTAAATTGCTAGAACTCCACTTCAGAGCCTTCGATGTACGTGCTCTTAGTTATTAAGTTGTTCACAGTCAAACCATTTTAGAAAAATCTAATCAATGGGGATCGGAGTAACTTTTTGTATCTAATATAATAAGAAATATTGGTAAATACTAAATACCATGATTTTTATCTAATAAAAATGTTGTGCCATATCTTCTTCTTCATCTTCTCTCCATCTCAGATTTTTTCTCCTTCAAATGAAGATTCTTGTTTTAGTTTTTGGGTTTCAAGTATAAAACCCAACCAAAATTTTGACAAAAAGGAGAGAATAATTATAGATTCATACCAGATAGCGACGGTATGATTCAATCTCCATCTTCTCCTTCATCTTCTCCATATCGATCTCCATCTCCATCTCCATCTCCATCTCCTTGTTAGATTTATTCACCTACAAATGAAGATTCTTCTTTTAGTTTCTGGCTTTCAGGTATAGAAAGCCGACCAAATTTTGAAAGAAAAGAGAGTAATTATAGATTCATACCCGATAGCAACGGTATTGATTTAGTGCTGAGGTAGGAAAAAAAAAAAAACGAGAAGTCACGAATTTGTTTTTCACAATCTCTACAAATAAAAAACAATGAATAATCTCAAAATATTATACGGATAATCTAAACATTACCAAACCCAACGAGAGCCACAGCTCCAAGATCAGCGAGAAACGAAGTTTCATCAGGGCCTACAATTGAAACAAATCGAAACCCTAAGATCGATTTTTTTTTTTGGTAAACATGTTAAGACCCTAAGATCGATTTTATAGACACTTGCGAATTTTTTTAGAATACATGTGAGAATAAGAGAACGTTACCGATCCATTTAGATAAGGAAGTGAAATTGCGGCGAGACACGGTCGATCTCCATCCCTCCGCAACGGCGGATCTCAGCTTCTCCATCATCGGCGGCATAATCGGAAATTAGGGTTTGCTATAACTTGACTTCTACGTCAAAAAAGATAATATATGTATCATATAGGCCTGAACTGTTGGGCCCAAGCCCACCATTTTCACATTTAACTTGACACTCACGTTTCTTTATTTAATCTGACCAACCATCTAAAACCTCACATTAATAACAACGAATAACAGAGTGAAGTAAAAAAAAAATCAAAAGAAGAAAAGAATCATAAACCAACAACTTAATACAAACCTATTTCATAAACCCCAAAAAAATCAAAATTCAAAAGGTGAAGAGAGATGTGTGTATATGTAATAAGCAAGATTCTGCAATACCTCGAAAAAATGAAGTAATCAAAAGAGATGATGGTTTTTATTTATTTCTGATTCACCGATCCTTTCTTCTTGAGAAGATTCCCAACTTTACCAAACAATGTCTTCTTCTTCTTCTTATCTTTCTCCTTCACCACCTCATCTTCTCCAGTTAATCCAATCGCGGTTCCTTCCATGTTTTCGGGTGAGGTTTTCGTGTCTTCCTCTTCTTCTTTTAGTGACTCTTGCTCTGGTTTCCCATCTTTCTTCTCAATCTGACAACTTTCCCACATTTTTAGTTCAACTTCAACTGTATCATCATCATCATTATTCTTCTCTCTGTCCTCCTCGAGTTTCTTGTTCATGCCATTCATGGTTTCTACTTTAGAACACTTCTCTTCTGCACTTCTATGACCATTCTCCTCAGAAAACTCAACCACCTTTGGAAGCAAATCATACTCTCTTTCACTCTCACTGAGCTCACCGTTCTCTTCTCTATGTTTCTTGACCAATGCATCCTCGAGTAACTTCGATAACTCCTTGATCTTATTCAGAGAATCATCCTGTTTCACTCTCAGTTCATCGTTCTCATGAACAACGCTTTGGAACTCAGTTTCTTTATCCAACATTTTCTCTTTTAGTTTCAAGCTTTCGGTTTTCGATTCCCTTAGAGTTTCTTGAAGATAAATCACCTCATCTTCCACTTCTTTAAGACTCTCTCTCATTTCTGATTCTTTCTTCCATGCTGCATCAGCTTCTTCCTTTGTCCTTTTAACCAAATTACCCAACCGGTTCATTTCTTTCCCCATTGAAGAAACTTCTTCATCAAATATCTTTACGTGGTTCACCAAACCGGTTTCTCTCATCTCCCAATCTACCATTGAACTCTCAAACTGTTTCTTGGTTTGTTCCACCGCACTGACAAGAACATCAATCTCATGTCTCGCCTCCTCGAGCATTTTCTCATACTTCTCATTCGTTGTTTTAATGACTAACTTCAGATCTTCTATTTGTGTTTCGTAATCCTGATCAACTTGACTCAACAACTTCTCTTTCAACTCGCGTGCTTCACTCGACACTTCTTGCAATGCCGAAGCTAAACTCTCCATTGCTTTCTTACTCTTCTCCTCTTCATCCTTCGACCTTTCCAGTTCTGACAAGATCTTGTTTTTGTCTTCCAAGAGCCTTTCAACATTTGAAGTAGCATCTTGCTCTTTCTTTAATGTCTGATTCTTCTCCTCCTTCACAGTTTCAAGTTCATTCTTCAGTTTCCATGCCTCTTCCTCAATCTTGGATAATTCTTCTTCTGAAATCTCTAGCCGCTTTTCAGATTCCTCAAGATCCTCCTTTTGTCTAGCAACCTTCGTCTCCAATAACCCGGTTTTCTCCTTAAGATCAGATATTTCAGATCCCATAGCGTGCAGTCTATCATTGCTTCCTTCAAGCTGTTTCGTCACAGACACCAGAGAAACCGAGGCAGATCTTTCCAGCTCATTAGCTTCCTCTAACTGTTCCTCCAATTCGTTGGCTTTGTTATGCCACTCCTCAGCAGAACCGTGCGCATAAGACTCTGCCATCTTCGCAGCTTCTAAGTCAACCTTAAGCTTCTCAATGATCATCTCTAGTTCCTTGACCTCTGCTTCAAAACATCTCGCTTTCTCAAGCTCTCTTTTCAAAACCACTATCTCTGCTCCTAGTTTTGAAGCAATCTCGTTGTTGGAGATGGTTTCCTTTTCTCTGGTTGAATCAAGCAAAGCCTTCAACCGTATTAACTCAGACGACAATATTTCAACTTTTTCTGCATGAATTGCAGCCACCTTACTAGCATCATCTGCCTGACTCAGAACCTTACTCTTGGCATCATTAGCTGCAGCCAATTCTTGGTTGACTTTCTCAAGCTCAATCCGAAGAGCAGCTGAATCGGAAGCATGTTGGTTCTTGATATTCTCGAGTTCTTTCTTCCATTCATCTTCTTTTCTCTGAACCGCCTCTATCCCCGCCTCAACAGCCTCAAATTTCTCAATTTCAAAATTCTCCTCAGCCTTTTTCTGAGCTTCTAAAGCCTCATCAAGTTTCCCATATGCCTCCTCGGCCTCTTTCCGCGCTTCTTTGAGTTCATCAAGTGCTTTAGCTTTTTCATTCTCGAGCAATGCTATCATCTCATTCGCTTTCCTCAAATCTTCCTTGATTTGAATCAGTCGAGGTTGCGGCTCTGATCCTTTCACACCCCGTGTATGAGTTTTCTACATACAATTATTAAACCAAATTGGATATCAACAACTCTCACAGCATAGTATTACAATACCAACTTAAGACCAACAACGCTTACTTCTGGTGGGGATGGAAATTTGGGAGACCTCTTTTCAGTAGAAGACTTTGAGTTAGAAGAAGCGCGATCTAGCGAATGCCGTGAATGTTGAATCGGTGAAGGAGAATCAGGTTCGGATCTAGTCGTTATCCGAGTCAGTTTAGGCACTCTTAGAGATGCTGGAGATGATTTTCTCAATGTAGTATCGGATAAACCAGTTCTGCTTCACCAAAACAACCGAGTCATGAATTTACTACACTTGCAAGAATCATGAATACAATTCTCAGTACACACACTAACAGAAACTTCAATAGTCCAAAATGCTAGTGAATAATTTAGTAACACAATAACTTAAAGATCTCAATCTTTTGGTCTGTTTATAAGAATCAAAAACCCAATCCGAAAGTGTAATCTTTTTTCTAGTTTTATGTATCTGGATTGGAACAAGAACTAGAATGTAGTCTCATGTCAAAACCAGCCGTATCAATGGAGGCTTAAAAGAACAAACTTAGAAAGTAAAACAGAAGACTAACAAAATCAAGAAAAAGACAACAAACTAAGAACTCGACATGGAATCGTCATTAAAATAAAAAAAAATAAGTGAAACAGATTAAAAAAATACAATCAAAGGAATAAAAAAGGATAATGTGCTACAAATAGATTCCTTACAAGATACGAGATTAAAGCCTGAACCTAGACCAGTTAGATCTACTCGATCATAACCAAATCTCTAACAACGAAGAAAACCTCAGAGACAAAACCCAGATCGGAATTTGAATCGACGAAATTATAAAGAGACAAAAAGGATCGGAGAGTGAAACTTAGGAAGATGCTTACTTGATCTTAGAAGCCATAGTGACAGTCTCAGTGAGAACTGAAATTGAAATTGAAATTGATACAATACAATGTCGAAAATCTTGAATCTGGATAATCAAATTTGCTCGAATTGGGTTTCTATTTTGGAGTAAAGATCAAGAGAGAGAATGATTTGGATCATCTGATTAAGGAAACGATTGATGAACTAACAGAGAAAATGATACAAGTTGGTGAGGTTTTTGTCTAGAGAGTGGCCACACTCCAAAAAAGCAAAAAGTATAAATAAATAAGTAAACAAAAATTCCGATTCGCTTTCCGATCCTACGAGATAAACGCAAACGATAACGACCAAATTAACGTATAAACACTAAATATTCGATTTAATCATAAGATTATGAGGTTAAAAGGACTAAAACGGATTTTAATGACGAAACTGGCCTTTTTGTTATAATAAAGCCTCAATCAAAGAAGAATAACCATTGTGCTAAAATAAATAAAAATATCATTAGTCCGATTCAAATGCAATTTTTAATGAATATTTTGATAGATACAAATTTCTTATTTTTGTTTCTCAAAAATATCACAATCAGAAAAATAAACTATTTTTATTTTAGAAAGCGTTACTAAAATTTTGCCAAAAAAGCCATTAAAACATAAAAGTAAGATTATTATCGATTGCATAGGATTAGATTGGCAATGTCAAGAGTAAGTTTGTGGTGAAGAAAATATACTGCGATCAAATTAAGTAATATACAGCAGTAAAAATAACAATATAATAAAAACATTGGTTATATAATATTTTTGATTTATAACTAATTGAATAATATTATAAATCAAATTTATATATTTTTAAAAAAATACATAGCAAACAACTTAAAGACATTAAAAAAACCAACCGCCATAATTTTGGACATTTAAAATCACTTTTAACCGTCTATCTATTGTTAATTTAAACCGATTACATAAAGTAAAAATCTTAGGAGGTGATTGGGGTTTAAACTGAGACTTAATTTTTTTTAAAAAGTTTTCAAAGTTCAATCACACTTTAATGTTCTAACAGTCCCAAAAACACTCCTTATTTTTCTCACAGCTTAAGTAACTAATTTTACTCTTGTTCCGTTTGTTTTTCTTAAAGCATGTAATTTGAGACTTTCATTTTTTTTAAAGTAATAGCCTAATTTTTAAAAGTCCAATTTTTTTACAGTTTTTTATCAAAATAAAAGTCTATAGTCAAAAATTTCTTCCAATCAACCCCTTAATTTACTAAAACAGAAGTCAGTTACAATCTATGTTGCATGGAAACTCCAAGCAAAGTGCGTTTCGCGTTTCGGAAACGGAAACGCGTTTCGGGAATATTCCATTTTTGAAACGTTTTGGAAACGCGTTTCCATTCCAGCACTGGAAACGTAATTTTTTGTTTTGGAAACAAATTGGATAATAGATTGAAAATATTTATTTGATGGAGCGAATGAAAATGAGAATGAAGATGATAGTTAAAATATTTAACTTTAAATGTTGTTTTCTTATCTTTAGTTAAATTATTTATAATATTTTTTATATTGGATTTGTGTTATTTGAAATATTTTAAGACCACTGATAATTTTTGTTTTGTGATATATATTTTGTTACATTAGATATATACGTTTCCAAAACGTTTCTGTTTCTTGTTTTTTAAAGAAAAATCGTTTCCACGTTTTCTAACGTTTCACTTCCGCGTTTCCGTTTTCGTTTTCATGCAGCTTAGGTTACAATTCTGTGAGACATGTATCACTTTTTTCTTTTAATACAATTTTTTTTTAATTTGGTGCCCGATTAATCTTCTTCCAACAACAAAATAATTGTCTTTCCTCTTAACTTCCCACTTTTATGGCACTATATATGATTTAAAACAATTTTTTTTCTACCGCTGCTTGCATTTAAATAATTTTACATTCAGCAAATTCATAACTTCTTCCACTTTCTTTGTTTCAAATATTTATAGTCACGTTTTATTTATTTTTAAGAAAAAAATAGAAAACATTAATTAAAAACAGAATTAAACTAGATTTTTTAGAAAAAAATAACTGTGTCGATTCCTAACTTTTATTTATATGATTTTTCTCTATTATTTTTATCCAATCTTTTTAAAATCTGACCGGTAACCGAATCGAAAAAACTTTTGGATCGTAAGTCATTATAGTCCGACTGGATTCAACCAGATTTGATGATATATTTTTTTTTTGCAAAACATTTCAATACTTATAACATTTGGAATAACTTAGCATTTTTAAAAAATAGTATATTTCAATATTTTAGATTAAAAACAATGACATAATATGATTAAAACAAACTCAATAGAGTAGAACATTCGAACTTCATTTGAAGTAGAAGTCTAAATGTTACTAAGTTTACAAATTCTATATCTATTTTTCTTTTTTTAAGAAACATAATTAATCAAAAATAAAAATAAAGAATTAAAAAGAAAAAAAAATCTCAAATTTAACAAAAAAAAAGATCTAAGAAAATATCAGATTTAACAAAGACGATAAGTGGACAAAGTCACTTACCTTTTGTTTATAATATAAAAATTGTAGTTTCATTAGTTAATGAACGTGTTTCCAATCTGTATGACACAATTTCGGGTTTGGTTTTCACAAATCAAATCTATTGTTAGTTGATATTTCATATCATCTTTGGTATTTTAAATATATAACTGAAACAATATATTTATGCGTTTTGTTTGTTTGATTCAGTTTGCAAACTGGATGTTTTAAAGCTAATGAAAATTTGAAAGTCATTCAGGTGGCTATTTAACATGTTCTCATTCTTCACAATTAAAATCATTTGATACTATTTTTATTCTTTTTACTCGAAAAATTAAAAAAAATTATTGTCAAAAATTTGTTTTATCTTTCACAAATATATATAATGATTTTATGCTTTTAAAAAGTACAAATGAACTGAATGTAAATTGTTCTTTAAAAGACATACATATATGTATAAAGTTAATTTTCTAAGAATAAACTTTTAATGTATAGCACGAGCCTTAATCTTATTATATAAAGTTTGATGCATCAAACGTGATAATTAACAAGATTGTGACACATGTCAGTCGATCGATTAGATTTTGACACGTGTTTACAAAATTTCAATTAAAACTTTCCATATATATCCTGCAAATCTTTTTTTTTTAAACTTATATATTTGTATTTATCAAGTAGATTATTAAAATCAATATATATATATATATATATATCAAGATTGTTCTTCAATATTAATAATATATGTGTAAAATTTTTTTAGTTCTAATAGACTTAGGTTTACATACTCAAATCGTCATTGATTATAATATTTTGTATTTATATAATAAGCGTTTGTGTTCTCTTAATCTTCTCAACAGACAATTTTAAACTTTGATAATCTTTTTGACGAATTTTATTTCAATTTTTTTATTATAAAATAACATCAATTATCCTCTTATTCGATAGGTAGGATAGATTACGTTGATCTAATTGTAATATTTTCATTCGCTTCCTGCAAATTGCAAGCTAAAGTTTTGTGCATCATTCACTTCTTGCAAAATTTGGGAATCAATTAAGTGAAAAAGATCTTATTAAAATTTAAAATTTTAGTTTGTAACTAAAAATATGAGTAATTCGTGAAATTTTTGAAAAATAGTTATATATGTAGATATATAAAAAATAAACTAATTCAATTAGGAATAGAAAAAAACTAATTATTTGAAAATAATTGATAAATTTAAATTGAAAAACTAATATACTAAAAAAAGTTAAAACAACTTAAAAACGGTGAAACTTCTCTATTAGTGGTGTTGCACTTTTTTTTTCCGCAGATTATAAAACATTTATAAAACTGAAAAATTCAAATTGGAGAATGAGTAATTAATTCAAATTTTTATAAAAAAATAGAGTAGTGAAGTATTAAAAACTAAATTATTTCATATATGAATAGAAAAAACTAATTACGTTAAATTTTTTAAAAATTACTTGGAAATCAAATAAAAAAAACAACTAAGATAAAAAAGTAACTCTTAAATTATTTTATATCAAGATTTTCAATGTTATTATGTTTATTTTCATGGGTGGTTTATTCATTTTTATCTTTTTGAATTTAATTTTTTTCACGGGTTTAAAATATTTTATCACAAATCCGCATATATACGAATCTTTTATCTAGTACTATATGAATTTTAAAGACATATTTTCTCCTGCATAGCATGGGCTTTAATACTAGTTAGCAACTAAAATAGTAGTTAGTTTTCAACCACAATAGTTTAAAGCTACCAATCAAATTCCTTATCATCATTTCATTGTCATCCTAATCATGTATAACAAAATAAAATGTAGCCAGAAGAAATTTATTTTATCTTATTTTGTTCAAATTATATTTACCAAGTACATATATGTGTGAAATATATAATTTCTCTCACGCGTGTCTATATACTGTAAAAAAGTTAATTAAATTTCTAAATTTTTTTTTTGGTGAATAATTAAATTTTTAAATAACGCTGTATCAGATTATAAGACAAATACATATGCGTTTGAAAATAAAATCTCACTTGGAAAAGAAAATCTCTCTTCGAAAATATTTTGGAAATTTGTAGCGGGAAAACGGAGGAGGATTGTTGGCGGGAACTATATACAAATATTCCCTTAATTATTTTATTAATTTTTGGTATAGGAAATTAATAGCTGAATTTTGTAATTTGTAGATATTAATTTACTCCAGCTTCTATGGGAAGTTTCAGAAACTTTAAGCTCTAAATCGAATTTACTTCCATCGAAGCGAAGGGCGTTCCAATTCCGTTAGGGTTTCGATCTAGAGCAACTAAATCATGTACGGAGGCGAGTTTGACGGCAACGCTGCTTTCGCCGGCGGCGGTTTCATGCCTTCTCAGGCAACTACTCAAGCCCCTGACTCCTCCAATTTCAAGGTTTGCTCTCTCTAATCTTCTTCTCCCTCAAAAAATTTGATAAATCCTTTCCGCTTTTTGTGTAATCGATGCTTAAGATTCTGCCGAATCATGCGGATTTCATTTTCGTTGCTCTATACTTGCTTCGTGTATCCGATTCTCTCGATTTCTAGTCGTTTCTCGGGAAAATCAGCTCAAAATCCATGATAGTTTCCTCTCGAGCTTTCTAGGATAAAGTATTGAAGAACAAATTGTTGTCTAGAGAGATCTGGAAATGTGAATTTGTTCGTGATTTTTACAATAACTATATGTTTTGTGGAGTTGTGAAAAGGATATAGAACATGGTATACTGAGCAAAGCAGCAATGTATTGAGTTTTCACCACTGTTTTGCAGAACCGCGAGGTACGTACTTTGCTTCCCCTGACTCTGAAGCAGTTGAGTAGTGTATCAACCAATGATGAATCGAATTTCTCAGTAGACGGCGTTGATATTAACACTGTAAGCTTTGAACTGGTTTTGCTGATATGTTATGTGCCTTGATCTCTTATTGGAGTCAAGCATTTGAGATTTGGTGTTATCTGTGTCTAGGTTGCAATCGTTGGACGAGTTACTAGAATGGAGAACAGAATCACTCAGGTCAATTTTGTTGTAGATGATGGTACAGGCTGGGTCGACTGTGTTAGATGGTTGGTACTTCAATTCTAATTCTAATAGAACCTCAATATGAAGATGCTGTCATTAACTCATTAGAGCTCACCTGCATGTTGCTAATTCACTATGGACAATAATCTGCAGGTGTCACGAACGTCAAGAAACTGAAGAAATGGAAGCAGTCAAGTATGTTTCTGCAGTATATTTGTATATTCTTTGATTTGGTATGGTCTCAGATTTTGATATTACACATCTGCTCCAGGTTAGGAATGTATGTTCGCCTACATGGACACCTGAAAAGTTTCCAAGGGAAGCGATCTTTGAATGTTTTCTCAATCAGGTACTTTTGTTTTCCTGATATACTTTCTCTATCAGTCTATTTTTGTTACATGTTCTATTTTGCTTTGTTCAAGTAAATTAACTTGCTGCATCTGAAAGATATATACTTGAGCCTAATAATATGCTTCCAGGCCTGTCATTGACTTCAACGAGATTGTACACCACTTTATTGAGTGTATGTATGTCCACAAGTACAACACCAAGACACGGGTATTAGCCTATCCTTCACCTCGACTTTAAGCTTTGTTCCACAGCTTGACACTTCTTCATGTTATATAATACTAACCTCAGTTACTTCAGGGCGGTCCCATTGCTCAGGCTGCTGCGACTCCTATGCCCCAGATGCCATATTCAACAATGCCAACTCCTGCAAAGCCATACCAAACCGCTCCATCTAACAAGGTAACAGACAGATCCAGTCTAGAATTCAAAATTTTATATGCACTTTTGTGGCCTTTTATTGATTTATGAAGAATCTTTTTCAGATCCCGAACCAATTCAATGATCCAGTGCACAGCATAATGCAGACAGTCTTGAATTACCTGAATCAACCTAGGCACCTGTAAGTTCATCTACTATCCCTAAAAATCCCCTTCAGTTCATAACCAATTAACCACTAAAGTCTCTATTAGCCAAGTTTTAAAGTAAAACTCATTCAGCTATATTAGCCTTGTTGTTGAAGTTTGAAATTGAAGTTATTGCAGAAGATGAATGCTCTTGTTGTTAACTGTATTGCTATGCAAAACTCAACTTCTTTCATTGGGTTCTCTTTCTCTCTCTCACTCATCTAAAGCATAACATGAGTTTGATATTTGGTGTTTGTATATGTTGAATCTACATCAGTGGATCTGAAGGTGGAGTTCACTATGAAGTGATTGCTCGCGACCTCAGGATTCCTCCGCTTAAAGTCAAGTATATATCTCTCTCTCTGTCTATCTATCTCTCCTCGACAAAGTTACAGTATAAAAAAGGAAATTTTTCTTGACAAGAACTGGTCGGTCTCTATGTACATCTATGTCAGGGATGCGTTAGAACTGCTCGCAAATGACGGCTGTGTTTACTCGGCTCTTGATGAGGCATGCTTCAGATCAACAACAGATGCATGATCGGAAATCGATTTATTTCATCATCACAATCAATCCTCTCAAAGTTAAGAAAATGCCTTTATTGTATAGGCCCTAAGGTACGACAACATATTAGCTTCAAGACTATAAATATACCTAAATAGCTTCTGGATTTCTTCTTAAAACCAAGTTATAAAAGCTCAATAAAATCTTTTCAATGTCATATGATTTTCTTCCTTCTACTTGCTCTGCAAACCGTTGTCTTCAGGGGTGGTAATTGGGTGGTACTTGCTCTGAATCTAAACACCATACTTACCTCGTACATCTTTGAATTAAAAACTACAAAAATAAAGACGCTATTAAGCAGCCTTCGGGGTTAAATAAATTATATTGAATGGCAAGTTGAACTGATCTCAGAAGTTGCTACTTGTCCACTGGAATTGGTCAAGGGCTTAAAAGGAGTAGTTGGCTTCTCTGTTTATAAAAACAAATTGTCAAACAGAAAAGTGTTCTTTTCACATAGTTGCTTTTTGACTCCGTGAAATCTAGGCGTGGACATTGGGTACCCAATCGGATATCGGGTCGGTTAGTTCAGGTATCGGATTTTTGGGTATATGAATATAATATCTATTCGGGTTATTAGAAATTTCGGGTCGGGTTCGGGTTGGTTATTTTCGGGTCTGTTTCGGTTATCCGAAATATCAAAAGTTATACAAAATATTTAAAATTTTTCTAAAATATTCATAATTACCCGATTTCTTTTTGGATAATTAACAACAATTGTAAAGTTTACCTTTTGTTAACAACAATTGTAAAGTTTATCAAAAGTTCGCTTTTGTTATTTTTAATTCGAGTTATCAAAAAGTAACAACAATTGTAAAGTTTATATATAACTAAATTCGTTATTTTTACCTAAATATATTCATGATACCCCAAATTGACCGAAAAACAAAACAAAATTGCCTAAGTTATATGAACGTATCTGACCTTATATCTAAATAACTTTAGGTTATTTTATGTTTCGGATAATTCGGATATCCGTTTGGTTTTCGGTTCGGTTCGGATTCGGATTCGATTTTAGATGTTTAGAACCCATTTGGGTATTTTAGAAAATCGAATTCGGTACGGTTTGGATAATTTTGAGTCGAGTTCGGTTCGGTTTTGGAATTGTTCCGTAGCGTCCCAAGTCTCAGAGAGTCGTTACACATGTTTAGTTTAAAAAGAATACACTATTCTTTTTGTAAGTTGGTGTCCCCAAGTTTGCTTAATGATTGATGACAACAAGAACTATATTTACATTTAATTGGTTTTTGTTTTATATATCTGACAATAATAATAGTATCAAACAAAGATTGGATTCGTATCAAACATCTCTTGAACCTATTATACTGGAAACTCACGATTATAAAGAGAGCAACCTAAAAACTTATTTAAGATTGGAATCATTTAATTTAATTTTTTTTGCATCCAACAATCACAGAACCTGATCATCGATAACAACAAACAACTGTTGTACGGATACGACGGACTAGTGGGACCCTTTTTGAAGAGGTAAAAAGTACTAAGTGGAGTTTTTTTCTTTTTCTTTTTTCATTTTCCCGAGAAAACAAAAAAAAAAGAGAAAAAATCAGTCACATGGAGAAGAAACGAAAATACGAATATGATCCAAGAAGCTAAGATGTTGAGGACGATCCTTACGCTTAACATAACCACGCGCTTCGTTCTCCGTATACGCACCAAACGATCTTCCTCGATTCCTCTCCCATAACTCTTCCTCATAGCTCTTATGAGCGTAATACGCCTCAACCTCTGTTTCCACCAGATCTCCTCCTTCTTCCTCCACCGTCGTTGTGGCGGCGGAGAGACGGATCTGTTGCCGGACGTAATGGCCGCGACTGATTCCTTCTAATTCGTCGAGGCGAGAGAGACCTCGTTGAGAAACCGCGTAAAGCTCTCCGGTCACGTGATGACCTGATCCGGGTTTGTTTAAGAGGAAAGGGACTCGGTAAGGTCCACATACGAGAGGGAATTTTTCTAGGGTTTGGTAAACTCCTTTGAATGTTGCGTCACCGGATCGGATCAGATCTTGCATCAGGACGTGATTTGAGAATCCTCTTTTCAGAGTTCCGTATGTGAAGACGAGCGTCGTCGTTTTGGTTGTTGTTGTTGTTGTCATTGTTTCGTGGCCCATGGTGGTGGTCAGATTTGGATTTGGGAAAGGAGGAGAGGAAGAAGATGAATTTTTGTGTGGTTGGTGAAGAAAATAGAATCAGAGAAGTGGAAATTGGAATCTCTGAATTTTAGGGCGTGAAATTTGGGTTTAGCCATTGACGCATTTATATAGTAGTGGATTTCGTCTTGCTCGGTTTTTTTTGTTTTTTTGTTTATTCTCTGATTTTGTTTTATTTTAATCAAAATTTCTTATGTTTTTTCAATTATTTGTATCGATTTTAGATGATTTTAACATAAACAATGCTGTATATTTTCAAAACAAATATTTTGTTAACTGCTACTTTAAAAGACATGTTTTATTTCATAGTTCATACTTTATGTAATTATATATGTTTTCGTCACTTAGGTACTATATGAAATACGAATGTGTAAATTTTTCTTTAAGAAACCTTTTGGCACCAATTTCTTACACAAAATTGTGGTTACTGAGGAATTGGAAACAAAATTGTGGTTTCCATATGTGAATGAAGGGACGACCCAAGTTGTAATTTTACTAATTTATATATCTTTGCTGATTTTTCAATTTCGAGAAGAAAAAAAATGAAATAGAAAATAATCTGTGGAGGTCCAGTCGGCTCACTAAATGGACAAGTATGGGAATGTCGTATCAGATTCATATACATCATACAACATATAATATGATAAGGTTGGAAACAAAAAAAAATACTGTCGTAATATAAATGTAATTTTATGCTTTAACTTATTATTTTTTTGGCATATAAAACCAAAACATAACAATTATTGGCGTGAGAAGTTGGTGTGTTCGCGATTACGTGTAGATGTAGAATGTAGCAGCACCACACATTACAGCCCAAGCCAAGTTGCCATTCTTTATTTAACCTTTATTTCGAAATTATATAAACAAGAACAAATTTTAAAAAAGTTCCTTAAACAAACCAACCTTTTCAATTTCCATATTATATAATACTAATTAAATATTACTAGTATTATATATATGGTGGATGATAGAAGATTCAACCTTTTCAACCGTTTATTGGGTTTTTTTATGGTTTTTGAAATTTAGAAGATTAATGAATTATTTATTTCTGAATGTTTTAAGAATATAAAAACTTTAAATATTCACATAAATAAATAAAAAGGTACGTAAATTCTTGATTTGGTTGAAAAAGCCAAACCGAAGAGACGAAAGATGAAGATTTACTAGAGAATGACAAAAACAAAACAAAATCTAAAGGTGATTTGTTTTTTTCTCTTTGGAATTTTGTTCCGTGGCTGTAGTACAATTGCACCGTACTTCTTTTTTTACTTGCCCTGCAATATTCTTTCACTTTAACATACTTTTAAAAGCTAAAAGGTAAAATACTTGGAATAAAAAGTACTTTCTCTGACAACTTTTTTAACATAATGCAGCCTGGTCGATTAGACTAATCCGACCGCAATCTGTTATTTTTGTATATCTTTCTAATTAGCATAGTATTTTGAGCTTGTTATCTCCTCTTTTATGTATATTATTTTCATTTTTTTCAGTTTTTTTAATTTGTAATGCTGTACCTCAATGTAAATATTTGGATTCACAAATTTACAGAGTCTAGGCTCTATAATTAAATAATTGTTTTGTGAAAAAGGGCGTTTCTTGCATATAATTACTTTTTGTAAAATCACAATGGAAACAAAAACAGAGTGTGAACTGTGAAGCACATTCACGGTGGACACAAAGGCCCAAAGCATATGACTCATCAAAACTTTTGAGCGCATTCAATGGACCAAGTGACGTTGATCACAAAAGTTGCTTTAGAAACCTTTTACACTTCTCATTAATTAACCAATAAATTCCAAATAAATAAAATATACAGAATGAGAGATTATGCAGCACTATACCAAAATTTAAGTTTTGGTTAATAATTTACTTAAAAGAAACGATTAACTATATACTACTTTCTTTTGTTTTTTGTGCAACATTCTTCCCATTTATACTCTTCAACAATACAACAAAAAAGAATTATCCATCCTTTTAAATTTCGATAATACAATTTAAAAAGCAATAAGAATTAAAATAGATAGAGATCGATCAATTGACAGTGAACTCGGAGCTAGTTCCGAATGCGTTGAAGAGACCTTACCAGCAAAGCCACAACGGCTGTCAAAGCTGGAATTAGTCATAGTGACGTTAAAATTGAAGCCTCGCCTTTTGTTTCTTCGGATCTCGGGGGACCTAAACAAGAAATCAATTTTCATGAATGAATGATACAATACAGTAAAAGCTTAACTCACAATCTGTGAAGGTTAAGCATTAACCAAAACAACAAATTAACCAAAACAATAATCTTTCTTCTTCGTGTACCATCAAATTTCTTATATAACATACAACATCCTGCAAAATCCTGATATATCCTCGAATTGGTATCGGTTTAACGGAAAACAGAATAAACCATATCGAAACCTTGTTCATCTGTCAATTGTTGTGTCCTGCCATTTTCAAGGTTTTGCGTGTTAGGAAGGATCAAAATTTGTTTATTTGAACTTTTACCGACATTTGGTTATTTCGGTTTGAGAGTTAACGAGTGAACAAAAACCGATTTTGTCTTGTTTGGTTAAAAAAATGGTGAATTTAAGAGAGGTACCAAGGTGATGAGGAGTGACTGATGCCAAGTCCATTGCAAGTGAGTATCATTCCTTTAAATCTAGCGAGATATTCCTGCGTCAACATTTTAAAAGAATCGAAATATCTCAAAATACCGATAATGCGAAAGCAGCTAAACCGATTTTGTAAGCTCAAAGGTTTATACCCGCAAAGTATACTTGTGAATCTCGTAAATACCGATTAAATCATACTCAAAACGTAAAGCAGGGTCCATTAGCACTGCAAAAAGCATATCACATGAAGAACTCAAGTTAACAAAGTTTTGGTATTATTATTGACACAAATCTACTAATCAAATTGTGAACCTAATTATTAATTATGTAAAGACTTTATTACCATTATAGGCTTCATTTATCTCTTGAAATTTCGAAGTAGCCACATTATCACCATTGTGCTTGTCAGGATGCCACTTCTGCATATGGATATATAATCTCAACAATCACTTCACTAATCAAATTCCAATCTAAACCAAATTTACAAAATCTGAGTTTTTTTTTTAATTACTAACCAATGCAAGCTTCCGATAATTCAGTTTGATCATCTCCTCATTTGCATCGTAATCAACTAGTAGAATCTTATAGTAATCCTTCAAAAAAAGAGTAATTCAGACTCTCGTATTAATGGATCACTCAATTTTTTTAGAAATAATGAAATTCTTTAAAAAGACACAAACTTGCCAACATCCAACGAATTTACAATATTTTCCCAGAAAAATCTCAAACTTTTTCATCTCAAGAAGATATTGAATAGAGTGAAGCTGAAACAAAGTAATCATCTGTGATTTTTTTTTTTTAAAAATTATATTGAGAGAATTGTTATCTTCCATTTGATTTAGAGATGAACAGAGGAAGAATCTCTTCACACATCCTCTAATTGAAGAATAAACACAACACACTAAAAGGGAAAAAAGACCACAGATTTTTCCTCGGGAAAATCAAACTAATGGCAGAGGAATTATTGAAAAAAAAAATGGAATATTCAACCAAAAATATCAAACCCTTTGAATTTATTTTTTAATGTATTGAATTTATTTTTGTATACTACTTCTGTTTCAAAATATAAGTTGTTTTGGCTAAAAATGCGAATATTAAAAAACTATTTTTCTTCTCAAAAATATCAATTTATATATATAATAAAAATAATTTAACCAATGAAAAAAACGATTACAAAATTATATTAGTTACACAATAATCAATAAAGTTAAAAAATACACGATTAGATGAAGAAAGTTTTGGCTTTTAGTTTTGAGGTAACGTCGAAGACAACAAACCGATAGCATGAAGAGGCAACCGGCTAAACAAAGTTTGACCAATCCGGTTTACTAGCTAATTAACTTTGACCAATCCGGTTCAAACGTGTTACAAAGTGAACAAACTTTTCCGCATGTCTTCCGATTCCTCCAAGCGTCGTTCCACACGCTGAAAAACACACAAAGATGATGAAGATGAAATCATAGCAAAATGGTAATTCAAAATGCTTTTCGGTTTTTTTTCTTTCTTTTTTTCTTTTTATTACCTTTCGCAGTTTCTCCTCAAGTTCGAAATCTGCATGGATCTTAGTAGAAATTAAGATCCAGGAATGAGTAACTTAAAAAAGCTTGTTCATGTTATCCCTCTCCTTAGGTGTTAGAACTGGAGGCGAACGAGACAGCTGCTGCTTCAGAATCTCAAATGGATTGGCCCTTGTGTTTTGAAACTGGTGAAATCTAAGTCGAAAGCAACGAGGATAATTGCGTTGGAAGCGAATGATGATTTTTCTTTAGTTTTAAAAATAGTGAAAACACACTTTAGGATAAGCAGATCAGTTTACAAACCATTGCTTTTATATGTACAAACCTATGAGTTCTGGTTTGGATGGGTCTACTTCACTGCTTCATAAAACCAAATGACCAAAACAAAAGATGATCCAAAGCTGTTAGAAAGAAAGAGATGGGTTATTATTTTATTAACAGATGATCCAAAGCTGCAGATTCCCTCTCCCCGTACAAGTAAGTAAGAACCTATGAGGGTTTGTCAGGGAAGTCTCTGAATAGAAACAGAGGACTATTCACATTCTGCTTCTTGCGGTCCCATCCAGACACTGATCTCTGATTCACATTCTCCTTGGATGAGAAGGACAAGGATAGCGAGAGGGAAGCTGCGTCGTCTTCTTGATTCACCATCCGATCATGTGGCTTCTCACTATTACTGCTACTTCTATGTTCTTCAATGGAGCTTGTTCCAGCCATGAAAGGCAAGACGACTCCTGTGGTTGTGGTCATGGTCGGCGTAGCCAGCTCAAGATTTGGGACCATACTGAGTGATCTTGGTTTGTTCTTGTCATTACCTAGTGGTATGGGATTATTGTCTACCATGTCATCATCGTCAACCTTTCCATCATTCAAATCTAAAGGGAACACGATCCTAGTGGGATTTTTCCTGATCATCTCTTCCTCCTCACAGGGACGGGAACCATATTTTCTTGAAGCAGATGCATCCCTCCTAGGAATACTATATTCAGTTTCTACTCCTGCACCTGTCTTCAGCTTTTTATTCACCGGTCCTTCGCACAACCCTTCATTATACTGATCATCCAAGTCCATTTTCTGGTTCATGTCAGAGGCATTCACTGACGTCTTTTCATTTTTCAAGCGTGGGCTAGCACCTATCTCTCCTTCCTCAGTTTCTTCAGCCGCTCCACTATCTCCATACAAAACAGATAATGCCTTAACCTTGTCAGCGACACCGCCCACGTTATCCCCTTTAGAATTCGCCTCCTGTTCAAATCCATGGATCCATCAATATGTGCACAATGTTAAGATAAACCTAGCAACTGTCTAGGACACTCTAAACTAAACAGACGAGCAAGATAAATATATAACTAGAGCAGAAAACAAAA
The DNA here is from genome assembly GCA_964056655.1 of Arabis hirsuta. Lineage (NCBI taxonomy): Eukaryota > Viridiplantae > Streptophyta > Magnoliopsida > Brassicales > Brassicaceae > Arabis > Arabis hirsuta. The sequence continues at coordinate 42,939,642 of OZ053301.1, forward strand.
CGGCCAATGTAAATTCAGGGAAGAAATGAACAACTAGCCATGAGATAGAGAGAGCGAGAGACAGATACTAGGTGTTAAAGAAGAATACAGAAAGTACTAGAACAACCCACCTTCATGCTCAATTGCATTCTGCTCGATGCACAATCACTCACAGACTCTCTGTTGATTGGACTCTCATGGCAAAACACCTCACGTGTAGAAAATGCTTTCCCCATAGTTGGCAACACACAAGACGCTGGAAGAAGTGTGTTCTTGGGTGGATTAGCGCAATTCTTCCTTCTTCCTCGGAATACACCCCAAAGGAAAAATAACATGTTCCAGCCTGCAAATGCGACACAGATTAATCTTGCAACAAAACGTGTGTTCACAATGTGAAAGAGTTATGGTTAAAATTCTTACGCTGGCAGTTCTGAGGAAGCTGGTTGGACGCAAAGATCAAAAGCTCAACACCCTCGAAGTTTCCTTTTAGGGCTAAATCGTTCTGGATCATGTTATCTACCAGTGGCTTATAATTTTTCTCATAACTGTGTGTCACAGGCAACAATAAAATACATTTCGTCAACAGATTAGGAAATAAAACATTGGAGCCACCAACACACGAATAACTATGTGAAGTAAAACACAACTATTTCCAGTTACCTTTCAACGTCCTTGGCAAAGAAGAAAAGAGCCACATGCTCTTCCTTAGCACCTACATCTTGAAACTGTGAAGGCCATGTACTTAGCCTGGGTACTTCATTCAAGAAGACTTTTACTGGGAATTGGTTTACCACTTCAACAACCTTGGGTGATGCTAAGATCGATAGATATGCTTGGATTCCACTATGCATTGCTGATAGATTTCCACTTTTCTGTACCTCCATATCCCCTCTGGTCAAAGGAAATAGAAGGATTATCTACAAGCAATAAACCCAGAAAAGAGATATTTTATAAAAAGGATTGAAAACCATACTGCCAAATGTACTCAGGCTCTGGGATCGCTGATGTTGTCGACAGAACAGTTGGGGCAACCACAGGAAAATCTCTCTTGACCGGTTTTACAGAAGAAAAATGAACTTCAGGCTCTACAGATTGGGAAGGCATTGCATCAGCATCAGCATCTGCGAATGTAATCTGTTTTTCATTCACTACAATTGTCTGCTTGTCTGTCCGTAAATTTGATTGCCCTCCTTGCAATCCTTGTAATCCCACAGGCCAATCTCTCACGACCGGCACCTTTGAGGGTAAATTTTGAAAAGCCTTATCACAACCAGAATCCACATTAGACACAGGCCAATCTCTTACGACCTGCACCTTTGAAGGCAAATTTTGAAAAGCCTTATCACAACTAGACTCCACATTAGACACAGGCCAATCTCTTACGACCGGCACCTTTGAGGGTAAATTTTGCAAAGCGTTATCACAACTTGAATCCACATTAGAAACTGAAGGCAAATCAGATTGCTCCAATCCTCTGTTCTTGCCAAAGCTGGGTTTTTTCCGCAGAGCAGCATCAACCGCTGCTCGCAACCTATTGCCCTTATTAATATCCTCCCTAGTATTACGCGTGGTAGAGAGATTGCTTCCAGAGGCACATGATGTTTCAGTGGGTTCTGCATTCTGATCTTTTTGAGATAACAAGCCTTTCGAAACAGATAACAGGTCAGACCTTTGGCGATTACCAACAGCGCTTTTGTTTTTCTCCCCCACCTCTCTGCATTCCCTCGACCGGGATAAACCATCTACATTTGCCTGTTCATCCTTACGTTTGGCTTCAGTTGATTGTTGCTCACTTGAACTGTACTTCTCATTCTTAGACGTATCCCCCACTGCATAGGTAAGAAAGAAATCCCTGGGTTTCAATCAGAATATCTTTAAACGCAGAAAAATCGTCTACCAACAGAACAAAAGACATATGACAGTGACAGAGGAATTCATACCAGAAGCAACTATATCCTCTAGACGGTTTCGACTTAGAAGTCTGGATTGCTTTTTCAAGCTACCTTGTCTATCATCAGACTGCAAACCCTTTGAAACACGGGCACTGTTTGCATATGAAATGGAAGAATTGCCACGTGAAATTAACTTCTGATCAATTGTGGATGCTGAAGGATTGGCTTCTGTACTCCGATCTTTCAGTTGCTTTGAACCTTTTACATCGAGGGAAGCACTTTCTTTCCCAGTTTTCTGTCCTCGAAGCATAACATCATCCACTGGTTTCACTTTTGATCTAGAGCTCGAAGAATTAAACGAATTGGACTTCAAAAAGGAACCTGCACAAACAGAAAACAAGGTAATACTATACAATCTGCAACATCACCAGAAATATGATAAACTTCAAGGAAAAACTGCATTTGAGAGAATATTTATCATATAGCCTACGTTTCGGGGATCGGAGCTGTGAGTCAGTAGATCGTGTGCTTTCTGTGTCATCACTGGAGTGGCTATTGAAAGATGAGTGATGAGCTAGCTTTCTTGTTGGCTTCTCTAAGCCCTTAAATGATGTTTCCCGAGATAAAGTAGACAATCTTGGGAGAGCAGATCTCTTGGGTGACCCTGTTGGAGTCTCAACTGCCTGTCTTTTAGCATCTGGAGCTGCCTCAAAGTTATCTATGTGCCTTTTGCTGGAGCTCTGTGTATTCAAGTTTACCTCAGTTTCTCCTTTTCCCTTAGTTTCTGCATGTTTCAACTCAATTTCGTTAGACAAAAAGGAAAAACCAAGTTAACAGCCAATTTCCATTAATGTTTTGCACTAACTTCATGTAGGGTAAATTATTCAGCTTTACCTAGCTTCTGCTTTTCTGCTTCCTCAGCAAACTTGCATTCTTCACAAAGCCAATCTCCCTCAGGAACTTTCTTAAGCATTACCCGCATGCAATAGCTGAGCAAAAGAAAACACAACTATATCATTAACACAGAAAATGGTGCTGCGTTATTACTAGTAGGATAATCCAATTACCTAAAACTTCACTAAAATTAGTTAAAAAATACGGGGGTATCGCAGATGCCAAAATATACTTGATATTTATTTCTGATGAACAGAAGCAGGCTTACGTGTGTTCTGCACCATCACTGCATCTGCTGCAGATAGCAAGTAAATCCTCACGACCGGCATCTCCACAGATATCACATACTTTTACCTGCTCAACAACAAAGACAACATTTTCACTTGAGATTTTTGTCACTGGGAGATGAAAGTAAATATTGCAACAAAAAGAAACAGAAGTAGAATTCCAGCCAAAACAAAATAGACGAGTTCTCTAGTCCTTCGTAATATGAGACAAAACAGCATTACTTACATCAAGTTCAAGCATTTCAGAATCACCACTCTCACTCTCGGACATAGCTGATGAGTTTAGTTCTTCTGCCTTATTTAAGAGACTATTTTCTCCCGATTTCCCATCCATCCTACTTTGGTCTGAATGTGTAGAACTTTCAATTAACATCTTTTTCTTGTCATTGTCATTCTCTGCTCCTGATTTTTCCTTGACATTTCCCTGCCCTGGAGTGTTTCTCGTTTGATGGTCAGATAACAAACTATGTGAAGATTGTGACTTCACTTCCTTTGAAAGAACCTTCCATGAGTCTACCTTCATTTCCTTACTCTCAGCATTCTCAGAGGGAATATCATGATTGGAATTAACCAGATTGCTCGCTTCACTGGCAGTGTTACGTGAACTACCGAGAGCATTAACCCCAGAAGAGCACATATGATCGTCCTCATTGTAAGAACACTGGCTCGCCACTACACCATGGGAGTTTTCATCTGATAACTCATCTGACTTTGAACCAGCGAAGCTCGCATTACGATGCATGCAAGATGAACAAGGAGCAGAGCAGACATTACAAGTTCCAGTCTCCCTTTTCGGACGACCTTTCCGACCCATGGAGCGATTATCAACTCTTCTATCAGCCTTCAGGCATAACATAGAGAGAATATGTTAGCAATAAAAAGAAACAGACTTGACAGATCAAACTAAGGAATTTTTTTTCTTCACAATACCAGTGAACTCAATCAGTATCAAAGGGAAAATTTACAAAATTATATTTAGTTTTTGCTAAGAGTTTTAAAAACAGTAGCATTGGACAATAAGGAAGACTTCCATTTCTCTATGGTATGAGCAAAGCTTTTTGTCATGTGATGTTTAAAGATAGAATCGAGTCCTCCATGTGAGCAATTTCCTAGACTACAACAACATATTCATTCAATCATCTACAAATGCGACATTCAAAGTAGATTCTTAACGCAATCCATTAGAAACCGATACAAATTATCCTCTGTTCTTAGGCCGTCTTTAAGCAAGAACAAGCCACACACACACACACTCACACTCTCAAGATAACTACAGAGTCATAATCTTACCATATACAATGAGCACGACTCGCAAATCGATTTCTACTCCGCTAGTAGTACAACTATGAACAAACAACATTTACGTCCATGAAAACTCCATAAAACAAGGAACCTAAAGATAATCAAACCAAACTGTCTCTTAGAAATCCCTAAAAAATCAGATTATTCAGGTCTCACGAAATCATCTTCCTCCACATTTGCATATCCGAAATCATCTCAATCAGCATCACCATAAGCCAATCGAGATAAACAAAAACCCTAAACTTACCATTCCTCGATTCTCGCTAAATCAAACTCCTACAAACCCTAAGCTCCTCTAAAATTTCCAGATTCGATTCCTATTTTCTCTCTTTCTAGAGATAGAACGAGAATCTGCAATGGCCTTAGTTCTATTCTCGATTTTCCTCGCCAAATATACAAAGAAAACAAAAAAAAAAAGCTGCTATTATATAGCCAGCCACCCAGAATCTCTACACCTACACGTAGATACGTACGGACATACACATTTATATACACGCGCAAATTTTATAAATAATTAATTAATTTAGTATTTGTTGAATTAGAGTGAGTGTATTCAATATAGCATTTTTGGTGTGATTTGTTATGATTTGTCAAATTTTATATTACTAAATCATGGATTTAAAACTCAATTAAAATTTATTTTTAAATTAATGATTTCCATTGTTATTGAAACATATAAAGGGTTTGTTTTTTTAAAGATTTCAAAAGATTTAACAGAGAATTGAGAAAATTTATTTGTTAAAAATATAAAAAACCAAATCATATGATTTTATGTTGAATTATAAAAAATTCACAGAAAATCATTAAAATTATCTAAAATCTCATTAGCATACAAATCACTTTAAATATCACATTAAATACACCCAGTAAACACACAAGATTTTTACGGTGGTTAATAATATTTTTTTATCTTAACCAATGATACTGATTTGGTAATATAAATGAATTTGACCCCAAAAAAAAAAAGTATTTTTTACCTTCACCACCGTGAAATGATCTCTGTATTTCAGAGTTTTGCATTTGATAAACCTATTTATACACACAAATGTACTGAGCTTTTTTATCCTCACGTCAAATAAAGAATTAAATAATTTTTATCCCCCCAACAAAAGGACAAATGAATTGCTAATTTGGTAATTTCATTTCAAGTTTATTAATTTTAAGTTTGTTTCTCCTAATTAACATTGAAGTTAGTAAGACGTTTAGGCCTTGTGTTAACGATAAAAATAATTAGATGAAAAGAAGAATGAACTTACAAATATGCCATTTCACTTGGGCTATACACACTATAATTTAAATTTAACATATAGATAAAACAAATAAGGAGTATTTGGGTGGATCTGATCAAAAAAAAAAAGGAGTATTTGGGTCAACCCATTTTAGGCCTTTTATGAAAATGTGTGGTTGCGGTAGAATCATATTTCTTTTTTCTAATGCCATTTTAAACTGAAGGGAGAAAAAAAAACAAATAGTAAGAAAAATCAAAAATATGATCAAGTTTTGACGAAAGAAAATACAAATGAAATAGCCCGCAAAGATTACATGTTTTATTCATGATCATCACCTTAATTTCGTCGTATTTTTTGCTTTATACTCTTTTTATTTCAAATTATAAGTTGTTTTAGAATTTTTTTTTATTGTTCTCTATTATGTGCACTTCACAGTTCAATAATTTATATTTTCTCTTAATTTTGTTTGATAACTTTCTACCTTCAGTAATTTTATATCCTTTAGTTTAGATATTTTCAATAGTAAAATATCAAAGCAGTTTTTTTATCATTTCCATTTATAATACATGTATAATATCTTGGCCAAACTCAATCAAGCCAAAGAAAGTTCATGCTTGATTAGAGGTATATTAGTACCAAAAAATTTCGAACCGTTCCATTTATGCTTTTTCAAGCAAGAAATCTCAAGCTAGCTGAAACTAAGTTGTAATTGATTAAACGAATATCAATACCAAACCAAACCCTAATCATTCTACAATAAAAACTGTCTAACGAGGATGATTTTCTAACATAATAAAAAATCCTGAGGCTTGAAACGAGTACCAACATATGTCACCACACTCTACACGAATCATGTGCACTAAAATCATTTTTTATTACAAACGATTAAACGTTAAAAGCAACTTATAATCTCATTTGCTTCCTCTTACTATCCAAGTAAAATCTACAAATTACGAAAATTTTCTATGGCTAACTATCCAACCATGGCTCTTGTAACATTATTTCATGAAAATTACCGAATCAAACATCTAAACCAAACGAGTATACATTGACAACATAGGGAATACAAGCTTTGAAACTATGTGTACTGTCTAAGAAGATGATTTTGATTGAATTAGTTCATATAACCATTCTTAAGGGTTGGATATAGCAACTTCCAATCCAAGTGTGACGAAGCTGTTCTTGGTTCTATATTTGAACAAGCAGAGTATGACTAGAGCAGTCTATTATTGTTGTTATTGCTCCCAAAGTTTTCCCATTCGGATTTCAATCTTTGAGCTTCCTGCTTCAGTAACTGGTATTCACTTACACAGGATACGGTCTTAAGGAAGAAGAAGAGAAATTGCGAATCTCATTTCCTTTGAAGGAAGAATAAGAGAAATTACGAATCTCACTAATTTAACATTAATTCAAAGTCCAGATCACAATATTTTATTCCTCAAATAATTAGAATATATATCTGCCGGTTTATGTTCAAAATAATTCGTCAGCACGAGCAATTTGTTCATACCTAATTATATGCGAGTGCTTTGTGTTCATTCATTTTTATAAGAAAGCTGTTTTAATCGTTGACCAAATTATATATATTAAAAAAAAAAAAATTAAGAAGAACAATTATACTTTGGGTCCTAACTAAAAGGTCGTGTGATTATTGCGTTACTGTGTGTTTCGAATTCTCTACATAAATATCTATTTCAAAATGTGTGACAAACAATTGGTCCAACTAATTTAGTCATATTGATTGATTATGATAGATTGAAGCAATTAAAAATGCCAAAACATTAATGAAAATTGACCCAACATCTTAGTGTTGTTGTGGGCATCATGATTTGTTGGACAGGTAGATAAATTCATGACATAAATTCTCATCAAACATGTTCTAAACCAAACCAAACTGTCTAAACCAAACCAAACTGATAATCAAGTATATTCATTACTAATATTGTTATTTACAATTACATACCACAAATATAACTTACATTTATATTGTGGAACCAATTCAAAATAGACACACTAGGCTATAAAAATGCATAGTCAACCAACTAGTTGCAAGTTTCGTAATAAATTTCAAAATTTCAACCAGATTTTTTCCTATATTTGAATTTCCCATCCATATTTTCAGCACAAAAAGTTTGATTTCATTATAAAATGTTTTTTCTTTCTTGTGGAGTACGGTTACCAACTTACCATTTCAATACCTAAAATAAAGAATAATATTAAAAGACAGTGACCAAAAAGAAAAAAAAGTTAAAGGAAGACATTGAAAATTTGTTCGTCTGTCGTTAGATAATCTTCATAACCACTTTTTTTTCCTTTGACTTTTTCATATTAGGTAACGGTACTGAATGAATGAGAGTCATAACCAATAGATTTGAGAATTTTTTTATTATTATTGTTGGTTACTACCAAAAGTCATTTTCATTTGAAGGAATAATCAACTCGAAATTTTGGACGGCGATAACAAATAAGATCGTTGACTTTGGTTTTGGCAGGATCGTTGACTTGCATAGTTGCATTGTAGGATAAGATGTGAAAAGAAGAAGAAAACAAAAACCAATATATTCACACGCAACCAATTATGTTTTATACAAAAATTAGCAGAATAGTCTTATAAACATTTATGAAATTAAGAAAAAAAAATCTTTAAGGTCTCATCTCAATTTGAGGCTCAAGAATCAACGAAAAAACTAGAACAAGTGACAAATAAGAAAGGGAAAAAAAGGCGGGGAGGGGGCGTAGAAACTATTCAAGAAATTGCAATTTAGCCCAAACAATTTTGAAATCGATCAATATAGACCCCACAAAAATCAGTCAGATACCGGATTTGAGGAGCTTGATGAACGAGAAACCTCCTCAATGAGTCTGGTGACTTCGGCCATCGAAGGACGCTTATCAGGGTATTGAGCTGTACAACTCATACCGATCTTCAAGAGACGGATCATGTTCTCATTGCCCTCGGATTGGTACCTTGTGAGCTCGGGATCAAACACATCAGACGGTGTTTGTTGCTCGGTAACCGATTGGACCCATCTTGGCAAATCTACACCTTCTTCATTCAATTGCTGATGTGTTGGAGATTTCCCTGCAATGCAATGTACAATGTTAAAGCTCATAAATCCGTATCAATCGCAAAAATGCAGTTAAAGATCTGTGCTTTATGTTTGTTACCTGTGAGTAGTTCAAGGATTAGGACACCAAAGCTGTAAACATCAGCTTTTTGGGAGATTTTACGAGCATCGGTTACTTCAGGAGCACGGTAGCCATCTATACGGTTAGGTGCAGATGTGGAACTAATGATTGGCGCTAGACCGTAATCAGAGACCTTAGCTTCATAGGATTCAGACAAGAGTATATTTGATGACTTAATGTTTCCATGAGAAGTTGTTGAATCACGCGAATGTATGTAGCTAATCGCTCTTGCAGCTCCTAAGGCTATACCGGCTCTGGTTTCCCAATTCAACGGAGTCCTTCCACTTCCTTTGTTCCCTGCAAACCATTAAATGAGCTCGAAGCTTAAATGACTTAACCAATCCCATCAAGATCATGAACTAGCATCAAGAGACATACGAATCAACTAACTTAGAACCTGGAATTCAACAATGCGGTAATCGATTTTGATCTTAACCAAACCAACCCATCAAATCAAGATCACAAACTAGCATCGGCTAAACTAAGAACCCGGAAAATCAACAAAATGCAGTAATGGTGATTTCGATATGTACCGTGCAATAACGCAGACAAACTTCCTCTAGACATGTACTCAAAGACAAGAAGCTTCTCGTCGCGGCTGAAATAGTAAGCGATCAGAGTCACGAGATTAGCGTGGTTCATTGATCCCAAAACTTGCAACCTCCCTCTAAACTCTTTCTCAGGCACCACAACGTCTCTTAGTCGTTTCACAGCCACCACTAATCCATGATCAAAGCTTGCCTTATACGAAGAACCAACCGTTCCTTTCCCAAGAACTTCAGCTGAAGCCTTCAACAATCCATCCAAATCGAATTCCCCATAAGATTTCACGAAAAAGATCAAGTCTTTACTCACCACACCACTCTCCGACGCCGGAGGAACAGCAGCCGCCGTTTCCTTGGGTATAGCAGCGGCTGTGGTCGGAGCAACGACAGGAGCTTCCACGTTTCTCGGTGGACCATTCTCTTCTTTCTTTCTCTTTCTACAGAGACAAAACAAAATCAAAAGAAGCAGCAATAAACCGACAACACATCCAATTACAATTCCGGCTATAGCTCCGGCGGATAACTTGTCGTCATCTTTCTTCTTCCCCGGAGGAGGAGGCGGCGAATTGGGGCTTTCGGCTTCGCCTTCACAAGGGTTTAATGGATTCCCACAAAGAAGAGAGTTTCCTTCGAAAGCGGTCCGGGGAAATCGCGACAACGACTTTGGAATCGACCCGTTTAATTGATTCGAAGAAACATTGAATTGCTTAAGAGGAATCGTGATCTCAGGGATCGGACCAGTGAGTTGATTCCTCTCTAAGTACAGTGTAAGCAAACGGGTCGCCGAATTGACATTATCCGGGATCCGACCCGAGAACTTATTCTCCCCTAAATTGATTCGGATTATGTTCGGAAGCGTGAAGAGAAACGACGGAATCTCGCCGGAAAAAGCATTACCTTGAAGATACAAGTAACGGAGTAGCACTAGGTTTGAGAAATCCGATGGGATTGGACCGGAGAGCGAATTGAATCGGAGAGACAGAGTTTGTAGCTCGGTCAAATTACCAATTCCTCCGGTTGGTAAAGAACCGAATAAACCCGCTCCGGGTAATCGGAGCGCCGTGACCCGACCCGCAGTACAATGGACTCCGTGCCAATTACAAGGAGAAGAACTCATGTTCCATAGTAACGGACGACCACGAACACTGCTACGGACAGCGAGTAAAGCTCTCCGATCAGATTCTAGATCTGAAGTCACCGTCGCGAGGCAGAAGAAGAAGAAGAAAACAGAGAGACTTCGCTTGGGCTTATACTTCATCTTTGCTTTGAATTGTAATTCTTCGTCACTGAATTTATGGGCTTCTCGGGGGAAAAAAATCTGAATTTATTTCGGCTAAACGCGTAAACGAGTGTTTGAACAGAGAATTGAAGAAGAAAGACTTTCTTACATGAATTTCAGCTCTGTTTTTGTTTTTCTCTCTCTCTCTCTAGCCGTCTGGTAAAGAGAAAGAGAAAGAGAAAGAGAGAGAAAACACCATAATTACAGAACAAGGGCAAAAAGAAAAGTTACGAGTTGGAATTTTTCCTTTTTAACAAAAAAGTAAAAGAGAATCTTATGTAATTAATGTGACAGCTAGTTTAGAAAAAATAATTAAAACAAAAAAATAATAATAATAAGGGGTCATGTATAGTTGTAACGATTAATTCAATAGTCAATTGCGTTAGATAATGATAATTAATTACTGTTTAATTAAAGTCTTTGCAGGATGCAGTAATGTTTTGTAGACGTTCCAGAAGAAGATCAGCTCCAATAAACAAATCTATGGTTTTTTTGCTTTTGTTTCATTATGTTTTTTTTTTCTCAGGTTGAGTGTGACCAAAGATAAACTAGATTTAGCCACCACCCTTGACAAAAAACGAATAGTGACGTACCGTTTTCAAATATTTGTTTCAAATATGTTTATGCAATTTCTCATCTAATTGTTGAAATGGTCATAGTAAAAGCTAACTGGTGGTGTTTATTCTATAATATATGCTCGAGATTAAGAAATTTTGAGTGGTTCAAATACTTTGTCCAGATCGATAAAATTTTAAATTCGTGATATGGAATTAATCGTAAGCAAAAATGCATTATAGTCAAAGGTACACAATACATTAACATCATTATTTACATTCAAGATTTTTAAATATTAACAACAATATAATAAAAATGTTAAAATTAATCAAAAATCTGAATGTTAAACAGATATTAGAGTGAAAAATCAAGTTGAATTATGATACCTCTAACGATTAGTTGATACTAATCAAAAAATGGGATAACACAATTCGGTCGATTTCACAATTATGCATGTTTACTTTCAAATTTAGTGATTAATCCAACAATTAAAAATATACAATGAATGGTGGAAAAGAAAGAAAAAAGAAAATTTTATTATTAAAATAATCAAAAAAATTGAAAAGACGGAATACCAAAATTTGGCAGTTTTCACGGTTATGCAATTTTTTTTTGATAAAAAACGGTTATGCAATTTAACACTCAAGTTTGTTGATTAATCCAACAAATCTAGAAGTATAATTCTATAAACACAAATTAAATATTTGTATGTTCTTTCGGGTTTAATTATGTAGTTTAGTAAATCAGTTTGTTGAAATCCAACAAATTCGGTCTGTTTTTGACTATAAACACAAATTAAATATTTGCAGAACAAACAAAAAAGAACCCTAATTATTGCTCAAACGATATAGACGAACACGAGAGGAAACTACATAATATCTTTTCTTATTACGAAATTCTCGAAACGGATCCTAAGTGTAATTTCAAAAACGATTTCAATAACAAGAACATAACATAAAGATGATTCGTTAAAAAAAAAAAAAAACATCATACCTTTTATTCGTCATGAACAAATTATGGATCCACCTCTTTGCTTCTTGTTTACGAATTACGAGTAGGAGGAGACGAAGAAGCTTTATGATTTGGATGTCAAGTAAGAATATTATCACAAATAAACCGAGAGAGAAAAATTATACACTTGAAAGATCAAAAACAAAGGAAGAGAAGATTTTTGAAATTGTTGATTAAGCAAGCGACTTCTCTTTTATAAGCAACTTCAACATTTTTTGCAACGGCTATTTTATTTACTGTTGTAAAAATGACCGTTCGAGAGTTTTCTACCGCCCAAACGGATTTGACTTGATATTTGTTTTTTTTTTTTTATTATCCTTCACAAACCGAAACGTAACCATCACTTAACATTACTAACCAATTACACACTCTAATTATAATTCACTCTTAACCTCAGTGTCATGGCTATGACCATGTTTATCCAAATAAGAAATGGCCATGGCTGCGTGAAGAGCAGATCCAATAGGAAGAGCTTCTTCATCAACAAAGAAGTAAGGAGAATGAAGCGGTTTACCAGCGCCTAGCGACTCATTTTTTATCCCGAGCACGAAAATCGCAGCCTTAGTCTTTTGAGTGAAGAAGCTGAAATCTTCTCCTCCCATTGTCACTGGAAAATCATGGAAGTTATTCTTTCCGATCATTGTTTCCGCTACTTCTTTTCCGTGCTCGTATAAGCCCTCGTCGTTCTTCATTACTGGGTGAAGCGACGGTTTTTTCTCTTCGAAATTTACTTCTGCTTTGCATCTGTATACCGATGCTTGTGCCTCTGAAATCTGCATCATCATCAAGAAACGTTTTCAATAGGATTAGGAACAAACATTTTGTCCGAACCATAATTACAGAATCGATCAGTATCGAAATTTTCACATCATAGAAACCGAACCAAAACAGAATAACCCAACAATTCGAATACTAGAATCAAGATTGTAAAGAAAAAAATTGTGATACCTCTTTGATTCGTCTTTGAATAAATAGAAGCCCATCGTTGCTTAAGCTTCTGAAAGTTCCTCCAAATTTTGCAGTCTGCGGTATTACGTTTTGAGCATGACCTCCTTCAATGTATCCAACAGTAACCACCTGAGAAACATTATAAACCCTGAATTAAGCTTCTGATTCATCGAACACAATGCTTTACAAGAGGAAATCAAACTTACACCAGCTTCAAGCGGATCCATTTCCCGCGAAACAATCTGTTGTAATGCAAGAACCGCGGAAGAAGCCGCAAGAACAGGGTCTTTAGACAAATGTGGTGTAGCTGCGTGACTACCTTGACCGTGAACCGTGACTGAAAACAATCCTGCACCTGCAAGAACAGTCCCTGGCCTAGAGCCGATACCACCCGATGGGATCGATGGAAAGACATGGACGCTGAGAATCCCATCTAAGTCGTCTAAAATCTCGTCTTTTAGCATTTCATAAGCACCTGCATAACCTTCCTCGCCTGGTTGAAACACAAGTTTCACAGTTCCCTTTTGCCAAACAAACAAAAAAAGAGAAGAAACTGTGTTCACTCAAAACCCTCATAAGATCCACCAAATTAGAATTTTTCACATTTTGATTGCTGGGCACAAACACTAAAATCAATCAAACATCTTACCATAGCATAGTGTGAGTGTAACACACTATTCACTAAAATCAATCAAACATATTACTATTGTGTGTACGTAAAATCACACAAACACACCATTTTTCATTCAGAATCTGGCCCATTTAGAAAGTTGACATTTTGATTACAGGATACACTAAATCAATCTGATATAACACTAACCCACATGGAAATGATACATTTTGATTGCTGGGTACACACTGAATCAATCAAACACAGGTTCAATTGTGCCTAAAGAGAGAGAGAGAGAGAGAGACCTTGATTTGGTGTTTTCTAGATTGAAGAAGTTTAGCAGCTCCAAGAAGCATAGCAACATGAGTATCATGACCACAAGCATGCATCTTTCCATCTACTTTACTCTTCGATTCCCACTCCACTAATTCCTTTTTCATTTTCCAAATCACATTCCATCAATATTTCAATTTCATTAGTCAGCGTAATTTCACAAAACCGATTTAAAAAGTTCGGATTTTTTTTATACAAACCTGTAACGGAAGTGCGTCCATGTCGGCTCTGAGTCCGAAAACAGGTTTAGAACCGGATCCGATCCAAGCCACGACTCCAGTTTTCGCCACAGGCCATTTATACTTCACTCCTAGCGAGTCAAGCTCGTCTCTAACGAGTTGACTCGTTTTAAATTCCTGAAACCCTGTTTCTGGGTTCTCGTGGATCTTCCTCCTGATTCCTCTCATCCATTCGAAAAACTCAGGCTCCTTCGCTGAATCGAGCATCCCGCGAGCGAGTGATTCGAGACCCGACCCGGAATCACCATAGCTCAGAGATGGAGATAGAAGAGGGAGAAAGAAGAAAACGACCAAAAAGAAGATTTCTGAGAAATTCATGATTTTTATGTTATAGTTTCGCTCCAAAGTGACAATAAAAGAAATGTGAAGAGTGAGAGACGACGAAGGTCCATACCAAGTTCTTTTATACAACCCGTAATTGCCCCACGTGTTAATAAATCTTTAATCTTTTTTTACTTATTTTGCAATATTGCAAACCTATAACGAAATTACTTGTTATAAATTCGATTATTCAACAATTTTATATGTGAAGAAACAAAAATATATCAAAGGAAAAAAAATGTCCTTTTAGAAGGTAGAGGTGAGTCATTTGAATACAATGAATATAAACGGTACCGAAAGAAAAAAGAATGTTTACTTCAAATGGGAAGCATTCAAATATGTTCTTACCTCTAAAACACGATTTTACTATTTATGTTAAACACAAATTAATACTTTTGAAATAAATATATTTCACACAGTAGTTTGTGATAGATATGGTTGCTCACAAGTTACGTGTTAAGCACTTGTAGTAGTTCCAAAAAAAATCAGAAGCTCAATTTCCAAATGTTACGCATCTTCACTTACGATTGATTTGTTTTCCAATGATTTATTTCACAAGTACAGTTATCTACAAGATTATGGGCTTACAGATGTCCAATATGTAATCAGGATATAATCAAGATTTAATTTCTCAAGGCCCAAACCCGACTCGAATCGACCCGACCCGACCCGGAAGTTAAAACTGATTCAGATTGCGGAGAGGAACAAACGGATTGTGGATAAAAATTCCGATTCTCATTTCCGATTCTGAGTATTGTATTTTCCATAGATTTCTTCTTTCGTCTCTGGTAAAAAGAAATAAACTTTTAAAGAGTAATAATGCTAATTGTGTGATTTTGATGAGCCTTACTTGAGATTAGATTCCTCGAATATTCGCTCTACGTCTTCAACCACAGAAAAAACCGTAAACTTTTCCTTTGCTCTTAAAGTGTCTTCTCAGAATCACCCAGAAACATCAAAGATCACTCTTTTCTTCTACTCGAAAATGGCGGACAATGGTAAACAAACCTTAAAATCTCCGTTAACTTCTTCTTCGTCTCTTTTTGATTTCCCTCTTTTCTCATTTTGTTTATTTGTTGGTTTGCATTTGATGAAGATTCTCTAGATCAGTTCTTGTCTGCTGCCATTGAAGCCGCTCAAAAAGCTGGACAGGTCTCTTTCTCTCTTTTCTCTGTATCTCATTGAGTTTTGATCGATCGAGTGGTTGATTACAATTTGATTATAATTAAATTTGGATCCTTTTGGTTTGATTCTGCAGGTTATTCGTAAAGGGTTTTACGAGACCAAACATGTTGAACACAAAGGCCAGGTTTTTGTTTTGTTTCCTCTGCTCTAGTTTCATTGCAAGATTGCTTTTTGGTTTCTTTTTCAGCCCAAGACTGTCAATTTCGTGTGTGTTTTGAATTATGTTCTCTGGCTTCTGAAATTGTTGTTTTTATAAGGTGGATTTGGTGACTGAGACTGATAAAGGATGTGAAGAACTTGTGTTTAATCATCTCAAGCAGCTTTTTCCTGATCACAAGGTGATTTATTGATTCTTCTTTATTGGAATCCACTCTGTTTGATCTTTGGTAGCTTTTTCCTTGCATTGATGTTGAGAATTTTGTTATATGAATTAGTTCATAGGAGAAGAAACTACTGCTGCAAATGGTGTGACAGAATTAACAGACGAACCAACTTGGATTGTTGATCCTCTTGATGGAACTACAAATTTCGTTCACGGGTATATATAGATACGTTGTTGCGCAACTCCCATTTGAATGACTGTTTGTTTCGTTTTGTGCATTTCATCGAAAACAAAACCAAATGCTGTTTCTGCAGGTTCCCTTTTGTGTGTGTTTCCATTGGCCTTACGATTGGAAAGGTCCCTGTGGTTGGCGTCGTTTATAATCCTATTATGGATGAGGTAAGAATTGTCCAAACTCTTATTGTTACATCGATGTCACTAGCCCCTACCGTTTCAATAAATAACAATAGCATTGTAAGTAGTCTCCTTGATGATGCTATGGACATGAATATCAATTTCTTACATATATTTTTTTATTGATAAAACAGCTATTCACTGGTGTCCAAGGGAAAGGAGCCTTCTTGAATGGAAAACCAATTAAAGGTTAGAGCTTTAGTATACTTCTTTCACTCCTTTAAGTTGAAAGATTTTGTTGATCAAGAAATACTCATTTTCTCAACTCAGACAATGTTATTTTTTGCAGTGTCAACTCAGAGCGAACTTGTAACAGCCTTGCTCGTAACAGAGGTAAAATCTGTCTCCTTTGTGTCACACTAGACTGCTATGAACCCTTCTCTCATCGCTTATATGAACACAGGCGGGTACTAAACGAGATAAAGCTACATTAGATGATACAACCAACAGAATTAACAGTTTGTTAACCAAGGTGGGAGTTGTTATTGAGAGATATTTGGAACTCCAGCATTTAGCTCCTAAACTCAACCAACGCTCATGATTGTGTCTTTTGTTTCATTCATTCATCAGGTAAGGTCCCTTAGGATGAGCGGCTCGTGCGCACTTGACCTCTGTGGTGTCGCATGTGGAAGGGTTGATATCTTCTACGAACTCGGTTTCGGTGGTCCATGGTAAAATATCTTTCTTTCTTTTTTTGCTTTGCTTGGATTAAAAAGATTTGATCTAAATGGAATAATGTCAAATCCACAGGGACATTGCAGCAGGAATTGTGATCGTTAGAGAAGCTGGTGGACTCATTTTTGATCCGTAAGAGTTTTTCCTAATGAGATTAAACCCAAACACACACTGAACATTCCAACTGATCTAACTGTTCTTTTCTTTTGGTTGTTCATTAGCTCCGGTAAAGATTTGGACATCACATCGCAGAGAATCGCGGCTTCAAACGCTTCACTCAAGGAGTTGTTCGTGGAAGCGTTGCGGGTTACAAAAGCATGAAGTCATCATATTTTGCTATAATATGGTCTCAACCTTAATGATGAACTCAATTCAAAAACTTGACTAATATTGTTAGTTTGGTTAAAAATGAAAGTGATCGTTTTCAGTAGAGAGACAACAAAAAAAATCAATTTTATTTCTTCTCTTTGTTAATCAAATATCTATTGTGAACTACATTCATAAACTTTATTTGTTTGGTATTGAATAAAATTCGGTTTTCGAAATTAGGACATAGATTTGGATAATAATTTTGGTTATTGTGTTGATAAAATTCTGGTCAACGATCCATATTTAATTACCGAGGAGAAGTAATAAAAAATAAAAAAAAATTACCGAGGAAGATAGAGATAATGAGCCTAGCCCAAAATCAGCCCTAAGCCCGACTTGGATCGACCCGACCCGACCCAATCTGTATAGGAGAACTGCTTGCGGAGAGAGGAACGGAGGGAGGAATTCGATTCTCACGGTGGCTCGGGCTTCTACTGATTTAGGGTTTGTTTGTGCTAACGAATTTCTCAGATCTTCGTTTACATTTCTGGGTTTGGATTATTTGGGAGTTGCTTCGAAGGACAGTGAGATGGATGCTCAAGCGAAGAAGAAGGCGATGTTTCGCTCTAAACTCAACGCCAAGAAGAAAGATACCCGCATAGATTCTCCTCTCGTTAGGTAAACGATTATTGCTTCTTCCGATGTCAATTACTTCTGGGTACCTGCGATTCACGATTGAACAAACCTCAGCTTTAAATTTTGTGTGTATTACATGTAGAAATAGTAGGACTAGGGCTCTGGGATTGAGCTCGAGCTTGTAGTTATAGGCGATTACAAAGTTGGGATCATGATGGTGTTCTTTGGATTTGTAGGTACAATGAATCAGACCAACCTGTGTGTCGAGTTTGCAACGTCGTGTTGAAATCGGAATCACTATGGGATGTACACCAAGCTTCTCGCAAGCATCACGAGGTAATTTCCAGTGCCATTGTCTCTCTGCTCTATAAGCTTACCTCACATTCTGTTTACGGAAATTTGATGATTATCAATTTACCATACATTGTAGATTCATGGTATTATACGGATTGCTACTGAAATTCTGTAACTTGTAATGGTTAGCTTTGGAGCCTCTGTTTATGTACTTTAAGATCGATAACTTAGCTTTAGTAAATCAATTTTGGTACAGGCAATCGATAATCTAAAGGCTAGTGCAGCCGGAATTCAACGGGGTAGCAAACCTGTTGAAACTCAGCCCACAAAACTTGAAACTTTGGCTAAATCATCCAAATCTCAGACATCATCCGGTCTTCCGCCAAATTTCTTCGAAAATCGAGAGCCTGCCAGTAAAAATCCTGGTAATGTCTAATGCACTTTCCTTTGTAATAGTTTTTGTTATTTTTGTCGATATCTTGTTTAATTTGGTGAATCGAGTTTCCGTTATTGTATATAGTGGCATAAACTTATTAGTCGATTATATGTGTTCAGAATCTGTAGAAGTAGAGTTTGCAAAACCCAAGAATGTAGAGCAATCAAAGCAGACTGTAGGTTCAGAAACAAAAAAGACAAAGGGACCTCTTCCAGACGGATTCTTCGATAATCAGAAAGCTGACTCTTCAAATACCAGTGAGCCTAAACAGAGTCAGACACAGACCACCGGTGGTTCAGAAACGAAACCAGTGGTGAAAGGATCCCTTCCGACCGGTTTTTTCGATAATAAGGAAGCTGACCTACTTGCCCGTGGGATAAAGATCGTCAAACCAGATATCAAGTGAGTTTCTTATTCAGCTTTCACTTTTCCAAATGCAGGATATCAAATTGAAACCTCACTGTTGTGTTTCAGTTACTGTTTTTAACAATCTCAACTTGAGATCAAGCGGGTCATGATCTTGTGCTCTGTTATTTAAAAGTCTTTGTAGTAAAGCATTATCTTCATGAACTTATAAGTATCGATTTCTCTACAGGGACGAATATAAAGAATTTGAGAAGCTGATACAAGAGGATCTGCAGGTAGTGGATAGTCGCATGGAAGAAGAAGAGGTCAGATAACTTTCTGTCACCATAAAAAATTGTTACCCCATCGAAGCTCTGTTTATTAACTTAAACATCGATTTGTACTCTTAATCTCAGGTTGATGCTGCGGAAACTATAGAAGAGGAGGAACAACGAGAACAAAGGTGATTTGATACATAAGTTTGTTATTGCAAGAACATGAATATGTTGAAACTTGTTTAAGATTAAGTAAACACTTTGCTTTTACTTTTAATCTTCTTCTGCAGATCTTACAAAGAGAAAGTGGAGATTCTGAAGAGGAGGAAAATGGAACTGAAAGCGGCTAGATTAGCTAAGCGCAGTAAAACCTCAGTGGGGTCTGCTAAAAAGCCGAAGAAGACCGTAGAAGAATCGTCTAGCGATGATGAGGATGATGATGAGGTTTCCGCTGTTGATTGGAGAGCTCAACATCTTTGAAAAGGACAATGTTCAAATTGGTAAAATGTTCAATCTTCTGTTAGAATCCTCAGGGAAAATGAACAATTTCTGATATAGAGTTCTTAAAGCTTATCATCTGCAATTTTAGAGGATCAAATGGTACTTGAGTATAATTATCGGTTTACAGTTATGGTTGAAGAACGTTAAAGGGCAGTTGGTAAACACTTCACTCTCTTATTCGAGTGTATACTTAAATAATAGAGACATTTTTAGAAACCAATTTAGGGGTCAACATTTGTAGAAATCAATTAGGAGTCAAGTATTCAAGAGGAACGACCACTAACTAAACATATTTCTATTTTTAATAAATTTTGGACTGACTTTGTGATCCAAACCATATGCATGTAAATTTCATCCATCATAAACCATCGACATGAATTTTAAAATCGAGATATATAACAACAATGTTATGTAATCTTAATTATAACTTTAAAAGAGTCCACAAGAAAAGAAAGAGAAAACAGCCAAAGCAAGGTCGGTTAATGCACAATTGATATAAACTAATCTCCCATTGGCAATAGCAACACAAATTAATTAACTAATTACTTTTGACCTAACTTAAAACACTCAGTCTCCTAAATACCTTAACATTATCTACTCTTGACTAATCATATGGTTTAAATTTTCACGTGAGTTTTATAATGGTAAAGTGTTTGCACAACGGGAATCATATTTAGTGACATTTCTGTTTGAGTCTATCCATCTTCACACTTGTATTGCTTTGTCAGCACAACTTGGTTCTTCGAAATTGTTTTAGTTGAATTTGTATTTACTTTTAATAAAATGTTGCTGGTTCGAATTTTATTGACCAAAATCAACATTGCTTTGAAATTTTATAGTCTTCATGTACAAAACCATAAACACAACAAAAAAAAAAAGAAAAAAAAAATCAGATTTGATCTTGTGGGTTATCTAACACTTCTTAGTTTCACTTTTCAAATGTGCTCTTCATTGGTCATACTACATATCATTGTTTCACATTATTTTCAAAACGTATATTATTATTATTATTCATTTACAGTACGTTATCTTTTTATCATGGCCATATGATATGACTTAAAGTTAAAATGTAGCACGAGCTTTGTTAATCACAAATCAAATTTTTAAATAACAGCACTATCCAAAAAAAAAAACAAACAAACAAAATTTTTCTATAAATTTCGTCGCTTCTTCAATGTTTATGCTCATCGAAATAACTCGAGTTTCTATTTTTTCCCATCTTGATAAAATTTCAAAAATTTGAAAACGCAGGCGCCAATTTTAGGCGTAATAACTGAAAAAAATCACAAAAAAGGAAATAAAAGAGAGAGAGAGAGAGAGAGATTCTGATCCAAAAACAAAAATTAATAAGAGAAGAGAGAGAAAAACAGAGAGATTGTCTTCTCCGATTATCTTGGTAAACAAGATTTCGCCATTATCTTGAAATGGGAGGTAGCAGCGGCGGCGGAGGATCATACCGGAGCGGTGGGGATTCCGACGGGGAAGTTGAGGATTACGAGGTTGATGATTTCAGAGAAGGGATTGTAGAATCTCGAGGAAATAGATTTAATCCTCTCACTAATTTCTTAGGGTTAGATTTCACCGCCGGTAACGGCGGAGGAAAGTTCACCGTCATTAATGGAATCAGAGATATCTCTAGAGGTTCCATTGTTCATCCCGATAACCGGTAACAACCCCCCTCATGTTTTTGATTATTTCGTTCTTAGTCATTGTTTTTATTGTTTCACAAATAGACCCGTAGTTCTCTAAACTTATCCAAATAGACCCTACATTTTGGTTTATTTCGATTTATCCCACTTCGTTTAATGTACGGATTTAGTTAAATCAGTTTACAAACGAATTTCATCCTAATCACGAAATTTTACTTTAATATTAAAATGTTTTTTAAAGTAGAAAATATGAGATTAACAAGGTTTGGGGTCAATTATAATGGAAACAAAAACCTCAGGGGCTAGAATGTGGTTTTAACCTTCTTTTTATTGTAACCTACTGTTTATTCGGTTATTCATCCATTTTCCCGCCACTTTATGACACGTATCAGTTTCCTCAGAAAAAAAACTCTGTTTTGCTGATTTTTTTGGAACATATCAGAAGTAATGAGTGGAGTTTAGCTACTAAAGATTCTGTCGTAATCTTAAAGACTGATTCTTTTCGATTTTTGAAGGTGGTACAAGGCGTGGACAATGTTCATAATGATATGGGCACTTTACTCTTCTTTCTTCACTCCATTGGAATTCGGATTCTTCAGAGGATTACCAGAGAATCTGTTCATCCTCGATATCGTGGGACAAATCGCTTTCTTAATCGATATCGTCTTAACATTCTTCGTCGGTTATAGAGATAGCCGAACTTATCGAATGGTCTATAGACGCAGCTCAATCGCTTTACGGTATTAAAAGCTCGATCCTCTGCTTCTGTTTTTTTGTTAAATTTCTCTCAACTTATTCACAATATTTTGCAGGTACTTAAAATCAACATTTATTATTGATTTACTTGCTTGTATGCCATGGGATATAATCTACAAGGTACATTGTTTTATTCTTCGATCTTGCTCAAATCGAACGGAGATTTGAAACTTTTTAAGTTTGAAAACAGACTGCAGGTGAAAAAGAAGAAGTGAGATACTTATTGTTGATAAGGCTATATCGAGTTCATAGAGTAATCCTGTTTTTCCACAAAATGGAGAAAGATATAAGAATCAATTACCTTTTCACTAGAATCATCAAGCTTATATTTGTCGAGCTCTATTGTACTCATACCGCGGCTTGTATCTTCTATTACTTGGCCACGACGTTGCCTGCTTCTCAAGAAGGGTACACTTGGATTGGAAGCTTGAAATTGGGAGATTATAGTTACTCAAAGTTTAGAGATATCGATCTTTGGACTCGATACACTACTTCTATGTACTTTGCTGTTGTCACTATGGCAACTGTTGGTAAGTTTTGATCATTGATAACTTGGTGATTCTTTTGCTTCCGTTTTCGGTTTTTCGGTTATAAGAACCCTCAACTTGGTTTTTTTTACTTTAATACAGGTTATGGAGATATACACGCGGTTAATATGCGGGAAATGATATTCGCGATGGTCTACATTTCATTCGATATGATTCTAGGCGCTTATTTGATCGGTAACATGACAGCTTTGATTGTCAAAGGTTCGAAAACAGAAAGATTCCGAGATAAGATGGCTGATATTATGCGGTATATGAACCGAAACAAACTCGGTAGAAACATCCGTGGTCAGATAACTGGACATTTACGGTTGCAATACGAAAGTAGCTACACTGAGGCAGCTGTTCTTCAAGACATACCTGTCTCTATCCGCGCTAAGGTACAACGATGATGCTTTAGATCATCAATGTTCGTTTAGATGATAAACAAATCTGACTTCATGTTTATTACTGCAGATTGCACAAACTTTATACTCGCCATATATTGATAAAGTTCCTCTCTTTCGTGGGTGCTCATCTGAGTTCATTAACCAAATTGTAAGCCTTTCGATTCGGACTGTAAAAATCGAAACTTTTTTCTTCGAGGAAACTCAAAAAGGTTACACTTTTGTTTTGTTTACAGGTTATAAGACTTCATGAAGAATTCTTTCTCCCTGGAGAAGTTATAATGGAGCAAGGAAGCGTTGTTGATCAACTCTACTTCGTTTGCCACGGTGTATTGGTAAGCGAAATTCCACGTTTTTCGTCTATAAATGCTTAGGAATATCGTATAACAAGATCTCTGTGATTGAAATCAGGAGGAGATAGGTACAGCTAAGGATGGTTCTGAAGAAATAGTGGCACTTCTACAACCAGATCATTCTTTTGGAGAGATTTCAATCCTTTGCAATATTCCTCAGCCTTACACTGTCCGAGTTTCCGAGTTGTGTCGGATTCTAAGGCTGGATAAACAATCTTTTACGAACATTCTCGAGATATATTTCCACGATGGACGGAGGATTCTCAACAATCTGCTTCAAGGGAAAGAATCAAATGTACGGATTAAGCAACTGGAATCGGATATAACCTTTCATATTAGTAAACAAGAGGCAGAGTTAGCCTTGAAGTTGAATAGTGCGGCTTTCTACGGTGATCTTTACCAGCTCAAGAGTTTGATCCGAGCTGGAGCTGACCCGAATAAGGCTGATTATGACGGTAGATCGCCTTTGGTACGGTCCTAAAGCTTCTCGGTTTCTTTAATCGTAATTTGAACATTATCTAATATGTTTTGGTTCTTTGACAGCATCTTGCAGCCTCTAGAGGATATGAAGACATTACATTATATCTTATTCAAGAATCAGTAGATGTAAATATAAAAGATAAATTAGGTAATACGCCGTTACTAGAAGCAATCAAGAACGGTAATGATCGTGTCGCGGCTTTACTCGTGAAAGAAGGTGCTACGTTAAACATAGAGAACTCCGGGACTTTCCTTTGCACGGTGGTTGCGAAAGGAGACAGCGATTTCCTCAAACGGCTTCTAAATAATGGAATTGATCCTAATTCTAAAGATTATGATCACAGGACACCTCTTCATGTTGCTTCCTCTGAAGGATTGTATCTCTTGGCAATGCAATTAGTAGAAGCAAGTGCAAATGTTCTTGCAAAAGACAGGTTATATACTTTCTTTTACTACTAATTAAATAGCTGTTTGTGTTTTTTTCGCCGTTATTAACCGATTTTTCGTATTTGAATTAGATGGGGAAATACTCCTCTAGATGAAGCCTTGGGTTGTGGGAACAAGATGTTGATAAAATTACTCCAAGATGCAAAGAATTCTCAAATCTCTTCGTTTCCGAGTAGCTCCAAAGAGCTTAAAGGTAGTTTAATCGGTTTATAGATCAAAGCACCGATGTTTTCTTCGATTTTTAAGACGTTAACGAGTGGTTATTTCTTCGAATGATCTGCAGAGAAAGTGTATAAGAAGAAATGTACAGTGTATTCTTCACATCCCAATGACGCGAAAGAGAAAAGACGACGCGGAATTGTATTGTGGGTGCCTCGAAGCATCGAGGAGCTCGTAAGAACTGCAGCGGAACAGCTAAATGTTCCGGAAGCTTCTTATGTATTATCTGAAGATGAAGGTAAAATTATTGATGTAGATTTGATAAATGATGGACAAAAACTGTATTTAACTGTTGAAACATAATGAATCAAAAACAGAGTATTTAGAAACAGAGTAACTACAAAGAATTATGTTATGTTTTGTTTGATTAAAATGATTTCTTCACATTCTTCAAATGCATCGAAGAATCGATACAATTCGTCTTCTCTATATCGTTTCTACAACGGTTTAGATTCCGCAAGAGATCGCTCGCTTTCTCCTTAGTCTTTTCCTCGCATCCGACTTGTAAAACCACTAAAAGTTTCTCAAATGCACCAACTTGAAGAGCTTCAACTAACAAAAGATCTTCATCTTCTCCATTCTTCTTCCATAGCTTCCACAGAATCGATACCGAACATTGCGTTGCAAGATCCGAAACTCGAAGAATTTTCTTAACTAGAAGAGGAACGATCAAAGCATTTCTAAGAACATCTTCTCTACCTTGCTCGTTGTCGCATACAACGTTTAGAACAACAAGACATCTCTCGCAAACGCTCTTTTCCGCGTTGTTCACAATCATCTCTGTGATCAATCCAACCAAACCCAACTTCACGAATTTCGCAGCGATCTTGTCATCATCACAAGAAATCGCTCTATAAATCGCCATTAGAGATGATTTTGTCGAGCTAGTCGAAACAGAGTCTTTAATGATCATGACTAATCCTTCACAAGCTCCTTCGATATCTGTTAATGCATACACATACCTCTTGTCTATTGCAATAACCTCTCTGATACAAAACGCAGCGTTTTGCCTCGTTTTAGCGTCTGTAGCGTTCAAGAACCGCACTAGACGGTTAAGAGAAGCCGTTGATCCCATCTTCGAGAAACCTTCTGTTCGACTCAGAGGTAACCAAGAAGACAGAACAAACAAAACTTCCTCCAACAGACGCGCGTGTTCCTCACGCGCCACCGCGAACTTTTCGAAACACGATGCCAAAGCGGAAACGACGCCGTTTTGGACCAAACATTTCTTGTTCGTCTCTCCTCCTTCTCTTCCCAAGTTCTTGATTTTAATCACGATCTCGAAACACACGGCATTATCTTCACGCGCCGCCGCGTTTTCTAATCTCCGACATACCTCCGCCGCGTCACGTGAGGTCAACGGCACTCGTGGTGACTGAATCCGCTCGATTCTTGGTGATCGGAGTTGAACCGGAATCTTGGTTACCACGACGGAGATATCGCCGGAAGTAAGTTGATTACGTCTCTTTCTTGATCCTCCTCTTGATCCCCAAGGTAACACCATAATTTCTTATGCTTACTTCGTTTGGTTTCCTTAAAGAAATTGAAATACTTTTTCGATTATTCGATAGAAACTGAAATGGGTTTGTGTGATTGTATAAAAAATATAAGTTTGTTTACGTGTTTCGGTGTTTATGTATGCATGTATGTAATGTGGATTTGTATTTATATTATAAAGGAGAAATGGTCAAAGGTTGTAAAAGCTTGAAAAGCGAAAAGTATGAAATGGAACACTTTGATTTATGTTTGTGAACTGAATTGGAATGTTGACCGTTGAAAGCTTTGGATTATTATTCTTGGGTCCTGATTTATGACTACATATTTTTCTGTCTTTAATTAATTTTATCTTCATTTAAATATATGTAAAATCTAGAAAGCTTAGTAATGAGATCATACCAACAAGGCAAGAACTATACAAGTATTATATGTGTTAAAGAAAATTAAAATACAAGTATTATATAAACTTATAGATCACGCGTATGCTACATGCTTTGATATATCAATTGTAAATAGTACTTAAGTATAAAATTTTACTCGAGGTATTTGGATTATTACTTATTATAATCATTTTATCAATAATTAGTTGTTCGTTCCCGATCATGTTCCTTTTAATATACGGAGTTTCATATCTAATTATTTTCTAAGTTACATCTTGAATATTATACGATATTTGAAGTACGAATTGCAAAAGCGTTAAATATTTGAAGTAGACTCGGGAAAATTTGGAGTCGACTCGAGTACGTATAGAAGACTCATTTTGTGAATACGAAATAGTCATATGTTGAAATAAAATCACCAATTATAAAAGTAATTAAGAGTTTATGACCGTTGTATAATATTTTAAGAAGTGAAAAAAAAAGATAAAACCGAGTACGGAAGACTTTGGACCGCGTGTGCGACTCGGCTTGGGCCGCATTTCTGTCTTTCGGTCCGTGTTTGTTTACTTTTCCCCGCGTCATGGTTTGGTTTCTAAAATATATTTTTAATTCAACAAATAAACATACAATATATATACGCGTAGACTTGAAATTATACGTGAAATAAAAGTTTGGAGTATCTGTATAATGTGGTAGATTCGATTTGATCCGATTTTTTTTTTTTGTCGTCCGATTTGATCCGATCAAACCTTTAAAAAACAGATTCAAACGAATATCTTATGATCAAAAGTTTTTTTTTTTTTTTTTTAACATATCTTATGATCAAAAGTATATTTTAATATTACAAACCACGAATAGTAGGTTATTGAAGTCTCTGGTCGGTGTAGAAGCTTTCAAGTGTCTTTAGATTTGCAGTTGCACTTCCAAGTACACCAAACATGAATGGGACTATTGTTGACAATTCCAAAATCCAAACAAGAATATTAATCACAATCAAAGCTACCAAAAAAAAAAGCTTCAAGGACTGAAAATTGATAATAGAAACTGAAGAGACTTTTCAAGTATTTCTAGCTCCCGTTACACTATAAAATGGCCAAAAATTTGTTGAATTAGCCAAGGCTTTTTCATATAACACAATTTTTTTTGAGTCACAATATAAAACACAAGTTTGTATTTGCAAACCAGACTTGTTAAACATAAGCAAACTTGAGATTTCAAGACCTCCATGTCCGCAGAGCCAAAGCAAAAACTTGATGATTTTGCTGATAGGTCAAACATAATACTCTAGATTCCTGTTAATTTGAACATAAACCCAAATGACATAAATTCCAATTTTTTCAGCATTCACATGAAAGTGACATAATCTTCAATTAAAGCAGTATCAGCCAATCGATTGCAGGTTTTCAAGATGTATCACTAATCTGGGGATAAAATCGATTGCAGATTTTCAAGAAATTTTAGTTCTAATTCAGCAAACGCAACAAAAAAAAAACCTAAAAAATCGAAACACAGGAAAAGAAATGAATCTGCAAAAAATTTGGACCATTTCTCGATTTGTGCGTGTCATCCTTGCGCAGGGGCCATGCTAATCTTCTCTGTATCGTTCCAATTTTATCGGAGGTCCCCCAAGGGACAATCACTTTTTAAACTCCATCGCTATTTAAACCTTCGTTTAGCTTCTGTTCTTAGCGATGTGGGACAAAAAGAACATATATATGAGATTTAATGACTTGGGCTTGTGGGCCTTTTATCGAGAAGGCCTATTTTTGTGTTTATTGGGTTTCCCATGAGGTAATTAAATCTCTCCTTTATGTACTCGTTCAATTGTTTTCTTTCACAAATTGTTTTATCAAGAATAATTAATTTCTCAGTAAGTTATTTTATTGATTTTAATATTTTTCATGAAAAGATAGTCACAAAACTATCAATTTAGAGGCTATTCATACGGTTAAGATACGGAACACGAATGAAAATGAAAATCTGGATAAGAAAACTCTAGCCATTTACATTTTGAAGGCATCATAGATTTACAAAATTAAGTATAAATTGGTGGTGAAGTAGAAATAAGTAACTCATGAAACAGTTCAGATGTTGTTGTTGACTATTTAGGTACAAGTAAATTACTCACTAAGACAACAATTACATATTGAGGAAATGATCTTGTAACTTCGTATTCATATAATAATACATTACAACAAAAACGACCAGATCAAGATCACATGTCTCAGCTCTAAATATCTTGTACACATGGAACTTGACCAAGATCTTCTTCCCAAAATTACTCTCTTCTTTTGCTGCTCTGTATCAATGGTTGAGCCTTTTTTACACAGAAGTAGAGGGTCATCTGCTAAAATATTCATCTAAGAAAGCGAAACGCATTAACAATAATCACACAAAAACAACATTTATTAATTGCAAAACAATATCACAATATGCATCTCCATAAATCTACTCCATGGAAGAGAAGATTTCCATGAAGATATTGTCACAGAGATGCAAAATAAATCTTGTCATCTTCCGACACAAAGTTGGTATTGATGTATAACCTATTTGCTTTATAGATGACTAAGCAATTGGAATCTCAGGTACAAGAAAACAATATAACCAAATGTTCCAAGATAGACCACAAGAAGTAATTAGAGATTCATAAATACACAGAAAACAACATTAATCAAATGTGGAAGTGTATCCTCCATAGAGCTACTACATGGAGAAAAAGAGTTCCATGAAGATAATGTCAAGAAGGTAAATAAAATAATCTAGCCAACTTCCGACACAAAATTGGTACGAAATTAAACCTATTTTGCTATGTAGATGACGTTAAAAATACACTGTAAACAACAAAACAAACGAAAGCTCTAGCTCTACATGAAACCCTAAATACTGAGATTGAAGATAACAGTGACGACAAAGCTATATATACTCATGGCTGTTTAGGGCAACCATTATAGTGAACCAAAACGACGCCGGTTAATAGAATATTGGGCTTTATCCGTTTAGTTTTGGGCCCAATCGAAACGGAACAGGTCAAACCAGAAATGAAAAAATCAACTTTGACCCGGAAATACAGTGATTACCTTATTTCCTCCAAATAAATTTTGAGGAAATTACATTTTATCATCATTATTCACCTGATTCGCCAAAAGAATATTACAACAATGGCGATCAGATCAAAGATCAGTTTTGTATAATTCACCTCTATACATTATTAATAAATGCTTGACATTAATTGAAATTGAGAATTTACAGATTCCTCTTTGAAAAATCAAAGCTTTTTTTTTAAAGCTCTTCACTGCTGCTGTGTATCAATGGTAGTGTCTTTACCGGAGCTAGTAGTAGCTGCTTGTCTTGTTTCAGACACAGAGAGTCTTCTCGGATTCCCACTTGATGTTTCTACAACCTCATCTGTCTCTGAAGCCGTGTTGTCGTATGCGAATACTCGCATTGGGTGATCAAATTTACAGCTTGGACCAAATTTGCATATTCCATAGCGAGTATAGAACACACACAACGGTTCTCCCTGTCGAACAAACAATTAGGAAAACCGAAGAAAATCAAGCAATACCGAGTTCTAACCGAAGAAAATCAAGCAAGATGCGCTTACCGGGCGTAAAGGGAGACCAAGGGTGCTTAAGAGACAATCAGGAGGAGGAGCTTGTCGGTCTCTAGGATGATGAAACTTGCAAACTGTGCCAAATTTGCAGTCACCTGTCTTCATGTAGAATTGGCATTCAGGTTGTCCAGGTCTTTCCGGGAAAACATTTTCCCTCGGCAATGCGTAATACCCTCCTACCGGAACAGAGGATCCCGAGTTGAAAACCGAGAATGACCCTTGAGATTGAGAGCCTGGCTCGTTGGCCTCGCTCTGCTGTAAGTTTCTGTAGTTTTGATCATTTCCTGAAGGAGAAACTGAGCCGAGCTGACCCTGAAAGAAATCGAAACCACGAAAGAAATCAAAACCAAGTCATACAATGATACAAATCAGATTGTCTGAAGGTAAGTGAGAACTTACGCTGTATGGGTTCCATCCTTGAACCGGTACAACTCCTTGAGGCATAATTAAGGAGGCGTAACTAGACGGATCTTGCCATCGAGGGCTAGCGATAAAAGAAGCTCTTGGCCAAGAATAAGACTGTTGACCTGAAGTAGGAACCATCATATTGGTTGGTTGAGGCTGAGGGTGGTTGAATTTACAAGTTCCACCAAATTTACAGTGTCCGGTTCTTAGGAAATAAGCACAATCAGCCTCATTCTGCATTTATGACAATACATAGAATCATGTAAGAGACTAAAAAAAAGAGAAATGAAACAATGAGAAGTAACGAAATCAAACATACCGGACGTAAAGGATAGCCTAACATATTGAGTGAGACTCTTCCAGCAATCCCAGCTTTGTTCCTAGGATGATGAAACTTAC
This sequence comes from Arabis hirsuta, assembly GCA_964056655.1. Lineage (NCBI taxonomy): Eukaryota > Viridiplantae > Streptophyta > Magnoliopsida > Brassicales > Brassicaceae > Arabis > Arabis hirsuta. Next base: position 42,970,776 of record OZ053301.1, read on the forward strand.
ATGTTACTCCAAACTTGCACGTTCCTGTCTTCAGATAGTACTGCACAATGCAAGTTAGTTTGTGTAAGAAGATGACTCAATACTGATCAACAATGGAACAGAGTTTAGTATTCAAAACTCGATCACCTCGCATTCAGGCTGACCAATTCTTTCAGGGTATTCTCCTCTCATTCTTGCAGTGGCAATAACCTATAGATTTGGACAGTGAGACAGAATCACATAAATAAACGTATCTTACTAAACAGATCTCTAAACTCTGGAATCTCCGGAATCAGAAAGGGAACAACAGGAAAACGTATCGTACCAGTTCCCGATCACGAGGATGATTGAACCGACAAGTAGAGCCAAATCTACAAAGTCCAGTTCTTATGTAATAAGAACAATTCGGTTCTCCTGGTCTTTCAGGGTAAGAACCAGTTTCCATTGTTTCATCAGAATTCAAATTCATTTGCCACATTGCATCTGATCAGAACCAACCACACGAACCCAAAAAAACAAAAAAATCGAGATTAAACCCAAATTAAAAAAAATTCCGACCAAAAAAGACAAAAATAGGAAGGAAAATTTGATCGGACCTTGATTCATCAAAGGAGAAAGAGAGGACATAGGAACTCCGGCGTTAAAATCCATAGACGTGAAAAGGAATGTCTCCGACGATGATTATAATAAGCATAAGACATTATACTGTCATCACTGTAAGAGATTCGTCGGTGATCGAAACGTGAATCGTGAGTCCTCCAAGAAAAAAATGGAGTGTAGAGAGGTAAATGACAATGGAGGAAGAAGACATAAAGAAGAAGAAGAAGAATCGTGTAAACAGAGAGGTGAGAGGAAGTGAAGAGAGAGAGAGGAGAAGAAAAGCAAAAAAGCGTTCTCGTCTCACCTCCACACAAAAGAAACAAGAAATTTAAGAGAAAATTCATTAATTAAAAGTTTGTGTACGTAGGAAGACGAAAATGCCCCTACGGTTTTTTTTTGTTGTTAAAGACTTTAGAGTGTGCCGATTTTTATTTTATCTTCTCCACCAAAATTGGACGGTAGAGAACACGTCACAACTTTTTTTTTTATCCTTTTCTGTATGGTTAATGCATAAAATTAAAATATATAAAAAAATGAAAAAAACAAATCTACTAACAATTAAGACCTTTATGCCAATGATCAAATTGGGTAGGAACCGATTACAGTCTATAATATTGAGTATGATGGATCCTTAACCGATTTTGAACCAAACCAATAGAGAAAAAAAACCCGAACCATCACCTAACCGAAACTAAAACAAAGACATGCATATGCTAGATTCGGTTACACATTGGTGACAATTAACAACTATAATCAAAGATGCAAAACAGTAAAAGCTTGGAAAAGCTTTCTCAAACCCGAATTGAACATCACTAGTAATAGCTAATCTTGATTTGGTTCGAGTCTTGCTTTGGCTCTTTCGAGGGCCTTTAGCCTATTAGCTTCCATACGTAATCTTTGTTCCTCGGAAATGTTCTTAGTTCTCTCCATTGCCTTCAATCTATTAGCTTCCATACGTGCTCTTTGTTCTTCTGTCAGTTCACTGCTTGTATCTATGTTTTGTCCATCGCTCGGTAGCTTCGAATTATGACTCGAATCCGTTGCATTACCAAAGATCTCATTCAACATACTGTCTTGAAAAGCATCAGCATTTGTATCAGCATCAACATTAACATCAACGCTCTTTGATGGTATGTTCTCCTCGTCAAGACTTGGCTCATCCATATCAACATTACCTGCAAAAAGAGTATTCATTTACCGTTAAGATTGTAATGGAGTAACAACAGAACACACAAGAAGCATTTCACTTTTTTCATATCAATTTCTCAAAACTTATGCAGGCAATCAAATTCCAAGATTAAGCAACATTGAGATATTAAAAAGATTCAAGGAAAAGGCTGTTCTGTTTGACATTACCTTGATCATCAGAAGGAACATCATTTTCCTCCCGCTTTTCGTATAACTTGTTTGGATCAACTCCGCTTGCAACCCTTTCTCTCAATTCGTTTATACAGATCTAAAAGGACAACACATTAGTCTATATCAATGCACCAAATGTTAACGCAAATGCAACATATCCATTGAGTGAATATATAGTTATTGACAGAACCTAAGTATGTTAGGTAAGTAAAGACTAAGGTATGAGCACAATGATGATACACCAAAACAGCCTAACACATTCTCAGATTCTAGTTGTAAAGCAGCACATGACTGATCACCAAAGCATGAGACAGAGCAATGTAATTCTGATTTCAGTAATCTTAACAACCATCAGAATAGTTCCAGCCTTCAAATCCAGATTCATAGATTTCGAATTTCCATAAGGAAAATTCAAGGTGCATGAAGAACACTTTACAAATTCTGAAAAAAGGGGATTGAGCTAATGTACCTTTACACGCTTAGTGGTAGCGACTTGTTGCACTTTATGCACAAACTGATCAAACGAATAGTAAGGTAACAAATGAGAGTGCCATTCACTGTAAAGCCGTATCAAATTCCCCAAATCGCTGACCTATAAAACAACAAACACAAATCATCACACCGGAACAAACAGTTCCCGATCTGATATGACCACACTACCCATGTAATATCGCTATCAAAATCAACAGATGCGGGAAAGCGACTTGCCTCTTTCCCTCGACCACGGTACTTGAAGGATTTAGGAAAATAGCGAAGAACATAGCCGAGACCATCCTCAGAGAGAAGCAAATCAGGAGTTAGCTTCGGTCTCTGGACTCTCGTCTTCGTCGCTTTAAGAACAGGCCCTATAGATTTTCCGGTGGCAGGATTTCCACTTTTGGCCGAAGATCTCTGAATTTCATTGTTAGGGATTTGAGATGGAGCGGAAGAAGAAGAAGGAGCGGAATTTCCGGCGACCGGAGCCGACGATGGACAATCGCGAGACCAATGACCGGGACGGCCACATTTGAAACATCCCGTCGGAGCTGATTCCATCTTCCACCTTTCGATCTCAATGGCTTCTCTCTCTCTCTCTCTCTCTCCCTTAGGTCTTATCAGATTCACCTGCGAAAATCATTTTCGCGGTTTTTCGACTTTTTAATTGGCGGGAAAAATTAGATGGGTCGAACCGGAAGCGTATTATTCACCTGGTTTGTTTTTCATTAAAAAAAAAAAAAAAAAATTAGGTGAAACTCCACTAGTGTAGTAATACAAAAGCTCTAAAAATATACCTTTTACTGTATGATCAGAAAAAGTCGAAGAAATGCTATAAAATGTTTCAAAGATTACAACTTTTACACCTTACATGTAAGGATCAAATGGGCTGTGTGCATTTCTTCTGAGAGTGTCCCAACAAATGACAACGACCACATTGAACAATCCTCTTTGGTCTCTTGAGATTCTCAGCTCGAACCACTTTCTTCTTCGGCCTACCCGGTGGCCTCCGTGTCTTTGGCGGTAGTATCAACGGTAAGCTCTTCTCGGGTTGTTGTTGCTGTTGCTGCTTCTTCCACAAGTTTCTGTCCGGAATCTCGGGTATCATCTGTGAGTATGTTTGTTGATAGCTGCCAACAGTGAAGCACGGCTCAGCGAATAGACGAGTGTTCTGTCCACACGAGATGAGCGCTGCTGCTGCGTGAGCGCAAGGTAGACCGTAGAGCTGCCAACGGCTGCAGGAACATACCCGTGCTCGGATATCTACGATGTTTGTTCTTTCAGTCGAAACAATCTCAAACTCGACCTCGTTTGCACGCAAAACTTGGTAACAATCAGCGTCGGAGATGGCTTCTGCGATCCGTTTCTCAGCCGATGGAACGAGTATCGAGTTCAATCTCAAGCTGGCATCACGCCGGGTATCGAACCAAGACGATAACTGATTTCGAATGTGTTCCATGGTTTGAACGATCGGGAGATCGTGGCATTCGATAGCCCAATTGTACAGTATCTCTGTGATACCTAAGGCAAAATGCCCATACCGAACAACTCCTTGGAAAAAAGCAACTGCCCAAAGCTCGGGTGGGAAGAGCTCTAACCATTGTATCACGTCTTGAGATATCTCAATCATCTCGGTTATCTTAGATTCGAATTCTGTTGTGGTAAGAGCGTAAACAGCACTCCAGAACATGTTAATCAGCTTCGTGTTCTTGAATGTATCGCGGAAGTTCTCGCTCACATAAGAGAGACAAAACCCGTGAAAAGCAGTCGGAAAATGAGAATTCACCGCTTCCACCATTCCTAGATGTCTCTCCGAGAGTATAGTGATTCTAGGCATGCTCTCAGAATTCATCCCGAGAAGTTTCCTCAGCTCAGAGAGAAACCACATCCAGTTTTCATCGCTCTCGATATCAACAACCGCAATCGCGAGAGGAAACAGACCATCATCCGCATCAACTGCAGCCGCGCAGAGTATTGTACCCAAATACTTACCTTTTAAATGCGCTCTATCTAGTTCAAGAAGCGGCCTACAACCACTAATGAATCCTGATATACATGCCCGATATGCAATAAACAAACGCTGGAAACAGTTTTCAGGTCCAGAAGAAGATACAGAAGCAAAGCTTCCTGGGTTTACCAGTTTTATCTGCTCACAATAAGCAGGAAGAAGACGATATCCTTCCTCATAAGTACCATGAAGTGCAGCCATACTCCGCTCTTTCCCTCGCCAAGCCTGCATATAAGAGACCGAGACACCATGTTCATTGCGAATATCTTGTAATATTTCCTTTGGTTTGTACTGAGGATTATCTCTAATCCGTGCTTCTAAAGATCTTGCGACCCAACCAACAGAAGCTTGCTGATGATGCAGATCTTGGACCCCTTCACAGGTATGCTCACCGTTAAATGTCCTAACGGAAAATGTCGGAAGGCCAGGGCATTTCGCGACATGAATTCGCCACGGACAACCTTCCTTGGAACATTTGGCAATGAATCTGCTTCGATCTGATTTCACTATACGAAGATCGAAATGCAGAGCTAAAGCCAAATCTTTCAAAGTTCTTCTGCAGGTTTCCACATCGGGAAACTCTTTCCCGATCACCAAAGTACGGTCTCCTCCCAAAATATCTTCGGAATCTAGAGCGATTAAAGCATGATCGGCCATTAGGCATTGCATCTGAAAGCAGATTATTCCTTTGGATCAATGCAAAACACTAATCATCTCAAAAAGTGCACTGCTTCAAGAACACAGTCTGAACAAGAAGAAAAGACTTGATTGAGTATAAAATTTTCGCTGCATTCAACACACAAAACCCTAAATCATATGCCCTGTAACTCAAAATTGAACAAAATCAAATCAACAATACTATACATTACTTAACATAATGAACATTCCAAATATTTCATTCGAAGAAGAAACAGATTGCTGATTTTCAGCTAATAAATCTACAGATACCCAGATACTTGGAAACTACTGTATGAGAGTTTTGGATATCTACGAAGCATTATCACAGAAGTTAAGATCAATCAGACACGATACGAGGTAGATTCCGAAAACAAATTAGACCAAACGAGACACATTCAAAAATAGAAGATGAACAAAGAGAGAAATCGAAGAATTCCGAATAAACAAATCGAAAAGCAGAGTATGTTTAACAAATCAAAATTCAGAGATCTGTGAGTGGTGAGTGAAGCGAACCCTAATTATAGAAGACGGAGGCGATCACAATTGGAATCGGAGACTCATTTTTCAGAGAATTTTCAAGGACTGATACAGAAGAAAGCGATTGCTGGAATAGTTGCAAATGTAAGAGGGGGGTGAGAGATACTTTAAATGGGCTTACTATTGGGCTTTATGGCTTAAGTCCAGCATAAAAAGATTAGGATATAAAAAATAATCATAGACATAAACATAAACATGATATTCAAATGTGTATACATTTTTAATTTGACAGGTTTAATTGAATGATTAATATTGTATTTGATAGTTTAAATACTTTATTTCCTATTATTGTGAGATACTCTATCCATATGATATTATCTTTGTAAACTGTATATTTCCGATTTAAATGTAAGATGAAATTATGATTGGTTTTTTCAAAATAGGTTTTTTTTGTTTTTTTTTTTGTTTTGTTTAAATAGGCTAATCTATAAAACTCTACAATTAACGCATTAATCCACTTTTACGACCTTATTAGTAACTATTTTTTACAGGTTTTTAAAATTAGGTTTTACAGAAATCGAAAAGAAGAGAAGGATGGTTCTCCATGCATTTGGGAGAGGTGGTCGTTTCCGAAAGACAGAGAAGAAAAATAAATAAAAAATCGAAACTTTTTGTTTTTCCCTCCTTTTTCTTCGGAGAAATCACTCTTTCTTCATCGATTTCCGGTGGCTTGGATTTGTCTCCATTCTTCTTCTACTTCCTCTCTCTCTTTCTCCTTTCATTTTTCTTCTTCTGTTACGTGGGTCCTTCAATTTCCATGAAGGACCCGAACTATTGCTAAATCCAAAATCAAAACAAAAAATCTTTGTTTCTTTCTCTTGAATCATAGCATCTTCTTTGACCCTTTTAATTACTAAAGTTTGAGTTTTGATCATCATGCACTGTTTCCCTTGTTTCTCTTCTCCAAAGAGTAAAAAATCTTCAACTTCAACGAATGAGACTCACGACAACGAACCCAGACCACATGGTTTGTGTCTCTGTCCTAATTTGAAAACCCGTTTCGTCGAATTCGTGTTTGTTTATATAAATTTGATTACTTGTGTTTGTCTTTATAGAGAGAAAACGGTCAGATGAAACAGAGCAGCCAGAAGGAACGACGTTGAAGATATTCACTTTCCGGGAATTAGCGACGGCGACTAAGAATTTCCGACAAGTGTGTTTGTTAGGAGAAGGTGGATTCGGTAGGGTTTATAAAGGAACCCTTCAAAATACTGGCCAGGTTCTTTCCCAAATCTTCCTCTAAAGTGAAGTTAGAATTGATAATTTCGAATACAATCATGATTCATCACCAAAGTTAGCATTTTTATAAATATATTGTCAATGGGGCATGATCACAAATCTTGTTTTGTGTAGGTGGTGGCTGTAAAGCAACTAGACAAGCATGGATTACATGGGAGCAAAGAGTTTCAAGCTGAGGTCTTGTCTTTAGGCCAACTCGATCATCCGAATCTCGTTAAGCTTGTTGGGTATTGCGCCGATGGAGATCAAAGGCTTTTGGTCTATGATTATATCTCTGGAGGTTCCCTTCAAGACCATCTTCACGGTATTGTATATTAAGAGCTTCTTTTTCAACACTTTTTAAAAGGAAAAGCTGAAGATTTTTTGGATGTTTTGTGTTTTCGCAGAACAAAAATCAGACCACAAACCGATGGATTGGACAACGAGGATGCAGATAGCGTATGGCGCAGCGCAAGGGCTTGAGTACTTGCACGATAAAGCGAATCCACCTGTGATATACCGAGATTTGAAAGCTTCAAACATTTTGTTAGATGATGAGTTTTCTCCTAAGCTTTCTGACTTTGGTCTGCATAAGCTAGGACCCGGGACAGGTGATAAAATGGTGGCTCTATCTTCGCGAGTAATGGGAACTTATGGTTACTCCGCGCCTGAGTATACGCGAGGAGGAAATCTCACTATGAAATCAGATGTTTATAGCTTTGGAGTTGTGTTGCTTGAGCTTATCACTGGTCGAAGAGCTCTTGATACTACTAGGCCTAATGATGAACAGAACTTAGTTTCTTGGGTAAGTAACAACAAACCATCAAGATTGCTCTGTTTTTGAATCAACCAACTTATGAAGTTGTTTGCTTACTGAAAAATTCACCATTTATTTGTAGGCACAACCGATATTTAGAGATCCGAAAAGATATCCGGATATGGCAGACCCGGTCCTGGAGAATAAATTCTCAGAGAGAGGTTTAAACCAAGCAGTGGCAATCGCTTCAATGTGTGTGCAAGAGGAAGCAACAGCTCGTCCTTTGATAAGCGATGTAATGGTTGCGCTTAGCTTCCTTTCGATGTCAACAGAAGACGGTATTCCCACAGCGGTTCCTATCTTATCCTTCAAGGACAAGAGCATGTCTATAGCCTTAAGCCGGCATGACTCAAATCTAGCAACGGAAGATGACAAGTCTAGTACATCATCAGAGGAAGAATCTTCTTTGGATGAGGAAAAGGAAAGAGTGAGTACTAATAAGATGAAGAAGAAAATTGAGGAGGAGGAGGAGGAAGATAGCGTGACGGAATCTGATGATGGTTCTGAATCTAACTCAGATGATAAACATGGAAAGGACCAAGCTAGTCCACCACCAAAGCCTAGTGATGTGAAGAACGCGGCGCAAAGCTTGAAGATAAAGTATAGATATAGCTGGGAAGATGTGGAGTTTAATGATGATAGGCTAAGCAGTAAAAGCAGCCAGAAATCAAACGACGAAAGCACTTCTTCGCGATATGACAGCGATAGAGATCACGATGATTCGCTTAAGAAGGAGGAGAAAGAAGAGGAAGAGGAAGAAGAAGAGGAAGAGCATACTCATCTTGAGCACATTCCTAGCTCAAAAACTGATGATGATCAAAGTGTTTACTTTGATGATGATGATGATTCAGGAGATGACAATGGAGCCTCTTTGCATCGGATAAAGTCAACGGTTGAGATTGATTCTATTGAAGGTTGAACTTTTATTCATCCATTGAAGCTAAAGACACAAAAGAGTTTGAATCTTTTTGGGATATTCATTTTTGGGGAAAACTCTCAATTTGGTATAATATACATATTGAAGTTTTTCTTGACAAATTAAAATCATCTCTCTTTGTAATATGATGAAGATGTGTGTTGGATTGATAGATAAGCAAACAAGCTGTATAAGTCAGATAATCTGATTGAGAGAACAAAACTCAGCTTTTTGTAATTCCCTTATAGTTTCTTTTCAAAAATTCAGAACCATCCAATTATTATTAATGAAAAGAATATCATGATTTGTAAATGCAAATGCAAACTGAATAAGATAAAAACAGTAAAATGTTTTTTTCTTTTTCTTTAATTGGACATAATGATAAAATTTAAGCATTTTAATCAAAGAAAAAAAAAAAATCTTAGCCACATGATCTTAAGAATCAATCTTAGCTACAAACAAGAGTAGATTTATCCAGAGGAAAAGGAAAGAATTATATTCTCAAATTAGCTATACTTCATTAGTTAAGTTTATCATTACTGATAGAAATAATTCATACTAGGATAAATTAATTATCATTAAAAATAGTCTTTGAAAAAAATTTCTTGTCAACACTTTTTCTCCTATTTTTCAAATACAATTGTCAATAGTCAATAGATTCATTCAATCTTATAGAATAAATTAAAATTAAAATGTGGCCACTCCACTAAACTTTTTTTTATATATATTTTGGGTGATTCGACCACTATTTTTTATCCAAGTTAGACCACTCTCTTTTAGAAAATTCTTGATTCAATTAAAAAGGATTGACTCAAATTTAGATTCGGAAGAATTGTCAGCTGTGAGGTCTAATGCAAAAAGCAGAAGATACGACACGTGTCAGGATCTTAGAGATTCCTTCAAGGGTCCACCCTAAAAATCCTTTTAAGGTTTTTTTACCAAATAAGAAAGAAGAATCCTTCCAAAAACTCCTAAAATCTGAGTCCGCTTTTCAAAGTTGTCTCCTTTTTTTCTTCATTATTATACAACCCCACTTGATCCTCTTTTCCTCCTATAAGAAAAAACCTTGGTTTCTCAATCCAATTCCATCAAATTCCTCTCTTGATTTCTGGGTTTTGCTCTGTTTCTCTGTTTCTTCCTTTTGATTCTGAATTCGATGTGTTTGATTATGGAAGATGATGACGACGGTGTTGTTTTAGTTTCGCCGTCGAATTTCTCTATGGTTGAAGACGGAATTTACCGATCTGGGTTTCCTCAGCCCGAGAATTTCGGATTCCTCAAAACCCTAAATCTTCGTTCCATCATGTAAGATTATTGATTGATTCTCTTTGGTGTTTATCCGATTGATTACTGTTTGATTGGTTTTGCGCAATTGGGTTTTTGATTAATCGTTCGTTGATTCAATAAAACAGTTATCTGTGTCCTGAACCATACCCAGAGGAGAATCTCAAGTTTCTTAAGGCAAACAACATTAAGCTTTTTCAATTTGGAATCGAAGGCAAAACGGTGCGTTTTACATTCTTGAATTCTCTCTGTAAATTTATCAAAGCTTTCATTGGTAGATTCTTTAGCCTCTTATGATGTTTCTTGTGGTGTATTTGATCTTTTGGAATCACTTTATTGTCCCTTGGTTTCTTATATTGAATTGTTTTATGATCTGCAGGATCCTCCAACTCCAATGCCGAAAGATACTGTTTTGGATGCTCTCAAAGTTTTAGTTGGTATGTAATAAACTCTCAAAACACAGTCTTTTGATGTTTATAGGCTCGTCTTAGCTATTTCATGAATCTTGATGAAATTGTTTTGTTATCTCTGTAGATGTGAGGAACCATCCAATTCTCATTCATTGCAAACGCGGAAAGGTAATTTTCAAAATTCCTTATTAGTCTGTTTCTACAAGACACTCTTCGGTTTTAGGAGCCTCACTCTTTGGTGGTCTTTTAGGAGATTGTGTGATTAGTTTTTTTCACAGGACACTCATGGTTTCTTGATGTTTTGGTGAATGCAGCATAGGACAGGTTGTTTAGTGGGATGCTTAAGAAAAGTTCAGAGCTGGTGTTTATCATCAGTGCTCGAGGAATACCAGAAGAACGCGGGTTTGAAGTGGAGACAAAGGGACTTGAAGTTTATAGAGACATTTGATATTGTGAGCTTGAGGCAGTGTCTCTTTAGCATTATGTATCGGTATCACGGTTATGGCTTCAAGAGGAGAAGGTTACTGAATGAAGAAGAAAATGTTCAGAAACCGAAACCGCAGGCTGCTAAAGTTTGAAAAGACAAGGCAACCAAGTTGGGGATATGATTCAGGTTTTAGTTTGAGTTTCCAATTTATCGGTCACTGGATGATTCTTTTAGAAGGGGCCAAGTTAGTTTATATCAAAATTCATAAACAGAGGTTTGATTTCGTTTTTTTTTTTTAGAAAGAGAATTGTACAGAAATGTTATTCTTCTTTAGATAATGATGCAGGAGAGGTCATTTAACACAATGACCACTGATGCTTGAGTTGCTTTGTTTTAAAAGTTGCTTTATTTAAAAGTTCCTTTAGGGTCAGGTCAACTCTCTTTGTTTAAAAGTTGCTTTATTTAATTGTTCAAAGACACTCTCTTTGAAATAAATATTGTCATACAATAAATTCAAAATAATACTATTTCTGTTATAAAAAGAATGGTATAATTTATCATTTCGATAAATATTAATAAGAACAAAATATTATACCCGGTAAAGAATGAGATATTGATGAAAATAAAATTGAGAGAGAATGAATGATTTGCTATTTCTTCTTGTTGAAGTTATGAATTGTGTGTTCTTACAAATGAAGGAAATGCATCATTTATATAGAAGATGAAAAGCATAAGTTAGTGTTTGGGAGTAGGTAAATGGGCTCCATATAGTGGAATGCATATAGTGAAATGCATTATTATAACACTCCCCCTTGGAGACCAGTTTTACTATGTTTCTTGACTCGTGTCTTTTGTTGCCTCGTTAAAAACCTTTCTAGGAAAAACCCATTGGGAAAAACCTTAGAAGGGCAAAAAGAGTGCAACTAGCATGCTCCCCCTCGAGTGATCAAGTTTATAGATTTCGCTGATGGCGCATTCCAATGTCATATATATGCTTCTTGAACACCGAGGTAGTTAGTGATTTCGTGAAGAGATCTGCAGCATTGTCGCATGATCGGACATATCTTACTTCAATGTCTTTATTCTTCTCAAGCTCTTGGGTGTATGAGAAGAACTTTGGAGGGATATGTTTGGTTCTATCACTTTTAATATATCCTTCCTTTGTTTGGGCGACGCATGCGGCATTATCTTCATATAATATTGTCGGCTCCATATTTACAAGTAATCCACTGCATGATCGAATGTGTTGATATATTGACCTTAGCCATACACATTCTCTACTTGCTTCATGGAGTGCGATAAGCTCAGCATGATTTGAGGAAGTAGTTACAAGCGTTTGCTTCTGGGAACGCCAGGATATAGCGGTGCCTCCGACCGTGAAAACGTATCCTGTTTGTGATCTCGCTTTGTGCGGATCTGACAAATATCCTGCATCTGCAAAACCAACCATTTGGCTATTTGGATTTTTAGGGTAAAACAATCCTAAATCAATCGTCCCTTGAAGATATCGGAAAATATGTTTAATCCCATTCCAATGTCTTCGTGTAGGGGACGAGCTAAATCTTGCCAAAAGATTAACAGCAAATGATATATCAGGCCGAGTACAATTCGCAAGATACATGAGGGCTCCGATTGCACTTAGGTACGGTACTTCAGGACCAAGTATCTCTTCATTTTCTTCATGTGGTCGAAATGGATCATTTTCGACATTTAGTGATCTAACGACCATGGGGGTACTCAATGGATTTGCCTTATCCATATTAAATCGTTTTAGCACTCTTTTGGTATATGTAGATTGATGTACAAATATACCCTTTTGAGAATGCTCAATTTGTAAACCAAGGCAGTACTTTGTCTGTCCGAGATCTTTCATTTCAAATTCCCCTTTTAAATATTCTGAGGCTTTCTGTATTTCTTCCTGAGTTCCAATTATATTTAGATCATCAACATAGACCGCAATAATCACAAATCCTGATGTTGTTTTCTTGATGAAAACACATGGGCATATTGGATTGTTCACGTATCCTTCTTTTGTTAAATGCTCACTGAGACGATTATACCACATACGTCCAGATTGCTTTAGTCCATATAATGATCTTTGCAATTTGATTGCACATAATTCTTTGGGTTTGGAACTTAATGCTTCTGGCATTTTAAACCCATCAGGGATTCTCATATAGATATCCGTATCTAATGATCCATACAGATAAGCAGTAACAACATCCATGAGACGCATCTCTAGATTTTCGCAAGCGGCTAGACTCATCAGGAATCTAAACGTTATTGCATCCATGACAGGAGAATAGGTTTCCTCATAATCTATCCCAGGTCTTTGAGAAAAACCTTGAGCCACAAGACGAGCTTTATATCTCGTAATCTCATTATCCTCATTTCGTTTCCGAACGAAAACCCATTTATGTCCAACCGGTCTTACATCTACAGGTGTAAGTACAATCGGCCCGAATACACTTCGTTTGTTTAACGAATCAAGTTCGGTTTGAATGGCTTCTTTCCATTTTCTCCAGTCATCCCTCTTTTTACATTCATATACGGACTGAGGTTCTGGATCTTCGTTTTCTTCATTTATCTCTTTTGACACAAGATATGAGAAAACGTCATCCACAATAACCATCTCATTTCGATTCCAAACTTTTCCATTATGAATATAGTTGATAGAGGTCTCATGGTTTTCTTTAGGTTCATGATGTTCCACATCTTCATTCGTTTCTTGATGTGATTCTTCCAAAGTATTTTCAGCTACTCTGGGAACATCAACCTTTTCAATTTCCCTTTTCTTCCTAGGGTTTTTATCTTTAGAACCAACAGGTCTTCCACGCTTCAGGCGTGTCCTAGACTCTCGTGTATCATCTGCTCTTCCAGATTCTGTAGGAATCTCAATTCGAGCAGGAACATTTGCAGCTGGAATGTGTGACTTAGTTACTGTCTTAGTATCTGCAAAAGCATCTGGTAACTGATTCGCTATACTCTGCAAATGCATAATTCGTCGAACTTCCAGTTCAGACTGTTTCGTAGGAGGATCGAGATGTAATAAAGATGGCACACTCCACCTTATATCTTTTCCTACTTGTTTGTTTCCTCCCCCTAGAACTGGGAATTCTTTTTCATCAAAATGGCAGTCGGCAAACCGTGCCGTAAAGACATCACCAGTTTGAGGTTCTAAGTATCTTATAATAGATGGTGAATCATAGCCAACATATATCCCTAACCTTCTTTGTGGTCCCATCTTTGTACGTTGTGGGGGTGCTACAGGCACATACACCGCACAACCAAAAACCCTTAGATGAGAAATATTTGGTTCATGACCAAATACTAGTTGTAATGGGGAATACTTATGATATGCACTTGGTCTTACTCGGATAAGTGCTGCAGCATGTAAAATTGCATGCCCCCATACACTAGGTGGGAGTTTTGATCTCATGATCAACGGTCTTGCAATTAATTGCAGACGTTTAATTAATGATTCAGCCAAACCATTTTGTGTATGAACATGGGCTACAGGATGTTCAACTTCTATTCCCGTTACCATACAATAATCATTGAAGGCTTGGGATGTGAATTCACCAGCGTTGTCTAGTCTAACTCTTTTAATTGGATAATCAGAAAACTGAGCCTTTAGTTTGATTATCTGAGTTAGAAATCTCGCAAATGCCATATTTCGAGATGATAATAGACAAACATGTGACCATCTGCTGGATGCATCAATTAACACCATAAAATAGTGGAATGGTCCACATGATGGATGTATTGGTCCACATATATCGCCTTGAATCCGTTCAAGAAATTTTGGTGATTCTTTATCAACCTTTGTTGGAGATGGCCTTATGATCAATTTTCCAAGAGAACATGCAACACATGTCTTTCCATTCCCCTGATATACCTCCTGGGTTTTCAGTGGGTGACCATGTGAATTCTCTATGATCTTTCGCATCATTGAAATGCCTGGATGACCAAGGCGATCATGCCATAATGTGAAATCTTCTGGATTTCTTTTAACCACTAGATGTGATTCGATTGCATTTATATGAGTATAATGCAGTCCTGAAAGAAGTTTTGGAAATTTTTCCAATATAAGCCTTTTTCCAGATTTATCGGAAGTTACATACATATACTTTTTTCCATTTTCAGTCGCAGACTGAGTATCATATCCTTGAAGGTATATGTCTTTGAAACTCAACAAATTCCTTTTAGAATTCGGAGAAAATAAGGCATTTCTTATGGAAAACTTTGTTCCATTTGGCAACATAAAGTTGGCTTTACCAGTTCCTTCAATCAAGTCTGCAGGACCTGATATTGTATTCACAACGATTTTCGTTGGTTTTAAATCAGTGAAATATTTTCTATGTCTCAGAATAGTGTGCGTTGTTCCACTATCTGGTATACATATTTCTCTAATATTTCCTTTAGATATCATTCCGTTTGTTTTGCTTTCCATTTCCTGTGATCAAGATAGACACCAATAAAAGAAGAATAAATTTTATTCATTAAAAGAAAAATACACAATGATTATATATTAAATTGTTGTTAAAAAAAACAACATTATTTTTTTCAAACAACGGAAAAGCATAATATTATACATGGCATAAACAGAGACTATACAGTAGTCTCATTACAAGCATCTTGATTATCCGCAAGGTCTGTCATTTCGGCATCATCATCAAAGTCCGAAGCGTTAAGGTATGTATCACCTTCAGGGTGTTCCATAAGATTAACTTCCTTTCCTTTGCCTTTAACTGACTCTTGGTACAATTTGCAAAGGTGCAAAGGAGTACGACACACTTTGGACCAATGGCCTTTACATCCGCATCTGTAACAAACACCTTCACGCTTCTGGGTGAAATTGTCTTTCTTTTCTTTCCCTTTGAGATTTTGTTCAGACCGGACCCATTTAAATGACCGTCCTTTTGGATTATAATTTCTCCCACGGCCACGATTAAATCGACCACCACGACCCCGGTTGGTTTGATTTCCTCTCCCCGGATACCTCACATCCGTTTGTCCACGATTTTTTCCATCCATTGCGTTCACTTCAGGGACAGCAATTGTTCCTACAGGTCGAGCGTTATGATTTTTGATGAGAAGCTCATTATTCTTCTCAGCCAACATTAGAGCCACAATCAACTCAGAAAACCTCTTGTATTTACAGTTCCTGTATTGTTCAGCAAGAACAAAATGTTCCTTATGGAATGTTAGGTAAGTTTTCTCGAGCATTTCCTCTTCGCTCACATTCTTACCACAATATTCCAATCGGGACACAATTCTTAACATGGCGGAATTATAATTATCCACCTTGTCAAAATCAAGGAACCTTAAATTTGCCCACTCATCAAGAGCATGTGGGAGAGTTATTGCCCTTTGGTTGTCAAACCTTTCTTTAAGAGCTTTCCACAGCTCTACAGGGTCTTTTGTATTCGCATAATCATGCGTTAGATTTTCATCTAGATGTTTTCTCAGAAAAATTACCGCCCTTGCCTTTGCAGGGGCAGTCGATTCTTTTTCTTCTTTAATAGTATCTAATAGAGACTGAGAATCCAGATAAAGTTCAGCATCAGTGGACCATGCTATGTAATTTTCACCAGTGACTCTGAGAGCTGGGATCTTAAGCTTTTCGATGTTTGCCATTTGTTTCTAAAAAAATAAAATCGAAAATATTATTATTAGAAATATAACATGATTTTAGAAACCATATACATTAATTAAAATCGCAATTACAAAGAACATTAAAGCATAAACAAGTAAACCGATATTCATGATAAACTCTTCGCGAGTAAATTCTCCGGCGAAGAGACCATAAATCACGGTAAGAAATACACCGATAATAAAAATCAAAAACAAACGAAACATTTTTCTTACAAAATGAGAACTAAAAATATTTTTTGTGAAATTGTTTGGAAGAAGATGAAATGTTTGAGTGATTTTGAAAGAGTGAAATATGAGTGTATTTATAGATGAAAAATACTGTTCATAGCCGTTATATAGCCGTTTTAAAGTGAAAAAATTTTAAAAATTATTTTGAAATATTTTCTTTGTGACCGTTAAAATCGGATGAGAAAGAAAAATTATTCTGAAAATATTTGATAATCAATCAGATAAATTTACCAGTTCAAATATTAATTTTAGAAAAAAACTGGTTGAATATTATATATACTAGACATAAAATTAACATAGAAGTAATAACAAGGTTATGGTGAAAAAGTCATCTAAGAGAGAATACTAAATAAATAATTAAAGCAATAGATAAATTTTCAGGGTGGTTGAACCGATCATAAATAATTAAAACAGTAAATAAATAAATTATGGTGTGTAAAACAACCATAAGAATAAATAAATAATCAGGCGGTAAACCGACCATAAATAATTAAAGCAGTAAATAAATAAATTATGGTGTGTATAACAACCATAATAATAAATAAATAATCAGGCGGTAGACCGACCATAAATAATTAAAGCAGTAAATAAATAAATTATGGTGTGTAGAACAACCATAATAATAAATAAATAATCAGGCGGTAAACCGACCATAAATAATTAAAGCAATAAATAAATAAATTATGGTGTGTGAAACAACCACATAGAATTATTATGGAGGCGGTAGTCCGCACACCAAATGGTACAATAAGTATGCGTATGAAAATTGATCTTTTTAGAGTGATCGTGCTGATAACGTGTTATAAAAAGAATGGTATAATTTATCATTTCGATAAATATTAATAAGAACAAAATATTATACCCGGTAAAGAATGAGATATTGATGAAAATAAAATTGAGAGAGAATGAATGATTTGCTATTTCTTCTTGTTGAAGTTATGAATTGTGTGTTCTTACAAATGAAGGAAATGCATCATTTATATAGAAGATGAAAAGCATAAGTTAGTGTTTGGGAGTAGGTAAATGGGCTCCATATAGTGGAATGCATATAGTGAAATGCATTATTATAACAATTTCAAAATTATTGTCATTTTAGGTTGTTTTACACCTATTAAAACAATATATTATTAAAAATCTATTTTACTTCTAATTAATATAATATTTTATTTGATATGAGCAATTAATAAATTTAAAAGTATGGATAAAAATAGAAAAATCAATTATAAATGTGCATTGAAATTGCATAATGATAACTAATTTGAAACAAACTAATTTGAAACAAAAAAATAAGGATAGAGTGACAAATATTGTGAAACGGATGGAGTAATTGGATAAGTGAAAGACTATGTAAAAACCGATTTAAATTTTATAAGAATAAGTTCGTAAACAATAGAAGAGAATCATTTATTAAACCTTGAAGCATATTTTTTTAATTTCTTTAACTTTATTACTATTGTATTAGATTTTTACCCATGCCAAACGTGAGATTAAATATATTTTCTAATCGATTTAATATTTAAACATGTATAACAAAGTATATGATTTCCAATATTTATCAACGTACAAAAATGATATGTATTATGCATAAATGTAATAAACATATTTTGATATCATTATTTAAATACTTCCTCTCTTTCTTATTATTTGATGTTTTAGATAATTTTTTGTCATTTTAATTGATATTTCCAAATTTCTATGTAAAATTAATTTTTTCTTGTTATTTTGACTGTTTGAATTCTGAAGATTGATTTTTTTATTGGTTGAGTTGTTTTGGAATTGATAATAAAATAAAACAAGTTTTATTTAGAAAAAACAAAAAATTAAATGATTTATTAATCGATGTACTAGAATCTTAAAAATCAAATAAAAAAAAATAGAAAGAGTGTTATTTTCTCCAAAATTGATCAAAACATATGCAAATGTTATTTATATCAATATATTTTAAGTGTAAAATTGATTTTTATTATTCGTGTAAAATAAAGACTATGCGATAAATTATATATTTTAGATTTATATGAATTTGTCGGACTTAACAAACAAAAACTAATATATGTTTTCCAATGATAAAGTATATAAATATTTGTAAGTATAGTTATATATGTATAACTGATTATATCATAATTAGAATATTTGTATAATATACTAATCTAAATACATATATACACAATAAAAATTTGTTATGGTAAATCAAAATATTACATTTAGTTGGGTTTAAAATTTTAAAACATGTAATAGTGGGTTTATATTAAAAATTAATAAGAAGACATAGAGAATTTCCATTATGGGAAACTTTAAAGAAATTTTTTGAAAATGCCACTTTCAAAAATGAAATATTTTTATAATCTTTGCAAAAATGCCATTTGAGTTAACTATATTGTATTAGGGTTTAGTTTTGAGGGCTTAAGGGGTCAAAACATTTTTTAGGGTTTATAATTTTAAGATTTAATCTTTAAAAATCTATAATTAGTGATATTTCTACAAATGGATACTCTTAAATGGTATTTTTGCAAATATACACACCAATATTGATATTTTTGCAATTGTCCCAACTTTTAATTGAACAAAAGATGCAGTAACCATTTAATTAAAACATTTGTGCTTTAAGAACTTCTCCAGCCAATAAAACTGAATGTAAAAAGATCAAAATTGGGTAACATATTTTCGTTCTATAAAATAAATTATTTAAAAAGGGTAAACAAAGGTTAAGAGTATCGAGCCATTTTCTAATTTATACCATGTGCACTGCATGATAAGGTTTCTTTCTGACTATATAACACACTTTTTATCAATAAAAAGAGAGACTATATAGCACATGTATTAAGAAACTAAGTCTAAGGATTTTGTTTTTAAAAGAATCCAATGCGATTAGCTTTTTCTAAACTGAAGAGAAAATTGTTCGAATGACGCAAAAAACTTAAATGAAGTGAATGACTTTAATTAAATTGAATATTAACTGTTTTTCTGAGAAGATGATAACTTGCCTAACTTTGGTTTATAACAAAAAACGTAGATTAGAACATTATTTTTTTGTAACTTAAATAAAATCGCATATAAATATCACATATCTTGAATAACAAACAGAAAATTCAAAACGATTAGCAAAAACAGTTCTATATAATTTCTCTAAAATAAAGTATTTTTACTAACAAAATGAAGAATTTTGTTTTGTTTTCAACCTTTCTAATTATTGTTTCATTATGTAAGTTTTTATTTTTGGTTGATTAAGATAATATGTAGAATATTTTATAGTTCTTGATGAAATATAATTTTAATAATTTGATATATGTTTGAAATTTTATAGGTACATCAAATATCATGGCAAAATCTAATTGGAAAGAGAGAATCGGTTTTTCCACCCCAATTGCAAATCCTCCAATTGTCAAAAATACATATACAGACACTTTTTGTCAAAAATGTAAAGATGATTGTATGACAAAGTTCTTTCTACATGTCCATATTTGTCAATATCCTGTTTGCAGTTGTTTAATTAAGTATACCTGATGACATGTAATTGAAATATGATAATTCAAATAAAATAACAACATATATAAATACATCTTAACTATTTTTATTTTCTTGTGTTTCATTTACAATAAAATTTATGCATGGAAACATTTTTCTATCAAAATTGGAACTAAAGCACGAAACCATTTGCCTTCAAACATAACAATACATCAAACAATTTCAATGATCGAACACTGTTCTGAAAACAAGAAGTTGTATGCGCATATTGATGTGCTTAATCCTAACACAAACCACTTGACCAAACGGAAACATGTATAAAAAAAATATTGGGACATTTCATTTCTGGAGTTTCAACACACGACACAATAACATATTTACTTAAGACCTTGTAAAAACAAATTCTTTGGTATTCACCTAATAAATTATGAAAAAGGGTAAACGGAGGAGTTAAGAGTATCAAGTCTTTTATAATTTATCGAGTCATGTCATTATGTTTAAGAATATTTCAAGTCATTGTTATCAGAAAAACAAGATATTTGTCAATTAAACGTGAACTAAAAGTTTTCTCCGCTTATGTTTGAACAGACACAAAGCTTTTGATTTAAGAGCCCTCTTATCTTCTTTACTAGAAAGAGATTTTTCCCTTCAAGCATTTTCTATCAAAATTGGAACTAAAGCACACAACTTAATATCTTCAAGCATAACAACACATCAAATAGTTTCCATTTTAAAATATCAGTTTATTATTTCACACAATAATTATACTTTAATGAACACCTTTTAGAAAAAATAAAAGATAGTAGTTTCTCTAGTTTTCATTTATAACAAAAAACGTTAATTAGTACATTAATTATTTTGTAACATAAGTAAAAATACATATAAATATGATGTACTTATATTTAATAACTTTTAAACAAAAATTCAAACGATTAGCAAAAACTATTCTATATATTTTTTTTCTAACATAATTGGTTTTTTTTTCATTAAGAAAATGAAAACATTTGTGTTGGTTTTAACACTTTTGCTTTTAGATTCACTGTGTAAGTTTATTTTTGATTGATAAAGATAATATGTAAAATATTTCATAGTTTTATTTGAGATACGATTCTAATAATTTGATAAGTTTTGAATTTTTACAGGTGTATCAAATATTATGGCAAGATCTAGCTGGGATAGGAAAACTAATTTTTTCAATCCAGCCGCAAGTCCTTCAATTGATTTTCAGATAAAAAATCAACATATAACAGTTGAAAAATCAAGAAACTCGGTCGATGATAAACTATTTACTTTTTGTCGACAATGTCTAGGTCATTGTCTGGTTAATTATGGAATCAACAATATCAGTTGTCAAAATTATAATTGTCATTGTTTAAGAAAACCGGATGACGGCTACTAGATTGTTGTAATTTATTTTAAAATATAATAAATAAAATAAAACAAAAATATATAATAATATTTTCTTATTTTCTAGTGTGTTTATTTACAAATAGTTACCATATATTTAGCAATTTCTAGTTTACATAACTTCTCTAAATGCTAAAATTACGGTTTTAAATTTGGGGCAATTGTAAAAATATCACTTTTGGTGTGTACATTTGCAAGAATGCCACTTAAGGGTGTCTATTTGCAAAAATGCAACTAATTATAGATTTTTAAAGCCTAAATCTTAAAATTATAAACCCTAAAAAATATTTTGGGCTCTAAAATCTCTTAAATCCTCAAAACTAAACCCTAATACAACATAGTTAACCAAACATAAATGATAAAATGAAAAAATAATTTTGAAAACTGGCATTTGTACAAAGATTTTGAAAATATGACATTTTTGAAAAGTTGCATTTGAAAAGTGCGGTATATTTAAAAATTTTTCTTTAAAATTTTAATGTCCGCACATGACGTGAACCTATCACATCTCATACATGTTTATATTGTCATTTAACTATAATTTGTTTCATAATAGACCATATCATTAAAATAATATGAATGACATAAAATAAACTATATTTTATTATGTACTTGACAAATATGTATTAAGCAGAATTATACATTGAGAAATAAAATAGCGATACATTTAAAAATTAAGCAGAGTGACAAGAATTAATTCGTGTGACAAATACACAATCTTTCTGAACAAAGCCAGAGCTTCTGATTTAAGATGTAAATATTATTGTATGAGAAAGTACTTTCTACATGTCCATACTTGTCAATATGCTATTTGTCTTTGTATGTATACCTGATGACATGTGATTGAAATATGATAATTCAATAAAATAATAATATATATAAATACATTTCAAGTATTTTTATTACGGCAATTGCAAAAATGCTAATTTTGGTATGTACATCTATAAAAATGTCATTTAAAAATGTTTATTTATAAAAATATTACTAATTATGAAGTTTTAAATATTAAAATTTAAACTTATAAACTCTAACAAATGTTTTGACCCCTACAACTATTTAAACCCTCAAAACTAAACATTAATACAATATAGTTAATCCAAACATAAATGATATAATGATTTTTTTTTTAAAATAGCATTTTTACAAAAATTTTAAAAATGTATCATTTTTAAAAAATGTCATTTGAAAAGTGATATTTTTTTAAATTTCTCATTTTTGTTTCCTCCTGTTTCATTTACAAATAAGATTTTTTGCACGGAAACATTTTCTATCAAAATTGGAACTTTTGCACAAAACCGTTTGCCTTCAATCATAACAATACATCAATCAGTTCCAATGACCTTTGTTATGAAAACAAGAAGATGTATGTATATTGATGTGCTTAATTCCTATAACACAAACCACTTGGCCCAAACGAGTACTCTGGAGACAACATAATCATATATTTACTTAAATCCTTGTAAAACCAAATTTTTTGGTCTTCATCTAGTAATTTATTAAAAAGGGTAAATGGAGGAGGTTAAAAGTATCAAATCTTTTCTAATTTATCGAGTCATGTCATTGTTTTGTTTAGAAAATCTCAAGTCATTGTTATCAGAAAATATGATATTTGCAATTAAATATGAGTTAAAAGTTTCTTTTACTTATGTCGGAGCATAAACAAAGTTTTTGATTTAGAGCCATGTTATCTTCTTTATCAGAAAGAGATTCTTCTCTTGAAGCATTTTCTATCAAAATTGGAACTAAAGCACACAACTAAATTCTTTTAAGCATAACAACACGTAAAATAGTTCCCATTTTAAAAAATCAGTTTATTATTTCATACAATAATTATACTTTAATGAACACATTTTATAAAAAAATAAAAGATAGTAGTTTCTCTAATTTTCATTTATAACAAAAAACGTTAATTAGTACATTAATTATTTTGTAACATAAGTAAAGATACATATAAATATGATGTACTTATCCTTAATAACTTTGAAACAAAAATTCAAACGATGAGCAAAAACTATTCTATATATTTTTTTCTAACATAATTGTTTTTTTTCATTAAGAAAATGAAAATTTTTGTGTTGGTTTTAACACTTTTGCTTTTGGATTCACTGTGTAAGTTTATTTTTGATTGATAAAGATAATATGTAGAATATTTCATAGTTTTATTTGAGATACGATTCTAATAATTTGATTAGTTTTGAATATTTACAGGTGTATCAAATATTATGGCAAGATCTAGCTGGGATACGACAACTGATTTTTTCAATCCAGCCGCAAGTCCTTCAATTGATTTTCAGATAAAAAAAACAACATACAACAGTTGAAAAACCAAAAAACTCGGTCGATGATAAACTATTTACTTTTTGTCGACAATGTCTAGTTAAATGTATGGTTAAGTATATGACCAACCATATCAATTGTCAAAATTTTGATTGTAATTGTTTAAAAGGACCAGATGACGCCTAGTTAGTTGTAATTTATTTTAAAATATGACAAATAAAATAAAACAAAAATATATAATAATATTTTCTTATTTTCTAGTGTGTTTATTTACAAATAGTTACCATATATTTAGCAATTTATAGTTTACATTACTTCTCTAAATGCTAAAATCACGGTTTTAAAAATTTAAAAATATTAATGTAAGGGCTTAAACTAGGGTTATTTGTATCATTTCGTAGTGACGGAATTGAAATATAAAGCATAGTTAATTTAAGGGTTTTATTTGAATTTTTTTTTTTTTTTTTAGTTTTTAAAAGAAGGAAATAATAATCTTATCTGGTTTATAATATGCGGATAGGTACACGGTAAGAGTGGTGGACCTTTAATAAAAGTAAAACGCAGAAAGCAGAGACGCATCAGTCATTAGCACATGCACACCAATGTCTGCTTCTTCTTTATTTAATCTCCCTTTGATTCGCTTCAGATCTCTCGCTCTTCTCTCTTCTTCTTCTTCTTCCCGATTTGCCCATCTTCCTCTTTCGTCGATCCGATCCGTTTCCGTTCCCATTTCGCCGAGAAAGTTACCGAATTTTCGTGCTTTCTCAGGTACAGTCATGGCAGATTCTAAAGATGCTGGAATGGATGCTGTTCAGAGACGTCTCATGTTCGAGGACGAGTAAGTCTTTGATTTCGATTTTGTTCTTCTTCTGGGTGTTGCCAAATTAGTACCTTTTGTCTTCAATCGTGAGGTTGTGATGAAATGAAAATTAGGTTCTGGGATTTGGAGTTTGATTAGCCATGGTTCTGGAACATAGAGGTCTATTGATTTGTTGACTTTGATTCAATACTCAATGATTTCTGGATTTAGTAATTGTTTTAGGTGACTTACATTTATTTCGAGATACTGTAAGTCGTCAATGCTTTAGTTCTCCTATGAAAGTTGTCACTGTTTATAGTCAGGTTAAGTTATGTTCCTACGCAATCTCACTTTTTTTGTTTTGATTCTTTCTTGCAGATGCATTCTTGTTGATGAAACTGATCGTGTTGTGGGGCATGACAGCAAATATAATTGTAAGTGAACTTGGTTTGAGTCTCATTGTTCTCTTAGAGCTTTTCCATTGCTATTCATGTGCTTCTTCATCCCTATGACTGAAATTAGTTGCAGTTGGTGCATCAAGATTTGACATAAACGTAATTTAGTTTTGTTCGCCCTTCTTGATTGCACTTTTTAGTTTTCATCAAATGTCTTAGACCTCTCCGTGAATGTGTCGAACACATAGTTTTCGGTGTAGCTAGTTACACTCTCTATCTATAAAGCTCGTCGATTATCTTTCATAAAGAGTTCGGATACTTATAATTTAGGGAACTTTACTACCTTGCTGAAAGGGCTGTTTTACTTCTTATTTTTCTGATTCCTTATCGAATCTCAGGTCATCTGATGGAAAATATTGAAGCTAAGAATTTGCTTCACAGGGCTTTCAGTGTATTTTTATTCAACTCGAACTATGAGTTGCTTCTCCAGGTATTTTCTTATGACTGCTTTGTGGTTAGATCATAAGCTTCAATCTAGAGATTTTGTTTGGCTATGGTGATGGGATGCTCTCGTGATCTTAGAGGGTTGGTGGGGCTTAATAAGCTGGCTCGTATGCCATCCTACTGAATTCCTTCTTCTGTTTTGAACAGCAAAGGTCGAATACAAAGGTCACCTTCCCTCTCGTGTGGACAAACACTTGTTGCAGCCATCCTCTTTACCGTGAATCAGAGCTTATCGAGGAAAATGCTCTTGGTTGGTATCTACTGGGAAACAATTCAGTACTTTTTACTGTATATGCAGCAAACTGTAGCTTCACTTAACATACTGACCTCACTGTTTGCATCATACTCATCAGGTGTGAGGAATGCTGCACAGAGAAAGCTTCTCGATGAGCTTGGTATTGTAGCTGAAGATGTTCCAGTCGATGAATTCACTGCATTGGGACGCATGCTTTACAAAGCTCCGTCTGATGGCAAATGGGGAGAGCACGAACGTAATACCATTCCCCCCGAGACTCATGTTTCCTAATTTTTTTTTAATACAATCGCAAAACGTTAAAAGCTTACTTCTTTCTATTGGCCTTCCATTTGCAGTTGACTACTTGCTCTTCATTGTGCGAGACGTGAAGGTTCAACCAAACCCTGACGAAGTAGCTGATATCAAGTATGTGAGCCGGGAAGAGCTGAAGGAGCTGGTGAAGAAAGCAGATGCAGGCGAGGAAGGTCTGAAACTGTCTCCATGGTTCAGATTGGTGGTGGACAATTTCTTGATGAAGTGGTGGGATCATGTTGAGAAAGGAACTTTGGGTGAAGCTATCGACATGAAAAGCATCCACAAACTCTGAAATCTTTCTTAATGTTTTTGGATCATCTTTCTCTTTCTCTTCTTGATATTTTGTGCTGATAACAATAATTAAGAGATGGGAGACTTTTAGAAATTCCAAGCAAAACAGGCAACAAAGTTTTTCGTTTTTTGTTTTGTTTTTATGTATTTGAATTCATGATTTGATTTTTGCATTGTTACTGAAGCGTAGAGGCACAGAAAAATTAGAACAAGCTTAGAAAAGATAGAGAAACAGAGTCGACTCGAAACCATAGAAGAAAAAGTAAAGTAAGCAAAGATTCGTTTTTCCAAAGCTTAGACAATGACAACTACTTTCGATCTGATTTAATAAAGTTAAAAATTATTATTATGAAATGACCAAATGTTATGTCTTTGTTCTCTTTTAAAACATCGCTTCGTTTCTATTCTGTGAGACTTGAGGATTCTCTTTTCTTGATCCGAGTTTCTTCTGTTTCAGGTAAATGAAAAATTAGATTCGATCTATTCCCTTCAGTATCTACATGTGATTCGGATGGTTTTCTTGTGAATGGAATCAAAAAAAGTTTGTAACTTTCCTTGTGGGTTCGATTTTGACCGTAAATATATGATTAATCTCGATTTGTGTTTTGCCATAGGAATTTTTGCGATGTCTCTTGAATCTCATATAATCAGTTCCCAGATTACTAGTTTTGATGATAGTTGTGAATCCAGGTACGAGAACAAAAGATGGCGTTTGTGACGACTGCGGAAGTATGTGACGCGAATCAAGAGCTGATTCGTAGTGGTCAGCTCCGAGCTCTGCAACCCATTTTTCAGATTTACGGTCGTCGTCAAATATTCTCAGGTCCAGTTGTTACTGTCAAAGTATTTGAAGACAATGGCTTGATCCGTCAGTTCCTCGAAGAGAAAGGTACTATTAATTAGTGTGATTTCTTGCTAAATAAATTTCAAAAAGACTGAAACTTTATTATATCTATAGAGAGACTGGATCATTGACATGGTTTAATTGGTATTCTGTTTAGACTCAATTACTTATTTAGTTATATGCGAAAGCTATGCTTGAAGAATTCTAAGATCACTATGTGATTCAGAAGTAATGTAAGTACTTCTCAGTGTGTATACAAATAGATAATTTGTGATGTTAAAAGGAATAAGCTTCGTGATAACGTTTCTTTGATCTTAGAATAAACCAATCTGTCTTTGTATGTTCAACACCAACAACTTTTGTAGACGATGATGATATGTCAAGGGTGCAGGATGTTAAAATGATCAAAAGATTTCACCTTTGAGCTTACCTAGTTCTTGAGTAGCCTAAACCATTCTAGTGACTAGAGAGACGAGATACATGTGTTTTCGAAAAACCCGAGTCTTTTTTTACAATATACCAATCTGTTCTCTGTATTCTTTTACATCAAAAACTCACTGATGTTTATAATCTTGAAACAGGCAATGGAAGGGTTCTTGTGGTGGATGGTGGAGGGAGTTTACGATGTGCCATACTTGGAGGAAACCCGGTAGTACAAGCGCAGAACAACGGATGGGCAGGGATCATAGTAAACGGTTGCATCAGAGACGTTGATGAGATCAATGGTTGCGACATTGGAGTGAGAGCTTTAGCTTCTCATCCTATAAAGGCTAGTAAGAAAGGACTTGGTGAACAAAGAGTTCCACTGAACATAGCAGGCACTCGGATTTGCGATGGCGAATGGCTTTACGCAGATACCGATGGTATCCTTGTTTCTCAGATCGAATTATCGGTTTAGAGAGACACAAATGGTTCTTGATTTGTTGAATCTTGAAAGAGGCTTTGTCTTCTTTAATTGCTACCATCAAAGTAACAGTTTCATGTCTTTCAAGGATTATTGCAACTATTATTGTGGTGTTAATAAAAAAAAATTACTTTTTTTAAAGCCCAACTTTAAAGGCCCAATATGGTTCAGACGGTTCGTTTAGGGATTTCAAAGGCCCAAAAACAAGAACCCTAAACTGTATTTCGTTTCTCTCTATCGTGCTTTGCGTTTTCACTGCAAGTGCGATAATGGCGGCTGAGAGATCGACGATCACTCTGGGAGGGAAAGGATCTGCTTTCTCTTCTTCCTCCGTTTACAAGGTTGCTTCCGGCGTCGCTAATGTACGAATCGATTCTTCTGCGATCGAGAGATTCTCCACTAAAACGCTTCAATCGATCAGAAGAAGTTCGTTTGGTATCTCTGAAGGGTTAACGAACGAAGAAATCAGAGCTTCTTTGGTTGTTCTCTTAAACAAGCTTCTTTTGTCGAATTCCGGTTCTTCTTCTTCCTCCACTGTTCGTTCTGTTCTTCCCGATAAGATTTTGGAGATTCTGAATTCGAAGGGTGAGAGTTTCGAATCTGGTGAGATTGAAGTGACAGAAGGGGAAAACGTTGTGTTGGAGAAGTCGTGTGCTTCGTTGATTGGAATATGTTCGATTATAGATTACAAATCGACGGTTCTTGCTCAGATTGTGGATTCTGTTGCTGCGTTGAGTTGCGAGGCTACAAAAGGTGATATCACTTCGTTTAGCTCGTTGGATTCAGGAGATGGGTTTGGTTATAAAGATGCAATTGGTGTTGCTAGTGATCTCAAGGTTTTGCTGAATGGGTCTAAAGCTGTAGGGAAATTAGAAATCGAAGATATTTCGAAAATCCCGAGGATTCATGGGAAATTTAGGGATGTAGTGAAAAGCGTGCACTCGGATGCTCGTGTAGAGTTGAATACTGGTGTTAAAGGAGGCAAATCAGGGTCTGGAAACTCTGGGAATGGTGAGGCTTTAGGAGCAACATTGTTAGCTTTGTCAAAGCCGATTAAAAGCTTGGGAGAATGTTCGTTCCTTCGTGCTAAGCTGTGTTTTGCATCGATTGGTAATGAGGTTCTGAGGAATGGTTTGTCTGAAGTGTTTGAAAAGAGCTGTGTTGAGTATGAGGATCTGAAGAAAAGCTATAAGTTAGCTTATAATGCTCTCTTTGAAGAGGATTACTGCAGATTTGCTCATGAATTGAATGAGTCTCTGGGAATTGTATGGAGAATCGTTGGTTTGGAGGCAGTTGCTGCCTTTTTTGCTCTTGCAGGTGGAGAAATGTTTGTTGAGAAGAGCGGAGATGCGGACAAAGAGGAGTCGAAAACCGATAAGAAAAAGAAGAAGAATGAGAAAAAAGCAGTTTTGGGGAAGGGGACAACCTTACTTATCCAGTTTATCAAAGATAGATTGGTGAGTAATGAGGCAGCTAGTGTTGATGATCAGATAAAGTCATTGAACCAATGGGTGGAGCAAATCTTAAATCTTTTTAATCCCGAGGGCCACGATTTTGATTGTTTCTTGGCTAAAGTGAAAGAGATAGTAGAAAGTAATGAAAACAGGAGACTTCCCAAGCTTCCAAAGGTAACTACATTGTAATCTCAGAATCTAAATGTTAGGCCTCTAGTCTATTTCTCATTGTTTGATTCTATGACAGGGTACACGAGATTTCGCTAAAGAACAAATGATAGTCCGAGAAAAAGCATTTTCAATCATACAAAGCGTTTTCAAGAAGCACGGTGCAACTGCACTTGACACTCCTGTTTTTGAATTGAGAGAGACACTTATGGGGAAGTACGGAGAAGACTCAAAGTTGATCTACGATATTGCTGATCAGGTAAAACTCATCTTGACTACTGTAATTAGTCAGTTTTGTGAATAATGATGTTAAAATTCATGCTCACGTGGTTAATTTTAATCGCAGGGTGGAGAGCTTTGCTCTTTACGATATGATTTAACCGTTCCATTTGCACGGTATGTGGCTATGAATGGTATCACATCATTCAAAAGATACCAAATAGCTAAAGTGTACAGAAGGGATAATCCATCTAAAGGGAGA
This sequence comes from Arabis hirsuta, assembly GCA_964056655.1. Lineage (NCBI taxonomy): Eukaryota > Viridiplantae > Streptophyta > Magnoliopsida > Brassicales > Brassicaceae > Arabis > Arabis hirsuta. The sequence goes on from OZ053301.1 coordinate 43,000,905, forward strand.
TACAGAGAGTTTTATCAGTGTGATTTTGATATTGCTGGCTTGTCTGAACCAATGGGACCCGATTTCGAAGTTGTCAAGATTTTAACTGAACTCCTTGATAAATTGGAGATTGGAGATTATGTGGTAATAACTTTATCTCAAAGTCTTGATATTTCCTGGTTTGTTTTCTCCTTGCGTATGTTCTTGATTTCAATTTTCTTTGAACATAGGTGAAACTGAATCATCGAAAGTTGCTTGATGGAATGCTGGAGATATGTGGAGTACCAGCTGAGAAATTCAGAACCATTTGTTCGAGTATCGATAAGTTAGACAAGCAATCATTTGAGCAGGTGAAGACAGAAATGGTGGAGGAAAAGGGTTTGTCTAAAGACGTTGCAGACAAAATTGGCAAGTATGTTGTGAAGAAAGAAGCTCCTTCGGTTCTATTGACTGAACTAGAAAATATGAGTGAATTTGTAGCTAACCCATCAGCAAACGAGGCTCTTAAGGAGTTGAGTATCATGTTTAAAGCTCTTGATAGATCAAAGTGCAGTCACAGAATTAGCTTTGATCTTAGTCTTGCTCGAGGGCTTGATTACTACACTGGAGTCATCTTTGAAGCCGTCTGCATAGGAGCAGAGGTAAAAAAACCTCGACTTGCTTCTTGCGATTCAATTAGAAAAAGCATTATATGAATATATCTTCTTTTGTGCAGGTTGGATCAATTGCTGCTGGTGGGCGATACGATAACCTCATAGGCATGTTTGGAAAAAGGCAAGTCCCTGCGGTTGGCGTGAGCCTGGGAATCGAGCGAGTGTTCAACATAATGGAAGAGCAGCAAAAACAGGTAACTTCCCAAACTCTTATGCTTTTTTTTTTTGTCGTCCCTAATTCGAGAAGATTGGTATTGAACTTTGTTTTTCTTCTTTGCTATGAATTGAGGTGGTTCGACCTACGGAGACACAAGTTTTGGTTAGTGTAATGATGGATAACAAGCTAGATGAAGCTGCAGATTTGGCTAGTCAGTTATGGGAAGCTGGTATCAATACAGAGTATCTTGTGAGTAAAAGAAGAGCGAAGCATTTCGATCGTGCTAAGGAATCAAGTATTCCTTGGATGGTGATCTTAGGTGAGAGAGAACTCAAGGAAGGGGTTGTGACATTGAAGAACATCGTTACAGGAAATGAAGAGGAAGTTCCTAGAGATAGATTCGTTGGAGAACTGTTGGGACGTCTCTGAGTTCTACACTTGCACAAGCTCACTGGTTCGATCTCCACGAAAGGAATCACATTGTGTTGCACTTTATTTTAAATTTTTTTTTTTTTTTTTTCTGAATCTGATCTTATTATGATTAGTCTTCTTGGAGCTAAGAATGCGAGAGATTTTTTATGTTGATGAATGATGATTACTAGAAGCTTGATTCAAATCAATAAACCTAAAAAGTAGCTTTTTTAACTAGTCACTGTTAATTAAATCTCTGAGTTTATCCAAAAGAAGTTCGATTATTTGTGTAAGATCAGGCTTGAGCAATCAAGTAAGAAGATAAGACTGAAAAAGTCAAATTGATCTGCACAGAGAGAGAGAGAGAGGGAGAGAGAGACACAAAACTCGAACAGGTTGTCTTCGAAAATGTTGATCTGCAGATCTGTTGCATGAGAAGAAGATTGATACGTGTTGGTTACTGTACCTCTTCGCCAACATGTGGCATTAAGTAACTGATATCAGTTTTTGTTCTCACTATGTATGTACATTTGACTATTTTGGTTTTGATTGAACATGCAAATACAGATATTTTATAAGAGGAAAACAAAATAAATATCATCCAGCTGAATTTATAATTAAATTTGAATAATCAAATTTGAATAAATAAATTTGATTATTTTAAGTTTTAGTCTTATCTTATCTAATTAAATTGGAATTTTAAGTTAATTTGAACATTTTTTTTTTTTAATATTTTTGTTTTGATAATAACGACGTACATTTACAGACCATATTAAATCTGATAGACTCTCTCACCTTCATGGGATATGATTGACTGATTGAGAGACCTTATACATATATTATTAGATATATCTCTATTTGTAATGGATTTTTTAAATAATTTTCACAATATAAATAATTCATATTTTGGTGGATGTCAGGAAATTATGTGTAAGAAACGTCTTATCCAACCCCATGTTAATTGTGCCAGCCATGAAATAAATAAATAAATAATAATTTTAATAAAATCCCATCTACAGTATAAGAAAATAATAGTATAAAAAATCATTATTATCCCAATGGAAATAGAAAAATCTCTTTACATATTTGGTTGTATTTGTATAGTTTTGAGAGTGTGACCCATCTCCATTACTGTTTCTTTTTCTCTCTCTCTCTTCTCATTTCTTCTCTCTTCTCTCTCTACACAAAAGTAGAAAGTCGAAGAAGAAAGAACGGGTTTGTAGTTGGTGGTTGCGTTTCTTTCTCTCGTAAAAAAAAATTCAATCTTTTTTTTGTTATTCTCTCTTCTCAATTCCATATTTCTTGTTTCCTCTGTGCACATGAGCAAAATCTCAATCTCTTTCGTTTTCTTCTTTAATTGAATCTGATTCTGAGATCCTCCTATCTTTTGATTGATCTGTCTCCTTGGTGAGTGTCTTTTTCAGCTCGAATTCGGATTTGTTAAAAAAGTTTGATTCTTTTGTTTTTGCTCAGTGATTCATCTTTTGATTGATTGCAGACAAAGAAGAAGAAAAAGAGACACAGAGAGAGACAGAGAAAGGGTTTTGATGATTCTCGTGTTTAAAGTCTCTTTCTCAATCACTGTTTTGATGGATTCTGATGTATAAATAAATAAACAAACACCTCTCTTCTTTTCTTTTGTAGTGCCAATAGAAAAAAATCTACGTAGATCTGTTCCTTTTCTCATAAAGCTTTTGTGGTTATATTTTATTTGTAAAAAAACGTTTTTTTTTTTCCTTTGAAGACTTACAAAAGGGTCAGAGACCCAGAAAGTCTTACCTTTTCTTTGGTCAGCTTTGAAAGGCTTGATTTTTATTTTCATTTTGGGTTCAATTTTGGCGATTTGGGTTTAAGAATCACTGGTGTGTGTGTGTATTTGATCATTAGGGCTGTTGCAGAAAGTAAGTAGCTGGAACTGAAACAGAGGTTTGTGTTCTTCTTACAGTAATCATCATTTTTTGCTCTGTGTGATGATCATTGGGGGGGATCTAAAAAGGAGTTGTGTTCTGGTTCTTACAGAGATTTCTCATCATTGCTCTTTGTGGTGATAATTGTGATCTAAAGCTTGAATCTTTCTCGCTGGAGGACCGTGGGTGTGATTATACCATTGTTGGTCTGGAGTGCCTTCTTAATATAATCAGGGCCCTTAGAATGGGGTCCTGTTTATCTGCAGAGAGCAGGAGCCCTAGACCGGGCTCTCCTTGCTCTCCTGGCTTTGGTGTTAGGAAGAGGAAGAACTCTAAGAAGCGATCTGGTTCTAGGAACTCTTCCTTTGATTACAGGAGAGACGACCCTTTGCATCGTGTTCCGGGTCGTATGTTCTTGAATGGTTCAAGTGAGGTTGCTTGTATCTTCACTCAACAAGGCAAGAAAGGTCCTAATCAAGATGCCATGGTTGTTTGGGAGGTTAGTTACATCCCATAATCTTCCCTTTTTGATTATGGTCTTTATGGTTTATAGGATCTAACCAGACAAAGTGCTGACGTTTAAGTTCTGACTACTTTCTGTGTTGCGCACTAAAGAAGACCTGAAATATTGAAATATGTGCTTAGAATCTTTAGGCTTTCGTGGCTCTAATATCCGTCTATGCAAATGATTCTGATGGTTTACTGTTTTTCGTTCTCAGAATTTTGGTTCGAGGACGGATACAATCTTCTGTGGAGTGTTTGATGGGCATGGTCCATATGGTCATATGGTTGCAAAGAGAGTTAGAGACAATCTTCCTCTCAAATTAAGTTCTTATTGGGAAGCAAAAGTACCTGTTGAAGGTGTTTTAAAGGCGATCACCACCGTTAATAATACAAGCAACACTAACAACTCTGAATATGTTGCTGCTGCTTCTTTTGTATCTGCTGAAGAAGAACTTATGCCAACCGTTACCATGATGGAGGAGAACACGGAAGAGTCTCATTTTGAATTGTTTCAAACGCTGAAAGAGTCGTTTCTTAAAGCTTTCAAAGTTATGGATAGAGAACTTAAATTCCATGGAAGTGTTGACTGTTTCTGCAGTGGGACAACGGCTGTGACTTTGATCAAGCAGGTATTGTCTCGGATTGGTACGGTTAAAGTTTAAGCTCAATTCACTATTTCAGGATCTTTATTGTGTATCTTCTGCATTATTGTAGGGCCAGTATCTCGTTGTTGGAAATATTGGGGACTCTAGAGCTGTGATGGGCACAAGAGACAGTGCAAATGCTCTTGTTGCTGTTCAACTAACTGTGGATCTCAAGCCAAATCTCCCAGGTTGAATGATTGTTCATTTTATGATGGTGTCATGTGGCTGCATGATAGATTCCATTATTGAAGCTTTGTTTTTTTTATTCCCTCAATTGATTTTGCAGCCGAGGCAGAGAGAATAAAAAAGTGTCGTGGACGGGTATTTGCTCTTAGAGATGAACCTGAAGTTTGTAGAGTTTGGCTGCCAAACTGTGACTCACCCGGACTTGCAATGGCACGTGCTTTTGGAGACTTTTGCCTTAAAGATTTTGGTCTAATCTCTGTGCCTGATGTATCTTTTCGTCGATTAACCGAGAAAGATGAGTTTATAGTGTTGGCTACAGATGGGGTAAATGAGAACTCATTGACTTTGCTATCTCTTTCTCTCACCTTTTCATTTCTAAGGACTAACATTTCTAATGTTACGTTTGTGTGATAGATTTGGGATGTTCTCTCAAATGAAGATGTAGTGGCGATTGTAGCTTCAGCTCCTTCGCGTTCCTCTGCAGCAAGAGCTTTAGTGGAGTCTGCGGTTAGAGCTTGGAGATACAAATACCCGACTTCCAAAGTCGATGACTGTGCCGCAATTTGTTTGTATCTAGATTCCAACAACTCAAACGCCATATCTTCAGCTTCTTCCATGTCCAAACTGGAAGATGACGAAGAAGAACTAAAGACTGATGATGCATCAGAACCAAGCGGTCTAGGCCGTTCCGGTACTGTCAGGACTGGGAAAGAGATTGCACTTGATGAAAGCGAAGCTGAAAAGTTGATAAAAGAAGAAGATAACTTGGACTCAGAACATGGAACAGAGTACTCTGCACTAGAAGGTGTTGCAAGAGTTAATACACTTTTGAACTTACCAAGATTTGTGCCTGGAAAGTGAAAAAGAGAGAGAAAGAGTTCGAAGTGAAGAAGTTGAGAGGTGATAAATCATTATCAAATAAATCAGCCAAAGACAAGGTGCTGTCTTTTCTTTTTAATATTATTTTTCTTCTTTTTTTTTTCTTTTTTCAACTTTCTACATTGATCTCTTATTCTTTTCTTTTGAGTCATGATTCATTGGTTTTGGAACATAAAATTTTGTCTTTATTTATGTCTTTCTCTGTTGTCAATGTTCATGTTTGTCTTTTGGTTTTGTCAGTAAAGAAGAGTGAAAAAACCAAACCATCACATTATGTAATAATGGCTTGTGTCTGTGATTTTGTGAAACCCCCTCAGGCTTAATTTTGTCTGTCTCTGGGGGAAATATTTCATGTTTTTGTTGTCTTTTTAAAAAAGCTCCAATTCCAACAACAGATTTGTGTCAATCTCTCCCTCCCTCTCAAAATCATCAAAATAATACATGCTAACACAAAAAAAATCCATTTAAAAGTTTTTTTTTAAAACCATTTTTCTATTTAAAGCATGAGAATGCAAAGTTTTACATAGCCATCTAGGAGGCCCAATACACATAATAAAAACAGCAAATTTTGAAACACTAAGTTACAGTGGTCGGATTCTAATTGAGAAAGAGATGATCGTGTAGGAACACAATTTCTACGGCAAAACTGAATATTGTTTAGACTAATGATAAAAAACAAATACAAAATATCTTTAATCGATACCAAAATTATGATGAACGATGAATGGTTTGTGTGGAGGCCAGACAATATTTCTTTAATTCTTTAATTGTCCGTAATGTGCCGGTTTTGATGCAATCAGAATCCCAGGATACAACCACACAATCGATTATTCTGCAACACTCGAGAATAGAAATTAACGAACCAAAACTCTATGTGTACTATCAGACACAAAAACAAAATAAAAAAAATAAAAAAGAAAAGAGATTGTGAAGGAATTGCTTTATGTTGTGTCTCTGTCCTTGTTCGAATGAATATTTTTTCTCTTTATAGAGAGTACGGTTTCTTTGACTTCATCTCAAGTCTTAATTCCACAAACGTTATGCATTGATTTCTCAAATCAATGTCAAATCCCACCATCATCACACAATCAAGTTGCGTACGTTTTTGGTATCAAATTAAAGATGATATTTGTGATAATTTTCATTACAAAATTAATCACAATTCTGATTTTGAATATGGCCCAAAATAATAAGCTATTAGGCCTATGGTCCATTAATCAAAATCAAACCAAAACTTAATCTCAAGTCGGATTCGGTTTGACACATGCGAACGTGGTTGGGATTTCTTCTCTCTAATACATATACAAGAGGACTTTCACCTCATGTAGCCAATGTGGTATATTTGCTAAAATATATATATTTAACCAAATATTCAACCAAATATTCAAGCTTTACAAGTTTTCCAAGTCAACGATTTTGGACTGACATTTCTCATTCAAACTAACTCCGATTTTGACAACTAGATACACTATCTTATAGTGCTCACGACGACGATTCAATCGTGCCCAAAAACCGGTCATTCCGATGAACGTCTGCACCAGAAAACCCACCGGAGAAGCATCGACCGGTATCCAAATCGCCGCCGAGGAAACTTCAAACCTCTGTAATCTTCTGACCAGTGTGTCTCTTTGTTTCTAAATTAAAAAACAGACACGAACAGGAACAAGGAAAAAAAAACAGAGACATACACATCGAGTGGAGCTTTTTTAAGAACAAGTCGATTATTCATGTTTCCTTCCTAAATAACTTTAGCTATATCTAAATCCATCAGTAAGTATCTTAATTCCTCACCTAAACTATGTGTTGTGGAGAAAACTTTGATTGCCAAATTAAAAGAATTAGAGTGATGATAGCAAATACGTTATGGAGACAAACCAAGCTACTAGCATCTCTAACGATCAAGTGAATTTTCAAATGACAGGAGCCATGTTCGATTTGATTCCATACTTATGCGATTCAACACTCTTTAAGTTCCTTTAATCCGGCAATCTAAGTTCCCTCTTAGATTTCAAAAGTTGTGGATGGTTTTAGTTCCAGCAATTTTTCTCTAGTCTATATCCATTCCCTACACATACATCTATGCACATCCATTCCCTACACATACACCTATGCACGAACACGAACACCGACCAAGAAAAAAAAAACAGAGATTGTATACATTGAAAGGAGTTGCTATGTTAAGAACAAGTCGGCTTCCTTTCTTCCTAAATAACTTTAGCTAAATCTAAATCCATCAGTAAGTATATCTTAATTCCTCACCTAAAATCTAATTCTCTCCTAAACTATGTGTTGTGGAAAAAACTTTTATTACCAAAATAAAATAATTTGAGTGATGATGGCAATTACGATATGAAGACAAAACCAAACTACTAGCATCGCTAACGATCAAATGACATTGCAAATGACAGGAGCCATGTTCGATTTCTTTTCATAGTTTAATATGAATATTCAACACTCAAAAGTTACTTTAATATGGCAATCTAAGTTTCCTCCTTGATTTTGGGTCATAGGAAAAGTTCCAGCAATTGTTCTCTAGTCTACAGATCCATATCATACCCTACACATGAATATGAGAGGCCATAAAACCCTATACGTTTTTAATCAAGAATATGAGAACGCCTTCAGATCAAAGAAGCAACAAAACCCTTAAAGAAAAAAAAACGTTTTCTTTTTGCAATTTATCAACCAAACGTACGGGAAAGAAAAATATAATCCATTAAAAACCAAAAAACAAAAGTAAGGAGATGATTTTATACCATTTACTGGAGTTGAAGAAGAGTCGAGATTTGAGCTTCATGATCTACGAGAAACTCCCACTGTAATCTTTCACGAACGTAACTCTGTTTTTGTTTTTTTTAAAAACGTAACTCTGTTTCTAAATTAAAAAAAAAAATATAGAGTTACACACCGAAAGGAGTTTGAAGATTGAGGAGGGAGAGAAGAATCAACGACTTGTTCTTTATAGATTGAAAAGTTTTAACGTCGGTTTAAAATATTACCGTTGTGGTGAAATATAGCCGTTGATCCAAAACGCAACTTGATAATTGGGCTTAGTTATGGGTTAAACAATTTGCAAAATATTTATGGGTCTATGGCTAATCTTAAAGAGTTTTTGTTTTGTTTGTTGCTGGTAAAACGGCATACACTTTATGTACGGATGTGAAAAACGGCAAGGTGTGTTGACATGAACGGCGTTATGCCAACAACGGTTTGTTTGTGTAACTCTTTCTCTCTCTCAAGATCATGAAAATGTTCAACAAATGAGAACCAGATCCTTTACTGTAACAATAGAAGGAACAAACTATTTTTACGAAGAGGTTTTCTTTTCTCTGAAACTATAAAGCAATGTTACAGAAGAAAGGAATTAAGAGAGAAACAAGTGTAAGAAGTTTGGTAACAGATAAAGAAGAAGACCATGAGAGATTGTGAGCACCAACTGTGTAGATTGCTCCACTTTGTTCATCCTTCACTTGAATTCCTCCTGAGCCTGTGTGATATTGGTTCATTACAACAGTCAAAAGATCATCAAATCTCATAGAAATTGATAGAGATAGGCTCTGTGATGCTTACAGTTGTGGTTGGTCCATCCAATAACTTGGTTTTCGATATCGTACACAACTAACTTGTTAGAAAGCGCCATATCTGGCGCAGTAAAAGAAATCAAGACTTCAATATTTTGGCAATTCAATGATGAAATACATTTTGGGAAGAGGTATTTAGTTATTATACCTCCAAGAATTGTCAATGCTCCTCCTTCTTTAGTCTTCAATCCACCATTTTGCCAGCCAAAACACCATGTGTTTTCCTGTAGTCCGTTTTTATGTCAATACGAGAACACGAACAATATAAAGAGTCAGAACAAAGAACAAGACTTACTTGAAGTTCGAATAGATATTCCTGAGGAGACAACGTCAAGGAAAGAGACTTGTCGAACTGAAATGTGACAGGAGGGAACCGATCTAACCTGTGAAATTGACAGTAAATCAAAACTCCAAACAGCATGTACTTGAAGTATAAATCAGTCACTCACCAGTATCATTATTAAAACCGACTAAATCAGTTTCAGTTTCAGTTTCAAGAGCACAAACTAGTACAATTCCACCAAATGAAGTAACATTGCAAACAAGAGCGAACACTAAACATTGAGAACGACAAAACGATGAGTTAGAATCTTACTTATCGGTATAATGGAAACAGATAAACGAATCTTGAACTGTATGCAAAGTAAGCTCTGCATGTGAATCCAAAATCTGGCGAAAACCAACCCCCAAGAAAAAACAATCAAAGTGTTAAGAACTTTATAGTAGAAGACAAAAAGAAATTCACAAGTAACAGAAATAGCATTGACCTCACTCATTAACGCCTTATAAACAGGATCAGGAAAATACACCAGAGTAGTACCACTATCGACAATGACTCCTTTGTCATCTCCCGAATCAAACGCTCCCGAAGAAAGTTCTAAAACTGAATTACCAACTTGAATTGAATTGAGGTTAACACTATAGTGAGATCTGTAAAAAGGTCACAGTAGTATATAAGAGAAAATCAAAACATTTTCACAGGAAAACTGAAAGAACAGCTTTGAGAAAAGGCATTCACTTACGATTTAGAGAGCATAGGAGTAGTCTTCACTTTCGGTGACACGACTTCTCCAATGGTGAATATACCGCCTCCATTTTTATTATCCAAACAATGTGCAAAAGACCTTTTGACCTTTCTTTGTGAAGCTAACTGAGATATAAACGATGAATTCGACTGTCCAAATCCTATTATCCCATCAACTGCAGATACTGATTCACCGAGCTGACCAGACTGTTTAGACCCACAACTGTAAAAGACCGACAAAAACCGGTTAGAAATTGGCACAATGCATAGAAGAAAGAAACTGTTTCTCTCTTAAAACTCACCCGAAGATAATAGTTCCGTTGGTGGAACCGGTTTGACGATTTCCAGTAACTAAATCCAAATGTACAACATCTCTCACTAAGTATCCACTAGTGGAACTTTCATCTCCATAGAGAATAACATATTGGCAAGTGGAACCAGAGTGACACTCAGATCTTTGGTTAACGTAAGAGCAAAAGTTGTCACTACACGAAACAGGTTTTGCAGTTGATGAAGCATCAGCATCATAAGGTGATAGCTCTACCTGAAAAAGATAAAGAGAACTATGAAACAAACAAGAAACTACAAAAGTAAAGTCTTGTTTTTTTTTTTGGGGGGGGGGGGGTGGTGGGATAAAATTGATGTTATACCAAATCACTTTTCCTAGGACAACTGACGCAACCAGCACAATTCACCCATAAGATATCACTTCCTGTATCAACTTGGACATGAAAATCTCTTGATGGAGTTCCAAGTCCGATTTTAGTGAAGTATAAACTGAAATGAAAACAAAACACCAAAAACCAAGAACAAGAGTCAACATTTTTACAATTAGCAGACACAACAAGAAGAAGATCATTGTATAGATTTGGTTTAAATGCGTCAATGACCCCAAACAAACAGTTGAGAATCTCAAAAGCTAAAAAGGGTGTTTTCAGATTCCAGACAAAAAACGACTTTTTTTTTTTTGTGTATAAAGTCTCAATTTTTATTTGTATTGGTAAAACAAAAATTCCCAAATTACAGGTTTTGATTATGGTTATGGTGATTCGAACCCGATAGACTCAGGCTGGCTATCGCCGCCGAGAGGTAGATCGATGGCGGAGAGAAGTCTAGAGTGACGGTGAGCGTCGTGAGCTTTGAGAGCTCCGAGATCTTTTTCTCTTTTTCCGGCGAATTTGCTTCGAACTTTAAATACTAAATTCTCCGGAGATTCCGCCGCCGATAACTGCGGTTGAATCAGTAATACCACGACCGCCGCCGCCGACAGAAAAATCGCCGACAAAGAGCATTGTCTCCGCCTGAGATCCATCCTCTGTAAACAGTGCCGAGGATATTCCTAACTTATAAATCGAAAAACAAAAATAAAATTAAAAAAATGAAAGAAAAAAGTGCCAGCTTTGGCGGTGGAGTAAGGTTTAGGACAAGAGGGAGAAGAAGAAAAGAACTTTTAATTTCCAAAATAAAAAGTATTTAATTTATTAAATTAACTTTGACTAAGCACAGAGTAAAAATTTAGATTTATTAGTATAAGATTCTTAAACAAGTTCAATAATTAAGATTCGTGATTGTGATCACGTTGGAGAAGGAAACTGAAATAACTGTAAGCTCTTTCACTGTACGTAGAAGCAGTTTGTTCTGTGAGTTATGAGTTGTTTTCACATGTACAATAAGTATTTTTGTCTATGTCTTTCATCAAAATACAAAATAAAAGTATTTGCCTATATTTTCACATGTACTACAACATCGTGTCGTGTATATGCTCTTTAATCTATTCTGTGTTATATTTATGAACATCATATATTTCTACTTATATCAAGTTGCAGGCATTTGAATTTTAGTCTAAAATAGTTAAATACATATGAAAATAATATTTATTTGGTCTTCTTTATTTGAGGGACCGAAACGTCATTTCGTTGTGAAAAACATAAATATCAATCGTAATTCCCTCGAGAATTCTATACCTCCCGTTTCCATCTATCACAAAAACAAGAAATTGACATAAGTACCCTCGAATATTCTTATTCATCCGCAGCAACTCAAGGCTACAATCGTCTTTTCAGTTATACAGTCCAATAATACCAAAATAAATAAAGGAAACGAAACCAACAAATATATCTCACAATTCGTTGAGACCGCACACACAACACAAACCTGATCGATCAAACTTTTTCGAATTCCATTTTCATCGTCTTCGTCACTCTAAAAAGCTTCTCCAAACAATGCCTCTTTCTCTCCGTCTCGCTCCGTCTCCGACTGCCTTAGCTCCAACCACCGGCGGATTTGGTCCCGTCAGGAAACAGTGCCGGATTCCTTACTCCGGAGTCGCGACGACGAAGATTGGATTCTGCTCGTTGGATTCTAGGAAAAGGGTAGATTCGTGTGTGGTGAGGTGTAGCTTAGAGACAGTGAATGTAAATGTTGGTCAAGTAACGGAAGTGGATAAGGATACTTTCTGGCCCATCGTTAAAGCCGCCGGTGAAAAAATTGTCGTACTTGACATGTACACTCAATGGTATGTTTCGCCAAATTCGAACTCAAAATTGATACTTTAGATTTCCGATAGTTTAGGATTTCATCATAGAGAGGAATCGATTGTGACAAGAACCTATGTCTTATTTTATCTTGTCCTGTCCAATTGGTAACCACTTGATTTTTTTGTGTTTGCTCTGTATCACTACTACTTGTGTACAAGTTCTGAAACAGAGTTTACTCTGCTACTATCATTTTTTTCTCTCCTATGGATTCAAATGATTAGCTGAAGAATTGATGCATCATCTTTATTTTACTGTTTCTTCATTAAAATCCCAATGTTTTAGTACTCTCTCACTCGAAATCATTATGTAATCAGGTTTCTTCAATGCATGTTCATTTCTGTAATCATCCATTGTATGTTTACCAGAATGTGGAATGTTAATAGGTTTAGTTTTGATGTTCCTGATCTTTGAGTCCATCTAGATTCCATAATGAATGTTTAAGTTTGTTTTGATGTTCTTAATCTTTGAAATAATTCAAAAGTTTGCGTTTGTTTAACTTAAAGATTTGTACTATCTTATGCAGGTGTGGTCCGTGTAAAGTGATTGCTCCTAAATACAAAGCTTTATCAGAGAAGTACGAGGACGTTGTGTTTCTAAAGCTTGACTGCAATCCAGATAACCGGGTTTGTCTTCTCATTTTCTCACCACCAAATGTGTTATTGCTAAACGGATTAGCATGAGTAGCTAAGGAAGTGGGGAAATGGATCATATGGACTCAACCAAAACATAAGACAAGTCTTTATCTTTTTATGTTACTTGTTGTTGCTGCTTAGCCATTAAAAACTTTGAAATTCTTGTTTTGGTGTAGCCATTGGCGAAGGAGCTAGGAATAAGAGTGGTTCCAACTTTCAAGATCTTGAAGGACAACAAGGTAGTGAAAGAAGTGACCGGTGCAAAATATGATGATCTGGTTGCAGCCATTGAAACAGCGAGGTCTGTTGGTTCGGAATGAACCAAATCTCAATTTATTTAGTATTTACCATTAATTGGTTTGTATGTAATGTAAAACTCTGGTGCTGTTCCTATAGGTGAGGGAAAGCCACTATGTTGTCTGTTTTTGTATGTGTAAATGTTTCAATAAAAATATGATCAAGGTAATTTTTATTTATCATATTTCAAAGAACCGAAATAGTGCCAAGGTAATTATAGAAATTTTAACAAATGCTATTTTTCAAGTGTTATTTTTCAAAAATACCATATTTTCAAAAATTTTGCAAAAATATCATTTAAAAAAAAATTATTTTATCATTTATTTATGTTTGAGTTATCTATATTGTATTAGAATTTAGTTTTGAGGGTTCGAGGGGTTTTAGGGATCAAAACATTTTTGGGTTTATAATTTTAAAATTTAAATTTTTAAAATCTATAATTAATGATATTTTTGCAAATAAACATTTTTAAATGACATTTTTACAAATATAGAAACCAAAAATAACATTTTTGCAATTGCTCCTTTTAAAGACCCATCACATATCACAAAATCATAGAAAAGAACATATAGCGAGCCCTAATTTCCGATGATGATGATTCGGCCGAGTCTGAGATCCGTCGTTGCGCAGGGAGGAAGATCGGTTTTGTCTCGCCGCAATTTTTTTTCAGATCCATGTAGTTGCTGTCACTGTGGTAACGTTTATTTTTTATTCTGCACGAAAGCTATAAAATTCTCGAGTGTGTCTATCCTCTTATTCTTTTTGGGTTTAAGTTTGTGATTGTTGTTTTTCAATTGTAGCCTCGAGGAGAGCCAAAGCAGGGATTGGTAAATGAAGTTATCTACGCATGAATGTTGTGATGTATTTACGAACATGTTATAATACTATGATGATATTGATTAGGGTTTCTCGATGTAATATATCAATTCTGATTGTTTCTTTTTTTTTCAGTTGCAGTTTTGAAAAGAGAACCCGGAGAAGTGCTAAGTAAAGCATTGGGGGGGAGCTGTAGGTTTGGTTTCCTTTGTTTTTGGTAATGTTGAGATTTTTTTTTTTTTGGTCGTCAATGGTAATGTTGAGATTAACCGTATATTACGATATTATATAGAGATTAAATTAGAAATAAGAGAGAAACAAAAAGTCGTGATTGCTTTTTTTTCACCTCAGTGATGATTATGAATGATAGGAAGCAAAATAAATTGCAAAATTAGGAGTTGTTTTGTGGATGATTTCTTTCAAGCTTCTGCTAACTAAATTGTGTTTTCCTCTTCTACAAAGTTTATTCTCATAAGTTTCCCTGCTAAATCAGGCATGAACAATATCGTAATGCGTGTGTGATCTTCATGTCCCTGACTGTGTTGTGGCCGTCAAGTTCTTGGGACCTCAGCTCAGCTTATGCAGACCTGCTCGTGGAAACTCGGGGTGGACCAACATCGAAATCACCGACCCTTGTTTCTTCAAGTCTTATGTAATGTACTCGGAGAGAAACGAGATGTTCTCCATGGTTCCTTCAGGAGAGGAATACATTGGATCATGGAATCTTGGAGAACAACTTTACAATCGCAAGGTGAAGAAGTTGTGGTATCGAGATTTTCCAGAGATGGTGCAGTCAGAGTGGAAGCTCTTGGATTCGTATTGCAAGAGCGAACGCTTGGTGGAGTGTAAACCCACTTGTGAAATATTCAAAATATGGAAACGCAGCGTTTCATGGTATTCAAAATAGACAAGCTTGGAAACGCTGTCTACACTAGAGACATTGGTGATCTCTGCATCTTACTCCGCTCCAAGTCTGAACCCTTGTGTATCAAGGCAGTCGACCAACACCAAAACCTCATCCTTTTCAGGGGCCTCGACGACTTTGGAACTGCTCATCTCTGCGGTTAATACAAATGATGCTGGTTTTCCTGGTTCAATCCCCGACAGTCTTTTTTTTATATATAGAAATTGAGCACTTTGTATGTTGTAGTCTTCTGTTCTGGACAAAGAATATAATTTCTAAGTGGAGGTTGTGTATGACAAGGCAACAAATCACTTTATTGGCTTTTCTACAAAGCTTTGATATAAGTTGCCACAAATCTCTACATTATCTAAAGCGTAAATGACTAGAGAAACTAGAGTCATGGTGTGAATTACCTGTAGCTCAACAAAGACAAGCATCCAGTTATTAAAAGGAAATCAGACAAAAATTAAATACTCATCAAACTGAAAAGAAACAGAGAACAAGAATCCTCCATTTGAACACTTCTAATACAAGAAAAACATCTCTTTAATTGAAACTTAATAAATTCAAGTTTTTATAAAATCTTGTATATTAATATATATTAATTTGATTTTTTCATTTTATTTTTTATAAAAAATAAAAAATATTTTTTTAGAACACCTTGAATATCACTATTGAACATATAAAACTTAGAAAATTCTTAATAAATCTTAAAGATTAAATTATTATTAAAATTAATATTAAACTAATATTAATGATATCTACATGGTATCATGGATAATGATGCTCTTATAGCCACCAAACTAGAAATTCTATCAAAGAATTTATGTTCATTGCATTTTCTATCAACAGTCAGTTGGTGGGCATCGATTTTCTATTATCTCATCTCATCTCGCATCTCTCTAATACTAGCTTAGAGCCAGAATGCTATATAAAACACAACATTGATGTTGCCGATCTAGTATATATCTTTTCTACATTTACTACCAACCTTTTTTAATTTCAATCGATTACGTGATATGAGTTTAAAATTAAATGTAATACATATGTATCAAACTGATAACTTTATTTAATGATTTTTACAAATTACTACAACAAACAAAAAATTGAAAGTTTTGATTAAGTTGTACAGTAGTATTTGACCAAACTTATCAAATTTCCACTGAAATATTTCTTGTCGGCATTCCCACCTATTGTTTAAGGAAGACTTGGAAACATAAATAAACTAAAAATGCCAACTATACTTGAAAACTTGCGTTGTATATTTAGAAAATAATAATTCAATTAGCTGGCAGTGTCGGCCACCATTGGCAATATATTAAAATATGAAGTAAAGAAAAAATTATGAGTTCCAAGAAAAAGAAGTCTACATGAAGAGAGCTCTTGCAAGACAAAAATTGAAACTTTCACACTTGTGCTTTCTTTTGTATGAAAATGTCTTGTACCGAATCCGAAACACTCACCATCCCTACACACATACTTCCGTTTCATGATCATCCTTTGACATGTACGGAATTAGACCCTAACAGTTGGTGCCGTTTGTGCAGTAAAAAAGCAAGTGAAAGTGTCATCGCCTATCGCTGCACAGAGTGCGAGTTCTCACTGCACAAGGAATGCATCGACCGCTCTCTCAACAAGCCATTTCTGTGCAATCACTTTCTCAAGATCTTTGTCACAAGTAGTACATCACAATATGCAAATCACCGTTGTCATTTTTGTCAATGCACTTGGCATACGTTTGGTTATTGCACGATATGCAACATATACATATGTCTCCTTTGTGTGAAAAGTCCACCACCGCTCACTATTTTTCAACCCAAGCACCACAAGCATAGTCTCACACTCTTGTCGAGACTAGTCACCTTTATTTGTAATGCGTGTGGTGTGGAAGGCGACCGCAATCCTTATGTGTGTCTTGAATGCAATCTGATGCTTCACAAAGATTGTATTAATCTACCGCGAGTCATAAGCATCAATCGTCATGATCATCGGATTTCTCATACTTTTCATCTTGGTCAAGGAGATTGGGAGTGTGGAGTTTGTCGGAAGACGGTTGACTGGGTCTACGGAGCTTTCAAATGCTCTTGTTGTCCTAGTTATGCCGTTCATTCAAAATGTGCAACGAGATATGAAGTGTGGGACGGGAAAGAACTCGAAGATGTGCCCGAGGTAGAAGAAGAGATCCAAGATCCTTTCGAGGTAATTAATGAAACAGATATCATTCATTTTAGTCATGAGAATCATATACTAAGATGGAATGAGAATTGTGTTATGGATGCTATGCGCTGCGAGGGATGTGTTCTTCCCATCAATGGTGATCCATGCTACAAATGTGTGGAATGTGATTTCATCCTTCACAAAGCGTGTGCTAGTCTTCCTCGGAAGAAGCGACATTTATTGCACAACCATAACCTCACGCTAAAGGTTAAAAAGGATGAAACTTTGCATTTTCAGTGTAAAGCTTGCAAAAACTTTTCTAATGGTTTCAAGTACGAGTGTGTTCATGAAGACTGTGATGAGAATCATAAAAAATATGATGTTCGGTGTAGTTCTGTATCGGAACCGTTTCACCATGATCTGCATCCACATCCTTTATACTGGACCTTGGACGGTTCCAAAAGCTGTCAAGCTTGTGGCAATGGAATCAAACGTCCCTTAAGCTGTATAGTTTGTGAGTATGCTCTATGCATTTGGTGTGCTACTTTACCAAGAAAGGTAAAACACATATGTGATGGTCATTTTCTGTCACTATGCCATGATTCTGGAAACTCAAGCGGTGACTTGTGGTGTGATATTTGTGAGACCAAGACATATCCGAGTGTATGTTACTACACTTGTGATGAGTGTGGGGTGAGTCTCCATATTAATTGTGTACTTGGAAGCTTTTATTATACGAAGCTAGGATACATAGATCCTACAAATTCTTCTATTGAAGTACTAGCCAACAATGGTGCTACTCGACCTTTATGCAGCGGTTGTAAAGATCGTTGCAACTTCCCATTCCTCATGAGGTTAACTACAAATCGTTACGTTTGTTCGATAGAGTGTGGGATAAATCTATCTTCTAGCGACGAGGATGAAAAATAATTTCATATGTTACATTCTTTCTCTATATTGTAAAACAGTGTGCTTTTAAAAGTCTTTCACCATTATTTTGTTATAAGAAGTACTTTTCAATCTTTATTTTGTTGTGCATGGTTTTTATCGGCAACATGATGGATTTGGAGACTATTATTGGATGTTAATACTTCTTTACGTTTAAGACTATTAACCTCATGTGTGAGCTAAACATAACGATTTAATGTTAAGAATCTTACATGAGTATTGTGACAAATCTTGGTTTTGTCTAGCAAGTTCCTGGAAAGTCATATACTATTAGAACTAAATTTATACTGTTAATCTCGCGATGTGCGAGATTTCAATTTTAAACTGTTAACAATACAAATGAATATAGATATAATTATTTTTTAAAATAGGCAAAATTTATATAAATATATATATATATATATATATAAATTTTATCAAGCGATATACAACATAAATATTGTTTGAGAATATTCTTTTTATTTGAAACGCAAGGAATCACTAAATGTCACGTGGTAATCAAAGTAAACTATGAACTTCGTAGAAAGAGAAAACGGCATTAGTGACCATCCCATGATTTTTTATTTCTGAGAAAGTTTTTTTCAAATTAAGGTATTATAAGGACATCTCCCAAAAAGTTTTAATGTTGACCATTGACTCAATAGTAAAATTTATTAAATGAGGATGCAAATATAACGCAACCCCACATTAAATATGAATTTGTCAAATATAGACTATCATTTCTTCCAAATGTATGAATGAAATAATTATGATGTTACAATGAGTTTGTGGATGACGCTTTATCCATCAAATCAAGTGAAGATTCTGATAAAATAATGTTTAATCTAATCATAAATGTTCTTATCCTATTTCACATATAACGTTGACATGGTGAAACGAATTAGTTCGATTTTAAACATAATAACCCGATCCAATAATCAATGTCATGTATTTTATATAAAATAATTTATTTCAAACAAGGAATGCCAACACATTTTCACTAAACATTTTTTTCGTCATTTTCTTCTGATACACATTTATGTCTTTTTACATCTACTTTTGTTTAGCCTCCCTATATTATTATTACCAAAACAATATTTTATAATCTTATATTTACTTCTTTTATTTATTTACTTACTTATTTTCGTTTTTTTAGTTTTGATTTTAATATTTAGTAATTATAAATAACAATAAATATAATAACATGCATTAAAATGAATATTTATTATAAATTTAATATAATAATTTTTGTTTTGATAATGTGAATATTTTAGATAAAAAGAAAATTCTCTAATTATATAGAATAGATTAGTCAGTGCGTTATTATTTTACAGCTGTTTACACTTCTTTAAGGTTTCAATAATTTGGATGCATATTCAAACGAATCTACCCCTATTTGTTTATACAAACTTTAATGAAGGAACTAAAAACAACACTGTATGCACCTTGATTAGTTGCAAAGGATATGTTTATTAGTAGGCCGGTAGATCTAGTCATAATTGTCTTGATATATTGCATTTATTTATTTTTTAGACTAATGATTGAGAACATCTAATCAATTTCTTGATGAGTTTAAAATTAAATATATTAAAATGATAACTTTGTTTAATGACTTTTACAATTTTTTTTTGTTTTTTCTATTTATCGACATCCTTTTTGATTGTATTTCATTAAAATATCAAATTTCTTTTTTTTTTTGCTAAACCGAAATTATCAAATTTCTTGTCGGCAAATTTCTACCCATTATCTTTTAGGGAAGACTTGTAAACGTGCGTAATATTTTATTTCAATTAGCTGGCTGTGTCGGTCGGTCAATCACCATTGATAATATACAAAAATATATTGTTAAGCTTAAAATACTCTAAGAGCATGTATATTGGGAGGTTTAAAAGATAGTTTTCAAAATATAAAAATATTAAAACACACACTCTCTCTTCTTTTTACTCAACTTTATACCTTCTCTTTTATCTTTTTATTCAATTTTTATTAATTTTATATTTAAACACTCTTTTTCACTTTTAAAAACACTCTCTAAAAAGTTCTCAAAATTCTCATTTGAGAACTTTTCCAAAAATTCTACATTAAATACACTCACTATCTCTTCTCTTTATTCAAATTTTATATTTCAATACACCCCACAAAAACACTTTCTTTCTTCCTTTTACTCAAATTTTAATAGTTTTATATTTTGAGAACCCCTATTAAACCCTCCGATGTACATGCTCAAGAAAACTGTCTATATGGACATGATCAAGAAGAGCCCTCGCAAGACAAAACTTGAAACTTCACTTTCGCTTTCTTTCCTTTCTTTCGTATAAAAAAGAACACTCTCTTATCAAATCCAAAACAGAGATGATATGTCTAAACAAACGCTGCCGTTTCATGATCATCCTCTATTTATAGTTGACGACGACCAATCTTGGTTCTGCTTTTTGTGCTCATCAAAAGAGAAACGAGGCAGTGTCTACCTATGCATGGAGTGCGAGCTCGTGGTGCACAAAGAATGCGTCGAGACCTTCATCAATCACAGCCCATTCCAATGCAATCACTTTCTCAAATTCTTTACGGGTTCACCATTTGAACATGAGAATCATCATTGTCATTTTTGTCTTAAGAATCTTTCGTCTTTGTATGCTCGTTGCACCATATGCAACATAAGCATGGATATGGATTGTGTGAAGAATCCACCACCGCTCACTATTTTTCAACCGAAGCACCACAATCATAGCCTCACACTCTTGTTGAGGCTAGTCACCTTTACCTGCAATGCATGTGGTGTGGAAGGCGACCGCAATCCTTATGTGTGTCTCGAATGCAATCTGATGCTCCACAAAGATTGTATCGGTCTACCGCGAGTCATAAGCATCAATCGTCATGATCATCGCATTTCTCATACTTTTCATCTTGGTCAAGGAGAAGGAGATTGTGAGTGTGGAGTTTGTCGGAAGAAGATTGATTGGGTCTACGGAGCTTTCAAATGTTCTCGTTGTCCTAGTTACGCCGTTCATTCAAAATGTGCAACAAGAAAGGAAGTGTGGGATGGGATAGAACTCGAAAATGTGCCCGAAGAAGAAGAAGAAATCGAAGATCCATTCAAGGAACTTAATGAAAAGGATATCATTCATTTTAGTCATGAGAATCATATTCTAAGATTGGGTGAGAATTGTGCATATGCGGATATGCGTTGCGAAGGTTGTGTTCTTCCCATCTACAGCAATCCATGCTACAAATGTGTGGAATGCGATTTCATCCTTCACAAAGCGTGTGCTAGTCTTCCTCGGAAGAAGCGACATTTGCTGCATAACCATAAACTTATTCTACGGGTTGACGAGGTTGGTTTTAATTGTAGAGCTTGCAAAACAAATTCTAATGGTTTTAGGTACAAGTGTGAAGACGGTTGCAAAGAAAAATTTGTGTATGATGTTCGGTGTAGTTCTGTATCAGAACCGTTTCACCATGATTTGCATCCACATCCCTTATATTGGACCTTGAAAGGTTCGAAAGAATGTCAAGCTTGTGACAGAGAAACTAAGAATCCTTTAAGTTGTACGGTTTGTGAGTACGCTTTATGCATGAAGTGTGCTACTTTACCAAGAAAGGTGAAACATAGGTGTGATGATCATTTTTTGTCACTACGTCAAGGTGTCGGAAACTCAAGTGGTGACTTGTGTGTGATATTTGTGAGTTCAAGATGGATCCGAGTGAACGTTACTATACTTGTGATGAGTGTGGGGTTACTCTCGATATTGATTGTGTGCTTGGAGATTTCTATTATTTGAAGGTGGGACACATAGATCCGGATCTTGAAGTACTTCCGAACAATGGTGTTACTCGACCTTTATGCAGTGGTTGTAAAGTTCGATGCAAGTTCCCATTCCTTGTGAGGAATACTACACAAGAATCTGTTCGTTACTTTTGTAAGATAAATTGTTTACATTACCAATAAGTAGTCAGAATTAATCGTCGAAATTCATGTTTAACATTTCTTGTCTAAATGGTTAAGAAACAAAGGTTAAGGTGGCGTGGATACCAAGCAAAGATATTATTAGCCTAAAAGAAAACAGAGTCGAAGGAAACTATTGAATACCAAGCAAAGCACTAATACCATAGACTACACAGACTTTTCTCACGCTTTTTCACCTTCACAAATGAAGATTCTTGTTTAGTGTTTGGTTTTAGGGTTTTAATTATAACTCCCAAATGTTAAAAAAAAAAAAAACAATTCATACCACATATCGAGTGTATATCTCTCTATCCCTGAGGCATGGAAAAAAAAAACAATCACGAATTTGTTTTTGTTTTTTCTCTATAAAAAAAGATATAATAACGAATAATCTCAACATTACCTCCCCGAAAGAAAGCCATAAATCCGGCTGTAGACCACAATGAACCTCCTTTGGCTACCTCTGTCGCTGCAATAGAAAGAACAATCACAAATGGAAACCATTAGATCCGAGGATATGTAGCCACTCGCGAGTTTTATAGAATCGGAGAACGTTACCATGTTTAAAATAATCAACATTATCAGAAAGTGGGATTAGCTCTTCTTCGTCTATGATTTTGATAGATCCTTCATACAAGACCATAAGATAGTTATGTATTGTGATTACCATTAAAACATTGCTATAAATATAGAAATCTAGAAGGGAAAAAAAAATCATTGACGCTTCATGGGCAAACTTAATTTTGGTAACCCACAATACTTAGTCCCCAAGATATAAGATTTCGGTTTATTTAAAAAGTCAGTTTATACCAAGAATTTGACAAGTGATTAGGAGAATGCCAAACAATATATATTTTCCGAAAATACTCATTGGTGGGTGAGAAGCTGAGGATGACGCTAACTGATATGATATCGTTGATATTTTTTTCATCCAAGTCTAACACTTTGTTTTTTAATTACAAGTCTAACACTTGATGTGTAAATATAACACGTCTTATTTTGTTTCCCCCTCAAAAGTAATAAGTTCATTTTGATAGATATCATAAAATTTATCTAATAGTCAAATTTATTCACCATATACCACATTCGAGATAGCATGATGAATACCTCAACTAAATCACCATATATATTGTCGCATAACATGATTTTTGTCGAAATAACATGATATTTTTCATAAATTGTTTAACCATTTTGATAACTTTGGTTCAGTGTTTTTAATTATAATGTTGAGGATTCTAGTGAAAACCTTTTATTGTGTTTGTTTTTCTGCTGAGAACAGGATCATGCTCTTCTGTTGATAAATACTACTGGTTTATGTAACAGTTCTATAATTGGTAATAATCGACCATTTATGTCTTATGATATGAAAAGCATTTACCGTATTCGCAGATCCACCATTGCCAGAATCACTGGCAGCCACAATATAGCGGCCACGTCGAGTATAGCGATCATCAATTAAAATAGTAATATACGTTAAAAAGTCAGATAGTCTTGACATCCGAACCCAACCAACCTTGCGCAATGTATAATGACGAAATAATAGCTATATAAATAACGTATATGTTATACAAAGGATTATAAAGACCTTTATAGTTGAAAAAAAAAACAAATTAGAAAGACCTTTACAGCTTTACATAGGAAGTCTTTCAAAATTGTAGATTGAATGAATCAATGAATTAGTATATGTTTAATGGCTCAGCCAAAAATTAGGCTTAATTAATACGCTACTTGCAAATTATTTAGGTTAGTGAGACAAGAGAGGAAAGATAATTAATTATTAACTAGATTACAAGCTAGATAATCACTTAATAATACGCAACTTGCAAATTGCTTATTTGTATAAAAATATAGAGTGGAAATTATGCAGAGTACTAGTGTGGTAAAGAAAACAAAAAGTTAGAGTAATTCAGAAAAAAATACTTCCTCCGTTTATACATTCAAACAAGTCAGATATTCTTGAAAGTTGCAATGAAAATCATACAAAAATTAAAAAAAAAATCTGTATTATAATTCTTCATCTACTACATACCTTGCGCACTTTATAAAGACAAAATAATAGCTGTATATAGATAATGTACGTATGATATACAAAAGATTAGAAAGGCCTTTACATAAGAAGTCTTTTAAAATTATAGATTCAATGAAAGAGGCAAATGTCCAGTAAGAGACTTAATCTGAAAATTTGACTTAATTAATATGCTACTTGCAAATTATTTAGGGTAGTTAAACAAAAGAGCAAATATTATTTTTCACTAGATTACTAGATAATCACTTAATAATACGCAACTGGCAAATTGTTTACTTGTAAAAGATATAGTTTTCCGAACAGCTGTGTCCTTTGACTGCAAAACGCCTAACGAAACAAACTTTTTAGTTTAGAGTACTTTATAACATCATAAAAGGATATGTAACGCTTTATATAATTAGTGATCGCGTTCAACCACAATCATCCACAAAATCCATGTTTGTAAATGGGATATAGAAGAATCAGTCGAACCTAATTGGTTTCTTTTTTTAACGATTTACTTGTGAAGAATCGTTCCCCATTGCTAAAAGATTTTTTTACAAAAAAAAAAAAAAAGATTGTTCCTTAAATACGATTAACGGTAATTTTTGTTGTTGAAATACTATTGCTTGAAATTTTTTGAAAATGTTATACTATAAAGATTAATACATTTATAATGAAACATTAACTGTTTTTGTAATAGCTGTGAAACTTCTTACTTCTAAAACATATTATTTTTGTAGTTAACGGAAATACTTCCGTTACATAAGAAACGATTTATTACATGAGTGGTTGTGACTAATCGTGTCATCAGTTAAATAATTTACGCCTAAAGTCTGATAGGCTAATGACGACTTTTTGATATTCTGAAGTCGTCGGCACTCAGGTCGATGACTTACATACATGCTACCATGTCTTTTCTTTTCCCTTTAATAAAAACATGTTATTAGTGACCGATCAAGAAACATAAATAACCTAAAAATGCCTACAAGGCTGTTTAAGTCTATATTAACAGGAGCCCTGTCAAGACAGAAATGGAATTCCCTTCTGCTTTATTTCTTTTCCTTTCTTCGCTATAAATTTGTCTTTCTACACAATTCCGACATACTCTTTTAACAACAAAAAAAACACAAAAAAAAAAAATAGACACCATGGCTGAACAAATGGTGTATTTTCATGACCATCATGACCATACTATATATCTTAGGTCTTATGACCAATGGTCATGCGAAATGTGCGATGCAGCTTTCACACCAATTACAAGGCACGGGCATGGCGGCACTTATCGGTGCAAGGAGTGCCCATTCGATTTACACAAAGAATGCGTCGACTACTACTTCACCAAACCATTTCTGTGTAATCACCTTCTCAAGATCTCTGCAGATGCCAATGCAAATGACCGTTGTTACTTTTGTCGACACACTATTCAAGAAATGACCTCTACGATTGCTCGTTGCACGATATGCAACATAAGCATGAATCTAGGATGCATAGCTCGTCAACCACCACTCACTATCTTTCAACCAAAGAACCACAAGCATAGCCTAACCCTCTTGTTACGAGTAGTCACCTTTACTTGTAATGCTTGTGGTTTGGAAGGCGACCGCAATCCTTTTGTATGCCTTGAATGCAATTTCATGGTCCATGAAAAATGTGCTAGTCTACCGCGAGTCATAAGCATAAATCGTCATGATCATCGCATCTCTCATACTTTTCATCTTGGTCAAGGAGAAGGAGATTGGAAGTGTGGAGTTTGTCGGAAGACCATTGATTGGGTCTACGGAGCTTTCAAATGCTCGCGTTGTCCTAGCTACGCCGTTCATTCAAAGTGTGCAACGAGAAAGGAAGTATGGGATGGAATAGAACTCGAAGATGTGCCCGATGAAGAAGAAGAAATCGAAGATCCATACAAGGTACTTAATGAAACGGATATCATTCATTTTAGCCATGAGCAACATATTCTAAGATTGGATGAGAATTATGTTCTTGAGAATGATAATAGGCGTTGCCGAGGTTGTTTCTTTCCCCTCAACGACAATCCATGCTACAAATGTGTAGAATGTGATTTTAGCCTTCACAAAGCATGTGCCAATCTTCCTCGGAAGAAGCGACATCTATTGCACAACCATAAACTCACTTTACAGGTTGATGACGACGATGAAGTTTCGATATTTAGATGTACAGCTTGTAGTCAACCCTCTTCTAAAGGTTTCAGGTACACGTGTTCTCAAGAATACAGTTGCAAAAATGATCATATTTCTTATGATGTTCGGTGTAGTTCCGTGTCGGAGCCGTTTCACCATGATCTGCATCCACATCCCTTATACTTCACCTTGGAAGGTTCCAAAGAATGTAATGCTTGTCACACGCAAATAGAGGATAATCCCTTAAGTTGTATGGACTGTGAGTACGCTTTATGCATGATGTGCACAACTTTGCCAAAAAAGGTGAAACATAGGTGTGATGATCATTATCTGTCATTACGTCAAGGAGCTGGAAACTCGAGCGGTGACTTGTGGTGTGATATTTGTGAGACCAAGACAGATCCGAGTATACGTTACTATACTTGTGATGACTGTGGGGTAAGTCTCCATATTGAATGTGTACTTGGAGATTTCTTCCGTTATGTGAAAGTAGGATACATGTCTCCCGTCCTAGAAATACTTGCCAACAACAGTGTTTCGCGACCTTTATGCAGCGTTTGTGAAGCTCATTGCAAGTTCCCTTTTGTCCTGAGGCTAACTTCAGAAGATTCTGTTCGTGACCTTTGTTCAGGGCAGTGTTTGTCTACTTTGTAAGATAATGTGCTCTAAAGTCTCTTAAACATTTTCTGCTAATAACTCTTTTAAATTTTGATTTTGTCGTGCATGGTTTTTTATTAAGAATTCGATGTGGTTTTGATAATTATTGGATGCTATACTTTATTTATTTTCACTGTCTTGGGTGACGTGTGAATGGTTTTTTTTAAACATGTGAATTAACCAAGTGTGGTTGCTAAAATGAATGTACATTGAAAACATTAATGTGATTTTAAGTAACATGCTAGTTAAGGAATTTGATTTTGGAAACCCGAAGTCTGGTGAAATAGTGATAAAGATGGTTGTATATATATGAGATTGAATGAAAGAGGAAAATATCCAATAAGTGGCTTAGTATTTGCTTAATGACCCAACCGAATATTAGGTTAAATTACTTGCAAATTATTTAGCGTAGTGAGACACAAGTAGAAATATTATTATTAACCAAGGAGGTTACTAGATAATCACTTAATAATACGCAACTAGGAAATTTTTTTTTTGGAATGAATCGCAACTAGGAAATTGCTTAGTTGTAAAAAAAGAAATAAATTGCTCGTCACTTTTGATTGTAAGAAGATGATTATTGATGGTAAATAAGATAGTGAGATTTTATAAATTAAATATTAGATTTGGGTTCTACATAAGGGTAATTACAAAAATGCCATTTTTTGTGTGCACATTTGCAAAAATGTTACTTAGGGGTGTTCATTTGCAAAAATGCCACTTATTATAGATTTAAAAGCCTATATCTTAAAATTCTAAACCCTAAAAAACATTTTGACCACTAAACCAAACATAAATAATATAATTTTTCTTTTTTAAAGTAGCATTTTTGCAAAGATTTCAAAAGTGTGGTATTTTTGTAAAGTGGCATTTGAAAAGTGACATTTTTTGAAATTTCTCTTATAAATATAGGACTGAAATTCTAAATATATGATTTATATTTACAGTAAATATACATCTCTCTATTTCTCTCTTCTTTTCTCTCTATTCCTTTCTTCCTCTTTTCATCAATTCCAATATAAATAATATTATAAAATTTATATATTACCCCACCATATTTACTACATATAATCCAGACCCGGCCCTGGGCTAAAGCCCATAAAGCAAGGGTTTGGAGCACCACGATTTATTAAAATTTTAGGGGCATATTTTACAGTGAAATTTCTATGGTCTAGTGGCTCTATGTACATCTTCTTTCTCCTCCAGGCCCGGGTTCGAGGTACACCTTAGGCAATTTTTTTTCGTATTTAATAAAGACAAACTGCCAATAACTAAAAGATTTGATAATAACTAAAAGATTTGATCGAAAAATTCATTACCTTTTCTAAAACAAATTATTTTCCTTATATATTATATTAATGATAAATACATAAATTACAATAACTACTTATTTTTTATTTACCCTAACAATTGACGTTCTATCTCCTTCTTCTTTTTCAACCTTCTTGTTTATTCTTCTCTGAAGTTCAATCATAATCCACCTTCTCTGAATCTATGTAAGTTTTGCCTCTTCCTTTATTTATTTAGTTTTCGTTAATTTTTGTGAAAAAATCTGAAATTTGCTTAAATATTTTAATGTTTTTGAATTGTAGTCTGTAGAGAATGCTTCCAGGAAATAGAATAAGAAATCAATCAAGTGGAGCTGAAAATAGGAAGAAAAAAGCCAGACAAGATGAAGTGATAAAATCTCAAGCTAATGCTATGCTTAAGTATGTCACAAGAATTAAAAGTTCTAAAGCTGATGAAACTTCTAAAGCTGAAGAGGACAAAGAAGATGAAGAGCTTGGTTTTTAAGAAGATATTGATGAGAAGAGTGAAGAAGAAACTGCTACACATGATGCAGATTGTATGAATATTGACAAAGAACAATCTGGGAATGGGAATGAAAACCTAGAATCCCAAGAGAAAGCTGATGATATTAGAAGCTTCCATGAGGATGTTGATATGGATGATCTTGGAAACTGGAAGAAAATTGAACAGAGAATGAGAGATTATTTGGTTGAAAGAGGTCCACCTACAAGACCTCCGGTTGATTATCCTTTTCCGAGAGATGGTATTGAAAGATGTTTCACTTATTCATGCTATACAAGAAGAATGAGCAATGGAGAGAAACAAGACAGGAGATGGTTAGTTTACTCAAAATCTAAAGATAAAATCTTTTTTTTTTGCTGTAAATTATTCACTTAAGAAACACTTCCTCCTCTTTTGGTAACTACGGGATATGATGACTGGAGAAATTCTTCACATAGGCTGAAAAATCATGAAACTACTTACAACCATATTGTTTGCAAGAGCCGCTGGATTGAGCTAGAAACGAGGCTGAAAAAGAGTGAAACTATTGATAAGCATTTGGAGGAGGCAATTAACAAGGAGAAGAAACATTGGAGAGATGTGATGTTGAGGATAATTGCAGTGGTAAAGACTCTAGCAGAAAGAAATTTAGCATTTCGTGGAGAAAACGAAAAGGTTAGTGATCCAAACAGTGGAAACTTCTTGGATTTTATTAAGATGATTGGAGGCTTTGATGAAGTAATGAAGGAGCACATTCGACGGGTTGACAAAGGTGAAACCCAATATCATTATCTTAGTCATAAGATTTAGAATGAGTTGATAGAATTACTTGCTAATGAGATTAGGATGGTAATCCTAAAGAAAATTCAAGAGGCGAAGTATTTTTCAGTCATTTTGGATTCTAATCCTGATATTAGTCGCAAAGAGCAGATGGCTTTTTTAATTCGATGTGTTGATGTTTCTACGGATTCACCTAAGGTTGAGGAGTTTTTTTTGTCATTCTTGGAAATCAAAGACAAAACAGGAGAAGGAATTTTTACCACTCTTCAAGATGCATTGGTTGATCTTAAGTTAAATATCGGTGATGTAAGAGGACAAGGTTACGACAACGGGTCTAATATGAAAGGAAGGCATAAGGGTGTTCAGAAAAGATTGTTGGATATTAATCCAAGGGCATTTTATACTCCATGTGGGTGTCATAGTCTCAATCTTGCTCTTTGTGACATGGCTTCTTCAACTGAGAAAGCAGTTGAATTTTTTGGCATTGTGCAACGGTTATACAATCTATTTTCATCTTCAACCAACAACTAGGAAGTTTATAAAGAGATGGTGAATGGTACCACTCTTAAACAATTATCACAAACTCGTTGGGAAAGTCGTATTGATAGTGTAAAACCAATAAGGTTTCAAGCTGTGAAGATACGAGAGGCTTTGTTTTACTTAGCAGAGAATAGTGATAATCTTGGACATCGAAGTGATGTTGAGTGTCTTGCAGTAAGTGAAACACATGGAATTGGAGGATTTGAATTCTTGTTTGGAATGGTAATTTGGTATGATCTTCTTTATGTTGTCAATACAGTGAGCAAATCTTTACAATCAGAGGATATGGATCTTGAGGCTGCTATTATCCAGTTAGGAGGGCTTGTTGGTTACTTGAAATGCTACATAGAAACTGGTTTTGAGAAAGCAAAAACTGAAGCTATGCAAATTGCCATTGACATGGAAATTGAACCAGCATTTTCTTCAAAGCCAAAACGCTTGATAAAAAAGAAAAAGCATTATGGTGAAGATGCTGAAACAGTTGATGATAGTAACCAGTTATACGCTGAAGAGAGTTTTAGGATCAATTATTTCATCAACATATTGGATCAAGCTATAATGTCACTTGGGGTTAGATTCGAGCAATTTCAGCGGTACGAAGAAATCTTTGGGTTTTTGTTTGGTTTGAAAAGGCTAAAGTCAGCAAAAGATGATGAGTTGATGATATCTTGTGTCAAGCTTGAAGCTTCTCTAGAGCATGGTGGACATTCTGATGTAGATGGAAAACATTTGTTTAGGGAACTTCAATATCTAAGAGGAATGTTGCCAAAGGAAATTACAAAGGCGATCGAGATGTTGGAATTTCTAAAAAGAATGGATGGTTGCTATCCAAACACAGAGATTGCTTATCGTATATTACTAACAATTCCGATTTCAGTTGCTTCTGCAAAAAGAAGTTTTTCAAAGTTGAAACTGATAAAGAATTATCTACGTTCGACTATGTCTCAGAAGCGTTTGAATGGACTATCGATGATATCAATAGAGCATGAGTTAGCGGAAAAACTTGATTATTCGAAGTTGATAAATGATTTTGCAGGGAAAAAAGCAAGGAGAGTTATCTTTCATGAATAATGTATTACTTCTTTTTAATTTTTATTCTATGAGAACAATTTAAACTTTAATGATATTTTACATTATCCGATTATGTATTTATATTTATACGAAAAAAAATTTTAGTTAGAGGACAACATATTGGGAGTGTGCTTTAGGCACCATATATGCCCGCACCGACACTGATATAATCATGCTCTAAACCTATAAAGACATCATTTTTTATTTATAACATTTTTAAAACATATGGTTCCAAAAAAAAATATATATATATATATATATATATATATTTTAAAACATTACGAGACAATAAGTAGCTATTTCTTTTATTAATGTTAATCGCGTTCAACCACAATAATCATCCGCAAAATCCTTGTTTATGACGGAAATAGAAGAACCAATCAAACCTAATTGAAATTGTTATAAAGTTGAGCTCTTTAATGATTTATTTGAAAATCAGGTTTTTCACCATTTAAAACGTCAACCATATACAAAAGTTTAGAATGAGAATCATATTCGACTGTTCCACTTATTCAAAGACTTTCTAATAAAACAGTCTTGCAAATGTTTTTTCTCTATGAAATACTCAATTGGATCATTTATTAATTTTATTAATGTCAAGAATCTTACATGAGTGATTGTGACAAATCGTGATCATCAATTTACGCCTAAAGTCCGATTATGAACAATGGTAGTTGGTAGTTGTTAGGTGGTTTTTAATGGGTTTTTAAAAAATTAAAAATAATTAAATAATACATAAAATACTTAAGAACTCTAATAAAAATTTTTAATTTTAGAGAATAAAAACTTCAAAATATAAAGTTCTAATTGACATAATACAATTTATAATTAAAAATATTACCTAACACCCTAATTTTTCAATAATGACTTTATAATAATCCCAAGAAAACCAAGTAAGTATATATTTCTTTATCTACAAATTCTGTAGAAAGCGACGACTTTTTGATATATAATATGAAGTCGTCGGCACAATTACTTACATGTTGCCATGTTTTCTCTTCATTTAATAAAAAGGAAATATAGCAGAAAAAAAAAATTTAATTATGAGTTCTAATGAAAATTCAAAATTGTCTATATG
Organism: Arabis hirsuta; assembly: GCA_964056655.1. Classification (NCBI taxonomy): domain Eukaryota; kingdom Viridiplantae; phylum Streptophyta; class Magnoliopsida; order Brassicales; family Brassicaceae; genus Arabis; species Arabis hirsuta. The sequence goes on from OZ053301.1 coordinate 43,033,109, forward strand.
AATAGGAGTCTTCTCAAGACAAAAATGGAACTCCCTTGTGCTTTCTTTCCTTTCCTTTCTTCGTTATAAATTTGTCTTTCTACCAAATCCGAAATAATCTTTTAACAAAAAAAAAAAAATCAATATACTCACCATGGCTGATCAGATGCTGTCAATTCATGATCATCCTTTCGAAATTACGTCTTATAAAAAACGTAAATGCGATATATGCGGAAATGGGAGCTGGGACATGTATTGGTGCCATAAGTGCCGAATCAGTCTGCACAACGATTGCGTCGACCGCTACGTCTCCAAACCATTTCTGTGCAATCACCTTCTCAACAAAATCTTATCACCCGAAGATATCAGTGCAAATGACCGTTGTCATTTTTGTCGATGCGATATTTATAGTTTGAGCTCTACTTCTTTCAAAAAAAATTGTATGAGCACTACATTAGCTCGTTGCATGACATGCAACATAAGCGTGCATCTACACTGTATGTCTCGCCTACCACCACTCACTATCTTTCAACCAAAGCTCCACAAGCATAGCCTTACCCTCTTGTTTCGAGTAGTCACCTTTACTTGTAATGCCTGTGGTTTGGAAGACGACCGTAATCCTTATGTGTGTCTTGAATGCAATTTCATGGTCCACGCAGATTGCATAAATCTACCACGAGTCATAAGCATCAATCGTCATGATCACCGCATCTATCATACTTTTCATCTTGGCCAACGAGAAGGAGATTGGAAGTGTGGAGTTTGTAGGAAGACAGTTGATTGGGTCTACGGAGCTTTCAAATGCTCTCGTTGTCCTAGTTATGCGGTTCATTCAAAATGTGCGGCGAGAAAGGAAGTATGGGACGGGATAGAGCTCGAAGATGTGCCCGAAGAAGAAGAAGAAATCGAAGATCCATACAAGGTACTTAATGCAACGGATATCATTCATTTTAGTCATGAGCAACATATTCTAAGACTGGATGAGAATTATGTTATGGAGAATGATAATATGCGCTGCGGAGGTTGTATATCTCCTATCAACGACAATCCGTGCTATAAATGTGTAGCATGCGATTTCTGCCTTCACAAATCATGTGCCAATCTTCCTCGGAAGAAACGACATTTATGTCACAACCATAAACTCATTCTACAGGTTGATGAGGTTGGATCTTTTATGTTTGGTTGTGCAGCTTGTCGTCGAACCTCTTCTAAAGGTTTCCGGTACACGTGTTCTCTGGATTGCAATGATCGTATTTGTTTCGATGTTCGGTGTAGTTCCATTTTGGAGCCGTTTGACCATGATTTGCATCCGCATCCCTTATACTTCACCTTGGAAGGCTTCAAACGATGTGACGCTTGTCTCGGAGAGACAGATGAGCCCTTAAGTTGTACGGAGTGTGAGTACGATTTATGCATGACGTGCGCAACTTTACCAAGAAAGGTGAAACACAGGTGTGATGATCATTTTCTATCATTAAGCCAAGGAGATGGAAACTCGAACGGCGACTTGTGGTGTGATATTTGTGAGACCAAGACAGATCCGAGTGTCTGTTACTATGCTTGTCATGAGTGTGGGCTCAATCTCCACATTAAATGTGTACTTGGAGATGACGTGTATTTTCTGAAGGTTGGAAACATAGCTCCCGGTGTTGAAATACTTGCCAACAATAGTGTTACTCGGCCTTTATGCAATGGATGCGAAGTTCGGTGCAAGTTCCCCTTCGTCCTGAGGCGAACTATAGAAGAATCTGTTCGTGACTTCTGTTCAGTGAAGTGTTTTGCTCTATAAGTCTTTTTTAACATTTTCTGCTAAGAACTTTTTTAAATTTTGATTTTGCTGTACGGTGTGGTTTTGAGAATTATTGGATGCCATAATTTATTTCTTTTTCAGTTGTGAGCTAAACATAATGGTATAATCTTTCAGCTAGACAGTACCTCACCGCAGATGATGGGAGCTGAATGTGGTCTTCCTACAAGAGTAAACAACTTCTTGGTTTCCCCAAACATGACTCCAAGTTACATGTGGTTTCTTTGAATAACGTGTCATTATCAGCACTCGGGAAATAGAGTCGAAGGTTGAAAACCAAGCAAAGCCATTACCTGGGAAACCATTTCTGGTGTGCCGTGCATTTCCTTCCCGTCACCAACACCAATTTTAGCTTCACACATCAGTGCATTTCCTTCCGGACCTCCTTCCCTGTGAAAGATCCATTCAAGAACAAGAACTGAAACTTAATATACGTTTATGAATGTTAAGCTATGTCTGAAATGGTACGGACGGACACAGACCTTTAGGACTCAAAGTCTTCCATAAAATCTCCGCAGAACAAGACGGTTCTCTTTGCCATGGTTGAAACTTGAAAGAGAGTGGATTCTTTTCCATCAACATATGCTTTAGTCACTGAATATATATATATGAAACTAGTATTTTGACGGTAAGCTAGTCAGGAGATTACAGAGAAAAGGAAAGCAATCTCAGGAACTTTATTTCCAACTCAAATAAAAGGCTTCAGTTTAGACAAACACCACAGACACAAAATCCTCAACATGAGAGATTGCAGTAACATGTACCATACGCCACAAGTTTTACACATATTATGTAGCAGACAAGTGGTTTGGACGGATTCCAAATGAAAGGGAAGTTTACACACACATGGACTAGAATGAAACCTGAATGCCCAACAAAGCCATTAGCTGCGACACAAACTCTGGGTGTCCCGGCCATGCTGCGCCAGTTACCAGATTCCCATCAGTGAAGCATTTGTGAATTGGATCTGGTTCTAACCAAGTTCCTCCTCCAAGTAATACGTTCAGTTTCACGGCAGGATAAGCAGTAAATTTCCTTCCCTGCATTAGTGATCAGGTGACAAACTCAGATACAGCAAATTTCTCAAACAATTTCCATATTATATATTAATTGAAGTGGCAAGAAAAAGAGAGGACATAGTTAAATACATATTGGAGCTACGAAAGAACAATACTGACCTTAAGGACACCAGCAGCAGCTAAAATCTGTTGTCCATGGCAAATAGATGCAACTGGTTATTCCATTATAACACTCGCCACTTGAATCACTAAGCTAGCAAATGTGATGATATTCCATTGTAGTTGTACTATTTCAAAAATAACAAATTCTGGTTCTACTAGCTTCCTATTGTACATCATTTAGAGATATTTGAAATTCTACCAATAATTTGTTTACATTTTCAAAAAGAAAATAAACACTTTTTTTTTTGTCGACAAATACAAACACATTTATAACAATACAAAACAATACAAAGAACTATAAAATAAATTTTAGGAAACAATACAAAGAACTATAAAACAAAGAACAACACTCGGCATGGTCGGAATTTAGGTTTCTCATCTAATATACGTAAAAAAAGTCAGATAGTCTTGAAATTCGAACCAACCTTGCGCAATGAATAATGACAAAATAATAGCTATATAAATAACGAATGATATTCAAAAGATTATACAGACCTTTACATTAAGAAGTCTTTTAAAATTATGGATTGAATGAAAGAGGCAAATGTCCAATAAGAGACTTGATGACCCAACCGAAACTTAGATTTAGTTAATACGCCACTTGCAGATTATTTAGGGTGAAAAAAATATATATATATATTTAAGGTGGTGAGACATAAATAAAATCTAAATATCAACTAGATAATTAGATAATCATTTAATGGTACGCAACTTGCCAAATTGCTTATTTGTAAAAAATATAGGTTTTCAGACAGTCGTGAGTCTTGTGACAAAAAAAAAGTTTTCAGACAGTTGTCTACTTGTCTGTCACTATCCTCGATATGCTAACTCCTCAAGATTTTTTTTTAATATATTTACGATTTAAAACATTACAAAAGGATAATTATTAACTATTTCTTTTATTAGTGTTTATCGTGTTCAACAACAATCGTGCACAAAATCCATGTTTATAGACGGATATAGAAGAACCAAACAAAAACCTTTATTGAAATTGCTACTACGTTGATTTTTTGCAAATGATTTATTTGAAAATCAGTTTTTTTTCACCACTTAAAATGTCTACCGTAAAAAAAAAAAAGAGAGTTAATTATGAAGAGTCGTTGCCCGTTGCCGTTGGTATGAATAATTCATTTATAATTTATAATGAAAATCATGTTCGACCGTTTTTTTTTGTTTTAATCGAAATTCGACTGTTCTACTTACTTAGAGTATCATTATCCATGATACCTGTGTGGTATCATGCAATATAAAATTATTAAAATTTGAGTAAAAGGAAGAAAGAGAATGTTTTTGATTAAAATAATAGGGTATATTAAAATATAAAATTAATAAAATTTGAGTAAGAGAATAGATAGTGAGTATTTTTAGAGAGAGAGTTTCAAATTTTTGGAGAGAGGGTATCAAATAGTTGATACTTTTGAGATGAGAGAGAGAGTATTAAATAGTGTTTGAGTGTGTTTTTAATAATTTTATATTTAAAGAGAGTATAAAATTAATAAAAATTGAGTAAAAAAATGAAAGATAAAGTATAAAATTGAGTAAAAAGAAATGAGAATGTGTGTTTTAATAATTTTATATTCCATGATACCACAAAATATCATGGATAATGATGCTCTTATACTTGCTAAAAGACTTGTTGCAAGTTGACAAAATAAAAATAAAAATAAGACTTGTTGCATATGTCTTTCTTTATGAAATACTCAATTGGATCATTATTAAATTTATTAATGTGAAGAATCTTGCATGAGTAGTTGTGACAAATCGTGATCATAAGTTAATAATTAATTACGCCTAAAGTCTGATAGGCTAATGACGATTTTATGAGTATATTGCTTTTTTTTATCTACAAGTGATCTGCAGAAAACGACGACTTTTTGATAATCTGAAATCGTCGGTACGATGACTTACATGTTGTTATATATTTTCCTCCTTTAATAATAAAAAAAAGTATAGCACAAAGAAAATAAAAGAAATGAATTTAGGAGTTCCAAGGAAAATAAAGTCTATAGAGGAACCCTCGCAAGACAAAAATGGAATTCCCTTTCCTTTCCTTTCTTCGCAATAAATTTGTCTTTCTACCAAATTCGAAATACTACTTTCAACCTAGCTAGCTTTTATTTAACAACAAACAGAAGCAAACAAAATCCAAAATACTCACTATGACTGAACAAATGCTGTTTAGTCATGAGCATCCTTTATCAGTTTCGTATTTTCCCGGATGGTCATGCGTACTGTGCAATCCTGCTTTAGAAACAAAGAAAGATTACAATGCGCCGATTTCTTGGTGCGGGGAGTGCAAATTTAATCTGCACACAGAATGCATCGACCGCTACTTCTCCAAACCATTTCTGTGCAATCACTTTCTCAAGATCTTATCAGCACTTGATGATGACAGTGAAAATAACCGTTGTTATCTTTGTCGACGAACTATTCACGGACTCGGCTCTGTAATAGCTCGTTGCAAGATATGCAACATAAGAATGCATATAGAATGTGTAGGTCCCCAACCACCACTCACTATCTTTCAACCAAAGCACCACAAGCATAGCCTAACCCTCTTGCTACGAGTAGTCACCTTTACTTGTAATGCTTGTGGTATGGAAGGCGAACGTAATCCTTACGTGTGTCTTGAATGCAATTTCATGGTCCATGAAGATTGTACTAGTCTACCACGAGTCATAAGCATCAATCGTCATGATCACCGCATCTCTCATACTTTTCATCTTGGTCAAGGAGAAGGAGATTGGAAGTGTGGAGTCTGTCGGAAGACAATTGATTGGGTCTACGGAGCTTTCAAATGCTCTCGTTGTCCTAGCTACGCTGTTCATTCAAAGTGTGCGACAAGAAAGGAAGTGTGGGATGGGATAGAACTCGAAGATGTGCCCGAAGAAGAAGAAGAAATCGAAGATCCATTCAAGGTACTTAATGAAACGGATATCATTCATTTTAGTCATGAGCATCATATTCTAAGATTGGATGAGAATTATGTTATGGAGAATGATAATATGCGCTGCGGGGGTTGTATTTCTCCCATCAACGACTATCCATGCTATAAATGTGTAGAATGCGATTTCTGCCTTCACAAATCATGTGCCAATCTTCCTCGGAAGAAGCGACATTTATTGCACAACCATAAACTCACTCTACAGGTTGGTGAAGACGATGGAGAATCGGTCTTTAACTGTACAGGTTGTTTTCAAGCCTCTTCTAAAGGTTTCCGGTACACGTGTTCTCAGGATTGCACAAATGATACAGATGATCTTATTTCTTATGATGTTCGGTGTAGTTCTGTATCGGAGCCGTTTCACCATGATCTGCATCCACATCCATTGTACTTCACCTTGGAAGGTTCCAAAGAATGTCATGCTTGCCACACAAAAATAAAAGAGAATCCCTTAAGTTGTACGGATTGTGAGTACGCATTATGCATGAAGTGCGCTACTTTACCAAGAAAGGTAAAACACAGGTGTGATGATCATTTTCTATCATTACGTCAAGGTGATGGAAACTCGAGCGGTGACTTGTGGTGTGATATTTGTGAGACCAAGACAGATCCGACTGTACGTTACTATACTTGTGATGAGTGTGGGGTGAGTCTCCATATTGATTGTGTACTGGGGGATCTCTTCTATTATGTGAAGGTAGGACCCATAGCTCACGGTCTTGAAATACTTGCCAACAATAGTGTTACTCGACCTCTGTGCAGCGTTTGTGAAGCTCATTGCAAGTTTCCCTTCGTCCTGAGGCTAGCTACAGAAGAATCTGTTCGTGACTTTTGTTCGGGCGAGTGTTATGAGTCTACTTTGAAGTCTTATGCGCCTCCTTCGAGGTTACAGGATTACGGGAGATTTTGAGACGATGCTTTGCTGGGTATGAGCAGTGTCGGCCCTTGAGGTAAGCAAGAGAAGCACATGCTTGGGGCCTTAGTTTTATATAAGCATATGAGGAGGGGCCATTTGAGACCACAAGTTAACCTCTGAGTTCGATATTAAATGTCTTTTTCGTTTCTTTGTTTATTGTCAAGAGTTTCATAGTCTATATATTGTTATTGTTTTATGGGTGCATGTTGTTTCTCATTTTCATCTTTTAACAGTTTGGGTTCATTTTATTTTTTCAAGATTCTGCGTTTATGTTCTTACTGTCTATATTAATAAAATTAATCATTTTGTTTGTATTTTCCTTTTCTACGGTTTTATTTAATATTTTTGTCTTTTAGTTATTAGTACGATTCATTACATTAATAAACCGGTCTACCGAATTTGCAGATCCACCGTAGCCAGAATCATATTCATTGGCAGCGACGATGTAGCTGTCATGTAGACTGTAACGATCACCAATCAAAATAGTAATTTACGTTAAAAAGTCAGATAGTCTTGAAATTCGAACCAACCTTGTGCAATGTAAAATGACAAAATAATAACTATATAAATAACGAATGATATAACAAAGGATTAGAAAGACACATAAGAAGTCTTTCAAAATTATAGACCGAATGAAAGAGGCAAATGTCCAATAAGTGGCTTAGTATTTTGCTTAATGTAATATTTTGAAGGTAAGCTAGTCAGGAAATTACGGATAATAGGAAAGCAATCTGAGAAACTTTATTTCCAACTCAAATAAAAGGCTTCAGTTTAGACAAACACCACAGACACAAAATCCTCAACATGAGACATTGCAGTAACATGTACCATACGCCACAAGTTTTACACATATTATGTAGCAGACAAGTGGTTTGGACGGATTCCACATGAAAGGGAAGTTTACACACACAGACTAGAATGAAACCTGAATGCCCAACAAAGCCATTAGCTGTGACACAAACTCTGGATGTCCCGGCCAAGCTGCACCAGTTACCAGATTCCCGTCAGTGAAGCATTTGTGAATTGGATCTGGTTCTAACCAAGTTCCTCCTCCAAGTAATACGTTCAGTTTCACGGCAGGATAAGCAGTACATTTCCTTCCCTGCATTAGTGATCAGGTGACAAACTCAGATACAACAAATTTCTCAAACAATTTCCATATTATATATTAATTGAAGTGGCAAGAAAAAGAGAGGACATAATTAAATACATATTGGAGCTACGAAAGAACAATACTGACCTTAAGGACACCAGCAGCAGCTAAAATCTGTTGTCCATGGCAAATAGATGCAACCGGTTTCCCGGAATTCATGAACTCTTTAACAATGTCAAGGACCCTTTCGTTCAAGGCCAGATATTCCGGTGCTCTGCCTCCCGGGATAACCAGAGCATCATAGCTTGAGGAATTCAGGCCATCAAAGTTAGCAGTTAAAGCAAAAGTGTGGCCTGGTTTTTCACTGTAAGTTTGGTCACCCTCAAAGTCATGGATTGCAGTAGGGCAGCGATCACCAGCCTTCTTCTCTGGACAAACCGCATCAACTTGACTTCCCAAAGCTTGAAGAGACTGGAATGGAACTTTGACTTCATAGTCTTCCATATAATCCTACAAAGGTAAAAAAAAAAAACCAAAACTTGATATTTAGAAGGACCAAGTGCATAAACATTTAACAGCAAAACCAATGCTTCAGTCCTGTTTCTGTTAAATTAACTCAACAAAAATAGTAAGGTCGCTTACCCCACAAAGAAACAAGATTCTTTTATTTGCTCCAGTAATTTTACCACCCAGAGCCTTCACAAAAAGCTGGATAAATTCAGGATGGCCCTCATATGTAGCTGCAGTAATCAAACTACCATCAACGACACAGACATCCGGCGTTTTTGGTTCCACCCACTTGGCTCCTGCAGCAATAAGGGCAGGTCCAACAGTTGCATAAGCTGTGCATTTTCGACCATTAACGCTATCTGCAGCTGCCAATATCAACTGCCCATGACAGATAGAGGCTATGGGTTTGCCAGATGTTGAAAACACTTTAACCAACTCAACAACAGATGCATTCAAGGCCAGGTATTCTGGAGCCCGTCCTCCTGGTATAACCAATCCATCATACTTGCTAATGTCAACTTCATCAAATGTTGCATTGAGCGTAAAATTGTGACCTCGTGACTCGGAATAGGTCTGCAAGTGCTCTTAGAAATACATCAGAAAAATGGTTGAAAGTGCACACAAAGCTTATGAAACTTGTCTACAAGTAATGAGAATTTCCTACGACGACGAACTTTGACAACGGAGTCAATAGAGTTTCTCCTTTGGATTGAAACAATGGGATCATTCAATCATCTAATTCGCAGCTCAATTGAAATTGAATGGATCGTATCGAACAGATCAATGGGCAATTACACATCGAGATTGAGAGTGAGAGAGAAACCTGGTGGCCACAGAAATCGTGAACAGCGGTAGGGCAAGAGTCACCAGCCTTCTTTCCGGGGCATACAGTGTGAACGGAGACTCCGTAAGCTTGCAAAGCCTGGAACGGAACCATCACCTGAGAGAAGAAGAAGAAGAAGAAGGCACATACATAACAAGCGAATATATAAGAACAACAAATAAATGGGTTCAGAAGAAAAAAAGGTAGCAGAGGTAGAAGATGACCTCGTAGTCTTCCATGTAGTCACCGCACAAGATCAACACAGTTCTCGAGTTCGCCATTTTCGGAGAGAGAGAGAGATTCTGCTTGAACGTGTTTGTTTTAAAATTTTGGGGGAGAAATGACTGTGTTCTGGAGAGATCTGATAACGGCGACGTTTGGGAGCACGCGTGGTTTCATTTTCCCACGTGTGGGGAATTTATAACGAAATTTAAAAAATCGTGAACGGCAGGATTCGAACCTGCGCGGGCAAAGCCCACATGATTTCTAGTCATGCCCGATAACCACTCCGGCACGTCCACTTGTTTGGACATTCTGTATTAAGAACACGTAATATAGACTTTTGATGTTAAAGTTGAATATTTGCAGTAAACCAAGCTTGAAGCCCAACTATGTAAGAACGCCTACCAGAAAGATGCACCTGAATATAATACTCTTGGCAAAATTTGTTTGTAAACTAAATCGATCGGAGGTCACAATACTAAAAAAACACAAAAAGTATTCATACAATAATGGATTTGTTGCCCTTCACTTAAACCCTCGGAGATGGATTTTTTCCATGTTCGTTCTTTCTTTCTCTAAATCACATTGCCGATATGAACAGCTGAATTCTTGCTTGTCCTCGTTCCTTCTCCTCCGGTCCTTCAAGATCTCCTATGTTGTCATGATATTCCTATAAAGGGTTTATGTTAGTGAATGCAAACAACAACGAAATATAAGAAAATGGGTCACAAAGAATATAACTAACACAAGATTGTATGAAACAATGTGGAAATGGAATCTCTGAATTACTAACTAATATCTCTAAATTCTACTAGTAGCTAGCCTGTGGTTGTTTTCAGTGAATCAAATTGTTTAATAGTTTTCTCCATATCAAGTCAAGTCACTAATTAATTGGTGTGGAGACTTGCAAGTTAGATAAGAGAAAGAGAACCTGAAGTATCTCCTTGACGTCGTTTTTACTAAGCTTCTGTTGCTTCAACAGCAGCTCGATACGTGCTCTCATTCCAGAATGCCTACATAAAGTATAGATCATAAATTAGTATGACTAAACCTAAGCTTAGGAATGCAACTAATTTTGATGTTATAGAGGGAAGGACTTACTCGGAACACCAAATATGGCCCAGAATGACAGCAATAAGCTGCAATTTCAGAGCAAATAGTGCACAGGATTAAGAACAAAAAGATCATTGTTAAAACGAAGTGTAGAGGCGTAACTAAGTGCTTCATGTAGCACATATATACGGATATGAAACTTGATTAATTAAGCTTAGTCAAACCTGAAGACTGTAGAGGCCCGATTCTAGCTTCCGATTATATTTTTCATCTTCATCCAACTGGAAAGTAACACAGTGGAATCAGCTCATAAACAGATTAAAACTCAGTATGTGAAAAATAAATATACATTAGTGAGATAAAGTGAATTACCTCAAGGTCATCAAGCTCAAGTTGGTCTAACCTCTCAGCCTCTGATCTAACCCTATCAGAGTATCTGCCAAGTGCAAAAGACAAAACTTTGAGATAAGTACTGGTGAGTTGTAATTACATTCCACCACTACACTAGATATATAATTAAGGTATCACAAAGGAATGCTGACTCTTTAATCACAAAGAAACACTAATGTTACCTCATGTATAGTTCCATAAGACGGTCAATCTTCTCGTATTCACTCTCAACAAACTTGCTTAACAAACGGTCTCTTCTAGATCCCCTTAAAATCCCAGCTATAGCATCAAGAAACCAGTGAATTAGCATCACGAACATGTAAGCAGAACACATTATTTTTACATCAACAAATCACTTGCCTTCTTACCAAATAATGACGCAATCAGCGAAATTACCCGCTCCTCTAGCTCCTCCTTATACCTTTCCCTTTTGATCCTCTTGTTTAGCGGAATCTAAACATTTACAAAAAACCAAATACAATCACTATGCAAGTATGCCTCAGAGTCGCCTCTTTCACATAATTTTGATCTATCCAAGCATTTTCTAAAGACAATTAGCTCTAATGGAAGATGTATTAAACCATTAGAGACAAATAAACTGGGAATGAGAAACTTGCCTTACCCATGAAAGCAGCAAATGCTGTTTTCAGTCCCATAACATCAACAAACCTCTCGCAAGCAGGAGGATAATTGGTCATGGCGAAGTCAAGAGCCCGAATTGCAGATCCGTAAGCATATTTCTTCTGCTTCATGATAATAATCATCAGCTCAACTCCTTCCGCATTCACAAACCTCTCCTTGTTCTCCAATGGCATCAAGAGACAACACAGACAATCAAACAGATTCTCTAACATCTCTTCTTCGTCAGGACTTTTAGGATCCTTCGACTTATACATCGCCACACCTTCAAGCACAGCATCAACACCATTCATTTGCCCTAACCGTTTCTGATTCGCCGTGCTGTTTTGCAGCAGAATCGCCAGAATCTCAGACGCGTACTGCTTGATTCCTTCGAATTCCCTAACCTTAATCTTCACCAGAAGCCACCGTAATAATTTCGTCCGTTCACAAACCAATTCAGCAACCGCAGGTTTCACTTCCACCAAATTCTCAATCACCGTCAAGGTTGCGTATATAGCCGTGGCCTCATCTGGATCTGCTTCCGATAACCGATTCATATTCTGAACCAAGAGCTCGAGCACATTGTTTTCAACCAACGCGTCGACTAACACACGCGCAGGCTCGTCATTATCCTCTAATGCATCTTCATCAGTCAGATCCTGAAGAAGCTGAACAACATCGTTCGCGATATCGACGTTGTCATGAGAGAGGAGATTCACAATCGACGGAACCGTATTGGAAGCAACAAGCTCCGGGTAAAGCTCCGGAGCACCAGCGAGAACCTTGAGCTTTTGCAAATCATCGTGTAGATCAATCTCAGAGTCTGCGAACTTCTCCGGATTTTCCACATACTTGAGCCGAGCAGCTATGTTGTCTCTAAGACGACGCTCGAAGGAGAGGACAAGCTTTTTTAGGGTTTTAACATCAACCGCCTCTACTGGATTTTGCGAAGATTTCTCAAGTGCTTCAAGGAGAGAAAGATCTACGGAGTTAGGCTCGTATCCGTCTGAGCTTCGATACGCCGGAGGTAATGACGGCGGCGAGTTGTTTCCGGCGTCGATTGCTTTCCGTTTTCTGGCGTGATTTGAGACTTCCATGACTGGCTTAACTCTTCTTCTCAAACAAAGATTTTTTTGCTTTAAGGGCTTTAAAAGAGGTGAAGATTCTGGGCTTTATAAATTGGCCTTAAAAGTTCACGGGCCAATTTTATGAAAAAACGGTGTCGTTCATGATGAGTTCAATTTTTGCTTATGTTTTTAATTGTTTTTGCTTAATTAATTGTTTTGTAAAACAACATATATATATATATATATATATATTTTTTTTTTTTTGTCAATAATCATGTTATCGTTTGGAAGGTTTTCCTGACGGACCACCCCAAACGGTAATGTCTGACTTACATGGGAAAATACATAGCCACGTGTTCAAGCTTCCTTTGCAAGAGAGTCGGTCCGGACATTACTCATACGTGGAATATGAACTAAACTAAAATATAGAAATGATTGTCTAAGCATAGTGAACTAGTCAAGCTCCGCACTGAAAGATGGTCAATCAAGTGGATGCGTGGTCATAGAAATCAGGCTTGTCCAGTCTGTTTCAAATCTCTCAGTAAAACCATCATTATGTTTCCCTATGTAAAGCTCAAATCTCTCAGTAAAACCATCATTATGTTTTTGACTTTTGGCAAAAGCACTCATAATCACCGGATGGTGAATGATGAATGTTGGATTCACACACATCTCTTCCAAATATTTTTCAACAAGCTGCAAAAGAAGAAATATTAAATATTCAACATAATCTTGACAAAAGAAGGAGAAAAAAAAATATATATCTTTCTTAGAAGTCGTGATGTTGTTTGGGGAGAAGCGCAATTGACGTCAAGCCTTGCACAAGCAGCAATGAGATACAAAGCCCTGCTTGTGCAAGGCTTGTGCAAGGCTTGACGTCAATTGCGCTTCTCCCCAAACAATATCACGACTTCTAAGAAATGTATATACTCTTTTTTCTCCTTCTTTTGTCAAGATTATGTTGAATATTTAATATTTCTTCTTTTGCAGCTTGTTGAAAAATATTTGGAAGAGATGTGTGTGAATCCAACATTCATCATTCACCATCCGGTGATTATGAGTGCTGTTGCCAAAAGTCAAAAACATAATGATGGTTTTACTGAGAGATTTGAGCTTTACATAGCGAAACAAGAAGTAAGTGTAAACCTTGCCTTTTTTTATTCTTGTTTGATGGATGTTTGATAGGAAAGAGCTTATTTAATGATTTTATATTTGTTTATTTGTAAGCTATGCAATGCTTCTACGGAGTTGAACGATCCGGTCTCTCAGAGAAAGAGATTTGATCATCAGCTGATGGAGAGAGAATGTGGAAATGAAGAAGCCATGATTTTGGATGAAGGTTTTTGTGTTGCACTAGAGCATGGAGCACTAAATCTTCTCGTTTCCAGGTTTCTGGCTCTCAAGGGTTTAATCAGATCGGCTGATTCGTTAATTTAATAAAGAAAAAAAACAACAATCCTTTCGTCTTGTAAGCATTCGCCTAAACCTCGTTCGTATCTTTCTTTTATGATTGTAGGTGGTTTTGTTCAAGTAATTCTAAAGGTTCAACCTTTATGCTTCGATTATCGTTGTTCCATCCGTCATTTGGGGTTTCGAATAGTGTTTTCGTTAGAATTTGATGACCAATATGAACAGGTTGATATTGCTTTATTGTATTATTAATCTCTAACCATCTTTTATCCTCTCTGTGCTGAATTGCTCAACGATTTAGATACATAAATTCCAGATTTTTCAGCAGTCTTTATCAGTAACTATGAGATTTGTAGATGGAAAAATGGATATCAATTAGCTCTTTGAGATGGTTTCTGTGCATAACATCTTTGCTTCTTGTTATGTGGTATTCTTTTAGGTGAATGAGAAACGGAGACTATGGGTTTGTTAAGGATTGTTCCAGAAACCGAAGGTTGTCTGAGAATATGTGTTTTGCCCGACGATTTGCTATTGCGGATCTTAATCCTCGTCCCGGCAAAAGAGGCGGCGGCCACTGCGATCTTGTCTAAACGATGGCGTTACGTCTGGCAGATGCTGCCTGAACTCGACTTCAGAGATGACCAAGACAGCGAGAGCTTTGGGTGGTTTATTGACAAGTCAATGCAACTCCACAAGGCACCGTTACTAGCAAGCCTGGTCGTCGAACTGAGTCCACGATGTCCTGTTGACGTAGATGTAAGAAAGTGGGTTGAGAAGGCAGTTAACCACAACGTGAGAGATTTAGATTTCACTCTCCTCTGGATAGGAGAGCCCACAAGCTTCCCTAATAGCCTTTACACCTGCGGCACGCTCGTTTCTTTAGCTCTATCCAACGAGATCCTCGTCGATGTTTCTTTCCCGGCTAGCCTGTCATCTCTCTTATATCTGGATCTTCTCAACGTTGTGACAAAGATGAAGATTCTCTTGCTAGGCTTTTATCAAGTTCCCCTGTTCTCCGCGAACTGGAGATTCGACGACGTGATGCGGATGGCAACTTGACAAACTTTACCGTGAAAGTGCCTACATTGAAAATATTAAGTTATTGTAGATGGGGAAGTTTTGGTAGATGGGGCGGCGAGGAAGATCAGATTGGGTCGTTGGTGATAGATTGCCCTGCATTAACAAATTTAACCATATTTGACGATTGGGGATACTATTGTAGTTTGATAGAGAATATGCTTTGCCTTGATGAGGTATGCATCAGTTATGTTCCTAACCATGATGGAAAGTTTCTGAGGTGTCTTTCTTCTGCCAGACTTCTCCGCTTGTATTTATCCGAACCAATGGTAACGGTTACATAATCTCCTTTGTTCCTTGTTCCTCAAAAGACCTCAACCAATCTTCTTTGTTTGTTTTGTTGCAGGTTGCCTGTTGTAACACCATTACTTTCTCTCGGCTCATAGATTTAGTCTTTGTTTCACAAAATCCAGTATATTGGTTGGAACCACTTATTTTTATGCTTCAAAACTCTCCGAAACTGAAAATTCTTACGATCGACACCGAGGTAAGTGCCCTCATCCTTTCAATATGCACATCTAGGTTTGATGAATTTAAATATTAAAGTAACTAATGTAATGGTATCAGGGTTCTCCCACATGTTCGTGGAACCAGCCGAGTACTATTCCCCAATGCTTATCGTCTCATCTAGAGATTGTTAGGTGGAAAAACTATGAAGGAAAAGAAGATGAAAAACAACTAATGACATACATTCTCGCTAACTCAAACTGTTTAAAGACAGTGAAGATCTTCGGCGATCTTCAAGAGTGCCAAAAGGAGTTAGAATCTATGCCTAGGATTTCAGCATCATCTCGGCTTCTTTATTCTACCGTACCCGATTGGACTTTTTAGCTGGCCTCTAAAGACAATTTTATTTACTAGATTATTTTTAAATATTTTGTAAAAAGTTTTTGGCGAACGAGGCAAAACAGACACATTGGAGGGATTGATGTTTTAAAAATACATATCTAAAATAAAATATTTGTTTTTGCCATCTTAATTATGAATTTATGATCATCTATCTACTTTTGAAAACAAATAACACAACCTTATTGAAGTATATCAAACCGGAACCTCGTAGTCTACATTCGACGATCTCGTCAATGGTTTTGGCCATATGATGAGTGAGATGATTCTTCCAGTCGTACCAACTTCACCTTTCCTAAAGAATACATTAGAATATAATGGATACCAGTTCTACCCTTCTTATAAGTCGTCTCTAAATCTCCCAAGTTACGCAAGCTACACCATTTCAAGATCTCCTCCACCAATCCACTCTTCTCTTCTTCCTCGGTAGATGGACAATTCAAGAACTCGGCGAGCCTCTTGACTTGAACACGAGGCTCCTCAATTATCTCCTCATACTTCAAAAAGAGAACGTTCTCCTTATCTTCTAAGCTCCCTTTCCAGTAGCTCAACACATGTTCCCAATAGGGTCCATTAGTCCATATAAGAGAACTCCTCTACAATGCATCAAACATGAGCTCAAACGTGGCTTGACTCAACTTGGTGCGATGCAACATGTTTTTATAATGCCAACCGGAGATAAACGTATCTTTGATACCTCTATACACATACACGACTTTGCGAGGTGAAGAAGAAGACTTGACTTTTTGGTGGCTTTACGCTATGTGTGGAAGTTGCATGTGTGTTGAATAGAGCATAGGAGAAGGAAACTTTGTGAGATCCGGATCCGAAATATGAGATAGATCAATTCATTAAGTAATATGTGGTTTCACACTTAAATTAAATTTTTACCTAACTTGTATATCACAATCAATTTTTTTAAAAGTAGCTCCAAAAGCAAAGCTCCATATGTAAATTTTTAAAATGTTTTTAACCCATATTTTGTTTTAAAAAGTTTACTGTATATAATAGCAAAAACATGATAGTTTGAATGTTGACAAAAAAAAAAACATGATAGTTTGAATTAAACTCGATATATACAAATGTGAATAATATATAAACATGAAACCTTTGGCTATTTTTATATTATTCCATTTTTTCGTTTTTGAATTATGATCATAATTATTTCAACGATGGTCTTTTCTCAGATATTACAAAGGATTTGAAGAGAAAGTTAAAGATCTATTTGAATCTACTTTTCTATTATCTGTTGCGTGTATATTTATACGAGTAGTTTTACAAGATATATAAACTAATTGATTATACCTGATTTAGTTGAACAACATATTCACTTTTCTGATTTCGCTCTACCTGAATTCAACATGAAATTATCTTCAAGGTACACGCATACAAAAAATAGGTACGTTGCACTTGTACTGACTACTGAGATAACATTTGCTTATATGTGTGTTTTTGTTATGAAATATATTCATGGCATTGAGATTTCTTATATGTGATTTTTTTGTGTTAATATAAAGTGCATATCAGGGAAACATGTGAAAGGGTATTCGAGATGATTCAAAATCTAAGAAGAATGAAGACTTGATAGAGGGTTTTAAAATCAATTAAAAAAAAAGAAGTTTAGGATAAACTGTCTTTATCCTCACCTCATGTCGTTTTGCTTTATACAAATTTCTTAAAACACACACTTTAATCAAAATTTGGAAATGATAAAAGCTCAACATAACAATGAAACTAGCATAATGAAAACATAAATCGACCCAACAAAAGTCGAACGAAAACTAAAATTCGAATATTACTCAATCATATGGTATAAATCATAAAAATCGAGACTGGGCCAACACAAAGAAAAAATCAGGTGAATTAGTGCTTTGTCTCACGTGAACCACGTGAAGGAACCTCATCAGCTAAGCAATGTGGTACTAGTTAGGTCAAGAACATTCACGCATTTGGCATCTATAAGTATATCAAAGTAATTGGCCTCTAGTTCTATGATGTATGACGTTACTCCAATTCTTTTTAATTCAACTCTCAAACTGTTTTCAGTCTAGAATTGCTATTAATTTGAAAGTATCTCTAAGAATGTGGTTCTTGAAATATCATTGTAATTTTTTGTTTAAACTATATTAATAGATAACTAGAATCATATATAGGATAAAAGGACTTGATAATTATTAAGGAAATATGAATAACAAAACATTGAACTACGTTTTTGATACGATGGTTTATGAGTAATGAATGATATATATATATTTTAGGCAGCAGTGAAAATTCAGTATAAGGTAAAATAAGTCAAATTCACATTATCTCGTACAATGGATAACAATAATTAAATAATTGTCCGAAATCCACCCATTAATACCCAAAGTAATCACAGAATATATCTGAATCAAAAACTTGTCCTTTGGTTTACTCTATACATGCTGCATACTGTACTTTGTAAGATCATCGATTGATGAGTAGCCGACAAAAAAAAAAAAACATCTTCGAATGAGTATGTCTTACTGACAAGAGAAAATGAAACTATTGATCTGCAGTTAGATTTGAATCATTTGATTGACCCCGTAACTCGTCAAATATAATTTTAATTGACGAATATAAAAATGCACAGATTTTATCTTCTTCTTGTTTTTTGTCAACCGTTACCGATTTTATCTACTAGCACTAATTTGGTCATTTTCTTAATATGTTTGGAGTTATTTACGCTGTATAACAAAGTAATAACGCATCCTCAATGGGAGAATCCCTAATAGGGTTCTTAATTATATTTTATTAATAAATTTAAGTTAAAAACTTATGTTAAGAAATCATGGTTTTTTTTTGCTCCAATGGTAAAAACCCCATCAGGGATCCTAAAAAAAAAGATTAATTATTTTGTTTTATTGCAAATAGAAGAGTATTTGACTAAAAAGGAAAAATTACAAAGGAACAAGTAGTATAAATCAAAATCTATGATCTATTTGTAAACCCAAAATTCAAAATCTATGAAAAAAAGAAGAAGCTAACTTTACACAGAAAGGAGGAGACACGAGGAGGATGATGATTGTACATTTGCCATCTTTGGACCATCGTAGGACTGCTTTCATTTCTTGTATTGAGTAAAACATGTGATTGCTACTTAACTGATACCTGCAGAATCACACACATTCATCCTTAAATCAGTGTCCTATCAACAGAGTTTAAATTGTAAAATGCTTCTTAACTCATACCATTCATCACACGCACAGTCACTACCAGCCATCACTACCATAATCTAACACTAACTAGACAGACGTACCAGGTCCGAGAGAAGCGGTGGGAGATGCCGAGTCAAAATCTTAACTATGATCTAATACTAGAGATTGCAATTTGCCAAAGCCACGATACATCAAGAGAGTTTTAGAGTTTCAGAATTTGCCAAAATCTTAACTATCTGCTCTTTTGCATCCGATTATGACAAGAAAAAGAACGCAATGATCTAGACATGAAACCAATTACCTAAGTAGATACATGTATCATTTCATTTCTTTATGAAGTATGAAAGTTACTCAGCTAAAGAAGTATACCGCACCCAAGACATAGCAATGCGATGATCATGACATGATGTGCTGAAACAGAACCAACTTAGCTAACTAGATAAACATAAGCTCAAGCTGAGCCTGCAGCAGTCTTGTACAAGAACTCTCAAAACAGAGTCGTCATATCAAAACTCACCTCGAACTCTCCATCAACGCTGAGAGGGAAGAAAACTAGCTCTTGCTCTGGGAACAAGTCCCAATATTCGGAGAAATCACCACCATTGAGCCCTGTTCTGCAATGACAAGAAAACAGATATGTTTCAGACAAGATTCCTGCGGCAAGCTTATCAAAAAAGTTATCATGAATCAAGTAGTAAAGCAAACAATTTCTATAGAGAAAGAGGGAGAGCAAAACACAATCACATACCGGCTTCTTCTTAGTAACGGCTTTGACCCCTTTCCTTGGTAAAGCTCCGGAGCACCAGCGAGAACCTTGAGCTTTTGCAAATCATCGTGTAGATCAACCTCCGATTCTGCGAACTTCTCCGGATTCTCCACATACTTGAGCCGAGCAGCTATGTTGTCTCTAAGACGACGCTCGAAGGAGAGGACAAGCTTTTTAGGGTTTTAACATCAACAGCCTCTACTGGATTTTGCGAAGATTTCTCAAGTGCTTCAAGGAGAGAAAGATCAACGGAGTTAGGCTCGTAGCCGTCTGAGCTTCGATACGCCGGAGGTAATGACGGCGGCGAGTTGTTTCCTGCGTCGATTGCTTTCCGTTTTCTGGTGTGATTTGAGACTTTCATGACTGGCTTAACTCTTCTTCTCCAACAAAGATTTTTTGCTTTAAGGGCTTTAAAAGAGGTGAAGATTCTGGGCTTTATAAATTGGGCCTTAACATTTAATAAAAGCCCATTACATTTGTGTGTAAACGGGCCAATTTTAGGAAAAAACGGTGTTGATGAGTTCAATTTTTGCTTATGTTTTTAATTGTTTTTGCTTAATTAATTGTTTTCACTTTTTAACATATACCTTTTTGAAAATTTTGAATTTATGATTTTATCCAAAAAAGAGAAAAGGAAACCCCACACAGTAAGCAAAATCAGATCTTTTTCGTCTTCTTCTCTCTTTCTCTCTCCGCCGCCGTGTGATCTCTGATTTCTGGTTCTCCGTTCATCGGCGGGAGATTTGAGGAGACGATGGGATTTCTCTCTAATAAAATCTCCAGAGATGAAGTGAAACCAGGCGATCACATCTATTCATGGCGTCAAGCCTATGTTTACGCTCATCACGGTTACGATCTCTCTCTCTCTATCTCTTTTTCTAGTTTCCTATTTATAGATTACATACATTTACTTTCATGGTGATTTCGAGATGATTGTCATACTTGTCTCAATTCGATTTAACTGTAGAGATTCGCGAAAGCTTCAAAATTGGGGAAGAATATAATATGAGTTTTCTCTGTTTGGGTTTGATCAAAATAAATCGAAGCTTTAGGAGATTTCTATGATATGATTTTAACAATGTTTCTCTGTTACAAGGCTAAATTGTGATCCTTGATCGTTGTAAGGGAATGTGGTATAACATTTGACAGCATTCTCAATGCTAACTTCTCAAGTGTTGTTTTAGACTCGATGTGGCTCAGTTCTCATAGCTCATTCTGTAGACTCCCACGATCCTAGGGTTTGGGATTCGTTTTCACATAATTTATTTAGATATAGGCCTGAATATGGCAATGTGATTAGTGAAAGCTGCTCTTGTCAAAGATGCAAATGTGAATCTTCGTGTTGTGTGCTAAGAGGAATTAGTTTGAAGTTTTCAGCTTCATCTGACCATTGTTTATTTCTGCTCTCGGCGACCTTCTTTAACCTTCCCTTTGAATCATTATGTTTATCGATAAAGTGTGGTTTTTTTAGTCTACTTCTAGGTTCAATGGTCGGTTATTGGCTTGTTGTAATATATCTTGTAAACTTATGTGTATGATTTGCAGGAATCTATGTAGGTGATGGACAAGTCAACCATTTCACTCGTGGGGATGGTCAAGAGACTGGAACTGGGACTTTCTTGGACAAGATCATTGTTAGTTCATCCACGAATCATGGAGACAACCCATGTCCTAATTGTGGAGATAGATCCCAGGTTGGTGGTGTAATCTCCTCTTGTCTCGACTGCTTCCTCGCTGGAGGTGATCTCTACGTCTTCGAGTACAGTGTCTCTCCTGCTATTTTTCTTGCCAAGCCTCGAGGTGGCATATGCACAATAGCATCTTCAGATCCTCCAGAAGAAGTCATTTACCGAGCAAACTTCCTCTTGCAAAATGGTTTCGGTGTTTACAATGTTTTCAAGAACAACTGCGAAGATTTTGCCATCTATTGCAAAACAGGTTTGCTGGTGGCAAACACTGACGTGGGAAGGAGCGGTCAAGCCGCTTCAATGGTTGCAGCCGCTAGCGTTGTTCTTTCTTCACCGCTCAGGTTTGTAGCAGGCTTTGGTAGTTTGGCTGTGGCTGGCTATGGCATGTACTGCGTCGGTCGCCTGGTTTCAGACATAGGCATGCGATGGGATGTGAGCAAGGTTCCTGTGGAGAGACTAGTTACTGATATGAATGATTTGGTTGGGATGGAAAGTAAACCAGAGGACGAGAAGATGGAGAGTAAACCAGAGGACAAGAAGACAAGTTAACCGGGAATTACGCATACCAGTCTTTCCATACTGGTTCGGTTTGGTACTATGATTGATCTCTGATTGTAATTGTTGTGGATGAAGCAAGATAATATGCTGAAGCTGTATCGAATTGTGCAACTTCGTTTGTTATGTTAATATGAAATTTGGCTTATGCACTGAACTATGATTATCCACTTTATTATATACAATGTAAATAGAACATAATGATGTTTTTACATTCATAAGAAAGGTTTGAAAATACATAAGAAAGTTTCTCAGTCGTTGCCTTCCGGGAAGTTCACTAAGTATATAGCAAGCAAAGTGACTGCTGCTCCGACCAGTTGCAACAAGGAGAAAGTCTCGTCAAGGTACAAATACCTGGTCCAAACCAGACATATGAGGATACGAGTACGAACCAATGACTAAAGAAACTTGTGATCAGAATCATGGATTTGTTGTTAGCTGATTTTGGTCTTACCCAAAGATTGAGGCAAACATTGGTGTCAAGAAAGTGAGTGAGCTAAGTTTAGTCAGGCTTCCTGCGAAAAAGAGACATCGTAAAAGCATCAGAAATCTGAAACCAGAAGCAACGATACTATCACAAGAAGGCAGCAAAATATAACCTTTAGTCGCACTATAGAAATAAACACCGTAGCTAACTGCGCTGCCAAAAATGGATGTGTAGAGAAGTGCTATGACATCATTTGAGGATAGGTTCTGAATACCACCGCTAAAAACCGGGTCATGGTTGATAACGGAAATCGCCAAAAGAGGAAGGCCACCGATAACCATATGCTGCACATGTTTTGTTTTGTTTAGTTCTTGTAAGAAGCACTCTCAGAGACAAGCCATTGAACAGAAATGGGGACAAGTAAGGTTCGAAAGGGGCAAGTATCGAGCATCATTACCCAACCGGTTGCCATAATTGGATCCGAGTATTTTGAGACCCATCGAACCATCACAGTGCCAATAGCCATGCTCTGCGCTGCAAGAAGCATCCACCACTCTCCACTTCCCCACAAGGAAAAGCTATTACCATCTGAAGTAACTGATGGAACCTGTAGTGTGAATCAGACATATCCTCAATTTCTAAGAACACTATTGAAATACTTAGCTCGGTCTTGCCTTAGATGATTAAATAAAATCTTTTACCTCAAGAAGCAAAAGTCCAGCAACCCCAAGAAGCAAACCTCCTGCTCTCACTAGTCCAATAGACTCACCAAATAAGAAAGATGCTAATACAGCTACAGTCAATGGCTGAGAATCAATTATAACCTGCAACAAGTTACAGCGAACAGATTAGCAACCCGAAAGCATCGCAGTAAAGAAGACGAACAAAGTCTTAAAACTTTTGGTCATATTGAGACAAGAGTACATTGCAAGAGAAAGAAAGCTTCCTTACACTTCCTAAACCAGCAGAAGTTCTCTGTAATCCTTGAGCAAGAAATCCCTGTCACCATCACCATCATCATTACCATTGTCAATCAGACGAATCTATAAACTCAAGACTTAGAGCTCAGGTCAAGTAACCAGACCTGGAAACAAGTGGCGTCCACAAGAGCAAAGAGAGCAATAGAGAGCCAAGCATTGATTCCTTTAGGCATAGGTCTGCCTCTATAAACCGCAAACGCAACAAGCAACAAACCGGCCGGAATTAACCGAAACGCAGCAACGAAGAAAGGACCGGTTATCGGCAATACTTCTTTCATCGCCACCATCGCCGTTCCCCAGAAGAAAAACGGTGAAATCAGAACCGTCCATTCAAGCAACGATCCTTCTCCGCCGTTCAAGATACCAGAGCTCCGATTCTCCTCACCTTCTCCGTTATAGACACATTCAACGTCCGATCCCATCCCGACACAATCTATAGACGAAGACGATGATGAAGACGATGATTCTGTCTCTTCCGCATTTTTGTTGCTTGTGGTGCTTCTCCGGACAACGGAATCTCCATAGATTCGACGTTTACAGATCACACCAGTGACCAGATTATGCTTCGTGTCGTATCTGTAGTGTCGCAAAAGTTTAATCGAAGTGCTCGATGGAATCAAATTTGTTATTGGGTTAGGAGAAGCATAGAAGCAAGTAGAGGAAGAAGGAGAAGAAGCAGCGATGGCTGACCATGGCCACTCCATCGTTGCTTGTGATTACAATGAAGAGAGAGAGGATAAACTTTTGTATCTTTTCGAGTTAACAGAGAAGTAATGGCCACAAGTTTTCAGCTTTTTTAAAAAAAATGTTGAAAAAAATTCGAATTTTTGTTTTCATCAGAGAAACCAAAAGATCATTACATATATACGTATCTACACTTTCCAGCATCAAAGATAATAAGAACAAAGAAAAATGCAAGCTTTTGTTCTGTTTCTTGTAATCCAGAATCATGCCACCATTCTCAAACGTTGTAGAAACTACTTCTTCTGATTCACACTGAAATGGTACAAGAAAAAAAGCTGAAACGTTTAAGTTATGATCTTTTCAAGAAGAACAAACAAAACTCGGAGACATTAAGAACAAAGCAAAAAAAAGCAAGCTTTTGTTTGGTTTCTTGTACTCCAAAATCATGCCACAACTCTGATAAATTTACAAAGTAAGATCCCACAACAACCTTGTAACCTCAAGCTCAAAAGAGAAACCCGCGAATGGATTGATCTCTAGCCGTTCTGCGCTTTCTAGCCTGCACATTACGATATAAGCACGTAAAGAAGAGTGCTGGATTGATCTCAAGATTTTTGATGTAAGATGATGGTAAATTTGACACCTTTTCATTGTTAAACAAGTCCTCTGCAACGGCTTCCATTTGCTTCCTCTTCTTCTCTTCTTTCATAAAATCAGTCACTTCCCCGCTATCGTACTCTCTGGTTATCACCGAAACAAATTAGTTAAGTAAACAAAGAGGAGAAAACATTACAAGCTAACAAGCTAGAAGAAGGCTGGAGATTACTTGTATGGATCCTTTGCAAAAGGTATTAGGTTACTGAAGCTGTTTCCGGATATAACATTTCCCTAACAAAACAAAAAACAATCATCATCTCGCCATCACAACATTTGTCCAAAACCCAAAGGTTATGTATTTACCTTTCTGAATCGCTTGAAGTCCACAACTCCTCCCTCTCCTATAGACCGAACATATCTAATGATCGCAAGTCCCTAACAATGAGATCTTGAGTGTAGGTAATCTCCGAGTTCCCACGTTCAGGCTCATCATTTCGATCCCTTCGCATTGTCACTTCACGGACACTATCACTTAGAGCACGATGATGAAATCACAACTACAAACAGGAAATGTATCAAGATATGAGTTTTGTGATTTATAACTCATGAGAAAAGAAAATATATTTCGCTTTGTGTATTCATCGGAAGGTGGTATCAATGAAGTCGAAGGTAGATTTTCGGACAAGATAGCGCATATTAAATCCATTTCGTTCACTCTATATAACAAACTGATTATGGTTAAGGCTACTTAGAGAAAGAGCAAATGAGCAAAATACTATAAAAGCAGAAACCTAACTCATGGAGCTAATGTCTGCTATGGCAAGAGTTTTGTTCTCCTAATGTTTTTTTTTTTTTCAACATTTCTCTTCTGTTTATATGTTAGGCTTTTTTTTGTATTCCACATCTGAGATTTCTTGTGTGTATGACGGATTTGCTGATGAATGTTTTATTCTTTCAAATCCGATCCATAAAACCTCAATTTAAATTAATTCAGTTCAAGTATTTTATAACTTACAAAAACCTGAATTTGAGACTTCTTTTGTGTTTGATGTTCCTACTGATATGCTTCTTTTTCATATATGGTCCAGAAAACTTAAATTCAGGCCTAGTGAATGGTGTTTATTGGTGTTTATAAACACCGGTCCAGAAAACTCTTTTATATACACCGGTCCAGAAAACTTAAATTGAGATCCAGAAAACGTGGGCCTGAATTCATGTATAAACCTAGGTCTTCTTCTACTACTATATAAAGGTTTCAATCTTTAGCCGTCGTTTATACATTCAACGAAAATGAGTTCAACGAAAATGAGAGATGTCTTGGTTTTGTCTAAAGTTGTTAAATGTGGAGGTTTTGGAGGTCTTGGTTTCACTAAACAGATAAGGAGAAAACCTCCTGACATATATCAAATTGCTGGGAGAAACCCCCATCAAATTTGGGCTTACTCTTCTAAAAGAGATGAATTTGCACGGATTCCGTACGTTCCCAAGAGTGATGGTCTCAAGAGTCATGGTGAGAAGAAGAGTGATGGCGACGAGAAGAGTGACAGGGAGAAGGAATCTGCAAGTTTTTGGGTATCTCTATCAAATCCAAAATATTCTAGAAGATGCATTTTGGTCACAGGTTCATTGGATTACATTGGTGAGATGTTTAAGTCAAAAATCTTTCAAAAGATGCTCTTTGATCTACTGAAAAAAGATGTAGACAGTTTGAAGTTGGATGTCTACATTTTGAAAGATTTTCAAGTCAAACATCTCACTTTGACTTGAAAATCATTCAAAATGTAGACATCGAACTTCAAACTGTCTACATCTTTTTCAGTAGATCAAAAAGCATCTTTTGAAAGATTTTTGACTTAAACATCTCACCGATGTAATCAAACCTGTGACCACCACGGCTTTCAGAACCAGGTTAAAAAAACTCTTCTTGAGTTTCTTCAACAAATCCCAATCCAAATCCCAAAAACTCTTCTCGTCACCACCATCACTTTTCTTCTTGTGACCATCAAGCTTCTTCTCGTTACCATCAAACACAAATAAAAAGTCTCAAATTCAGGCTTTTGTAAGTTATTAAATACTTGAACTAAATTAATTTAAATCATATCAACAAGTCCATCAAACTGACAAGAAATCTCAGATAAGTTGAATACAAGAAAAACTAACATATAAACAGAAAAAATGTTGACAAAAAAAAATAGAAAAGAAAACACAATTATATAAATTTAATAAAATCTCAGATCTGTGAGATACAAGAAAAACGAACATATAAACAGAAAAGAAAACACAGTAAAACATCAAATTCAAAATTCTGGGGATCAGGTACATCATATCTCAAAAGAAATCTCATATCTGTGGCATACAATAAAACCTAACATATAAAAAGAAAAGAATAATAAACTCAAATCTGTGGAAAATAAGAAAAACTAACATAAGAAAAGAAAACAAAACAAAACAGAACTATATGACATAGAAAAAACACAACTATTTGACTTTTTCCTAAGAAGAAAATGGAAACTGAAAGGACCTCTTATAAACTACGTTGCATGAAAACGTGAAAAAGTGGCGTTTCCATTTCGGAAACGAAAACGCGACGGAAACGCGATGGAAACGCGTTTCCTAAATATCTCGATTTGGAAACGTGTTTCCACAGTTGGAAACGCGGCCGGAAACGTGTTTCCAAAATTGGAAACGCGAATTTTGGTTTTTTTTGTTAACTAATTTTGGTTTTGGAAACAAATTAAATAAATATTTTAAAAGTATAGGGATTTGTTTGATATTTTTAATAAGTTTTAAAACCTAATTATTAAACACTAATACATTTTTTTTTTTTCTAATCGTCACCGTAACCTAAAAACGTCGAAGAGTCGAAGAGATAAACAAGGTATTTTTTTCAATTACAGTAGATTTGTTATTGATTATTAAAATTGTGAAGTCGTATACAAAAACGAAATGTTTTTTTGTTCGAGTCGGATTAGATTTGTGTTGTCTCAAATATTTTAAAACTATTGATAATTTTGGTTTCATGATATATATATATATAAAAATATATACACGTTTCCAAAACGTTTCCATTTCCTCATTTTTAAAGAAAAATCGTTTCTGCGTTTCCTAACGTTTCGGTTCTACGTTTCCGTTTCTGTTTCCATGCAGCTTATCTTATAAATAGAAGTGGTGAAGGTTAGGGTTTTCGTGCACCAAAAGATGGGCCCTATGGGCTTTTACATTCGGTCCAGCAGACTCACTTTTCACTAAAATTATATAAAATGAAACCCATTACTAAAGCACGTTCAGAACAAAAACAAAATTAGTTACAAAAAAAATTAAAACACACTACAAATTAGGGATCTAACCAATAAATTAGAGTTCGTATCGAGGCTCATAAAAGACTAACGTGTGTGGATCTAGCTTTCCATGTGATAACAATAACATAATTTTGATCATTTGGTATTTTACTACACTTTTAACTTTCTAAAAATATGAATTTATGTGGTTGAATATTATTTGTGTGCCTCATTCGAGGCTAAATAAAATACTGAGGGTTTACGAATTAAACAATATAATTATAAAAGAAGTTTTAGTTGAATTTATTCAGCTTAATTTGTGAATTGGCACACTACACAATATATATATAGTTTATATTGCTTGGTATGATTCTCTCTAAGTTGCATTGATTAATCTTAAAGATTTCATTTCATTGGACAAATGCAGAAAATTTCATATGGAAACCATTTGGCACCAAATTCTTATTAAAAACTGTGGTTAGTAAGGAAGTAAAAAACATAAGTTGTGATTACCAAGCAAAAGTTACTAAGGAATGTGAATGAAGAGATGATGACCCCCCAAGTTGTAATTTTTCCAGTTCTATATTTTTGCTGATTTTTCAATACCGGGTAAAAAAAAATTAATTATAAAATAATAATCAGTGGAGGTCCAGTCGGCTCACTAAATGGACAAAGTATAGGGAAAGTATAGGAAACAAATTCGTAAACAAAATTAATACATAATATTTATGCTTTAGCTTATTATTTTTTGGCATATTATAAAACAAAGATATACCAATAATTGGCGTGAGAAGTTGGTGTGTTTGCGATTACACAAGTTGCCATTCTTTGTTTAACCTTTATTTCGAAATTAAAACGTTCCATAAACATATCAACCTTTTCAATTAAAATAAAGAGTTTTAAAACAAATTACAATAGTCAATGCTTCAATTTAAAAGAATTCAAATACGGTTTTGTAGGATAGATTTTATAGATTTTTTTGAGATTCTAAATAATTATATCCAAATCACAACACATGGAATTGGTTCTTCACGTTTTTCCTTTAATTTTCTATTACTTTTTTTTTTCCAAAAACCATTGATCTATGAATCCCACAAAATATTGAAGAACACTAATATTTTACAGAATTGAGAAATTATTAGTTGAAATAACATTAGAATTTAAAAAATTCTATAAATGCCTTATTGAATAACACAAGAATTTTATTTAAAAAAACAACTCATTCAAATTCACTTCAATTCCCACGTTAAATAACACCCCTAAACGTAAGTTTTGAACTTTTGTTCTGTGGCTACACTTTAACATATTTTAAAAGCTGAAAAGTGAAGTACGTGAATCAAAGGTACAAATCTAAAGTACTTTCCTTTGTCAGCTTTAAGATACTTCAGTTAGACTGTTCCGACGGTAATCTGATTCCTTTTTCGTATTTATTTTTCGTATTTTCTTCATTTTATTTTTCAGTTTTTTCAAAATTTATGATGTACTTAGATTCGATTTTTAAGAATTCTATGTAAAATATTTGGACGCATTTTCTTATGACTGGTTCACAAATATTAGTTGATTTGTAAATCTTTGTTAGTTGATTTGTAGATCTGATATGATTTATAAATCTTTGTAAATACGTTGATTTTTTCCGGATTTGAGCCTTTGCATTTACTAACAAGAAAATCCTTATAAGTCCAAGAAAATCCAATGTGAAATCAATTTCATAAGTAAATATGTATGATTTTGGTATGATAGAGACAAACGGAACCTCTAATTCCTACTGCCCATAGCCTTTTTAAAAAAAAAAGGATTTGTGGTAGGCTATGACATGGTGTGGTAGTTACATTTTCAAGGCTTTTGGCGCCCGTTGAAGAGGTGTTTTGTATAATCGTACTGTTGCATGACTGCATAATGCAATCCAAAGAGTTCAGATGATTGAGACACTAAGAAAAACGAAAATCGTTACGAAGTAGACAATCACCTGCATTGAGGATATGGCTGACCATGGCAGAGAGAGGATAAAGTTTTGTATATTTTCGAGTAAACAGAGAAGTAATGGCCACAAGTTTTCAATTTTGAAACTTTTGGAAGATTGTATCTGATTTCATATTATACGTTCTCTACACTTCCTAGTATCAAAGACATTAAGAACAAAGCAAAAAAAAGCAAGCTTTTGTTTGGTTTCTTGTACTTCAAAATCATGCCACAACTCTGATAAATTTACAGAGTAAGATCCCACAACAACCATGTAACCTCAAGCTCAAGAGGTTTCTTGTACTCCTAGGTCTTCTTCTACTATTATATAAAGGTTTCAATCTTTAGTCGTCGTTTATACATTCAACGAAAATGAGTTCAACGAAAATGAGAGATGTCTTGGTTTTGTCTAAAGTTGTTAAATGTGGAGGTTTTGGAGTTCTTGGTTTCACTAGACAGATAAGGAGAAATCAAATTGCTGGGAGAAACCCCCATCAAATTAGAGCTTACTCTTCTAAAAGAGATGAATTTGCATGGATTTCGTACATTCCCAAGAGTGATAGTCTCAAGAGTGATGGTGAGAAGAAGAGTGATGGCGACGAGAAGAGTGACAGGGAGAAGGAATATGCAAGTTTTTGGGTATCTCTATCAAATCCAAAATATTCTGCATTTTGATCTCTTGACCAAAATATTACATATTACCTTTTTCAGATATTTAACTTGAAAGTCCTTCAAGAGGATGACATCTAACTTCAAACTTTCAGCGTCTTTGGTCAAGAAATCAAAAGGCATCTTTTGGAATATTTTGGACTTGAACAACTCTCCGATGAAGTCAAATGATCTGGTGACCACTACAGCTTTCACAACGAGATCAAAGAAACTCTTCTTGAGTCGAGTAAATAAATCACAATCCAAATCCCAAAAACTTGCAGATTCCTTCTCCCTTCTCCCTGTCGCCACCATCACTCTTCTTCTCGCCATCACTCTTGGGAAGATAAGGAATCAGTGCAAACTCATCTCTTTGAGAAGAGTAAGCCCTAATTTGATGGGGCTTTTTCCCAGCAATTTGATATACGTAAGGAGGATTTCTCCTTATCTGTCTAGTGAAAACCTTAGACAAAACGAACAAAGCTCTCATTTTCTGGATTTAGGGTAGAAGACCTAGTATAAAGATTGAAACTTTTATATAGCAGTAGAAGACCTAGGGTTTATACATGAATTCAGGCTTGAGCCTGAATTTAAGTTTCTAGATCTTATAAAAACCAATAAACACTATTTATTGGGGTTGAATTTAAGTTTTGGGCATATCAATAAGTACATCAAACACAAAAAAGTCTCAAATTCAGGCTTTTTTAAGTTATAAAATACTTGAACTGAATTAATTTAAATTCAAGTTTTCTGGACTAGATCTGAATTAATAAAACATTCATCAGCAAGTCCATCAAACACACAAGAAATCTCATATTTGTGGAATACAAGAAAAACTAACATATAAACAGAAAAAAAATGTTGAAAAAAAAAACACAATTATATAAATTTCAAAAAATCTCAGATATGTGGTATACAAGAAAAACTAACATATAAACAGGAAAAAAAAACACTTAAGCATCAAATTCAAAATTATGGGGATCATGTACATCATATCTCAAAAGAAATCTCAGATAAATATTGAGGGTTTACAAATTAAACAATATAATTATAAAAGAAGTTTTAGTTGAATTTATTCAGTTTAATTTGTGAATTGGCACATTACACAATATTTTTATCGAATACCAATTAGGATCATGACATTTAACCTAGTGGTTTGTACAAATGATGTTATTGTGTTACCACTTGTGTTCGAATCTATCATAATGCATTGTATGAATCTAATATGTTACAAGGTATTTTTCATTTTATTTTTGTTGTTTGATTATACGAATCTTGGAAGTTACCGAACCCCGGTGTTTTTCTTTTTGCTTAAACAAGCACTAGTCACGATTTATGTTGTTACGAGATTTAAACCATTGTGTATCGTCTTATACGATTGATTTACAAGTTTCGAGTGATCAATACCAAATATTACTTGAAGTTTATATTTCTCCAAAGATTCAAACATGAGGATGAACAACCATATATGTGTCGACAATACCAAGAACAAGGCTTTTTGCAACCAAACAATATGTTTATTGGTGCATCACCGGAAAATTAGTCTCCTGCATGAACAAACTTCGAGCCTCCACACCTCCAATTTTTAAAACATTTATATCTACAAAGTTCAAGCTATAGATTAGATATTTAGATTATTGTGATGATAAATATAATGCATATTATTTTTAGAATTCAAAAGCTTGTTTATGTCAAACAAAATACTTTGATTGTATACAATAAACAAGTCACTGAAGTTTCATATTGTACCAAAAATAAGACTTTTGAATGATCATATAGAAGAGCAAGAAATACTTACAAGACAAAAGAAGTAGGAGTGAAACCTCAACATCAAGTAAGAAACCCGCGAATGGATTGAGCTCTAGCCGTTCCGCGCTTTCTAGCCTGCATATTATGATATAAGCGTAAAGAAGAGTGCTGGATTGATCTCAAGATTTTTGATGTAAGATGATGGTAAATTTGACACCTTTTCATTGTTAAACAAGTCCTCTGCAACGGCTTCCATTTGCTTCCTCTTCTTCTCTTCTTTCATAAAATCAGTCACTTCCCCGCTATCATACTCTCTGTTAATCACCGAAACAAATCGGTTAAGTAAACAAAGAGGAGAAAACATAACAAGCTAACAAGCTAGAAGAAGGCTGGAGATTACTTGTATGGATCCTTTGCAAAAGGTATTAGGCTACTGAAGCTGTTTCCGGATATAACATTTCCCTAACAAAACAAAAACAATCATCATCTCGCCATCACAACATTTGTCCAAAACCCAAAGGTTATGTATTTACCTTTCTGAATCGCTTGAAGTCCACAGCTCCTTCCTCCCCTGTAGACCGAACATTTCTAATCGATCGCAAGTCCCTAACAATAAGATCTTGAGTGTAGATAATCTCCGAGTTCCCACATTCAGGCTCATCATTTCGATCCCTTCGCATTGTCATTTCACGGACACTATCACTTGGGTTCTTCTCATCGCTGTAGCCTTTAATTTCAGTATCTGCTAATAAGTTTACGCTTTTAAACTCATTCAAATTTATAGTTTCTTCCAATATCGTAGCAGGACTATCCTCTATTACAATAGCAGCAGGCTTCTCTGGTGTTTCTGCCTTTTCAGTGGTCTCGATCATATGAACAGACGATGTTGTTTCTTCTTCCTCTTCGGCATCAGAATCTGCTACCACTGTCTCATCCGTAGAGCACGATGATGAAATCACAACTACAAACAGGAATTGTTTCAAGATATGAGTTTTGTGGTTTATAACTCATGAGAAAAGAAAATATATTTCGCTTTGTGTATTCACCGGAAGGTGGTATCAATGAAGTCGAAGGTAGATTTCCAGACAAGATAGCGCGTATTACATCCATCTCGTTCACTCTATATAACAAACTGAGATGCTTCAAACGGCCAAATTTGTCTCCTGAACTTTTCGGGATGACACATATCACGCGATTAGTTTCTCCATACTGAGAATCCTGCAAAGTTGATCATGGTTGAGGCTACTTACAGAAAGAGCAAATGAGCAAAATAATAGAAACGCACAAACCTGACTCATGGAGCTAATGTCTGTTATGGCAACAGTCTCTGCGCCACATGCTTTCAGTAAAGATGAAAAGCTGCTTTCAAATCTGTACTGCATAAAGAAAGAAAGAAAGAAAAAAACAAATGTGAAAAAGGGAAGAACGAAAGACAAAGGCACGAATAGGTAAATGCATGTTCATCAATAATTTAGTGAGTCTAAGATCTATTGAGACCTTTAACAAGAATCATACCGAGTCTGTTTGTTCCAACACAAAAGTAAATCCTTCTAGACATTTTTCACGGACGTTTGGTTCCATTACATCCACCAAAGCTTCTTCCACCATAACTGATGGTCTATACCTGAATAACATTTGCATGTCAGTAACTGCGGAATTTGTCCTATAACTAACAAAACAATAAGAGAATACTCACTGGCTGTATCCAGGAATTTCATTGCAGATACTTTTCTCTGCAAGAAGCTAGACAAACCACTGAAGTTAAAACCCATTAACAAACAACAAACGAGTGGTGACAAAGGAATTCTTTGGCATACCTTAACCCAATTAGTCAAAATGATTGGTTTTTTGGCTAAAATTGCATTGACTAGAGCTTCATTCACTTCCATATGCGGCTCAACAAGCACATGGGTGCACTCCTCACTCAAGACAGGAGCAATACGAGCACCTGAATATCAACATATTTTCATGCAATGCAGATAACACGAAAAACTACATGAACCACTTTTACTTGCATAATGTTTTTTCACTAACCGATTGATGAAACTGCATCTTGTACCGACCGATCCACCTTACAGGTCTCAGAGGAAGGGCAGAAGTAAAATACCAACGGAATTAAAGACAACCTGCAATGGTTTTTAGCTAAAAGCCATTACACGAAGGATACAAGAAAGTAAACATCACATTGACTAGCTTGGAATACCTGTAATTAGCTGCACCTGTACCAAACGTGACAACATCTCCATCTTTCAGAATTTTCTCCTTATTAGGTAACTCATGAACTTTCTCTTTCGTCCCGAGGTCAGTTTTGATAAAAGTCCCGTACTTTGAACAATCTTTCACACGGATTACAAATGAAGAAGTTTCAGAAGATTTGTTTTTCCGAGAGGTTGAAACAGATGTTGCATCGAAATTTAACTCTGCGTGGATCCTAGATACTCCCTTATCCTTATTGATAATTATATCACATCCTACAGAAAGAAAAAAAGAAAAGAAAATCCATTGGGACAGGTTTAACATCATTACTGGATCAATGAACAAGAAGATGATGAAAGTGGAAGAATATGTTAAACAACAATACCTTTTCGACCAATCTTGTAACTCCCTTTTGAAAAGATATAGTATTTATCTTCACCTGAGACACAGATTCAAACCAATTTTACAACTCATTAAGCGTCCAACACTAGAGATTCTTATAAAGCAAGATCAAAGCTTACACAAACTCACTTCTTTGGCATAACCCCAGAAGAAATTTGGGGTTTTTATGAAAATAAAGTAAAGAGTCACTAAAAATCAATCAAGGGTCATGACGAAGTTCACTGAAAAACAAAAAAAGGGATTTTGGGTATGTCGAAGAACAGAACATAGTTGAGAACTGCAATTACAGGATCCAAATTTTCGTAAAGGTGAATGATTTTAAACAGGAAGCAATCAAACTAGTTTCATTTGCAAGCCAATACGAATCTCCACGAAAGCAATCAAAACATTGCAATGAATCGAGTCTAATGGGGAAAAAAACCTGAGAGAGGATGATCAATGGGAAAGAGGCCCCAAACCATTGATTCGCTTCAAGAAATTTGTGTTCGAAAGGGTTCTAAAGAGAAACTCCGAGTAAACTACTTACTGGGTTTTAAGGAAACGGTTTACGACAAAAGCTTAACAAGAGACCGGTTTTCTATCAACAACGAATTAAACCGAATCTATACCGGTTTTAAAATTAAACGGATCTCATGATAAGTGGCGTCAAAACCCAACAAGAGAGGCAGGCCCATAAAAATATCAGGCCCATATTTCCATGAAGAAAACACTCTTTTTAAGGAAAAAGTTACTCACACTCTGAAAACAGACTACCTAATTTTTCGATCATGCCGAATCTGAGACCCATTGTTGCGCATGTACAACCTCGAAACATCTGATTATTGATTTTTGTTTTCTTCTTTTTTGTGCGATCGTTTGATGAAATGAAATTTGTTACAGTGTTATCGTGGAGGGAGATCGATTGGGAATGGCCAATCTCGAGATTTCTCATCACTGAATACCAAAAATGGTAAAATTTATTCGATTTGGTATCTCAGATCTATAAAATTAGCAAGAGCGGATTTGTGATTGATCTTTCGATTTGCAGAGTTGACAGAATTAAGAGCAAAAGCGAGAGCTCTTTTCACCGGAATCTTAGTTTGTGGTGTTTCTGTGGGATCTGGTTGCTTTTATTACCATTTAAAGAGTGGTAGAAATATCGAGATTATTCATACGCGTAATAATTTGAGATTACTCAATTGCTTTTCTTTCTTTCATAATGAAGAAAAAAATCAAAAAGAACAAAACAAAATTCATGAACGTTTCTTCTTTCATTCCTCAGCGACGCAAGGATTCAAACTCCGGTCAGTACGTGCTAAGCCAAAAATCGCACAGGTATATGGATATGATCAATTATTTGTTATTCTCTTTTATATATATATATGTATATATATATTTTTTTTTAAACTAGCTTTAATTTGGAGTTTGCATTGATTAGTTTCTTCCATAGTTGTAGTGATTATATAATTTGAAACTCAACATAACGCATGTGAGTTTGATATTACAATAGCATGTGCCAATTTTTATGGTTTCAGGTACCGAATACTGCGAAAATAGAAAGTTGAATGAGTAGTCAAGAATTATAACAAATCCAATAATATGTTGTACCTGACTGAGATCGGAGTATGCATTGATCTACTTTTCTTTTGCAGCTTTTGTGTTTCTTTTTAAATAATTGTATTTGACCTTATGCTTTATGCAACATTTCCGAAATATGTTTTATTCACAACATAAAATCGAAATTTATTATGTACTTCAAGCAATGTAAATTCACATTTTTGTCCATGTCTTTTAAACTTTCTTTTCCACTGCGGACCAGAACAAGTTCTGATCATAAATTCGGTTTGGTTCACTTTTCGGTTTAGCTTTTGGTTTGGTTAGATAATATGGTGATGAGTATCTTTATAGTTGTTGAGATTTTGTCTTTATTCCTCACCGAAGTAAAAGATAGAGATCCGTATAAATAGAAAAAATCCAAAAAAAGAATCTCTTTCACAGACATCAGCATTAACTTAACCATACCTAACAAACTCTCTAACAAGAAAAAAAATCTTTTTAAGGAATAAGTCACACATTTGAAAGAAAAAAAAATCTTTTTAAGCTTAACAAGAGACCGGTTTTCTATCGACAACGAATTAAACCGAATCAATACCGGTTTTAACATGAGACGGATCTCATGATAAGTGGCGTCAAAACCCAACAAGAGAAGCAGAGGCCCATAAAAATATCAGGCCCATATTTCCATGAAGAAAACACTCTTTTTAAAGAAAAAGTTACCCACACTCTGAAAACAAACTACCTAATTCTTCGATCATGCAGATTCTGAGATCCCTCGTTGCGCAGGTACGTCTAACATCTCACTCTCATGAGATGTTCTTCTTCACTGACACAGCTGTTTAAACTCATCCGAACCTCATCAATCTTCGAGAGCAGAGCATTATAGCGCGGCCATAGATATCGCTTTGCCAATGCTTCCGTGACTGCCGAGTAATCAGATGCAATGATGATGTCCGAATAACGCAAGTCTCGTAGGCTTTGTAACGTCCATAACACACAAATGAGTTGTGCATAAACTCTATTTCTGGATCTTGTAAAAGCCTCTCGAGCATGATGTAGTACCCTACCATGATGATCTCGAACTATCCACCACTATGCAATTGTTCATTTCTCCAATTTGCATGTAGATTACATTTAACCATCCCCGAAAGTGGTGCTTGCCATTTTTCAGAGCTTCTTCGATTCATCGTGCTAGAGCTAATGTGCACTTGTGGTTTGTTGTTGATCTTTTGCCACAAAACAGCCTCTGTTTTTGCCCTCTCAACAACATTTTCATATTTTGGAGAAGAAAATTACAGCCATGAGACCACTGAAGTGTGTATACGTCACAAGGCAAAGATAGAGAATCTCTTTATAATTTATATACGTCTATCATTAACTTATTTAACCATAATAGCTAACAAACTCTGTAACCGTAGTTACCTAAGAGCATGTGCAATGCTAAATACATGTTTTGTATTCTTAAGATATATTTTATTATTATTTTTTTTTTTAAACGTCTGTAATATATGAAAACACAGCTGGATTGTTTTACAAAACACACAAAACATGATAGTATGA
Source organism: Arabis hirsuta (assembly GCA_964056655.1). Taxonomy (NCBI): domain Eukaryota; kingdom Viridiplantae; phylum Streptophyta; class Magnoliopsida; order Brassicales; family Brassicaceae; genus Arabis; species Arabis hirsuta. The sequence goes on from OZ053301.1 coordinate 43,071,249, forward strand.
TACAAACAGAATATAACGCCATCGACTCCCAAAGCAAAAGGACTAAAGGATGCGTTAAAACGAAACATCTCGAAGAAGCCAATCATGAAGCCAAGAAGGACCACCAAGTGCCAGATACGATTGGAATCTCCCATCCCGAGTTACACTCTTTGCAATCTCCCGAGCTACGAAATTGGCCAAAAAAGACTCTAGCTCAAAAGAGCATGAAACAAACTGAGATTGGAGGTACCTAATGTAGCTCAAGAAGACTCGATATCTTGGCCATTCATCCGGTTTAGACAAAGAACGAAAAACTGTACATGAGTCCAAGGCAATGGTGACCTCGAGCACGTGCAGATCCAGAAGGCTCCTCATCACCCAAATAATGCCACGCATTTCCGCCACCATACGATTAGGAGAGGAGGTAAAAGCATCTCTTGCATGAAACCGTACATTACCTTTATGATCTCTTAATATCCAAGCTCCACCACCATGAGAATTCGTATTATGCCAAGTGAAATTAACATTGCATTTTAGAACGCCACAAATAGGAGGAAACCATTGTTGAGGACATGAATGATGAGGCAACGGTCGACAAGTCTCAGTTTCCGAAGGAGAATGAACTTCCCTCCATAATCTTGCTTCCTCAAAGGCTCTTGTAACCCAAATCCCCACCGGTTCCTGCGATTGAGCATAAAGGATAGAGTTGCGATTTTTCCAAATATTCCATAAGAGCCAAGGAATAACCTTCCTTACATCCTCCAATATATCTTGCTTCTCCATCAAGTCAAGAACGAAGGCAAGATTGTCTTCAAAAACTCTCGCAAAACCTGTGATTGAAACCGATATAGTAGCCTCCCTAAACATATCTTGCGCCGCACGACAGCCGAAAAGGACATGGTTAATGGTTTCGGGATGACTTTGACACAACTTACAAACAACATTCAAACCCAATCCTCTTGAGTTCAACCGATCAGCCACGGCTAAAGCTCCACTAACCGCCCGCCAAAGAAACATTTTTATCTTCGGTTGTGTATCCAATTTCCAAATACGTTTCTTGAGATCAAGTTGTTGTTGTTGGGAAGCCGAGAGAGGAGCAGTAGCAATTAGGGGATGATTCGACACAAACCAATACCCACTTTTCACTGAGTACGCACCATTTTGAGTATAAGCCCATATAAACCGATCCTCCACACAACCAACTGATAAAGCTTCAATGCGTGAAACCTCATTTGGGGGAAACAAAATGTTGAGCATTGATGATTTCCACGTACCATTAGGATATATCAACGCCGAGACCGCAAGATTAATGTCATATAAACTTTTCTTACTAACTGCACGTCTTGGATGTGTCTCCATAATCCATTTGTCGATCCAAACCTTTGTCGTATTTCCATTCCCAATCGATTTCAAAAGACCTCTTACCAGAAGTTCCTTTCCATGTAATATGCTACGCCATGCATAAGAAGGTCTATACCCATTACCACATTCAAGAAAGCCCGTTGTAGCATAATATCGTCCTTTATAAATCTGAGCCAACAAAGAATCTGGCTCATTCAACAACTTCCAAGCTTGTTTGGCAAGCAAAGCTTGATTAAAGGCTTCCAAATCACGGAAACCTATACCACCATTTTCTTTGGACTTACACAAATTTTTCCAAGACACCCAGTGTATTTTCTGTTTCTCCCCGCAAGCATTCCACCAGAATCTACTCATGGCACTTGTGATCCTTTGACATTGTTGTTTAGAGAGACGAAAGCATGTCATCGCGTAAACGGGTAAAGCCATTGCAATAGACTTGAGGAGGACCTCCTTTCCCCCAAGGGAAAGCGTTTTGGCAAACCATCCACCAAGTCTTTTAGTAAGCTTTTCACCAATAAACGCAAGTAACTTTTGTTTCGAACCGCTGAAACATTCCGGTAAGCCTAAATATTTTCCATCGCCACCTTCCTTGTCTATTCCCAGTAAAAGTGACAGAAACCGTCGCATAAAGGGATCTATATCAGATCCAAAAGTGAGAGCCGATTTCTGGAAATTGATTTCCTGTCCCGAGGCTATACCATACAACTTTAAGCACCGAAGGAACTCAACGCACTCCGCAAACGTAGCCCGACATAAGAAAAGGCTATCATCAGCGAAAAGCAATTGTTGAACTGAAATACTCTTCTTAGATAGGCTCATCCCTGTAATCCTTCCTTCCCCCTCAGCCTTGCGCATGACATGCACTAGTGCCTCCGCGCACAAGATGAACAAAAAAGGAGACAAGGGATCACCCTGACGAAGTCCCCTCTCCGGTATGATATGACCAAACTGTTCACCGTTTATTAAAACTGTATATGACACTGACCGAATGCAGAACATGAGCCACCCAATCCATTTTTGATCAAAACCAAGCTTTTTAAACAATTCTTCCAAAAAAGACCATTCTACTCGGTCATACGCTTTTGACATATCTGTTTTGATGGCGACAAAGTCTTCTTTGCATAAAGGGTTGGTCCGAAGGGCATGTATCATCTCATGAGCCACAAGCAAATTGTCCGAGATTAACCGGCCTGCGACAAAAGCGCCTTGAGATGGAGAGACAATCTGCGGTAAAATACGCTTGAGACGCGCACACAAAATCTTGGAAATTATCTTGTAAGACACCGAACAAAGACTTATCGGTCTTAAATCGATCATTGCAGTCGGATTCACCACCTTTGGTAGCAAAAAGAGTTGAGTATGATTCCAATCTGGAGGAAACCAAGTAGAAACAAAGAAATGCTTCACTTTGCTAATCACTTGCGGACCTATTGTTTTCCAAAAACCTTGAAAGAAATGTCCCGACATGCCATCAGCTCCTGGAGCACTCGCCCCTTTAATCGCTTTCACCGCTCTGTAAATTTCAGTCTCAGTAACATCCTTTATCAATTCGCGGTTCATACTATGAGAAACCTTGGGAGCCAATCCATCTAGAACTTCCGAAGCATCCCGTGGGTTTGATGTTCGGAAAAGGATCTTGAAATAATCCACCGCAGTAGCACCTTTTTCATCTTCTCCAAAGTGCTCCACCCCTTGTTCATCAATCAAAGAGACTATCGTATTCTTTAGGTTCCTAGATTGAACACTCCCATGAAAAAACTTTGTGTTTTTGTCACCAAACTTCAACCAATTTTCTTTGCTTTTTGAACTCCAATACTCTTCCTCTTCAAGAGACGCTTGTTCCAACTCAATCTTGAGAGTTTCTATTTTTTGGAAATCTGGATGAAGACGAGAAGTCTGATGATCCAACTCCCCACGTAACATCATAATGTTTTTCTTGGAGTTCAAATTAGAGCTGCGTTTCCACAAAGCTAACTCCTTACGACAACTTGCAATCCTCTCTGTTACCGATTTTGAAACCAGTTGAGAGTCCCGGTTCCATCCTCGGTTCACAACATCAACAACCTCGGGTCTCTTACAACATCTTTTATCAAACCAAAAACGACCCTTGCTGACTTTACCTTTGGCCTGAAATCTTGTAATCAACGGTCTATGGTCCGATTCATTCCTCTCCAAATACTCTACTTGACTTCTTGGAAACAAATGAAACCACTCAACATTACCAAAGGCTCTGTCTAGACGACATTGAATCCATACTTGGTCTTTGCGTCCATCCGGCTGAATAATCTCTCTTTTGCCAGCCCATGAGAAATGATTACCCAAACTTGTAAGCTCCTTGATTCTGCAACCCCGAATAAACGAACGAAAAGGACGAAAAGATGAATAATTTCTTGCTGGACCTCCAAGCTTCTCCGAGTTATTAGTGATTTCGTTGAAATCCCCAATCAAAAACCAAGCTTCATCTCTTTGCACACCAATGCTTATGATGCGATCCCACACCAAACCGCGTCGTTGACGTAAAGGATCCCCATACACAAACGTCATAAAGAAAGTTTTATCACCCACTCTCACCTTTGTATCAATCATCCTGTTATCCGAGTACAAGACTTGGACAACATAAGTATTTTTCCAAAAAAGAGCTAATCCTCCACTAAGCCCCACCGGGTTCACCAAGAAATGATGATCATACCCCAATGTTCTCCAAACACTCAAAACGTGATCACTAGAGTTTTTCGTCTCTAGGAGGAACACAAAGTCCGGGAAATGCTCACGACACATTTCCTTAAGGCGTCGAATTGTCAGGCGGTTCCCCAAACCCTGACAATTCCAACTGAGTGTCGTCATATATCATGATTGGATGGCTTCTGGTAAACCATCAGACCCGCGTTACTCTTTGAAACCTTGGATGAAACCTCGCAATCATCTGCCCCCTTCCTCTTAACCACCCGAGAGTTCTCTGTTTCTATATGCTCGGATGTTAATTCCAAAACAACAATACCCTTAGTCTTGCCAAAGCTACGCCTTGTCTTACGAACAAAGGGAGTAATAGACCGAGAGAGACGTCTCTGAGCACTAGTCATAGAGGATGTTAACCCAGCAAGTCCTTTCTTAAAAATCAAATTACTCGAAGCCTGAACAAAACTGCTCGAATCGTCGCCTGGGCGATGAAAGAATTCTGAACAATTAACATTCTTCACTGGAGAGCTCAGAAGCTCGAAACGCTCCTGCGCAGGCGGAACAATAACCGGCTGATAATCAAGGTGACTCGCAGCCTTGACTCGAGAAACCACAGAGGCCACGGGTGTGACCAAGCCATTCAAAATTCCATCTTCTAACCCGGCACTTGCAGGCAAATCCAAAGCCCCAGCACCAGCACAAGTCCCAGCAGCTCTGAAAGAATCTCCCAATATTTTTCCATACCCAACAGACGAAACTCGAACAACTCTGTCACCTTGTTCGTAACTCTGTTTTCTGTCATCATTATCTGTATCCACTCCCTTTCCTTTAGCCTTGATCAAATCATCACCGGAGGGTGTTTCTAAAAGAAGATACTTCCTCCAACCAGCCGGATCATGCTCCAAGTCTCGAACCTGTTTTTGAATTCGAAGCTCTCGGCCTTTACGCTCCGCTATGTCCTGCACCATAAGAGATTGGCGCATCTCATGCAAGACTTCTGGATGGATTCTGCTCTTACCCGTATCAGGATCAATCCCCAGGTTCCTTTCAGATAAAATACCAGAGAGAGGGTCATTGTCCAAATCCAAAGACTGCGTATCCGCAGGGAGGCCTGAAACATGTGTCACAAGCAACCCATGCTCAAGCAAAACAGGGGAAGAGATGTTGAAAGGACAGTTGTTATTGTCATGATTCAATCGTTTACAAGAAAAACAACGCTTCCTTAGCCCTTCGAAATCAAAGAAGATATTCACGGAAGCACCACATGGAAAGAGAAACATCTTAGCACGGCGAGCAGGTTTTGAAACATCAAACAAAACACGAGCTCTATAGAAATCTCTGTTCCGCGTCTTTGATGGGTCAAAATCAGTACCAACAACCTCACCGATCAAGCTTCCAAGATATTTGATGGTTTCCTCCGTATGATAATTAACCGGAATATTACGAATCTGAATCCAAACCATCATAAACTTCAAGTAATCTTCCGGAAAAGGATCCACCCATCTCTCCAATACCACTGACCAGTCGTTGTATGTGTGAACAACACGGTTAAGAACATCGATCATGTCTTCTTCATATTTGAAAATAAACTGGAAGCGATCCTTTGACAAGACCACTCCACGAACACGTTTGTTCATCCCCCACATCCGTGGCATATCCAACACTAAGCTCGAAATCTTCTGACAAAGCGGGTTGAGGATTCGTCCTATAATACTAAGACCATTCCTCTCAGTTGACCTAAACTCCGGCAAGTTTGGCATAAGAATCGGAGCATCATCATCTTCTAGCGTCATACTTTGCATGATATTGTGTAAACCCATAACCGTTCACCAACAAAAGAACAAGACAAATGAACGTTGGTTTTAGGTGTTCCTCATGTCTTCTGTAGCTGGAAGAAAAAGTCTTGAAAAAACACCAACTAAGAAGAAAAATGGGAAAAGAGTTCCCCAAAAACCTCAAAAGCTAACAACTCTCACAAAAATATCTTCAAAAAAGTGTTCGTGGAATTAACTTTCTCTGTTTGAATTGAAATGAAACCCTCTTGCTGAGAGGGAGTTTTCTAAGCCCAAAAGAGGGATTCTTGTAGGAATGCTAAATATTTGTAGAAAGACGAGACAAATTCAACGCAGACAAAACCGGACTTCTCCACATAAACTCTTCTATAATTAGACTTTCTCAGATTATAATCTCACAACAAAGAAGAAGACGAAGAACAAGTCTAAAGAACTCGAAGTTGGAAGAAAATGGAGAACAACAACAACAACGAGAAGAAGAAAGTTGCAAGCCAATCATCTTCCTTTAGGCTACGTAGCCCAAGCTTAAACGCACTTCGTCTCCAATGAATCTTCGATTTATTCTACATAAACGGAGACAGATTCATCACCGTCGAAGAGCTAAGCCAAGCTCTTACACGTCTCGGCCTCAACGCTGATCTCACCGATCTCTAATCAACCGTCGAATCATACATCCAACCAGGAAACACCGGTCTCAATTTCGACGATGATTCCTCGCCGAAATCCGCCGCTGCAGACGAGTCCGATCTCGCGGAGGCGTTTAAGGTTTTCGATGAGAGCGGTGATGGGTTTATCTCTGCTAGGAAGTTACAAGAAGAAACTTGGTATGCCTGAAGGTGGTGAAATGGAGAGAGTGGAGAAGATGGTCGTTTTTGAATAATAATCCGACACCTGTCCACTAAGAACACACTAAAATTTATCTTATTTAAGAACAGTTTTTTTCTTCTAATAACTATTTATCAATTAAATTAAATCAGAAAAATCCTAAGAACATACATTAAGAACTGGTAGTTGAACATGCATTGTACATGCTCTAACAACTTTAGATAGTTGAGAGTATATGGTAGGCTTTAATAGGCCCAATAAGAAGAGGCCCATCGGAAATTTTCTTTTTAAGGAACAAGTAGTTGCGTTGTTGCCCAGATTCTGAGATCCACTCCAAAGAAAACAAACCACCTAATTTTCCGACCATGCAGATTCTGAGATCCGTTGTTGCGCAGGTACGTCCAACTTCTCTTTCTGATGAATTTTTTTATTTCCAATTTTTTGTACGATCCATTTATGAAATGAAAAAAAAATTTCAGTATTTTCATAGAGGGAGATCGATTGGGAATCGCCAGTCTCGCTATTTCACTTCAACAAGTCGTAACACTGGTAACACTCGATCTGTTTAGCAAAAAAAAAACATTAGTTTCCGAATCTCAGATCTCGGACCATGTAATTTGTATTTTGATATTTTGTGATTTGTTATTTCTGATTGTAGATTCAAATGGAGGAAGAATGAAAGCTGTCGACTGGTTTTGCCGTGGCTTTTGTATGTACAGAAAGAGAGATTTTGCTCTTGTTTTATTTTTGATTTTTCGACGAATTAATCAGCTTTTGTGATGTTTTTTGTTTTAAACGTATTTTTATGTCGTACAAATTGTTGGAACTCGGGAAAATTGCGTATGAGATGGAAGGTAAAAAACGCAGAATCAACAAGTGTACATGTAAGCATATTTGCTTATTAATTATTATTTATCTCATCTTCATTTTCTTTGTGTTTCAGAGATTCAAGAGATTGCAGCCAAAGAGGGGAAAAAGGTGGGGTTTACTTTATTTATAAGTTATTTCGGAAGGAGTAAATATACTCCGATGTATTTGGATGAGCAAAATGGGGAGATGCAAACCGGAGGACATCAAACCGTAGTATCAAAATCATAAACCGCAAGTAATCACATTGGTTTGCTTTTAAATAATTTGTTTCAGTTGTAATAAGTAGAGGAGAAGAAGGTGGTCATGATCCTTATGTTAGGATTGAACTCCTCCACTTTCCCATTTCCTTGTTTCTTGTTCTTCTTATGTAAATGAATGGAAAAGCCAAAAGAAGTTTAGCAAAAAAAAAAATTTGGAGTTTGGAGTTGGTTCTTCTTATTTCTTTGTTTCTTGTTCTTCTTATTTGAATAATTTTTTATTTTAAAGTAGCTTAAATTTGGAGTTTGCATTGATTAGTTTCTTCCATAATTATAGTGATTATATAATTTGAAACTCAACATAACGCATGTGAGTTTGATATTACAATAGCATGTGCCAATTTTTATGGTTTCAGGTACCGAATACTGCGAAAATAGAAAGTTGAATGAGTCACTACAAGAATACACATTTTTAGCAACGAAATTTAGCATCGAATTAAATCCGACGCTAATTTAGCGTCGAAATTGCGTCGGTTTTGTGTTGGTTTTAAATTTCGATGCTAAATCGACGCTACTTTGCAACATAATAATTCGTTGCTAAATCGACGCTAATTAGCGTCTATTTAGCAACGAAATTGCTTCGGTTTGCTTAATTCGACGCTATTTCGACGCTAAATTAGCGTCGAAATAGCGTCGAATATATAGCGTCGATTTTTGCGACGGATATAGCTTCTAGAAGCTTAATTAGACGCTAATTCGACGCTATATAGCGTCGAATTAGCGTCGACCAAATAGCGACGGATATTGCGACGGATATTGCGACGGATATTGGTAGTTAGGTAACACGTTTTTAATGGGTTTACCTAATTCGTTCAGTCCGATGCTAAAACGATGCTAAATCGATGCTAAATTTTCCTATAAATACCCCAACCGAGCACATCCTCCAACAATCGGAAAAAATATTTAAAATTATAAATAAAAAAACTTTTTTTTTATTAAAAAAAAAAAAATTTCTTCCAAAATTTGTAATCCTTTCTGACTAAGATGGGCGATATATACGAACTAAGAAGCTGGATGTATCGACGTAGAGATGAAACTGGAGGGATATCAGCAGAGTTCCTCAACGGGGTTGAAATTTTCATTGCTCAAGCGAGTAGTGTGCCTGCAATTCAAAAGACCGGAGTGATGGTGTGCCCGTGTCAGAAGTGCAAAAATTCGCCGAAGAAGCCGCAGACAATTGATGAAGTTGGTACGCATTTATTTAATAGAGGTTTCACACCAGATTATTATGTTTGGTTTTATCATGGAGAGGGTTATGAAGATGAAACCAATGAGCAATATGATCAGGGTAGTACTAGTTACCAACCTATGGGTCAGGGTTATTCGAATGAGCAATATGATCAGCATCAATTTGTTAATACTTATGATCATGATATCGGGTTAGAGCATAATAGGTTTGAAGAAATGGTAACCGATGCATTTCCGGGAGTTATGTCTACTCCTGATGATGTTGCTGAGGAGCCCAATGCAGATGCTAAAAAATTTTATGCTATGCTTGATTCTGCTAAACAGCCACTCTATGAAGGTTGTAGGGAAGGTCTGTCTAAATTATCATTGGCATCTAGGATGATGACAATAAAGTCTGATCATAATCAATCTGAGAGTTGCATGAATGATTGGGCAGCTCTTATAAAAGAATATTTGCCAGAGGGTAATGAAGCTGCTGAGTCATATTACGACATACATAAACTAGTTTCTAGTTTAGGTTTGCCCTCACAGATGATAGATGTTTGCATTGACAATTGCATGATATTTTGGAAAGATGATGAAGATCTGCAGGAATGTCGATTTTGCAAGAAACCAAGATTTAAGCCCCAAGGAGCCAGTAGAAGTAAAGTGCCGTACCAGAGAATGTGGTACCTACCCATAACAGATAGGCTACAAAGGTTATACCAATCCGAACGAACAGCTGCATCAATGAGGTGGCATGCGGAACATTCAACTAATGAAGGAGAAGTTCAGCATCCTTCTGATGCAAAAGCTTGGAAACACTTCAAATCGGTACACTCTAATTTTGCTAAAGAGAAGCGCAATGTTTATCTTGGCCTATGTACAGATGGTTTTAGTCCATTTGGTATGTCTGGCAGGCAATATTCTTTGTGGCTGGTTATATTGACACCTTATAACCTTCCGCCTAATATGTGCATGTAGAGGGAATTTCTGTTTTTGAGTATTTTAGTCCCTGGTCCGAAGCATCCAAGAAGATCTATTGATGTGTTTTTCCAGCCGCTGATTCAAGAGTTGAAGATGTTATGGTATCATGGGGTTTGTACTTTTGATTACTCGAGGAAAAAGAATTTTACCATGCGAGCTGTGCTTATGTGGACGATAAGCGATTTTCCAGCCTATGGTATGTTATCTGGTTGGACAACACATGGTAGGTTATCATGTCCGTATTGCCAAAATGAAACAGATGCCTTCCAACTCAAAAATGGTAGAAAATCTTGTTGGTTTGATTGTCACCGGAGGTTTCTCCCTATGAACCATCCGTATCGGGTGAACAGGAGGTTGTTCACAAAGGGCAAACGTGTACGCATCCCCCCACCTCCATATCTTTCAGGAGAGCAAATTGAAGGTCAAATTGATTATTATGGAGCTCAGGACACAACACAACGTGGTGGTAACTGGCTTAATATTCCGACCAATCTCCCAGATGGATATCTTCAAGAACATAATTGGCATAAAAAGAGCATTTTCTGGGATCTATCGTACTGGAAGGATCATCTATTGCGCCACAATCTTGATGTCATGCACATTGAGAAAAACTTTTTTGATAACATCATGCACACCATCTTAAACGTTCCAGGCAGGTCTAAAGATAACTTGAAGTCTAGACTGGATTTGCTTCTCATATGCTCTAGAGTTGAGTTACATCTCACGGGAGATGGGAGAGCTCCAGTGCCTATCTTTAGATTGTCAAACGAAGGCAAATCAGCATTCTTCAATTGGGTTTCCAACGAAGTTAAGTTGCCAGATGGATACGTGTCAAAACTCTCTAAGTCCGTGGAGCAAGGGAAAAAATTTTCTGGTATGAAGAGTCATGATTGTCATGTGTTTATGCAGAGGTTATTGCCTTTCGCTTTTGCGGAGCTTTTGCCAGCGAACGTGAATGAATCACTTGCAGGTATATTTTCTATCATGACGATATATAAATATTTAAACAAATATAATGATATGTGTAATTACATTTATTTTTTGGTTGATATTGGATATCTGCACTTTGGTTTCAGGTGTTGGTGCTTTTTTTCGGGATCTGTGTGTGCGAACTCTGACTCTGGATGGAATTCAACAACTAAATAATAACATCGCAATATTGCTGTGCAACTTAGAGAAGATATTCCCTCCATCTTTCTTTGATGTGATGGAGCATCTTCCTGTCCATCTCCCTTACGAAGCCGATTTAGGAGGGCCCGTTCAATTTCGTTGGATGTATCCTTTCGAGAGATTCATGAAACACTTAAAAGGAAAGGCAAAAAACCTAGCTAGGGTTGAGGGATCAATTGTTGCGGGAAGTTTAACCGAAGAAACCTCTCATTTCAGCTCATATTACTTCGCTCCAACTGTCCGAACACGAAAAAGAGTTCCACGTAGGTACGACGATGGTGGCATCGCACAAACGTATCCAGTTTCTGATGTCCCAGATATATTTTGTGCAGTTGGTAGGCATGCCGGAATCATATCAGAAAAAGACTGGTCCTCGTACGAAGAATACAATTGTGCACACACATATATTCTCTTACAATGCGACGAAGTTAGCCCTTATTTGAGGTATATATTATTACAACCTATGGATTATAGGTTTATTTTTACCATATATATGCTTTGAAAACATTTGTTATAACTATATTTTCTGTTAGTGAATTCATTCGTCAGGTTAACGAGGCTTTCCCAAATGCATCATCCGGGGAGATTGAAAAACGAAAAGAGCTACACTTTGCTAAATGGTTGAGGAGTCAGGTAAGTTAAAAGAAACCTATAAATACAATTTGTGTATATATACTATAATTACAATGTGTATACTATATTTACAATGTGTATACTATATTTGCCAGGTTGATTATGGAGACACGTCATACCCTCAATGGTTTAGAGAGTTGATACAAGGTCCGCTGCAAAAAGTTACGTCATCTCCAATGTATTTTACACGAGGTTATGTATTCCATACGTTCGAACGTGGCAAAAATAGAGCAACTGCGAACTACGGTGTCGTTGTTCGAGGCGGAGATACCAATTTTTATGGCATTATAGAAGACATTGTTGAAGTTCAATATCCTGGTTTGGTTAACTTAAAGTGCACACTTTTCAAATGCCAGTGGTTTGATCCAGTTGTCGGGCGAGGGGTTCGAGTTGGAAAGTTTGGTGTCATCGATGTTAACGAATCGCGTTCTTATGGAAAGTATGATCTATTTGTTCTTGCATCACAAGCGGATCAAGTTTGTTTCATTCCATATCCACGGGTCAAAAAAATAGGGATTTCATGGTTATCAGTGCTTAAAATAGCTCCGAGAGGAATTATAGTTCAATCCGACGATGCCCCTATGCAATATGAAACTGCCGTAGATCTAACAACTCCAGAACAAGATTTGGACAACATCATTCTTATAGACCGATTGAATCGAGAAGCTGACATACTTCCGGATGCTACCGATGCAAAAAACCCCGAAGACGAGTTTACAAACGAGAGTGGAGAAAGTACCGATGAGGATGACGATAACTCAAATGAAGATTCAGACAGCGAAGCATAAGTGTTACCTATATTGTATTCTAATTTCAAAAAACTTATATAGTTTTAATGTAACATATATATGTGTTATAATAAGTCTAATCTAATTTCAAAAAACTTATATAGCATAAGTGTTATCTACTTTAATTTTTGAAAATATAAAAATTAAATCATAAAACTTCATAAATTCTCTTTACATTAAAGCCTTCAAAATATTAAACATACAACGGTTATGGCACAAATTCATAATACACTCCGAATTTTAAATACATATATGTCTTTGTATCCACTCCAAACTTACCATTTATTAGAACCAGAAATGTTTCTTTCCCTTTTTTTTCTTTGGTGGAGAATCTACATATCCGTCGCACAATTCCTTCTTGATTGCATCAACATCTAGATTTAAGTTGGGGCTTTCAGGTCTTTGGGCAAATTCATAATCATAGTAATGATCCTTACATTCATTTGAAGTACTTCCACCGTAAGTATCTGCCTTTTCAATCAATTGAGATGGTTGTACGTCTTCGAGAACACGCTTCCGGTCAGGACATTCTTTCTGCTTATCATATTCGAGACACAGAAGATTGGGAGGATCCTCCGGAGAGCCCGAGTATTTTGGAATGTGTTGGATGGTTGGCAAGCACTGGCTATCCGGCACTATTGATGATGAAGAATCTTCAATATGGATTGGTGAGCACGTATCAAATTTCCACGAGTAAGGGGGTATCTCTTGAGTGAATTCGTCGCATTGAGTTTGGGTTTCCCATGAGTATTTTGGAATGTCTAGCAGGTAGTTTTCCACGTTTTTTGATTTATAGTCTTCATTAGGAGAGCCAATCCGATGCTAATTCGATGCTAAATGATTTAAGGGTATCGTGTATCGTTAACTCAGCCGATTACTGGACAACAAAACATAAGTGTTATCGATATAGTATTCTAATTTCATACAAACTTATATAGTTTTAATTAATTAGCGGCCACAATAAACTTTCGCGTACCGAAGTATGATTGTAAAAATTCAAATTTGAAATTAGTTGATTATTATCGAAAACACTTATGTTTAGGATGGTTTCCCTATATATTGATTGCGGGTTTTAAAAACGATACCCTAAATCATTTAGCATCGAATTAGCATCGGATTAGCCTGATCCGATGCTAATTCGATGCTAAATGATTTAGGGTATCGTGTATCGTTAAGTCAGACGATTACCGGACAGCAAAATATAAGTGTTATCGATATAGTATTCTAATTTCATAAAACTTATATAGTTTTAATTAATTAGCGGCCACAATAAACTTTTGCGTACCGAAGTATGATTGTAAAAATTCAAATTTGAAATTAGTTGATTATTATCGAAAACACTTATGTTTAGGATGGTTTCCCTATATATTGATTGCGGGTTTTAAAAACGATACCCTAAATCATTTAGCATCGAATTAGCATCGGATTAGCCTGATCCGATGCTAATTCGACGCTATTTAGCATCGAATTAGCATCGGATCAGGCCAATCCGATGCTAATTCGATGCTAAATGATTTAGGGTATCGTGTATCGTTAACTCAGATGATTACCGGACAGCAAAACATAAGTGTTATCGATATAGTATTTTAATTTCATAAAACTTATATAGTTTTAATTAATTAGCGGCCACAATAAACTTTCGCGTACCGAAGTATGATTGTAAAAATTCAAATTTGAAATTAGTTGATTTTTATCGAAAACACTTATGTTTAGGATGGTTTCCCTATATATTGATTGCGGGTTTTAAAAACGATACCCTAAATCATTTAGCATCGAATTAGCATCGGATTAGCCTGATCCGATGCTAATTCGACGCTATTTAGCATCAAATTAGCATCGGATCAGGCCAATCCGATGCTAATTCGATGCTAAATGATTTAGGGTATCGTGTATCGTTAAGGATCGATCGATCGATCCCTTGCCCAAACCAATCAAAAATTGGAAAAAATCAATTTTGGTCAGACTTCTTCGGCAGTCTGACGGAAATATTGACTTTTCATGTCAGACTTCTAAGGCGGTCCGATGGAAAAGTCAAATAATTTAGCGTCGAAAGAGCTTCGGATTGTTACTATCCGACGCTAATTCGACGCTAATTCGACGCTATATCTAAAATTTTTGGATTTACCGCTTAATTAATACCCGCGCCAACACGCGGAACAAAATTCGAGTTGGGATTTTAATACTCTATGCGACGCTATTTCGACGCTAAATTGCGTCGAAATAGCGTCGACTAGTACATATGCGACGCTATTTCGACGCTAAATAGCGTCGAAATAGCGTCGAATAGGGTAATAAAATACCCACGCGACTTTCCTTCTTCTATCTTCTCTCTTCTCTCCGCCGGACTGCTCCTCTGTTCTCCTCTCTCTCTCCCGATCTGTCACCACCTTCTTCCTCCTCCTCTCTCCCGCCGAACTGCTCCTCTTCCTCCTCCTCTCTCCCGCACACCTTCTTCCTCCTCCTCCTCCTCCTCACACGACTTCATCCTCCTCCTCCTCCTCCTCACACGACTTCCTCCTCCTCCTCCTCACCGATCATGGTATGTATATATATATATATTTTTTTTTAAATTTGTTATGTGAATTGGTTATTGATTTGTAGGAAATAGAATAGATTGGTAGGAAATGGAATGGATTTGTAGGATTTAGATTTGTAGAATATGTAAATGAATTTAGATTTGATATGGTAATTAGTATTGATTTATTTATGAATTTAAATTTGTTGTATTGATTTATTTCTTAATTTATGTGTTTGTATTGGTAATTTTTATTTAAAATTTTTAAATTTATGGAAATAAAACGAATTTATGAATATTAATGTTATATGAAATTATTTTTCAACTTATTTTGGGAAAGTAAAATAAAAAGGAATTTAAGATATTAATTTATGGATTTTATGAATTTACAATATAAATTATTAATTAGATTTGTAGAATATGTACTTGAATTTAGATTTTTTATGGTATTATTAATTAGTAATGTAAATAGAAATTATTAATTAGATTTGTAGAAAATGTAAATGAATTTAGATTTCATATGGTATTTAGTATTGATTTATTTATGAATTTAAATTTGTTGTATTGATTTATTTCTTAATTTATGTGTTTGTATTGGTAATTTTTATTTACAATTTTTAAATATATGGAAAAATACGAATTTATGAATATTGATGTTATATGAAATTATTTATCAACTTATTTTGGGAAAGTAAAATAAAAAAGAATTTAAGATATTAATTTACGGATTTTATGAATTTAAACTAGAAATTATTTAAAACTAGATTTTAAGATATTAATTTACGGATTTGTGAGTTGACAAGTATTTTATAAGTTATTTATGGAAAATATAAATTATTTTTCAATTTGATTTTTTAAATTGATTTGTGTGTTTTAATTCATATTTTATATATAAAAGAGTATAATTAATAAATTTGTTTCATTTTACAGTCTGATGGACCACCTTCATACGGAGATTTATTCCCCGAGGATGCTACGATTCCCGGATACAGGGAAGGTCGTCGCGGAACGGGATCAGGGTCGAGTTCCCAGCGTTCGACCCATCACACACGGCAGCCTCCAGCAGGATGGGCTCCGCCAACTTATGGTCATCGTCGAGCTCCGGCACCGGCACCGCCACCCACACAGCCAGATCATGAGCCGGACGAAGACGAAGCAACCCACGACGATGATCACGGTGAGGAGCCTCCACCGCCAAACCCTGGTCTTATGTGGCGGATTAGTCAGCTTCAGAGCCAACCTGGACGTGAGGGCCGGCTTCCAACCCTCCATCCGTTGAGACCTCGAGGCACTTTATGGTATGGATAATTTTTTTCAATATTTAATTTTTTTATAATTAATTATTCTTCACAAGTTATAATTACATTAGTAACATCTAAATTTTTTTTTACAGGTTTACCGATAACAAAGTTGCTCGTTCGGTCACCAAAGCTTGCATGGCCCATTTCACAATGGCGCATGCTAATTGGAGCCAAACGCCGCAGTCCATTCGGGATATTTGGTTTGAGTCATGGGCGGTTAGTAAAATTAAATTATTTATTTATAAATATTAAATTATTTGATTTTAAATATATTAATTACATTAATCGTATTTTGTAGCAACGCTGGCACTGGGATGACATGCATAGCCATGACGTGAGAGCGGCTTTCCAGAAGAAGGCCATGTTGCGTCTCAACGGCGCAATCGGCAATTTGAAGAAAGCTTGGCGCGAGAAGGGCGATGAAGCAATGCCAAGGAATTGGGATCCCGATGTTTGGTCGGGTCTAGTACGGTTTTGGGAGGATCCCAAATCGGAGATCAAATCAAAGAAGTGCTCTGCAGCTCGTCTCACGCCCGTTGCCGAAGGAGATGGACCTTCTAAGCATTGTGCAGGTCCTTCATCATACGCCAGTATACGATTGGATATGGTACTATCTTAATTTTTGATAAGTTTTTAAATTATTTGATTAATTTATTTTATATATTTATTTACTTATTATTTTATTTTTATATATGTTTATTTTTGTTTAACAGGCTGATGGCAGTGATCTTCCCCCGATGATTAAAGTGATGGAGAAAACTCATCGGCGCAAGGATGGAACGTTTGTTACCGCTCAGGCGGAACAAACGTTTAACACCTACAACGAACGATTAGCAGAGCTTGAGTCAGAAGGATCTCATGATTTGGGTCTCGAAGCTTACGATCGACTTTACGAGGAGGTAATTTTTGTAAATTTATAAATTAATTTTTATTACAATTTTAATAAATATATTGTATAACACTTTTATTTTATAGGTTGCACCGAAGAAGAAAGGACGGACGTTTGGTGTTGGATCCATCAGAGATGTTCCAGCAGCTTCTTCGTCTTCTCAGTATTCTTATGCTTCTCAGTACTCGGAGCCGTTGATGACGCAGTTGACCGCTGCTCATGCTGAGATTGACCGGCTAAAGACGTCACAAGAGGCACTTCAGTCATCCTACACTTCGGTCCAGGAGAAGTACAACTCGGTCGAAGGTACACTCTCACAGTTGACCGGTCTGTTCAACATTATTGCAGTGGACAGTTACCGCGTCCTCCATCGCCTTCTCCACCTACCGGGCCGACGCAGTTCGAGCAGGAAGCCGAAGATCTTCTTCGGAACCAATATGAGTAGATTTCGTTTTTTATTTCCCTGTTTTCAGACTATTAATTTGCTGTTTTTGGATAATTTAAATTTGTGGTTTTTTTTTTATGAATTTTATAATATTTTAATTTTATTTCAGATTATATATAAATATTATAATTTTGTATAATTTTCAAAAAAAATTAATAATTTTTTAAAAATATAATTTTTAATACAGTTGACATATAGCATCGAATTTGCGTTGCTATTTCGATGCTATTTTAGCATCGACTTAGCGTCGAGAATATTCCGATGTAACATTTCGACGCTAATTTGATGCTAAAATAGCATCGAAATAGCATCGGAATATTGCATCGGAATATTATCGACGCTATTTCGATGCTATTTTAGCATCGAAATAGCGTCGAATTGTGTAGCATCGAAATAGCGTCGAATACCTTTACGACGCAAATTTAGCGTCGAATTAGCATCAGAAATTGTTTAGCGTCGAGCGTTATGCGTCGACTTGTTTTTCGATGCTATTTCGACGCTAAGTGCTTTTAGCGTCGAAATAGCGTCGGATTTTGCCGATGCTAAATCCCTTTTTTCTTGTAGTGAGTAGTCAAGAATTATAACAAACCCAATAATATGTTGTACCTGACTGAGATCGGAGTGGACATTGATCTACTTTTCTTTTGCAGCTTTTGTGTTTCTTTTTAGATAATTGTATTTGACCTTTTGCTTTATGCAACATTTCCGAAATATGTTTTATTCACAACATAAAATCAAAATTTATTATGTAATTCAAGCAATGTAAATTCACATTTTTGTCCATGTATTTATTCTTCACCGAAAGTAAAAGATAGAGATCCGTATAAAATAGGAAAAAGACAAAGAAAGAATCTCTCTCACAGAGATCAGCATTAACTTAACCATACCTAACAAACTCTCTAACCATAGTGTCATTTGAAAGACATGAAATAACAGGCCCATATCTCATTTGAAAGAGGAATAAGTCACACATTTGAAAGAAAAAATATCTTTTTAAGCTTAACAAGAGACCGGTTTTCTATCAACAACGAATTAAACCGAATCAATACCGGTTTTAAAATGAAACGGATCTCATAATAAGTGGCGTCAAAACCCAACAAGAGAGGCAGGCCCATAAAAATATCAGGCCCATATTTCCATGAAGAAAACACTCTTTTTAAAGGAAAAGTTACCCACACTCTGAAAACAAACTACCTAATTCTTCGATCATGCAGATTCTGAGATCCGTCGTTGGGCAGGTACGTCTAACATCTCATTCTCATGAGTTTTTTTTTTTTTTTTTTTTGATGAAATGAAATTTGTTACAGTGTTATCGTGGAGGGAGATCGATTGGGAATGGCCAATCTCGAGATTTCTCATCACTGATTACCAAAATTGGTAAAATTTATTTGATTTTGGTATCTCAGATCTATAAAATTCACTTTATCAACAACTCGTAACACTCTCTGTTTCCGATTCTCAGATCTCGGACTATGTAATTTGTATTATGATTTGTGATTTGTTCTTTGTGATTGTAGATTCGAATGGAGAAAGAATGAAAGCTGTCGACTGGTTATACGGTGGCTTTTGTATGTATATTTTTTTTTGTTCTGTTTTTTTATTTTTTTCCGACGAATTAATCAGCTTTGTGATGTTTTTGTTTGAAGGTGTTGTCGTGTCCTACAAATTTATGCAATTAGGGAAAACGGTGTTAGACTTACGTGTGCATGAAGGTAAAAGCAAAATCAAATAAGCACTTGAAACAAAGATTGTTACCATATTTGCATATTCATTCTCATTCTTCATTGTGTGTGTTCAGAGATTGCGGCCACGGAAGGAAAAGCTGTCATGTTTGATATGGGCTTTAGTCGTTTCGGAATGGTTACACTTACTCCGGTGTATTATGATGATCCAAAAATCTAGTCTTTTAGTCTCAAATCTCTTTCATTGTTTTATGTGTAGTGCCTTTTGGTTATGTTCAAATGTATGAAGAACTATAGAATCATGGCATGATCAATAAAAAAATACTTGTTCTTGCGTTTGATTTTGAATTGAGTACTAATGAGTAAAGATCAATCAACATTTTTTATTTATTTACACATTAAAAGTGAGTCGAATTTGGGACTATATGATGTTCAGTTTTGCAATTACCCAGAAGAAAATTTGGGGGTTTTTATGAAAAAAAGAGTAGAGAGTCACTAAAGAGTCATCACGAAATTCACTGAAAAAACGAGATTTTGAACATAGTTCGAGGACTGAAATCTCTGGACCAAGTTTTTCGTAATGGTGAAAGATTTTAAACAAGAAAAATCAATCAAACTCGTTTCATTTGCAAGCCAACACGAATCTCCACGAAAGATCATACATTCTAAATAAAATCGAATCTAATTGGGGAAAAAACCTAAGAGAGGATCAAGAAGAAAGAGACCCCAAACCATTGATTTCGCTACAAGAAATTTGTGTTGTTGGAAAGGGTTTTTCTACTTTGTACAGAGAAACACTCGCTACTGGGTTTTAAGGAGACGGTTTACGACAATTAAAAGAGGAGACCGGATTTATATCAAAACAAGAGTAAACCGAATTTATACCAGTAACGAAATAAGCACCGTCAAATAATGACCTGGACCAAATGTTTCGTAATGATGAGAGATATTAACAATTAAATCTCCACGAATTATCATACATTCTTATTTCTTAGCAAAATCGATTTTATTTGTTGTAACGGTACAAACCGGAAATGTTTCGGTTTAATGAAATGAATACCAACTTTTGACCAAAAAAGAGAGGAATTTAATGGATAAGGAAACAAACAAATGCGAAGAAGAAAGAAGAATAATGATAAAAAATCGATTCCTCCTTTAGTCACTTCAGGAGCAAAACCAGTAACTTCTTCTTCTCAAAGTTTAATTTGGTGGGAATTTATCCATTTACGTGTGTTATTATTTCGCTCAAGTTAACAATGTATTGATTTTGTGTTATCTCCAAGCAATTTCTTCTTTGGGTCTGTGAGATGCAGTGATTGGGATTCAGTTATAAATTGGTGTGAAAAATTTGAGATTTCTTCATTGTGTGGTTTAAAGTTTCTTATTTTGGAGATTGAACGATCATGTTCCTGGGTTTTTGTGGTCAATATGGGTCGGTATTGTCGATGCCCATAAGGTGTTTGTTAAATTGCCTGCGTGGTAATTTTGGAGGTGGAATCAGTTTTTGATGATTTAGATGACCTGAAAAAGAGACTTAATCGAATCTTTTTCATTCTAAGTCACTGGAATTTTCAGTTTTGCAATTAGCCAGGCTAGTTTCGTTTTTTTGCTTTCTATTAGATCAACTTGTGCATTTACTTACATATGTGTCTACAATTGGTTTTAGAGGATAAGTTTGGTAATTTACCACTGTTTTCAACTAATGGTGTTTCTATTTAGTTTGCAGTTCTAGTTGCCTGCTTGGCTTATTCAAGAAAGGTTGCAGCATATGAATCTATGGCATATGCAACAGGAATGACGCTTGCTTCAAGGAGTATTTTTCCTCTTTGTTCCAGAGCCTTCTTATGTCCCATACGTGTGGCTTCTTTACTCAGTTTTACTGAGAAATCCTCATCCAGTTTCTTTAGAAGGATCCAAGTTCATCACCTTTTCTCCGCTTCTACGACTCGTTTGTTCTCCTCTGTTAAGTCTTCGATCCAATCTACTTCGTCTCTTGAGACAGAAAATCAAGCTGTTTGTCGCCCTAATGTAGTCGACATACTGGAAGAAAGAGGACTCCTCGAGTCAGTCACCAGCGACAATCTCAGGTCTGCTTGTTCTGATCCTAATGTAGCTCCTCTAAAGGTATACTGCGGGTTTGATCCAACGGCTGAGAGTTTACACTTGGGAAATCTACTTGGTATCATTGTGCTTTCTTGGTTCCAAAGATGTGGACATCAAGCCGTTGGTTTAATTGGTGGTGCCACGGGACGAGTTGGTGACCCATCTGGTAAAAGTTTAGAAAGACCTGAGCTTGACGCAGATACATTGGAGAAAAACATTTCCGGGATTAACAACATCATTATCAAGATTCTGGGTCAGAACACTGGCGATCCAAGTTCTGGTAACTCCTATTTGATTCTGAATAACTATGACTGGTGGAAAGATGTGAAAATGCTTGACTTTCTGAAAGATGTCGGTAAGTTTGCTAGGGTTAGCACTATGATGGCAAAGGAGAGTGTGAAGAAAAGATTAGAGTCAGAACAAGGTATGAGCTACACCGAGTTCACATATCAGTTACTGCAAGGCTATGATTTTGTTCACCTGTTCAAGAACGAAGGGATCAATGTTCAGATAGGTGGGAGTGATCAGTGGGGTAATATAACAGCTGGAACCGAATTAATCCGGAAGATTCTCCAAACCGAAGAAGCGGCTTACGGGCTAACGTTTCCTCTCCTGTTGAAAAATGACGGGACGAAATTCGGGAAATCAGAAGATGGAGCAATCTGGTTAGCTCCTTCGAAGTTATCACCTTATAAATTCTATCAGTACTTCTTCTCTGTTCCAGACGTTGATGTGATACGCTTCTTAAAGACACTAACTTTTCTGAGTTTGGATGAGATAAAGATCTTGGAAGATCAAATGAGCAAAACCGGGTATGTTCCTAATACGGTGCAAATCAAACTCGCTGAAGAAGTAACCCGATTTGTACATGGAGAAGAAGGTTTGAAGGAAGCCATTAAAGCAACAGAAGCTCTAAGACCAGGAGCTGAGACAAAGCTTGATTGGAACTTGATTGAGAGAATTGCAGAGGATATACCTTCTTGCTCACTGCCTATTCATCGAGTCTCGGGTTTTTCGATTGTCGATGTATCGGTTTCTGCGGGTTTGTTTGAGAGCAAATCTTCTGCTAGGAGAATGTTGAAACAAGGTGGGATATATATGAACAATGAGAGAGTTGATGATGAGAACAAGAGAGTTGAAGAAGAAGATATAGTTGAAGGGAAAGGTCTTGTTCTCTCTGCAGGCAAGAAGAATAAAGTGATCGTTAGAATTTCCTGAATTTGTTTTCTTTAACAAAACCGTATAATTTATTATTGTGGTTTATGAATTTGTAATTGTAATGGGGACTAGTGTTTTAAGACCTATCGAACCATTTAGGTCAAGGAAGAGCCAAAAACATACTTTTAGCTGGATTGTTGATCTAGATATTAGGGCTTAAGTAAACAATTCTTTCTAATTATCTCAAGTACAGTAGTAGAAAATGTATAAACTAATAATACTCAACAAATTAATAAATTCTCGATATTGAGCCAATTTAAGGTATGACATAAGTTGATAAAATAATATATTTTTTTTTCTAAAATCCTATACAAATATATGGTCCATTGATATCATAAAATAATAATTGGTATATTTTCTTTATTTCATATTACATGAAGGGACACATATTATTTCAAATTATATTATATTTTCAACTTTTAACATGGAATTAATTAATCTTTTATTGTTTTAATTATGTAAAATTATTTTATCAACTGTTTGAAGTGTGTTTTATAATGAATTTATCAGTTAAAAACTTATTTAGATATATTTTCATATATTACTCATAAATTAATAAAATAATTTAATTAATTTGTAGAGTTTTTATCAGTAAGCCAAGTTCTTCACGACCATCTCACCCATGATGGACCAGTTGATTAAGACAACGAAAGTTCATTTGAATATGTTTAGTCCTTTTTTAGGATACAGTTACGTTGTTAAATTAAAGTTGAGAATTATAGATTTGCAATGATAAAAAAATGCAATACGTTTCTTCACAATCAAATGAAAGATCATTCATTATAAGATTTAAGTTCACTTGGCTCATAAAGATATATTCTTCTACTCTTTCTGTGTTTAAATAGTAATTGATTTTCTAGAGTTTTCACATGAATTTATTAAAAAAACATATTAATCCTTAATTAGAAATGCATTATTTTTGTGCTAAACAATTTTCTTTAACTTTTAGTCAATAGTAACTTAATATAATTAATTAATATGTATTGAAATTTATAATTTATTATCATTACTTCATAAAAACTACATAAAAAACGTAAAAAAAACAATTTTTTTAAAAAATCAATTTTTTAGAAATTTTTTTTTTCAAAGAACATCAATCTTATAGAAACGGAGAGAAAGTATAATATATATACAATTGATATGGTTGGTGAGAATCTCAATTAGTCAATTACGAAAACTGAAGGACTTCATGCGGCTAATCATTTTTTCATGGATTTGTTGATCATAGTGGTTTTTCCTTTAGACATGGCTTAGAAAAATTTACAATATATTAAATTAAAATTTTATTAACGCAAGTATTAAAGTATTGACAATAAAGATTTAGAAGAAAAAAAAGAGAATTGATCTAATTATGCACAAATGGCAAAAAAAATTGTTAAACATGGTGGTGGATTCACCTTCTTCTTCTTATCGAGAGCAATTCTTTTTGGAATTGTTATGGAGTTGTGAACACTTAAACACCTTGTGCTTAAACACGATACTCTTTGTGTTAGATTTAGACTTTGGTGTTTGAACTTATGCATATTAGTATACACACATGTGAAATGAAGTAACTAAATTTAGATATTAGGATGTTAGGTTATAGATGTCGTTTTTCTTCTTGTGTAGAAGAATAAATGTTTGAATGATCGTGTGTGATTTAGTTGAGGCTTGTAACATGTAGTCTTAATCAAATATTTCATTGGTTAATTCCTCAAAATGTTTGGTTTTGTGTTTATAATGGCCATAACAGCTAGCTCCTTGGTATATCTCTAATCACTATGATAAGATTGCTTTTCTGCTTTTTTGGGGTTGTGGTTGTTCTCGCAATGCAAATCGGAATATGGAAAACTGAAATTGAAGACTGGAATTAAGAAGAAATTTGAGAAAATCGGGAAGGAGGAATCAAAGAAGGAGATAGAGAAGTTGAACACTGATTTGGTGAAAATTGGAAAAGAGGAATCAAAGAAGGAGATGGAGAAGTTGAAGATTGAGTTGAAGACTGAAATTAAGAAGGAATTTGAGGGTTTTAAGAAGGGAGTTGAGGAATTTAAGGGATTAGTCAGTCTGAGGAGGGTAAAGAAGACTCCACCACCGCATGGTTGTAGGAGAATTATGCATGATCAGGCTAGCTAATCCCTATTCATTCTCAACCGAATGCCATTTTTCTCTCAATATTTGTGCATAATTTCCTCTCTTTTTTTTTCTTCCTTTTTGTAGGTTTTTGAGGCCCATGTCCTGAGGCTGGCCCTTTTCCAGAGGCAGATCGAAACCCATGAAGACTTTGTCCAGCGTTTGAGGGCAAAACTTTACCGTAATTAGTTTGATGATTTTGATTACATGCCGTATGAAAACTTTAACTATGAATTTTTCTTTCTCTTATTCATGGAAATCGAAATTTGTACCCAATGCACCTCTATTCCTATCATTATATTAAATGTTCTTTGCTTTATTTATCTTTAAAAGTAAATCATCAATCAATTAACAAATGGTATTTAGATTTTGCATAGAAAATATCAAACATTGAGTATTATTATGAATAAGAAAATGTTGATGTCAAAAGTAGAATAATGAATATGAAAATGACAAAGCAAGAGAGAAAATGGTTGAGTTTTACAAACCATTCTTTACCTTTTATTTTTTTGCTAAAAAAGGAAACAATATTTTTAAAACCGGATCGGCAACCAAACAGGAGAATCATTTAGATCGTGGGTCAGTGTGGTTCAACTAGGTTCAATCAGATTTGATGATATTTTGAAATTATTAGTATATTTTGAAAAAAAATAGAATTGATCTGATCATGTACAAATGGCAAAAAAAATTCTTAAGCATGGTGGTGGATTCACCTTCTTCTTCTTTCGAGGCCTATCTCGAAAGACAAACATATCTTTACCGTAAGTCCGTAACTAATTGAAGTTTCGTGGTCTTACTGTGTTGAAGATTTTGATTACATGTCTTGCTTATGAAAACTTTAACTAAATATTCATGGAACTTGAAATTTGTACCCAATGTATCTCTATTCCTATCATTATACTAAATGTTACTTGCTTTATTTATCTTCAATAGTAAATCATGAATCAAATAACGAATGGTATCTAGATTTTGCATAGAAAATATCAAACAAAATGTTGATGTCAAAAATGAAGAATGAATAAGAAAATGATAAAGCAAGAGAGAAAATGGCTGAGATTTACAAACCATTCTTTACTAAAAAAGTGAACACTATTTAGTACTAATACAACAACAAAAGGAATGAAATTAGTTTGTATTCGACCTTTGCTTTGCCACACAGATCATTGCCCTGGTTTATTTGAAACCAAATAGACCAAAACAAATCTCCGGTTTAATTTCAAGGGGTCTTATAACCCAACTTGGGGTTATTTTCCTTCGTATCGATTAAATTCGATTTTTTTTCACAGTATTTTCACAGTATTATCCGAAACTTGGACTAAACACCATGAAAGCTTATTGGAGAATGCTTGAGTTCAATAGATGATTCCAGTAACTAAAGAACAAACAAGGTATCGTCTGGGATTTCAAACCCATAAAAAACATCTTCAAAAGTCTATATCGATAGAACAGTGATCGAGTTCTACGCTGCAGCAAGTAAATGACCATCTTCGGTTACCTTGGCTTCACATTCCATCTCTTTGACTGCCCGAATAAGTCCCTGAGTAATCGCGTTAAGGTGCAAGCCCTTCTGCTTCATCTCCACAAACAACATCTCAGCTTTTTCCCAATCCAATGCTTTGAGGCAAAACGACTGTATCAGTTTGTTGTACTCATCAGCGTTAGGTTGGACGCCAAAACGATCCATTTCACTCAAAAGTTTCAGCGCTTCGTCATATTCTTCAATCTTGCAGTAGCCTCGGATGAGTGCGTGATATGTGACAGGACTAAGCTTCTTATGTTTCTGTTTCGCTTCTGCTAGTATCTCTTGAGCTTCGTTCATCAGCCCTCCTTTAGCATAACCACTGATGATGACAGTGTATGTGTACACGTCTGGTTTCAGTCCTCTACTCTCCATCAACTTTAAAACCTCTTTCGCTTCATCCAGATCTCCAGTTTTCGAACAAGCATGGACAATCAAATTGAAGACCGCATTCCCAGGAGCAGGCCCTTTAGAAATCATATCCAAAAGCAAAGCTTTAGCTTCTTTAACATTTCTCATCCTGCATAAACTATGGATAACATCAGAAAACGGTTTGATCCCATGTCGCCTAGCTTCTCCAGATAAATCACTCAACATCTCATGAGCAAACACAACAGTTCCATCATTCTTGCAGAGCGCACTAATCAGAGTAGCAACAGATTTAGGAGGCGGGAATTTCTCTTTTGTCTTTGCCAAATCATAAACCGAATAAGCCTCTTCAGCCTTGCCTTCTTTACAAAACCAAGTTATGATGTTACCAATCTGGTCTCCCTCTGGTAACACACCACTCTTAAGCATTTTCTCACACACAGAGCATGCCCATTCCATAAACGACCGCTTACAAAGCGCCTCCAATGTCAGATAATAAGTTTTCGCATTCGGAGTAAAGCCAAACTCTTCGGTTTTACTAAACACATCAAAAGCAGCTTTGGATTTACCAAGCTTCCCAAACAAAGCTATCAATTCGTTCAGTATCTCCAAATTCAAAACATAATTATCCTCCTTCTCACCAATCTCCTTAACCAAATCCCACAAAGCATAAGCATCTAATCTACGTGTATCACCAGAAATGGCTACAACAAGAGATTCTACAAGTGATGTAGTAACAGTAATCTCTTCTTTCTTAGTTGCCCACTTCAAAAACCTAATCAGATTCTTACATGAAATTCCTGGTGACTCAAACACTCTTACCACAAGATCTAAGTGTAAATCGACATTGAGTGCCTTAAGACCAAACTCCAAGGATTCTTCATCACTCCGTAACAAAGAGAGCACAGATTCTAACTTCTCGTCGTCAAATTGGTACACCTCATCAGCCTGAGAATCCACGACTTCTTCAACG
The DNA here is from genome assembly GCA_964056655.1 of Arabis hirsuta. NCBI lineage: Eukaryota > Viridiplantae > Streptophyta > Magnoliopsida > Brassicales > Brassicaceae > Arabis > Arabis hirsuta. The sequence goes on from OZ053301.1 coordinate 43,098,882, forward strand.
GATCCATCGCCAAAAGCTTCGATTGTAACAATCTCTGAATCTCCATCTTCACCAACACCAACAATGGCTTCTTCGGAAATACCATTTACACCAAAATCACTACTTTCGGAAAAACCCAGATCGGAAACACCCGATTCTTCATGGGTAAGCTCTGGAAAAATCGAGGAAGGAGAATCTGAATTTCGTGGGTTTTCATCGGTAGGGTTCGTGGAGAAGAACCTGAGATTTCGCGCAGAAGCATTTCCAGACGACTCGAGGAAAGAGAATCTGGAAAGTGAGGTTAGCGATGAAGACTGAGTCTTCTTCTTCGTGATTCGAGTAACGGCGAGATTACGAGACGCATTTTGCGATCTACAGAAAACGGATCTCCACATTTCTCCTTTCTTTCTCTCAGATTATCTAAACCCAAAACCCTAGTCTCTCTCTGAATCTTCACTCTTCAACATTAATGTAGTTAAGGAGATAACTGGAAGGGATAAATAAAAGGAGGACTTTTGTTGCAAAAAACAAGAAGTTTAATTTGGTTTGATCGACTCGGTTTCAAAAATAAACCCGGTTTAATAACTTTGGCCTCAAAACATTTGATCGAATTTAAGAAAAATATACAAAATTTGAGATTTTAAATATAGATAATCTTAAAAAAACATCGCAATTTTGCGTCGTAGTTATGCAATTTTTCGCAACTTCACCATAAGTTCCCAATCAGAGCACCAGGGGTGGAGCTACTCACAAGGTAGGGGGGTCACATGACCCCGACTAATTTTTTTTTTCTAATTTGTTTAGTGTTTTATTAAGTTATGTAATATTATTTGGTGTCAACTCCAATATTTGACCCCCTAATTTATTTTATTTTATTATTTGACCCCATTTATGAAAATATTCTCATAGCTATAGAATTAAACATCACGTATAAATATTATTTTTATTTATTATTATTATTCTCTTATGTGTCGATTAAAAACCGAAACAATCCTAACGGTTTCTATGTTTATTCAAACAAGTTAACTTGGCAAGCCACTCCGGCTTGTATGAAGCAATGACTTGTGCTATGACCAATCCAAGCAACACTCCAGGCCCATACCCTATTGCCACTCCTTTCCAGTTCAACACTTGTTCTTCCTCTTCTTCTTCATCTTCTTCCTCAGGCGGTTGTGTTGGTGGTGCATTAGTCTCGAAGCAGCTTTCCTCGAGAGGAAGACCACAAAGCCCTGCATTCCCTTCAAAGGAGGATTTAGATTGCCCGGTAATTTGTGCGCCTTGTGGTATTTCACCCTTGAGTTGGTTGTGAGACACGTTTATGAACGCCAAAAACGAGAGGGTCTTGAGTCCATTAGGAATAGTCCCTGAGAGTTGGTTTCCTGACAGGTCTAGCGACTCAAGCTCCGTAAGATTGGCCAGAGACAGAGGAATGTGGCATGTGAAGGCGTTGTTCGATAAGTTGAGCGCAATCAATGTTTTCAAAAAACCAATGGATTCAGGAATCCGTCCTTGAAGTTTGTTTCCAGAAAAATCAATGGTGCTATAGGAAGTAAAGACCTTCCCTTGCTCCATTGATAAACCTTTGTAATGTATGTCAATAGTATATGTGAAAGCAGAGTGAACCTCTTTGATTGCTTTGTTTATGTACATCATATACATACTCCCATCTTCTTCATTGATCTGGATCGAGGACGCTTTCCAATTCAAAAAGTAATTTGGTGGCAAGCTTCCAGAGAAGTTGTTGTCCGATATTTCAAATATGCGCAGCTCGGGGAACGCGAGGGGACCTTGATGAGGAGGAGAGATAGAACCATAGAATTTGTTTGAACGGATGATAAAGACTTTCAGATCCGGCAAAGCCTTGAGCCCGAAAGGAAATGTATCTGTAATCTTGTTGTGCTCAACGTTTAAAAACTCTAGAGAAGAACAATTAACAAGAGACTTTGGAAGCTTCCCAGTTAGTTGATTGTAGCCAACGTCAAGTGAGCGCAGCTCGGAACCAATATAGAACATGTCCGGGAGACTTCCTTCCAAACTGTTCTTCCGGAGAGTCAGTAACGTCAAGTTAGTCAGACATTGAGGAATTGGACCGGTGAAATTGTTGTAGGATAGGTCAAGAACGATGAGAGAGTTGCGGTTGCAAATTGAGAGAGGTATGTTTCCCGTGAAATTATTGTCCCCCGCAGAGAAGATGATGATAGAGAGTGGTAGATTAGGAAGTGCTCCTTCAAAACTGTTTGAGTCCAGATATAACATTTGCACTGATGAATTTACTAAAACTTCTGGCGAACCTTCCAAACCGTTAAGAGAATTGTTAAACAGATGCACTGCGTTCAAGGAAGGAAGCTTCCATAACCACGCAGGGACTTTTCCTTTGATTCGATTTCTGGATAAATTTATCCACATCAAGTTCTCAAGAAATTTTAAGATGTTTGGGAACTCAGTGATGTCGCATTCTGACAACAACAAGGCCTCCATGCTCAATGGGATTCCTGAATCTGAACTTAAACTTGTCGGGGATATACTATTACCGGATAGACTGAGGCCCGTCAAAGATTTGAAAGAGGAGAAGAAGCTTAAGTCAATTGGGTGGCTTATGTTTAGGAAAGAAAGGTCGAGAAAAATGAGGTTAATGAGCTTTGAGATAAGTTTTAGAATTTGTCCTTCAAATGGGTTATACGCAAGGGACAAGTACAGTAGCTTAGATGAAGAAGAGGAGTTGGGAACTTCAATGGGACCAGCTGTGAAATGGTTCTTTGTCAAAGCAAGAGATGACAAGAAAGGCATGGTGAAGAGAGAAGAAGGAATGCTTCCAAACAAGTGATTATAGGAAAGTCTTAAATACGAGAGCTTAGTTAGATTCTGTACAAGCGGGAAATTACCAGTGAGCTCGTTATCGCCAAGGTTCAAGTGGGTTAGCTGGCTTAGGTTACTAAATGAGGAAGGAATTTGACCTTGGAAGCCGTTAAAGGGAAGAGATAAAACCTCTAACCTGTTGAGATTGCCAAATCCGGAAGGGAGTGAAGAGGAGGTGAAATTGTTGTAAGAGAGATTGAGGTAACGAAGATGATCCAAACGGAAGAGGCTACTGTTGGACTTGAGAGTTCCTCTAAGGCAGTCCCTGAGTCGTAGCATCGTGACCGCACCGGTCGAGTTATCACACCAGATTCCATTGGAGGAGTCACTGTGATTGCAACTCCGGGTATCAAACTCGTTCTTGAACTCCGTAAAGGCTTGAATCTGGTGGGGACGACAAGCAACAAGACCATCGACAGGATTTTTCGCAAGAAAGATGCTTAAAGCAGAGACACAACAGAGCAAGAGTACCAAGAGAAAACGCAAAGGTAGACGTAAATCCGACATTAGGGTCGTCATAAAAACTTTTAAGTATGCAAAATATTCTTAAAGCAAAGAGATTGGTGTAAAGGTGGTTTGGCAATGAAGCTGCTGGAACTTCTCTTATAGTTACAGATAGGGATCTTCATTAAGTCTTGCTCTCTTGGATCTAGCGTATACTAAAACAAGTCTTCCCAGTGTAGGATCATCAAGTGAAATCCACGTTAGTTTATTTTTCTAACGTATAACTTGGATTGGGATATAAAAATCAGTTAGTAATTTCCCACGTACGTTCAAAGCTAGAGAAATCAACTTACAATAACGACAGGCACATTGGATACGTTTGTGGATTGGACAAAGATAACGTGACAAAGTGTGAAGTCTTTAAGTCTTGCCATTTTGGCAGTAGCGTTTACTTAAAAAGTATTGAGGTCACTGAAAAGTCCTCCTAGAGACCAAAAAAAGAAAGTCTAAAAGTAGAACGAGATCATGAAGTGAAAACCACGTCAGTTAGTTTTTCTAACGTATAACTTGGGATGGAATATAACATTAGTTTGAAATTTCCCACATATATACATTAAAAACGACAGAAATCAACTTTAGCATAAACGATAAAAGACGCATTAGATACGTTTGTGGGATTGGAAAAGTAAGTTTGTTGGAGAACTGGCAAAATGATCACGTTACGGTTAAGCTTACAAAAGATCATTAAACCAGAGTATATATATATATGAGGTGTTTGCCCAAAACAAGAAGCCAGTAAAGGAAACTGATTCGGTAGGCTCTTTAGAGAGCTTAGACGCAGTCTTCTTCAAGGAAGATAGATATCAAAGCAAAGAAAGGAACTAACACAGATGGGCTTATTTAGCGGCTTCAAGAGCAGAAGCTCCCGAGATAATCTCTGTTGTGATAGAAGCTTGACAAGTCCTGTTGTAAGTAAGGGTGAGACGGTCAAGCATTTCTCCTGCGTTTCTGCTTGAGCTGTCCATAGCAGACATTCTAGCTCCCATCTCACTACACGCGTTCTCCAGCACCGCATTGAACATTACCTAAATAGGGTTTATGTAAACACAAAATATTAATCCTTATGTTTCTTTCAATGTTGACACACCATAAAAATCAATTTGCTATGGTCTTGGTTTACTTACACAAGAGAATTGGAACTCGGCCAGATTCTGCAGTATTTTTCCCTCTGTTTCACCACCTTCAAGTAAAGAGCCCTAGCTTGCTCCATGAGCAAAATCTATAGTATCTTGATAACTATTATCGTCAAACCCAAATCTGTTAGAAAAAAAAAGATAACTATACCTTAAGCTAAGCTGGCCAGAGATTACATTGCCTTCTCAAGTATCTCTCATGTGCAACTTCTCTCACAGACATTTCGTCGAACACTTTTAATGCATCACTCAAGATTTCCACTTTAAGAAGAATATCGTTGATCAAGATACTGTAAAAACCCATTTAACATCAAACCCAGAAAGCCCCTTTAGCTTTCTCGAAACTGCTTCTTCTTCGTCGTACTTGCGGTTGCAATCGATTCAGCTCGACGGCGTCGGAGCGAGCACAAGCCAAACTTGCTAGTGTTAGAGCGTTTTTGATTTTACAATAGGAAAGCGAACCGGTTTATACTTGCTCCGGTTTCATCCGGTTCAATTAGATGACCAATTCATTACAATCAACGGTTAAGGTGAGAGGATTAAGAAAAATATGAACGTTATTAAGCAACGGTAACTTTGTCTTTCTCTTATATTACCGGATTAAAATAGTTTCTAGATCCGCCACTGCAGAGGACATTACAAAACCATTACTGATCTCAGTTTAATATATGGTTCAACCAAAGCAAATGAGTACCTAAGTCAAACCAAACCAAATCTAAATCATACAATCGCCAATTGCAATCTCACCTAACCGGTTCTCAACCGAAGCAACCTCAAGGAGCTAAACACCAAAGAGAGCACTTGCAACGAAACCAACATCAACAACAACACCGCCGCAAAAAACGCAAGAATCTGCCAAGAACCATAAACATAAACCTCAACAAATCTCCCAATCTTCACTTTCCACCGTCCGGTATAATACCGGTTAACATCCTCAATAGTCTGATCCAAGAAGCCAACTTTGGTCAACCTCACAGATTTGCTCATACCATTCCACATCTCTGCAGCTTCTGAATCACTCTTGAGACGGCTCACAAGAACTCCTTCTTCTCTAAGCAACCTAACGTCTTCTTCCGAATCGATGATTCCGTTTATTAGCTCTGTGTAACGAGTGAACACTAAAGGCCCTGAATTGTTTGAAGCTTCGTATGCAACGAGGTTTCGAAGAACCGTTTCTGTGTTGATGTCTAGGTTTATTACAGGGAGGTGAAACTGACCAGAGTCTGAATCGAATGCCACGGTCGAAACGTTACCGTTTGTTGTTGGTTTGAATCGAACTCCGGCTTTGTGGAGATCGGAGACTGATGGGATTGTGAGTTCTTCTACGAGAGGAGGCTTTTCGATGTCTGATGATGATGATTCTTGTCCTCTTGTTGTTGTTGTTGCTTCGTTTTCTTGTCTTGTGAAGAGATAATCAGCTGAGAGTTTCAGAGTGATGAATCCGGGAAGATTCGATATGATTCTCCATGGAAATCTCAAGATTAAATCCCCAAGTCTAGATGAGAAAACCCTTTTGAATTGAAGCTTGATCTCTTGCAGAAACCTACTCGCTCTGTTTCCGCCATTGTCGTCTGCTTTGTTTTCTTCTTCTTCGAGCTCTTCTTCGATTCTCGGAACGATCATTTGATACAAGAAATCTAAGATATGATTATACTCATGAAACCGAGCCTTCAAAATCTCGTCATCTTCGAATTTGATGACTAGAGGAGAGAGATCTCTGCATAGTCCGGTAAGAACAGAGACCAACAGATCATCAGCTGATTCCGTCGATGATTCGAGCTGAAACTCGAGTGTTTTCCTCAAAACAAAAAGAGGGATTTGGTTCTCAATCATCATTATATCTCTAAGAATCTCGTTATGTCCAACTCTGTTAATCAAAGTCTCGATCTTTCTGAAATTGTAAAACTTTAGAAACTCGATCAAGAAGGACGAATCTACCGCCATTATCCACAACAGAGTCTCACCGTTAAACCCGATATACTTATGATAACAAGCTCGAATCTTGATCTCCATGGATTGTAACTTCTCGACAAGATCATGAAACCTGAAAGATTTAGATTGATTTCGAGATTTTCTGGCGATCATGAGTTTATACCTCTCCATTTCGTGAAGCTCTGGTTTAAGACAGTGATAAGGTCCGATCGAAACACGGTGAGGTGTGTATGAATCTGGATGGCTACACATTAACGCTTTAGGAACATCGAAAATGCTGACTGTGACTTGTTCGAGATCGTGTTCTTCGAGCTCTGCATCGAGAGATATTCGAACATTGATGACCCATCGAGCTTCGTCAAAGCTATGTTGTTCAGTTGATTTTTTAGGCAGCAACATGATCTCAGTTTTAGAAGAAAAACAAGATCTTCAATCGAATCTTTCTTCTTCTTTTAATTAATCTTAGAGTAGCAGAAGAAGAAGAAGAAGAAACAGCTTTGTTTTTTCTTGGCAGTTATAGTTTTGTTTCAATTGTATTAAACGGTCTTTACTCTGTTTCAATTGTATTAAACGGTCTTTAGTTCCATCTTTGTTGTTGTAATAAAGCGTCAGTTTCGATTAATTATAATCAGTAACATATAGTATTCGGATTAGAATCCAATGCAGTGATCATACAAGTACAAAGTAATTCATTTATTCAAAGTTTCAAACATTCAAAATGTGGGCCTTGCACACAACAAACATCAATACAAAAGTAAAATAAATACATTGATAGATATTACCACTTACCATTTTCCTTTCAATGAAGCTGATTTGGCTGTGTTCCAGAACAAGAACTCTCCCCGAATCGACCGATTTGCTACACTTGGCCACATTTGCACCAACTTGCTCGATGTTCTCATTCAATTTGATGTATGGTGTCTACACCGCCAAGGATTATGCTGATATTCTAGAGTTTCTTGTTGAACGGTGGAACGTAGAGACACACATGGCTCAGGTAAATTACCTCCATGAAACTTCTATTTCTTTTCAGTATTACACTTGTGATGAAACCTCCCAATCAATTGTTGATAAAGAACAATACTTAGAACAAGAACACAATAATTTATATAGAAGCAAATTAAATATATGAAACAAACAACAAGGAAATGGGAGAGTGGTAATAATTAGGAAGCCATTCACCATTATTTGCATAAACACAATAATTAAAGAATAAAATACTTAATCTTCTTGTCCTTAATCATCCTCATCGCTTCAATGTTGGCTTCTGTTCTGTTTTCAATCAACAGACACATATCTATCTGCGCCTCCTTAGAATTCTCATATTTCTTCAGCAGGCCAGCGAGCTTCTTCGAATACTCAATGGCTTTTTCCCCTGCATTGGCACCCGCTCCGGACGAGTATGTAGGATTTGATGAGGCTGCTAGGACCGTTAAGGCAACAACAGGGATAAACACAGCCCCGATCACACCAATCGTCACTCTCCTCCCTATCTTTGCACGCTTCTGCTTCTTCTTGAGCACTACTTCCAGCTCACGGATCTTGACTAGAAGCATAACATGTTCCTTGTAGACAGACTCGTACTGAGTCTCGAACTCGTCCGTGCACTTGTTCATCTTGAATAAATTCAAGGTCTTGGTGGTATTCTCAAAATAGAGAGGAACCAAAGACGCTAGTTCTTCGTTCTCTGACACATGTTCTCTGTTTTCAGTAATGAACGTGGACACATCTTGGCTTTGGTCAACCAGACCTTTGCAGACCTCGTTGACTTCAACCAGAACCTTGCAGATCTCATAGACTGAGCCTAGGGATGAATCCTTAGTCTTGCCTCCTTGACCCGCCATTCAATCTACCTCAACTTGGATAAGAATAAGAATCTTGCTCAAGACTAGAGAATGTTGTGTCTCTGATCTACAAGTATTAGCTAGCTACTGGATAGTTACAATTATATATAGCAACAAAATCAAAAGTCAGTCAACTTGGAAAAAGATATCGATCTTGTCGCGACTCATAATGTGGAGAAGAAAATTCAATATTGGTACATCAGAGCCGTGCCTAGCCATTCGGGGTCTCGATGCGATATGAAAATATCAAATGAGAAAAAAAAAAATCAAAAAATCTGAAATAGAAAATTTATAAGGGATAGTTATAAAAATATCATTTTGGTGTGCCCATTTTCAAAAATAATTATTATGAGTTATCTATTTTTAAAAATGCCACTAATTAAAGATTTTAAATCCTAAATCTTAAAATTTTAAGCAGTTTTGACTCCAAACAAACTCCAAACCCTCAAAACTAAACCCTAATACAACATAACTAACTCAAATATAATATTGAATAAATGATTTTAAAAAGTGGCATTATTTAAAAGATTTTGAAAAATAGCATTTTTAATAAGTGGCATTTCAAAATTAACATTTTCCAAAAAAATTCAGCTTATAATAATTTAAGTATTTAAAATATAAAATATGGATATGATACAATTTAATCCAAATCAATTTATAAACTATTATAATCAAAAATTAAAATTAAAATAAAAAATATATATACAAAATTTATCAATTGAATTACTAATTATATAAAATTTTGGGGCCCTAAAATTATTGATGTGAAATTGGAGCCTAGGCAAATTCCTTATTTTCATGGCCTAAAGCACCGCCGTGGGTACACGGTTATAAGTGTACTTAAACCAATAGTCAAGTCAAGCATGTAAATGTGTGGCAAAGAATCAATCTTATTGCCACTTCGATTTAGTGTTGTGGTCCTATGTTTGTTTCTTGCTTAATGAAAGCTTAAAACGTGAACCCAACTTGGCCCAATGGGCCTTACAGTATTTTTTTGTTCTGAACAAAGAAAAGCAAAAAACACTAGCCGTTACACAACACGTAACTCTGTTCCGTGATCTGCCTCCTCTCGTAGAAGAACCGTTTCTGTGTTGATGTCTAGGTTTATTACAGGGAGGTGAAACTGACCAGAGACTGAATCGAATGCCACGGTCGAAACGTTACCGTTTGTTGTTGGTTTGAATCGAACTCCGGCTTTGTGGAGATCGGAGACTGATGGGATTGTGAGTTCTTCTACGAGAGGAGGCTTTTCGATGTCTGATGATGATGATTCTTGTCCTCTTGTTGTTGTTGTTGCTTCGTTTTCTTGTCTTGTGAAGAGATAATCATCTGAGAGTTTCAGAGTGATGAATCCGGGAAGATTCGATATGATTCTCCATGGAAATCTCAAGATTAAATCCCCAAGTCTAGATGAGAAAACCCTTTTGAATTGAAGCTTGATCTCTTGCAGAAACCTACTCGCTCTGTTTCCGCCATTGTCGTCTGCTTTGTTTTCTTCTTCTTCGAGCTCTTCTTCGATTCTCGGAACGATCATTTGATACAAGAAATCTAAGATATGATTATACTCATGAAACCGAGCCTTCAAAATCTCGTCATCTTCGAATTTGATGACTAATGGAGAGAGATCTCTGCATAGTCCGGTAAGAACAGAGACCAACAGATCATCAGCTGATTCCGTGGTCGATTCGAGGTGAAACTCGAGTGTTTTCCTCAAAACAAAAAGAGGGATTTGGTTCTCAATCATCATTATATCTCTAAGAATCTCGTTATGTCCAACTCTGTTAATCAAAGTCTCGATCTTTCTGAAATTGTAAAACTTTAGAAACTCGATCAAGAACGACGAATCTACCGCCATTATCCACAACAGATTCTCGCCGTTAAACCCGATATATTTATGATAACAAGCTCGAATCTTGATCTCCAGTGGTTGTAACTTCTCGACAAGATCATGAAACCTGAAAGATTTAGATTGATTTCGAAATTTTCTGGCGATCATGAGTTTATACCTCTCCATTTCGTGAAGCTCTGGTTTAAGACAGTGATAAGGTCCGATCAAAACACGGTGAGGTGTGTATGAATCTGGATGGCTACACATTAACGCTTTAGGAACATCGAAAATGCTTACTGTGACTTGTTTGAGATCGTGTTCTTCGAGCTCTGCATCGAAAGATATTCGAACATTGATGACCCATCGAGCTTCGTCAAAGCTATGTTGCTCAGTTGGTTTCTTAGGCAGCAACATGATCTTTAATGTTAGAAGCAAAACAAGATCTTCAATCGAATCTTTCTTCTTTATTCAACATGAGAGTAACAGAAGAAGAAGAAACAGCTTTGTTTCTTGTTTTTTGGCAGTTATAATTGCATCTAGACTTTACTCTGTTACAATTGTATTGAAATGGTCTTTAATTTTAATCAGTAACATATAGTATTCGGATTTGAATCCAGTCCAGTGATCATACAAATACAAAGTAACTCATTATTCAAACATTTAAAAGATGGGTCTTGCACACAAGAAACACAGTATAAAAGACGCACAACAAACACCAATATAAAGTAAAATAAATACATTGATAATTATCACTCACAGATTTCCTTTCCTTTCATTATAACTGATTGGCTCTGTGTTCCAGAACACGAACTCTCCCCGAAGCGACCACTTTGATACACTTAGCCACATTTGCACCAACTTGCTCGATTTTCTCAGCAAACACTTCAACTTTCTTAATGAGTTCTTGCATCACAAATTTCACGGCCTCCTCTTCTCTTTTCTCCATAGCAACCTCCACAGTGTTCAAAATCGACGATATCCTTGTTATTAGCGTCTCGACTAGGTTCTTGACCGTCTTCATCGCTTCGATGTTGACTTCCGTCTTGTTTTCCATCAATAGCAACAAATCATTCTGTGCCTCGAAAGCCTTCTCATAGTCCTTCAACATATGATTGACCCATATCCCGGCACTTTGAATCAGTATGTTCAATCCAGTCGCAACCAAACCCCCCACCGGATGTGGAACTACCATAAAAAACATCGATAAGGCCATAAGAGAGGAAATCGCAGTCGCGAAAACAATATTCCCTAATCTCCTCCATTTCTTTGCATTCTTATGCTTCTTCTCGAATATTACTTGCAGCTCACGGATCTTGTCTAAAAGCTTAACCTGCTCCTCGTAGACAGAGGCGTACTGAGTCGCGAAGTCTTCACCAAAAGGATCTTCCATAGCTTGAATCTTGTTCAGCTTCTCTAACGTTTTCGCGTACTTCTTCTTGTTTCCTCCAAAATCCGTGTCCAGCGACTCTGTTTCAGACTCTTTGATCGCAACTCGAATGAGAAGCTGGATGATATCTGCTTTCTCGACGCCTTTCTCCACGGCATTGAATAGATTCAAAATCTTGGTGGTACTCTCAGAATAGAGATCAACCAAAGACTTTAGGTCTTCGTTCTTCGACACATCTTCTTTGCTATCATTGTCAATAATGATCTTGACCACATCTTGGTTTAGTTCAACAACAAACTCACAGACCTCAATGAGTGAGTCTATGGATAAAGTTCCAGTCTTGCCTCCTCGACTGGTGATCGATCTGATCAATTTGCTGGTTCGTTGGTGAAGCGAAGAATCAAAGGATTTGAGCTCAGGATCTTCTTGACAAGCGGATATGTAACAACTCAGGCTTTCTTCGTATTTCGGCACATTACCTGTTAGGAAAAGTTTAGCCCGTGAAGTGCTGGTTCCGGTCTTCTCTGGACTCAGGTAAGCTATGTTTTTCAGTAGGTCAGAGAATAAAAACGCCGTTGTCATTATTCTGAAGCTAATCTCGAAAGGAGAAAAAAACACAAATTCAAGAAAATTTAAGGCAAAGATTTAAGACACTTTTGGATACACCTGTTGAGACACAGAGTAAAAGAGTATAATATCACAAGATTGTGATAAAGGATTTTCTCTTGTGTATTAGAGAACTCAATAAACGAAAGATGGACTTTTTTGTTAATATAAAATTTATTGTTTTACATTATGATTCATGACAACACTTAAATAGAAAACCGTAGACACAAGTGGAGGAGACTTGTGTATTATCAGCAAAAAAAAATGTGGAGAGTTGTGTATTATAAAAAAAATGAAGACGTGGAGAGTTGTGTGTCTATTCATCCTTTAGACTTTCAAACGAAACACCACAACCTAATCTATAAGTCACGACTCTTTAACATAATTTAAACTCAAGAACAAGTCTCTATCTCTCTCTGTCAATGTATGAATAAATTAAAGTCAATATGGAGCAAAAACTATGAGGAAATTAACTTGGAAACTACGATTATAATTATATTAAGTATAGTTGAATGCATAATTGTAAAATATAAATACAACTTGTAGTTGTTGTAAAAGAAATCCAGCTATATTGATGAGTCTGTAGTTCTTTGAATTTTTTTTTTATGTTTGCGTGCTTGTTTTTTTTTTTTATATGCTTATATAACTTTGAAACGGTAAAATATAGAAAAAAAATGTTTACACTCAAAATATAAAATATGACACAATGTCTCTATTAAAAACATCTCTGCATTTTCTCAACCTGTTCTTGGATAGCTTAATTTAGTTATTGTTGTCACAATTTAACATTAGTATATAAGGCTAGATTCCGAAAAATCTTTCGAGTTGCTTGTTCCTATAGCTAAAAGCGTTGTTCTTTTGTTTCTAGTGTGACCCTATTAAAGATTCAACGGTAATTAGTAACATACCAAAACATATGGACATTCCACAAGAAAACCAATAACAAGTAAAAAAGACTTGACTGTAAGTGGGCTAGTCGTCTAGTTCTCCTTTCTTTGGATTCCAAACAATAGATTTCACTGGATTTACCACCACTCATAAGATGCTTACCATTTCGGAGAGCATGCAACTGTGAGAATCCAATTCTTGTGCCCTAAAAAGATTAGTAGGAATCTACATAGGGAAATAAATGCAGAATGGTGGTGAGAGAATTTGTAACCCTTGAAAGTAAACAATGGAGTTTCAGTGTTGAGATCCCAAAACTATTCTAAACGATCATAATCCAAATGTTCTTATTTTGTAACATAACTCTAACCAAACAACGACCTCCAGAAGAAGAAACAGCTTTGTTTTTGGCAGTTACAATTTCATCTACACTTTACTCTGTTTTAATTGTATTAAAACGGTCAGTTTCGATTAATTTTGTCAAGAAACCTAGATATGTGTAAAGAGTTTCTAATTCATTAAGTTGTTATTCTTGTGAAGGCTTAGTCTTATATACACACGTAGAAACCTAGATACAAATATGTAAATAACTAAACAAATACAATATTCGGATTTGAATCAAATGCAGTGATCATACAAGCACAAAGTAACTCATTATTCAAAGTTTCAAACATTCAAATATGGGTCTTGCACGCAACAAACATCAATATAAAAGTACAACAAATACATTGATAGTTCCACTTTCCTTTCAATGAAGCTGATTGCCTATGTGTTCCAGAACAAGATCTCTCCCCGAAACGACCGATTTGCTACACTTAGCCACATTTTCACCAACTTCCTCGATTCTCTCAGCAAACCCTTCAACATTCTTAATGATTTCTTGCATCACAAGTCTCACGGCCTCCTCTTCTCTTTTCTCCACGGCAACCTCCTCAGTCTCCAGAATCGACGACATCCTTGTTATTAGCGCGTCGACTAGGCCTTTTATCGTCTCCATCTCTTCGATGTTGACTTTTGTACCGTGTCCCGTCAATAGAGACAAATCTTTCCGTGTCTTCAAAGCCTTCTCATAGTCCTTCAACATCTCAGTGAGCTTCGTCGTCATCTCAATAACCCTTGACAATAACTCATTGACCTGTGTCAACACAGCACCATGCGAATGCGTCATATCAGCCCCAAACGTATGCCCCCCCGCCCCATGCCCCACCCCATGTAAGCCTATTATCGATAAGACGATACGAGAGAGTAACGTAGCCATGAGAAAAGCAAGCCCCACTCCCCTCCAAATCTTTGCATTCTTAAGCTTCTTCTCGAGCATTACTTGCAGCTCACGGATCTCGACCAAAAGCATAACCTGCTCCTGGTAGACAGACTCGTACTGAGTCTGGAACTCGTCACCGAAAGGATCTTCCATAGCCTTAACCTTCTTCAGCTTCTCTAATGTTTCCGCGTACTTGTTCTTCTTGTGTCCTTCAAAATCCGTGTCCAGCGAGAACCGGTTCTGAAAATGTATGGGCCACAGGCAAAAAAGTTTTTAGGAAAAGCTAAATTTTTTTATTATGTCAAATGTAATAGCTAAGATTCGAACATAGCAACTGATGGACATGCTTTCGGAACATTACCACTGCAGTAAAAGCTCTTTTTAACCAACTGTTTGGTTCGTTTGGGCTCAGGGTCGGGCCTGCCAGCGATTCTGTTTCAAGCCGTTCGATTGCAACTCGAATGAGACGCTGATTGATTTTTGCTTTCTCGACGCATTTCTCCACGGTATTGAAAAAATTCAAGGTCTCGTCGGTACTCTTTAAATACTGATCAACGAAAGGCTTTAGTTTTTTTTTCTTCAACACATCTTCAGTAATGATCTTGACCACAGCTTCGCTTTGGGAACGAAGAATCTTGCAGACCTCATTGATTGAGTCTAGGGATGAAGATTCAGTCTTGCCTCCTTGACCCGCCATTGATATTATAGAGGAGCTAATATGGAAAGGAAAACCAAAAAAAAAAAAAAAAGATAGGCAAAGATTTGAGACAGTATTGCATACACCAAGTTTAAAGTTAGCATCATAAAAATTAGAACTTGTTAAGATTTATTTAATCCCATGGTGCGAATATAACATAGTAATACTTACAAGCAAGGTCCAAGAGATGATAACACATATCAAGATGAGATTGGGTTGAAGAAATAGAAATTTATTTCAACTTAGATAAGAATCTTGCTCAAGACAAGAGAATTAAGGTACTGGATAGTGGATAGTGGACATATAGCAACAGTCAGTCAAGCATGAAAGTAAAATTTAACGCGTATCAGAAAATTCAACGCGGTTACGTTATTAACTACAGGCCAAAGGGGTAGCACTGGTGGGGTACATTACAATCATACAAAGAATCTTGTAAATGTGTGGCAAAGAATCAATCTTGTTGCCACTTTGGTTTAGAAGCAGCACAAGAGCTTGAATCGAATCATCAAAAAAAGAAATTGTTTTTGGCAGTTATAATTTCATCTACACTTTACGTTTCAATTATATCAAAACGGTCTTTAGTTTTAGGCAACATCATGATCTTAAATTTTCGAAGCAAAACGAGATCTTGAATCGAATCTTTCTTCTTCTTTGGATGTTAGAGTAACAGGAGAAGAAGAAGAAATAAGACACAGCTTTGTTTTGGGCAGTTATAACTTTACTCTGTTTCAATTGTATTAAAACGCTCTTAAAGTTTCGTTTCGTTTTGTTGTGTTAATAAAACGGTCAGTTTCGATTAATTTTTATCAGTAACAACATTATATAATATTCGGATTTGAATCAAATGCAGTGATCATACAAGTACAAAAGTAACCCATTATTCAAACAATAAAAAATACATGGATCTTGCACACAACAAACATCAATATCACTTATACCACTTTTATTTCAATGAAGCTGAATTGGTCATGTGTTTAAGAACAAGAACTCTCCCCGAAACGACCGAGTTGCTACACTCAGCCACATGTGCACCAACTTGCTCGATTTTCTCAGTAAACTCTTCAACATTCTTACTGATTTCCTGCATCACAAGTTTCACGGCCTCCTCTTCTCTTTTCTCCACGGCAACCTCCACAGTCTCCAAAATCAACGAGATACTTGTTATTAGCGCGTCGACTAGGCTCTTTACCGTCTCCACCGCTCCGATGTTGACTTTCGTACTGTTTTCCATCGATTGAAACAAATCAATCTGTGTCTTCAAAGCCTTCCCATAGTCCTTCAACATCATAATGACACATGTCCCTGCAGTGGAAATACATGGGATCATTGCCATCGCAACCGCTGCCACCACCGGAGATGCGAGTAATGCAGTCGCGAAAACAGAGAGTAATACAGTCGCGAAAACAATATTCCCCAACCTCCTCCATTTCGTTAGTTTCCTATGCTTCTTCTCAAGCACTAGCTGCACTTCTTGCAGCTCACGGAACTTGCCTAAAAGCATAACCTGCTCCTTGTAGACAGATTCGTATTGCTTCGTGAACTCGACACCAAAAGGATCTCCCATAGCTTTAACCTTATTCAGCTCCTTTAACGTTTCCGCGTACTTGTCCTTCTTCTTGTTACCTCCAAAATCCGACTCTGTTTCAAACTGTTTGATCGCAACTCGAATGATAAGCTGGCTCATTTTTGCTTTCCCGACGCATTTCTTCACGGTATTGAATAGATTCAAAGTCTTGGTGGTACTCTCAAAATAGAGATCAACCAAAGACTTTAGTTCTTTGTTCTTGGATAAATCATAGTCGTTGTCAATAATGATCTTGGCCACATCTTGGCTTAGGTCAACTAGAAAACCGCTGACCTCGATGAGTGAGTCTAGAGTTAAATTTCCAGTCTTGCCTCCTCGACCGGCGAGCGAGCCGATCAATTTTATGGTTCGTTGTTGAAGCGAAGAATCAAAGGATTTGAGCACAGGATCTTCTTGACAAGCGGATATGTAACAACTCAAGCTTTCTTCGTATTTCGGCAGCTTAGAACTCAGGATTAGTTCAGAGAATGATTCAACTAACGCCATTGATATGATACTGGAGCTAATCTGGAAAGGAACAAAAAAATAGAATCAAGAAAAATTTAAAGGAAAAGATTTAAGAAAGTTTTGCAAAGTTTCAAAAAAAAAAAAGAAAAAAAGTTTTGCATACACCAACATTCACTGAAAATTAGGAGCTTAAAGGTACATCAGTTAAGATTAATTTAAACCCGTAAATATAACCTAGAAATATTATACATAAAAGAGAAAATGACTTCAACTTGGATAAGAATCTTGCTCAAGATCAGAGATTACTTCCGTCTCTGAATCTCTTTCTCTCTCTCTCTCTCTCTCTCTCTCTCTCTCTCTCTCTCTCTCTCTCTCTCTCTCTCTCTCTCCCTCTACATATATATATATATGGGAATAATCAACATGGAGCAGAAACTAGGAGGAATCATCTTGGAAACTACGAGGAATCAATCTTGGAAACTAGGAGGAAAAACAGCCGATTTTAATGTGGATCAGAAAATGCAATGTGGTTGGATTATAACATTAAATCACAAGTCAAGTCAACCTTGTAAGTGTCGGGGAATTAATCAATCTTGTTGCCACAGTTGTTTAGAAGCAGCACAAGGTCTTCAATCGATACTTTCTTCTTGTTTCAATCTGAGAGTAACAAGAGGAAACAAATTTGTTTTTGGCATTATAATTTCACTACACTTTACTCTGTTTCATTTGTATTAAAACGGTCTTTGTTGTTGTAATAAAACGTTCTGTTTCGATTTACTTGTGGTAAGGTAATAAAATCCTCCTATGTACTGATTCTTGATTTTTATCAGTACAGGATAAAAAATAAAAAAAATACTTGTCACGGACAAACGTAAGCCCAACGTGGCCCATTGGGCCTTAAAGTCTTGATCTGAACAAAGAAAAGGCGAAAACACTAGCCGTTACACAACACATAACTCTGTTCGTGATCTGTCTCTTTCGCTTCAGCAAACCCCAACGGTCATATTTTGGAAATTTCCGACCGTTTGAATCTCTCTTTCACTTCTCTACATAAACCTCAAATCAAACTCACCACAATAATCACAATTCACAAGCTACTTTCTTCTTCATCTCGATCACAAAAATCCAATTTTTTCTACAAACCCAAATCAGAAAAAAGAGTCCATAATCATCAATCATGGGTTTAATTCCTCAACCACAACAATCAATTGAAGAATCTCATTACTATACCCATAAATTCTTCCTCTTCTCGAACTACATCCTCCTCGGTGCATCCTCGAGTTGCATCTTCCTCACACTTTCTCTCCGTCTAATCCCTTCGCTATGCGGTTTCTTCCTCATCCTCCTCCACGCCACCACAATCGCAGCCGCAGTCTCCGGTTGTGCAGCTGCATCCTACGGTAAGAACCGGTGGTACGCAGCACACATGATTGCAACCGTTCTCACTGCTATTTTCCAAGGATCAGTCTCTGTTCTCATCTTCACCAACACTTCGAATTTCCTTGCGAGTCTTAACTCTTATGTTCGTGAAAAAGAAGCGTCTATGATCTTGAAGTTAGCTGGTGGGCTCTGTGTTGCGATCTTTTGCCTTGAGTGGATCGTTCTTGTTCTTGCTTTCTTCTTGAAGTACTATGCTTATGTTGATGGTAGTGGTAGCAATAATGGAGTTGCTATGAAGAGGACTGGTAAGGTTCAGAGTGATGAGACTTTCAAAGATTCCCCATGGGCGTTGCAAGTTTGAAAAAATTTAATTTCTTTGTAATGATTTCGATTAAGGGGAGAGTTTTTTGTATCAAATGTTAGTTTGATCTGTTTTTCAGGGTTTTGTATCTGGGTATTGAAGAATTGTAGTGGTCGATTACTGTGTTGATGATTCTGTTACTTAAGAAAACTTTAATTAATTATTCATGGCACCTCTATTCCTATCATTAAATTAACTGTCATTTTCAAACTGTAAATCATGAATAAATTTAAAAAATGGCATTTAGATTTTGCATAGAATAGTACTGTCAAACATTGAATAAACAAGCAAGAGATAAAATGGTTGAGTTTTACAAACCATTCCTTACTAAAAAGTGAACATTATTTAGTACTGATACAACAAAAAGAGAATCAAAAAAGAAAAGTAAAGTCTTTAAGTCTTGTTCTTGGTAACCAGACATTATCACTACTAACACTCAAACATCTTTTTTTGGTCTTGACTGATTCAAACAAGAACCATAACCTAACCACATATCTACAATGTTCCGTATAAAAACAAAACACATTCAAATGGACTTTCGTGGTCTTAATTAAACTGGTCCCTTCATGGATGAGATGTTGGTGACGAACTTTATGGCTTACTTGGGATATAATTTGAAAGAGAACTGTGTAGTAAACTTCTTAAGCCCTGATCTCTCGACCAAAAATCCAGCTGAATGGAATGTTTTTGGCTGCTTCTTTGGCTCTTCCTTGAGCTCTCTCTTCAATTCTGCGGATTCTTGCAGGTAGTCCGCAGACAAAGTCCTGTTAAAGGCAATGATAGATTCATAATTCAAGTACAGGTCCGCGAACAGATCTTCAAATAAACAAAACAGACCAAGAAGTCTAGCTAACATAGTAAGAGATTCTAAGAAGTAGTCGTAAACTTGGAGGTTTTATAACAAGTTGAATACTGAAAAGAAATAGAAGTATCATGGAGGTGATTTACCTGAGCCCTGTGTCCTTCACTAGAAAGGCCTGACAAAGTCTCTACGTTCCACCGTTCAACAAGAAACTCCAGAATATCAGCATAGTCCTTGGCGGTGTAGACACCGAGCCTCTGGGCAACGGTTGAGAAGTGCTCAAACAGGTTATCATCTTGCCCATCATACATTAAATGTGCAGGCATTGAGATCTTTTTCTTCATCATATCAGCCAATCCTAAGATCGTACCATCAGGGTCAATTTCAAAGAGCTTCTCTACAATCTTGGTGTAAGCAGTCTCATGGCGCTTCTCATCAGCAGCAATGGTCCCACATATCTGCGCAAGTTTCAAATCTCCACGATCTTTCGCCAGTCTGGCAGTATTTCCATGGGAGATGAAGGTAGCTCTTTCTTGAAAGGAAGTGTAGATGAAACCCAAGTAAGGGTTGTTTTCAGTTTTTGGATCCTAAGAAGATAAGACAATCAATCAACCATATATGGGAAATTGAGAATATAAACTTTACAAATAAAAGGAAAATCGTAAACATATCTAAAGTGGCACCTAAGAGGAATCGCTTAAACACTATCTTGAAATATAAACTATGCGTATATTAGAGATTTGTCACTATGGAGACTAACTTTACCTAGAAGTGACAACATAAGTTCCAACACAAGTAAAATTTGATGCATAAGTTTATGATTGCAAATTTCAGAGGATGAGGGTTTATGAAAATCTTCAAGCGAAAGTTATCAGAGGAACTTACCATTCCAGATCCAATCAGGTACTGAATAGTCTTCTCAATCTGCCTCATGTCTACTCGACCAGACAAATAAAGATACTTATTAAGAAGATCCCCATGCCTATTCTCTTCAGCAGTCCAAGCTCTCGTCCATATCGCCCAAGGAGTAGGACTTGCTCCCGTCTCATCTCTAACTCCATCCAACGTGTTCAACATCGTCTGATAGGTCGGAAGCGCTTCTTCAGTGATCATATCCCCAACAAGCACCACAAAATAGTCATCAGGAAGTTCCTTACACCTTTCCCTTAACTCCTTAACTTGGTCATAGAACCCTTCTGACTCAGCTTCTGGGAGAAAATCGGTCGGCTGCCATGACTTCTCAACAGGTTTTAAGTAAGTCAAGAGGGTTTCATCAGCCCATCCTTCCAAGGACTTGAAAATCTCCAACTTTTGCGGTGCCATTGAATGTTTCACTTGGACATGAACCTCTCGAGGAGGGATATACAGTTTCTTTCCGTTTGTAACCTCTCTGTATTTAAACCAAATCAAAGTTTCTACATTCAAATGGACTTAAGCGAGTGATCAAAGCAAGCTACTACACAGCACTAATAGGCTTTACTAAATCTGTTCTCCTCAATGCATCATAAATAACAGAGATTGAAATTGAGATTGCACTGGATCAACACTCAATCGAAATACCCAGATCAGGAAACAATCGAAACTCACGATTTAGATAATGAAGCGAGAAAACTTACGTAGTAGCAGAGCGAATCGAAGAAGCCATGGAAGATCTGGATCGCCGAGCATGAGAAGAAGGACAATAGACGTAAGATGAAGGAGAAACAATGATCCGATCCATAGCCATAGCCATTTTTCTCTCCAGATTCTTCTTCTCTAACAAACTCAATCAATCGACGATGATGATGATGAAAGTGATTATAAGAAGAACAACAACGAATCCCCAAAAGGTCGATTATTTCTATGCTACGAGACTGTGACAAATGTGAAGATTTTAACAAAAGAAAACAAAACAAAAAAGGTCGATTATTTCTATGCTACGAGCTTGTGACATTAAAATACCAAGTTTTTTATTCTCTAGACTATCCTTCAGCTACTCTCTTATTTACATCTTTGCCACTCCTTTCTGATATTTTAGGCCCATGGGCCGTATGATACAGTTTATTTAAACGCAAACCGTTTTATTCATTACTTTCTTTATTACATTATTTAAAACACTCCTCAGTTCCTTCGTTAATTACATACATGCCACTCTTAATAAAAACGCAATTATCTCTCTATAGTTTAACTTCTCTCCCGTAAATCCAGCTGAACGAAACAGAAGGTTTTGACTTTGCCTTGACTCTATCGTTAGCTCTTTCCTCTAACCTTCTGATCCTCTGCGGTAAGGTACACAGATAATCCTGTGCTCTCCTTCCTTCACCGGATAATCCCAACCCTAATTTCTCCACCTCCCACCGCCGCAACAGAAACTCCAAAATCCCGGCGTAATCCGTCGCGGTATAAACTCCGATTCGCTGCGCAACGGCGGAGTAATGATCGAACAGATCGTCGTCGCGACCGTCGTGCATCAGATGAGCTGGCATCGTGATTCGTTTCTTCATCATGCTCGCTAACGCCGTTACGGTTCCGTCGGGATCGATCTCGAAGAGTTTCTCGACGATTTTTGTGTACGCCGTTTCGTGACGCTTCTCGTCCGCCGCGATTGTGCCGCAGATTTTGGCGAGGGTCGTGTCGCCGTAAGTCGTGGCTAGCTTCGCCGTGTTGCCGTGGGAGATGAAAGTCGCTCTCTCTTGGAACGAAGTGTAAATGAAGCCATTGTATGGATTGTTCTCAAACTTTGAGTCCTGAAAAATAATTAACAAATTATCAATTTGACCTCAAGAAAGTATAATTGCATATTGCACCCTCAAGAAAGTAAAATTGCGGGAGTGCAAAATTCGGCTATACCAAACCGAACATAAACCGTGTGAAAATAATCAAATCCATAACGAAACCGAATCAAACCGAATAATGAAACGATTTAAGCCTAATAAACCATATCAATCTGAGATTCATATTCATTTTGGTCTCTATATTTCATATAACCAATAATTAAATTTAAAAATGAAGTTGAATCAGAATTAAAATTTGGTTGTAAAAGGAATGATATGAAAGAATCATGCATGTATATAGTATGAGATAAGAAACGTACCATGCCGGATCCGATAAGATATTGAATAGTTTTTTCAACATGTCGCATATCAACACGACCCGTTAAATAAAGATATTTATTCAACAAATCACCGTGACGATTTTCCTCCGCCGTCCACGCTCTAACCCAAACAGCCCACGGCGTTAAACTCCCGCCTGTCTCATCTTTAACGCCGTCTAAAGTGTTCAAAGTCGTTTGATAAGTTGGTAATGCCTCTTCGGTGATCATATCTCCGACAAGAACTACAAAGTAATCGTCCGGAATCTCTCTTGTTCGTTCTCTTAGCTCTTTCACTTGCTCGTAGAAGCGGCCTTCGTCGTTGGTTTCGGGCAAAAAGTCTTGTGGTTGCCATGAAGTTTCGACAGGTTTGAGGTAAGAGAGTAAGTTGTCTTGTGCCCAATTCTCCATTGATTTGAAGATCTCTAGCTTCTCTTGTGTTATTGTGTGTGTTATTTGGTTTGGTACTTCTTTGATGGGTCGAAATTTCTTCGGTTCTTCACTTGTTTTTCTTTAACATTTTAATTGTTTTTTTATCAGTTTTGTGTCCTAGATAATACACCACAAAACTATGCTGCAAACATTTCAAATCCAAATTTTTATCCAACTTCATGCCTTTTTAAAAAAAAAAACTCCATGCGAATTTAACATTTTGCACTTTTAGCACTTTTCGTTAAATTCGCATTTAACGAAAAGATATACTCCCTCTGTTTCAAAATGTAAGTTGTTTTGGCTAAAAGTGCGAATATTAAGAAACTATTTTTCTTCTCAAAAGTATCAACTCATATATATAATAAAAATAATTTAACCAATGAAAAAATCAACTGCAAAATACTCACACAATAATCAATAAAGTTAAAAAGTACATAGGATAATCAAAACAACTTATATTTTAAAACATAAAAATACCTCCAAAACAATTTATATTTTGAAACGGAGGGAGTATCATTTATTACTTAGGTGATCATTTATTACTTTTTGTTGTATCTCTTTCTTACTTCGGTACTTTTTGTTCGTTTAGTATTGTTCAGTTTCAATATGTTCGGAATAGAAAAATGAAATAAATATATTTTTTTCCTCATATTCGTACCGTTTTGATTTGGTTTATCAGAATTAGACAAAATATAAATATAACAAATATTATTTAACACTTTCATCTTATGTTTCAATGAGTTAAACATATACTACATAATTAACCATTATATAAAAAAAAGTTTCATCGCAAAAAAAGATTGAAGATCCAAAAGTAAAACTTACCTTTGGCTCGTGGCAACACACGAAACTCGAAAGCAACGACGACGAGAAAAAGTAGATCCTAAGCAAAGAGGCGACGGAGAAGATACCACTGCCGCCGGATTCTGCTTCATCGCCGCCGTGGAGTTCAAGAGTAAAGTCATCGTCATCTCTTTCTCTCCTCTCTCCTTTTTCCCTTATGCATGTGTGTTAGGAGGAGAGAGGAGAGAGGAGAGAGGAGAGGACGATATATATAGCGAGTTGACAAATTAAAGACGTAGTGTTTAACATGTCATCCCTTAATTAGCTCTGATTGTTGTTATTATTGACTAATTAATTACTTGCTTAAATAAACGTACATATGCAGCTAAGCACTTGCGTGATAGTATATGATATGACGACTCGTTTTCTTTTTAATTATATATATGGGTTGTATAAAGATCTAAAAATACTTTGTAACAAAAAAAATCTATATTGTAAATGCAAAGACTTTTTTCATATCTCAATCAAAAGTAGTAAGTAACACAAATACATACAATTTGAACGTAAACATCACATGGACTATTTTTTAGGTTTATATATTCTTAACCGGATCGTTTTGGTATATAATAAAGTTTGGTAACGCATGCCGTTTGTAAAAAAACAAATCGGCTTGATTGAGAAAGTTGGCTTATTTTGTGACTACTTGCCACGAAGATGGATATATTCTAATAACTCTGAAAATCAGACGTTACAAAACTTGCAATATAAGAAAAGAACACATAACTTAAATGTCATATTTAATTAGAGAGTTGGCCATATATTCTAATATATATATATTTTAGATAGTAGTTTATTTATCATTTGTTTTCGTCTCTTCCCCCAAAAGAAACATCATTTCATATATTATATATACTAGAATATAGCTTGTGCGATGCACGAGTTTTTCTTATATAATTTTGTTAAATTTAATGTCAAATATTTTAGGAGAAATTGTAAAAATACCGTTTTTGTTGTGTATATTTACAAGAATGTTATTTAGAGGTGTCTATTTGTAAAAATGTCATTATTTATGGATTTTTAAAACCTAAATCTTAAAATTATAAATTCTAAAAAATATTTTGATCTTTAAAACTCTTTAAACCTTCAAAACTATATTCTGATACCACATAGTTAACCCAAACATAAATAATTTAATAAAAAAATAATTTTGAAAAGTGGCATATTTGCAAATATTTTGAAAATGTGGCATTTTTTAAAAGTGGAACTTGAAAAGTGATATTTTTTTAAATTTCTCAATATTTTAACTAATCAAATATTTTATATTTATAATTAACAAAACAACCAATTTTTATAGATATGAAATAATATTTGATTTGAATTGAAATAAAATTAGTTGTTTCTCTTATTTATATTGTATCAAAATATGAAATGATACTCAATTATTTCAATAACGATAGCTTCTATTTGAAAATAAATATATTTATTTGAGACTTTGTTTTATATATATATAGTTTTTGTAGTTTTGTATTTAACCACTCACTATTTTATTAAAATTATAATTTTTTATATACTTCCAGAACTCAAATATAACATTTTGAATAAATCACCTGTTGAAAAATTTCACCTTATTTTCTCATCTTTAAGGAGATTGTTTAATATATTTTTAGTGAGATAAGTTATCCTCTTTCTCTTTAGACTTTAAGCTTCCTACCAATCGTTTTATACTCAATTACGATGCTTTAATAATTAACATCATTTAATTTTTTATTAGATTATCTCATGTCACTAATCTGCATTGTAATTCATTTTCTCTTATACTTTATTCATTTTAAATATTTCCAATTTTTAAATTAAAATAGATAAATATTTATCTTTATCATAAACTTATAATTTTTTTATTATTCTCAAATGAAACGAAGTACAATATAAATAAATAATATATTTTTTGTAATTTTTTATTTAAAAAATAAATACTCTAATATTGTTGTGTTTACTACTTTTAATTATCTATTTACATATTTTCGTTTTTTATTTAATTCAAATTTTTAGTAGTTATAAGTAACAATAATTATATATAAATTAATTGAATATTTATAATAAATTTTATTGTAAAAAAATTATTTTGTTTAGGTGGACACTTCAGATTGAGAGAGAATATATGATTTTGTATTTTTATATATTTATTTCAATTCATAAGTAACGATTATTGAATATAGTATAATATTGTTTTTCTGTATAGTCTTAGATGGAGAAAAAATAATATTTTCTTGAATATAAATGTAATTTGATACATTCAATTAAAGTTGAAAGAAGTTATAATATATATATATTTGTATTTTTAATATAAAGTTGAAAGAAGTTATAATATATAATATAAAGTTGAAAGAAGTTATAATATATAATATAAAGTTGAAAGAAGTTAAAATAGTAATTATATTTTAATTTTTTAATGATTCAATAAACGTTTGTATTCTTCAATTTATTCTCCACTATTAATAACTACACAACAACAAAGAAATTAAAAAGAAAAATACAAAAAATATAGAAGAATTAAAAATTAAAAAAATACAAAAAAATATATGGGTTTTCTGCCAAAAAAAATCTTTAAATGGTTAGAATTTGCAATTTTACCCTCTAAATCAATTAAATACAGGTCAATCTATGAAATGATAGTCAACCCGCAATATAGCTTTTCACCGTATATATGTGTATAAGAACGTGTATTTTTTTAACACTTTTCAAAACTACGTCGTTTTGGCTTAAATTTAAAAAAAAACAGTAGTAAAATGAGGAATCGAACACACGACCGGAAGCCGAACTCTAACCATTCTTATCCAACCAAGCTAAAACAATTTCTTACAATTTATAAACATACATATAAATTCTTCCACCTCTGTCAAACCATAAAGAATTCTATACCAAATCGAATCCCTCTAAATAAGGTTGTTAAATCCAGTTTTAGAATTTCGAAATTCTGGTGTTTGCGGCCGTAAAAACTCTTCGAAGATTCATATCCGAAAATCAAATATGCTCAGAATTTAAAATAAACGATTGGGCCTTCTTTTTAATTTGGTTTTACGAGTTTAGAACTAGTCTCGATTTTTCAAAATTCATTTTAGAACTCTGGCAATTTTATTTTAAAGTTTGAGAACCGAAACTTCTCGGTGAAATTCCGGTCAACTCAGTAATAGTTACGATCCAGAATTGATATCATTGTCAAGAGCTTTCTAAAAAGCTATAGATTGCTACATATGGTACTTCGATTATAAATTCGCCATTGATAAGTCTTAAGCTCGTAAATTTGAACAAAACAAAAACAATTGAGATTTATGCATTGGAAATGAGGATGAAGCATGTACAGAAATCAATAGAGGTGACAGAGGTCCTGGCAGCGACGCCGGTGATAGTGGTCATGGCGGTGATGGACGGTAGCGGTGAGGTTGGTTTTTGAGATTTTAGAATTTTGTTGTTTAGATATATAAATGTTTACGTCAGTACGTTTATTAAAAATTTCATTTGCTCGTTTGGTTAAAGTATTTGCAGGTTTTTCTTAAGGTGAAGTGTTCGATTTTGAGTTTTACAATTTTATTCTAAATAAATATCAGCCAAAACGACTTAGTTTTGAAAAGTGTTAAAAAAATATATATATACGGTGAATGGTTATATTGCGGATTGACTATAAATTTATGAGTTCACTTGCATTTAATTGATTTAAAAGGTAAAATTACAAATTTTAACCATTTGGAGGATTTTTTTGCAGAAAATATATATATATTTAAGATATATCTTTTAATTCTTCTATGTTTTTCTTTTTAATTTCCTTTTTCTAGTTTTTGTTGATGTGTGGTTATTAATAGTGGAGAATAAATTGAAGAATACAAAAGTTTATTGAATCATTAAAAATTTAAAATGTAATTACCTTTTTTAATGATTTAAAATCTTTAAAATGATGATGTAGACACCTTGAGAAAAGAGAAAAAATTCTTCTATTATATAATAAACTAGATATATTAATAATTTATGTGTATATATTTTTATTATTATTAGGGCCATTCCACATCTTTTCCGTTTTACACCGCCTAATAATTATGCGAACCTTAATTAGTAATGGATTAGCAAACTTAATAGAGTGAATGGTTCGTTGAATAGTATGCGTAAGCTTGGGAAATAAGAACACGTTTAGATAATGAAAATGCAGAAAGATTTGGTTTGGCTAATAGAGTGAAACGGATCTGTGTGACGCAAAACAATCAATCTAGTGAATATGTTGACCAATGAGGGAGATCCACATCCGACCGATTTTTGAAATCTACTTGTTAGACAACAGTTAAATGCCGTTGTATAATTAATTTCATTTATTTAATTGAGATGTATGTGGGTTGGTCTGGCATAAATTATAATGACTCAGAAATAAATGCCAAAAAATAGTCAAGGTAGATTAGAGATCAATGGTTGGTTAGTTGGATTAATGGTTGGTTGCTTGATGTTTCCGAACTTGTTTTGTCTCTAACGATTCATTGTCTAGGCTTGAGTGTTGATTGATTATAGGTGGTTTTGGTGGGTTTGTGAATGGTTCGGTTATGGTCATTGGTTAAGGTCTTCGTGTTGAGGCATGAGTCAGTTGTACAAGTCTTTGGCTTTGTTGGCTTTGTGGCTTTGCTGCACAAGATGTCGGCTTCGCGATTCGCCTGCCCTGTGGCTCGTTCTTTTAACTTAGTGAAGGTTGTTTTCGTGTGGAGATTAAGGTTTGTGGTATTGCTAGTAAAAGCGGGTTTCATAGCAGTTGCATTTCCCGTCTTTTGAGTGGTTAGCTTAGTTATTTTGAGTTGAGTAAGTGATACTTTCCCTTATATCGGTCACTTGATTTCATTCGACTTTGGTTCTGTATCCACCTTCCAAGTTTATTCGCGGCAAAGTGTGTCTCCTCGTCTTTATATCTCCTAACTCGACCTATTACCACTTGTATTGTTTAGCTTCTAGCTTAGTGTTTTCCAAAGACGATTGTTTAAATGTTTATCTTTTTTGGTTTCGGAGACATTTATTTGTTACCGACTTATGTTATAGGACTTGTGTGCAACTGTATTTCACCTTCAGGTATTTTATCAATAACATCAGATGACATAAAAAGAAAAAAGATTAGAAATCAATTTTCAATCAATACATTTCAGTTATTGTGTGAAACTATGAATCTAATTAGTTTATACTTTGTATCCAAGAGATATATTCCTAACTCAACTGAGGGATATAGAAGAATTTAAATGGATTATTTTCTGAAAAATTGTAGAGGAATATGGAGGAAGTATGAAGGAAGTGTTATTTTTTTTTTCTTTCACATCTATTCAAAATACTACATTTGATTAGGGTGATTTTGCTTAATAACCAAAAAAAAAACTCCATTAATTTTTGTTTGAAAAGCTTTGAATAAATAAAATTTACTTTAATAAAAAAATAAAAAGTTGATAATTAATTTTGATAAATATAAATCATAGATGAAATCAAAACCCTTACTCCCAAATCAAACTTAGATCCAAAACAAACCAAACACAAAATCAAAAACTATGACAGATCTATAAAACAAGAGATGGCATTCCTTACCTTGAAGTCCTCTGTAATAGAGAGATGGAGTTGGAGACATAGAAGGCGATGATGTCGAGGGCAAACGGCGACATATCTGAAAATGACAAATCACCTACGGCAAAGAGAGGAGAAAGAAAAATGGGAAAAATCGATAAAGTTAGAGTTTCAGTTTTTTTATTTTTTTAATATTGATTACGGATTTGTATTTGTCGGGTCCGAGTCTGGGTACGATTTCTTGGTCGGATGTGTGGTTGGGTTCGTAATAATGCACATTCATAAAAGTATACTAGTCTTGACACTGTTTTTGATTTAAAAATAAAACAAAATTATTATTTTTATTTCTAGGAGGTTTCAGAATAAAGTTTTCGATTGAGCGGCATATGAGATTAGCGCTCACTTATGTTACATGAGAATTATAAATATAGATTTTTTTCCTAAAAGAGAAAATAATGATTACATGAGAAATAAAGTTTCAACCGCGATCTTTACGTAACATCTTGTTGAAATCTTACATGACTTGCTATACTCCGTTGGGGTAAAAAACATGTTCAAAGATTTCATTGGAAAGATTTTCTCTTCTGAATTCTCCTCTGATTCCTGCAATCCAAAACACAGAGTTTTAAACTACATACTTTTCTTGCAATTCTCCCATATCAATTCAGAACACAATCCAATTTATTTAATTGCACATATACATTGCATGTGAACACAAATCTAGAAGCTACTTACCATTGTCTGTGAATCACGAATGTCTTCTCGATTCCTCTCTTCTTCTCTATTGCTCTCTTTTTCTTTGTCTTCTCATCGTCTCAGTTCCTCTCTTCATCTCGGTTCCTCTCTTCTTCTCGATTTCTCTCTTCGTGTCGGTTCCTCTCATCTTCTCAGTCCAAAACAGATATTCGGATTGTATTAGCAGCGTCATTTAGAGTTCGTTTAGCCAAACTCTTTTTTCGAACCATTTCCTAAACAATATCGGAACAAACAAAACCCAGATTTTTATGATTCGATTCGTACGGTTCAACCCAAAGAGGAGGAAAAGAGATGGATTCGAAAAATCAAAAAAAACCTAACTGTCAGAATCGAATTCGATCCGCTTTCTTTTGATTTGGGGCGGGTTAACCCAATAGATATCAGATGATATCCGTGACCCAGTTAGATGCTGGTTGGATCGCGTAAATATGTTTAGTTTTCAATGTCATCTCTGTCTTTTACCATGTTTTTCATTTAAAAAGAAAATATAACAAAATGATTAATTAAAACGAGGGTACAACTGAATTTAGTTCAACCTAGAAAGACATTAGAGAAATTGCTCCTTATATAATAGATTCTCATATTATTAAGAAGATATTTCTTTGAATCGAAAACGATTTTCGCTTAGCGTATGAATCTATTAGAGTTAGACAATGCATATATAAGCTCCCATTTATCATTTGAGTAATCTATACACATCGTGTAAGAAAATTAATTGAGTTAATAATTTCATTGTGTTTTTGGTTTATAGAGAGAAATCAGGTTTATAGAGAGAAATCAACTTTAATCAAATTAACTCGGTTTTAACTTGTGGTTCGATTGATATGAACTGAACATAATTAAAAGCATAAACTATAACCGATACAAATACGAATACCGGACTCCTTAAACCGGGACCTATCCGGTAAAACCAAAACCCAAACGAAATCTTACAGAAATCTACTAAAGTGGTCAAACAAAACAAAGAATCTAAAGAAGAAGAAAAAGTGTCCTAAGAAGCAACCAAACCAAGCTTCAGAGTTTATTCATCTCAGCCTCTACCAGTTTCTACATCTTCTTCTCTCCTCATACTCGGATTATCCACCAAATGCAAACCCATAAACCCGCCATCTTCTTCTTCACCGTTATTAACTTGGGGCGGTAGCGGCACCGCTCCATTCTCGGTTCCTTGCAACCGCGCCGCCTCCAACACTTGGAAGTATGCGTATGGTCCCCAACCTACAAAAAAAAATATCAAACCTTTGATGATCAGTTCCCAATACACCTTTTCAGCGAACTGTAAATGGAATCCGCAATTCTTTTCACCTTCAGTGTGATACGGTGGTGGGAAGAATTGAAGATAGCAGAACGTAGAAACCACGAGACCTGCGATTTTAGACAATGGTATAAGTTTGTATGATGTTCAAAGGGAACAAAGTTATGACCTCTTTGAGTTAGGGAGTGAAGACAAACCTAGCAAGCCTCCTGCAAAGACGTCTTGCCAATGATGCCAATAGTCATCTACACGGGAAATACCGACAAGAGCTGCACATAGCAAAGGGAGTATGACAATGCATAGCTTTGCAACGTGGCCTTTACCGTCAAATGCTTGTATCTTTCCAGATAAGTACAGAGACAGAAATCCCAGACCCGCAAAAGACCCTGCAAAAACAAATCAAACCGGTGATTTACTATTTTGCTTCTCCCTAGCTCTGCTCATTAAATACCCAAACTTTCTTCTGTACATTCGCGTAAAATGCTCAAGAAAACGGTAAAAGCCTTATTCTGAAAAACACCCTAAACCAAAACCTTCATTTCGGTGTATAGTGCTTCAGACAATAGGTTGGTCTTACATGAGGTGTGTCCGCTTGGGAAGCTTTTGTGCCCTTCCCTTATGACGCTTTTATCACCATGGCATATAACATCTCCGAGGCTATCATAAAGCTGAGAAAAAGAATGAAAATTCAAGAGGCAGAATAATATATAAAACACCAAAGTAAAACTCATGGAGACATACAGCTTTGCCATCGGGAAAACAACGCCAGAAGAAGTCAGGGCGTGGTCGACCAACTGCATTCTTTATTGCATCGGTAAGTACTGCTGTCACCAGAACAGAGTATAAGAGACCTGCACCTCGAAAAGAAAGACCAATTTCAATAATGATTACATATGAAAGAAGACATCTGAAGAAAACAGTACTCTCCTTTAGAAATACTGACCTAGCACCGCGTGATGAAGATCGTATACATCTCTTCTACGGAAGTAGATAACGATGAAGATTACCAAAGGCAACAGCATCGCATAGACCTGTCATTTTGAAGGAAAGGAATGTTTCTTTGTATTGTGAAAAATTGTATACGGCCAATGTTAGAATTTGACTTAATGGAAGCTTACCGGGACAGCCCAAATCGGTACGGTGTTACTCTTTAAAGGGTAACTGAGATCAGTCATCATGTCTTTCCCAACAAAACGATAAAACGGGTGGATTATAAGGAGTACGCACTCGAGAATAACAAGTAACACGAGTATGATCCAATCATGCATGTGAGTCCTTGCAAGAGTCATTCCATGGGACCTCAGAGTGTGAGCTCCTAGTTGTGCCTCTCTCATCCTGTGCTGCTTGGAGACATAAATAAGTCATTAATCAAATAATATTCCTTTTTCTCTTAACACTTAGAAGCGGCCACAAAGGTGTAAAAACCAAGAATCCAAGCAAGAAAGGTAGTGTGTGAAAGGAAAAATATTTGGCACTAGATCACCTTTGTGTGTTAAAATAACAGCATGGACTCAATAAAAGAGCTATATGTAGCATAATATACGATAACAACCAAAGTTAAGTTTTGATATGGACTAGACTCGCCAAAAAAATGTTGACAAATACAATCAGGGGTACCTCTTTACTATTAGATTCTATGAGTGGAATGTCAGCTGGTGAGACCCAATTATCAGCAGTTTCTGAAATCTCAGGTCCCCGGTTTGTCACAGCCTAAAATCATCCCAAGAATCACAAACTCTTCTGAGTAATAAACTTTTACATACTGGGAAAGACAAAGAATACCACCCTAAATACTCAAGAATTCAAGATTATGGAAGAAACCATCCTGATTGGGTTGTGTATAGAACTGCGGCTATATGTAGTGCTAAAGCCTATCTACTAATGTATTGATGCAACTAAAACTGCCTGCATAAATGGCATAAAAGGAACAGAAGATTCCAACTAAACTTAACTGCCTCGCTTGAAGTTTCCCATCGAGCAACAAATCCACTCACTGACAATATTTCTAACGACCTAGTGATTCTAAAATTCACAGCTCGTTGTTTGTTATATAAGATGAAGTTCGTTCAATCTTTGGTAAGCTAAATCTGTGTCTGCCATAGCTATAACTGATTTTCTTCTGATCTGTAACCCCCTTATTCTACATTAACCACCTAATATAATAACCATTTCCAAGTTCAAGATGGAAACTAAAGTTTATAAGAAGAAGCCAAACCAAAAGATATCACTTATCTGCAAGGAACAGAACCACAAGAGAACCAAACAGAGAAGAATCAAATCGCATAAAAGATTATGTTCACCAAAACAAATCTGAAACCAAGAGTCACTGACTTGATAATAGGCGCAATTGAGACTATTGCAGACCTAACAATCTACAATGAGATTCGAAATAACTTTGGAAGTAGAAGAAACCAAACACGACCTGAAAGTAAAGAACTTTTGAATGAACACATCAAAAGTAAAGTAGAGATTTCAAGTAAAACAGACCAATTTTTCAAATCGTTTTCCAAAATCATTGGCAAGAATCGACAAACCTGGAAAAAACCCCCAAAATTCTGAAAACAAGGAAAAGGCATCGTATCGTAACGTATCAATTTAAAGTCCCAAAATTAGCTGAAGAGGAACAATCAAAGAGTAAAACCTTAGCTGTTGAAAAAGTAGAGAAGAAATTAAGAAAGATGAAGACAGAAAGAAACAAACAAGAAACGAGTAGATGTAAAACCCAATTCGACATCACAGTAATTGAAACAAGAAAAACAGTGACTCTTGTGGGACACAATCTAATCTAAACAAGTGGGAGTGGCAATATAAACCAAACCCATGTGAAAAGGAATGACCTTTATTTTAATTCCCCCATGGATTTGCAAAAGAAGATCTTTTATTCTCTTGTGAATAAGAAAAAGAATCAAAATTTATACTGAAAAAGAATAAAATTTACCAGACTCTGATCGATTCGCCTTCTGGGTTATTTTGAAGCTTTAGCTACAAAAGAAAAAAGGTATTTTATATATTTTCATGGCGGATGAAAGAGACAGGACGCGTTTCGATGAATTTGATGATAAATATAGAAAGAGTTGTTTGGCTGCAATTATGTCAATTTCATACTATCTTTTACTTTTCTTCATGTGTTATGTTTTGAATCTTTGATTGATTTTTTTTTTCCTCATTATTACTTCTTGTTAGAGTTCTTACCTTACGTGAAAAAAGACAAACTTTGCCTCTTACATGTTAATCATATCTTGAGCAATCTCGCCTACTATATAAGTATATTTATTTTACTATTTAAAAAAAAAATAGAGATGGCTAATTTATAATTTTAAGGTGATCATTGAAATAAATATGGTAATACATCCTTTCACATTCTTCATAAATAATTTGAATTCCAGAAAATCTAAAATTGAAACTATAAGGTTATTAGAGAGACTGATTCTCCAAAATACACACAACACTTGTAACAATAAAAGATCAAAAGAAAAGTCAGAAACTTTGCAGCAAATTGTGCAGTCTGTTTCTAATGCCAACAATGTGATTATAATTGTTTAAAGAGTCACGAGAAGAACAACACATGAAGGAAAAAAATGTGAACTTTGAAACACAATTCTCACTTTGCTTTCTCCTTGAAGCTGTCTTCTTCTGCTAAAGGAACCCTAAGGGAGCCAAACATCCAATCCATCCAAATGGTATAATGACCATAGTTATGCTTGTATGTTGTATGGTGTATGGTATGGTATCCTGCACCCATTATAGGCCAAATGTTACCATGGATACAATCATGGATGCTCGCTGTCCAAATCCCTTCCAAAAACAAGAGACTCAAATGTGTAATGAGATGAATCGGCACTATAAACAGAGCAATAACGTGCGGTACAGCCTGAAGTATCCCGTCCAACGGATGGAATGCGAGCCCTGAAAACCCGAAAAACGTTCATTAGTTTGATTGACAGTTGCAACATTCTTGCATTTGAAGTTAAGATACAATAAAACCACAAGGCAAGTAGGGTTCAAAGAGACTTTTTGACATACCGGCAAATGGAGAGAGAGTGTTTTGCTTGTTGTAGATATGGTGAGTCACATGGAGATGGTTATAGAGAAATTTAATGTCGTGAAGCTCTTTGTGAACCCAATAAACCATAAACTCGACCAAAACAAGATAGACCGCGATGTAAACAAAACAGAGGAACCAGTTGAATTGGTCGAGTGTAGAGTAACATTTGGTCCAACCATGTTCGATCATATACTCAGAGATAGCTGGAAGAAGAGTGTACCAAGGCATAGCCTTCATTGCAACATATATTTGAAGAATCATTGCCTTTCTTGTAGGAATGGAATCTGAGGCAAATTGTCAAAGATTTCAAAACTAAAACAAGAACTAAAAGTTCAACAAGAATATACATTTCAACAAGAACTAGAAAGTTCAACCTCAGAGATGGAAACTCAGAGTCAAAGACAAAATATTGAGACCTTGTTAAGACTAATCATCAAATGAGAAGTTGAAGACAAAAACTGAAGTAACAGTGAGAAAGAAAAAGATGTGACCTTTGGGGAAGTAAACGTTGAGTTTAAGGTAATAGATGTAGAAGCACCAGAGGAAGGCGGAGATGAAGTAAACTAGGTTTCCGGCGAGGTAATTCCGGAGCCATGTTTGGAGGAAATGTGGTAATGGTTCCCAAAATTTCGCCGGCAAAAGATGACTTAGAACCATTTGGTTGTAAAACGTTGTCTCCTCGACGAACTCGGTAAGATACTCATAACCCGTCGCAGACATATCTCCGGCGAGGAAAAGTCAAACTCTGATAATGCGTTAAAGAGAGAGAGAGAGAGAGAGAGAATCTCTGCGTAGAAATCGCAAGAAGGAGGAGCTTCGTGATATGTGCTCATGTTTCGTTGGTTTATAAGTTTAAGTTCCTTCTCTTCTTCGCAACATTTATTGAGTAGTATTTTTTATCAAAAACATACAAAAGCATTTACAGGATTTGAAAAGAATTTATTACAGTCATCTTATTTTTCTCAAATATGTCAATTGTCACATGCTGGTGACTTGTTAAACAAGAAAGAAATCATTACTATATAGTAGGTCACTAGGTCTAAAAAGCTAACTGCTCACGCTTGTCCAACTATATTTTAGACCGTATAAATCCAAACGTATGTATTTGAGAGCTTAAAACGGCTTGGTTCGCAAATACTACAAAACCGGACCTGAAATGAAATTTCAACAATCTATAAATAAGTGGCCTTTACTCATAACCACATCCTCTAGAATTTGGGATTCAAGTGCCAAATTCGAAACTTCGTCCTGCAAATTATAGACGGTGAGATATTGGCAATGCACACAACACTTAGAATTCGAATATTGCGAAGAACACACATTTACCTGAATTAAACTAGACAGCAAATGTGCAGTCACTGTTTCTAAACAAAATAATTGGAAATGTTGAGACTTGAGAGAGACGCATGAAGAACTAGAAAGGAGAAAAGGTTGAAACTTGAACAAGCACGATCGACAAATGGGCATGGTCACTCTGTTTTCTTGGAGCTGTCTTTGTTGTCATCTTCTTCTAAGAGAGGATCCCTAAGAGACCCAAACATCCAATCCATCCATATCGTATAGTGACCATAGTTATGTTTGTATGTGGTGTGATGTATCGTATGGTACCCTGCACCCATTACTGGCCAGATGTTACCATGGATGCAGTCATGTATGTTCGCTGTCCATATCGCCTCCATGAACAAAAGACCTAAATGGGTTGTGAAATGAATCGGCACTATAAACAGAGCTACCACATGCGGTACAGCTTGAAGTATCCCATCTAGCGGGTGAAATGCAAGCCCTGAGAAACGAAACACAAGGAAGTTAAATGCCATATTCTTGAATAAACCAAGATGCAATCCGAGCAACGTAGAAAATTCTAAGGGACATTGAATACACTTACCGGCAAAGGGAGAAAGTGTATTCTGCTTGTTGTAGATATGATGGGTCGCATGGAGATACTTATATAGAGGCTTAATGTCATGAAGCTCTCTGTGCATCCAATAAATCCCAAACTCAACAAAAACAAGATAGATGGCAATGAAAACAAAATAGAGGATCCAGCTGAATTCGCCTACTCTAGAGTAACATTTGGTCCAACCAAGTTCAATCATACTCTCGGAGACAGTTGGAAGAAGAGTGTACCAAGGCATCGCCTTCATTGCCACATATATTTGCAAAAGCATCGCCTTTCTTGTAGGAATGGCATCTGAAGACAGAGTCGACCAAAAAAAGATTTCATACTAAGACAAAGGCCTAGAGGTTCTAGAAGATCAAAAGGAATAACAACAAATTTCTTACGGAAACACTGTGATTTCCAGAAAAGTTTCAAAGAACATGAAGAAAACAACAACATATTCCTGATATCAGACAAAGTCAAGATTCAACCTAAACAATTACTTCAACTACCAAATTTAAGTGTAATGCGAAGTACACAGTACAACATTCCAACTCCAAAGATGGAGAATATTGTAATGAAGCAACATATATGACATATACAACTAAGCTAAAGAGTCTCATCTATAGAGAAACCTCATTAACAGAGAGAACTAATGATACACAATGTTCATCAGTGTCAAGCTTAAATACAACTGAGTTCCAATTTCATCCAGATATAAGAAAATTCAAATCAATGTCTAATCCAACTCACCAATAAATGAAAAGATGAGATTTTTATCACTCAAACGTCAACAAAACAAATCAGCAGATTCTCATTTCGCTTAATCACACACTAAAGTCAACACTAAAGTACAGTACGAAAAGTAGAAACCCCATTTCCTTGAACTGAAAAAATCGACAAGAAACCCATCAGAAAATAACATTGAAGCGACCACTATCTAAACTAACTCAGAAAACAAAATCGAAACCATCACAAGGAAATCACCTTTGGGGAGGTAAACATTTAGTTTAAGGTAATATATGTAGAAGCACCATAGAAAGCCGGAGATGAAGTAGAGTAAAGTTCCGGCGAGGTAATTCCGGAGCCATGTCTGAAGAAAATGCGGTAAGGGTTCCCACAGATTCGCCGGTAAAAGATGACTCAGAACAATGCGATTGTAAAACGACGTTTCGTCGACAAACCGCATCAGATACGTATAATCCACCGCCATGTGATCCGCCGCGAGAAATTGGCGATTCACCGAGATCGGTGCCGGAAAATGAGAGAATATTCGCCGGATTCTTAAACCTGTTCCTGAATTGGAACGAGTCAACTGTACTAAATGCTATTACAGAGAGTTCGCAAAAAATAAAAAATCCAATCACTCACTAACTCTCTCTCATGTTCGGTCGTTTGTGATCCTTGGCCCACATTGGTTTTATCGAAATAGCTGTAAATTTTACCCAATATTTGT
Source organism: Arabis hirsuta (assembly GCA_964056655.1). Classification (NCBI taxonomy): domain Eukaryota; kingdom Viridiplantae; phylum Streptophyta; class Magnoliopsida; order Brassicales; family Brassicaceae; genus Arabis; species Arabis hirsuta. Next base: position 43,137,616 of record OZ053301.1, read on the forward strand.
TGATATTTACATCAAACAACCTTATATTTGTGTGTGTGAAAATAAAACCCACATCAACATTTTAAACCAAACACACGTTTTTAAACCATGTAATAGATTTTAAAAATGCCAATTTATTCGAATCCAAAATTGTTATAGAGAATTGGAAGACTCGTGTATGTGTATGACAAAGAGAAAGATCATGTGCCTATGCGTAGAGTGTTGATGTGGGAGGTTGTAGAAGAAAAGAGGGGTCTGTGTATATCATAAAAATTATATGGTGAAATTTGTAAAATGCTAAACATTAGGGGTGTAATATGGAAATAGTGAAAGAAGTAGGAGGTGGAGTTTGATTCCGACGTGAGAGTTTAATTGTTGGTAATACGTCGTGACCGCACGTGGAAGTGGGAGAGAGTCACGCGCCGTTAAAACGAATCAAAAGGCAGGCCTACGACCTGAGATATTTTATATTGGGCTAATAACAGAAGGCCCAAAATGTGATTTCGTTTAGTAAAGGGATTTGTTTTAACTTTCGATGCAAAGTGCAAATAAGCTAGTGTTGTAACTTGTAACTCACTAATGAAAAGCACTTTTTAAAACAAAATTAAGATTGAAAAACTGATTGGTAATAGATCAAACATTTTATTTTTTCATTGGTTTCGAATAATGATTAGATTTCCTTTTTCTTTTTCTTTTTCTGGTGGGCTACCATGACTTGATTTCAATTCTTTTAAATCACAATTCAACACTTTAGAATTTTAATTCAAAAGTAAAAAAGGGAAAATGATTTGGCTTAGGAAATATACGGATCTTGTCCCAAAATTTGTAGTCATTAATTCCGTTATCTAGTACTAATTAGTAGCAAATAAAATATTAAAAGATTTGTTGGTATTGAATCTTTTACGTTTATAACAATAGTATAACATTATGTTTACAAAAATGAAGATTTGCTGGTTTACACTTTATAAAACAAAAATTAAGATTTACATGGGAAAACTATATAGCAAACTTTTATATAACCAAACAATAATACTCATCGGCCAGATTTTTTCTGTTTGTGGTAAGATTTTTTTCTGTATATAATTTATAATTTTATTTTTGTTAACATTAGATTTTTTTTTCTGTTTATATTGAAAAAGAACAAATTTGGAATTATCGTAAAAAATGAGAACGTTTTTAACATTTTGATTTTGGTTATTACTTTCTCGAATTAGTTATTTTAGTTAAACTACAAAAGTTTTGGAGACGTGAGAGAGAGTGAGTCATCATTAAAGTCCACGTGGACAGCTAGCAAACGGCCCACAAACCACGGACGGACGTTAAATTTCCGTCGGCAAAACACGTGATTTCTTTGAACATCTGTCAGTTTTCTACTTTCTTAAGCTAAACATCTCAACCCCACAATTATACATTATTTACACTTTAACCCCAAGACTTTGACATTACAATCTCACCTTCCTCTGTTTATAAATTAAAAAATTCCCACGATTCGGCAACGCGTCAAGGGAAAAAAAAAAGCTTGAGTCTTCCATTGCCATGGGCGCTTAAGCTTATATACTCGAGATTATATATCTCTCGAGACGCCGATTTAGATTCGTTTTTGTTGTAATGGAGATTGCTACTGTCGTTAAGGCTAATGGCTGTTGTGAAGCGGATCGACGACGACTTCACCGATTGAGATGCTCTGTAAAAGATTACGATTGGGGCAAAATTGGGTCGGATTCACTCGTTTACAGGGTTTATACGGCGAACTCAGATTACCAGATCGATTCGACACGACCGTACGCTGAGCTTTGGATGGGTACACACGAGTCCGGTCCGAGTTACTTGGCGGATGCTGATGGGTCCAATGGTGAGATGAGTCTTAGATCGTGGATTAACGAAAACCCTAAATCTCTCGGAGAAAAGGTTTTGGAGAAATGGGGTTGCGATCTCCCTTTCCTGTTCAAGGTAGCTACATTGTTCAATTTTCTCCAAATTCTCTGCATTTTTACGATTTGCAGAACGACATTGATTAGAGAAATGTGTTTTGATTTTGGTCATTTGGTCTGTTTACTAGAAATTCTTATGTTATGAGTTGCAGAAATGTGATTTGAATATTTGAAATTTTTGATAGGTCTTGTCGGTGGCAAGACCTTTGTCGATTCAAGCACATCCAGATAAGAATTTGGCAAAGAAAATGCACAAAGCTCATCCAAATCTTTATAAAGATGACAATCATAAACCAGAGATGGCTTTGGCCTATACACAATTCGAGGCTCTGTGTGGGTTTATACCTCTTCAGGTATCATTGCTGTGTTGACACTGCTTTATCGTTATCAAAGTCTTTGCTGTTTTATATAAGAGATGATTGATGAACATGGCCCACTTGGTAATTTGAAAAGTATAACACATGTTGTTTGTTCTGTTATCTAATTTTCATGTGGGGAATCGTTTACATGAGTGATGGTAAAAAACTGTATTGTCTCCTCCTCGGTTGGTCTAAGTTTGTGCCTATGGTTTGAGATTGGATTCTATGAAGAATTTGGTTCGTTCATGGTGATGCACATGACCGTATAGCACATTTCCTCTTTTTCTTTGGATAAATCTCAGAACATGAACACGTTATCAAAACTTTGGCAACAAGTTGATCTTGGAGAGTAGCTTTATGAATCTCTTCTATAAGATATTCAGTTTCGAAAATTACTGAATTGTTAGCTTACTTTTAAGAATCGAAGGATTGAAGTTTCTTCTTGTACGATTGTTACAGGAGCTTAAGAGCGTCATTCGGGCTATTCCGGAGATTGAAGAACTTGTTGGCAGTGAAGAAGCAAACCAAGTTTTCTGCATCAGTGAACATGATGAGGAGAAAGTGAAATCTGTTGTCCGAACAATCTTCACCTTGCTAATGTCTGCAGGTCCTGATACAACAAAGAAAATCGTATTCAAACTAAAACGTCGTCTGCATATGGAGAGTCAGGTCAGCCACCTAACTTCCCTGTTACCGTCTATGTTGCTTAAAATTGTGTTTTCTAATGATTCTTCCTCTTACTTGATTGCCTTGTAAAATGCCACCGCCTGAAACCTTCCCTTGCGATTTATGCAGGAACGCCAACTGACAGACAAGGAACGGCTAGTTTTGAAGCTAGAGAAGCAATATCCAAATGATATTGGGGTCATATCTGCATTCTTTTTCAACTATGTGAAGCTCAATCCCGGTGAAGCCTTGTACCTCGGTGCAAATGAGCCACATGCATACTTATTCGGTGAGTGCCTCGAGGTCATGGCGACTTCAGACAATGTAGTACGAGCCGGCCTCACTTCTAAGCCACTGGATATTCAAACACTTTGTTCCATGCTCTCATATAAACTGGTAAACCTTAAATCTTAAAACCAAAGTTCATAGTATATTCCAAGTCTTGCAAAGAAAGTTTACAGCTTGGTTCTCATTTCTGAGTTTCAGGGCTATCCTGAAATCCTTAAGGGATCAAGGATTCGACCATACATCACAAGATACCTCCCGCCTTTCGAAGAGTTTGAAGTTGATATCTGTGATCTTCCCCGTGGAGCCTCGACAGTGTTTCCCTCAGTTCCAGGCCCTTCTCTTCTACTTGTGCTTCAAGGTGAGGGAAGAATGTCTACTGAAGCTTCAGTAGATGAGATTTCAATGGGAGATGTTCTATTTGCGCCTGCTGATACCGAGATTCACTTGAGATCTTCATCAGATTTGAAGCTGTACAGAGCAGGAATAAACAGTAGGTTTTTGTATCCTCTATAGTGAAAACTACACAGGTGTTTTTTTTATCAGTTATTGTGTGATTAAATCAAAAAGTGGCAATTACACTTTTGTGCCCAGAAATTGAATGGAATTTTTTTTGTAATCATGTTATCTGAAACAGTGAATTCTTGAAGAACACAAGAAAGAAATTCTTAAATAGAATTTTGAAGAAAATTGTTACGTACTGAAACATGATAATCATTTCCAAAAGAGTTTTTACTCCCAAAGCATAATTAAGAAAGCTCTTTATCCGACAAAAAAAGGATCAAACAAACATTCATTTCTTCAAGCTTCTGCGGTTGGGTACTCGAAAACTACATCTCTCCCTGTAAGTTTCCTGTACACACCCACCATTGTCTCAAGCTTGTATTCAGTGTTGTTCCTCTCCTTAGGTTCCAGGAAGACCTGGTAAGAGTATGAAAACGTGTTAAGGAACAACTTAAAGCATTAGAAGAAAATCAAACAAAGTGTTAGCATTTTAACTACCTTTGTGATCTTGGTGCCATCGAGACGGTATCTGGTTCGCTTTCCAACAATCTCAGCAGGGTAAGCAACATCCTCAAGCATAGCTTCGTGGACAGAAGTGAGAGTTCTGTTGCGTGGTCTCTGAACAGCTGAGCCTTTCTTTGGGGGACGCATGATTCTTCTGGTGGCAACAAAGATAACATCTTTTCCACTGAACTTCTTCTCGAGCTCTCTGACAAGACGAGGATGAATCTTGCGGAAAGCTTTCCTCAATCTGAATGGAACGTAGATCACAACAGCCTTACGGTTGCCAGAGATATCCATGTGACTGCACAGAAAGAAGTAAGAAGAGATATTTCAGTCGGGAAACCATAGTTGAGATCCTTGCCGCCATGAAAAAAAAAGAGGACATACACTGCTTGGTTAATGTACAGATCTTTCAAGTCACTTTTCAACTCCTGGTTGGTGTTCTCCAAATCAAAGAAAGCCTACGCAAAAAGAAAATAAACATTCAAATCAATGAAAAAACACAGACATTCACAAGATGAGGACAATAATACAACAAGGAAATGAAGCAAGAACCTGAGCAACTTGCTCTTCAAACTCTGTTGGTGCCACACCCTTATCCTTCTGGATCTTGTTCTGAGCAGAAAACATCTTGGCAGTTTCTACAACAATAACAATATAACACACAAAACAAAAGCCAATCAACATTTGGTAACAAAGATAAACTTCCATTATTGTAATGAGACATAAAATCTGGAAAATTGAAATTCTGAAATTAAGAGAAACTTATTGATATGTAAAATTTCAATCAAAATTCTGATATCCATTGGTAAGCAAAGTTTTAATACTTAATCGAACAAATATTATTCAGCAAAATATTGAGCAATATGCAACTCAAACGTTCGAAATGAGTAAAGCAAATACACAAACAGCTCATAACCCTAAAGGAAGTTCCTAATTCGCTACTGAGTATGACGTACATTCCTCCATTGATTACAGTTCACTCTAATAGTAACCCTAAATCAAACTCATGAATTACAACTCTCACTAAAGCTAATATCTTCCTCTAAACAATTCGAGATTAAGGAAAAAAACATCGATTAGCCTCCCATAAGCAGACCCGTTCCTTGATATTCGCAGAAAAGATAGTACGGAGAAAGAAAACCATCGACGCTTACCAGTTAACAACGACGAAACAACTGTAGAAGATGAAAAATGTTTTACGGCTTTATCAGAGCTTCGTGTTCAAGAGGCAGCACAAATCTGGTGAAGCAAAGGTTTAAATACTAAGGGTTTTCTTTAGATCCCTATTTTGGACGGTCTAGATTTTATCATGATGACTGATGAATGTTTATACCCAAACTGGGCCGTTGATAGGTTAGTACAACTAATGGGCCTGTTATATATTATTTTTCAGGTTAGCCCAATAAGTAGCTCTGAAGAAAATATATAATTGTTTTTTTTTTCAACCAGAAAATATAAAATTTACAAAAATATTTTGGATGGACAGAGGCTAATGGAATTGGATAATGGCAATCTTTTGAAAACCGGATTGGAACCAACTCAGCATCGTTATTGGTTTGTTGATCGGACCAGTTCAACCAATCCAATCTGATTTTTAAATATTTATATTTTTAATTTTGTATATATTAAAATTAATAAAAATAGATAATATACTAATTTAAAAAAACAAATATTTTTATATTTTTTTTTTTATATAACTTCACCTCTTTACTAAAATAAAATTATTAAAAAATAATATATTAGACCATTTTAAACAATAATAATTAAAAATTAAATATAATTTATTATATAATAATTATCATTACAATATGTACATGACAAGATTTAATTTATTTTATATATAAAACATTGTTTTTATTTAAAATACAAAATAAAAGTAAATTTGAAAGTAAATTAATAGTAATTATAAATTATAGTTTAAACATTTTGACTAAAAAATTTAAAAATTTGACTTAAATTTTATGAACCGGATTTTGGCATAAAACTGGTTCACCAATTTTGCCAATTTTGTCTGTTTAACTCGAATTCGAGTTTTGATTCAACTCGAATCCGGTCAACTAACTGATTTTCGATTGGACCAGTCCGGTTTTTAAAACACTAGATAATGGCTACTTGCTATATTCTTTCAATATTTCGATTATTAATTTCTTTGACAAGACTTAAGCAATTTAAACGTGAAAAGCATTAAGAATTAAAACCATACAAAATCCTTAAAGCTTAGTGCTTATCTTGTTCCGATTCGTCTAATTCTTAATTTATCTAGATATATACGACAAAAAAAAAATCAAACCAAAATAAGAAATCTTTGATTTTCTTGTGTTACTTGAACCTTTTAATATATGAATAGTTTTATGCTTAAGAGTATAAAATTTTGCTTCAAAAATGGCTAATGCTTAGAATTTACCGTACGCACTAACGGTTTATCAACTCTTTGACTATTCAAAAACCAACAAATTAGAAAAATGTTTGATGGTTTCTTTAGTTACACAAATTAACGACATGCGAGCATATTTAATGTGTATATATTAATTACATATTCACGAACGACAACGTGATTAAGAAAAATCTCTTATCGTTTCACCAAAACCGACATCGTTTTGTAACACAAAAACCTTAATTCACATTTTGTTCTCATCAACATCTATAAAAGTAAATTTCATAGCCGCTCTGTTTCTTTCTCCTCTTTCGCTCACCCTTATCGCCGCTGTTTCGTCGTGATTTTTCTTAGGTATAATTTTCTCTCTCTCTCTTTCTTCTTTATCAAGCTCCGTTAATGGCGGAAATTACAAATCAAAGTTAGTTTCTTTTTCTTATTTTTCAAGATCTTTATGTTTAATTCTTATCTTGTTCGTTTTCTTTAGTCTTTGGGAAAATATCCGTTTTTAGAGTAGTCAATACTTCTTCGTTCTTTGATTTTTGTATTCTCTATGAAAATTGGTTTCTTATAGTCAATGTATTCGTTGGCTGATTTCTGTTTCAAATCAAATCCCTTTTTATACCCAATCTCTCTCAATTTTGAAATGATCCATCTGATTGAAAACTAGACGAAGTTTAGGGAGAATTGTACAGATCTTACCAAGTAAAAACACAATCTTTCAATTTCTTTTGTTCTTCTTTAAAAACCCTAATTTTGTTTTCTAACTCTGTCTCTCTTTTGTTTCACTTGATGCAACAGATTAGGCGTTCTTCTGTGGATAAAAGTGGTTCGAAGATGAATCATTGTAACCTTCAGCAGAACGTCTTCATGTCCCGTGACGAATCAATGGTCTCTGTTGTTTGTCCTAAGCCTCGTCGTGTTGGTATTCTCGCCAACAATGTTGTTCGTACGTTTAGATTACATTCTAGGTATACTATTATAAAGTCTCTTCCTTTCTAATTATCTTTGTCTTAGAAAGATTATATTCGTTTTTTTCAAACAAAATGTTGATGTTTACTTTGTGTTGGATTTTGCAGTCAATCAGGAGCAACCGATGTATATGATTCTAAAGCCGGTGCTGATCTTTTGGACATAATTCGTAGAAAGGTTTGTCTCTCTGTTTTTTTTCAATGTTTTGTAGTGAGGCAATGTCTATTGAATAGGCATTTACTTAATTTGTGTTTCTTGGTATCAAAATCACTGCTAGGCTATAGAATTGCTTCAAGAGTTGAATCCATATAATGTCTTCTTCAGATTTCACCTGACTGAATTCTAATTCTTGTTCTTCTCTCTGTTTTAGTTTTCATATCACATCAATTCATAGCTGCTTATAGAGATTTGATCTTTAGTTGAAATATAGTATTTGTCTTGGTATCTAAACTAGTCTTCTTCTTTCTCTATAGGAGGATTGTGGAACATTATCATTTCTAGCTTCATCACCACCATTTTTCCTCGGGTCTCCACCGAGCAGATCAGCGAACCCGTTAGCTCAAGATGCACGCTTTGGAGATGAGAAAATAAACTCTATCTCACCCTCACTCTCACCATTCCTCCCATCTGCTTCTCCGTCTCGTGCCAATGGAGGAGGAGGTTGTGGTAGAATGAATTTTGGGCTGAAACCAGCAGCGGTTAGAGTAGAAGGATTCAATTGCTTGAACAGAGACCGCCAAAACTCGGGTATTCCTGCCATGGCCTAGAAGAAGAACAGAGGTTAACGAAAAGTGTACATAAAATCCGGAATCAAGACTCCATTTTTTTAAGCATCTTATTTTCATATGAAGATAAGTTAAGAGTTTTTTACCACAGTTTTCTGTAACTATGATGAGGTCAATATTGTGTATAATATTAAGAGGTAAGATCGAGTCTTTTTATGTGTTAAAATTTCTTCTCTTTTCTCGAGTCTCGTTGTAACATATTATTAAAAACCAATTTCGAGTGTGTTCGCTTTTGTATAGTAAAACGTTTCTTCTTTTCGGAGATTCTCAATCTTTTGTAAATGTAATTTTGATAAATTCAATGAGTATTTAATGTTTTGTATTGTTCAAACAAGTTTCCGTATCTCTCTCATTCGCTTGTCTCATTTGGATTAGACAGGAGAATCGGAACGGAAATTATTGTAGTTAATGACTGCGAAGAAGATCCGTAACGTGACAAATACGAGTTAAGGTCTATTCAACGAAGAAGATTCCTTCAAGTTCAATGTTTGGATTTGACTAATTTTTTGTTTCTACTGAATTTTAATCAAGAGTTAAACCAAACCATGGAAACAAAAGCAAAAGTATAAATGTTGTACGATTTTTTTTGGTTAAATGTTATACTAGCTGATTTTTGGTATCTCTGTGTTATACTAAACGTGCGGGGAAAAAAAGAAAAGAAATTAAACTAAAGGTGATTAAAGACAATTAAAGAGGAATTAAGATTACGTTTTTAATAAAACCGTCGGTGAGCTACACAAAGATCCGCCCACAGTCACAAGAAGAAAATATCAAAACCCGGAAACCGAAAACCAGAAACCAGTCACTGGTTTTGGACAATTAAAAAGCGGTTTTCTTAAACGGATTCTTTTCCAGAAAACCAGGAGGTAAGTGTGGGCCCTCAATGACTCAAATCCCATCTGGCTCAAATGTGGCGATTCGACCAAATTTCTGACTCGCGAGCGTGAATACCACGTGCTTTGCCTCTGTCTTTTTCACGTTTTTTGAGAAAAGTAGAACAGACTTTTATTTTCTCCAAAACCGATGAATATACTACTTTATTTTTTCAGGAAAACAAGACAAATAGTTAGTAGTTCCATACACAATTTAATAAATAGATAAATAATCAAAATATTATTTCATAAACCACCTAAATTAGCTAATTATCTGTACACTACAGCCACGCATTATATACACCCATATCGAAATGTTTTATCAGCGAATCAAATTGTAATAAATCCAGATTTTAAATAAGTTTATTTATTCACCAATACTAAATGTTGTAACACGTGTAGGGTCACGCGCGTGAGATTGAGAGTGGGAGTGAATACAAAACTTGGGAAAGAAACTCAAGAAGCAAAACCTTGAATCAGGGTAAAAAAAACCGCGGCGTTTCTAGGGGAAAAAAGAAGTGAGAAAAAGACAAAAACAACCCTCACTTTAGAAAAAAACTTCTCTTCTTATCTTATTTTCTTTGTCTTTATCTCTTCTTCCCTTGGTTTTTATTCACCTCCCAAAAACCCAGGGGCTTCTAAACACGCTACAATCCCTTGAAAGTTACAATCTTTCTTATATATTCGTGAATATCCATTACCACTTCCCACAAAATCTCTCGAAACAAAGACCAGTATTTTTCATCAAATCTGTTTTTTTTTTTTTAATTTTCTTTTTGGTTACTGTATTGTTCGATCAGTTTGGATACTGTAAGGAAATCGAAATCTAGCCGACAAAAAGATGCGGGTGAGCTGTAATGGATGCAGAGTTCTTCGAAAAGGGTGTAGTGAGGATTGTAGTATAAGACCTTGTTTGGCTTGGATCAAATCGCCTGAAGCGCAAGCAAACGCAACCGTGTTTCTCGCTAAGTTCTATGGTCGTGCCGGACTTATGAACCTCATCAACGCCGGTCCTGATCATCTTCGTCCTGGTTAGTAAACGTCGCCTCGTTTTATATGTTAGGTCATTTCATACGACGCCGTTTTTTGGCATTTGTGTGAAAATAAATGTGAAAACGCTGTCGTATTGCCGCATCGTGTTAGGTTATTCGGTTACGACGTCGTTTTAATGGGATTTTGTGTGGAAATTTTGCAGGGATTTTCCGATCGTTGTTGCACGAAGCTTGTGGGAGGATTGTCAATCCGATCTATGGTTCGGTGGGTTTGTTATGGTCGGGAAATTGGCAGCTTTGTCAAGCCGCAGTTGAATCGGTGCTGAAAGGTGAACCGATCAAAGAAATCGCCACAGACGCGGCGACGGACGGCCAAGGACCGCCGCTTAAGATCTACGACATCCGACATAACTCTAAGGATGAGAACTCCGCCGCAAAGGTTACCGGGTTAACCGATCTGAAACGTGCGAAAACTCGCAGGACTAAACGTATCTCCGCCGTGGCGAAATCGGCGGAATCGGAGGGAAAATCCGGTGACGGAGAGGCTAGTCATGAGTCGTCGTTGAGTCACCAGTCTGAAATTGTGGCTGCTGCTCATGAAGGAGATAGCAAGGAATCGAAGAGCACTGTCTCGGAAGTCATGGCATTCTCGCCGCCGGCTGGCCAGGGCTCCTCCGGCGAAATCAAGCTTGACCTAACTTTAGGGCTGGAGCCGGTGTCACGTCCGTATGACGTGGTGCCTGTTAAGAAGAGAAAGATCGGCGTGTTTGCCACGTGTCAGAAGGAGAGCACGTGTAAGACTGAGCTGATGCTCTGAGATCTTGATTAACTCTTTTGAAGTTTTGCCGGCACCAGCTCCTTTCGGCTCGGCTCTGTTCATTATCAAGCCGAGCCGTTAACTTTTTATATTTTTTACTTCTCTATTATTTTCCTCCTTTAATTTTCAGTTTTCCTTTTGATCTTGACTAAAGAACCAAAGAATAGAGTATGTACAAACTTATTTTACAGAGATAAATTCATAATTGGCTAAAACATTATTATAATAATCATCTGATTTTGTATCATTATACAAACTAGGTGAGTATCCATTCTACCCGCGAGTTTTGGTTTATTAAATTTGTAAAAAGCATTAAAAAAATTAGTAGTATCATTTATAATTTTGTTTAAATAACAAAAACATTATTATAATCATCCGATTTTGTATCATTATATAAATAACAAAAGGTACTAAAAGTAGCTATGGGTGGTGGATTCTACACATCAGAACATATCATTGGGCCTCGCTTCTTTACTTTAGAAATATTATGGGCCTATCGTTTCACGATTTAATCAGCAAGCTGTTTATACACGTGGCATATGTTAATTGGTTTAAATACGGCTGAGCTGGCAAAAAAATACAACCCATGTGCTTCGTGCCATAATCCAGTGAAGATATTGAAGGAACGCATAGGTAGGGGGCCAGATTCTGTAATCTTCTTCACCTACTCACTCGCTTTTCTCAATTTTCCCAAGTTATCGTCGCCTGGGATCGATCCCAACAGAATTTCGCCGGGGATATTGGTCACTGGAACCGGAATTTTACCGGAGAAGAGAAGATGAAGATATTTGTGAAAACTCTCAAGGGGATCCACTTCGAGATCGAAGTTAAACCAGAGGATTCGGTATGTGAATTTCTTGCTTTGTTAATTGAGATGGTTGAATTCTGTTTCGAAGGCGGTTTTTGGATCGAATTTCGTGTTCGTTAAGCCGGATGGTTTCGTCTTTGAGTCTATGATTTGGTCGGGTTTTATCAGTCGATTACATTCTTTCGTGATCTGAGAGTTAGTTCCTGCGAGTGAATTGTTGTTATTTAGCGGTTGCTAGAGAGAATTGGTATAATTCAGCAATCTTTGTGTATGATGTGTTTTGTTTTGGCATTTCTTCACTGAAACTGAGAGCTGTTTAAACCTTGATTGATGTTTTTACCTCGTTGTATTGATTGCATTTCTGATGATCATATTTGCGGTTGCTAGTTTCTTGGTCGCAGATGTATATGAATGAAATTTGTGGTCCATGATTTGGACTATTTTCTTGAACTGATGCTGGTAAAATGTTAACATTTCAGGTTGCTGATGTGAAGAAGAAGATAGAGACTGTTCAGGGAGCAGATGTATATCCTGCTGCAAAACAGATGCTTATTCACCAAGGGAAAGTGCTTAAAGATGAGACCACAATCGAGGAGAACAAAGTTGCTGAGAACAGTTTTATTGTTATTATGATGACCAAGGTGAGTTTGGATCTGAGGAAAGCAAAAGTAGTAGTGTTGTTTTTTGTTTTGCTCTTTGATTATCTGATTTTGACTTATGCTCTCTGGGGATAAACATGTAGAGTAAACCTGCTTCAACTGGAGCGTCTAGTGCATCTGCTGGCCCTACAGCGCAGGTGAGTAGGTACTGTTGTTATAGCATATAAACTTGAGATGCCGAAACTTGGGATTTTAGGAAACGTTAGCCTCTGCAGCTAAGGAAAACGAAAGTTTCACACGTTTCTTAAAAGCACATTTTTTTCTGTTTGTTGAATGATCTTTACTTTGGCATTGATTTAGGCTAAGTCGATACCTACCTCATCAACACAGCCTACAACTTCCCCTCCCACTCCGGCTTCTATAGCAATGTGAGTTTAGGAGACAAATATTTTCCATTCGGAGATTTTTAAAATTTGTGTGATGACATTCTATCTTAAAACTAATTTTTGATTTTCTCCCCCCAAATCTTCTTAAAATTCTGCAGACCAGCTGCACCTGCACCGACACCTGCGCCAACAACTGCACCTCCACCTGTAGCTGCAACTGAAACTGTGACTGCGCCTATACCCGAACCTGTACCTGCTACTCTACCAGCAACCACTCCTGCACCCGAATCAACTCCTGCTGGGTTAGCATATTTGCTATCTACATGAACTCTGGAATTTTCTGCTTGCTTCAGAAACTGGCCTATTCTTATTTTGTTTCATATTCTTTTTTGGTTGAGATAGATCTCAGGGTGATGTTTACGGACAAGCAGCATCAACTCTGGCTGCTGGAAGTAATTTAGAGAGTACTATTCAGCAGATTCTTGACATGGGTGGAGGAACCTGGGATCGTGACACTGTTGCCCGTGCACTCCGTGCTGCATTTAACAACCCTGAAAGAGCTGTGGAATATCTTTACTCAGTGAGTTCAATTTCTTTTTCTAAACTTGATGTAGATGCCATGTCCTATCATCATGGTCACTATGCCTCTAGATCTACTTCCTTGCCACTATTATAGGCTACTGTTTTCCTTGCCACAGCGAGAGGATTTATATATTTTAAACACTGATTTTTGTTTTAGGGGATCCCTGAGCAAGCTGAAGTTCCACCAGTTGCCCGTGCCCCAGCTAGTGGTGGACAGCCAGCAAATCCTCCAGCACAGACTCAGCAACCTGCAGCGGCCCCTGCAACCGGTCCTAATGCAAATCCGTTAGATCTCTTCCCACAGGTAATACACCTTGAGATCGAAAATTATAACCGTTGCTCATATGTTGGTATGTAACTAAAATCTTCTCTTACCTTTGACAGGGCTTGCCAAATGTTGGAGCAAATCCTGGTGCCGGATCACTTGACTTCCTGCGCAACAGCCAACAGGTATGAGTTGTTTCTTTTCTCACAGTTGCTTACAACGAGAGTATATTAGATATCAATGTGTGACGTGTTTATTGTGACTCTGGTGTATATTAGTTCCAAGCTCTGCGAGCAATGGTCCAAGCAAACCCTCAAGTTCTGCAGGTATGTTGATCCCATTCACAGAAGAACCTAAATAACTAAGTCATTTGATAGTATTACAAATGATTTTGTCCACGCGTTTTCTGCAGCCTATGCTTCAGGAACTGGGAAAGCAAAACCCAAACTTGATGCGATTAATTCAAGATCATCAAGCTGACTTCTTACGTTTAATCAATGAACCCGTTGAAGGAGGGGGAGAAAGGTAAGTTTGTATAATCTCTGTGCTACTATGATTATGATTCATCTGTTTCACTTTTACATATCAAAACCAAAACTTTGGGAGGCTTTTAATTACTTAAATAGTGACCCTTCTGATGTTTGCTTGTGCATTCTATAACTCAGTGGCAACCTCTTTGGCCAATTGGCGGCGGGAATGCAACAGCCACAGGCAATCCAAGTCACACCTGAGGAACGCGATGCAATCGAACGGGTTTGTTTCTTTTTTTTATAATAATTTTGAGAATTTGATATTTCCCTTGAATAAGAAAGGCTGATATTGATAAACTCGGTTTCACATTTGTGAACAAAACAGCTGGAAGCGATGGGATTCGAAAGATCGTTGGTGTTGGAAGTGTTCTTTGCGTGCAACAAGAACGAAGAGTTGGCTGCAAACTATCTTCTAGATCACATGCATGAGTTCGAGGAATAGCTTCTTCAGTAAAGTCACCTTCTCCTTCTTCTCTATATCCTTCTCATTGGTCCATATGTTTACTTATACATTTGTGAGATGCCAAGTTCGAACAAAAGATGTCCGTGAGCTCGTTACTCTGTCCATGGTCATGGCTCAGTTGTCAGTTTAAAATGGAGTTTTCTCATCTGCTCTCTCTCTGTGTTGTCTTGGATCTTTGCTAGTCGTTTACAAAATCTCCTGTTCCTGTTCTTTTGTCGATTTGGGGACATGTGTTTGTTCATTTATGTGCCTAAATAGTAAAAACAAAAATCTAAAATGACAAAAATAAACTCACTGTAATAATCTCTTAAAACTTCCCCTCTTGTAAACTTTACTTCTGTCTACAATTCTTTTACCTTATTTTTTTTATAACATAAGTTTATCTACGTTAAGTTCATGATATGTATACATCAGGCCCCAATAGAACAAGTAAAAAAAAATCGTGAAACTGTCTCATTATTAGTTTGATTGAAGCAGAATTGAAAGTGAATTTTGTTCAATTTTATTTAATAGTATGTTTTTGGTTATGAATTTAATTTGAGTTTGAAGGGAAAAAATTGTTTTCTAATGCAAATGACTTCATTTGTTCAATTACCTTAAGGGAAAAGGAAATTGACGTTCGTCTTTGCTCCAAAATTGAAATATCTTGAGAAAATTGCTTATTCTTTTTCATTTGTATCATCGGGAGTCTCTCTAACTCAAGTAGAGTCTTCCACCTTCTGAATGCGGCGTCGTTTAATGTTCTCATGGATGCTTTGGAGGTTTCTGTTTTTCTCTCAAGGCTTTCACTTCGCAGCAACACCGAAATTTAAAAGAAATAAAGTAACTCGGAAGCTCCTCGAAGAAAAGCCCTAGAAGTCTTGAACCTCTCTTTCTCTCTCTCTTTAGAGTTTCTTCTCTAAATCTCTTTCGAAGAGTTTGATCTCTCATCATCGAAAATGTCTGTTCGTGTTCTCAACCCTAATGCCGAGGTTCTCAACAAATCGGCTGCGCTTCATATGACCATCAACGCCGCTAAGGGTTTACAAGATGTACTCAAATCCAATCTCGGTCCTAAAGGAACCATCAAGATGTAAGTCTTTTTCTCTGTTTTTCTTCTTGGATCTATGTATTACTAAGCTGATTTGTTTTGTTTAATTTTTATGCGGGTTTATCGATCACTTGGTGTGTAGGCTTGTTGGTGGTTCCGGGGATATCAAGTTAACCAAGGATGGGAACACTCTTTTGAAGGAAATGGTGAGTCCGATAAAGAAAATTACAAAGCTAGATCTTGTTGATTGATTAGAATCTAGCTTGTATTTCTTCTTACTTATCAAATGTAAAAACCTAGGCTTGTGCATATTTATCTGGGAAAATTGAAGTACAGTTTTGTGTAATTGAACATGGTAATGTTAGTGTCATATACTTAAAGTATGTTTTCGTCCAAGACATTTTAAATGTTACTCAGGTTAGACTGCTTGTCAGTGATGGAAATGAGAAACAAAAATCTTTAGGCTGGTACTGGTAATGTGATTTACCTGCTCTAATCTACAGTGCTCACTTGCTTAACTTTGCAGCAAATTCAAAATCCAACAGCCATCATGATTGCCAGGACAGCTGTTGCTCAGGATGACATAAGTGGTGATGGTACTACTTCCACTGTCATCTTCATCGGTGAGCTTATGAAACAGTCCGAGCGTTGCATCGATGAAGGTTAGCCAAATTAGACTTAATACTTTGATTTGTTGATGAGTTGTGTAGTTTTATGCTTCTCTACGTCTGTTTTAGTTTTAAGCTGGATCGGATGCCTTTCATTT
Source organism: Arabis hirsuta (assembly GCA_964056655.1). Classification (NCBI taxonomy): domain Eukaryota; kingdom Viridiplantae; phylum Streptophyta; class Magnoliopsida; order Brassicales; family Brassicaceae; genus Arabis; species Arabis hirsuta. Next base: position 43,154,088 of record OZ053301.1, read on the forward strand.
TCCTGTTTGTCATGGTTAACATCTAATTATTTCTATTGTTTCGTGTTAAGCTACCTTGCCTTGTTTTATTTAACCTCAGTCAGAAATTGTCCTAATGAAAAGGTTTATACGTGTCCCAGGAATGCATCCACGTGTCTTAGTTGATGGTTTCGAGATTGCTAAAAGAGCTACTCTCCAATTTCTCGACACTTTCAAGACACCTGTGGTTATGGGTGATGAGCCTGATAAAGAGATCTTGAAAATGGTTGCCAGGACAACGCTAAGAACAAAGGTATTCTGCTGTTGATGATAACTAATTCTTTTCGTTATGATAACATCTTCTCTTCACTTTCTAACTGCCATTTTTCTGTCTTACTTAGTTGTATGAAAGCTTGGCTGATCAACTGACCGATATTGTTGTTAATTCGGTAAGTAAACTGATATCTCTCATTGAAGATCATCATTCTTTTTTAACACATTGGCGAACTAATCTATGGATCAGTTCTGGTTTTCAAGCTGTTTGTCTTCTAATTAGCTACTCCCCGCACATAACAGGTTCTCTGCATTCGGAAGCCTGAGGAACCTATTGATCTCTTTATGGTTGAGATAATGCACATGCGCCATAAATTTGATGTTGACACACGATTGGTATGCCTTTGATTTGATTATTTTACAGAAATTTTGTTCAGTAAGAATTTAAGGGTTTTCACTCTAGTAGAATGACTTGTGTATGGGATTAAATCCTTTTGCTGGTCGTGAATCATAAATGTCAGCTTTATGCACCTGTTGCTTATATCACCTGGATTGTTTCTCTTGTATTAGGTTGAGGGGCTTGTTCTGGATCATGGTTCAAGACACCCTGACATGAAGCGATGTGCGGAGAATTGTCACATCCTAACTTGCAATGTGTCACTTGAGTATGAGAAGAGGTGTGTGTTATAACCCTCTGGTTGATTGCTTTAAGAGATATGAAAGAGTAGAAGTTAGAGAAACTATCCCTTGTAGCACTGCTAACTTTGTATATATCAGTGAAATTAATGCAGGGTTTTTCTACTCAAATGCGGAACAGAGGGAAGCCATGGTTACTGCTGAGCGACGTTCTGTTGATGAAAGAGTTAAGAAAATCATTGAGCTGAAGAATAAGGTGGGTTTGAAACTATTACATCGTAGCCATATGCTGTATCTTTTCAGGTATTTTACATGGTCTCTTTCTCGTGCAGGTTTGTGCTGGTAATGATAACAGCTTTGTCATCATAAATCAAAAGGGTATTGATCCCCCATCATTGGATCTTCTTGCTAGAGAAGGGGTAAGCTATGACTAGTTTTGTATGTTTTAATTGTATTCCTGTTATTCCGATTGCCAGAAAAGTTAGAAAAATGCTAGACATAGATCATGAAATCAAGTGAATGGAAATGCAAAGGCAAAACGAACTGAGACTGATATTGAAAAAGGTTTAAAAGAGCATTCACCTAAAAGAATTTAGATGCCTGGATCTTCCACTAAGATTGTTTCTCATCTCGTTTCTTGGTGTCTACAAGTTTTTGCAATCAGTTATCTTTCGATTTCTTTATGTTTTTATGTGTCTCCAGATAATCGCCCTTAGAAGAGCAAAGAGGAGGAACATGGAACGTTTGGTTTTGGCATGTGGTGGAGAAGCTGTGAACTCCGTTGATGACTTGACCCCTGATTCTCTTGGTTGGGCCGGACTTGTATATGAGCACGTTCTTGGAGAGGAAAAGTATACATTCGTCGAGCAAGTGAAGAATCCTCATTCATGTACTATCCTCATCAAAGGTACGAAGGCCCAAACATAAATTTCGCATTGGCTAAGTTGTGAAGGTCAAATTTGCTCTTTTTTTTACACTGCTTGTCACTGATCATCCATGATTTAATTGATTTTTATAGGCCCTAACGACCACACCATTGCTCAAATCAAGGATGCTGTCCGTGATGGTTTAAGATCAGTGAAGAACACCTTAGAAGATGAGTGTGTTGTATTAGTAAGTATCTTACTCTTCACGAAGATCATAGGGATTGCCATTTCAGTGTAGTTTCATGCATTTATGGTTTATTTACGCTTGTCTCTTTCCATAGGGAGCTGGAGCTTTTGAAGTTGCAGCCAGACAACACTTACTCAATGTAGTCAAGAAAACTGTTAAAGGGGTAAGCATAAAGATATATCGCTCTGCTCCATTACCAGTTTCTTGAATTTTCCGGTTGCTAATGTTTATTGTTGGCGAAATGCAGCGCGCTCAACTCGGTGTTGAAGCTTTTGCTAACGCCCTTCTCGTGGTTCCCAAGACACTCGCTGAAAATGCTGGGCTTGATACACAAGACGTTATCATTTCTCTAACGGTATTATACTTTTATTTTCTTCTTCTTCTTCCGCTATCGGTAATGCTCCAAGAGAACAAATCTAACGTTTTTGGGAATCTTGATGTTACAGAGTGAGCATGACAAGGGAAACGTCGTGGGACTAAACCTACAGGATGGAGAACCCATCGACCCTCTACTTACTGGTATTTTTGACAATTACTCGGTCAAACGCCAACTCATCAATTCAGGGTATGTACAAAACCTCAGCACACTAAAATTGGCGTGTGAAACTATCGAGCTCTAATTCAGTTGCGGTTGAGTTCAAAGCATTTATAATGGTTGTTTTGTTTGTTTGTTGATGTGTTGCAGACCAGTGATTGCTTCGCAGTTGCTGTTAGTAGATGAAGTGATTCGTGCAGGAAGAAATATGAGGAAGCCTACTTAAAAACCATGTCGTTTTTGTTTTCAACTTCTGTTTTTCTTTTCTTTCCTGGTTTTAAGTTTTGAGCATTACCATATGATTATTATTTTGAGCAATCTCTTTTGCTTTGTATCTTTTGTTGTCATAGATAATCTCGAACCTATCTTCCTTTTTGTAATAGAAAAACATTATGACTTTTGATTGTGGTCTCTAGTGAAAAAAAGAAGAAAAAGAGTGATCTCTAGCTAGTGAAAAGAAGAAGTGTTGTCATGACTCATGAATACCTGTTTGAATATTTGAACAGTGAACGAGATGATTAAAAAAAAAGAAAGTTCAATGTGAATGAATTTTGGGAAAGGTGGAGAAAATAATAAAGTGACCTAAGTCTCAGCGTTTTATGATTTTAGATAAAAAGTGATTAGACAGAATTTATGGTAACAAAATATTGTGATTTAAGGGGAGAGATTTAATTTCAAGATACTACTAATAAAGTCAAATTACCAACAATTGCAACGGTAATACTTTAATGATTCCATCCTTAGAAAACAGAATCAGCCAATTAGGGCCCATTGTAATTATTCAATTTTTCCACGAAATTAAAGTCTTTGACGGGTCAACACCGTCAGACACCTGCGAGTTATTATTGGGCCTAATTTTCTCCAAAAAAAAAAATATATATCAAAAGCCCGTCTCTTCCTTCTTATTTTTTCCCCCTAATTTTCTCACTTGCCTCATAATCGCGTCTCAAAGCTTCGAATTCGACAAACCCTAATTCCAAAACCTCTGGGTAAGTTACGGAGCTTTGCTCATACTTCCTCGAATAATCTCTCTTCTTGCTCGTTGATGTTTTGTGTATTTCGAACTTGGTTTTTCTTGTATCTGTTCGTTGTTATCTCGAGATCTGGCATATTCTATCGATTTTGGTCCTGTGAATATATTTCTGTATCTGTGTTTGTATTATCTTCGATTGATCTGTGTGAGAAAGTCGTTTTGTTTCTTTGTCTTTTATGGTTTTGGTACTCGTTGATACAGTGATGATGTTCATGAATTTTGAAAAACAGGATTTAAGAAGAGTGTAATAACAAAAAGATGTCTTCTTCTTCACGAGAAGAGAATGTGTACTTGGCTAAGCTAGCTGAGCAAGCTGAACGTTATGAGGAGATGGTTGAGTTTATGGAGAAAGTTGCAAAGTCTTTAGAGACAGAAGAGCTTACCGAGGAAGAGAGAAATCTCTTGTCTGTTGCTTACAAGAACGTGATTGGTGGTAGGAGAGCTTCCTGGAGGATTATATCTTCCATTGAACAGAAGGAAGAAAGCAGAGGAAAGGAAGATCATGTTTCGATAATCAAGGGCTATAGAGGAAATATCGAAACCGAACTCAGCAAAATCTGTGATGGGATATTGAGCCTTTTGGATTCTCACCTTATTCCCAGTGCATCTTTGGCTGAGTCCAAAGTGTTTTACCTCAAGATGAAAGGAGATTACAATAGGTATCTCGCTGAGTTTAAGACTGGAGCTGAGAGGAAGGAAGCTGCAGAGAGCACTTTGGTGGCTTACAAGTCAGCTCAGGTAAAATCTAAGTTTGCATAATCATGATTTTGCTGCTTGAGACTAGTAAAGAGGTTAATCTTGATGAATGCTAATTGTGTTTTTCTTCTGTTGTAGGATATTGCACTTGCTGATTTAGCTCCTACTCATCCGATTAGATTAGGACTTGCTCTTAACTTCTCTGTTTTCTACTACGAGATTCTCAACTCACCTGATCGCGCTTGTAGTCTCGCAAAACAGGTTTGTTGTGTGTTTGCATTATAATGGGATTGTTATTATGGTTTCAGACTTTTGTAAAATTCTTAATGATGTTATCTCAATTGTTTTCTTCTACAGGCTTTTGATGAAGCAATCGCTGAGCTTGACACATTAGGAGAAGAATCATACAAAGACAGTACACTAATAATGCAACTTCTTCGTGACAATCTGACCCTCTGGACTTCTGACATCAATGTAAACTTTTGTCCCCCTCCCTAACTATTTCCTTTTAAACTTATATCTACACCAAATCTAAAGAATCTTTACATTTGTTTTGAAAGTTCCATGTAGTTAAGAAATTTCGATTAAACGCTAATGTGTTGCTCTTTTTATTTTCAGGATGAGGCGGATGAGATTAAGGAGGCGTCAAAACCTGAGTTGGAGGAAGGGAAACAAACTTAGTCGTTGAACTGACCACAGAGAGAGAGAGAGAGAGAGAGAGAGAGATTTCTAAGTATGTATGGATTTGGTTTTAGTTTCCAAAAAATATATGAATATGGGGTTTGTAGAAGCAGAGAGAAGATCATGATTTGATTTTCTCCTTTGAAAACTCAATACCTCTGGGTTTTTTTTTGAGTCTTTTACTTAGATGATTGCTTTGGATTCAACTCATTTAAGATTTATCATTAAGAGTAGTATTTGGTGTTTTAATATTTTATTCATTCAAAGTTTTATAATTTTATAAACGCTGAAACAATTCAAAAAACAGAAATATACGAAATGCTTTCGTATTGGAAATATACATTTTTTTTTGTAAGCTCAAATTTTATTGTTCAAATTATATTTTCCATTTGTGTTTAAGACAGTACTCATGGCCTCAAGGGTCTCTTTCCGTACATTTAATTAATTTCTTTCTTTACTTATTTTTTCCTTTTTCTTTCGTTCCTCTTTTATTCATGTTTTCCATATGTGCCAAGTTATATTTTGGGTATAGGATTCTTATTCAACTAACAGTGACAGAATTTGAAATAGTAGCCTCGTCAATTATCTTAATCCGCTGTAAATTTTGAAAATAACTACCGAACACACAAATATAAATCAAAATTTGGAGCATATATAGAGAAAGACGAATATACGCAAATCAATGTCGCGAGCGTCTTAGGTAAATAATTAATTACATACTTAACATATAAACACATCACTATTATTACCATCCCCTCGAATCCCACTGCTTTGCTTTTCCGCTTGTCTCTGTGTATTCATTCTCTCTCTCTCTCTCTCTCTCTCTCTCGCTTTCTCAAATGGTTTCAGCTACTTCAATCATAGCTTGGTCTGTTACTCTTCTCTCTCTCTCTCTGTCTATTTCGAGCTTCAAAGTTTCGATTTTTCACTCAGCTTGGCCTCTCTCTCTTACCATCTTCTTTGTTCTGCTTTTCAGGGGCTCTGGAGAAGATGGGCAACTAGGAATTGGTACAAACGAAGACAAGGAATGGGCTTGTGTCGTTGAAGCTCTCGAGCCTTACTCTATTTGCTCTGTTGTCTCCGGTAGCCGTAACTCCCTCGCCATTTGCGATGATGGCAAGGTACTCTCTGAGACAATATCAAAATGAGATTCTGTCTTGTTTTAATTGGTCTCTATACTTTTGTGGATATGATTTCTATCTGTTACTGGTCATAAAAGTTTTCTTTAGTTCTGGTAAGATTTGAAGGAACCAAGGAACATGGGTTTGTCTCATGAATCGTAACCAGTGAAGCTCTGTGTCTTCTTCTCCTGTGGGAAAAGTCTCTAAGCTGTGAATCTTAGTTAGAAGTTAGCCAGTAGGTCAAAGTTGTTTCTTCTCATGGAATTGGTCTCTGGTTCTGGTCATTATTTCAGTAGTTTGATGACTAAATCAAAGGTTTAAATACTCAGAAAGTTGAGATTTTTAAGCTCTATTTCACTAAGTTATGTTTCGGATTCTTTGAACTGTTCTCAGATGTTTACATGGGGTTGGAATCAAAGAGGTACATTAGGACATCCACCAGAGACAAAGACAGAAAATGTCCCTAGTCAAGTTAAGGCTCTTGCCAATGTCAAGATTACTCAGGTTTGATCTTGCTTTCTACTTGTTGGTTGTGGTTTTTGGTAGAGGATCATATGGAACTACCAGTTATACCTTTGAATGTGTGTGTTTTTTTTTGTTGGTAATGGATCATAGGCAGCAATTGGTGGTTGGCATTGTTTAGCGGTTGATGATCAAGGCCGAGCATATGCGTGGGGTATGCCATGTGTTATTGTTTCATCCTCTATCTGTTTTGCTTGTTGGAACATAGTGAAACTGATTATGGAATGCGCTCAGGTGGGAATGAATATGGACAATGTGGTGAAGAGCCTTTAAAAGACGACTTGGGTAGGCCCGTGCGTAGAGATATTGTGATCCCTAAGCGTTGTGCCCCAAAACTTACAGTCAGACAGGTGAACTAACTCGTGTTCTAGTTGTGAATAAATCTCTCTGTATTGCCTCAACACAGAAATCCACTTCCTCTTCTACCCCATTATGTTGATCTGTGAATAAATCATTTTGAGGTTAAATCTTCTTAACAGGTAGCTGCAGGTGGTACTCACTCAGTGGTTCTGACACGCGAAGGTCATGTGTGGACTTGGGGTCAACCGTGGCCTCCCGGTGACATGTATATAAAACAATTAAACTCAGTCAAAGAAATAGTATACATTTGTGTGCATTCTAAGGCTATTATTGAAATGTTGGGTTTGGTTTCCTTCTAAATTGTAGAAAACAAATATCTGTTCCTGTAAGAGTTCAAGGTCTTGAAAATGTTCGTCTTATCGCTGTTGGAGCATTTCATAATCTGGCTCTTGAAGAAGATGGGAGATTATTGGCATGGGGTAATAACGAATACGGACAACTTGGAACTGGTGATACTCAGCCAAGCTCTCATCCTGTTCCAGTCCAAGGCCTTGACGATCTCAATTTGGTTCGTTTTTTTTTCCTCCTTTTCTACCCATTAAACCTTTAAGAAGTGATTCTGATTATAAGTATTCAAATGACATCACCACCTTCTGATGCTTAATCTACAAAACCAATCTGTAGGTTGATATTGCTGCCGGTGGATGGCATTCAACAGCTTTAACGGATAAAGGCGAGGTATTAGAATTCATTTACTGTCAAACATTATCTCAAAGTTTCTATTTTTCCTTCTCATTTTAATCCTCACCATGTGCTATAGCTCATCTTTTTAGTTCAGATATGATTATGTGTGTTTTGGTCTTCTAATATTTTAGGTGTATGGTTGGGGAAGAGGAGAACACGGAAGACTCGGGTTTGGTGACAATGACAAGAGCAGCAAAATGGTTCCACAGAAAGTTAATCTCCTAGCTGAAGAAGATATAATTCAGGTAGTAAAGCATTAAACTTCAATCATCTTTAGATCACTCTTCTTTGCAAAAGAAGGATATCATTCATGTAATAATCTTGAATCTCTTCTTTCTTTCCACATAAAGGTTTCTTGTGGAGGAACACATTCAGTTGCATTGACAAGAGATGGCAGAATCTTCTCGGTTAGTCCCTTTTAAAACTTGAGAAAACCGCTCGCAAAAACATTCATTCTTCTGATAATGTAATCTCTTTGTGATCAGTTTGGTAGAGGAGATCATGGAAGACTTGGTTATGGAAGGAAAGTGACAACAGGACAGCCATTGGAGTTACCTATAATGATTCCTCCACCTGAAGGAAGTTTTAATCACGCAGAAGAAGAAGAAGAAGAAGAAGAAGAAGGACAATGGTTAGCGAAATCGATTGCTTGCGGTGGTCGCCACACTCTTGCCATTGTTGAATGGAAGTCCGATGATATAAACCTATGAAGAGAAGAAAGCAATGTGTATGATTCATACGAAGGGAGGCAAAAGCAGAGTTATGTATTTGTGAAAAGAAAAGTGAGAAAACATCATCCTTCGTATTTCAAATTACTTTTTCCATATAAATAATCTTTAGATTAAAGTGATTTTGAGATTTCAAGGAAAGTTTTACAAATATAAAATTTTGGTCATGTGAGTGATCAGTTCTTGGTAGACTTTTAGTTTGTTGAAAAGATAGAGCAAACATTTGTCGTTTACAATCTTTTCAATCATTATAAACTGTGTCATGTGCCAATTCGTAAACTAAAGTTAAATAAATTCCATATAAAATTTCTTTTATAATTATATTGTTTAATTTGTAAACCCTCATTATTTAGTTCGTATGAGGCTCAAAATATTCAACCACATAAAATTATGATATAATTTATTGGGTTATCCATACATAATCCATCAATACAAAGAAGAATCTAGCATAGGATCTTGCAAACATTACCCTCTCTTGTTGTGTAACCATTAATCTTTTTCTATACATAAATTATTGGTTTGTAGCTGAACAAGATTTGATAAGAAGAGGAAGACAAAAGAGAAAGATGCATTTGGATTTTGTCGGTTGCTTTTTTCTCATCCATGAGAAACACTCATTTCCTCTTTTCTTCTTCTTCTTTTCCTTCTCTTCTTTATTTTCTTTTGTTATCATATTTTGCTTCTCTTCTTCTGACTTCACATCCTTCAAAAAAAAAAAAAAAAACTCAAAGCCAATTAATCAGGTGGCAAATTACTACTCAATTTTATATAAAAAAAAAATTTAAAATGATTGGTGAATGGTAATCGTAGATTATGAATGTTTATAGATGTAACATAGGTACATATATAAAGTCGGATGTATGGATGAAAAATTTCAAAAAATGCCACTTTTCAAAAATATTATTTTTTAAAAAAATTTACAAATATGTCATTTTTTCAAAAAAAAAAATTCATTATATCATTTATGTTTGGGTTAACTATATTGTATTAGAGTTTAGTTTTGAAGGTTTAAGGAGTTTTAGACGTCAAAACATTTTTTAGGGTTTATAATTTTAAGATTTAGGCTTTAAAAATCTATAATTAATGGTATTTATGCAAATAGACACCTTTAAATAATATTTTACAAATATACATATCAAAAATAGTATTTTTGCAATTCTATCTTGATTGATACTCTCACGTTTTGTACTACCATTTTTGCTTCTTTTTCCTAATATCATGAAAGAATTTATGAACATGATACAATATTATTATTATATCTATAAGACCATCCACATTCGTCATATTTGTGGATTTCTCTCCAATAAACAAATATTAAAAACACACTCTCTCTTCTTTTTACTCAACTTTATACATTCTTTTTCATCCTTTTACTCAACTTTTATTAATTTTATATTTAAACACACCCCAACTTTCATCAATTCTCTCACTATTTGTGTCTTCCAAGAGACACAATCTCTCCAAAAACATCCACTATCTTCTTTCTTTCCTCAAATTTTATTAATTTTATATTTCAATACATCCTATTATTTCAACCAAACACACTCTCTTTCTTAACTTTATTCAAATTTTAATAATTTTATATTTAAAGACACAACAAAATATGACCAATGCGGATGCTCTAAATAAACAAAACATGGAGTCTTATCACTGTCTCTTCTACGATTAAAATATAGATACACAGTGCACGTGTATGTACGTATTGGTGCTCTCTTATTTTGTGAAAGGAACTTTTAATTTATTATTATATAATATTTTATAAACTCTTAATTTATTTGTTGCACAAACGAATTCAAAATTTGATGCAATTATTATAATTATTTTTTTTGTTTTGATGCAATTATTACTACGTGCATTTACATGAAAATCAATTATTTTGAATGGCCCAATGGAAAATCGTACCAAAATTTGATCATCATTGTTTTTTTTTTTGCTAAATAAATTTGATCATCATTGTTATAAATCAATATTGTTCTCATAATGTCCTTTCGGAATTTTATTCAATTATGTTAAATATTACGTACTTACTACATAGTAATACATAAAACACAACTCAATACTATAAGCAATATTTTGTATAAGATGATTTAAAATTTATATTGAATGTGTAAAATCAAGAACTAGAGCAAGATAATGTATTACCTCTGGTTGAGTTTTCAACTTTAATTCCACCGGCGAATCATCAGCTTCCACCTGTCTTTTCGTTGATCTCTCCATGATCGGCGGTGTCTTCGCCGGAGTAACATTTTCCGGTGCACTTTGTACACCCACATCTCGTTTTAGCCCCACAACTTTCTTTTCTGTTCAAAAACATCCCAAACTCCATTTTTGTTAAAAAAATAGACCCAAAACACAATACCACCTTTATGAGAACATTTTATAAAGAAAGATTATCAATCACCTTGAATAAGAACAGGATCCGGAGATGTAGGATTAGGATCCTCATGAATTATTCTAACGTTAGGATTAGTCGTTCTTGGAATATTGTTGGGATTATGATTAGAAGGTAAGATCATGAGTGGATCAGAAATGGTGGATAAGTTTCTGAAAGATCTTGAACTTAGGGTTTTAGAAGACAAACACTCCATAGGAACTTCACCAGACAAAGGATTGCAGATATACTTCTCTGCTTCGTTCCATTTCGAATTTAACTCAACCCCTTCTGGTTTTAACCAATCCCAATGCTTCTTGTACACTGTTTTTGCTTGCAATGCTGTAAGAAAAACAAATACAAAAAAAGAAAAAGATATTTTACCTTTTCTCTGTTTTTGTTCACAACAGAGTTTTTTCATTATATTATCAATGAATATAAACAAACTAATAAAGAGTAATATAATGATGTACTCGTTGATTCAATTTTCAACAAATAAACCTAATGATACTGCTAGACGTTTTTTTTTTTTTTTTGGATGAAGAAACTTACCCTTGAGTGCACTAGTGAAGGAATAAGTCGATGGGTCAATCTCATCTGTCACAAAAAAAAAAATATCAAAAATTCAAAACATTTTGCTAAGAAACAATTAGCATAAAAAGATGTTAATTATCTTCATTACCTTTGAGGGAGTAACCAGGAGAAGAGGCAGTGCTAGAGATAGTGAAGTTTGTTCTACAAGACTTGTGATCTTCTCGGAAGCTTCGGATACAAGAGGCGGAGAACCTTCTAGAACTCGGGTTTTCGCTACTTAAATGACCTTTTCGAGCCCATTCTCGTAAGTTAAACTCAAGCTCTTCGCCATGCAAAGCCATAGGAAACGAATGGCTTTTATTGATTTAAAACTCAAGCTATGTTTTGTTATGGTTATAGCTAAAGGAGGAGGGAGAGAGGGAGGAAATGAATGTACCTCTCTAAATTTAAAAGGGGTTTTTATTGATTTTTTGTTACTTCAAAATATTGACTTTTTTAGTACTCTTATCGTTAATTTTGTTTCGTTATAATGGGTTTTACAAAATAACATATGTTGGATTCTAATTGGATGACTGATATATGTTAAAAATATCTTAATGTAAAGTTTTTGTCTTTTGTTTTTTGGGTGTAGTACATATATAGAAAACAAATTCACTTGCCGTGTTCCATCCTTTTCTATAATAGTTTATGATCTTTAAGTTCTTGTTTTTTTTTCATGTTTTAATTTGTATATAGTGACAGCTAAAATTAATGGAGTCGATTGGTAAGAAAAAAGAAAAAAGTGAGGATCGATTTAACATGTTTGCACTGTATATAACCCTTTCTCAAAAAAAATGTTTGCACTGTATATCAAAATCGACAGAAAAGGATTTCAAATAAGAAAACTAATAATTCACATGAAAAATTATTCTCTACCAAAAAAATAATGTGTGAAAATTAATTAACTTATATATTAAAAAAGAAAAAGAATATATATATATATACATCCCAAATCATAGATGATTGCATCTGAAGCTCTTAAACAATATCAAATATGCATGTTATATTGCTGATTTAATTTAATTAAATATACAAAATATTATCGAGTATAAATAAAATATTATCGATAATATATGAGCTACTGATGAGCTGAAAGTTATGGCAGATTATTCACTTATTCAGGGTGGATACAGGATACGTGAAGTTGATGTGTATAGTCTCATTTCTGAGTCTTTATTTATAAAACATGTAAAAACCGTGAGATATAATAATAATATCCACATTATTATGAAATAGGGTTTTTAATAAAAAAATATATTTCAATCGCCGGATTTGAAAAATTCTCTCAACTATTTTTTTAATAAAAAACTCCTCAACTATACTTCGTTAGTGAAATCAACCCTCTGCCTACAATAACGTTTAATCCCAATAAAATTGTTGTCATTTGTTACAAAAACTATAAAACATCTTAAGTATTGACCAAAACATCAAGTTGTTAAATAATGAAAACAACAAAAGTGCGCAAAAGGAAAATTAGCTGCAACTTGTGTTCAAGATCGCTTTGATTGGAGATTATATGCTTCAATAAACAGTCGGTATATGGTTGTGAGATACGACAGCGAAACTCACATATGTTATTTAATAGGTGTGGTGAATCTCTCAGTGCACCTAAGACTGCGGCTGATTTCCTAAATAAGTTTAGCATTAATCACGATTTACAGTACACCTACGATCACGTTTTTTTTTTGTCATAAGATTCATTTTGTGTTGTTTTCCTGGAAACAACTTGATGTTTTGGTCAATATTTGAGACGCTTTGTCGTTTTGTAACAAAAGACAACAATTTTTATTAGGATTAAACGTTATTGTAGACGGAGGGTTTGTTTCATTAACGAAGTATAGTTGAGGAGATTTTTCATGATCCGAAGATAGTTGAGGGGATTTTTTATTAAAAACCCTATGAAATATTTGGAATTCATTGCAATGGAATAATATGAAAATTACAAACCGTATCTATCATTGATGCAGATGCCAACTCTTTTTTCCGTAACAAGTTCTTTTTCAGCTGAAACCTAATCTATCTAGCATTCTGTTTGCATGTCAAATATGTGTTTTAATGACCAAAAGAATCAACTATAAGCGAATCACAATTTAAACTAAATGATATCTATCGATTAATAGAGCAAGACGTTATTTATCAGATGGAGGATCAATATACTATCGATCACCTTTCATATATTATCAATAGATTTAAATGTTTAACATATAAATTAATTTATTGATTTTTTTGTAAAATTTATTGCAGTATTCTTTAAGGAGTTGGTCTACGAGAACATTCGAATTGTTTTTTTTTTTTTTTGTTGAAACTGAACATTCGAATTGTTGTGATATTATATGTTGCACATGGTGAAGGTTTCGCATATTTTGAAAGAAAAAACAAATATATTCGAGATTGATTCGTTTAATGGTCTTTTTCTCATGTAGTGTATGGTTGTTTTCAATATATAGCATGGAATCTCTTTGTTTGGATTCCAAAGAATAAACAAAAGAGAATAGCTTTGTGTTTATATATATAAATATAACCATGTGCGTGTTTATAATCATTATCATCATGTCACATTCATCATTCTCTGTTATGTCATTAAATGTGACCTACGTTTGATTCCTTTAGATCTTAATTTGTTTGAAATTTTCCAAAGTCTCGAAACGGTTACCGTAAAAATTCTATAAATAGAAACATGATATAAGTTTAAACGGATCGGGTTAATTTGATCATTTGTAATAAATTCATGTCTCCTAGTAGCATTGGACCGGTTTTCATAGAGTAGTAGTAAACTAGTAATATTATAAAAAACCCGGTTCTCGGCATTGAATCTTGAGATCGAACCGGGTTGAAGTCAATTAAAGCGGAACCCACAAATTAAAAGAGCTCATGATTACACTGGGCCAAAGAGTGCATGCAAATGTAGGCATCACTTGGGACAGTGTAATAGAGACATTGATTTTTTTTTCCACAAATCTGTATGAATCACAGAAAATATATTAATATCCTAATCAGAATAATATGATCCATAAACATGAAGATGTTAAGAAGATAAAAAAGTAATCCTCCACGAGATTGAACAAAATATTTTACAGAGTATTGATAAGGAGCAAGATTACCAAAAAGAACAGAAGTTAAATTTAAACAGATCTTGCAAGTCCAAGAACTCTCTGGTCTGAACATAGAACACAAAGGCAAATGCAGAAAGTGGCTGAATCAATGGTCTGGTTTGAGTCCAGAACACACAAAACCTCCTCTCATGTAATGATTGAGATTTGTCTGCAGAAAAAAACAGAAGGAATTGTAATCAGTTCTTATGATCCATATAAAGTGTAGTAAAATGCAACTAATGTTGACTTTTCAATGTCTATGGAAATCAATTCAAACGAAAAATAAGAAGCGAAAACTCCATACTTTAGACCAAACCAGGTTCAATACATCAAAAGGTAATGAAAAGAGAAGAGTGGAAGGTTTATTTACCTCCAGAGACTAATTAAGACATCCCCACATCCACAACTTAAAGAGTTCTATTGTGAACTAACATCATCACAATGTCAGCTCACAAAGCTTCATCGTCGTCTGGAGAACACTTTACCATTTAATCACCATCCAACTGTAAGACAACGAATATTGACACTAATTACAGCCTCTAGATAAGCTCAAAGCTGATGCACTTACAAGAAAACTAAACAAACCCGCTTACTCGATTTAGAATTTGCTTCAAACATATGTTTATCAAACTTGGTATCAAGTAGATCTCATTGCTTGTAAGAAACCAAATCATATCTTTGCTTCTTTCAGGAGATCGCATATGCGTATAAATTTCCTGCCAAATGAGTAAAATGTTTCGAGTTTAGATGTTATGCTTTCTGTGAAGGATATTTCTGATGGAATGAAATCAAACAACTTACTTATCCCGAGAATCAGAGCACCGTTTCCACCAAGAGGAACAAGATCCTGAATCTTTTCGGGAGAGAAAATTGTATGTGTTACCGCACCAAAATCCGAGCTTTGTATAAGTCTTTCCTCCCTAATCGTATTATATTCATCTTTCTCTTTAATGGTAGTTTCCTCATCAGATATTGTCACCCTATGCACAGAATAATCTCCGTCTGAAATCCAAACGCTTTTCGTGCCTACAGTGACCAAAGACCATACAATTGTGTTAAAAAAATAGGAAATGTCGGTATCAAATGAGTAAAAAACAATAGCCCTTTCAAACCGCAGACCCAAAGAGTATTTTTTTACCAACAAAGGTTTCAGGAAGAAGGGCTAATTTCTGCACATCCGTAAAGCGAGGCAACTGCTGCATATGACAAGCAAAGTTTGATCCGAGAGGATGACGACCAGAGACATGCAACACATGTATATATCCGGCAGAGTCCAAGATCAAGAACCTTTTAATGGACAGTGCTTGGATCGATATCGCCTTAACCAGACCTGCTTCTGATTTAAGATCAGCATCAACGGTAGCAGAAGTTTTCTGAAACGAGACAAAGCACATTCTAGTTTCAGAAGATTCTTGTCTCTGTTTACTTAACAACCCCTTGTTCACTGCAAAGTTTAACAGGCAAAATCAGGAGTATGAACGCTACTACAACTGCAACAGAAAAGGCATTATCGAGATTCGAGAAGCAAAGAAGTAACTCTCCCAAGTCCAATTAGTACATTCTTCGATCTAAAATTACCACATATATTTCCTCTTTTGTACTCTATGTTAAGCACATTGTACCAAATCCCTAAATCTGCAATTCCTCTCTATGGATCGATACAACTCAAAATTCACATAATATGTAAAGCACTAGACTTACCATGAACAAGATTATCCTTCTTCTTCCCAACTTCTTTCTTCAGTTTCCCTTTCACTATCTCCCTTAGATTTATGACTCTAACTCCATTATCTTCCCCTAAAATCAACAAACCCGAGAAGATTCCAATCGACCAAACCGGTTTACAACATTCAATCACACTACACCTTATCAGCTTCACAACTACTGAGTCATCATCATCTCCACAATTGCTTCCATCACTCACACTCTTAACACCAAATATCAGTAGCTTCGAGCTCGAAACAGAGTACATTGCAAAGTAATTGGTCGATCCAACGATTTTAACCGAAACTCCATGACTCAAGTCCAATAAAACCCCAACTTTAGAATCGAATTCAATACCCTTTTGATCGCAAATCACTTTAGCTCTCGTAAAGCCTTTGTCTTTACCTTTCCGTAAAGCATAGAATCTGAGAAGAAGACGTGACCCACCACGATACGGTCCAGCGACGACAAAGAGGACATGTGGAGACGATTCGTTACCAGAATCTTCGTTGGAATTAGGGTTTTTGGAGCGGAGAAGGAGAAACGAAGCAGAGGAGCAAGGAGAAGGGATTAGGGTTTGTGGGTAGGAGAGAGAAGGAGTAGAGAGAGGGGAGAGAGAAGGGTAGAGAGAGATGGAGGAATCAGAGAGAGTTAAAGCAAGAGAAGAGGAGATGGGTTCGTAGAGTATAGAAGAAACTTGAGGAGAAGAAGGAGAGAGAGATGGGTTTGGGAGATTAAGCTTTGATGATCGGACAAGTGCCATTGTTGTTGTCGCTGTAATGAAACCTCTTTACATCTGAATGGGTCGGAGAAAATACCGGAAGAATTAAATCTAGGATCTTTAACAAGGTTGACTTTTAGTTGCGAAGTTTCCGAATTTGGGTACAAAAACAGTAATCATTTTATTTAATAAACATATATTCAAGCCCAATAAATCCCCAATGGGTCCATTATTAAAGTTAATGTAAGCCCAACGTATAACAACTTAAACCTGTTAAGGCCCAATATTACTTTTAATTTAATGGCCAGTGATCTCATTTTTCTTTCTTTTCTCCATCATTTTCTCGAAAGTCAAAAGATTGGATTAGTCAATAATTATCTTCACAGTAATAAATATTTAAATCTTAAAAAAAGGTTTCATATAAAATAGTACTCTTTCCGTTCCATTATATAAAATTTTCTATCTAAGTATGGAATTTAAAAATTATTTAAGTTTTTGTTTTTATTTTTTTTTTTTATAATAAAAACATCATTTAACATTAATTAAAAGTAAATCAACTAATAAAAAAAAATACTGCAGAATATAAATAGTTATAACGTATTAAATTTTGCTTAAAAATTTGAAAAGATCTTATATTATGGAACAAAATAAAAAAAACATAAAATATACTCTCTCCGTTTCAAATTACTTGTCGTTCTAGAGGATTTCATATAAATTAAGAAAACCATTAAATTTTCAGTCTTACCCTAATTAATACACTATTTTGTTTGATAAAAATAATTAATGAGTTAAAAGTTAAAGACAAAACTGAAAAAATTAATCATAAATATGCATTGAAATTGCAGATTGACAACTAATTTGAAACAAAAAAATAAAGTTAAAATGACAAATATTGTGAAACAGAGGGAATATTACATTTTAAGACAGATAATATAATACAACAATTATTTGGATGAGACTTAAATTAAATAATTGCTCAAAATACAGAGAACAGGGAGGAAAAAATTAGGGGTCAACGTCGACATTATATACATACACATTAATTTTGTGTATGTAAAGGATATTAATTAGATTACTAGTTTCAAGATATTTGATGCTTCATTAGTCAGAAATAGATCAACCTTAATGCAAATGATTAGTAAACCATTTAAAGTCGAAGATGGTTCTTGATGCTTTGAACAAGACAAGTTGTTAATTATGGTCAGTACTATCTTTTGAATTATCCAAGACCAAGATACGGGTTAATGATTCTTAATTGAGTTTAATTTCGTTCTTAATGAAGAAATAATTAATATGGTATATAGAGTTATCATGAAAATTTTATACTAGAGTATTAGTAAGGAGACAAGATAAACAAAGTTGTCTAGGATATGCCAAACCGTAACTCCTTGGCCATGCGAATTTCACGTGCGGCATGCTTCGCATGCTTTTAGTTTGTCATCTTAATTTTGAAATTATAAATAATTCGATGGAATAAGAACCATGAAGGCATCACAAGCTCAAGACTTGTGTCTTTTATCTCAAAGAATCAAATGTTTCGTTGACCAAAAAAAAAAAAAAAAGAGAGAGAAAAGAAGCAAATGTTTCTTTTTTTTTATTCGAAATTTTATTACCTTTCAAAACGAGGGTACCCGTCACAATTTATGTGTAATAGTAATAAGAAATAATTGAGCTAAGACATGTACATATACATACGCTTATATTTGTACTGTACAAACTGATATCTAATATAGTCGAATACGCTATAACAATATTGAGAAGATCAAAATGTTCTGTTTTGAAACATGGCATAAGGATAGTCGGAATATAATGTAGAAGGGGACACACAAAACAATATCCAAGAATTGAGACGCTAATATAATATGTAGGCTTTGGTATATGAACTGTAAATAAGTAAAATTAACCAAACAAAGAAAACTAGTATATACTAATTGATAAAATGATAAAATCAGAGAGACTGAGTTATATATTGATGACTAAGTGGAAACTGAATGAAGCAAAGGCCAGGTTCAAGTTACGGCTGATTTGGTGGTGGAACACGAGAAAAGACATGTGGGATTGTGTTTTGCCTTTTAATTAACCAAATTTTTATCTAAGCTCACAAGTCACAAATTTCAAGTAATTAAAAAACCTAATCTTGTTCCAGTTGTATTAAGTATAATATTTGACAGCTTTAGCAATATAAATATCAAGTAACTGAGCTTAGGAAGTTTCGTAGATTAATGCTTTCTTAAGGTACACCCTTTTTTTTTATTTTTTGACAAAAAGCTTTCGAAATCATTTTCAAAATAATTTTCTGACTTTAACCAATTCTAAAAAGCAATAAATGTGAAATACTAGCTAGCTACAAAACCTAATGGTAATAGTTCAATGATTTCATGCCAACGGTGAGGAAATCAATACGACTTGGGCACTAATGCCTTTTTGGCCACACTATGATATTCATACGAAATTAAAGATATCTCAGATCATCACTCTAAGAAGTTAGCCTGAACTTAGCCATGGAAATATACACAATATACTTTAAACATATATTTACCATATATGCACCAACGTTTATTGTACAACTTTGTGGGAGTCGGAACCCGCACAATCAAAATTTGTAGAGACTTTCGTAGGGAACTGAATTTCTATGATTAAACCAACGCAAACAACTGTAAAGGAAATTGAAAACTCGTTCTATTGTTGTTCAGAAAGCTTTAGAGTACAAGTCTTTATGAATTGATTTTCGGATCCTTTTCTCAAAGGATGTACATGAGTATATATACTAGTCTAAGTTGGTTAATCCGCTCCTAAACGATAATGGACATTTCCCTTTTCCTTTTTCAATCCCCATTCTTCTTAGGAATACTTGAGTTGGTTGTTCATCCGTGGGCCTTATCCTTTACCACTTCGGCCCAACTCTGTTTCATCAAGATGACGTCGGTCCATTCCCACTTCGGAATCGTTAACATGACATCAGAACTGTTGCTCGTCGACATCGGTTCGTTGACACCGGTATCGGAATGTCGACACCGGTCCGCGACCTCAGTCCGTCCCGCGACTTCGGTCGGTTCGCGATATCAGTCGGTCCGCGACCTCAGTCCGTCCCGCGACTTCGGTCGGTTCGCGACATCAGTCAGTCCGCGACCTCAGTCCGTCCCGCGACTTCGGCTGGTCCGCGACTTCGGTCGGTCCGCGACTTCGGCCGGTCCGCGACCTCAATCCGTTCCGCGACTTCGGCCGGTCCGCGACCTCAGTCCGTCCCGCGACTTCGGCCGGTCTGCGACCTCAGTCCGTCCCGCGACTTCGGCCTGACTTGCATTGCGGTACGCAGCTTTCGTGTCCCAATGTGCACGACCTACTTGCGAGTCAACACGGTTTCCATACTTAACCATTCTGCGACTGTTATTTTTCCAGGAAGAGATTCGACCCCAACAAACTTTACACATTTTTGCCAACTAATTTAGTACGTAGGTATATTAACTAAAAGTAATGAAAATGGTCATATTTTTGTTTGCGAGTAAAAATGACTCAAAGCATCCCCATTTTTGTGGGATCTGTTCATTTTATTTGAAGCAAAATGGCTCTTCTTATATTGAATCAGCCAATGTGTTAAAAAAACAAAACAAATTATAAAACAACTAAATGTATATTATCTCTTATGTATGTTCTACATACCCTCCAAAAAGAGATAATCTATTATTTCGAACAAAAAAGTTGGTTTAATCTAAAGAGAGCGTGATTATATAACATGAACTTTATAAGACTTGCCAATTTCTTTTATTGTCACTTATTATATATTGCATAAAAGAATAAGGAATGCAACCAAATGGCCGACCAATGTGTCTTGGTTGGTGGATTTTCACATTGTTATGTAAAGTTTGGTGACGTGATTTCAACCACAAAGATGATAATAATTTGCTCGAACATTATTGTTTGCATGGTGCATCCATTAAATATCAATTTTAATACTTTAATGGATATTTATAAAAATGTACAATGCAGACGATAACTTCTCACTATAAATACTCATTCGAACAAGTATCTTCCCCATCAAATCACTTATCTTCCAAAGCTCTCCTCTCTCTTCACAAAATCACACTCTCTATCTCTATCTCTATCTAAATCTTCTAGAACATCCGTAACTCATAACTTTTGGAAATAATCTTACCATTATTTTAGCATTTGCGACTAAATCATTGTTGTATCATCCGATTCCTCAAGAAAAGCAAACGGATATGGAAAGCATCATGAACTTGAAGAGAAAAGAGAAGAAATCACAAAGTAGAAGACTTGGGAAATATCTCAAAGAACAAAAAGGGAGGATCTACATCATTAGAAGATGTGTGATGATGCTCCTTTGTTCACGTGATTGATTCATTTAGCTTGCTTTATTTTTTCTTGTCCTCATTGTAAATACATAGTGAAGTTTTGAAGTCAACGATCATTTTCAGAAAGTATCTTGCCTTGTGCTTTGTTTCCACTTTGATCATTAAGCTAGATAGGTCACTAACTAACTAACAACTAACAAAAAGAGAAATTGAATGGACAAATGTTTGTAATCAAAGAAATATTCATCATGAAGTTTTCAGAGATTGATTACGAACCCAATTGTTCAACTTTACTCTATTATAGAAGAAACAGAGTACTTTTAACTTAATTTCCAAGTTGATGAAAATCAAAGTGTTGTTACAAGTGAAAGGGACAACAGAATTTTAGTTGTCTAAGCTTTATTAAATCACAATGTCCTAGGCTTCGATTTGAGCGGGAGCTGTTGGAGGTTTCTCTAAAGAACATTGATCAGGTTCCATGGAACTGAAAAGATGTAGAACATCTGCATTGCGACGGATATAACTAGGGCATAGAGCCAGTAAATTCTGAGCTTCACTATGCCTTGCACACTTCAGCATAGCTTCAAATACGCGCAGAACCATTAAATTAGATGCAAACTTCTTTGAGGTTAAAGCCTTTAGAAAAGCGAAAGCTTCAGCGCCTGTGCCACTACTTGATAAGTAATCGATGAATGGGTCCACGAAAGGAGGGAAGCCTTGATATCTTATGAGAGGTAGAAGACTCAAAGCTTCTTCAAACCCACCATCTCTTGCTACCTTCTTCATCAATAGATTCCTCACCATAATTTTGTACGTACTGTGCCAAGGTTTCAACTGATTTTGTTTCACTAGCTCGGTGAAAAGCCTGTATGCATCTCTTGCCTGAAAACTGTTGCAATAAGCAACTACCAACTTCTCGAACGCATAACCCGCATAAGAGACTCCCTCTTTGCCAATCATCTTCTTGAAACACTTTGAAGCTTCTTCGAAATCTCTAGCATCACAGTGCCCTTCGACTAATGATGCCATTGCTTTGTCATCCAGATGGTTTCCAGTTGCTTCCATGAACTCCACGAGTTCATTGGCTTCATCTTTCTTGCCCTTACGACTAAGCCCCGATGCAATCACACTCTGCAGATCACTATTAGGAAGATAGCCGCCTTCTTTCATCGCTTTTAAGACCTCATTGCTCTGTTCAAACCTATCAACGCTTCTCAAAGACTTAAGGACACCTTGCAGCATAGCATCTGTCATAACGTTGCCATTTCCGGTATAAGCTTTCACAGTTCTTGAAAACAAATCCATGTCCAGTCTCTTGCCACTGACAATTTTCTTGAGCAGTAAACTGCAGCAGTGCGCGGTGGGTGTGTTTCTACCCGCCATTGCAAACTCGAACAATTCGACAGCTTCTCTAATCATTTTAGTCTGACATAACCTAGCTGCAACCCTAACATAAGTCTCCATTTCCATTTCATAACCAGCACTTCTTGTTTCTTCAATTAGGTTTTGAAACCTATCAAGAAACTTGTCTTTCCCCAAAACCCTGGCCATAGCGTTATACGTCTTCTCATCATGCTTAAAGCTACAAGACTCATCAATCCACCGAAAGAACAACAACGCTTTCCTCGGTTCAACATCAAGTTTCTCCACTATCATCTTCACCAGCTCGCTGTTAAACTCGAGTTTCAAATCCCTTAGCTGTTTCTCCAAATCAGCAGTCCACTGATCCTTCATGACAATCTTACACACCCTATTGCAAACTTTATCCACAGAATTATCCATAGAACCCGAAGCGAAAAGCTCTTTTAGCCTATACAAATCACCTTTTAAACCATCTCTCTGAAATTTCTCACCAACTTTGTCCCTAACATTAGCTGATACACCATGCCCTTTCTTCTTCATATCATCAACCAACTTCCAAAATTCATCAACAAGTCCATTAACACCAAGAATACGAAGCATCGCGTTATAACTCTTGGACGAAAGCTTTCTAGGAGAAGATTCCAAAACCCAATGGAAAAACCTTCCTGCAACATCAGGGCTTGATTCAAGCGACCTCAGAGCTTTCAAAGCCAAGTCATGGTTAATCACAATATCTTTCGAATCAAGCTCTTTCTTAATTTCATCTTTACCACTCAATCTGCTAAAAACATCAATCACAACAGATTCAGCGGAAGGTTTCTCTTCAGTTGAAAAGCTTCGGGCAACAGAGCTCGACGACAGTGGCGGTCGCAAGGCAAAAAGGCATTGACTTTGTTGCAAAGCTCTTGACCCAGAAATACCATGGAGGTAAGAAGAGAAAGATCGAGTCGAATTGGAGATTACCTGGAAACGGGAGTAATGAGAAAGAAATGGACGATGAGAAGAATGATAACTCCGTAAAAGAAGCAACCGCCATTGATACTTCATCCTTGCTTCGATCTAGCTTGCAAATTAAAGAGGGTTTTGCTTAATTGCTTGATCTGAACCAAAAGTTTGGATCTTTCTTACCAAACGAGATGAGCAGCGATGGAAAATGTTAGGGTTTTAGAGAGGTTTTATTTTTAATTTTTCCGAATTCCGATTTTAAATCAGAAACCTCCGAGCAAGACCAAAGGTTCTAAGATTATTCATTCGTAAATGATAAAGTTTATCAGATAAACCAAGACAAATTGGCATAAATAGCCAAAAAATTATTATTAGTAACCTTTTTTTTTTAACATATATCGTATAAATATTTGTTATGTATGTAGATAGAATTCTATGATAAGATTAAAATTTTTAATAATATATTAAAATTCTATGTATAATTGGATAGAATTTTTGCTCTTTTTTTTTTTCGTTCTTCTCATATATAGCTTCGAGATTAATTAAAAAGACAGATAGTTATTACAGTTTCTATTTATTAAATATATCGAAAAGATTACATAAACATTCATAACGGGAAATAACATCAGAAGCAGCAGTAATGAGAATTAAAAACCCCCAAATTTATTAAATAACTCCAAAAGAAATTGAAAGTTGTTAAGTGTTCTTGTTCATGCCGGTCTTGTCCTTGACCACATCAGCAGCTCCTTGTGCCTTCTGCTTCATTTGTTGTCCAGCCTACCCATTCACATTCACGATTAGGGCCGTATAATACATATTTTGTGTTTACTTTTTCATATTATAATTCTTTTAGAAACGAAAATAAAATAAAATGAGAGATTGGAAAATCAAATTGTATATACTTGTTGCATGGAGTCCTGAGCTGAAGCAGCAGCATCTTTGGCCTTGTCCATCATCCCACTTGCCTTCTCCTATACTCACACATTTCAACACATTCATCAATATCCAACTACATTTTGCCAAATTTTATTTATAGATTAATCAAACCCATTTAAAGAAAAGAAAAACAGTTTAATCCGTATGCATTTACATATAATTCGGACGAATTAAAAAAAAAAAAACAAATAATGAATTCGAATCAACGAATGTATAACAAAAGATCATAGTGTAGACCTTAGTTTGGCCAGTGGCTTGACCGGCTTGGTAGCTTAAGTTTTGCTTGTCCGACATTTTCTCTCTTTTCTGGTTTTTGCTTAAACTTTAATATGAATGCTTTGATTGGTTGTGTTTGTGTGTTTGATGATGAAAAAGCAGTTTTGGGTTGCTATTTATAACACAAAGAGACTTGCTAGGGTGCTTCCACGTGTTGAGGACACGAGGATTGGTTCGAGAATCTTGCACCACGTGTTGGTTAACCGTGTGACCAGGACATAAAGGCTTCTTACGTACGTGGTTTTCTCGATCTCTGATCCGAAAACGACACGGGTTTTGACTTAAGGCTTTGTATTAGAAGAACGAATTATTCTTTTGTTACTAGAAAATAGGATTTTTGAGTGAAAGCTAATGATTTTCGGACTCATTAATCTTAGACCTCTAGTATATTTTCACTCATTTTTTATTCTGCTAGTTCGACATTCATCGCATATAACTATTGGCAAATTAATATTAAGCTAGGGCTGGAAAATATATAAAAAAATTGGGTTTCGGTCTAAATATAGAGTATTTAGATTTTTTTTTTAAATTCGGATTCACTATTTTGATTTAAAATTTTTCGGTATTTAAGTTCAGTATAAGTTCGATACGCAAAATATCGTTAAAATAATATTATGGATATTTGATATGTGGACAAAAGTCATTTTACTGCACACATTATTATAGAGCTTGGAAAATAAATGTTTTGCAATACATTCCATCAGCATTTTCTTTATAACGTCAAAAATATTTAGGTTATCAACAAAAAAATTATCTATAAAATCAGTCAAGTGACTAATAAAAAACACGAATAATTTTGAAATTTGAAATAGAAACTCTGTTGGGGTCCACACACTTGTGCTGCTGCTACAATCACTGATCGGAGATTTCCGTTTTTCCCCAAATTGAAAACCCTAAATCTTCCTTGGTTTAAAAAAAAATGGAAGTCATGGAAAATTGGGTGCTCGAGTTCTTCCTCCGTCGTCAACAAAATCCTAGGGTTTACGGTACTACCCTCTTTTCGTCTCTGAAACCCGACAGCTCTGTAAATCTCAAGATCACCGCCGTGTTGCGAGACTTGTCGAACTCCTTGATTCGAGGTAATGTCGACGAAGAAACACTCGATCTCCTCGAGATTCTCGAGAAAGTGCAGGAAGGTTCTGTAATCACGGGGTCTCTCAAGTCTGCTTATTGCTTGACTGCTGTTGAATGCACGGTTAGATTCATGTGGCCAGTGTCTGCTTCTGATGGATTACTAAGCGATGCTCTTGAGAGGATTTGGAAGAAACGGATTGGGTTATTGAAGGAGAAGGAGAGTCATCTTGTGACTCGTGAGTTGTTGAAGTGGGAGAGTGATCTTAACAAGGCCTTTGAGGAACCTGACATGTATCAGAAGATTCGTCAGACTAACATTAGGTACGATGCTATCTCTCATCTTAATCAGCTTCTCAAAGAACAGTGGGTACTATTTGGATGCTCCTCTCTCGAATCAGAAGCTCGAAAGAGGCTTCTTAGGCGCAAGGATCAAAATAATGGAAACAGTAGAGAGGAAGTTGATGATAAGGTGAATGAACAAGCCCCAAGTCTTGATAAGGGTGACATAACAGTGGCTAGAGAGCTTAAGGATTTTTTGATGGAGATTCAGGGAAAGTTGGACCCTTTGACTAGGCAAGTGCAAGAAACCAACAATGCAATTGTCGTCTATCGTGATGGAGCAAATAGGACTGAAACAGGAGGAGGTCAAGCGCATAATGGAGGAGAAGAAGATAGTCCGGGAACATCATCGTCTGGGAGAGTTCGGCCTCATCTACCAACCCCGGAACCTCTGAATGTATCACCGTTGAAGAAAGCTGAACCGCGCCTAAGAAGGCCTGTGAAATTCTGGACGAATGAAGAAGTGGAAGTTCTGAGGGAAGGAGTGAAACAGCATGGAAAAGCATGGAAGGTTATAAAGAATTCAAATCCTGTTGTTTTGGCTGATAGGACTGAGGTGGATTTGAAGGATAAGTGGAGGAATTTAATGAAATGAATCTCGCCTGCTCGTTTATGTTTGAGTTCTTGTGGACCTTTTGCCTTTTGTAGCAGAAACGAACTCACATATGTATGATATGAGAGCAGAACATGTTCTGATTCAGCCTTTTGTAACTAGTAGTATCAAAGCTTCTTTAGACGATCTTTCTTTTGTAAGACTGGTTTCCCTAATCAAGTGATTGTATTTTAAATGCAAGTTTGTTCTAGATCAACTTCTTATGATCAACATTGGAAGATACAAATTAATGAAGAGGCAGTCAAGTATAATCATCATAATAACAAACATAAATAGAGTCTCACATATATAAAACCAAATGTTATAAAGCACGAAAACACCAAGATACTTGGCTTGTAAAGGAGACCAGCTCAACTTTACAAGGGCATTATTCATTACAACTTATTAAAACGAAGAAGAAAAGAAAAGCTCAAAAATAGTTATTAAGAGAAAAGTTCTGCTAGTTTCCCTCGTCCTTCTCGTCCTCGCTGCTGCAGCTGTTGTTGCTGCTCCACTCACACTTCAAGGTAGATCTAGGCGATCCACAATACTTTCCAAGCTTCTCAAACGTCTGATACATCACTGTTCCACTCTCTTCTCCTAGAGATTCAAATGTCCTCTCTCTGCACCCATAGTCTTCCAAGTCTACCGAGATCTCTGGCTTGTACGCGTTTACTCCAACGCTCGAGTGCACCGCCACAGAGAATTGCTTGGGCTCAAAGCAAGAAAGAACCCTTGTCACCAGCTGGCTAAGGTCCATAGTGTTGAAGTCGTAACCTGCGGTTTCAAAGCTAGCATAACTAAACCCATCTTCAGGGGTCACATGGATAGTGGAGATTGCATCTCCTTCAATCGAGTTCATAGAGTAGCCGCATGGCTCGAATTCAAAGTCGCAGATCTGGGACTTAGGAAGGATCTTTCTGATTCCAGAGTTGTCCGTCATTGATCCGTTCTCGCCAGTTTCATTCTTGTAGAAGACAGCAGCTTTCTCTCTGTCTAGACCAGTCATGCACATCTCAAGCGTGTAGACATTGTTGTTGCAGTTGCTGGAGCCCTGGGCAGAGGCGGCATAGACATGCCATTTCTTGGTCTCATCACCATTGCCCATCAAGTAGGCAACGCTGTTCAAGCCTAGCTTAGAAAAGTGACCATCAAGAACTGAGACTTCTTCAGAGAAGCTCCGGTGAGGAAAAGGCTGGCCTCCAGGACAGAGGAAGGAGCCACGAGTGTACTTGACAGATTTGACACTCAGAGAGAGCTCACCGGCCAGCTTAAGAAGTGGCGGGATAGAGAGGAGGAGCTTCGTGGTACCACAAGTCTTGATGATGACTTTGTATGGGTAGACAAAGAAGCTGGACTCAGAGAGTACGTAAGAGTCCAATAGATCGTTGGAGAGAGATGAAACGATCGTGCATGCAGCAGGAGTGAGTATTTCGTCCAGCTGGGACTTGGTCAGAGCACGGAGACCCAGTCCCTTGGAGTCTTGAAAGAAGCTTGGCTCAAAGAAAGACACCTCGAGCCGCTTCTCGTAACCTTCGAAACCGATTGCAGATAAAGCCATTTCGCCTTGTTGTGTGATTGACAGGACTTGGAGGAAAGAACGATTGGATTCGGGAACCAGCAGAAACAGAGCTTCGACAAAAGAAAATTATAAAACTGGAAATTAAAGAAAGCTATAACTATATTAGAAGACTCGGTGCACGCTGGTACTCAGGATGGCCTCTTAGCGCACTGCAACAAAACAAAGAACATTGTTAAGAGACTTTTAACAATTGAGAACAAAAAGATCGAACAAAACAAGATAATCTCAAGAAGAAACTCACGTTTGAGTAGACAGAAGATTTGAATTTCTTGATTCCACCGTTTGGACGAACGTCTTCAATGCTGTAACCGAGGGGAGCTTCGTAAAATAAGGAACTACTACTGCTAGACTTCTTTTTACCACCTTTTGACTCCATCATAATCTCATTCACACTGCAATCGAGAAGAAACAAACCAATGGTTAGATTACAAGGACCCATATATACCTGCAGATTCAATGTTCATGTTTAAACTTTCAATTACAGATCTTAAATATATCGGACTATTATCAAACTGGACATGATCAAATTATCTTCTTAGATCTATAACTAAGAACCTAAGATTACCTCTAATCCTTAACACAACAACAATCGAAACCTATGTCGTTTGTTCCAGATACATAATCAATCATGACATGCATATGAATATAGATCTCTAGCAGAATTATGAATCTCTTATACAAAAACCTAACCAAGGACAAATATAATCAAATCGAAAACGTAGGTCAAACAGGAGAAACTTACATATATATATATGAATTTAGATCTAGATCACGAATATGAATCCCTTGTTTTCAGAAAAACCCTTTTTTCCAGATATCAAACGAAACCCTCAAACCTGAAATCGAAACAAACCCAGAAGAATTCTTCGATAAGAAAACAATTTCCGATCTACAAAAGAGGGAGAAAAAAAAAACTATAGATCTATGATTCAAAAGAAACTCACCAGATCGTGATGATGATTCAGGAAACCGCAAGAATTTGAGCAATTTCGTAAAAGAGAAAAAATTAAGAAAAACCCTAATTTGAGAGAACGTTTAAGATGATTTGGTAATGATGGCAATTGAGATGCGTTCGTGAGGAGAAAAGCAACGTAGAATGACTCCTTTATATAATACCTTAAAGGTTATGTCCACCTCCGCGGAAATGACGTGTTTACCCTTTTACCCTAATAAAAGGTTTTGCGTGAAAACGATTTTCAACCACTAATTTTATTTCCAACAATTTGCCGTTTTCGAGGTTTTCACCTAAATTACTCTTAAACCCTTTTCCGATGTTGAAACGGTGGTAGGTGCGTGAATCACGATTCCTGACCACAGAAAAATAGTACTAACAATTAAAATTAAATATGTAGCTAATTACTTTTCGCCGATAAAATAGTTCTTTTATACTCTCTCTCTTTTTATTTTTATATGATTGATTTTATAAACTTTTCACCATACATTAAAAAAATATATTTAATTTTTAAATAAAAATATATTATTTTTATGATAAACACTTACTCTCTATATAATATTACTTGATTTTTTAAATTATTACACATAAATTAAAAAATCATTTATTTTTTTGTTTTTAAAATAAAACATGTTTTATCATTAATTTCAAAAATAATCAAAAACAACAAAAACATAATTAATATTACATAAAAAATTAAAAACATCATTTATTATGAAATAAATTTTTTTTTTAAAAATATTATCTATTATAATATGAAAAGAATATCATTTAGAAATTTAGAGAGTATTATTTTCTCTGTTTATAGAAAATTGATTTTTTAGAAAAAAATTTGTTTTTAAGAAATTGATTTTTTATATTTTAATTGATTTTTTTAAAAAGTTGTTTATATATTAATTGATTTTAATAACTTACTATTATATAGAAGTTCTAAAATTATTTAATACAAAACATAATATATTTATTATTAAAAAATTAATATCTTTTTTAATATGTGTAAAATTATAGACAATTAATTATTTAGAAGTAGAAGGATATTTAACAATTATTTTTTCTTTTGCCACTAAGAATTTATTTTATTTTGCGTTGTTTTCTTAAAAAAGGATATACTTTTGACATTATCTTCGGGCCGAGCATAACAACATTACTAATTGACAGACACGTTATTAACGCTATTAAAAAAACCGAAGAGAGAGAAGTGTATTAACCATTCAAATTACGACGCGTGTAAAGATACGTATACCATTTGAGCAGAACTTAAGGTGAATTGTCAAGTGGGTCCAGAGAATCAAATTCTATTTCTCAAAAACTCTCAACTGCTCCACTAAATGACAAAAAGACCCTCCCGTGACTCACTCATGAGTCATGATCCCATTTGTCTCAAAACTACTACAAATTTTAATGTGTAAAAGTGAGCACTAATGAAACATTGATGTAATTATTATAGTCAAAAGTGGAATGATTTAATTTTTTAGATTTTGTAAAAACATTGACGCATGACCCCATTTTGTCTCATAACTCCACATTTTAATGTGCTTAAAAGTAAAACCAATCAACATTGACCATTATGTAATAATTTTAGTCAAAAGTGGAATGATTTCATTTTTTAGATTTTGTATAAATATGCACTTTTTTATTATTCAGATAGAGAAGATTTCTTTATAAAATAAATGATTTACCTTTCAAATTCATAATGAGATTTTTTCTACAACCACAAGTCTCTATCTATACATAGCTGGAGCATTCACCTTCTTTACCAGGAAGTTGCTAAAAAGAATCAGAGGGAGTAGAGTTAGAGATAAGAAATTCTCCACCAACTTGACAAATATGACAAAAGAAGAATATATTCCAACAAGAAAAGATATGGATGAGAAAAGAATTTGATTCCAATCTGGTTCTGGTTATTGCCAAACCGGTTTTCCTACGGTTGAACCGGTTTGGTTATAGTCTTCTCATAATCCAGTTTCAGTTCTTCCAAACGCTTTGATACCTGGTATGAACAAATTAAGCATTAATGCCACAATTGTTAATTAACACAAGAAAAAGCTTAGCGATTTACCAACAGAATTAACAACATCAATGCCACAAGTGTTCACTAGAAGTAAAGATAGAATTTCCCATCACATTAATCATGTCGATATTGCGAATCTGATTCACAACGTGTTAAAAGTTCCCGAGGAGAGTTATCGAAACCAGAGGATAAAAGAGAAAGCTTTCACTTTACGAAAGAGAAAGAGAACCTTAATGGAGTAAGCCAATGGAAGCAAGATATCCGGATTCATTGCATCTTCAGGGAAAGTTTTCAGAGCATGTATGAGTTTTTCAAACGGTAATTTTACCTGCAGAGTTAATTGGATACAAATTTTTAAAAAGTCGGTTTTGCGAAATTAACTTGCAGCTTGTTAAAGAAAAAGAACTTCACTAACCAGCTCATCTTGGCAATAGTTCAACAATGCTAAGCCGACTTTGAACACGATTTTAACACCCTAAAGAAACAATGACCAAAGAAATAACAATGAGAAGACTTTGATAACAAAAGTATTGAAAGAGACTTAAAAGATGTGAATTAAATTACCTCAGAGAGAAACACATCCCATATCCGTAGAGCCAAAGGGAAAGGAAATGAATAAGAGAAGACGGTGATAAACCATTGACTTGCATACATACTCGGATTGATCATTTCTTGAGTGAAATGTTCTCCGAGCTTTGGTATTAGCTCTCTTACCAAGCTTTCTAACTGAAACAGGTATTGCTGTACAAGTGGAAGCCCTGCCTATATTAACACAAACAACGGATCTTCGATTATAAAAAATATAACCTTTATAACGTTTTCTCAATCTAGAAATAGATGAAATGTGGATATTTCTGCGTCAAAGATATTAGCCCAGTACGATCAATACAATAGTCTTTTGTGTTAGATAACCCCTTCATAATAATAGATGACGAAAAAATCTCACCAGAATCGACAAAGAAGTTTTAAAAGTGGTCACAAACTCTAATTCACGCACGAAATAAGGTTTTTTCTATAAAATATAAGTCATTTTCTTGCAATCTCATAATGATTAAAAAAACTTACATGATACAATCCTTCCATTGGAGCATGAACAGCTCCTTTTAGTAATGCAACTAATAACCAGAACGCATCTTCTTCGCTCATATAAAGAAGCAACAAACCGGCTATAAAACCCATCCCCTGCATTTGCAAGAATCAGGAATTTTGGTACAACAATATCGTAAGAAAATGAGACACGAGATATATCTCAGAAGATAGACCTGAACATATCCAACATCTCTGTCATAAACTGAGTACGCCTTAAGGACATTGTATAACGATCTTTGTCCAGGTCCATGCCTCTTCTGAAAGAAAACATGTGATGGAAATGTACGGGATATGTCTCGAATGATATCAAGTTCTGATGCTGATGTTTCATAAATCACCAATTGCTGCATAGAAAAATTGACACACTTATCAGAGAATATCACTCATAAGAGCAAACAACGTTAAGATATAAAATGGAGAAACTACCTCATAAACACCAGGATTCATAAGCAAAAGGTCCCGGCTTCCTGAGATTAACTGCCAAACAAGACCTCGTAAACAATCCGGGATCCCTTTTCGTATACGCCTTTTGACAACATTAGGTTTTCTTCTAACATAATGCTTCCAATCACTACCTCCAACCCCAATCATCTTCCTCCATTTTCTCAACTTTCTCTCCTCTCTATAGCCAACAACAAAAACACACTCTCATTCTCATCTCTCTATCTCTCTCTGAAAAACTCTAATTCAAATTTCATCAAGACATACCTGTCATGATCAGTGGATGATGTCGATCTAGCCTTGCTAAAACGCTCTGGCGAATTGCCATGTTCTTGCTTAAGAAACCCGAATCTATCAACAGGAACATGAGGAGTGACTGGTCCTGAATCACTGTCGTTTTCTGTTTTTTTTCTACTCATTCTACTTATCTGAAGAGACTCTTAACATTTGGTTTTAGACAAAATTTTCAGTCTCTTCTTCACAACATTGTGAACAAACTGGCAAATGTCACAATCATATACACCTGAGAAATCATTCCAAAATCCCATAAGAGATATAAATCAACAAAATCCAAAACCCCGAAACATTCACTATTTGGACATGACAGAAGCAAACAAAATCTTAAATCCGGGGACTTTGATTGTTCATGATGGTAAAGGAAGTAAACGAAGACGATCTACACAAACTTCAGAGAAACAGTTTAAATTTTCCAGGAAAATTAAAGTCTCACCACAGTTTAGTAAGATCAAAAGATTCGTACCCAATTCCTTGAAGTTTCCGATGAAATAAGACGAACCAAGGAGTTAAAAAACCATCAATTTCTGGGATTTTCCGAGATCAGAATTCCAAAATTGAAAACTCGATGAATAGAAGAAGAAAAAAAGGAAGAAGACAAACGTTGGAGATCACATCGGGAACTCTCATACGCGTAATATGGTGATCCAGATGTACCAAATCGTTGAATTTTTCATCCGATTGGTGAAAGTGATCTTTTTTTTTCCCGAGAAAATGTGAACCCAAAAGGAAAAAAACAGAGTAACCCCAGCTTGAAACGACGACGTCAAGAACATTATTTTATCTGTTGTTTTAAGTTTAACAAAAAAAAAAAGAGAGTCAAATTGTGTTGCAAACTCTTATCCTTTTCAATTTAACCGAACCACCCAAAACATTCATCAAAAGTCATCAGCTTCAAGACGAAAGCTTTTCAAATTCCATTTCCAATTCACTTGGTGGGTTTTTGTAGGATTTTGATTGTTTCGTTTGTGCCCAGATATGAACAACGCATGATTCGGTTTCCAGGAAAGAGAATCCATGGCTACTTTCAATGTTCTTTGTAGCAATCGATTTCTATTCAAAGGAGGTAAATTTCCCGAGAAATCTAATAGAACGGTGTCTTCAAGGAGTACTGAGCTTAAGAATGTTTGTGTAGCTAGAAGAAAGAATCAGTCGTTTAGTTGCAGGAGACTTGGTGGGTTTTTGGAGATTGGGGAAACCAGATTAGGGGTTAGAGTTCATGGCGATTATCGAAATGGGTTTTCTTGTAATAGCGAGATTAAGCGTCTTGTGAATGGTGATTACGGAGATAAAGTGAGTCGTATTGGTGAAAATGGTGGAAGTAAAGGGAAGAGAAGAAGAAGATTTTCTATTAGGCTTCGACCTAGATTAAGATTATTGAGCATGCGACTTGGGAGATTTGATTTCAGAGCATCAATGGAGGATTTTCGGTTATTTTTGAGAAAGAATATCAAAAGAGTGATCTTATCTACTGGTGTGGCTGTTATCTTTGGGCTGTGTTATTTGTTCTTGAGGTTAACTGCTGTTCCGTCTCCATCCATTGTTCCTTACTCAGATTTCGTGACGAATCTTCGAGGTGGTTCTGTTTCAAAGGTTTTGCTCGAAGAAGGTTCTCGCCGAATCTATTACAATGCTAATGAGAAAGTTGATGTTGTTGAAGAGGTTCAGAAGTCGGAAACTTTAGAAGAACCCGCGGTCCAAATTGATGGCGGTATAGTGGAAACCGCCGCGACTGAAGTTGTTACGAAAGGTGTTACTCCGCGAAAGGTTCGAGCGTTGCCTCCTGTGTGGAAGTATGTGACGAGAAAAGTAGATCATGATGAGAAGTTTCTTCTTAGTTTGATGAGGGAGAAAGGGATTACTTATAGTTCAGCTCCTCAATCAGCATTGATGGCTATGAGGACTACTTTGATAACAATCATTTCTTTATGGATTCCTTTAACACCTCTTATGTGGCTTCTCTATCGGCAACTCTCTGCATCTAACAGCCCTGCAAAGAAGCGACGGTCTAACAATCCCACAGTGGGGTTTGATGATGTTGAGGGCGTTGATTCTGCTAAAGACGAGCTCGTGGAGGTAAAAAGATCCACAAATGCCGCGTTTTTAGATTTAAGACTGAAATCCAATCTTCGTGTGTTATGGTGTTTTTTCTTTGTAGATAGTGTCATGTCTACAAGGAAGTATAAATTACAGAAAACTAGGAGCAAGATTACCTAAAGGTGTGCTTTTGGTTGGTCCACCGGGGACTGGTAAAACCTTGTTGGCTCGGGCTGTAGCTGGAGAGGCGGGAGTTCCGTTCTTTTCTGTTTCGGCTAGCGAGTTTGTTGAATTGTTTGTTGGAAGAGGCGCAGCAAGAATCAGAGATCTTTTCAGTGCAGCCAGGAAAAATTCACCGTCCATTATATTCATCGATGAGCTCGATGCGGTTGGAGGAAAACGTGGTAGGAGTTTCAACGATGAACGTGACCAGACGTTAAACCAGGTAAAGAATCAACATTTAGAAACTTTTTAACCATGTGAATGCCGTAACTGATATGCTTGAAGTTGTTTCCTTTCTTTTGTAGTTGCTTACCGAAATGGATGGATTTGAGTCAGACACAAAAGTCATTGTAATTGCAGCAACCAACCGACCAGAAGCATTAGACCCAGCTCTTTGCCGGCCTGGAAGGTTCTCTAGAAAAGTTGTGGTTGCAGAACCAGACCAAGAAGGCCGACGGAAAATCTTGGCCGTACATCTGAGAGACATCCCTTTAGAAGAAGATGCATTTCTCATATGTGATCTAGTTGCTTCTCTGACTCCTGGATTCGTAGGTGCTGATCTTGCCAATATTGTCAATGAAGCTGCATTGCTCGCTGCTCGTAGAGGTCAGTGTTAAGGGACCTTATTCATCAAAATTCAATAAATATCCAAACCTTGTTGCTTCCCGGATTAAGAAGTCTGCAGTTTCTGGTTTAAGTAGATATTCAAATCTTGTTGCTTCTCGGGTTTAAAGATCTGATCTTTTAGGATGATAGGACGAAGAAGCTGCGGTTTTTGGTTTAACCCGTATTTGCTCTTTCTTGATTGTTTTCAGGCGGGGAAGCGGTGGCACGGGAAGATATAATGGAAGCGATAGAGAGGGCGAAATTTGGGATCAATGATAAGGAAGTGAGGCCAAGGACATTAGGAAATGAGCTCAGCAAGCTGTTCCCATGGATGCCATCTTTGGTTGGAAGGAACGGACCAGATCAAGACGGTTTACAAGGACCGTTAGGTTATCAAACTCTCAGCTAAACCAAATCAAGACAAACCGGTTAGAAATGAAATGTCCTTGTATCTGAAATTTTTGGAAATGTAACGTTTTTTTGTGTTCCGATCTCTGTTTACAAAGCTTTTTTTTTAAAGTCAATTGGTTTAATTGCTTTCTAGATAAAACAGATTAAATCCGTATTAAAAGAGTCTTTAACGTGAATCAATATGTACATGAACTCGTGTACAGTAACAATAAATTGAAAATGTAAACCTCAAATATGGTTGTTATTTTAGTAAATAGCCATTAGTTTACCTAGTCTCATGCTAATCCAATAATCCGAAATCTTCCTAACATCTCTCTCATCCTCTAAAATAAAATTAGAAATTCCTAATATGTCTTTTTTTTAAAATGGGTTTCTTGGGAATAACGAGATGGAACTACCCGTGACAAAGTTACGAATCGGAATAGTGATCTTTCCACTAATTCTACTTACAGTAGCTCCAATCCTTTATCTCTTTTTTGGTCATCCTCTCTATTATTCATCATCATCTATATACAAACGTTTATCAAATTCATCATCATTGGCAATATCTTCTCCATCGCTTTCATCTACGTATAATCATTCATCTAGCTCATCATCAGAACCATCATTGTATGATAATGATTATGACGACACATATCATGATCCCAAGCCATCATCTTTGCATTATAACAATCATTCCATCTCATCGTCATCAAATGTTGATCATGATCAAGAAACTCCTGAGAAAGAGCATCGTCGGAAAAAGAAAAAACCGAAGAGATGCGATCTATTCTCCGGTGAGTGGATCCCAAACCCTAAAGCTCCTTACTACACAAACACGACATGTTGGGCGATACACGAACACCAAAACTGCATGAAGTTTGGGAGACCTGATTTAGGTTTCTTGAAATGGAGATGGAAACCAAAAGAATGTGATCTACCTTTGTTTGATCCTTTAGAGTTTCTTGAGATCGTTAGAGGAAAAAGCATGGCATTTGTTGGTGACTCCGTAAGCAGAAACCACGTACAGTCTTTGATCTGCCTACTCTCTCAAGTACGTACCTTATCTCATGCTTATATTCAATTAATTATAAAATAAATATAACCAAAGCCAAATAATTTGATGAAAAAATGACCTAATATTTCAGGTGGAATATCCGGAGTTGGACTCACAGCAAAAAGACTTTAACTTTCAAAGATGGAAATACAAAACGTACAACTTTACAATTGCCACATTTTGGACTACACATTTGGTTCGGTCCGAGGAAACCGGTCCGGACGGTCCTAACTCATTCTACAATCTCTACCTCGATGAACCGGATCCATCTTGGGCTTCTCAAATCGATGGGTTTGATTACATCATCGTCTCGTCAGGGCAATGGTTTTTCCGACCACTTTTTCTTTTTGACAAACAAAAAAGGATAGGATGTTTGTATTGTTACATTCCTGGAGTCAGAAATGTCGGGGCACATTTCGCGTATAGAAGAGCATTAAGAACAACGTTTAAAACTATCAATGGATTAGAGAATTTCAAAGGAGAGGTGTTTCTAAGAACATTTGCACCTTCACATTTTGAGGATGGAGAATGGGATAAAGGTGGAAATTGCTTGAGAACACGACCCTATAGGTATATATTATTCAGTCGGTATTCAATTTGATTAGACTCGAATGTTCACCTCCTAACAGAAACAACTATTAATTTGGTTTCTTTTGTTATATAGGAGCAATGAGACAGAGTTAGAAGGTATGAATCTAGAGACACACAACATTCAACTCGATGAATTTCGCATTGCGAAAATAAACAAAAACAATAACGGATTAAATTTGAGATTACTAGATGTAACACAAGTTATGTTGTTAAGACCAGATGGACATCCGAGCAGATTTGGGCATAAACCGGAAGATAATGTTATACTATACAATGATTGTGTACATTGGTGTCTACCAGGTCCGATTGATTCATGGAATGATTTTTTACTCGAGATGTTGAAAAATAGATATATTGTGAGATCAAGCCTCAAGGTAATATAATCTCAATTTTGTCAACACAATTCGTATTTATTCACTTGTAACTGTATATAAATTTTGGTTAGATGTGATAAATACTGACAAGGCCAAAGTTGTTACTTTCATTTCAAATTTTCAATACTCGATTATACACAAAAGTCAAGTCAACGTTTTCCAGCATCATATAGTCGACAGCTAGATAAAATTTAGTAAAGAATGTATATTCATATCCCTTCATATAAAGCATTCATATAACTTTACATATTTGATTGATAAAAGTATAATCTAATTTAAAAATTAAAACCATTCACCATATGAAAAGAACACCATAGGGCCATGTTCATCATCGCTTTTTTCCCCCTTGTAAATCAAAAACATACTTTCTATCAACATTTGGAGTTGAGTTGTTTCTGAGGAATCATATTGAAAAAAATTCATTAAAAAAATCAGATACAGTGGGAATTCTAGTCCTTCTCATCTCCTTCTTCTTCATTTGCATCAAGTCCAATACTTTAAATCATGTCATAGAAAATTTTTCGTTAAGAAAATCACAGATGGTAAAACTTGCCTTTGCAAGTATTCGCTCTTACGCTTCTCTTCTTCCATCTTCGTCTGCATCAAGACGAGTATTTTTAAAATAATGTCAAGAAATGAAAATCATGGTTTCTTGTAGAGTGAAAATTGAGATAGTAAAACTTGCGTTGGCAAGTATGCGGAGGCTTTCGTCAATGCATTCTTTCCTCACCTGCATAGTATTTAAAATCATATGATGTTTTTATATTCAACAGCTGGTTTATTCAAATATGATATTGGTTGGACAATGAAAAATGTATAGGCATAAAGGATGCTTAGCTTACTTCCTCTTCATGTTGTTTACAGGAGAGATGTGTGGTGAAATCTTCAAGATTTGAGGATTCACAATCGCATGTTGAGCAAATAAACCCGCCGGGAGAAGATTCAACCGCGGGAATCGGATATAAACAGTATTGTAAGCGGAGTTTTAATATCGATAAAAGAAAGCTTCTGATACCGTTGGGGACGTGTTTAAGAAGGATTCCAGTGGAAGAGATGGCTTGGAGGAGGCTACGAGGTCGCCAAAGGCAGTGACGGTCAGAGGACCAGCGTATCCTGAATCCCTCAACAAGAAAGAATTCTA
This sequence comes from Arabis hirsuta, assembly GCA_964056655.1. Lineage (NCBI taxonomy): Eukaryota > Viridiplantae > Streptophyta > Magnoliopsida > Brassicales > Brassicaceae > Arabis > Arabis hirsuta. The sequence goes on from OZ053301.1 coordinate 43,193,513, forward strand.
CAAACCAAACATCATCGAGAGAGATTGAAATCACCGACCTCCTTCATTGTTGAGTAGAGAACATGGATGGGTCTCGATCCTCTGTGTGTAGGGGTTTCCGAATCTCTCATCTTCTCCTGACCAACTACAAGACTGTGTTCTCGTCATTAAGTTTTGGGGAAGCTGCACTTCGTCGGTGGTGACGACTCTTCATGGTCATGGAGACACATCAACTATCTTCCTTGGAGGATTTCGAGGATTCCTCAATCATTTACTCCAATGCTGCTTCCATCTTCTACCTCACGCCCAACAAACTTGCATCCAGAAATTTTGACTTAGAGAGAAACTTTAATCTATACAAGGATGAGTTGGAGGTTGGTCAGAAGGACGACCACGGTTTTCCTCTTCTTGTTTATTTCATGCACCTACAACCTTTTCATCGATTCTTGGTAGAGGCACCTTCTGGTCAAATCTTTACCATCATTTCCTACATGAAAATGTGGATGAAACATGACAAAGTTTTTTGCTACAAGGAATCAGATGCTTATGTGGTGGAAACCTACATGTTTGAGCTGTACAAGCACCACAAAAGGGTCGGGGTCGGGTCTTACGTGAGAGACATTGGAGATCACTGCATTTTCTTTGTCCCCGCGAGTATGTACCCTGGCCTCAAGCCTAACTCCATCTACTTCACCGAGATGAATAAGATTTGCGTGTATGATATCGCCACACGCACCATCCATCAATTCCCTCATCAAGAGCCTCTGCTTACGCCTTTTTGGCTTTCCCCTATCCCCCCTCACAAGTAATCTCAGTTCTAACTCATTTTAAGAGTATAAGTCAAAGTATCCATTTTGGACGAGAAGGGCAAGGATTAAAGCCATGCACAATAATGTGGCTGCCCTGCCAATGCTTAATGGTCTGACTTTGACTTCCCATAGGAATAGGACTTTTAGAGAAATCTCTATCAGACCATGATCATTTTTGGTAGTTGCATGAGTTTGTTCTCCAAAATTTGTCAAGCATCACAACCTACTCCGGCCGGCAAAGCTGTTAAACAAGGCCATTTTACCTAGTAAAAATTTGGGGTCTTTTACCTTGTTCTATGCCAATTTCATTTTTAACTCTATCATCGATCTATTATCATCTTATTTGGTAGTTTACCAAAAAAAAAAAAAACTCTGTCGCTTCTGATAGTTCAATATTATTACCTTCTGATATTATCACCTTCTGATATTATCACCTTAGTCGCTTATTTAATAGATCAGTCTTCTCCAATTTATGTATATACAATCTCAACTTTTATCCTTCTGATTCCATCAATTTAAGTGTTTGAAACAGACAGAAATATTTGGTGTAAGATGATGGATTTAGATGATACTAAAGACGTCAAGTTTTTCAAATCAAACTCCAAGTTTGTCTTACAAATAACTCTAAACGTACATAATGTAAGCAAGAGAAGTTGTGTCTTAAGAGATTACAAACCAAACAGAAATCATAAATATCACTCTCTTCAAATCACTCTCTACAAATCCTTTTCGCGGACGATATGGATTTTGATCTCATTGACGACATTTTGCTTGCGGAAGAGTTCACACAAAATGCGGTCTTCTTTCTTGAGATCGTTCCTCTTGCATATCTGCTTCCAGTTTTTGATGCATATGCGATCAGACCATACCGCTGTTTTCCCTTTGAGTTTCTTAAATCCATCATTGTACTTAATGGTATCCTCAAAGTCCAAGTTATAGTCTCTCACCAGTTGTGAAGCAACCAACTGTAGTAGAAGTACAAAAAAAATGTTAAATCAAAAACAATATAAGTTTAAAGAGTATACATATGTAAGACCAAATGATAACTCACCAACTCGTTGTCTCTTCTTCACGCATGTCTCAAAATATGGATTACTTAACGCCTTTAGATATTTCTCTGGATTTTTGATTTTCGGCTCCACTGAAAAAAGCAAAACTCAAGACACAAATTCATTTGTATTAGAAGATCACACAAAAACTAATGATCTAATTTAAAAGTGATGATATTGAAGTCAAACGTCTTTACATTTCCGACTCCTTTTTGTCACAGAACAAGAAGCAGAGTCCACATTTCTCATTGACTTAGATTGTCCTGAAAATTCTGAAGAGACCAAAAACAATTTTCACATAACATTATATAAGCAATGCACAAATGATCACAAAGTCATGAAAAGTAATATATGTTTTCACCCCTCTTCCCTGAATTTTTCATCTGTTGTTTGGTAAGAGTGGTTATGAACTCTTCTGTCTCCATGTCAATGTCGTCGGGAGAATAAGAAGAGTCATTGTTGGGATTCTCAGTGTCAATGTCTTCATCGGAATCATCCACATCTACCACTTTTGACTTCCCTGTAAAAATAACAACTTTGTCAATATACATATACCAATCACATAGAACAACAAGTGATTAGAACAAAAGCTAACCTTTGTTCTGAAGAATTGTATCGATGCTTGTTAGAGACCAAACATTGTCTTCTTCAACTTCTATAACTTCAATAGCAGCTCGTACCTCTTTACATCCATCTTCACCATAGATGCTAACCTCGAAGGTTCGATTTCCATCGTAGACAAACATCAAGCTGTCACCATCTTTAAGATGGTTGTCTTCAACGAATTTGGACCAACCTTGTCCAAAGTAAACTCCATCTGATTTCTTCATGATCACAATGTTCCAAGAGCAACCACCGGTTCCTTCGAGAGTCACGGTTTTGGACAAATCATGTGGAAGTCCATCGGAGTAGGAACTCGCGATCATCTGTTCAAATAGATTTATGCATAAAATTGTTAACTCGAGAGATAAAGAAGCAAATACACAACATGGAACTCCATCACCAGACTATGGTAATCCCATATAAAGAAATAACCACGATCAACGCGAAGATCCTGTTCAATTCATTAAGTACAAAAATGGGTCAAACATTAAAACTGGTTGTTTGTCAAATTTTACCAAACTTGATTTACAGGATTATATAATATTTGAAGTTTAAAGTTATTGAAGTATATATAATAACAATGGCTTTTGCTGAAGAGATCGAGTTTTCATCAGTACTATTCGTGGAGAAAACCTTGAGGTTTTCATTTCCAGATGACTCGCGATTGAGAATCTGGAATGTGAAAAAACGACTGTGTATGAGCTTCTTGTACTCTTCATTTCCTTCTATTGTGCATCGCAGAAAGCACAACTAGGTAGCATCGACCAACTTTCGGAGATACTCTCGTCAGTCGCCGGAGAAGTTGCAGAAAAATCTCTGCTGCAAGCGTCACACCCTCGACATCTATTCCAGTGATAGGCTTTCCGAGATGGGTTGGTTCCACAATTGCTACATAACCTTCCTCTCCTCTTGTCATAACCATAAGCATAATTTAACCAAAAGAGTTAATACAACTCTTTGACTCCATTGATAATTAAAGAATTAATACAAAAGTCACCTTCGATGGCTGCTTGGTAAGCCATCTCTTTAATTGCCCTTACAAGGTCCTGAGTAAAAGAGTCAAGGTGTAATCCCTTCGTTTTCATCTCTGTAGCCCAATGCTCTACTTGTTCCCAATCCAAGGCATCCCACACTAATGCATATAACTTGTTATCCTAACCAAGATTACTCTTCGAATATCCTTAATTATGACCATCATCCCAAGCTTCATATTTAATGGATTACTTGTTTATTTAACTAGTCGATATAATCTAGAGTTGTTAGAGCATGTGCAATGCTATATACATGTTTTGTGTTCTTAAGATATATTTTACTATTAATTTAGGATTATGATTGGTTAAGAACCAATTTTGTGTTCTTAAGTTTCAATGGTGGAACCATGTTTTGTGTTCTTAACAAAATTAAAAAATTAAAAAATTAAAAAATTAAAAATTTTGAAATAAATTTTATTTTAGATAGAAACATAGATTACATAAAAACATTTAAACCATAGATTTTGAAACCATTAACGAAAAGGAACGGTGAATTCTAATCTTGACGTTGACAATGTTGTCATACATGCTCAACCAAATCATTTTTCAATTGTTGATGCATCTTTTTATCACGAAGTTGAGTTCGAGCGCCTAGCATAATAGGTACATTTGTCGGCATATCTGTAGAAAACGAGAAATCGACATGTGATTTTAAAGAAGAGAAGAAAGAATGATTTAAGTGTTTTCAGATTTAAGTACAAGTTCTGGTTTAAGTACAACAAGTGCTTTAAGTGTTTTCGGATTTAAGTACAACACACCAAGTATTCTTATGGTTAATCCATTCAATAAAAGTAAATTTCTTTACCTAATCTACAACTAATAAGCATTCATCACACAAAAAAACATTCATGAGCAGTAACCATCCAACACAACTTAATGTCAATAACCATTTATTAGCAACCTAACCTATTTCTTTCACAAACAGTTCATGATCAGTCTAGTATCTACACGATTGACATTGAAGCAAAAATACCAACAAAAGCACTTAAGCCTATAATATAATCTGAGAAATCATGTGCCAGAAGCAAAAATACTATTTCCAGAATTGAACCAGCATAATGGCTAAGCAATAATCAAACCAGAATCTAACCAGTTGTTAACTAATCAAAACCAAACCGGTTTCTAGACAACCGTGACCAATGTTTAAAAGCCCAAAAATAAAATGAGTTTGGGATTTGGGATTAAGCTCTTAACTAAGCTCTTAACTAAGGTGCAACATAAGATCCGTGAGATGAGCAAGAAAGTTTGGGATTTGCTCTGTGATGGAGCTTCCATTTACGTGGCAGGCTCGTCAACGAAAATGCCTTCTGATGCATTGTCGGCTTTGGAGGAGATTGAGTCGGAGGAGAAGGGAGGATCAAAAGGAGGTTGCTTCACGGTGGCTCAAGGCTTTGGAGAAGGCAGGGAGGTACAATGTTGAAGCTTGGTCTTATTCAGGGAGGTACTACTGAATATGAAGTCGGCGATGTTGTTGAGCTTCTTCCAAGCCAAAATCCTTCAGCGATAGATGCGTTTCTAGGAAGCTGTGATTTGGACCCAGAATCATTCATCACAGTAAGTAGCTCCACTCTGTTGACGTAACGATCTCATAGTGTTTGGAGCCAGAATCATTCATCATAGTTAATTTGTTTCCAGGTTTGTCCGAGAGAGAGAGAGAATAGTGTTTCCTGTGGAGAAGTAATTGCACAAGAACCTATCAAGCTCAAGACTTTTGTTGAGTTAACGATGGATGTTACATCCGCTTCACCTCGACGATACTTGTTCGAAGTAAGAACCCTTCAATCCTAATGCATTTGAATTTCGAATTTATGAAGGTCCTATTCTATTCATCTTACGTAGATATGGTTTTGAGTTTATTTATGGAACAAGCATTTGGTTGGAACCTTTGTAATGTAATGTTTCATCTCTGTTCAGGTTAGTTGTACACTGGTTTGAGCATTGGTCCGACGACGGATCTCATAATCGGCGTCATGATCGGAGAAATTAGGGTTCGTGGCTCTTTCTTCTGCGTCTCTGATTTCTCTCGTCCAAACAAAAAAATGGTTGTCAAATGGGTCTGCTTTTCCACCTATACTTGTTGGGCCCTAGCCCAACTCTTTCGGGTTTCCAGGTTTGTGAATGTAATTAATAATACTCAAATCTCCTACACTATTTACCATAATAAATTAAATCTAACCCCAACTGTTTTTCCTGGGTTGAAATTTCGTTTTGAACCATTGATGTAATGCCGTAAGTGTTATGAAGTAATGAAATTTCTTGTTGATAAAAAAAAAAAGAAAAATAACAATGGATTTTGTTTAGATTTAAAAACTATTAAAATTTATCATTGAATAACAATGGATTTTACTATTTGGCAAGAAGCATCGAAGATAAAATGATGAAGCAACTACTTACTGCTCAATGCACTGAACAAAGAAGACTAGTGATTGTCCCAAAACTCTAGAAAGCGCTAAAGATAGTGTACTAAATTAATAACTAATGTCGGCATTATATGGTCTCTTTACAACAAGTAAGTGAACTTGATATTTTAAGATTATACTCCCACATAGCCAAATGCAACGCCTCTTGAACCAGAAACCCTTGCCTTGAGAATGGTTAGAGTAAGGAAGCCAAGTAGCCAACACATGTGTTGATACCTTAGCTAAATTTGCTACGATAAACTCCACAAGCTATGTCGTCATCTCCTGCACCAACTCCTAATTTTGTCTTTCTCCAAATGAAATCTAATAGTTTGACGACAAAAAAAAAAAAAAAATTGTATGGTCACAAAGTCTTTGACTAGCCAAAAGAAAACAACTAGATATCCAGTTCCATACACCACATGCAAAATCATTGTGAATTCTTATCGCTTCAATAGTCCACAAACCCACTTAAAGCATATTTGTTACAAAATCAATTTAGGAAAATAATCAAGAAGAGAAATAAAAATGGAACTAGTCTTCATACCATCACCTGGTGACGGCCATCTCCGGCCACTAGTGGAGGTGGCTAAGCTTCTTGTCGACCGTGACGATCATCTCTCTGTCACCATCGTCATCATTCCTCCAATGCATGGATTCGGTAGCGGAAGCTCTTCCTCTTACATCGCTTCTCTCTCCACCGCCTCTGAACACCGTCTTCGCTACAACGTTCTCTCCGTCGCCGATAAACCAAAATCCGATAATGACCCCAAAACTACTTTCTTCTCCTACATCGAAAGCTTCAAGCCACACATTAGAGCCACGGTGGAAAAACTCACCGACCCGGTTCAAACCCAGTCGTCTCCGTTGCCGCCGCGGAAGCTTGCCGGATTCGTGGTGGATATGTTCTGCACGGAGATGATCGATCTCGCCAACGAGTTTTGTGTTCCGAGTTACTTGTTTTACACCTCCAACGCTACGTTTCTTGGGTTGCAGGTACATGTTCAGTACCTTTACGATGTTGAGAAAATCGACGTCAGTGATTTGAAGGACTCGGAGACCACCACTGAGTTAGAAGTACCGAGTTTGACTCGTCCTTTTCCGGTTAAGTGTATCCCTTCCGTGATGCTAAGCAAGGAGTGGTTACCGATTATAAATGGGCAAGTAAGAAGGTTTCAAGAAACTAAGGGTATTTTAGTAAATTCGTTTGCTGAGCTTGAGCCTCAAGCTATGAAGTTTTTCTCCGGTGGAGATCGTCCTCTTCCTCCGGTGTATACAGTGGGACCCGTTATGAATCTCAAAACCAACGGTTCAGATTCGTCCGACGACAAGCAATCGGAGATCTTACGGTGGCTCGATGAGCAGCCGAGTAAATCCGTTGTGTTCCTTTGTTTCGGGAGCATGGGAGGTTTCAGTGAGGAGCAAGTGACGGAAATCGCAGTCGCGCTTGAACGAAGTGGTCACCGGTTCCTCTGGTCTCTCCGCCGTGCTCCGCCGAAGGGAACGATTGGGCCTCCCGAAGAATTTACAAACCTTGAGGAGATTCTCCCCGAGAGATTCTTAGATCGGACGAAGGAGACTGGGAAGATCATCGGATGGGCCCCACAGACCGCCGTGTTGGCGAATCCGGCGATCGGAGGATTCATGTCGCACTGTGGATGGAACTCGACGCTGGAGAGTCTCTGGTTCGGTGTTCCGATTGCCACGTGGCCGCTTTACGCGGAGCAACAAGTGAACGCGTTCGAGATGGTGGAGGAGCTAGGGCTCGCGGTGGAGATACGGAATTCTTTCCGGGCAGATTTCATGGTGGCGGAGACGGATTTTATGACGGCTGAGGAGATAGAGAGAGGGATACGGTGTGTGATGGAGCAGGATAGTGACGTGAGGAAGAGAGTGAAGGAGATGAGTGAGAAGAGCCACGTGGCATTAATGGACGGTGGATCTTCGAACGATGCTCTGCTAAAGTTTATTAAAGATGTCACTAAGAATATCCCTTGAATCCTTTCACAAGTATTATAGAATCTTCTATGATTCCATCATTTCCATGGCTATTATTAATTTAGCCAAAATCTCATGTAACGCGAGTGTTTGATCTCTGATATATGATAGTTGTTGAACATGTACATATACTGGTTAGTGGTTACATAGAAATATAGAATCAGAGAGCTTTACCATTGTTGCTACCAGGAGGCAACGATGAAGAGAAATTGCGAGCAGCTTGGCGAAACGCAATGGATCTCAGAATCGGCGCATGATCGGAGAAATTAGGGTTCGTGGCTCTTTCTTCTGCGTCTCTGATTTCTCTCGTCCAAAAAAAAAAAATGGTTGTCAAATGAGTCTGCTTTTCCGCCAATACTTGTTGGGCCCTAGCCCAACTCTTTCGGGTTTTCCAGGTTTGTGAATGTAATTAATAATACTCAAGTTTCCTACACTATTTACCATAATAAATTAAATCTAACCCCGACTGTTTTTCCTCGGTTGAAATTTCGTTTTGAACCATTAATATATAGGGATTATTATTTTTGATAAATATTTGTAAATAAAATTGTATTTGTTGCAAAGGTTTTTTCTTGAGAGTATATTGTCTTCTTTTAGCAGAATCACATCACATTTCATGAAACCGAAGAAAATATACATTTTGGCAAACAAGAATGTAAAAACTCACCCACTTTCAGTTCACAACAACAATCAAATCCAACCACACCTTGAAGCCCATGGGACTGGGGCTCTCGATAAAGTTAACCAAGATTACTCTTCGAATATCCTTAATTATGACCATCATCCCAAGCTTCATATTTAATGGATTACTTGTTTATTTAACTAGTCGATAGAATCTAGAGTTGTTAAATCGATTACAAATTAATCTTATAAAAAAAAAAATCCGATTTGGAATGTAAAGAGCATACGCCGAAAACGACGTCGTTTGTAGAAGATTCCTCTACAGTCGGAAAAGTGGACCAAATAAAAAACCCCAGAAAGGTCGAATCTCTCCGTAAATCTCCGGCGAAAATTGAGAGATCTCATCGATGGCGGAAAACGGCGAAGATCCTCAGCGATTGAAGAAGATTGCGGCGGCAGCATACGACTACGACAACGACGCTCGATGGACGGATTATTGGTCCAATATTCTCATCCCTCCTCACATGGCTTCTCGTCCTGAGGTCGTCGAGCATTTCAAGCGCAAATTCTACCAACGATACGAGGTACGTACTGTCTTCTCTCCTTCTCTACTATCGATTTTACTTGGAGTTTGAGTTTGAATTTGATTTGTGTACCATACTGATTTGGAGATTTTGTGTGAACTTCCAATCTTAGGTTTTACAAGTGTGTTGCAGTTTTGATGCTCTTTCTGCTAATTTGCTTAGTCTTTGATTTTCCCTATGAAGATTTCAAAACGTTATGGTCTCGATTTGTTACTGAATCTGGGTTTTGTTGTACTGCTATGGCCTTTTTGTAGGATCCTGATCTGGTTGTGGAGCCTATGTCCACTTCATCTTCTTCTTCGCAATCTGCAAGACCATCTGCCACATCTGCATCTTCTACTGCATCTACTAATGAAACTCGTTCACGGAACTCAGGTGATTTTGTTTTTCTGATATAGTCATGACCTTTTAAATTATTCTGTATGAGATGAGTTTTCTTCTTACTACCAACAAATGACTAAACTCTGTACCTCAGGATCAGTTCCACGAACCACTGGGCCATCTGCTACGACAGGTGCAAACGCAAGTTCAATGCGCTGGGATCAGCAGACGATTCAGTTTTCTGTCAATGCTTGGGTAAGATAATGTTTTCCTATTGCAGTTTCTTAATGACGTAATTCTGAAAAAGATCTAGCTTCTTATTTTTCCTGCGTCAAGTCTCGTAATCTGTTTCATCTTTTGCAGGTTTTCGTTATAGCTGTGCTGGCAGTGTTACCTCTAGTACCAAAGAACCTCTCAAACAGGGCTTATCGTCTATCTTTCATGGGAACTGCGTGCTCATCTCTATATTCCTTGTACTCTCTTTACGGGGTAAGACATGTGATCTCCCATTTTTACTACTCTAGGAACCATACAACGTTGAATTTCCTTTTGTAAGCCGATTTTTTGTTATCTGCAGAAGCCAAGGGCATGGAATATGCAAGGGCTGCAAGTTTATTTTCAGTCAATTGTGGGAGCAAAGGATTTCATCAATTTCATCTACTGCCTTACATTTGTCACTTCGCATCTCTCTCTGAAGTGTAAGTGTTGATTGAATTTTTCCTCTTTTGAATTTCTTCTAATTACATACATTCTTATGACTAGTCTCCGTATCAATTTGTCGCAGTTGCTTTGATTCCCATCTTGTGTCGAGCACTGGAACAAGTGGCCAAGTTCTTGAGGCGTAACTTTTCTCGCTCCACCATATACAGGTAGTTTGATTAGCATGTTTGATTTCAGTACGCGTTTTCATTGTGGATTCTTACCGATGCTTAACTCTTTCCCTGTGCTCTGTTTTGTAATGGTTATCAGAAAGTACTTGGAAGACCCTTGTGTGTGGGTGGAGTCAAACACAACTACCCTCAACATCCTCTCATCCCAGGCTGAGATAGCTATTGGCTTCCTTCTGATTATCTCTCTGCTCTCGTACGCTCTTTCATCCTTTTCAAACCGATATTAGTTTGTTCGCACTAAATTCCTTAAAACTCTGAGAAATGAATTGAGTTCATATGTGAATATTATGAGTGATCTGATTAGAACGAAAACACCCAGCTATGCATTTATTGGTTTCACTCATCTGATAAAGATTGTCACTTTACGTACTGCAGATGGCAACGAAACATTATACAGACATTCATGTACTGGCAGGTACGTCTCTTCAAAAGTTTTCCTTGCTCTACTTTTGGTTCTGATCATCAATTCTCTCTAGTGGCTCAACATCTCCTAGTTGAACTCTTGGTTGAAACTCGATCAACTGAACATATAATGGTTATAGGAGGAACCACCGTTTTTAATCAAACATCCATGTTTCTTTGTTGGTAATCATCGTCATTGAAACTAAGTGTTGTTACATTGGCTAAGACCACTAGGTTAGTAATGAGAAGTGTGTTTTGCTCCTTTTGTGGAAAATCATGTCTATGTGTCATGAGAAAACCATCATGTTCAAAACCCTTTTCATCATTTTCTCCATGAACAAAGATAAATGTAGTCTCTCCAGGATTGTTGGCTGGATCTTGTGAGCTATACTCATGAACTGTTTTTTTTTTGTTGTTGTTGTTGTTGGCAGCTATTGAAGCTGATGTATCAAGCACCAGTAACAGCAGGTTACCACCAGAGCACATGGAGCAGAATCGGGACGACGGTGAATCCGATTATCCAACGTTACGCTCCCTTCTTGAATACTCCGGTCACTGCCGTTCAGAGATGGTGGTTCAGGTGAAAACAAACAAAATGCACAAGTGACTTTTGAAAACCCCTCTCTAAAGAAAACAAAAAGATTTTTAGCTTTCAACAAATCTTATATCTTTCAGCGTAAAGTTGATTCTTATTCTCTTTTAACGTTATAAATAAAAATCTCTTATCGCTTAAGATTTTGACTTTCTTTTTTTGTTTGTTTCTAAATTAGATATGTGACTAATTTCCTTTTGCATAGGGGGATGAACTTTTCTCGAAAATCAAAATCATATGTCCCCTATAAAACCGGGTTCATTGTGTATGCAAAATATTACTAAGACCTTAAATTTATCATTGAAAATAATCAAAGATATTAAACAAATGAAGAATTGATATTTATAGAAATCATAATTGACTGGTTGGTACTCTTGACGCATGCATGATGAGTGTTTTTGTTGGACAAAATGGAAAATCTAAAATATTGACATTGGAGAGGAGAAGAAGAATATTTAATTTGGATAATCCAAATTTAGAAACAAGAGCCCACAATCATTGATTTAGATTCCCCTCTGTTGGTGTGCGTGCCACCGCTGCTTAAGTCATCATTCACGTTCTAAAAAATGTGGGTCCAGCCATTCCCACGTGCCACTCATTCACAACTTAGCAAAGTTGCGAGCTTGCGTTACGAAACGCAAACTCATTATTCTAATCGCAACCGTTGGCATTTAGTACAGACGAGGAAGATACGACGCCGTTTTGAGGACTTTATATCTACCTTGTGAAGAAGAGGGAGCAGATATTCAAAAGCTTTTCAAATTTTTGGAATAATAAAAACAGCGAAGAAGAAGAGCGATACAAAGGAAAGAAAAGTTCGAGATCCAATTTTACTTCGGTTAATATCTCGGCGGAGATGCAGTCGTCGTCGGATATGAAAGAGGTTAGCCCATCGGACTCCGACGAAATGGCGCTGCTTCAAAGCTCCAACAGGTTATCTTCACCCGAACAAGTTCGTCGGAGAGTCTCCGGAATGTCTTCTCCGGGAGAATCGCCTCGATTTTGCCGGCAACAGTCATTCGGTCGCGATATCGGCCACGCGGCGGCCGAAACGTATTTGGTTACTCGTCTTAGCTTCAACCTTCTTGGATATCTCGGGTACTGATTCCGATTTTCCCCCAATTGCATGGTATCGTTAATTTATGATTGTAACTTGCTCAAGGAAATTGAAATTCTGTTGGGAAATCGAAATGCGATTCTGTGAGAAAAGTTTTATTTTATTCTTGTAAGTTTAATTCAGGTTAGGTTACCGGTGGATTACAAGATTACTTGCTCTTGCTTGTTATGCAATGCTCCTTATGCCTGGATTTCTACAAGGTTTATTTATTCTCTTTGCTTCGCTTTGCTCATAAATAGAGTGCAAGTTTTTTCTTCTTGTTATTAAGAAAAGCTTGTTTTTCTTCTTCTGTAGTTGCATATTTTTATTTTTGCTCGCCACAAGTAAGGAGGAGTGTAGTTTATGGAGATCAACCGAGGAATAGGTACGTGAGAAGAAGACTCTTGCCTTCTCTCTTTGGCCTTGATATAGGTGGTCTGTTGAATACACATATGATTGATTTGATAGGCTGGATTTGTACATACCGCCAACGAGTGATGGCCTGAAACCGGTTGTAGTTTTCGTGACTGGTGGAGCTTGGATTATCGGGTAAGCAATGAAATGGAGTTTAGCACACTCATCTCTACTTAGCGTTTTCTCGTGGTTAACTCTTGTAAAACACCCCTGAAGCTACATCTTCTTTTTACAAGACAAAGTCGAATTTTTTAGTTTCATACTTGTCTATCCTTTAGGTACAAAGCTTGGGGTTCTCTCTTGGGACTGCAGCTAGCAGAAAGGGATATCATTGTGGCATGTCTAGATTACAGGTAAGGAAATCAAACAATTACTTACCCTGGATTCTATCAGTGTAGAATATAATCAAATCCATATCAGTTTGGAGTTATTTAGGAATCTAAACTTTATTGACAATCTATAAGTATCCCCATACATCAACAAAACATTTTTGGTCCAGAAATTTCCCTCAGGGAACAATTAGTGATATGGTTGGAGATGTTTCTCGAGGGATCTCATATGTCTGCAATAACATCTCTGCATTTGGAGGCGATCCTAACAGGTTGGAATTCATTACTTGAGTTATTTTCAATTCTCTATCTTTCACTGGCTCTGGTGATTGAACCATGCCTGCTTGTTTGTGTAGAATCTATTTGATGGGGCAATCAGCTGGTGCACACATCTCTTCCTGTGCTCTCATCGAACAAGCCATTAAAGAATCAAGAGGAAAGAGCATCTCATGGAGTGTTTCTCAGATAAAAGCTTATTTCGGTTTATCTGGAGGGTAATTCTTAGACTTAGCATTACCATGAAGCTTAAATTTTTCAAATAGGTTTTTGTCTCCGATCCACTAATCAGTATCTGTTCACCATTTGCAAACTTGAACAGGTACAATCTCTTCAAATTGGTCGAACACTGCCATAATCGGGGACTGTATCGTTCAATTTTCCTAAGGTAATTCTGCTGGGCACCATCTGATCAGTTATGACTTCTCTGACATTACTTATGGGGTTTTTTCTATTGATCAACTTGCAGTATAATGGAAGGAGAAGAGTCATTAGAACAATTCTCTCCTGGAGTGAGAATGAAAGACCCGAGTGTAAGAAAAGCGGCATCTCTCTTGCCTCATATTGTACTCTTCCATGGATCTGCAGATTACTCCATTCCACCTGAAGCAAGGTTAGATCACCCTTCTACAATTCTGACAATATGCTAGTTAGTTTAAACATCTTCTTAAGACAGACAAATGTTCTTCCTTGTGTAGCAAAACTTTTGCAGACGCTCTCCGAGCTGTTGAAGTTAAAACCGATCTAATTATATACGAGGGTAAATCCCACACTGATCTATTTCTTCAGGTAAACAATAATAGAGACTAGACCATTAACAGATCTCAATGTTGTGTAACCACACACATGTTAAAACAAAGTAACGGTATCATCACATTTGCAATTCAGGATCCTCTGAGAGGCGGTAAAGACGAGCTCTTTGATCATATAGTCTCTATGATTCATGCCGAGGACAGAGACGCATTGACAAAAGATGCGGTTGCACCACAGAGAAAACGGCTTGTTCCTGAGTTATTGCTGAAACTGGCTGGTAAAGTCAGTCCTTTCTGAACAAGACAACTAATCTTTGATTCGTTTCTTGTAACGTCTTGATTTTCAATTTGTTGTTGTTTGTTCTGTGTTTTCTTCTTCGATTTGTTTCTTTTTATGTAGAAACACACGCTCACATGTTGATATTAATTGAAGTAGTCTCTGTTTTGTAAATAAATATGCAAAGAGAGCTTAAACAAGCCACATGAGTTTTCCCACAAAATAAACAGATCAAAGATATTGAACATACTTTTCAGATTATCGAAGTTTGCAAATCAAACTCATGAAACAAACAAGACCATGATGTTAGATTGCAGCAAGCGAGTTATATAGATACATGTGCTTTTTAACAACCTCACTCATGGAAGTTTTTGTCTTTCAATATATTATTGAAAGCCCTTTCTAAGATTCCTACCATACTTGTAGTTAAAAAAAAAACATAAAGCCAGTAACAAGATCTTAGCAACTAAACAATATCTAACCATGTCAAATCAAACTCTCATGCTCTTTTCCCTTTGCTTCCATTTGCTCTGCAATATACTTTTGAACTCTCAAAGCTTTACTTCTCATAGGCTCTATCAACTTCTCTGTCTCCTCCGTTATCTGTTTCACCAGTTGAACGTCCACAGATTCAAACCATTCTCTTGCTGTCATTTTATTAATATCTACCACTACCTTCTCTACATTCTTGTCGCTGGATTCTTGCTCAAACTTTTCCTCCTCGCTCTTACGGTCTCTTTCCTCCTCGTTAATCGTGTCTTCTAAGTTCTCGGTCTCTTCATCTTCTCTAACACTACAGTTCGGTTCCTCTTCTCCTAATGTGCTCTTACTTAACTCAGTCTCCACCTGCTCTACCTTCTTAGTTATCTCATCATCTTTGTCATCACTTCTTTCACTGCAAACTTTCTCATCTTCACTATCTTCTTCAACATCATCATTTCTAGCTTCAATCTCTACTGCGCTACTAGACGGCTTCTGCTCCATTTGCTTCCTCTTAGCACGGCTTTTTCGGGCTTGGTTCAGGACCATATCTAACTCCCTAAAAGAATCTCCACCAATTTCTTTCTTCCTGCTTCTAGTTGCCCTTGAAGGTCCTTTCTCATCTAAACAAGTATCCTCACATTTCGCATTCTCCATTCCCAAACATACATTTTCAATCTTCTTACCCCTTCTCGCTCTATTCATAGCTAAGACTTCAACTCCATTTGGAGTATCCTCAATTTCCAATTTGATTAAATTCAAACCCAAATTCTCTACACTCTCAGTTTTCTTACCTCTACCAACCCTAGAGTTCCCCTTATACTCCTCTGGAACTTCTTCTTCTTCTTCTTCCTCTTCTTCTTCCTGTATCACATTCGTCACTGCTACTTTCTTTTCGTTCTTCCGAGGCCTACCAATCCTATGTTTCACCTCTTTCTCAATTTCCACCTCCACAGTCTTACTTCTTGAACCCCTAGTTGTTCTCTTCGGCACTTCAGGCTCCTCTTGCTTCGAAGATTTACCCTTACGTGTTGGTTTCTCCTGAATCGGCTCAATAGGATCCGGATCCGGATCCGGAACAGGAAGACGCCTGTTGTTCCTCCTCGGCCTCGGAGGAAGCTTATGCTCTTGCGCCTGAGCTTCATCAATCACAAAGCTGACGACAATGGAAGTATACTCACCAAGCTTGATTACGTCTCCATGGCTTAGATTGACGGGAGTATCTGGGTCGAGAGTATCCGAGTTTAGTATAGTACCGTTGGAAGAACCCAGGTCGTGGATTATCCATTTCTCGGAATCGGAATCGATTCGGAGGTGTTTGGTGGAGATTCCTTGGTCTTTGATGGCGATTTCGTTACCACGAACGATTCGACCAATACGAATAGTGGATCCGGGTTTGTACTCTAGAGATTCGCCATCTCTTGGACCTTTCACGAACTCAAGCTTCAACAATGGCGGATTCATCGTTTACTGTTCTTCGAGAGTAAAGTGTCTCGAGGAAGCTTGATAGTTAGAGAATTTGAATTCTTTTGTCTCTCTCTCTCTCACGAATTAGGGATTTTAAAAATATAACAAATATAACAAGACTGTACTCAAACATGGGCTTAATTGGGCTAACTCAATAGTAAAAAAGCCCATATATTTTTGTTTTTAACTGTCGCAATCTCTGAGAATCTTATCCATGTCAGCTCAAGGTGGGTCCCATAGACAGAGATGGTTTACAGTTGCACAAGACACTTGTGGTGGAGATTTGTTCTCATTTGCTTAGGATTATAACAAAAGACTTTTCTCATGATTAAATGAAAACTCACACAGCCACAAGATAATCCAACTACTTTTTACAACCACTAACTCTTTGCCACGTGTCCATATTCTATCTCTTCCCTCTTCTCACACCAAGAAATAATAATCCATATAATACTCTCATTAGCCTTCCCTCCTTTCTGATTACAAATCAAAACTTCAAACTTTTACTTTCTAATTGTTATTGTTGTTGTTATGTTGAAAGAAGAGAGTAACGAGAGTGGTGGTACTTGGGCAAGAACATGTGACACGTGTAGATCAGCCGCATGCACTGTCTACTGTGAAGCTGACTCTGCTTACTTGTGCACAACCTGCGATGCTCGAATTCACGCAGCCAATCGTGTTGCATCCCGACATGAACGTGTTCGTGTCTGCCAGTCATGCGAGTCAGCACCGGCTGCGTTTTTATGCAAAGCAGATGCTGCTTCTCTTTGCATAGCTTGTGATGCAGAGATTCATTCCGCAAACCCATTAGCTAGACGTCATCAACGTGTTCCGATTCTACCAATATCCGCAACCACGAGCGAGACTGATGATAACGATGATGATGATGATGAAGATGTGGCTTCTTGGTTACTACTTAATCCAGGGAAAAACAGTAATCAGAACAATGGGTTCTTGTTTGGTGTTGAGTATCTTGATCTTGTTGATTACAACTCAACCATGGAAGATCAGAGAGACTGTTGTGGCCTTGTACCAGAACAGAGGAGTTTCGAGGGAGATGGAGTTGTGCCACTTCAAGCTGAACAAAGCCAACATGATTTTCAATTAGGTATCAACTATGGCTACTCTTCAGGACCGCACTACAACAACTACAATGGTTCTTTAAACCATAGCGTATCCGTTTCGTCAATGGACATCAGTGTTGTTGTGCCAGAGTCAACATCAACAGTCCAAGATCCAACAACCGCTAAAGAACTATCTGGTCCTCAGCAGCTTAGTCCAATGGACAGGGAAGCTAGGGTTCTGAGGTACAGAGAGAAGAAGAAGACGAGGAGATTTGAGAAGACGATAAGGTATGCTTCAAGAAAGGCATATGCAGAGATAAGACCAAGGATCAAGGGCAGATTCGCAAAGAGGATAGAAACTGAAGCTGATGCAGAACAACTCTTCTCAACCGGATATGGAATTGTTCCTTCTTTCTGAATGATTCATATGCCAAAAATGGGACTAGATTACACCTTGTAAATTACTTAATAGTCATATGGATCCATAGTTTAGTGACTTTTGTATAACTATACGAGTTAATCAGATATATGTTATGTCCTAAGCAAAATCCAACCATGTATCGTGAAATGTTATCTTCTGGAACAGTGCCTTTCACTCAGATTGAATTGGTGCCACAAGAAAGAGATACATTTTGATCATTATGTGTAGCTGTAAAAAGCAAAATCAAAAGCAGATTTCACCTTGTGGCTATAGAATCTTCTGTTTCTTGACACTTTCCAGATAACTTGACCAACCATATTCTCTTAATGTAAGCAGTACAGTAAAAATGAAAACGTGATCAATAACGTCGCAATATTGTTTATCAATATTTCATTTTTCTTATCCTAAATTTGCTATCTTTTGCAACATTTTTATGGTTGTAGCACTTTTTTTTATTATAAAAAAAAAAAGATAATTATAAGATGAAGAAGATTAAAAGAGTTGCAAAAGTCAATAATTTCTTGTATCATATAGATAGAAAAAACCATTAGTATATATATAAAAAATACAGTCTTATTATTTTTTCAAATGATCAAATATACAGCATATAGGTTTCAAATGAAGTCATGTTTTATTAATTTTACAGTATTTTGCTATATATATTCTAAGACCAATTTAGATTGCTAATTTAGAAGATGTTATTGGGGAATGGATTTGTATAGATTTTAAAAATATCTAAAATTGAGAGATTTTACAAATTTTAGTGGAGTTTACAAATTTCAAAACATTCTTATCAAATATTTTTTTATGGATTGTCATGGATTCTTATGGATTATCATTGATTATTATTAATTTTGTATTTCTTTTTCTTCTTCTCAAATTCTCTTTATAAGGTAATGTTATACTCCCTCCGTTTCAAATTACTTGTCGTTCTAGAGGATTTCATACAAATTAAAAAAACCATTAAATTTTCAGTTTTACCCCTAATTAATACACTATTTTATTTGATAAAAATAATTAATGAGCTAAAAGTTAAGGATAAAACTGGAAAAATTGATCATAAATATGCATTGAAATTGCAGAATGACAACTAATTTGAAACAAGAAAACAAGGCTAGAATGATAAATATTGTGAAACGGAGGGAGTATATGCTATTATAGAGAATTTTCAAAAAAAAAAAAAATTAACGTGAGCATATATATCAACCACAACCAATTGGTTAATATTTAATAACTTTCATTGGCGTATGTATTGCTTTTCCATCATAACTTTTTACGTCAAGAATGTTGATCAGATGCTTTACCTGAAGAAGTGAACACAAGCAACAGAGAAAATATCCAAACGCAGAACTCGCAATGAACGTGTATGGGATTTTGATAATTAGAGTATCCCATCTAATTAAAAACCCAAACAGAAATCAAATTTTAACAAATTAAAAATAGAAAGATGAAGAAACACAAATCTCTAGAATAGTAAAATCCAAACGCAGTGGGAGTGCGTAGCTCACACGCGCCCATCTTCAGAGAGAGATGGGGGAAATCTCAGTTCTACTAGAATCATATAAATAGGCCACAGTAGTTTCAAACACTGAGGAAACAAACATTATTGAAGGAGAAGAATACCAAAGAGAGAGAGAGAGAGAGAGTCATCAGATCTTTGATTGCCTTGCGATCTTGAACCACTCGGTGTGGAATGATCCTTCCACATCAGTCCTTTCATATGTATGAGCACCAAAGTAATCTCTTTGAGCCTGGACGAGATTCGCGGGCAATCTCTCTCTTCGGTATGAATCAAAGTAGGCGAGACTCGCTGACATACCGGGAGTGCTAATACCCGAGTTGATAGCTAAGCAGACGACTCTTCTCCAAGCGGATTGTCTCTCGATTATTTCTTTTGCAAACTCAGGATCGACCAAGAGGTTAGCTAGTTCTGCGTTCCTGTCATAAGCTTGCTTGATCCTGTCCAAGAAGATAGCTCTGATGATGCAGCCTCCTTTCCAGATTCTAGCTAACTCACCTAGCTTCAATCCCCAGCCTTTTTCGATACTCTTGGCACGGATTAGGTTCATGCCTTGCGCATAACTGCAGATTTTGGATGCGTAAAGAGCTTTCCTCACGTCGTCGATTAGCTGTTTCTTGTCAACTTTTTGGTCGGTTAAGATATCGCCAAACCCACCTTCTTTGAAGACTTTAGCTGCTTGCACACGTTCATCTTTTAGCCCGCTGAGGAACCTCGCATCAAGAGAGGATTCAATGGTGGGAGCAGGAACAGATAGCTCAGCGGCTTGCTGCACAGTCCATTTCCCGGTACCTTTCATGCCGGTTTTGTCCAAAACCTTGTCAACCAAATGCCCATCTCCCTTATCGTCCTTGATTCCGAAAATATCCGCTGTGATCTCAATCAAGAAACTCTCAAGCTCACTTTTGTTCCACTCAGTGAACACACTGTGAAGCTCATCATTCGATAATTTACCAACAGATTTCAGGACGTCATAAGCTTCTGCAATCAGCTGCATATCACCGTACTCGATCCCATTGTGGACCATTTTGACAAAGTTTCCAGACCCGCCCTTCCCGATGTAAGTCACGCAGGGACCACTATCTCTAACCTGAGCCGCAACCTTGAGAACAATATCTTCGATATTCTTGTAGGCTTCATAAGAACCTCCAGGCATCATAGATGGGCCATTACGAGCACCTTCTTCACCACCAGAAACTCCCATCCCAAGGTAAAGTAAACCGTTCTCAGCCACGGCTTTTTCTCTCCTCTCGGTGTTCTCATACCATTCATTACCACCATCCACAATGCAATCACCTTTTTCCAAATAAGCAGAGAGTGTCTTGATGGTCTGGTCTACAGGCGCACCGGCCTTAACAAGCATGATTATAACACGTGGCTTCTGAATCGAATCCACGAAAGACTTAGGATCATGGAAGCCATAGAGAGGAAGATTCCCTTCCTTCTTGGCTCGTTCCACAGTCTCGTCAACTTTGGAAGTTGTTCTGTTGTAAACAGAGATTGGGAAGCCTTTCTCCGCAATGTTGAGAGCTAAATTCTGACCCATCACAGCTAGTCCAGCTAGACCAATCCTAGTTGGTTGAACAGCCATTGGTCTTCTCTTCTCTGAAAAAACAAAAAAAAACAAAACACCACACAAATCTTAAATCTAAAGAAAGATTGAACAAAGAAGACACATTAAGACATCCACAAAGAGGTAAGTGATGAGACCAGAAGCCAAACTTTGCGTCAATTGATAATAAAAACCATTGAATTCTGACCAGGAATCAAAATTTATACGACAAACAATATATGTTCGGTACTTGTAACGCAGAATTCATACATGCAACTACATGATAATTAGGACCCAATCTACAGATCTCAAAAAAAATTTAACGATCGTAGCATACACCAACCCCGAGATCGAAGAATCGATAACTTTAAAACCCAAATATCGATATAAACAACATAATAACGATAATTTTCAATAGAATCATAGATCACGACGCAAAAACAACGCAGGGATCTCTGATTACAGAAAAGTTCAATCACTTTTCTCCGACAAAATTCGTATCAAAATTATCGTTCTATCTGAACAGAGAAACACATCGTCTATGTCGAAAAACGAAAATGATTGGGGAAAAAAGAGAGAGTGTGATCGGAGAAACAAACCTGGTTTTCTCCTGAGATGGATTTGAGATATGAAGATGGAAAGATCTGAATTACGATTGTAAAAATTGGAGAGATTAGATCCGTTTGTATCAGATATATAGCCAATGAACGGTCTGATTGGCGCACCAAGTAGAAATAATAATTATAATTTTTTTTTTTTAAAGTGATGTCAAAATTGGCCACTCTGCGTTAGGTAAGAAAAGGTTTGGTGGTAGTAGTAGTTGTTTCTTTTCTTTTTGATTACATATTGGATCTTGGATTATTTTTTATTTTTTTTATTACATATTGGATCTTGGTTTATACATAGACAAGTATATTCTTTTCATACCTTGTTTATTTTATTTTTGTTTTTTAAGCTGATCATTTACAGTAGTGCTTTTCCACTATTTTTTTTTTTTTGTAAAGTAATTAAATCCATCATTTGTTTTGAATGTATGTAATCATTTCGTAGACTCGTTTTAATTTTTAGTCGTTTTTGGGCCGTTGAAAACTTGAAAATCAACTCATTTTAGTTGGTCGTTTACACATCCCATGGGTTAGAACTCAAATGGTCATATTAACACCAAACCAATCCTTTGAAATTACTCAACCTTCAAGGTTTGAGTTCATACACATAAGTTTACACCTAATAAGTAAATAACTATGAGACCATTCCATTCAAAATATGAGCTTCTTGTTCACAGGCAGAGAAGTATGAAAGAGAGACATTGTAGTTTTGAGAAGATTTTGCTGTGAAGAGTTTACAAAATAAAAATAACAACAAAAAAAACTATAACAGAAAGAACAAGCAAAATACTTTGTAACCCCTATATAAAGATAAACGTATCAGTTAAAGAATGCCCGAAAGACAGAAACAAAATCGATCCAAGGTTACCTCTTATCGAGATATTCTCCTTCTTCGGGTTTGTTTTTTTTGTTTCCTTCTCTCTCTCTTTAGAGACCAAAATTGCACATCTGCACAAACTCCATTTCGTTATCCACGTATTTAGTCCAGAGAGACTTGTATTGGTTCATAGCAATGTCAAGCCATGGTTTCATGTTTCCATTGTAATGGATCACTGCTGCATTTCTGATCTCGTCCATGCTCACTCCTGGGTTGTAACCTAACCCAAGCACATGCCAAGATTTGTCCAATGATTTCGTCTTTGAATAGAATGTGATCAATCCTGGAGGTAGAGTGCCCAATTTCCAGAGAGTTCTGTCTTCATTCTGCTTGGAAAAAGAAACACAAGATAAGCACACAAAGAGCTTTGATACTTCTAAGTTACTAAAAAAAAAAGTATACATTATATCACTAATCGCGATGGACATACCAAGTTCTGCCAATAATGGTATTGATCGGTGCATTTCTCACGCCTCCAGGCATTGAGATCGAATATATTCATTCCAAAAGCCCAAGCACAAGCATTGGGGTTAAAACTCTCTTTGATCAAAGGATGCGTGAAGTTTAGGTATTGACCATATCGATGAAAAGAGCCAAAGCATGTCTCAACAGCTCCATTCACCTTGCCATCCAAGTTGATCTTCCATAAACCAGTCACGTCTTTCTGTACCACAACGTCATCGTCCAAGAACAAGATCTTGTTCAGCTTCGGATACATCTCTGGTAAGTAAAATCTGAGATGGTTCAACATGGAGAGATATTTTGGATTCTTGAACTTGAGATTATGGGAATCTTTAGTTGCATTCTCAGCTTGATGCTCAAAGTAAAACTTCTGCAACTTAGCAGACTCGAGCTGCCTCAAGACCGGTGCATATGAAGAGTTTAAGAACTTGAAATCCTCCACTGACTTGATTTCAACATGGGCACCACGGTCCAAAGGACGCATCTTAAACCATACCTTCATGGCTGCAAGATTCATTCGATCGGTCACCACGTGAAAGACATGCTTCCATGGCTCCTCGGCATTCATCACAACCGATCTCACCACAACTGATACAGCAATCACATTGTCAGAGAAAATCGCATAGTGGTAAAGACTTGGATCTTCCGTGGCTGGATCAGGTGGAGCATCCCTGTACTTCTCAGGATTTGAGATCCTCTCACCTACAAGCCTCATGGCCAAACAATGAAGACTTTTAGGAACCGACTTAGCTGAAATCAAGCTAGCAACAGCGCCGTTTTTCTTCGCCTTTGTCAACTGTTCTTGAACAGCAAAGATTGTATCTTTCAGCTTCTGGATTTTTAGCTGTGTATCATAACTCTCTTTCGACTCAACAATCATCATCCTCGCTGTCTTCACTTTATCTTTCACTTCTTTCTCAAGCTGCCTAAACGAATCCTCCTCGAGAGCATTACCGTCTTCAGAAACAGCAGATTTCAAACCAGGTTTCGACTGCAAATCCGAGAAGTTTATAGCCAAATCTTCAAACAGCTTTAGCTGCTTCGAAGCATCAAGCTTCAGCTTCCTAGCGTAAGCCGCATATGCATTCACCAGTGTCAAATGATCAGTCGCTTGCTTGTGTATCAGATCTAATCTCGTTTTCAATGGATCCGATTGTAAAGCCAAAAACGTTCTCTGCATATATGCGTTTCCCATACTCGGCAATGTCTAAATCCACAGAACAACAAATCAAAATTCCAGCATTGAAACAAAATCGAAGCTCAGATTCAAAGAATTACCACCGATTCATTCTAAATTTGATCGAATTGCAAACTTAATCAAAAGCATAAACGAGAGATTGAGAAGCGTACATGATCCTGGTGAGGTTGATGACGAGAGGAGTTAAGAACGACGGAGAACGTTGCAAGGAAGAGAAAAGAGAACAAGGCGGAGATAAAGATCCGGTACGAGAAGAAACTGCGAAGTCCGGTGGATCCGACGCCGCCTCGGCCTCCACGGAAGGCCACCGCCATTTTCTACCGATACAACTTCACCTTTACCGGTCAGTTTTTATTCCAGATCGGGATTTTTTCGATTTTGATTTGTCGGTGAGGTTCTTGCTTTGCTCGAGAGAAGAAGATGAGTGACTTAACCTCTAGAGAGTCTGGAGAGTGACGGACAGATCTCAAACATTTAGTGAAGAAAACACGTTAATTAAATAAATCAATACGAAAATTAAATAAACAACTAATTTATTAGTGCAGAGGTAACAAACTCGTAAATCCATTACAAAGAAAAAAAATGTATTTGTAACGAGTGAAGACCAAATATTTCCGCGTCGGTGCGTGACGGTGCGATTATGAATAATCAATTTCACATTCACACCCTTTTATTTTCTCTAAATCTACTTTTTACACCCTCTACTTTTTTATTGCTCAACCTTTTCCACATGCTTTGACATTCTTAGCACTTTTCTTAATTTCTTAGTCAGTGCAGGATCCAACATTATGATCCCGATCCCCCCGAGCACGAACATGAATTCCGAAGAAAGACCAGCGATGAACCCGGCCCAACATGAACATTTCATAAACTATATCCGCATTTCCTGAAGATATGTCGATATTCAAGTGCTTGTATTGCTCCTACTATAAGTGAGGAGTGCACTCATGTGCTTCATGAGCCACATATGCAAGTGAATGAAGCTCTGGTGAATGCAATTTTAGCCGAAAAACAAATCATTTTTGACGAATTGGGTATTGAAGAAAAATTTGGCTGTTTGAAGCATCTAAGTTTGTTATCTAAGATAATTGAACTTCACAAACACTTGCAATACATGTGTTCAAAGTTTGAACATGATTTATTTCACAAAAAGGACTATGTACAACATGAACATTTATCACAATTTAACGAGAGGTGCTTACCATAAAACAAAGCGGTTCAAGGATTCTTGCCTCGCGCTATAAACATGACGAACATATACTTCAAATTGGATTAACTCTATCTAACCAGTAA
Source organism: Arabis hirsuta (assembly GCA_964056655.1). Lineage (NCBI taxonomy): Eukaryota > Viridiplantae > Streptophyta > Magnoliopsida > Brassicales > Brassicaceae > Arabis > Arabis hirsuta. The sequence continues at coordinate 43,218,873 of OZ053301.1, forward strand.
GGAATAAACTGATGTCACTCCTTTGTGATCTCCTATGCCTTTCATACTCAAGATCATCAGTAGGTAGCTCAAAACGACAAACTGGACAAGTATTCCTTATCCCTAACCAAGGCACAATACACTCACTATGGTAGAAATGCATACAAGGAAGCCTCTTTACTTTCCCCTCTACGACCATATCATCTTTACAGACCGCGCAAACGATGTTCCCGTTGTTTAATTCTTCCACAGTAAGTACCACAAATGGAAGATCCTCAATTACACTTTTAGCAGCGGGAGGATTTCCCCTGATTCCAATCTCATTATCAAACATTTGCCCAAGGATAGCATCACTATGATTTTCATCATCATATTCATCCAAACTAGCTAGATAAAGGTAATAACTCGGATCGATATCACCGGGATTTATCATGATTCCTTCAGCTTGATCTATATAATTAACAACATTATTAACAGCTAACAAAACCTGCCAGTCCAATTCATGCTCTTCTTGATCATCATCCCTTGATGAGATTCTGGATGGTGAAGACAATTCTTCTTCTTCTTCTTCGGGACTACTAAAAGCCCTAACCGTCAAGTTAATCGCGTTCTGCACTTCTTCCCATTCTTCATCAGCTAACATGGTTTCCTCTCCGAAGACATAATCCCAAACAGGAGGAAGACCCGTACCAACCTCGACCCGACCCGAATCATATGCCCCATTCCCATTCTCCTCCGAGGTAAAATCAAACACGTCATCTTCGTAATCGGAATCTGAATCGATACCGGTCACTCGAAGCCCTTCCCCGCCTGAGCCACCGGGTTCCTGATCCGACCCGGATCTAGTCCCCAAAACTATCTCTTCCTCGTCGTCTTCTTTCGGGTTAGAAAATCCCCAGATATTGAAATCATCGGCGGTCAGGACCTCCGATTCAAGGTACTCAGCAGCGGAAGACTCTCGATCGAAGAAATCAATGGGACATCTGTACGGATCTGGTTCTGAATCCGAATAAGAAACCGATCCAGAATCTGAAATCGAGCCTGAGAAAGGGAAATAAGGATTGCAATCGATGTCTCTGTCGTCGTCTAACGGAGAGTAACAGACGAGCAAGCTCGTAGCCTCAGCTTCCGGTATGAAAACCGTACCTTCTACGGATGAACCACCGCCTTCCGCCTCTTCTTCGAGGTTGATTGCTGGATCGGGCTTCGTCGACGCCATTGTTGAGTTTCAGAGAATTAGTTTTCAACAAAACAAAAAAAAAGGAAAAATGAAAATTTCAGAGGGAAAATCGTATTGTATTTCGTATAGTACACAAAGTCACAAAGGATATAATATTATGACGTGTAATTGCAGAGATTTTCTCGTGGATTAAGATTCTGCCACGTGAGACAAAATTTGGAAGGTTAAAAAAAAAGTAATGATGAATAAAAAAGGACGCCGTTGTCGGGATCGAACCCGCGTGACAAGCGGGAATACTTACCACTATCGTAAATGCGATTAAACATATTATTAAATGTATAGAGAGAACCGGTTGATTGAAATTCGATTTTAGTATCCGGGTAAACCGAACCGAATCAGTTGGTAATCGTTTCGATCCCGCCATATATACCACTGAGATTGAAACTTCGTCATGACTCTATGACGAAGAATCTCAGGTTCTTGCGTATGACCAGAACAGTGGTTTTAACCCATCGTTGTCTGACAGAGAAAATCTCTTACCGGAGAGTTCCAATCGCTTCTTATTTTACGGATTTTGTGAATCAAGTAAACTCAACGAGCACGACGAACTTTTCGTTTGTTTTCAAGGAATGTGCGAAGCAAGGAGCGTTAGAGCTAGGAAAGCAAGCTCATGCTCATATGATACTATCTGGGTTTCGTCCGACTACATACGTGTTGAATTGTTTGCTGCAAGTTTACACAAATTCTAGAGATTTTGTGTGTGCTTATATGTTGTTCGACAGAATGCCTCTGAGAGATGTTGTTTCGTGGAACACGATGATAAATGGATACGCAAAGAGTAAAGACATGGTAAAAGCGAGTTCTTTCTTCGATACGATGCCTGTGAGAGATGTTGTGTCATGGAATTCAATGCTTTCTGGGTATTTGCAGAATTGTGAGAGTTTGAAATGTATTGAGATTTTCGTTGACATGGGGAGAGAAGGTATTGAGTTCGACGGTAGAACTTTTGCCATCATCTTGAAAGTATGTTCTTGTATAGAGGAAACCAAATTAGGAATGCAGATTCATGGGATTATTGTTCGAGTAGGTTGTGATACTGATGTGGTTGCTGCTAGTGCATTGTTGGATATGTATGCAAAATGTAAGAGATTTGACGAGTCGCTTAGAGTGTTTCAATGTATTCCAGAGAAGAACTCTGTCTCGTGGAGTGCTATAATCGCGGGTTGTGTTCAGAACAATTTGTTGTCCCTTGCTTTGAAGCTGTTCAAGGAGATGCAAAAGGTAAACGTTGGAGTGAGCCAGTCAATTTACGCTAGCATCTTGAGGTCATGCGCTGCATTATCCGAGTTGAGATTAGGCGGTCAGTTACATGCTCATGCCTTAAAGTCAGATTTTGCAGCAGATGGTATAGTGAGAACGGCGACGTTAGATATGTACGCAAAGTGTGATAATATGCAAGATGCTCAAATTTTGTTTGACAAGTCAGAAAATCTTAATCGACAATCTTATAATGCAATGATTACTGGTTATTCGCAGGAAGAACATGGTTTCAAAGCTCTATTGTTGTTTCACCGACTCATGTCATCGGGTCTTGGTTTTGATGAAATAAGTTTATCAGGAGTGTTCAGGGCTTGTGCCTTGGTGAAAGGTCTTTCAGAGGGGCTTCAGGTTTACGGTTTGGCGATAAAAAGCAACTTATCAGTAGATGTTTGCGTTGCAAATGCTGCTATTGACATGTATGGGAAATGTCAAGCTCTGGTTGAAGCCTTTCGTGTATTCGATGAGATGAGAAGAAGAGATGCTGTGTCTTGGAATGCGATTATAGCAGCACATGAGCAGAACGGAAAAGGATGTGAAACACTTTCTCTTTTTGTCTCGATGCTCCGTTCTAGGATCGAACCTGATGAGTTTACCTTTGGAAGCGTATTGAAAGCTTGCGCGGGTGATTCTTTGGGTTACGGTATGGAAATCCATTCCAGCATTGTCAAATTAGGAATGACTTCAAATTCTTCTGTTGGATGCTCTCTGATTGATATGTATTCAAAGTGTGGAATGATAGAAGAAGCAGAGAAGATACATAGTCGATTGTTTCTCCGAGCCAATATTCCAGGAACAACGGAAGAGCTTGAAAAGATGCACAATAAGAGACTGCAAGAAATGTGTGTTTCATGGAACTCAATCATTTCCGGATATGTAACTAAGGAACAGAGCGAGGATGCTCAGATGGTTTTCACCCGGATGATGGAGATGGGCATAACTCCTGACAAGTTTACTTACGCAACGGTTCTTGATACCTGTGCGAATCTAGCTTCTGCTGGATTAGGCAAACAGATTCATGCTCAGGTCATCAAGAAAGAAATGCAATCTGATGTGTATATCTGCAGCACCCTCGTTGACATGTACTCGAAATGTGGAGAGCTCCACGATTCAAGATTGATGTTTGAGAAGGCGCTGAAAAGAGATTTCGTGACCTGGAACGCCATGATTTGTGGGTATGCACATCACGGGAAAGGAGAAGAAGCTATAAAAATGTTTGAGAGAATGATACTCGAAAACATCAAACCGAATCACGTAACTTTCATATCGATACTCCGAGCTTGTGTTCATATGGGTCTGATCGACAAAGGACTCGAATACTTCTACATGATGAAAAGAGACTACGGCTTGGATCCTCAGCTACCACATTACTCGAACATGGTGGATATCTTAGGAAAATCCGGAAAGGTCAAGAAAGCATTAGAGCTTATCCGGGAGATGCCATTCGAAGCAGACGATGTTATATGGAGAACGTTGTTAGGAGTTTGCGCGATACATAGAAACAATGTAGAGATTGCAGAAGAAGCAGCTGCTGCTCTGTTGAGATTGGATCCACAAGACTCTTCAACTTATACTCTTTTGTCGAATGTATACGCAGACGCAGGAATGTGGGAAAAGGTTTCAAATTTGAGGAGAAATATGAAAGGCTATAATCTTAAGAAGGAGCCTGGTTGCAGTTGGGTCGGGCTGAAAGATGAGCTTCACGTGTTTCTCGTTGGAGATAAAGCTCATCCTAGATGGGAAGAGATCTACGACGAGCTTGGTTTGATTTACAGTGAAACGAAACCGTTTGGTGATTCTTCTTTGATGCCTGAGGTTGAAGGAGAAGAACAGGAACAATGGTGTTATTGCTAAATGTGTTTACGGCTAAACATGAGATTAATGTTTACTTTAGAACAATGTTGCTTTACAGTGTATAGTTGTCTAGTTTGGTTGGAAATAACTCCCACCAATAAACGTGCGTGTTTCTGAAAAACTTGAAACCCGAAACTATCGGGCTAGGGCCCAATAAGAGGACGGGACATATTTGTTCTTTGCAAGAGCGGAGCTCTACCAACTGAGCTCTATCCCCCCGAGCCAAGTGGAGTGGAGCATGCATGAAGGAGTCAGATCCTTCTTATATTCGCAGCTGGATTTGAACCAGAGACCTCGCCCGTGAAGTAAATCATCGCACCTATGGTCCAACCAATTGGGAGAGAATCAATAGATTCCTTTTCGGGAGCGATTTTGCACAAATTAGTTAACTATGGTATTAGTTGGCTTGTGAAATTGGCCATATAGGTGGTGCTATTTTGAATGAATCTTATAATTTTTGGTATGACTTCAATGGAAAGCAGAATGACTTCAGTGGAAGCCAGTGTTGCAGCAATTAGGGAGTTTTTAATCAGCCGTTCCACTCCCTCAAAATCCTCATGGAAGTCAAGGTATGGTATTTTGACTTGATTAGCAAGTTGAACAAATTTACTAGTATTTATGGATTAAAAATGTTAGGACTTTTGTGAAAAGTTGACTTATATTGTAGTGGATGATGATAATTTGACTTATTTTGTAACGGATGATGATTTTGTAACCTGCGGATGATGATGAACTGAATCTTCTTTTGTAACGGATGGTGATGAATTAGATTTAAATTTCTGTTTGAGAGTTGATCATATTAATATTCATTCTGTCTCTATCCATTTTAAGCTTGTGTTATTTTAAATCCTGTTTAATTTCCTTAATCCCTTACTCGTAATATTCAATGTGTTTCGCCCACTACATCAAAACATATTCTCTCCAGATACTCTTTCGACTTTTTCAAGCGTTGTGTCTCACGTGTCACCTTTTGGTGTCTAAGGATGAAGGAAATGAACATGACAAAAACAGAATACAATTTTATATTCTCTTTTCTTTTTGTCGAAACAATTTTGTATTCATTTGAGTAAATTTTAGCAAATATTTGTTCGCAGTTTATAGTTGTAGGTTTATATAAGAAGTTGCCTAATTTCAGTAAATTACTTTGACCTATTTATTTTGATCCGAAAAAATATCACTAATAAAAGCGCACAACTGAAAGAATCAATAACACAGACATAGCTCTTAGTGATACCAAAAATGATAAAGAGAAAACAACAAGCAAAACAGAGTTTTCTTTGAAGAGGCAAATCTTCTCTGGACAAAAAATCTGATATCTTCTTTGTGTAAACATTTGTGATTGTCTTATAATGTTGAGGAAATATCCTCTGTTGTTGTCTTCTGGCGTTTCGGGTCGAGCTCTTCTTGGACAATATCTTTTTGCTCCACTTCTTCTTCTTCTTCCTCTTTTACTTCTTCTTCATGGTGTTGATTAAGATGACCATTGACTGCTTCATGACCAATAAGAGAGACATGTTTGCTCGTGATTTGGCGACCAGCCCTAAGTTTTGGACCCCAATGCTTCTCTGGATTTGGCAGAAAACGAGCTACTTTCTTCGCCTGCGCCTTGCTCTGCGAACCAATGTGACGCGAAAAATCAACCTGTCCAAACACGAGGCGATATCGGAAAACAGATTCAAGCTTTGAACTTTATTCAGTTTCAAACAAGTTTAGAGAAAGCAAGAAAAATACCTGATGTGATGGTTCTCTGGACAAGATCATACTTCCGGGGTGTTCTGGCGCTTGCGCCTTTATAGGATGATTCTTTACCTACACAATATAACATTCAACCAAAGAGAAAAACCATCAAAAACAAGATTGGTTAAAATGAAACACAGTCGCATTTTTGAATCATCAGTTTGGTTACCCAGCAGCGCATGATGTCCCAGATAATCTCCATAGGAGCATCGGTTTTCATACCGAGCGGATTCACATGAGTCCCTGAGATACGGTATTGAGCATTAATAACCGCTGATCTAAACATAGCAGCTGATGGCGAAATGCATTTTAGCGTCGCACAAAGATTATGCAGACTCAAAAACAGAGGAACATCTGGCAATTCCTGAAAAAATATAGAGACATTAAAATCAATTATCTCTTTTTATAAGTGTATTCTGAAAATCTGAACACACAAAAATCCCACAACTTGCCTCGGATACCGTAGTAAGTACAGAGTAGATCCGGTCATAAGCAGGATATCTGTCTTTCATGGATTTAACACTGTTCAAAATCGAAGTCACCCATTCTTGATCATGCATTGGAGCAGACCATATCGGTCCGCCCATGTTATATTTCTTCCCACAGTGGCTGCACTCCTGTGCCACAACTGGACCAGTTGCTGGTAGATACCTCACACTGTTGTTCTGCAAAAAAATTAAGACGATCGAATATTACAAGCAGTGGGAACTATGTAATACACATAGAATCATTGGCTACATTCCAAGTTTCTATCACCGTAGGAGATGCATAGCATAGACAACTATAGGTTCATATACCTTAGAAAGAGATCTTCCAACAGGTTGAAGATGAAATGAATCACAACCAATGCATTGATAGACGTAAGAAAGCTTCAATGGAGTGTTCTTCATTGCACTCGCAGAGCTGACAATTTCATTAAGCTTCGAGGTTTCAGTGAATCAAAAACAAAACAAAAGATTTTGCAAAATCTGTATAGCTGAGTGGTTGATTAGACAAGGAAAAACTCACGTGTAGACGCGGACAAAAACACGAACATAAAAATCCATTTGCACAGATAGCACCGGAACAATATACCGCTTGTACCGGTTTGCATGGCTCTACATTAAAAAAAGTAACCAAAAGGTGAACAAGAACATAAGAAAGCAATCTAAACCTGCTAGAATTGACGATAATACAACAAGGAAAAAAGGATGATTTCGTAAAATTGGAAATGGCTACGATAAACAAACCTCGATGCTGGCAAGGAGGATCCGCAAAGCCATCTCATGACAATACTTCCCTCTCAATGGGTAAGAGCCATATCTGATATATCAAAGGTTAAAGATTTGTATAGCCAAATAGCATAATTGGTACATGTTTCAAAGAGAGAAGTGAAGAGATAAGACACTCGCTTGGAATAGCAAACTTCACCGTTACCACCACATAACACTGCCATGTCAGTTGCTGTACACATAAGCAATCCACCATCCGTGACTGATTGAACAGCCGAGTCAAGGAAAATAGATGGTGATCCATATGGATCAAGATCAACCTAAGAACATTATTAACCAAAGTTAGTTTAACACAAGCAACTATAACAAAATTAACACAATAATGTGAATAAAAGAATTCTTACCACATCAAATTCTTTCGGGTTGGTAAGCATATGTACACGAGCATCGGTATGATGTGACTCCACCTTTGAAATAGCCACCGAGCCATTTAACTTTATGTTTCTCTGGCAAGCTTCCACCGATGCTTTTAAAAGGGAAAATGAACAACATTAGAATATTGTTATTGATAACCAAAGTCCAAGTCCTCTAATCTAATTCATAAGATTCAAGAAAAAGTTACCTAGATCATTGTCTAAGGCCACAACCTGACCAATTCCTTCTATTTCGCGCGCATATCTTAGAGCCCGTAATCCAGAAGCAGACAAAGCCTGAAATTTAAGTATGCAAGAAGACTTATCTAACTGCAAGATCACAACAAGCAATGAAATAAACCAGAAATCGAATAAAGAATGTAGGAAGACCTCAAGCACTTTTGGCGGCTTGGGTTCTCTAGGTGCAAATCCTTCTGTTGTCTTGGCAGGTTCTTTCGAAGCAGAGCTTGGTTCATCTTCAGATTCTAATTTGTGTTCTCCATTATTTATACCGTTCTCGATAGAAGTTTTATCCTTTAAAGCTTCAGAAGAATCCTTCTCGATCACTTTGGAAGCTGATCTTCTTTTCGATAACTTAGCCTCATGCTCTTGCTTACGTTTGGATATAAATTCCCTTAGGACAGCAATTGACATGTCTCTATTGTTTACCTAACCATTAAACATAGACAAAAGCAAAAAGTTCAAGCTCACACTTAAATCCATGTAGCTTCAAACAAGCACATTATCTTCACAACTAGATTCCTTGGCAACTTATCATGGAATCAAAATTTGTGATATAGTTTGATGCCTCAATGAACACAAAAATCAAAACTTTAAAAACAATAAATGAGAGAGCTTTCAGAGATTGACAAATTATTGTTTCAGAACAAGTCATCAGCTAATTGATACAAGTAAAATCAATGTTCAGTGGTCTTAACAAAGAAAGCTACAACATTTAAGAAATCAAATCAAATCCAATTAAATCAGCCAATAAAATCGATCATAAAGAAGATAGAGAGAAATTGAAAAAACCTGAGCTTTATTGAAGAAGACTTGATTCTTCTTGTGGAGGAGAATCTCAGCTTCTCCTTCCTTGATAATTGTATAATCATTCAGATCCGTTTCCATTGCTTAATCCTCACAAATTCACTTACAAACAAATCAAATAAAAATCCTATCAGAGAAAAAGCTGAAGAGATTGCGCGAAGCAGAAAGACCAAAGAGGTTCAACTTAAAACCCTACTACATAAACAGTGTTTGACTATTTGTCTTTTTAAGCTGATTAATTAACTAATTAGTAATTATAGAAATTGGAGATTTCGACATTAATGATAAAAGAAGAAAAAATTAGGGATAAAACGGGATTAAGTCAAAAGTAAAAAACTAATTAGTGGCCCATGCAGGTTTCGAACCTGCGACCTTCGCGTTATTAGCACGACGCTCTAACCAACTGAGCTAATGGGCCTTTGATAACAGATTTAGCACCTTGAGTATCTCTACAATATCTGTGCTTGATTTTAAATTTGATGATAATGTAGTAACCAAATTGAAACTGAGCGTTTTATTATACCACACAACAAAATGAAACTTAAAAACCGTTTTAGTTCAATTGAAACAGAGTAAAGTCTATATGAAATTATAACTGCCAAGAAAAAACAAAGCTGTTTCTTCTTCTTCTTCTCATATTGAAAAAAGAAGAAAGATTCGATTGAAGATCTTGTTTTTCTTCGAAAATTGAAGATCATGTTGCTGCCTAAAAAATCAACTGAACAACATAGCTTTGACGAAGCTCGATGGGTCATCAATGTTCGAATATCTCTCGATGCAGAGCTCGAAGAACACGATCTCGAACAAGTCACAGTCAGCATTTTCGATGTTCCTAAAGCGTTAATGTGTAGCCATCCAGATTCATACACACCTCACCGTGTTTCGATCGGACCTTATCACTGTCTTAAACCAGAGCTTCACGAAATGGAGAGGTATAAACTCATGATCGCCAGAAAATTTCGAAATCAATGTAAATCTTTCAGGTTTCATGATCTTGTCGAGAAGTTACAATCATTGGAGATCAAGATTCGAGCTTGTTATCATAAATATATCGGGTTTAACGGCGAGACTCTGTTGTGGATAATGGCGGTAGATTCGTCCTTCTTGATCGAGTTTCTAAAGTTTTACAATTTCAGAAAGATCGAGACTTTGATTAACAGAGTTGGACATAACGAGGTTCTTAGAGATATAATGATGATTGAGAACCAAATCCCTCTTTTTGTTTTGAGGAAAACGCTCGAGTTTCAGCTCGAATCATCGACGGAATCAGCTGATGATCTGTTGGTCTCTGTTCTTACCGGACTATGCAGAGATCTCTCTCCTCTAGTCATCAAATTCGAAGATGACGAGATTTTGAAGGCTCGGTTTCATGAGTATAATCACATCTTAGATTTCTTGTATCAGATGATCGTTCCGAGAATCGAAGAAGAGCTCGAAGAAGAAGAAAACAAAGCAGACGACAATGGCGGAAACAGAGCGAGTAGGTTTCTGCAAGAGATCAAGCTTCAATTCAAAAGGGTTTTCTCATCTAGACTTGGGGATTTAATCTTGAGATTTCCATGGAGAATCATATCGAATCTTCCCGGATTCATCACTCTGAAACTCTCAGCTGATTATCTCTTCACAAGACAAGAAAACGAAGCAACAACAACAACAAGAGGACAAGAATCATCATCATCAGACATCGAAAAGCCTCCTCTCGTAGAAGAACTCACAATCCCATCAGTCTCCGATCTCCACAAAGCCGGAGTTCGATTCAAACCAACAACAAACGGTAACGTTTCGACCGTGGCATTCGATTCAGACTCTGGTCAGTTTCACCTCCCTGTAATAAACCTAGACATCAACACAGAAACGGTTCTTCGAAACCTCGTTGCATACGAAGCTTCAAACAATTCAGGGCCTTTAGTGTTCACTCGTTACACAGAGCTAATAAACGGAATCATCGATTCGGAAGAAGACGTTAGGTTGCTTAGAGAAGAAGGAGTTCTTGTGAGCCGTCTCAAGAGTGATTCAGAAGCTGCAGAGATGTGGAATGGTATGAGCAAATCTGTGAGGTTGACCAAAGTTGGCTTCTTGGATCAGACTATTGAGGATGTTAACCGGTATTATACCGGACGGTGGAAAGTGAAGATTGGGAGATTTGTTGAGGTTTATGTTTATGGTTCTTGGCAGATTCTTGCGTTTTTTGCGGCGGTGTTGTTGTTGATGTTGGTTTCGTTGCAAGTGCTCTCTTTGGTGTTTAGCTCCTTGAGGTTGATTCGGTTGAGAACCGGTTAGGTGAGATTGCAATTGGCGATGATGTGATTTGAATTTGATTTGGTTTGGTTTGGTTTGGTTTGACTTTGGTTCCCGTTTGCTTTGGGTTGAACCAGATATGAAATTGATACCAGTATGGTTTTGTAACTTGTAGTTTATTACAATATTACCCTTTGGATTTGTTGATTAGAAAGGTGACTTTATTTGGCTCAGCAACTACACGCCTCCAACAAAAGTCAAAGTATTACCTACGCAACAATTATATATCGACACGTGTCCATCCGTCCACATCAACCATCATGTTGTGTAATTTAGATATCTTTTGGGTACTTTTTAACGTCTTTTTGCTGTCTGTAAAATTGAAAATAATGTATGGACTTCCTATGTCACCTGAGAAGAAGATCTTTACTTATAGATTCTTTTGCCCAAAAGAAAATAACGATTTCAAAAATCGACTCACTTGCTTAATAAATAAAATATAAATGCATGCTTAATCTAGTATCTACATTGGTGGTGTGCCAATTAATAATTGCATAATGTGTAATAGCTCGTTTCACTTTTTGTATGAAACAACAAAAAATAACTCGTTAGTGTATTAGAAAATACTGTACATCCTAACCAAATATCATATGTTTATGTATATATTGATATATGTCAGTATGTGGAAAGTAACAAAAAAGAAACATACAACGTAAACAAAATGCTTAATTAAAATCTTAATGTCCCAAACATTGGATCAAGCATGCAAAAACGGTAATGAATTACATGAAAACAATTCAAGCAGTAGTTATTTTTTGGTAAAATGAAAATTAAGTATATATTTTGAATTCCTAAATCAGATACATTTTATTACCCATGGCCAAAAAAAAACATTTATTACCTTCTTGGCCTCACTCACTCACGCTTTAATTCCCAAAACGTTTGCAAGCAATGGGGCAAAAATAGAATATTGGAAAAGAAAGTTAAATCTACTCCAAAATGTTCTTACTTTTTGTAAAGTACTAATCAACGAACCCAATTATAAGTATATATATGTATGTGTTATATTTCTCACATTTGATCTTCCATTTAGACAAATATATAGCCTTACTTCAAGAAAACTATGACGACCTAAAACTAAAGTAAAAACATAAAAATTATGTGGATTTCACCAAATAGTTTAATCTAGAAATCCCTTAATCGATAGCCTAAAGAAGGTTTTCTCAAACAATGATTCATCTATAAGGATTGTTAAATTTGAGCGCAAAAGAAAACTATTTAATATGTAAATTGTTTGGTTAACAGGGTTTTCTAACATGCATAAAGAAAAATGAAAAATATAACAAAAGCATGTCTGAAACTTCAACGTTGTCCATTAGATAGGAACCAATAGACACTCGACACGTACATGTCCATTTTAAGGTATGAGATGCTTTTGTCCACCTTGTGAAGTAGAAAATGATGATTTCTATTTTCGTTTTTATTATAGAAACCAATGTCTTTCCCAATCTCACGCGCCATGCATTATATATCTACTGAAAGTGCGGTTACAATTAAAGATGAAATTATTATCCGAGATCCTATATGTTATCTATTTAGAATCGTTCCAAAAATTAGGATATCTGGAGAGTCTGAATCCGGGTTAACATAGTAAAATCTAGAATCTGTAAAAAGAGGATGTGCGAATCCGGATCCGAACGCATTAAATATATTAAAAACATATATATTATACATCTATTAATTTTATATAAATAAATATATATATATAAAATGATTTTAGTTTTTTTATAATAAATTATATTTATAATGAAAATATCATTTAAAATATTAACTAATAGTTTTTTTAAAAATATTTTTATTTATTTATTAATTATTTTTAATATTAATTCGGATCCGGATATCCGCGGATATCCTGATTTTTGGTCGGATATCTAGAATCTGGATATACGGAGGTTACAGATCCGAATCCAAATATTTTTCTACGGGTCCAATAATTTTAGATCCGGATACCCTAAAATTTCAGGATATCTGGATCCTTCCCACCCCTAGTTTCTACCACTTCCATTTGAACATATACATGCAAATTGCAAACTTATGAACACGAGTACATAACACACTTCGAGTTAAAAACCAAAAAGAGAAAGTACATACCTACCACACGTTATAGAATCAAATTTTCGTATTTATACATAATAGAGCTACAATATTATACGAAATCGATGTTTCAAAACATACTACGAAGTTAGGCAACGTATAGACATGAATTATAGTTTGAGAAACATTATTTTTTCCAAAAACTTCAATTTTCATAATTATAATATAGTAGCAACTCAATTATGAATTCATTGCAAATAATGGCGTCTGTGTGACACGCGCTTGAGAGAGAGAGAGTGAGAATGTTTTTAACTTTTTTGGTAAAAGAGGGAGCGAGGAGAGAGAAAGAGTAACGAAATAGAGAGAGAGAGTGTGAATGAAACACAGCAGATACATCACCAAACCCTAATAATCTCTCATCCTCACAAAATTTTCTTATCTTTATAGCTTTTATAGATTCACAATCTCATCAAATACACACAAACCCTTCACAAAAAAGAAACAAATAAAAGATCCAAAGAATAAACAAGAACCCTAAAAAATCAAAACCAAAAGTTTCCTCTTTTACTTTCTCTTCTTGTTGTTCTTGAAATTACTTAGGGGTTTTATATATGTTGTCGAAAAGATAAGATCTTTCATCAGAAAAAGATCATGTCTTTGTGTGTCTGTTTATAGATAAACATTTACATACCCTAAATAAGGTTACATAGAGTTTATAAAAAAAGGAAATAAAATTTGGGATTTTTAAGAGGGGGAAGAAAAATGGGAAGAGGAAGAGTAGAGCTTAAGAGGATAGAGAACAAAATCAACAGACAAGTTACGTTTGCAAAACGTAGGAATGGTTTGTTGAAGAAAGCTTATGAACTTTCTGTTCTTTGTGATGCTGAGGTTTCTCTCATCGTCTTCTCCAATCGTGGCAAGCTCTATGAATTCTGCAGCACCTCCAAGTACCATTTACTCTCTCTCTCTCTCTCTCTCTCTCTCTCTCTCTCTCTCTCTCTCTATACACTTGTAAAGAATTTGTTAGATCTGTGTATAGATCTTTCATTTGTAGTCTTGTGCTTGATTTTCTTGTGATTTATGGTTCTTGATTGCTTTTAACAAACTTAATTTACAGTTTCTGAATCTGATCTAGAAGGTTTTGATTATGGAAGGATAATTCAGTTTTGAGTGATTGAAATTTGAGATCTGATCTCTTCTCAGGTGGATTGCTTAGGGATTTTTTGTGTAGATGCAAAATCTATAGGTCTCAGAAGTGTCATAATGATATATCTTTGTCTCTACACAGATATATATGTGATTATAAAAGTGATTAAAGATTCACAGATTTCAATAAGAAAATATAAAGATCCAACGTAGAATGATTAGTGGTTTCATGCATTAACCAGTCTCAACTTCATGCAGACATTTAAGCACCAAAAGGAAATTAATTATCTCTGTCTTTTACAATTAAGATATGATCTCCAAGATCTTCTTTTTTGATATTTGTTAATTAGTTTCTTAATTCAGCCACTAAATTCATAGTTAATTAAGAGCTTGTTCTTCTCCTAATTCTGTGCTTATGATTTTTCAGCATGCTCAAGACACTGGAAAGGTACCAGAAGTGTAGCTATGGCTCCATTGAAGTCAACAACAAACCTGCCAAAGAACTCGAGGTTTAATCTCCATCTTTTAATTAGCTACTTTCATTTTATATTAAGACAAAAGCCCCTTCAAAATTTCTCTTTTCTTCATTTAGACAAGTAGTGTAACATTATATATTGTGTATTTGATTGGCATATTTCAGAATAGCTACAGAGAGTATTTGAAGCTGAAAGGTAGATATGAGAATCTGCAACGTCAGCAGAGGTATATTAATTCATTAATCTGTATGCGCATATATAAACACCATATATATGTATAGGTGTGTGTGTGTTTGTATTGATGCAAGTGTATGTTGGTGCAGAAATCTACTTGGAGAGGACCTTGGACCTCTGAATTCAAAGGAGCTAGAGCAGCTCGAGCGTCAACTAGACGGCTCTCTCAAGCAAGTTCGCTGCATCAAGGTGATTCAACAAGTCCATATTGTATATACACAGAACACACATGAAATGTTTTTTGAGGTTGTCTGAAAATGAAATACTTGTTTTTGTGCAGACACAGTATATGCTTGACCAGCTCACTGATCTGCAAGGTAAAGAGCATATATTGCTTGAAGCCAACAGAGCTTTGTCAATGAAGGTATATATACGATGCTTCTCTCTCTCACTCTCTCTCCCCTTCAGTTTCTAATAAAAGATCAAAACTTCATATTTGTATATAGTCCCCTGCTTCTATATGAATCTGTATATCTCAAAATGTTGTGTGTTTTGTTTAGCTGGAAGATATGATCGGCGTGAGAAGTACTCACCATATAGGAGGGGGGTGGGAAGGTGTTGATCAGCAGAATGTTGCCTATGGACATCCTCAGGCTCAGTCTCAGGGACTATTCCAATCTCTTCAATGTGATCCCACTTTGCAAATTGGGTAATTCAAACAACTTCTCTTGCCTTTTTAAGACATGAGCTTATGTTTCTATTGTAGATTGTTAAACTATGTTGCTGTGGTGATGCAAATAGATATAACCATCCAGTGTGTTCAGAGCAAATGGCTGTAACGACTCAAGGTCAGTCCCAACAAGGAAACGGCTACATCCCTGGCTGGATGCTGTGAGTGATGGGTTCTTCCCTCCCCCAATAAGGATCTTAAGCATGCAAGTGGTGGGTTCTTGATGATGAGATATGGATTATAAGTACGAATAGTAATGAATTTTGTGTTTATGTGTGTGCACAAGACTTTTTATTTGTAGACATAAGTGGCTATAGCTGTAATAGCCTTCAACATCTCTCTTCTGTTTCAGGAGATGTTGTGACTTCTGGAACCTTGCTTTTATATATATGGATTGTAATGTGTGGATTGTTAACATAAACCATGTCTCTCATCTGATTAACTACTTGTTATATCCTGTCTCTGTATAAATATAAACTATAAACACAAAGCACTTCACAATGCTAACAAGATCCATGTTTTATTTCCAAATAGAAAGTGTACATAATAGATAATTACAATATTCTGGATCTTACAGTCACAGAGACAGGACAGGAAATGAAGTATGTCCTGGAAAGTCAAATGGTACAGAGACTTCTGCTGAAGAATGGAGTTTCTGGTTTACTACATTTTCAATTGTTCAATGATACAGGAGGAATTGTAATAACTTCCAACAGTCCTAACTGTTCTAGAGTTTGGGGTTTGAGCTTTTTAATATACTTCTTCCCCATCAGTAAAGTCTCCATCAAGTACCTGCTCCCTGAAACACATCAATTCACATTGTTTAGCTTTGTTTTCACTTGGATTCTCTCCAAGTTTCAAAGTTTACGAGGAAACAGAGAAGTTGGTTCATTCAACTTTGCTTACCTGAGTCTTTCGCAGAGGCGGGCTAAAGCTTCGGAACCCATTCTGAATGCAACATCTTGAATCATTGAAGCATTTGAGAGGTTCACACTATCTGCTAATTGAAATTCACACAGCTCCTTCAACGAGAATGCATCGGTTAAAACAGCTGAGTGACCACCTCCTGCTGCTAGCTTCCTCACTTGTCCTACACACCTGAACAAAAACAGCAGTTATATTGCTTTCTCTTTGTTTCAGCAATTGAATAAGTCAAAAAGACAAGACTTGTTTCAGCTATATACCAGTCTACAGGCGATGGGTACCAAGCATATGATGATTTCTCATTTGCTGCTTGACCATAGCTATTATAACCCCATCCACAAATCCGTCCATCTCTCATATAAACGAGAGTGTGAGAATGTCCACAAGCAACAAGCTGGACATCGGTTGGGATGACTAAAACCGGGACATTACGTAGAAGCATTTCGCTTCCATTAGATACACAAAACAAGAAACCAGATTGAGGACCAAGTCCTAGCTGTCCAGCTTGGCCACCACCCCAAGCATAAAGTGCTCCTTCCACAGATAATGCACAAGTGTGTACGCCGCCACAAGCAACTTCTTTCATGGACACACCATCGAGTCCAGCAACTCGCCTTGGTATTAACTCCTTATCCCCAGATTGAAGAGAAACATGCCCCAGCTGACCCAGGTTTCCTAATCCCCAAGTGTAACTGCAACGACAGAGATAAGCAGTGGACATTGAATAAGATAACCGAAAGAAATTAAGCGAAAGGGAAGGAGACTTGCATATTCAAATGTCAGGAATCCATTTGCTTCCCCAAGCATTTCCAACTGCTTCCTATTAGGATGTGATGAGATAGATATCTCCATCAGAAAAACTTTCCTTCCCAGGACCCTTGCAGAGAGAATTAGTTATCCATGCCAATGCCATGTGAATAACTACAAAGTTTTCAAGATAAGGACTTAAGATAACTTACACCTCGCCTATATCAGATACAGCAGCAGTGTGGTATTCCCCACATGAAACTTGCATAATCTTCACAAGCTCGGGGGCTTCATCAAGGAATTTCGCATAAGCAGTTATCACACGAGGAGCTTGTAGTCCTTCACAAGTGACTCCTCTACCAAGCTGGCCTTGTTCATTATAGCCTTATTTTTAATGGAACACAAAAAACCTCAAGATCATAAAAACCAAAATTTTACCACAAACAAGTTTAACTTTCTAACAATGTCTCAAAGATTTCTTACCCCAAGCTTGAAGAAGGCCTTCCTCTGATAAGGCCACAACATGTGCTGTCCCACATGAAACTTGGCAGATCGCCTAAAATATGTTCATATACCAAATTAACTTTCAATGCTAAATGCTAATTAATAACTGATTCCGACGAGGATACAGTTGAGTAAATACCGTGGTAGCCGGAAAAGCCCCCGAAAATAAACGTGGCAGATTCGATCCCTATCACAATTTTGTTTTGAGAAACTATAAGAGAAACATATGATGCCACAATTGGGCTCAGTCACAATAAAAAGAATAAACTTGTTCTACCTGATTTTGGCCCCAAACCCAGAGTCTTCTCGTGGAAAGAGTACCGTCATTTTCACGGGATTCTGCAATAGCTGCAGTGCAAAAAGCTCCACAAGACACAAATTTCACAAACTCTGACTGCAACTGCTTCACCTTCTTTGGATGTTTCCTTCCAACCTCGGTTCCATCCCCAAGCTGACCATATTCATTGGCACCTGAAAACATAAGGAATCATCCCAACTTTGAAGAAAGTAAAAATCCCCCAATATACAATTATAGATTCATGATCTTGAAACATTTGTATTCAACCACAGAAAACTCATCAAAGCAAAACACTTTGAGCAGATTCCAGATGATGGAAAGTGAGAGACATACCCCAAGTAAAGAGAGATCCATCTGAAGCAACCGCAGCTGTATGCTCTCGACCACATGAAATATCGAGCCACCGAGAATTGGCACCAGCAGGGCAACCAAAAAGCTCAGGAGGAAGCTGTTTTGGGATACGCAAAAGCCTCTCTTGTCCTCTCCTACCAGTTTGTCCGCTTTGATTGTAACCCCAAACGTATATAGCACTCTTTGTTGGGATACTCACACAAGGAGCAACTTCACCAATTATTTCTCCAATATCCATTCTTTCTTACAAATCCCCTGCGAGTTAACAATAATACTACACAAAAAGATCCAAAATTTATGCATATATCAACGAACTTAAAACTCTGATTTTCCAGAAATGAGAAGAAACGATCATAAATCAGGCAAGTTTTTGAATACCCACGAATTCAATCGAAGAAAAGAAAGCTAATTTACACACGCAAAGACAAATTTGATTCACAAGAACTCAAAGGAAGCTGATTTACAGAAAACGAAAAAGCAATCCGGAGAAAATTTGTTACCTTTAAGATCAATGTTACGAATTTGGGAAGAATCGAAATTGGTGGACCCTTTGTTCCTATTGGGCGTTGTAATGTGTAAGAAACGGAGGGAAAGAGAGAAGCAATGAGGATCGTTCGTTCATTTGCTCAGAGAGCTCGAGGACCGTGTCGGGTAAAAAACTCGGGGAAAAATTTCTGGTAATTAACATCGGAGGACCTTCATTTTTTGAAACATTTACACAAAAGGCCCTACACTTTTTTCTATCTTGTATTTTCCCCACTGAATCAGTATTTTGTATTCCTTAGATTAGAACACATAGAAAGGGGAAGAAAATTTATATACCGACAATAATGTCAAAGAGTTTCGATGATTATAGAACACAACAGAGGCATTTAATGAGAGAAATCACTTAAATTATGAACGAAACATTGCAATTTCTTTTTCTTGTTTCATGGAGTTATCATATGAGCTTAAATTGATGCAGAGGAACATTTTCTTCCCTTTCTGCTTCATATATTTACCATTGTAAATGACAATATTCACAGACCAACAAAGCCAAATTTACATAACATCATCCCTTTGCTTTGCCCTTGTCATCTTCCCCGCTTTCGGTTCAGATATAGGGCGCAGATCAATGGTTGATGATCACGGTGTTTCGTTGAATTCCATCACCTGCATACAAGAAAAAATGGGAGCTTTGTTCAAATCGGAATGTATCAGAACAATGCAACTGTTTCGAATCCAGGCTTTTTCGAACTTTGGCTTTACGGGAGACATCTACGCATATGTGTTTCACTTGTTCTATCTATCACACATCATTCTCAGGCAGATATAACCAAAAGAAGCCATGAAAGGCAATTGAGAAATGTGAGCTTTCTTTACAATCAGGATTAGATGTTTCACTTTGTTCGGAGAATTGTAGAAAGGTAAAAAGTAGTTACCTTTCCGCAGACTGGACAGTTTTCACTTCTTTCCATCCATTCATAAATGCAACTAAGATGGTAATGGTGACAACATTTTGTTACAATCTTTGGGTTCTCTGATGTATATTCTGCAAAAAGCCAAAACAAGATGATGAATACTCTCAAGGAACTAAGAGGAGATTGCGAAAGAGGATTAAGAGTGGGATTATATATTACCTTCAAGACAAGTTGGACACACATCTTCATCTTCAGACAATATATACATGCCTTCAGAGTCAGCCATTTTGGACTTTGATTTCGAAATCCTGAGACCGGATTTAGTATAGTACTCTTCTTTGGAATCTTTATCAGAGTGAACAGATTTATTATTAGCCCATTTGCATCCTCCCATGCGGAAAGATTCAGAATCTGCATCGCTATCACTTCTTAGAGGTTCAGATTCCTCATGGGAATGACTTGAACCCTTTTCCCGTCTTGAGACGAGCGAGCGAAAGTATCTAGGATCAGCATCATAAGGCAGAGGTCTTGGAGTAGAACGGAATGCTTCAGACAGAAAGTTATCATGCGAAGAAGATGAAGTTATCGTTGCGGTAGCTTGAACCGACGATGGTAGAGAGCGGGTTTCCCCTCTTCTGAATACCGAGATATACTACAACAATTAATATGGGATCAAATTAGATTAGACCATAAGAAAGCATCGTCTACTGATAAAAGCAATGCGAATAAACGTACCAGGTTAAGGAAATTATGAACAAGGCATCTTATGCAGGGACAGTTCCTATATACAGAGCTACTTGGATTCATGTACTCATCAATGTCTTCGACTCGAAAGCAAGACGAAACACATCCCATCTTCTCCTCTTATATTCTGCTCTCTTTCTATGTTCCTTTACCTCTAAAATCGAGGTTCACCAATTGAAAGTTTCTATTTACAGAAGTCTCGTTCCCCTAAACAATCTGCTTCATATCTCCAAGTCAACTGTAATGATAAAATGAGTTTGATTCCTTAATAACTCCAAGATCATGTGATCACTGTTGGAAGAAAGCAACTTCAGATACATGCAAATTCATCTCAACAAACCAAGAGTCCAGTTTCTGTTTAGTAGAGAGTTTCGATCTGAACTTTGAACACTCGCAAAAATAACTAAACTTGAGGTTTCATTACAGTGAAATGCAACCACATAAAACTGACAAAAACCCTAATTTAGGTAAAATTTCCGACAATCACAAAAGCAAATGATGTAAACTTTGCTATAACAGAGAAACAGACAAAACCCAGTTGAGATAAAAGATACACCAAAAAAGGGTAAAAACCCATTTCGATTAATCCAAAGAATTGAGCAAAGAGAGTGAAATCGACGACAAAATCAACAAGAGAAATAAACATTTGAGATCAATAACGATCAGGATCGAATCATCAAAACCCATTTTCAGTAATCTTCAAAATGATCGCAAAATCAAAACTAAAGAGTAAAACCTTTGATCGAGAACTGACCTGGAAGGAGAGAAGAGGCCAAAGACCTAAAATTGATTTCTTTGTTTCCGATCGTAGAGAGAGAGAGAGAGAGAGAGAGATATTAATTTGAAAACAGATAACAGAGGAAAGAGACACAGACACAAGAAGGAAGAGTTAAAGTTTCAATTTTTAAATTAAAATATAGAGATTTCATTCATTAATTGCTTTTTATTTTTTGCAATTTCCCAGGAAATTCAAAAGTGAAACTTCAATGAATATTTGTTTTTTTTTTTTTCTCAATCGTCGGTGATAATAAAAAGGAAGAAAGAAAGAGTGCGGAAAAAGTGAGGAAGATGATGATTGTTGTTGTGAAGTGAAAGTGGGTGAGAGAGAGCTTTGTTGGATGCCAATGGAGCTTCCAACAATTAAACCAAAAAAAAATTTGACCTTTCATTTTCTTTTTTTATAAAAAGATTCCGTTAATTAAGAATAAAATTGTTTTAAAATAATGATAATCAAAGGACATAATAAACTATTAATGGATGTTTAGATTATATGAGTTTGAAGTTTGTGGATAACCTTTTGTATTTGACCTTTTTGTATTTAGACGTGGAAGATATACTTTTGTCGAATTTTAAAATCACATTTAAGAATTATGGAAGGTAGAAAACTCATTGCTTTTATGGAGGCCGAAATTATTATATTGAAACTCACGCATGCAATTGCTCCTTTTTCCATTTTTTCGGCAAAAAAAAAATCTTTTTTTTTTATTTGGTTTTCAACAAAATATCATTACTTCCATACATCCAAAACAATTAAATAACTTTTGAAAACGACAAAACGTTTTCACCATTTGAAGCTTCTTTAACTTTAGAAGTTTTGACTAATTTGAGTTTTTTTTTGCATTGTTTCTCAAATCTGATCAAATTCTTGTTTTTTTTTATTTCCAGTTTACGGTTTTAGTAATTCAAGGGAAATCTAATGTTATTTAATTGATCACTTTTAAATATACTTTGAAATCTAGTGGAGTATTATTCAATTTTAATTCCATACAATGAAACAAATCATCTTCGGTTAAACCATCTAATGTGAATGATCAAGAATCAAATAAATTAATTTACTTCACAATAACCCAAAGCTTCATAGATGGATTTTAAGACCAAGCTTCAACATTGTACCTCCCTGCCTTCTCCAAAGCCTTGAGCCACCGTGAAGCAACCTCCTTTGATCCTCCCGTCTCCTCCGATACAATCTCCTCCAAAGCCGACATTACATCAGAAGGCATTTTCGTCGACGAGCCCGCCACGTAAATGGAAGCTCCATCACAGAGCAAATCCCAAACTTTCTTGCTCATCTCGCGGATCTTGTGTTGCACGTAAATCTTCTTCGGTTGGTCTCTAGAAAACGCTGTGTAAAAGCCGCCGCCTTTTTCTTCAGAGAGCATGCCTCCTCTTGCGTGAGACTCCCAGAAGTCGCGGTATAGAAAGTCTGTGTCTTTGTTTCTGCAACCGAAAAAGAACATGACTGGTGCGACCGGGCTAGACTGAGCTTGTACGGTCCTCTCAGCTATGAACCCACGGAACGGGGCACATCCGGTTCCGGGTCCCACTAAGATGAGCGGAAGCGACTGTGGTGGAGCAGGAAGAGAGCCTTTATGAAACCAAACTGGTATGCTTATCTCTAACCATAACGGAAAAGAAAACACATCAGAAACAAAGAAATGAGTGAGTTACGGTAAAGAAGAAAAAGAGTTCTAACCTTGTTCAGGTGTGAGGCTTGCAAGCCAAGAGGAGCATAGACCTCTTCGAGTTCTCTTATAAGGCGTGATCCATGATACTATGCTTACTGTCAAATGTACTTGAGCAGGGTGGGCCAAAGGAGACGAAGATATCGAAAAAGCTCTTGGTTTTAGCGGTGGGACTAACTGTACTAACCAATCAAAAGGGATTTGCACGGAAGGGAAATCCTCTAGCACCTACATATGCATTAGCAATCAATCTATTTGGTTAAATGAGGTGATGTGTGTTCAAGACAAAGTATGTTCCACTGTTGGATTCCGGTGTTATTTTACCTCAAGAACGCTTCTTCTTTCCTTCTGATTGTAATTGTAGAGGTCATCCCGCCCCTCGGTTGAGGCAAAGTATTGAAGTCTTTCCTTCTCATGTTCAGCTGTTGCATAGAAGCTCATAACCTGAACAGAGATGAAACATTACATTACAAGGGTTTCCATCAAATAATTGTTTCATAAAAAATGACCTTCATAACTTTGCAATTCAAATGCATCAGGATTGAAGGGTTCTTACTTCGAAGAAGTATCGTCGAGGTGAAGCGGATGTAACATCCATCGTTAACCCAACAAAAGTCTTAAGCTTAATAGGTACTTGTGTAATTACTTCTCCACAGGAAACACTATTCTCTCTCTCTCTCGGACAAACCTGAAAACAAATTAACTATCAGCCTTTATTTTGAAATCCCAAATTAGACAATATGAGATCATTATGTCAACAGAGTGGAGCTACTTACTGTGATGAATGATTCTGGGTCCAAATCACAGCGTTCTAGAAACGCATCTATTGCTGAAGGATTTTGGCTTGGAAGAAGCTCAACAACATCACCGACTTCATATTCAATAGTCTTAAAAGAGGAAGAAATCAAAGAGGATCAGACTTCACCCTCGAAATTGATTGAACGTTGACCTTAAAAGTAAGCAAAGTACTTACAGAAGAAAGAAATTGGAACTCAAAGTGGCGAACATCCTTTGTGCTTCCAGCTTTCGTCAAGACTTCATTTCTGGTCTACATGATTGAAATGTTAAGGCCAGCTATGGGAATACAATTCATATCATCTAAGGCTTCACATAATAATGCATTACCAACAAAATAAGATATTGTAAGAAAACATGTTGACCAGAAATGGAATAGAGCAATGGAATAGCATAACCAGTAAGATGTGCGTACCATCTTGAGAAAGCAGTCTGGTTTACTTTTGTCCTTGGATAACTTTCCAGGAGACATTCCACGGGCTCTTTGTATGATGTCTGCCAAAGCATGAGAGGCATATTATGCAAGAGAAATTCTCCAAAACAGGAAAAATGCTACCCGGCCTCTTTCATGATGCAAGCGAACTTGATTTCACGAAGTGAATTGAAACAGAACATGAGTGAGACTACTTCCAGCAGATTCATTCAAATTCATTTTTATATTGACATTTCTAGCAATTACCATTAGCAAGTAGACACAGATCACTGTTAAGTAGCATAACAAAGTCCTAAGTTAACATGAATGAAGCAAAGCGTAAACTCAATATTGACCTTTATAATTCCCTTCTCAAAAACATGATTGGTGGTATACCTGACTCTACCAACAATTCAGGCTCCCAATTCTCCTGCGTATGAAACAAAATCCTATATTTAGGCTGATCAATTATTTCGTCTTGAGGAATCATCACATCTGGACCTTTAGGAAAGTATTTTGGATTGATCTGATATAATGTATTCCACAAAGACAGCATCCACGGATCAAGAGTTCCTTCATACCTGAAAATAAAGAGAACATCAAACTGAATTTTTAGTATTCTAGCACTAGACTTATAGAGAACTATACCAGCAACAGGAAGAAAGTGGATATGATATCTTAAACCGATCAAATGTTTCATTTGATGTCAAAGCATGTTATGTAAAAGCAGGATCAACTTTGACAGAATCTTTATTTGTCTTGATATACCGTATCATACCCTGATGGGTGTTGATCATCTCCCAGACCTTTCTCAATGATGGCTGTGGCCCCAAGATCTGATAATCTTTTGTCTAGCTTCTTTGCTACAAACTAAAGCCATCAGAAAACAGAAAAGCATGTCATCAATTTGTGCCACAGAAGAATAATTCAGACGAAACTCAATATATCTTCCTTAGTAAAGCCTACACTTTTTCACATTGACGAGTACATCAAAACAAAACCAGAAGAACTCGCCCAAGATGGGAATATAAATTGGTAGATGCACTTACGTTGTACTTCTGGTAACCAGAATCACCAAGCCCAAACACCGCATAGCGAACTTGTTGTAACCAATACTTTCCAAGATTCCTTTGAAGAAGAAACTTCCAAAACGCCTTCAAGGATTAAAAAGACAATGAGCAACAAAAAGGTACAATAACTAAAACTGCGTTTATGGTAGTGGAATTCCAAACGAACCTTAAAGGAATCTGGAGAGTCTCCTTGCCCTGTAGTGGAGACAACAAAAACAACAGCCTCTTCATGAGGTAAAGAACTCTGCAGGAATCACATGGCAACTTGAATAAGAACTTATAAAGGAAAACACTTTCATGTCACTACTACTAGAGAGTTTCTGAAATCCCAGTATTTACTCAAAAATCAATCAATTACTCAAAACAGTGGTATGAAGAAAACGTGTGAGAAATCATCGGTTTTTGCATTCCACAACTTTCTACCTAAGCAAACAGAGGAATTTTAACGTTTCCTGCATATACTAAGCACCCAATAAACGAAGCAAACAATCTTCACAACATAATTTTCAAATCCAATTGATTTACTACTACACCACATACCGCGTCGAATTCGTCAGTGGAGACGATGGACGCTGCACATCCCCGGCGTTCAGCTTCGCGGCCAATACGCTCCGCCGCATCAAGAGAATTTCCGGTCTGAGAAGCATACAACAGAAGCAGCTTCCTCGTCTCTTTTCCCATCCCCGCCACTTCGCCACAATCCGATTTCAATCACTGGTCTGGCGAAATTAAGCCGAATCTCAAATCGAACACAAAACAAAAAAAAATCGTTTAAAAACCAGAAAACAAATCCGGTTATCTCTATCGTCCAGAAATCATCAAACCAAGACTTGAGAGGATTTGGTTGGCTGGATTAACATTATTCCTCTTTTAACGGTTTCAAATAAAATATCTTTTCTATATATATATATACGTACTGGTGATAAACATATAATAAATTCCTCTAGCTCAAGTGGTAACGGTCGAGTAATTGCCAAGACGCGAGGTATTAGGTTCAAATCCCAAGGGGGTAAATACTCTGATTTTTTTTTGGTGCAGAAAACCATAAAACGTCCCAATCCGGTTCGATATAAAGACCGAACCGGAGAAAACCAACACTGGAGAAAGCAAATCCGGTTATTTCCATCGTCTATTGGGTTAGGATTAGAATTCTTCTGGTTTGTGCCCGGTTCTCCTCTTCATGAAGCCAATTGTAAACATAGAATAATGGAGGAATCATCAGACGAAGACTTGAGAGGATTCGGTTGGCTGGATTAACATTATTTCTCTTTTAACCGTTCCAAATAAAATATCTTTTTATATATATATATATATATACATGTACTGGTGTAAATTTTTCAAAAAATTCCTTTAGCCCAGTTTGTCACGGTCGATTAATTGCCAAGGCGAGGTATTGAGTTCAAATCCTGAGATTACACTTCTCTGGTTTTTTTTTTTTTTTTTTTTTTTGGTGCAGAAAAACCATAAAACAGTAAACAATTTTCGTTGTATTTCAAATGACTCGGTCCCAATCCGGTTCGAGATTAAGACCGAACCACAGAGAACCAGCACCGGCTTAACTAAAAAAGCCTTTGCAATTATAGTAGGGTTGATTGGTTCACCCGCTACTATCCGCAAAAGCTGCGTTTGCGGGCGGTAGCGGTTGTTGGCGTTTGACAACAATCATGGAAAACGCTTTATATCGCTCCGTGTTGCTCCAAACCTCTCAAATTCAAAAGCTGCTTCCTTCGAGCGTTTGCGGTTGCGGACGGTTGCGGTTGGATAATTACAAAAATAAAAATTGATTTTTCTTTTTATCAAAAAAAAAAATTTATTTAAAAATCAAAATAAATATAATAAATTAAAATTGATATTTTAGTAACTATAATTACGAAATATATCAATAATTTGAAACTTTCTAATTAAAACTTAACCTATCGTAATTTTATATTTATAAAATCTTCAAGTCGTAGTTTTTTCGATAAATTGTTCTTGATTACTAATTAATAAATCTAACAAACTAAAATGTTCAAAATCACATTAATCTCTTTAAATAAAATAAAAAATTCATTAAAATCACAATTTTCATCTTTTTTTTTCTGTCACAATCATAACTTTCGTCTAAACTAAAAATTTTAAAAAGGAACATAAAAAATATATTCATGGTATCCTATTACTATTTATATTGAATCAATATTTTTTATATTTTATTTTAATAGTATGGTTTTTTATATTTTTATAACTATATAATGTGTTTATATTATTAAATGTAATGTTTAACCGCTACTCCACCTGCTGTCAACCAGTCATAAACATTCCGCAAACGCACCAGTTTTCAACTGCTGCGCCAGTCGTAAATCGCTCAATAACGCTTGAAACCGCTATCGCCCGCTTCGGCAATCTCCAACAACCGCAACTGCACCCGCTGCGTCTGAACCAGTCAGGCCCTAAGTCCCAAAACCCAACGGCTCGGAAAACCCCTTGCATCTTCAATTTCTTCCCAATGTCTACATAACTCTGCCTCTGCGTTTCACTACTTCCCGATGGCTGTGGAAAAATTTTGAAGCTTGAACCACCAAAAAATGGAAAATCTTTTCTTCTTTTCCAAATATGCTTTCTCTCTTTGATCCTAGAGAAGTGGGGGATTTCGTGTCACACAAGAAACTGCTCTAGACCTTGGTTATTTGCTTCATAAATAGATTCTTTTCAATGGCTTTAATATAAATTATAGAGTCACGCTGGAATAAATCTGTCCCACGTCTCCGGTTAGGCTCGCAAAAAGCAGAGTTTGGTTTTTTGGTTTCCCCTTTTGCTGCCTTTGTTTTTGGTTGAACACTCTCTTGTTCATTTTTTCTTACGTGTGGAAAAAGAAAGAAGTATATTATGTTACGAAGTTATTCAAATTAGCTGATGAAATATACATTCCTCATCCTCACTTAAAAGAAAGAAACTAAACCAATGTATCAATTAAAACCTTTTTTTTATATATTAAGAAAACAATAAAACAAAGTATGGAGGATGAGAAACCTCGGTCGAAGAAGCATTAACTACGTGCCAAGTCCCTCGATCATCCAAAGTTCAAATGCTTATATAGCTGATGAATCAACTTATTTTAACGCTAGAGTTTTATGATCCATGCTACTTTATGAATTTATAGCTTAGCGAAAAGACAATATTTTTATTCCGAGAGGCTCTAGAGTTAGCAAAACTTGTTTTTTTCACTTACTTGATTTGTGAGATTTCGAAACAATAAAAGAACATAAAAATATATTATTTCACAATTACGATAATCAGCCGTAATTCCTACTTCCTACTTGGTTGTGTTTGGTTGGAAGTTTCGATAAAAACGCAACCAACCGAAAAAACATTGAAAATAATGCACATTTCCATGGAGATTTCAATTTTCAAACGCAAAATGTTTTCGTTTATATGAGAAAATAATACTTGAAAAAAAAAAAGTTTCACATATTTGAAAAACAATAAATGACATTGTAAATTTTTTTGTTCCACTGTTAAAAGTAGTTGAAACCAATTAATTAAATTGAGAAATATATTTCCAAGCCAACATTGAGATATTATGCTCTTCGTTGCTTGCAGAGGAAGTAACTAACCTTTGTTCGTTTTTCTAATGCTAAGGTTCTTTTACAACTCATCAATTCACCGGTTGGGATAACATGACAAATAGAGCTAGTGTGGAATTAGACGGAACATTTGTTAAGATATGTGAGAATTCTCTTCCTCTTCAATGCATTTTCTATCTGTCAAAACTGGATGCTCTGGGCGATGGAAGAGGTTCTGGTGTTCTATGGAAAGTGTTTTGGGAATTTATGGTGCATGGGTTTCCCACTAGTCTTCAAACTTCTAGTGCTGTTCTTCTTTCATGTATTCTCAGCATAAGATGCATTGTTTTGACAATAGCTGGGAAATTTGCTTCTCCTCAATGAAAACTCAAGCTGGGAAACTCAATGGAAAAAATTGGGGTAGTGGGTTATTATTTATTTGCTTCTCCAGCGTGAAGTCAAATGCTGCTTTAGCGTGTCCCTGAGGGCTGGCAGGGTATGTGCACAAAATCACTATCTTGGTCCCTACTGATGAAAACCTAATCTCGTCATCTGCAGAGCTTACTCATGAAGAAGAATCGATTGATGAGGGTTTTGCCAAAAGCCCTGCTTTTGGTGTAGATGCTACTTCGGCAAGGGCTGGGGCTTACCAATCGGACAACTTGTACAGCCGAAGAGTACTACACCAAGCTAACACAGCCGTCGTTCTATCACTTTCAATCGCGTCTGGAAATGGAAACCGGCTCTTCTCTATGAGCAGTACGGATGCAAACCGGATATCTGGGGCCTGTAAATTGGACGAGGAAAAGGTAGAATATGTGCTCTCTTTGTTACGGAGTGATGAAGAATCCTTGGAGTTGGGTCTTAAGGCACTCGACGTCGAATTACACTTGGATCTTGTGGTTAGGGTCTTTGAATCACCAGGAATTTCGAGTAAGAACCTGATAAGGTTTTTGAAGTGGGCAACTAAGAAAGAAGAGATTTTCGGTGATACATCGGATGCTTATGCACTGTGGGGTTTGGTTAAGGAGATTGGTGAGAAAGAGGATGGTTATCCTCTGAATGAATTGATAGCCCTGTTTGGGAAGCTTGGTAAATCCAAGGCTGCTCACAATGCGTTTGGTAAAGCCGAAGAGTTTGGCTTCACTCCGAATGCCAAAACTTATTACCTGACATTGGAGGCGCTTTGTAAGGAGTCGTCTATGGAATAGGCAGGCTCTGTGTGTGAGAAAATGCTCAAGAGTGGTCTGTTACCTGAGGGAGACCAGATTGGTAACATCATAACTTGGTTTTGTAAAGAAGGCAAGGCTGAAGAGGCTTATTCGGTTTATGATTTGGCAAAGACTAAAGAGAAATTCCAGCCTCCTACATCGGTTGCTACTCTGATTAGTGCGCTGTGCAGGAATGATGGTACTGTTGGTTTGGCTAAGGAGCTGTTGAGTGATTTATCTGATGAAGCTAGGAGCCATGGGATCAAACCGTTTTCTGATGTTATCCATAGTTTATGCAGGATGAGAAATGTTAAAGAAGCTAAAGGTTTG
Organism: Arabis hirsuta; assembly: GCA_964056655.1. Classification (NCBI taxonomy): domain Eukaryota; kingdom Viridiplantae; phylum Streptophyta; class Magnoliopsida; order Brassicales; family Brassicaceae; genus Arabis; species Arabis hirsuta. Next base: position 43,249,256 of record OZ053301.1, read on the forward strand.
CTTCTGGATATGATTTCTAAAGGGCTTGCTCCTGGGAATGCGGTCTTCAACCTGATTGTCCATGTGTTGTAGCCCGAATGTGGAAACAATGAATTTATAGTAGGTGAAGGTCGGTGAATTTCGTGTATTGAGGATTGAGCGTTCGAGTTCAAATGTATTACAGAATAGTTCGGAATCGATAGGCCGGACAGATCCCGGGCTATCAGATCGCAATCGACGGGTGAAACAATAGTATTAGACCGCTGCGTGCTGATACTTGAAGGCGTGCTTCGTGAAACTTATCCGGTCTTTTGATGGATTTTCTGGTAGAGTTAGAGACCTGACGACTCGGCGATCTGGGTCCCTTGTACTCCTCCTTCGAGAAAAGAGATGTCTTGTCACATCACCTTATTCCCCTATTTATAGTACAAGGTTATGAGGGTACATCCTAGGTTTTATTAACCTCAGGTGCTGACTCTAACCCTGGTCTTAACTAGACCGCGGTTAAGTGTTGGATTGGGCTTTATCAGTTCTCTGGGCCTCCAGATCGCATGGACCGCAGGTACAGGCCCAACACCATGCTTTTACGAAAACTGGAGATATGGATGAAGCGAAGGAGGTTTTAAAGTTGATGGAGAGTAGTAAATTGAAACCAGACGTGTACACATACACCATCATCATTAGCGGTTATGCTAAAAGAGGGCTGATGAACGAAGCTCAACAAACTCTGGCAGAAGCCAAACAGAAACATGAGAAGCTTAGTCCTGTCACCTATCACGCACTCATCCGAGGCTATTGCAAGATTCAAGACTATGGCGAGGCGCTGAAACTTTTGAGTGAAATTGATCTTTTTGGCGTTAAGCTTGATGGCGAAGAGTACAACAACCTGATGCAAGCGTTCTGCCTCGAGGACTTGGATTGGGAAAAAGCTGAGATGTTGGTGGAAGAGATGAAGCAGAAGGGTTGGAACCTCAATGCGATTACTCAAAGGCTGATTCGGGCAGTCAAAGAGATGGAATTTGAAGCCAAAGGTATGTATTTATACTTTCACGACTTTATTAGCTCTTTTTAAGATGTGGTGTTTGATTACTTTTGGTTTATTTTCTTAGGGCTTACGATGGAGCCTCTACCCACCATAACTGGTAATTTATAACCGAATCAAATTGATTGAATCAAACCAAACCAAAAGAGATATTTCTTAGGGTTTATTGACGTCCATGTATTTTTGTTTTTTTTTAACAGAGACCTTCACTCATCTTGGCCAATCTGTTGGAGATTGGAAGAAGGAACTAAGCTCACTTCTAGCCGAGCTTTGTCTCCGGCTCTTAGAGTGGATAGCAAAAGCGTACCCAAGCGTTGGACGCAGCTATTCTCCTTTTCTGTCGGCCTTGTACAACAAACGAAACAAGGTTACTAGTTGGATCACGCGTGGTAAAAGCCAGAAGAAGAAGAAATTTTCTCAAGAAGAAGCCACATCTGACCTTGGGAGGATTGATTCGATTATTGTGGGTGCGCTATTCTCCTTATGTATGGAGCTATTTTTGAAAGAGAAGAAAGAGGAAGTGGTCAAGAGACTTCAAGAGAAGAGAAACAAAATGATATTATATATTAGACTAGATTTTGATCCACGCCAAGCGTGGGATTAAATATTAAAATATATTTTTTAATATTTATAAACGTAAAAATGATATGTATTGTGCATAAATATAATAAAACTAAATTTGGTGTGATTTTAACATGCAGGATTTTGAGTTTTGGATGATTTTAATAATTTGGTGTGATTATAGAAAATTGTTATTAAATTCTCTGCTAAATTTGTTATAGAACAATGGAAACTGTTACTAAATTCTCTGTTAAATTTGTTATCAAGAACAATGGAGGAATCAGCAAATTAAGACTTAAGAAATTAATGTTTTCAATTGGCCATAGATTTTTTTATTGTATGTATATGTATATAAAAATTTAAATTCAATAAATTTAAACTTCACATATTATATAATCATGTAAATCAAGTTTAGTAAAATTTGACAAACAACCATTTTTAATGTTTGAACAATTTTTGTACTTAATGAATTTAGCCGGATCTTCGCGTTCATCGTGGTTATTTTCTTTATATGGGATTACCATAGTCTGGTGATGGAGTTCCATGGTGGTCTCACGCTGAAACTTGGTAATCATTGCCTCGATGCATTGGAATTGGAAAATTCAAAAATATTGTTAAAGATGAAGGAAAAGAAAAATTGCCTAGACGCGTTTAGTCGAGACCTTATAAAAGCGGTTAGAAACATTGAACCTCAAGCAAAACCAAACGTAAATGATAATTTTGAATAATCATATGGTTATTTTAATCTAGACTACATTAGTTTTTTTGAAAATGTGTTTTTGGTTATTCTTCTTTGTTTTGTTTATCTTTTATTTGTTTTTGGTTATCTTTTATAATCAATACCGAATGTAATTTGTTATGTGTTGTGGGGGAAAAAATGAAAAAACAATGTTGATCCAATTATTTGTTCTGTGTGTGTGTTTTGAATATGTTTTCTTTGTGGTTTTGTCCAACTTTTCTTTGAAAATCAGACGCCGTGGCACCAACTCACCTCGGGAAGCTCATCACAAGCATAGACGACGTGGCCAAAAAATTTCTAGCTCAGTTCTTCTCGCGTGTCCTTCTGTCGTTGGCGCGAGCGTTTCCGCGACGTGGTTCTCGCTACGCAACATGGGCTGCCGCGATCTGCAACACCAGGAACAGAATCTTGGACTAAGGTTGAATCAAACCAAACCAAAAGATATTTTTCTTTAACAGAGATGCGCCGACCTTCACTCATCTCGGAAAGCTTATTGGAGACTGGAAGAATGAACTTAGAGCACATTTAGCTGAGCTTTGCCTCCGACTCTTTGAGTCCATAGCAAAAGTCTATCCAAGCATTGGGCTCCGCTACTCACCCTTTCGTTCGGGATTGTACAACAAGCGGATTAGGCTATGTGTTGGATGAAGCCACAAGAAAAAATTTTCTCAAGAACATGCAACCTCTAACCTTGGAAGGATTCTTTCTATTATTGTGGGTGCTCTATTCTCCTACTGTCTCTATTCTCCTATTGATGAGAAGATGAAGCGTATGAAAGAGGAAAATGACCTTGTGACTATGAAGATGATTCTACACGCTCTTTCTCTTGTCTACCTAAAGAGGTAAGATTTCTTTTTATGTTTTATTGTAAAAATCTATTAACCTTGAATTGAGTATTTAATAAATAAATCTCATTAAATCTTCCAGGTATGGAATGCGCATCACGAGAGATTTGATGGATATTTTGACGTTCGAGGAAAGTAGAGGAAAGACATTGTTTAGTTATCTAGAAACTTTTTCAGTTCAATGCACCAAAAACCAATTTCCATTATGTAATTTTGGTTGACGTTGACTAATCATTCCGAGTAATGAAAGATCTATGGTACTAGTAATCTAATTAAGATCAATGCTACGCAAAACATTAATGTGTTGACCATTATTTTTGTCTTCGATATGGTTTTGCTTCTAACGTCATGTTTGTTTTGTAGGTTCTGAAGTAGTGGATAATCTGATGCAAGTGATATGGTGAATCTTGGAGTCGGAAACAATGTTATATGTGCGTTCTGTTACTATCTACAGTCTACCTACTGCCCATAATAGACTCGCTTGAAGTATATGGTCGAGTGAAAGATGAATGTGGTTGGAAAGAGAGAATGGATGTTGTGCTAGATATGGAAGCTCATGTGCTTGGTCATGGTTTTGCTTCTTCCAAGCTCTAGTACCTCCACTTGCTTACTTCCCTCGGCATGTCATCTACACATTGAGACTCATTCAAGATCTCAAGGGACAACCATACCATCTCCAAGATCTTAGGGTTTTAGAGTGATGACAATGCTAATTCCTTCTGTTTGTTCTGCTTATTTCCCTCTTCTAATTTGATACCTCCACTTGCAAACAATTAACTAGTAAGAAAATCATTTTAAATTGAAGTATACGAGTTAGGTGATTGACAAAAAAATGTCGATTTGGATAAACTTGACCAAACCCTACTTAAAATCGTAAGAATGAGTGCTCAAGGTGTTCATGTTTCACATATAATCCCTGTTTCACTGCTTAAAATTCATTTACTTCATAAAGCGTTAGTATGAAACGAATTAGATTTAATCATTAATTAAATAATAATCTAAGATATAATTTTTCTCAATATTTTCCTGATTTGAAAGTAAAAATAATTAGAAAATTGAAAACGACGAAGAAGAAGGAACATCGTTTTCTCCAGAGAGTCCTCTTTACACCGCCTTTGATTCTCTACTTATAAACCCTTCTTTTTTCTTTTGTATATCTCTTAGAAACCTTTCTTCCTCATACGAACTCTCTCTTCCCTTCTTTCGCCTCGCCAGAAATGGCAGATGACTTGGCGAATCTCTGCCGATTTCTCTTCGACGAGACCGGCGTTTCCTCGTTGTCGTCTTCGGCATCTTCAGATCTTTTCTCTCAACGTATACGCTCCGATGATTCGATCAAGCGTGGTCTCCGTTATTTCTATCTCGTCCTTCGCTCGGGAATCGCTCCGATCGGCGGAGATGATGACTCCTCCGGCAAGGTACGGTTTGAGACCTGGTCGGATTCGCAGGTCCAAGCCCTTGTTTCGATATCTCAGGCGATCCTTCTACTATCGCGATCTCTATTAGGTATCGACTTGACTCTGAATAGTTAAATCGAGGTTCTGGGTCGGTTTTGGATTACCTGCCGATTGTTTGATTATAGTCCGTCTTCCACTTTCTGAGCTTATCTGCTCTTTTTGCTACTCTAGAAAAGTTACTTGTTAGATTTCAGATTAAGCAGTGATGGCCTCGAATCATATTCCTTACTGGTTTACTGTTTTTTGGTGTACCTCAGTGGAACAAGTCGAACCAATAGTTTTGGGTATCATCCAGGAGGTGATGGAATTCTCTCTCAGCTTCTTGGAGAAGTCAAATTTTAGACGAAGCAATCTGAAAATGGAGGTTTGTTCTTTATTTTGATAGATATGCTTCTGTGTTACTTCAATCTGTGATAGATATCCGGTAGGGAAGTCTTTATTGTTGGATATTGTTCTTCCCTTCGTCATGATTTTGAAGTCTATCTATTGGTAAAACTAGGAAATCTGCTTAACTACCTTGTTTGAGCATAGACATACCTTCTAGAGAAATTTTCTTATTGCGTTTGGTTTTTGTTGGTAATGCGTTTGAGCTCGTTTTAATAAGTCTTTATCAGAGAGTTGACACCGGTGATTAGGCTTCAATGTTGCACCATAGATAGTTGCAACTTCCATTCTTGTTTTCTTACTTTGTTTCTATCAAGCTTGACTGTGTTAGTAATCTCTCCAAATGCTTGATTGAATCAGATAAACATGGAAATGCTTTTGGAGATTGCTTCTTCTGATGGAAGTGAGAAACAATATGATATATTTCCAGCTGTCTCTCCCGCTGAAGCTGCAGAACTGTGGCCAGCATTATCTGCCGAGCATGATAAGATGGAATTATATAGCCTTGTGAAATGTACTTTTCAAGGTATTGTTGCTAACAATCCACTCAGCAATATATTATTTTACTTCAAATTTATCTGATGATCTTTATACCTTTTTTTTAACTTATCAAGCAGGGGGCAGGTGCTCAAATGAAGAGAAGCCAGTTGACCGACTTCTTATTACGCTGATGTCTGAATGCATTGAATCTGATGTCCAGACTCAGTCAGTAGTCAAGCCCTCTTTTCAGCAAGACTGTGGAAACCTGAATCCATTGACTCGGCACCTGGCAGTTGTTCACCTTGGCTGTGTTTGTCGTCTGATTATGGTCTGCAAAGAGCTTGTTCAATTGCCAAGTGTGTTAGATGAGAAGACGGTTGATCAAGCTTTCCTTGATAAATTGTCCTTTTGCTTAAGAATTCTGAAGCTGCTTGGAAGTATTTCCAAAGATGTTCAAAGTATAGAAAACGATGGGTCATTGTTACAAGCAGTAGCTTCATTTACAGATGCTTTTCCTAAGCTGTTTAGGGTTTTCGTCGAATTCACTAACCACACTGCCACAGAGGGTAATATTGAGAGTCTTTCTCTAGCGGTGGTGGAAGGATTTCTTAATCTTGCCCAACTCATTTTTGGCAAGAGCAGTGTTTTTCAGAATGTCCAGGCATGTGTATCAGCTTCTATTGTGAACAATTTAGATGCCTCAGTGTGGAGATATGATGTGTCCACTTCTAATTTGATACCTCCACTTGCTTACTTCCCTCGGTCTGTCATCTACACGTTGAGACTCATTCAAGATCTCAAAAGACAGGCATACCATATCCAAGATCTGAGGGTTTTAGAGTCAGAAGTCAACGATGACAATGCCAATTCCTCTGTTGATTCTGTTTATTTCCATCTGCACCAGGAAAAGATCCCGTTGCTCAAGTGCTTCACGGCCGAGGATATAATGAGAGCGATATTTCCTTCATCAAGTCAGTGGGTGGACAACTTCTTTCATCTTGTTTACTTCCTTCATCGTGAAGGAGTAAAATTATGTCCAAAAGTAGAGAGAACATATTCCAGTTTAAGATCGAACAGTTTTGCAGAAGTTGAAAGCCAAATTTCTCATGACGACGAAGCCCTGTTTGGAAACTTGTTTTCTGAGGGTAGCCGTTCTCTGTGTTCCATAGAACCAAATGATCAACCTCCCGTTGCTGTCAACAGCAATTTACCATTGCAAGCTGCGAAGGAACTGTTGAACTTTCTTAGAACCTGCATTTTTTGTCAAGAATGGGTTCCTCATATATACGAAGATGGATGTAAAAAGCTTGACACTGGTCACCTTGATATCCTACTCAATATAGTAGGCTGTAGTATTGAAGACAAGGTTTCGGATGGTGGTTGCATGCTCCAAGATGAAGGAAGACCTGGACATGTTGCCTTTGAGCTGTTACTCAATTTCTTGAGAAGCCGTGCTCTGTCTGATTCTCTTGAGTCCCACCTTTTTCAGCAAATTCTTGCTGTTGAAAATGGTGACTTCAACTATAATGATAAGACTCTGGCACTGTTGGCTCACACTCTTCTTTGTAGGCCGGGCTTGGCTGGGGCACAGTTGAGAGCCAAACTTTATGTTGGTTTCGTTAGTTTTATTGCCGAGAGAGCAAGAGGAATATGTGCTGATGGTTCGAGTGTCAAGGAATTGACTGCATGTCTTCCCTCTGCTTTCCATATTGAGATTCTTCTTATGGCTTTCCATTTATCAAATGAAGCAGAAAAGGCAAAATTTTCAAATCTTATTGCTTCATGTCTGCATAAAATTGATACCCCGTCCGGAATACGTGATGGTCCTCAGCTGTCCTGTTGGACAATGCTGATATCTAGGTTGTTAGTGCTGTTGCACCATATGTTGCTGCATCCAAACACATGCCCAACATCATTAATGCTAGATCTAAGGTCTAAACTGAGGGAAGTTCGTAGCTGTGGTAGTAATTTGCATGTAACCGTTGGTGATCATTTATCTTCTTGGGCGTCTCTTGTAGCAAGAGGCATAACTGATTCATGGGCTGAAGAGGAGTCAGTCAACCACTTGATGAGTCAAATGATCGACTTTTCCCCACACCCTCCTACATTTCAGATTGATGTGTCTGCTGCCAAAATCCTCAACTTGGATTATGGAGATTTATCTGCAAGTTTGTCCCGGGTTTTGGGGTTGTGGAAGGGTAAAAAGGCAGGAAAAGTGGAAGACCTGATAGTGGAAAGATACATTTTCATACTTTCTTGGGATATTGCTCGTATCAACTGTGCATTGGATAGTCAGGCTTCGTTGCATGTAAATTACCAGAATTTGGACATATCTAGCACTGTGGATCTCATCTACACCAGTCATTTGCTTATAGACGAATCCAATGTTGTTGGTAAGAATATGGAGTTGAGAAACATTCTGATCGGTGTATTAAATCAGCTCCATGCAGCACCTGATCAGGTGGTTGAGGATTTGGGTTGGGATTTTATCCGCGAAGGATCTTGGCTCTCTCTCCTGTTGTATTTTCTTAATGGTGGCGTCTGGGGTTATTGCAAGAAAAATTCATGTTCAGAAATTGATCCCTTCTGGAGGGAGTGCACATCTGTTGACACCAAGTATATTGCGGCTGCAGAAGGCGTACTCTCTTGCTTGATGGAGACTGGTGACATTGCAGAATTGCTGAGAATGCTTTCATCATTGGTTAGCAAATATTTACAAGTGTATAGGAAAGCTTTCCTTGCAACTTTCAGTGCTTGGAATCACCATGGCCATAGTTCGCCTTCTCTGCTACTTCTCAAGCATACTCACTTTGGTAAAAGTCTCCAAGCTGAATATGCGAAGATTGGTGACAATTCTCTTCCTCTTCAATGCATTTTCTATCTGTCAAAACTGGATGCTCTGGGCGATGGAAGAGGTTCTGGTGTTTTATGGAAAGTGTTTTGGGAATTTATGGTGCATGGGTTTCCCACTAGTCTTCAAACTTCTAGTGCTGTTCTTCTTTCATGTATTCTCAGCATAAGATGCATTGTGTTGACAATAGATGGTTTACTCAAGCTGGGAAACTCAATGGAAAAATTTGGGGTAGATTCTCGTGTGCTTCATCAGATAGTCGACTCAATCATGATTATTAAGTTTGATCAGGTATTCGCAAGCTTTCATGGGAAATGTGAGGAGATCCATCAAAATATATGTGCCATGTTGGAGCTTCCAGATGTGACGGAGTTGTTCCTGATGAAAGACATGGAGGGGTTTGTAAGAGATATCAGTGCTGAGCAGATTGATAGAAGCAATGTGCTTGAAGGGGTGATCACCAAGATTGTAGATGTCATGGATAGCCTAAGCAAGGATTCGTTGAAATCTAATATTTTCAGATTTTACCTTGGTGAAGATGCAGTCTCTGAGCATACCAGGGAATTTTATCAGTTGCAACGTGGAGATCTGTCTGTTTTTATCGACTCATTGGACTACTGTTCCTTGGAACCAGTAAACGTAAAAGTACTCAACTTCCTTGTTGACCTCTTGTCTGTGGCTCTATCGCCCGATCTCATGAGAAGAGTACAGCAGAAATTTATTGACATGGATTTGATAAGTTTGTCTGGTTGGCTGGAGAGAAGACTGTTGGGTTCCTTCACTGAGGAAACAGATGGGAAAAAGACTGCGAAAGGAAATTCTCTTCCTTTCAGAGAGGCAGCAATGAATTTTATTAATTGTCTTGTGTCATCTACTAATGACCTACAGACCACAGAGTTACAGAATCATTTATTCGAGGCCATGCTGATCTCCCTCGATGCTGCATTTCTCTCATTTGATATCCACATGGCTATGTCATATTTTCATTTTGTTCTTCAATTTGCAAGGGAAGACAATCTGATGAAGATGGTTTTAAAGAGAACTCTAATGCTGATGGAGAAGCTTGCTGCCGATGAGAAGTTGCTTCCTGGTTTGAAGTTTCTTTTTGGTGTGATAGGCACCTTGTTGAGCAACCGTTCTCCAAGTCATGGAACGAGTTTGAGTGGAAAGTCCTTGGCGAGCAATAAGAATACTGCAACAGGTTCTTTGATCCCAAAACTTGCAGGAACAGCGAAAAAAACTGAAACATTGGCTCTCCCTGTTGATCAGGAAGGAAGCTCAGTATCACTTGAATGCGATGTCACTTCTGTTGATGAAGATGAAGATGATGGAACATCTGATGGTGAAGTGGCCAGCTTAGACAAGGAAGATGAAGAAGATGCCAACAGTGAGAGGTACCTTGCCTCAAAAGTCTGCACGTTTACTTCCAGTGGCAGTAATTTCATGGAACAACACTGGTATTTTTGTTACACCTGTGACCTTACTGTTTCCAAAGGTTGTTGTTCTGTTTGTGCAAAAGTTTGCCACCGGGGTCACCGTGTTGTCTATTCACGATCGAGTCGGTTTTTCTGTGACTGTGGAGCTGGAGGTGTTAGGGGAAGTAGCTGCCAGTGCTTGAAGCCACGCAAATTCAGTGGCATTGGAAGTGTTCCAGCTCGTGGTACAAATAATTTCCCATCCTTTTTACCCTTGTCTGAGGATGTAGATCAACTTGCAGAAAGCGATACAGATGTGGAAGAAGATGGTGTCGGGGAGGAAAATCATGTTGTGTTATCTATCCCTAAGGACACTCAATATAAGATGTCCCTGCTACTAGAGGAGCTTGGCATAGAGGACAGAGTGCTGGAGCTTTTCTCTTCTTTGCTTCCGTCTATCACTAGCAAAAGAGACTCTGGCCTTTCGAAAGATAAGCAGGTCAATCTTGGGAAAGACAAGGTTCTTTCATATGAGACTGATCTTTTGCAGCTGAAAAAAGCATATAAAAGTGGGTCACTTGACCTGAAAATAAAAGCTGACTATGCTAATTCAAAGGACCTTAAGTCTCTGTTAGCCAATGGTTCCCTTGTCAAGTCTCTCTTGAGTGTCAGTGTTCGGGGCCGCCTTGCAGTTGGAGAAGGTGATAAAGTTGCTATATTTGATGTTGGACAACTAATAGGGCAAGCCACAATTGCACCCATAAATGCAGACAAGGCCAATGTTAAACCACTTTCCAGAAATATTGTTCGTTTTGAGATTGTGCATCTTGCTTTCAACTCAGTTGTGGAGAATTATCTTGCTGTTGCAGGCCTTGAAGACTGCCAGATACTTACTTTGAATCATCGAGGTGAAGTCATCGACAGGCTTGCTGTTGAGCTTGCCCTGCAGGGTGCATACATCAGGCGTATAGACTGGGTTCCTGGTTCACAGGTTCAGTTAATGGTTGTTACAAACAAATTCGTGAAGATTTATGATCTTTCTCAGGATAGCATCAGTCCAACACAGTACTTCACCTTGCCAAATGACATGATTGTAGATGCTACCCTCTTTGTTGCATCTCGTGGGAGGGTTTTCCTTCTTGTTCTTTCAGAACAAGGGAATTTGTACAGGTTTGAACTATCTTGGGGTGGAAATGCAGGCGCAACACCACTTAAGGAAATCGTTCAGATTATGGGAAAGGATGTTACCGGAAAGGGTTCATCTGTCTATTTCTCTCCAACATATCGACTGCTTTTCATATCCTATCATGATGGAAGCTCTTTTATGGGTCGACTCAGCTCAGACGCAACATCCTTAACTGAAACATCTGCAATGTTTGAGGAGGAATCAGACTGTAAACAGAGGGTGGCTGGACTGCATCGTTGGAAAGAGTTGTTGGGTGGCAGTGGGTTATTTATTTGCTTCTCCAGCGTGAAGTCAAATGCTGCCTTAGCTGTGTCCCTGAGAGGTGATGGGGTATGTGCACAGAATCTCCGTCATCCGACAGGATCATCTTCCCCTATGGTTGGAATAATCGCATACAAACCTTTGTCAAAAGACAATGTTCACTGTCTTGTTCTGCATGATGATGGCAGCCTTCAGATTTATTCTCATGTTCGGAGTGGAGTTGATGCTGAGTCAAATTTCACTGCTGAAAAAGTTAAAAAGTTGGGTTCTAAGATACTTAACAACAAAGCCTATGCTGGTGCAAAGCCGGAGTTTCCCCTGGATTTCTTTGAGAAGGCTTTTTGCATTACAGCAGATGTGAGACTCAGTAGTGATGCTATTAGAAATGGTGATTCCGAGGGAGCGAAACAGAGCTTGGCATCTGAGGATGGCTTTCTCGAGAGCCCCAGTCCCATGGGCTTCAAGGTATGGTTGGATTTCCCCAGTAATTTTTCTTAATAAATTTATTTTTGTACTATGTTTTATTATTACTCTTAAGAGTATTTTGACCGTGGGGTTAAATGATTGTATGGGTTGCTTGTGTCAACGATTGGGATCCCTTAAGACATCTTAGTTATAATCTTCTTCTCTTTTTCAGATATCAGTCTCCAATCCAAACCCTGACATTGTTATGGTTGGCATCCGGATGCATGTGGGTACTACATCAGCAAGCTCTATACCTTCAGAAGTGACCATTTTTCAGAGATCGATTAAGATGGATGAGGGCATGAGATGCTGGTATGACATCCCATTTACAGTGGCTGAGTCACTTCTAGCTGATGAAGATGTTGTAATCTCCGTGGGGCCGACTACTAGTGGGACTGCACTACCCAGAATAGACTCGCTTGAAGTATATGGTCGAGCTAAAGATGAATTTGGTTGGAAAGAGAAAATGGATGCTGTGTTAGATATGGAAGCTCGTGTGCTTGGTCATGGTTTGCTTCTTCCAGGCTCTAGTAAAAAGAGAGCGTTGACACAGTCTGCTTCTATTGAGGAGCAAGTTATTGCAGATGGTCTTAAACTCCTATCAATCTTTTATTCAGTTTGTAGGCCACGGCAAGAAGTGGAGCTTAGCGAACTTAAATGCAAACAGTTACTGGAAACAATTTTCGAAAGTGATAAGGAAACTTTGTTACAAACTGCAGCTTGCCGTGTTTTGCAGTCTGTCTTTCCAAGAAAGGAGATATACTACCAGGTAATTCTCCTATTGTATGTTTAGTTGCTATTTTCAAGCGCAGATATGCCTTAAATTTGTCTGTTGTCTTTGGCATTGATTTCTCTGTTGATATAGGTCAAAGACACCATGCGACTTCTTGGAGTGGTCAAGGTCACCTCTATTCTTTCTTCTAGGTTGGGCATTTCTGGTACTGGAGGTTCCATTGTTGAAGAGTTCAATGCTCAGATGCGGGCGGTGTCTAAAATAGCTTTGACCCGCAAATCAAATTTCTCCGTCTTTCTGGAGATGAATGGTATATGCGCTGTCTGTTACTATCTATTTGCATGTGTAGTTTTAACACAATTTGCTTCTTTTATCCTTGTATAAGGTATTAGGAGGGGCTGTTTGTCGTACAATTATCGTCTTCCTTCGATATTGTTTTGTTTATACGAGACATGTTTGTTTTGTAGGTTCTGAAGTAGTGGATAATCTGATGCAAGTGCTATGGGGAATTTTGGAGTCGGAGCCACTTGATACACCAACTATGAACAATGTTGTGATGTCTTCCGTTGAACTAATCTATAGCTATGCGGAGTGTTTGGCATCTCAAGGAAAGGATACAGGGGTTCATTCTGTAGCTCCTGCTGTTCAGTTACTGAAAGCACTTATATTATTTCCTAATGAGTCTGTGCAAACATCCAGCAGGTGTGTTCTTCTGTATGTCTTTTATATTCTGTATGTTTCTCATAATCCAGTCTGCTAACTAAGTTTCTTTTACAGCTTAGCCATATCATCAAGATTACTTCAGGTTCCTTTCCCAAAGCAAACAATGTTGACAACAGATGAGTTGGTGGAAAATGTTACAACTCCTTCGGTGCCTGTCAGAACAGCTGGTGGAAATACGCATGTCATGATTGAGGAGGACTCTATAACTTCGTCTGTTCAATACTGCTGTGATGGCTGCTCCACCGTCCCTATACTGAGAAGAAGGTGGCATTGCACCGTGTGTCCAGATTTTGATTTATGTGAGGCATGCTATGAAGTGTTAGATGCAGATCGTCTACCACCACCACACACTCGAGATCATCCCATGACAGCAATTCCAATAGAAGTGGAATCACTTGGTGCAGACACCAATGAGATTCAGTTCTCTACGGATGAAGTAGGTATTACTAATATGTCGCCGGTGATAACCAGTAGCGTCCCACAAGCTTCAACTCCCGCAATCCATGTTTTGGAACCTGGTGAATCTGCTGAGTTTTCTGGTTCAGTGACCGATCCTGTTTCTATCTCAGCTTCAAAGCGAGCCGTTAATTCTTTAATTCTCTCTGAATTTCTCCAAGAGTTGAGTGGATGGATGGAGACAGCATCTGGTGTTCAAGCTATACCTGTCATGCAATTGTTTTACAGATTATCATCTGCCATTGGTGGAGCCTTCATGGATAGCTCAAAGCCGGAAGAAATAAGCTTGGAAAAGTTAGTTAAATGGCTTTTGGGTGAAATTAATCTTAGCAAGCCGTTTGCTGCATCAACTCGCTCTTCCTTTGGGGAAATTGTGATTCTTGTGTTTATGTTTTTCACCTTGATGCTTCGGAGTTGGCACCAGCCTGGCAGTGATGGTAGTATTTCCAGATCAGGTGGAAGTACAGATGTACATGATCGGAGGAGTGTCCAGAGCTCCACTGTAGTTACTTCTCAATCTTCTTTAGATGTTCAAGAGAGAGATGACTTTGCGTCTCAGCTAGTTCGAGCATGCAGTTGCCTCAGGAGCCAAGAGTTTGTTAATTATCTAATGAACATACTTCAGCAGCTAGTTCATGTTTTTAAGTCCCGTGCTGCCCATGTTGAAGCACGTGGATCAAGCTCTGGTTCTGGTTGTGGATCCATGCTCACGGTCAGAAGAGATTTACCTGCAGGAAACTATTCCCCCTTCTTTTCGGATTCATATGCAAAAGCCCATCGAGCTGATATATTTGTGGACTATCACAGGCTGCTACTTGAGAATGTGTTTCGCTTAGTTTATACCTTGGTTAGACCTGAAAAACAAGAGAAAATGGGGGAAAAGGAAAAGGTTTACAGAAATGCTTCTTCTAAAGATCTGAAGCTGGACGGTTTCCAGGATGTTCTGTGCAGCTATATTAATAACCCTCATACTGCTTTTGTTAGGAGATATGCTAGAAGGCTGTTTTTGCATCTTTGCGGAAGTAAAACTCAGTACTACAGTGTCCGGGATTCATGGCAGTTTTCCAATGAAGTAAAAAACCTGTACAAGCATGTTGAAAAGTCTGGTGGTTTTGAAAACAATGTTTCATATGAAAGGAGTGTAAAGATTGTGAAGTCGCTTTCTACAATTGCTGAAGTTGCTTTAGCGCGGCCTCGGAACTGGCAGAAGTACTGTCTCAGGCATGGAGATTTTCTGTCTTTCCTACTGAATGGCATATTCCATTTTGCGGAAGAGCCTGTTATCCAGACACTTAAACTCCTCAATTTGGCCTTTTATCAAGGAAAAGATGTGAGCAGCTCAGTGCAGAAAGCTGAAGCAAGTGACATAGTGACAGGCACAAACCGATCAGGATCTCAGTCCGTGGATTCAAAAAAGAAGAAAAAAGGTGAAGATGGGCATGATTCTGGTTTGGAAAAATCATACGTGGATATGGAAGGGGTAGTAGATATCTTCAGTGCCAAGGGCGGAAATCTCTTGACGCAGTTTATTGATTTCTTTCTGCTGGAATGGAATTCGATCTCTGTTCGCACTGAAGCAAAGTCTGTTATTTATGGCTTGTGGCATCATGGAAGATACTCGTTCAAAGAAACTCTGTTAGCAGCTCTTTTGCAGAAGGTTAGGTACCTGCCAGTATATGGTCAGAATATTGTTGAGTACACAGAACTTGTCTCCTTGTTGCTCGGCAAGGCTCCAGAAAACAACTCAAAGCAAGCAATTAATGAGCTTGTGGATCGTTGCCTGAACCCTGATGTGATAAGGTGTATTTTCGAGACGCTGCATTCTCAGAATGAACTCATTGCCAACCATCCAAACTCCCGTATATACAGCACTCTGAGTAATCTTGTGGAGTTTGATGGTTATTATCTTGAGAGCGAACCTTGTGTTGCCTGCAGCTCTCCTGATGTGCCATATAGCAAAATGAAGCTTGAAAGTTTGAAATCTGAGACAAAGTTTACTGATAACCGCATCATCGTGAAATGTACTGGGAGTTATACGATACAGTCTGTCACCATGAATGTTCATGATGCACGAAAGTCAAAGTCGGTGAAGGTCCTAAACTTATATTACAACAATCGCCCTGTCTCGGATTTATCAGAGCTTAAAAACAACTGGTCACTATGGAAGCGTGCCAAGAGTTGCAATCTGTCCTTTAATCAAACTGAACTGAAGGTGGAATTTCCTATTCCTATTACTGCTTGTAACTTCATGATCGAGTTGGATTCTTTCTATGAAAATCTTCAGGCTTTATCTCTTGAACCATTGCAATGCCCTCGATGCAGTCGTCCTGTTACTGATAAACATGGTATTTGCAGCAACTGCCATGAGAATGCTTATCAGTGCAGGCAATGCCGCAACATTAACTATGAAAATTTGGATTCTTTCCTTTGCAACGAGTGTGGTTATAGCAAGTATGGGAGGTTTGAGTTCAACTTCATGGCAAAACCAAGCTTCGTATTTGATAATATGGAAAATGAAGACGATATGAAGAGGGGATTGGCTGCTATAGAGTCCGAGTCTGAAAACGCGCACAGAAGATATCAGCAACTCTTGGGCTTCAAGAAGCCTCTTTTGAAGATTGTATCAAGCATCGGCGAAACGGAAATGGATTCCCAGCACAAGGACACTGTCCAGCAAATGATGGCATCTTTACCTGGTCCATCATGCAAGATAAACCGCAAAATTGCACTACTGGGTGTACTGTATGGTGAGAAGTGCAAAGCTGCTTTTGATTCTGTCAGCAAAAGTGTACAAACACTACAGGGGCTTCGCCGAGTTCTAATGAGTTACCTCCATCAGAAAAATTCGAATTTTTCATCAGGCGCCTCAAGATGTGTGGTCTCAAAGACCCCAAACAATTGTTATGGTTGTGCTACTACGTTTGTTACTCAATGTCTTGAGATTCTTCAAATGCTGTCAAAGCATCCAAGATCTAGGAAACAACTTGTTGCAGCTGGTATCTTATCTGAGTTGTTTGAAAACAATATTCACCAAGGTCCGAAAACAGCCCGTGCTCAAGCTAGGGCAGCTCTAGGGACTTTCTCGGAGGGTGATCTGAATGCAGTGAATGAGTTAAACAATCTGGTACAGAAGAAAATTATGTACTGCCTTGAACACCATCGCTCTATGGACATTGCGCTCGCCACTCGTGAAGAGATGTTGTTGCTTTCAGAAGTATGCTCTCTCACTGATGAATTCTGGGAGTCAAGACTGCGCCTTGTTTTTCAGCTACTATTTTCTTCCATTAAATTGGGTGCTAAACATCCTGCGATATCGGAGCACATAATTCTTCCTTGCCTTAAGATTATTTCTGTGGCATGTACACCTCCAAAACCAGATACGGCAGCGAAAGAGCTAACAATGGGAAAATCTGCTCCTGCAGTGCAAGAAAAGGATGAGAATGTTGTTGGCAGCTTAAAGTATTCGTCAGAAACCGAAGAAAATAACTCAGATGTATCTCAGAAGACGCGTGATATTCAGCTTGTGAGTTATTTGGAATGGGAGAAAGGGGCATCATATCTAGACTTTGTGAGGAGGCAATACAAAGTCTCTCAGTCAGTTAGAGGTGCTAGCCAAAAGTCTAGAACCCACAGATCAGATTTCTTGGCACTTAAATATACACTTAGGTGGAAGCGACGCTCTACCAGGGCATCTAAAGGTGGTTTACAGGCATTTGAACTCGGGTCTTGGGTCACAGAGCTTATTCTTAGTGCATGTTCTCAATCTATCAGGTCAGAGATGTGCACGCTGATTAGTTTACTCGCTGCCCAAAGCTCACCTAGGCGCTACAGGCTTATCAATTTGCTGATAGGCTTGCTTCCCGCTACGCTTGCAGCGGGTGAAAGCAGCGCAGAATACTTTGAACTGCTCTTCAAAATGATCGAGCCACAAGATGCACTTCTATTCTTAACTGTTCGGGGCTGTCTGACAACAATCTGTAAATTGATCTCCCAAGAGGTGGGAAACATTGAATCTCTAGAAAGGAGTCTCCAGATAGACATCTCACAGGGATTTACCCTCCACAAGCTTTTAGAACTTCTTGGAAAGTTCTTAGAGGTTCCAAATATTCGTTCCAGGTAATTTTCTCATCGTTAAAAACTTGGAACTTAAATCTATTGATTTTACATGTACTTCTTTATACCTGCTAACGTTTTGAGTGTGGCAGATTCATGAGAGACAATTTGCTGTCTCATGTTCTGGAAGCCCTCATTGTAATCCGTGGCTTGATAGTGCAAAAGACGAAGCTTATAAATGACTGTAACAGACTCCTAAAAGATCTTCTTGACGGCCTTCTGCTTGAAAGCAGTGAAAATAAACGACAATTCATCCGTGCTTGTGTTTCTGGACTGCAAACCCATGCTGTGGAGAAAAAAGGACGTACCTGTTTGGTAAGAAAAAATAACATTCTTACCACTGCATCATCTTCAAAATATATTATTCTTTAAGGAAATATTCATCACTTTACAGTCTGGGGATTTTCTATTCTTGTTAGACATCTGGAAGAGAGTATATATATACACTTAGTTTAGGACTATTTTGAACACAGTATATAACTGATATCGTTTCAAACTTTGTATCCTAGAAACCATCTTCACAGACATCACTTGGAATTATTTATTTTATTATAACTAACATATATCTTTGACCAGTGTTTTGACCATTCAATTGTATCTGCAGTTTATTCTTGAGCAGCTTTGTAATTTGATATGCCCATCAAAGCCCGAGGCTGTGTATATGCTGATCTTGAACAAGGCACACACGCAAGAGGAGTTTATTCGTGGATCAATGACGAAAAATCCATATTCAAGTGCTGAGATTGGCCCACTGATGCGGGATGTTAAAAACAAGATTTGTCAGCAGTTGGACCTCTTAGGTCTACTAGAAGATGACTATGGCATGGAGTTACTTGTAGCAGGAAACATTATTTCACTAGACCTGAGCATAGCACAAGTTTATGAACTGGTTTGGAAGAAATCAAATCAGTCTTCTACTTCACTGACCAACTCCGCACTGTTAGCTTCCAATGCAGCTCCCAGCAGGGATTGTCCTCCCATGACGGTGACATACAGACTTCAGGTTCGTGACCCTTTTCTGGTGAAGAAATAGGCCAAAGATGGGTTTTGCTCGCCTTTACTTACTATTTAGGCCTCGGGGAAAGGAAAAAAACTAGTCGCTTCGTATTTCGGTTTTTGATGAAAGCGTTGGGAAATTTATACACTCTAATTGTTTGCTAAAATATTGGCAGGGGCTAGATGGTGAAGCTACTGAGCCTATGATCAAGGAACTGGAAGAAGATAGAGAAGAATCACAAGATCCAGAGATTGAGTTTGCAATAGCAGGTGCAGTTCGGGAATATGGTGGTCTGGAAATTTTACTTGATATGATCAAGGTAAGCTTCTTAAATAAACTATATAAAACGATATTGGGATTTAAACTGGCATACTTCTATTTTCTCTCATCGCTCTGTATTCATATACTGGGTAGACCTTAGTGTCTTAGTCTTGAGTTTTAGATACAGCGTGAAGGAGCTTTAAAGAAGAATACTTATAATACAAAAGTGGCATTCTAAGATTCCTGTAATGCATTCCAAAGAAGCTGGTTAATTTAATAAATTAAATACATTGCTGACTTTGCAGAGTTTACAAGATGACTTCAAATCAAACCAAGAAGAGATGGTTGCAGTTCTTGATCTCCTAAACCATTGCTGCAAGATTAGAGAGAACAGGCGAGCTTTACTCAGGCTAGGAGCTTTAAGCTTACTTCTTGAAACAGCTAGGAGAGCATTTTCTGTGGATGCTATGGAACCAGCTGAAGGCATTCTCTTAATTGTCGAGAGTTTGACGCTTGAAGCAAATGAAAGTGACAGCATCAGCGCCGCACAAAGTGCTTTGACTGTCAGTAACGAGGAAACTGGAACTTGGGAACAGGCCAAGAAAATAGTGCTTATGTTCTTGGAAAGGCTAAGCCATCCTTCGGGGCTTAAGAAGTCAAACAAACAGCAAAGGAACACGGAGATGGTTGCTAGAATCTTGCCATACTTGACATACGGTGAGCCAGCAGCGATGGAAGCACTCATAGAGCATTTTAACCCTTACCTTCAAAACTGGGCTGAATTTGATCAGCTTCAGCAACGTTATGAGGAGAACCCCAAGGACGAGAGCATGAGTCAGCAAGCGGCGAAGCAGAGGTTTACTGTGGAGAATTTTGTTAGAGTGTCAGAATCTCTCAAGACAAGTTCATGTGGAGAGAGGTTAAAAGATATAGTTTTGGAGAATGGCATCATAGCTGTTGCTGTCAAACACATTAAGGATATTTTCGCTGTCACAGGACAGGCTGGGTACAAATCTAGCACAGAATGGCTTGCGGCTCTTAAACTTCCGTCGGTGCCTCTTATTTTATCAATGCTAAGAGGATTGTCGATGGGGCATTTGCCAACCCAAACATGCATAGACGAGGGAGGAATTTTACCCTTGCTTCATGCTTTAGAAGGAGTCTCTGGAGAAAACGAGATTGGTGCAAGGGCTGAGAATTTGTTAGACACACTCGCTGATAAAGAAGGAAAAGGAGATGGATTTCTTGGCGAGAAAGTCCGTGCATTACGAGATGCCACGAAAGATGAAATGAGACGCCGTGCACTAAGAAAGAGACAGGAGCTCCTACAGGTAAATTCTCTAGCAAGGATGGTAAATGTGTAGTTTGGTCTTGTGACAATGTTTACATAGTTTCTCTTTTGTCACAGGGCCTTGGAATGCATCAAGAGGTCTCTTCTGATGGTGGTGAAAGGATTGTGGTTTCTCAGCCAATTCTCGAAGGTTTTGAGGATGTAGAGGAAGAAGAGGATGGATTGGCTTGCATGGTGTGCCGAGAAGGCTACAAACTCAGACCTACTGATTTATTAGGAGTCTACTCTTACAGCAAACGGGTAAATCTCGGTGTTGGCACTTCCGGAAGCGCACGTGGTGAATGTGTTTATACTACCGTGAGCTACTTCAACATCATTCATTTCCAATGCCATCAAGAAGCAAAGAGAGCCGATGCTGCTCTTAAAAATCCGAAGAAAGAATGGGAAGGAGCTATGTTACGTAACAATGAATCTCTTTGCAACTCTCTCTTCCCTGTCAAAGGTCCCTTAGTTCCTTTAGCTCAGTATCTTCGTCACGTTGACCAGTACTGGGATAATCTAAATGCTCTTGGTCGAGCCGATGGAAGCAGACTCCGCCTATTGACATATGACATAGTCCTGGTAAGTTCAAAATCAGTTCTAAAACGTTCTTGATTCCATCCTTTTCGTCACCGTGTGTGTCTTGCTAACAACTTGTTGCCTCAATAGATGCTGGCTCGGTTTGCAACGGGAGCTTCTTTTAGCGTGGATAGCCGAGGTGGAGGAAGAGATAGCAATTCCCGTTTCTTGCCTTTCATGTTCCAAATGGCCCGTCATCTTCTCGACCAAGGAGGCCCCACACAACGCACCAACATGGCTAAATCCGTTTCATCCTACATATCATCATCATCATCGACATCATCACCATCTACAGCAACATCGCTGTCCTCGGACTCGCGACCTTTAACTCCTGGATCTCAGCTATCATCAACTGGAACCGAGGAAACAGTTCAATTCATGATGGTAAACTCCCTTCTATCGGAATCATATGAAGCGTGGCTCCAACACCGTCGTGTCTTTCTCCAGCGTGGGATATACCATACTTTCATGCAACACGCTCACGGTCGGGCAGCTTCTCGTGCTGCGGAATCAACCAGTTCGGGAGGCAAAACCCAAGACGCAGAAACCTTAACGGGCGATGAACTTCTCCCTATCGTCAAGCCAATGCTTGTCTACACCGGTATGATAGAACAGCTTCAACAGTTCTTCAAACCAAAGAAACCAGGCAACATCGAACCCAACAAGAAAGAAGGTACATCAAGTGGAGTAGAGCTTGAACCATGGGAGATTGTAATGAAAGAAAAGTTGTTGAATGTGAAAGATATGGTTGGGTTCTCAAAGGAATTGATCTCGTGGCTCGACGACATCAACTCTGCAACTGACCTACAAGAAGCTTTTGATATTGTCGGCGTTTTGGCTGATGTTTTGTCCGGAGGAGTTACACAATGCGACGAGTTTGTGAGAGCAGCGATCGATGTTGGAAATGGAAAAGGCTGAAAAAGTTTGGTTTGGGGATATTGCGAGTGATTGTACTTTAGAGAATTTTCGTTGTTGTAAACATCGAGACACTCAATTTGTTGTGTTATTAATGCAAAACACACACGTATTGCTCTTTGTTTAACCTCGCAGCCATCTAAAACTGAACTTTACTAGACTACTAGAGGTGGTTGTATTTTGAAAATTTCCAAATTTAAAACCACATTTGGTTTGGTTTGATGTATAAATTTATGTAAATATACTGTTTGTTGTTTCGGTTTCGATCTTTGAACGGGTTCAAATTTTAATCAAAATTATCCTTAATTTTTGAAATTTTGTTAATTTGGTAACAAAATTCAGGTTTTTAATTAGGGATCTAATCTGATCAAATCAAAATTAAGGATCAAATTTGAAGAATCTTACCCTGAAGCCCAATTTGAATAATTGGGTCAAAAATTGGTCGACCTGAAGATTATGGAATTCAGCCCGATTAGGCGGGCAACATATAACCGACGCGCACTTCATGCGCGTGCATCCTAAACGAAATCACTTTGCCCTTCAGTGTTAACCCTCGCGGCTATTTAGCGCGTGAGGTCTTATTTTGGTGGTTTTTTTGGGTTAATAAAAAAAATTAAATACATTAATTTAGGATATATTAATGTATTAAAAATTTAAACGAAATCAATTTTCACACAAATTAAAACAATATATTAAAAACTTGTTTTATTTTAATTATTATAATGTTTTATTTGATATAAATAATTAATATATTTAAAAATAGAAATAAAAAAATTAGTCATAAATATGTATTGAAATTGTAGAATGACAATTAATATAAAGCTAAAAATTAAAATTAGAATAACAAATATTTTAAAACA
The DNA here is from genome assembly GCA_964056655.1 of Arabis hirsuta. Taxonomy (NCBI): domain Eukaryota; kingdom Viridiplantae; phylum Streptophyta; class Magnoliopsida; order Brassicales; family Brassicaceae; genus Arabis; species Arabis hirsuta. Next base: position 43,271,888 of record OZ053301.1, read on the forward strand.
GAATGAGTATTTTGCAATATATATTATAAAAATATATAATATGTGTGTATATATGTAAGAATGGACGGCAATAATTGCGTCATGCTTAAGGCATTGAGGCACCGACACAAATTTCTTTATGCTCGATCGTGGTGATATTAACTACTAATGTCCTTTTTTTTCTCTACCAATATTATCTTTTGCTTTTTTCTTGATTTAATAGTACTACTACCCAAACAATAAAATTTATTGGAGTCTTTTCTTCCCTTTTTTCATTTTTTTATTAAATGGTCGTCAAACTCAAACAAAAAACAAAACGGCTTGCATTTAATTACTTTCTTAATTTCCGGTATGGTGATGGTAATTGTTTGAATCAACACCTTGAATGCATTTAAGTAACCTCTCTAACGAACTTTTAATCAATTTAATTTGTTTGTATCCTATGCTCATGAATTCACTTAAAGACCATAAACGCTAAAACCAACAAGTTTTAAATAGGTAATGGCATGTTTTATCACGTTTTTTTAAATGTTAGAAAAGTGAACTGGATAATTTTTCTGGATCACATATGGAATCAAAATTTATCGATTCAATGACTTCTAAATTTTTGTATCGAGTTAAATGCATGATTAAATGTATTTTTTATAAAATATAAACATCAGTATATAATATGCACAATGCATAAACGTTCCTTTTTTTTTTTCCTATTACAGCATTTATCTAATAACTATCGATTAGATAAATAAGGGTTATGTTTCTTAAATCTCACGGCTATTAAACAAATTACACAATACAAACTACATGCATTCGTATAACAAGAGAGATATTATTGGAATGGTGGACAGATGTCTAATAAAACAAAGTACCATTGAATAAAATCTTGATTTGCAATCCAAGTCGGTGGTACATTTAATTGGATTGCCTCTCGCGTTACGTTCAAAACGCGACCCACCTTTATGCACCCCAACGTATTTACTGAAGAATAAAATGCAGTCGTTTAGTTTAAGTTTGATTAGTTCAAGTTCAATTTGAATAAGTCTTTCTCCTGGTTTGTAGGAGTCAAAGCACGTTAGATTAAGAGTTTATTGGATCCGTTTGAATAGGCCATCTAGTTGTAGTTTGTAAAAGCCTATATAAGGCTCTCTTTGAATATCAATTAAAGTACGTAGAAATATTCAGTTCAAAGGCTCTGTTTTGTTCTGTTCTTTTTTCTTCTTATTCTGAATTGCTCTTGCAAGTTAACAAGTGGTATCAGAGCTATTAACGAGCCTGCTACTTGCGAGTAAGAGATGAGTGAAAAGGACACTTTGATCATTCCAAAGTTTGATGGAGACTATGAGCATTGGGCTATGCTTATGGAGAATTTGCTGAGATCTAAAGAGTGGTGGGATCTCATCGAACCGGGAATTCAACGGCCAGAGAGAAATGTGATCTTGACTGGTCCACAGAGAACGGAGCTAGCGGAGAAGACAATCAAGGATCACAAAGTGAAGAATTACTTGTTTGCTTCCATAGACAAGACGATTCTCAAGACGATTCTGCAAAAGGAGACGTCTAAGGATTTATGGGATTCGATGAAGAGGAAGTATCAAGGAAATGAGAGAGTGCAAAGCGCGCAACTGCAACGATTGCGCAGAGAATTTGAGGTGCTTGAGATGAAGATAGGAGAAACAATCACTGATTATTTCTCTAGAGTAATGGAAGTAGCCAACAACATGCGGAACTTGGGAGAAGAGATGCCAGATTCTAAGGTGGTGGAGAAAATTTTGCGAACCGTCGCTGAGAAGTTCACGTACGTTGTATGTGCTATTGAAGAGTCGAATGATATCAAGGAGCTGACAGTGGATTACTTACAAAGCTCTTTGATGGTGCATGAGTCAAACATGAAGAGACATGTTGGAGAAGAGCATGCTCTAAAGGTGGAAGGACAATGGAAATCAGATGGAGGAAGAGGTCGAGGGAGAGGCTCGCCTCATGGAAGAGGACGTGGTGGGTACCAAGGTCGAGGACGTGGAAACAGTAGCTTCAACAAAGAATGGGTTGAGTGCTACAAATGTCACAAGAAGGGACACTTTAAGTCAGAATGTCCGGACTGGGACAAGGAAGCATACTATGCTGAAATGGAGGAGGATATGCTACTCATGGCGCATGTCAACACAATCAAGAGAGAGGAAGAACACGTCTGGTTTTTAGACTCCGGTTGCAGCAACCATATGTGTGGTGTGAAAGAATGGTTCATCGAACTCGACGAGAGTTTTAAACAGAATGTTAAGCTGGGAGACGATCGACGAATGTTGGTGGAAGGAAGAGGAAATCTACGCTTGGAGATTAATGGAATAATCACAGTGATCACGTCTGTCTATTACGTGCCTGGTTTGAAGAACAATTTGTTCAGTGTGGGACAATTGCAACAAAAGGGGCTGAGAATTGTTATTGAAGATGATGTGTGTGAGGTGTGGAACAAGCAACAAAGAAGAATGGTCATGCATTCTGTTATGTCTAAGAACAGAATGTTCATCATTCTAGCAAGCATAAAGGAGGCGAAAGGAGTAACCGAAGTCAATTGTTTACAAGTTATGGAGAAAACAGAGAATTTGTGGCATAAAAGTTTCGGTCATCTCAATCACAAAGGTCTGAAATTATTGTCAGAGAAGAAAATGGTGAATGGGTTACCAATGATGAATCAAGATGAAGCAGAAGGAATATGTGAGATTTGTATGAAAGGGAAGCAGAACCGTGAGAGTATTCCAAAGAAGAGCTTGTGGAAGACAAATCGGGGACTTCAACTAGTTCATACAAACATATGCGGACCCATCACTCCAGCATCAGAAAGCGGGAAGAGGTATATAATCAATTTTATAGATGATTATAGCCGAAAATGTTGGACGTATTTTCTCTCATACAAATCAGAGGCACTCGACACATTCAAGGTGTTCAAAGCAGCGGCAGAAAGAGAATTGGGCCAAGATTTGGTGTGTTTGAGATCTGATCGAGGCGGAGAGTATAATTCAAAAGCGTTCGAAGAATACTGCAGAGTGAATGGAATAAAAAGGCAACTTACTGCAGCATACACTCCACAACAAAACGGCATAGCGGAGAGAAAGAATAGAAGCGTGATAAACATGACAAGATGTATGTTGATAGAGATGTCTGTGCCTCGAAGATTCTGGCCAGAAGTAGTGCAATATGCAGTGCATATACTCAATAGGAGTCCATCCGTAGCTCTTGGTGATGTAACACCAGAGGAAAAATGGAACAATCACAAACCATCTGTTGAACATCTCAGAGTCTTCGGATGCACTGCGTTCGCATTGGTACCATATGAAAGAAGGTTTAAGCTAGATGAAAAAAGCATCAAATGTGTGATGTTCGGTGTAAGTAAGGAGTCAAAGGCATATCGCCTCTACAACCCGGAGACAAAAAAGATCATAGTGAGTCGAGACGTTCACTTTGACGAAACCAGAAGATGGGAATGGGAAGAAGAAAGAAAGGAGCAAGGTCTTGATGATCTCGTAATAGAATCAGAAGGAGAAGAAGCAGGGCCTCAATTGGAAGAGAACCAAGATGGAGATGAGCCCATTGGGCCTAACCAAGAAGAAGAAAATGTAGCAGAGGAAGAGGAGATACAAAACAGTCCTCAAAGCTCGATAAGATAAAGTTCTGGAAGATCAAGACAAGCCCCTCTTTGGATGAAGGATTATGTATCAGGAAACTCAGGTTTTCTTATCGAAGAAGATGGTGAAGACATATTTGCAATGTTCATTGCGTCAGAAGATCCAAACTGTTTTGAAGAAGCTGAACAAAATCAAATTTGGAGAAAAGCTATGGAGGCTGAAATCTGTTCAATAGAGGAGAACAATACGTGGGAGTTGATGGATTTACCGGAAGGAGCCAAAGTTATTGGAGTCAAGTGGATATTCAAAACCAAATTTAACGAGAAAGGTGAAATTGACAAGTTTAAGGCGAGATTAGTTGCAAAAGGTTATCATCAAACACATGGAGTTGACTTCTACGAGGTGTTTGCGCCGGTTGCAAGGTGGGACACAATCCGGTCTATCCTTGCATCAGCTGTAGAGAAAAATTGGGAAGTGTTTCAATTAGATGTCAAAAGCGCTTTCTTACATGGAGACTTGGAAGAGGATGTGTATATCGAGCAACCAAAGGGATTCGAAATCAGAGACAAACCTAACAAAGTGTACAAGCTGAATAAGGCGTTATACGGGCTTAAACAAGCGCCAAGAGCCTGGTATAGTCGCATTGAAGGATATTTTTTGGGTGAGGGATTCGAAAAGTGTTACTGCGAGCACACGTTGTTTGTGAAGAGGAAAGGTACGAACTTATTACTAGTGAGCCTTTACGTTGATGACTTGATATACACAGGAAATTCACTCTCTATGCTTGAAGAGTTTAAGAATTCAATGATGAAAGAGTTCTCAATGACTGATTTGGGAAAGATGAAGTTCTTTTTGGGCGTTAAGGTGGTTCAAGATGAGCATGGAATTTTTATAAATCAGCGGAAGTATGCAGAAGAGACAGTGGGAAAATATGGAATGGAAGGATGTAATTCAGTGAAGAATCCTATTGTTCCAGGGCACAAGCTGACAAAGGCGGGAGCCAGAGAAGTAGTCGATTCAACCATGTTCAAACAACTAGTCGGAAGCTTGAGGTACCTAACTACTACTCGACCAGATTTAATTTACTCTGTGAATCTGGTTAGTAGATATATGGAGAATCCAACAGAGCAACACTTACTCGCTGCGAAAAGAATTTTAAGGTATGTTCAAGGAACAATTGGGCATGGTATTCGGTATAAAAGGAGAGGAGAGAACAAACTTGTTGGGTATGTGGATAGTGATTATGCAGGAGACATAGATGATAGAAGAAGTACATCAGGGTATGTCTTTATGTTAGGAGGAGGAGCTGTCTCATGGTCATCAAAGAAGCAACCAATAGTAACTTTGTCCACAACTGAAGCGGATTTTGTGTCAGCAGTGTTTGGTGCGTGTCAAGCGGTGTGGTTAAGAAATATTTTGGAGGAGATTGGGTCTGGTCAAGATGAAGGTACAATCATGTTTTGTGACAACAGCTCTACCATTAAGTTATCCAAGAATCTGGTGTTTCATGGAAGAAGTAAACACATACATGTGAGATATCACTTCCTGCGAGAACTAGTGAATGAGGGAGTAATTCAACTTGATTATTGTGCAACGGAAAATCAGTTGGCTGACATCATGACCAAAGCAGTCAAGTTGGAAGTGTTTAAGAAGCAGAGGAGAAGAATGGGCGTATGTCTTAAGGAGGAGTAAACAAAAATAGATGTTTCAGTTTAAGGGAGGGATTGAAGAATAAAATGCAGTCGTTTAGTTTAAGTTTGATTAGTTCAAGTTCAATTTGAATAAGTCTTTCTCCTGGTTTGTAGGAGTCAAAGCACGTTAGATTAAGAGTTTATTGGATCCGTTTGAATAGGTCATCTAGTTGTAGTTTGTAAAAGCCTATATAAGGCTCTCTTTGAATATCAATTAAAGTACGTAGAAATATTTAGTTCAAAGGCTCTGTTTTATTCTGTTCTTGTTCTTCTTATTCTGAATTGCTCTTGCAAGTTAACATTTACCTACACATAAACCCCACTATTTTTAGTATTCACTAATTACTTAACATGCATGTACTTTTTATTTTGGTTTACTATGTACCTTTTACAATTGATGTGAATGTTATATTACGTTTTGTTTTGTCAACATGTTATATTACGTTTTGAAACGTGATTTGCCATGTTTAGGTGTACATAATTTCAATATTCAAATTTTATTTACACCTTAAAAAAATAATGTAGTTCTTAAATAAATAAAAAACAATCCTACATAAGTATATATATGATGAGACGTAAAACATTAATTTCGTTGGTGAGAGTGCCTTTCATATTAAAAGCCCTTTTTTCTAGACGTCTCTCTAACCACAAACTAATCCATCACAAATTTGTTATCACTCGCTCACGATACAAAATAAGATCGTTGTCAGTCGACAACATAAATTTTAAATTTAATTTGTACTTTACGCATTTTAGAATATTATTTTCTAAAACTAATATATTCGCATTTTGGTTTATTTTCTTTTGATCGTATCTTGCTGAAGTAATTTAGTAAGTTTAATTGAGATACTTATGGTTATACGTTAGCAATATGAAATATATATATGTCGTGTGTGTATGTATATGTATGTCTGCACACATGTGACGTTTATATAATTGTAACTTGAGAAAATAGTAAAATACAAACAAAGCAAGCAACTCCTGGTCACGGGCCTTTGTCCCTTTATACCTCTTTTGGTGAATTACTCAATTCTCACATTAACTATGTTTTTGAATTAATTTCTGCTTCTATTTCTTTTAGTCCAAAATAGAAAATCTGAAAAAAATCATCTATTGTAAAGTACATAGCTGACGCGAAGTTAAATTATTTGGGGTTTGATGTATTCTTGTCCATATATATCATCATATCAATGCATGATTGATAGGATTCAGGTAAGATCTATCTATTCTCGTCATGATGATAATTAAATATTTGTTTCTTACTTAAAATGAAAAATGATTTGATATAAAATATTTTCTTTGAATTGAATTATATAGGAAATAAGTTATAATGTGGAAAATACATATTACAGAGTAACATTACCAAATTCGAACTATAAATCAACCACAAAAGTGAGAGAGGGAAACGTTGAAAAAGTAGCCCATAACCGAAAGGATCGAAACAATATATTCCCAAAACAATATCGGTCCAAAGAAAAGTTTAGTATTTTGTAAATTTAGTTTAATAATTTGTGGAATAGCCATATCGAAAATCAACGTGAATTAAAAAGGCAAAATAACTTAACTTAGAGCAAAGATACAAAGCAAAAAATATCATATATGGATAATTTTATCGAAAATCAGTACGAATCAAAAAGAATGTTTGTTTGTAAATATTTTGATGAAATTTATACGATGCTTCAAATGAAACTAAGGTACCAAATTCTAGTCATGTTTGGTTCTCTTACTCACAGAAAACATATCTATTGTTACTTTCAAATTTCAATTATTTTATTTTAGAGTATAGTAAGAAAATTATATATAACATGGACCTACTTCTTTTATAATTTATTGAAAATATATTTTTGTCCATGGCTATCAACTAGAGAGTTCCACAAAACTAGAATATGCTTCTTTGTGTCAATGTATATTTTATGTACGTTTGCTAAATTAATGATTTCAATATATTAGTATCTTATGTATAGCCAAAAAGAATGACTTCTAGCATCTTATTTTCAACAATGAACAAGAAATGACAAAACATTGCAGTTGTTACATTATTCGACAGTAGCGAAGATATTTATAGGCCAATTAACGTAGATGATAGTTTGGAGTACACAATGCTACAGAAGAAAAATATATCTTACTCTTATAAACAGTCATTAGTAATCACTAATCAATATAAAAATGATAGATTCTCAAGTTTGGCAGTGAACAACTTTATTTAAAGAAGGATTCGTTTGAGACAAAGACTTGGTGATGTGGTTTAACTATAACTGAAAAAAAAAAATGTTACTTAAGATCCTAATAAATACTTCAAATACAAATATGGATTTGGTAATTATAATTAATTAATGATTTGGTCAAACAAACTTCAAAGGTTGACTCTTTTGAAAAAGAAACATATCAAGCTAATGTAGGTATTATCAAATGCGATTAATCGAATACGTGTAATTTGAAGAATTATTTTCCTTTTATCAATTATTTTTGTTTTTCTTTTCTTCTTTTTCAGTATATTTATCATAGGAGCTGCTGTATAACAATGGCTCCAACTGTCTAACACAGAAAAGGTTAACAAAACGGTCATAAAAAAAGGAAAAAAAAAATACTACCGACAAAAATTTCATTTGTTTTTTTGATCTTGTTATTGTGAAAGGTTTCCTTATCTTTTGCAAAATCTTGTCCTGATCTTCTTCTTCTTCTTCCCAACCTCTGTGAATACCTTCGATCCAGTTTCTGGTGATCACTGACCGGATCTGGACGAAGATTCTCTCCATCATCAAAATTCAACAAGCATTGTCTTCAAAGCTTCCTCCTTTTTCGCCATTGCAGACTTTCCTTGTAATTTGGTTTCTGGGTTTTGTGTTGGTAGTTCATGGTGAGATTTTAATGGGTCTCAGTGAGAGTTGTCGGTTGATAAACTCAGATTAATCTTGGGTTTTTTACATTGACTTGGGTCGTGTTAAGGCGAGATTTGTGGTTGACTTGAGCGAGATTCTGGATTTTTTCGAGGAGTAATTAATGTTCTGATGATTCCCTGGTTTTGCGTGGAGATTACATTTTTCTGAGTGTTAAATTTAGAATAATCATTGCAGCAGAGAGAGAGAGAGAGAGAGAGAGAGAGAGAGAGAGATTCTTCTCTGTAGAGTTATTCTATTGTATTTTCCTGTGTAAATCTGAGCAAGACTGGAGATTTGATTAGTCTTGAATCTGTTTGATGAAATTCCCCTGTGAGAGTTGTAGTAAGAGTTAGAAAAATGTGTAAAGTGGAGAAGTTTCTATACCACAGGAAACTATTGGAGATGAAGGTTAAGTTTTTAGGAGATAGTAAGATAGAGAAGTTGAAGAACTCGTTGGTTTCGAGGTCTCGTATGAGTTTATGGATGATTCGGGCTATGACGATATTGTTGCTATGGAGTTGTTTTGTTCATTTGGTTGCTATGGGAGAGATGTGGGGACCAAGACTGTTGAAAGGCTGGCCTTCTTGTTTCAATCACCATGATTTCCCTATGGCTGCAGAGATGACTTCTCTTCCCATGAAAATCGCCCTTCCCCCTAAAAGTAAGTTTCACTAGGAGTATTGTTGGTTCTTTTAATCATACTGCTTGTTTTCGGTTAAAAGGAACGGAATTTTTATACATATTTGTGTTCTTTGTTCGTCTTAGGGATATATCGGAACAATGGCTATCTTATGGTTTCTTGCAACGGAGGACTCAACCAAATGCGAGCAGCGGTAAAAGATCAGAACTTAACTTTTTGCTTTGTTGAAGGATCCTTATCGAAATCTCTTTGCTTTTGGCAAAGATGTATATCTTTCATGTTGATGTGACTTTTCAACTCTGTTTTTTATCACCTCAGATATGTGATATGGTCACTATTGCTAGATATCTGAATGTCACACTTATTGTGCCTGAGCTTGATAAGACCTCTTTTTGGAATGATCCAAGGTATTATTGCCATCCATCTCACTTGAAGCTTCTTTCTAATTTTTTCGTTTACTTGATTGATAACCTCTGTTTCTCATGTGGGCAGTGAATTCAAAGACATATTCGATGTGGATTACTTCATAACTTCTTTAAGAGATGAGGTTCGTATACTCAAAGAGCTTCCTCCCAGGCTTAAGAGAAGGGTCGAGCTCGGGGTGTACCACACCATGCCACCTATCAGCTGGTCCAACATGTCCTACTACCAAGACCAGGTTATTTTCTCGGTCACATCAAGTATTCAAGATTCTTTAATTTACTTGATTTGGTTTCTTATAGCTTCTTTGTACCTAATCCTTGGAAACAGATTCTTCCCCTGGTGAGGAAGCATAAGGTCTTACATCTAAACAAGACCGATACTCGACTTGCTAATAACGAACTGCCTGTTGAGATTCAGAAGCTGCGATGCCGAGCAAATTTCAATGGGCTTAGGTTTACTCCAAAGATTGAGGAATTGGGTAGAAGAGTAGTCAAGATTCTGAGGGAGAAAGGTCCCTTTCTGGTTCTGCATCTCAGATACGAAATGGATATGTTGGCATTTTCTGGTTGCTCACATGGTTGCAACCGCTATGAAGAGGAAGAACTTACCAGAATGAGGTTCAGAAAATATTTCTTCTTATATTATAAGTTCTGACTTTTGTTTGTCTTCGTGATATTGATGGTATCATTCTTTTCGTTGCTTAGATATGCTTATCCATGGTGGAAAGAGAAAGTAATAAACTCCGAGCTGAAGAGAAAAGAAGGTCTTTGCCCATTGACTCCAGAAGAAACAGCTCTTACGCTATCTGCATTGGGTATTGATCGTAATGTTCAGATTTACATTGCTGCTGGAGAAATATACGGTGGTAAAAGGCGGTTAAAGGCTTTAACAGACGTTTTTCCTAATGTGGTTAGTAGCAAAATGCAAGAGCTTATTGTCTATAGTTCCCAGTTTCTTAATCTTTAACTCATAGTCAGTAACCCGTAATCTTTGAACAAACCAGGTCAGGAAAGAAACGCTACTCGATTCCTCTGATTTGAGTTTTTGTCAGAATCATTCTTCTCAAATGGCTGCTCTTGATTACCTTATCTCTCTAGAAAGTGATATATTCGTTCCTACATATTATGGGAACATGGCCAAAGTCGTGGAAGGTCATCGCAGGTGAAATAACAGTGAATCATTCATTGTTCTTTTCCTAATGTACAGAATTCGTAATGTTTTATTCATCAATGGCTAATGCAACTTTGCATACAGGTTCTTGGGGTTCAAGAAGACGATTGAGCTAAATCGGAAGTTCTTGGTTAAGCTAATAGATGAATATTATGAAGGATTGTTAAGCTGGGAAGTGTTTTCAACCACGGTGAAGGCCTTTCACGCTACAAGAATGGGAGGTCCGAAGAAGCGGCTTGTGATTCCAAATAGACCGAAAGAAGAAGACTACTTCTATGCTAATCCATATGAATGTCTTCAGCTATTACATGAGAATAATGGCAATTCACTAGAACAAACCATATGATCAGAGATCCACGTACCATTGTTATCGATGAAGATCTTCTGGTAAATTATGCAAAGACATGGATGGATGAAAAATGGAGAACTATCTCTGGGGATTATATATTAATCTTGAAGATGGAGTTTATAAACAGATTGTGAGAAGTTATTTACGGTTCTTTGGTGTACAGAGATTTCTGAAGAGCTTCCATGGATGCAGAAGAAAGGTTGAATTTTTCACTGTAAGTTTACAAATTTGTCCTTTGTCACCATTTCATCATGCATCATCCATGAGTTTGCAGTTTTGGTAGCTACAAAAAATAAAATTATTAAGTGCAGTGTAAAATTATGTTACACATTATAATAACATACTTCATTTTCCTTGCAATCATTGAATCTTTGAATTAATTTAATTCGTTTGTATAAGAAAATAAAAACTAGACTCCTACCATAAATATGAAGACAATTATATGTTGTTACTACATAAAGGTCCTTGATGTATATATCTTTTGGTCCCGAGAGGCTTCTTGTCTCATCAAGACATCAATCGCTTTCTTCTCAGAAATTAATATAGCCGTTGTATTTAGAGCAACGAATCCGAACAAGATATACACACAAATTATCTAAAATTATTGTTTCTCGATCGGTTCAAGATTCATATCGATTCAAAGTGTTGTTTTGTGGGAATCGAGAGGACTTTAAGGTACAAAAGATTCTCCAATATTCCGTTTATTTTCGTTATATTAAGAAAACAAAAACTTGAGTTGATAGAAAATACTCATTATGCAATATATAAGCAAATGTTACAATCTATAATATATATATAAGCCTAAAGTAAGAATAATACATTGTTTGAAGCAAAAACAAAAAACGTAACAAAACATTATTTTTGTAAACATATATATTTATATGTAGGCCTGATTAACATTTCATCTCACATAATGAAACTTCTAAATTTCTTAAACTACATAATGATCATTTGCCATCAATTATGGATTGGAGTCCTTTTCCTCCCTTTCATACGTGAAGCATAGTCGCTTCTCATTAGATTTTCCATTTCTTTCGTTGAATCATTCGAGACTAAATCATTTGTTGCTCTTTTCTTTGTTTCATAGTCGATTGGTTTTAAACTTCTTAACTGCGATTGAACATACAAACAAAATAGGATTATAATATGTTAGTGATATGAATCTTCTTCACTACGAGTATATATTGTATCTTTGATGTCATAATAAACATCTAGATTATATCAATTATAGTATTAGGTATTTAATCTCTAGAGAAATTAAGGATAAACCAAAGTTTGATAAAAAGATAGTTTGCGTACCTTTCGTCCCATCAAGAGATGCTCACTTCCGCTCACCACAAGAACATGATCTTCATATCTGGATCCACCTACATCTATATTTCCACTTGTAAGTTCGCAAATACTTACAACATCAGCTTCAAAATGTTTACACCCTACGTTATTATGCATTTAGGTATATTGACATCGAAAACATAGACACATAAATATGACTTTTATATCATCGACATGATCATAAGGAAGAGACAACGCACATATATATACCCATGTGTGCATATTACAAACATAACACAATCTTCATCATTAGAAAGAGACGTCACAAACACGCATATATCAATATGTACACCATCATCTAACTCGAAAGATCAAACAAGTAAAGGAAGAAGAACAAGAACAAGAATAACTACGAGTTTTGTTAATGTAAGAACCTTGAAGCGCATGAGGAAGATTCGTTATCTTCATCATCACGAGGAAGAGAAACCCTAAAACGAATGTGATTAACTTCGTATTTGTGTTCTTCATCTCTTTGTTTTTTTTGCCAATATTAAGAAGTGATAAGATTTTAATTAATGTGAGTGAAGCTCATATATAAGAGTATTCTGAAATCGAAAAAAGTGAAAGCTAGGGTTTTCCGACAATTCCATAGGCAAGACAAAAAGGCACTTCGCATCGGTAATTGCTAATGCTAGCGAGAAATTAAATAAAATATCTCCAGCAACGACATTTGGAAAGATTAATCGGTCAAGCAAAACTAGAAAAATCGATGAAACTTAAAAATAATATTCCAAATTTTCGGCATCTTTTACAATATTACTGAATTAATTTTCTTTAGTTATTGAAAATTTTGTATAGTCTTACGATCAATCATAATCTAGATGATGCTATGTCATTGCAGCAGATAGAACATATGTAAATTATTTATATTTTTATATAAGAGTTTTGAAAACAAAGAACTTAAAATAGTGAACCAAGAAATTCGGTACCGAACCGACATGGAGTATATATATCAATAGACAAAGATTAATCTTGAAGAAATCAAGGAGGCATGGGGAAGTTTTTATGAGTTTAAGTGCCCAAAAGTGACATTGGAGTTTAAGTTAATAATAAGTCTTTGGTTACTACTTAGGGTTTCTAAATAAAGTATTTCCATTTATAGTTTCAAAAATCTTTTTGAACCATTGATTTGCTAAATGCTTTGTTTATACAATATTTTAACTAAAACTGTACCAACAAAGAATAGTATCTGTTATTCTTACGTCGAGTTTGATATATTCTTTTTGAGACACGAGGGCGGGTCCTCCGATTCAATCCTTGTGGCCTTGTGGGTGTGGACGCCACTTAAAAGTAAGAAAATATGTTGTTAAATTAGAATCACATCTTTATTTAAATATTTAATGGTTACATCAAACTATTATTTTGACTTCGTTGGGTTATTTCATACTATGTAGTTCGAGAAAGAAAAAAAATATTTTCCGGTGTGAGTAGTTGTGTTGTGTTGTGTATATATAAACAATATATCACTTGTGCAGAACAAATAACTAATGGATCACAAAGAAAATTGATGAATATGTATACATTAGTCAGCCAAACTCACATGGAAGTTAATATTATGCCAAGTAGCTTGATCTTCAAGGGCTTTGGCCACTATTGAAGGCGGATTGTATCTGGTATTTTCAAAAATTATGGCATTGCGAGCCTTCCAGAGATGCCAAATGATCCATGGGAAAACCAACCAGAGATACGGCGATAAGATCTGATTTTGAGTACATGACAGCAAATGATGTATATTCAAGAAGACCGAGTTGGAAGAGAATCCCGCAGGGGACATTGGGATGTTGGATAGATCCCAACTCTCTTTAAAACTTCAACGCTCTTAAGTTCTCTAACACTTTTAACCTAATAGAAAAGTCAAAGTCGTTACCTTTAAGCCATAAAGTCTTTCATATTCTCGAGGAACCGAGGAGTAGAACAGACTAATCGTAGATTTGGCCCGAATACTCTTAAATTTTTTATTGGCCCGTTTATTAAACTTCAAACCCTAAATTAACAGACTAAGCGATAACAATAGTTAAAAACCAATCAGTCACGTCTTGTAGATACTAAGTAGCCGCAATTAACAAACAGAACAAACAAATAAGATCTCTCTACAGGTAGATACTAGCAGAACATAAGCCAGAAAATCAGATCAAGAAGAATGAAAACTAAGTGCGTTTTTTGTTCACTTCTTTTTGATTCTCTTCTCTTCTCTTTCTTTCAAACCCAACCATTTCCTAGAAAAGCTCCAACATGTAGTCTCCTGATGAGATCTTGAGGGGTCTACCCTCCACCAAAACCAGCAAAAAATTCTCGAAAGTTAGCTCTAACCTCTCATGTCATCACCTGTCATCACCAAGTACATCCACCCTAGTTCCAAGACATTCAACCTCTTTAGAAAGCTTGAGGTTGGGGTCTCGCACCGCTTCAAACTTGCTCGCGTTCGGATCAGATAGAAGTTTTCGGAATACCTCCTTGAAGAGTGGGTAAAAGATAGTGTCTTTCAACTTGGCATCAGCAAACGTCACATATGATCCAATAAGAGCAAATGACCCAAAGACGGCTTGAAATACGGGTAGCAATTGCCTCCGTCGCTTCTGCATCTGTAAATTCTTTTGGAGGTGACCTTCTAAACTTTTTCAATGTGCAGACGTACATAATAACAAAATCCTAATACTACTCCCTATGCGTCCACAAAATCCTAGTTAAATCTTAATTTTAAGATGATTGCTTCATTGGGATGCGCAAGTTATAAAACATAAATTTTGCATTTCATTCTACATTTTTGCCAACTCAATTCTCACAGGAGATAATCTGTTTCGTGCTTTAGCACTAGTTGCTTCATCATATTATGTATCAACTTGTGCATCTGCTTCTGCTGTGCATGCTTGATTAGAATAATGTTGACTTGGTTGATTGTGACAAACTTAGAAAAACTCTATCTGTAGTTTATTATAGCAATCTACTTTGTTGTTATCTGGAGAGAACATCTCCTAACTGCTATTTTCTTAATATACTAGATGACTCTCTCGCGTACACGCAGATAATTTATTTATAAAGTTTTTTTTAAATTATACTTTAAAACATGTGAAAATATGCATTTTTTTATTTTTACTATAGATATTATTACTGATATTTTGTCGTAAAATTTTTATGTTAATAATATGAATTTTTAGAAGTTTAGTTTTACCATTTTATTATTCTAATTTTTTTATTTTATATACGTAAATATGTCAAATAAAATATATAATAATATATATATATATGAGAGTGTGTAAGTTATTATAAAAAGTTGAGATTCCTCTCATAAAAGACTAAATCCTTTGACCATCTTTTTAAAAAATATATAATTTTCTTTACAAAGAATTTTATGGGATAAAAGACTAAATCCTTTGACCATCTTTTTAAAAAATATATAATTTTCTTTACAAAGAATTTTATGGGATAATTAGAAAAATATTAGATTTAGAGATCAATTTCATTCACTTAACGAATTTTTATATTTCATATTGAAATTTTCATAGTGTTTTTATTAACATTAAACATAATGTCATTGTTAAATTGATTTTTGAAGAATTTAATTTTTTAGAAATGACATTTTTGAAATGTCACTTTTCATTATCTATAACTCATATTTTTCATTTTCAAATATTTTTATGTTTAAAAACGTTTCTTTAGGAAAAATATATACATACATGGGTTTTATAAATTTTGGAATATTTTGTCACAAAACATAATAGAATATCTTTAAAAATTTTGGTAAATCTTTATTATAAAAATATTTATGTCCTCAAATTTTATTTGTGACGAAAATAATTATAACAAACTTTAATCTGAAAAAACGAAAATTAGAATAAAGTGTTGTAACAAAACCATTAAGAAATAAAGGTAAATTTATTTATGGAAAGATTTTCTAAATGGTTTTGTTATGATTAATTAATTTAAATTTAACATAGAAAATTCCTATTCAAATTTGCCATGTCACATTTTTTGTTTAACCATGTCATAATTTTTTTTAGAAAAGTAATTGTGGAAATAATACATAATCAATCTCTCACAAATTACTTCTCAATTAATATTCTCAGTTTCTCAATTAATATTCTCAGTTAATATAAGAGAGGCATACATATTTCTTTATAAGATTTTTGTTGCTCTCATGGGATTCGGATTTTTGTTTTGGGGATCAAATAAGCCTTCCCTCAAATGGGTCCATGATCCTGTTGGGCTAGTTCTTTGATAATTATTATCAACTAAATAAAAAAGTTTAGATTTGGTTTCGAATATTGTTTACTAAACTTTCAATTTAGAACTTTCTAATGATTAATCTAGTAAGCAAATACTAATAACAAAGACTGTAACACAAAAGCTAAAAGATGTGATCTTATTATTGAAACAAAAACAAAAAGCTCAAATGAATTGTCTCGATCTGAGATAGAACTAACACCATCACTATTTAAATAAACTCTGGCAACTTCAAAAGCGAACTGAAGAGAATCGCCGGAAAATGAGAAAAGAGAAGAAACAAAACGGCAAAAGAAAGAAGATAGATGATAGGTTGAGCTAATAACCAAAACTGCGGTGGTGGTTGTTTTTTAAGCTGCTCAAGCTTTAGTGGCCGGGTTAAGCTCATCCCAAGCTTCAATCCAAGTGACCATAGCATCTGCAAGCTTGTCAAAGTAAGGATCAAGGGAGCTTAGCTTCTCCTTCACCATCTTCGACAGCTCAATGTAGCATTGTTGAACCGTCACAGCTTCTTTCGAGAGCTTCACGTTCTGGAAGAACGGAATGATGTCCTCCTGCCAGAAAATTCCGTTGTATTCCTTCCTCAGGTTCACAAATGGGTTGCTAGCTTTGCTGTGGTAAATGTAGGGAAGACCCGTCTTCACTCCCAATCCCAAATGATCACAGATCACCTAAACAACGGTTCCATACGAATACAGGTGAGTATATGAACATAGTCCAAATCAGTTAAAACTAAAGGAGGGGAATGTGAAAGTAAGTACCTTGATACACCATCCAGCCCACATATCGTCGTAACGACCAATAGGCTGACCATCACCCATGAGACCAAAGTACATAGCCGGGCCAATGAGCTCACGGTCGAAAGCCAAGTTCATGCCACACATTGGGAAAAGTGTTCCCTTTGGGATGGTCATGACAGCATCCACATACCTAACAGTGACGCCATTTAAGCAATGTTAGCTAACGAAAAACAATGTAGGAAGATAAAATGTTAAAACTACTACCTTGTGTTCCTTTCCTTAGGCTTCACGAGTTGGGTCGGGGCATCGTAATCAGGGATGTTGAGCCAGAGACCGTGAGAAACAGCGGTGGAAACACCGTCACGGAAACTGAAAGGATATCCACGGACGAAATCAGCACCTTCACGGTATGGATCGTACAAGGTGTTGAAGAACAACGGTGTCGATGGGCATAGAAGGTTCTTGATGTGTTGCTCAAGAGCGTTCACAGCTTTCCCAGATGGATCCTTGGCAACCTATAACACATGACAACAACAAAGTAATATATATAAATTATTATTCAAATGCAGCTAAAGCCAGAGAAAGAAAAAACATGAGAAACAACACGTTACACGTGATTAAACCAACACAATATGAAAGCAACATCAATGCTACAATCATGGCCTAACTGGACAAGCCCCACAAATCCCTAAAGAGGGAAACTAAAAAGCTTGGACTATTCTTTGCCTTTGTGGTTGTGATAACAAAATAAATGTGTGCAGGACAACGACATACAAAAATCTGTGAAGTTAACTTGTAATGACATTGACAGATTGGTCCAACAACATAAGAGATCATGATCAGTTACACAATTGCAATTCGGAAGAAAAAGGACAGATCGAGAACCATCAAGCACATGAATGTATAGATCTAGGTCAAACCAACAGTGTCTTTATCCCTAGTTGACCTAAACAATCAGAATTAGATTCCAATTTCAAAACATCGAGATCTATCAAATCTACCGACACTACCACCAGATCTCATAAAGCCACAAAACAGATCTATAAATCACAAGTGACACAGATTTCAATCGATTAGAGAATTGTGAAACTTACAAAGCAATCGTCGTCAATTGTGAAGATGTACTTCTTCTTAGACACCATGTAACCGAAGCAGCGACAAGCCGAATCCTTGAAGGAAATGCAAGAAGCTTTCGGACCCAGAATCCGATTGATGTCGTTCCTGTTGTAGAGCTCGTAATCGTACCCTTCAGGTACAGCAATCGTCTTCGATGGATCTCCGTCTTGGACGATAATCAGATGGTAAGGCTGAAGAAAAGGCCTCCACATCTCGAGGAAATCGAGGTTACGGATCGTTGGGATCACGATATCGAGCACATCCGTCAACAATGGAGTTGGATTCACCGGAATTCCAACGGTATTCGCCGGATCGACCATGATTGGATTTTGAACACAGACTGGAGAAGAAGAAGAAGAAGAGAGATTTGAGATCCGGCGTTTGAAACTGAGAAAGGCTTAAGACCCGTAGGTTTATTTTTATAATGGATTTGGCACGTGTGGGGTAATTGTGTAAAAGTGTGTGAGGATAGACACGTGGACGTTTTAGACTCGTTCAACAGGTCAAAATAAATTGTAACCCTTGTTATGGTGAGAAAGTGAAGACTTTTCTATTTTGTCTCTTTGATGTCCGTATATTATGGAAGTTGTAATTTAAATTGTCTTATTGATTTTTGGAAATAATTTTATTTAATAATTGAATTGCAGAAAATTACAAAGTTTTTAAGCTTATCATCTCGTCTATATGATATATTTAGATATTTATCTCCAAATATTTAAATGTGAATCTTTTTTTGGTTGGTACTTCTAAAGAATATCCATACTTTTTGGAAAAAGATTTTTCTATATCAATTAAAATTGTCTTATTGATTTTGGAAATAATTTTATTTAATAATTGAATTGCAGAAAATTTCAAAGTTTTTAAGCTCATCATCTCGTCTATAGGATATATTTAGATATTTATCTCCAAATATTTAAATGTGAATCTTTTTTTTGGTAGGTACTTCTAAAGAATATCCATACTTTTTGGAAATGATTATAGCCCTTGTTATGGTGATAAATTTGAGCTTTTGTGTCAAGATATCTACTGTTCACCAATACAAAAAAATTAGAAACTATAGTATTATTTTGACTAAAAATCACAAATATTGAAAATAATATCATTTCTAAAATTGAATTTTGATATACATTAAGTCTCTTGATAAAAACAATTTCAAAAGATTCGTTATATATAAAATTATTCATTGTTATTTGGGTAATTGCGATGCTAAAATATTTTGTTTTTGGTTTAAGTTAATCTTTACATACTAATGTTTTTGTAACCGATTCAAACTCGAGAGTGATTGAAAAGGTTGACAATGTTAGGTCCGCTAACGTTACGAAGGAGATAGTGTGTAGCTAACAATTTAATCAATTTCGGTTTCTTACTTGATTTAGTTACATTAACATAAATGTAACAAGTGTCGTGTGTGCGTTTTTAACAAATCAAAAACAAAAGTCGTCTGTCCGAATTAAAAGATGATAGATATTAAACCGAACAATAATTAATACTTTTTGACCGGAGTGTAACATCAGTAAAGGTGGTAATTGGGATGTAAATAGGCTTCTTTATATTAAAAATTTAATTAATTTTAAACTATAGTCTACTTTACTATGGAACGAAGGAACATTCGCATGTGGGAAACTATCTTTAATTATTTTAATTTTGACATTCCTTTTACAGTTTTAGCCAAAGTTGGTAAAATATATACCAAAAATTATCGAATAACTCTGAAAATATGTTAACAACGATTCTAATTGATTTTTTTTTTTAAATCTAATTAAACATTAAAATCATTGGAAATCTGATATATATACGACGTGGGTCGCTCGTCGAGGCACGTTGCGTATGATCATTGCATGCATCGTGAAATTTTCCATAAGACTTTCTTGTTTGTTTAATCAAGTAAAACATTACATGAACATGAACGTATAATCATTACACTATACAGTAGATCCCAGATCACACTTTATTATAAAAAAAAATCCAACTTGAAAGAAGAAAAACCTCAATTTTCGATCTCATCTAACCAAGCATAATAGTTTGGTATATTCCAATAAGATAAATAAATAAATAAACTGAAGTTTTCTATATGATATAACTATTTATATAAAACTGATTTATATTTTAGAGTAACTTTTATTAGATTAAGCCGAAATAATTCATATAGATACACATGTATACGGATTAGAGAAAACACAGCAAAATATCATAAATGTTGCTAAGATATATGGGCTTTATTTTTTTGGTTTGGGCCATTGTAAACACATAGTCCATTAACGAGTTTTACAAAAAAAAAAATCCGTGAATTAAAATAAAAATTCCAAATATTAAAAAAGGGAAAACAAACCCTAATGGCTTTCTCTTTCGTTTCTTCACTCGCCGTCTTCTTCTTCTTCTTCTTCTTCCTGATAGAATCATTTACTCTGTTTTTTCTCCGATCTAAAAACTCATACTTTTACACAATTTCGATTCATTAGACGGCGAATTCGAAAACCTGAAAGCTCTCGTATTGTAAAAGAAGAAGATGGGCTCACGACAGGGACCACCGAAGCATCAGAACAAATTCGCTTGGGTACCTAAAGCTGGAGTGAAGGTCAACGAAACGGTAATTGATTTTTCTCTGCCATTTTAACGAAATTCGATGGATAGTGTAGCTAGACTATTGATTTTGTCGCGAAATTGATGGTTTTTAGGAAGTTGGAGGAAGATTCAGACCATTATCGGAGATTACCGGAGTTTGCTTTCGTTGTCGAGAACAGATTGCTTGGAAACGAAAATACGGCAAATACAAAACCTTAACCGAACCCACCAAATGGAATGATTCTGTTCTCTGTTGGAATTTGAATCGAATTGATTGTTTTTATGTTGATCAAATTTGAAATTTTTTTGACTTTTTTTGGGTGCAGTCAGAAGTGTACGAAGCGTAATGTTCGTCAAGCATATCATAAGTTATGCTCTGGTTAGTGTTTTGCTTTTGTTATCTTAAGGGCTTTTTTGTTAATGAAGAAGAATGATACCAGTGTCTTGTTCTTGAGTTAACTGATGTGTTATAGTATGAAACTGATACAGGTTGTGCCAAGGAGCAAAAAGTGTGTGCAAAGTGTTGTTCTGGTGCTGATCAAATCATGGGAAGGTAATTTAATCTGGAAGAAAGTCTTTCTTTTGCTTGCTTCTGCTAGATGCTTGTTTCCTTATAGACTGAGTTTGGTAGATAAAGATTTGAAGCTAATGTAGAGTGTAATTGTTTGTTTCTCACAGAGATATTTACGAGGTAGAGGCTGAACAGAAGATGCTTGATGAGGTTAGTCTATTAGTTATTATGCTTCTGCCTTGTAAAAGTCCCATTTCCTGCTTATGGAATCTGAATAAAAAGCTTTGAGAGCTTTGACTGCAACTTTGTTAATCTGGTGCAGACTATCAAGAATGCTAGGGAAAGGGATCGAAGGACACTTTTACGTGCTGTAAGTTCCTCTACTTATACACCTTTTTAAACTACTATGTATACTCTTGAAGAGAGTGTGTGATATGGAAATGTGTAGGTTTGTGTTTTTTGTCCTGAAGTTGTGTATTTGCTTGACACAGATGAACAAAGATAGCCAACCAAAAAAAACAGACGAAGCTGCGACAAGGAGCGATAGCAGCAAGGTTGGTGATGTGTTTCCCTCAACATCCCTCGAAGAATATGCAAACAAGTCAGGAAGAGTTAGCGGGATTATTGGTCATGGAAGTGTCCCTGATCATGCCCGTGAAGAAGATGGTAGTGAACCTGAATCAGATGAGGATCACAATGGTGATGATGGGCATGATTTGCGAGAAGACAGTGATACACATGAATCATCTCAACAGGAGAAGTAAACTCAATTTTGGTTGTACTTCTGTCAGTTTTGATAGGATTGTGAGATTTTGCAAAACTGATTATGCTTGTTATTTTTGATAAACTCTACTTTGTTACCATCATCAAATGTAATAAAGCATAGATTTCATTGAGATAATGTATGGGCTTGTATCGGCCCAATTAACACCAACGTGTATAATACGGTCTAGAAACTCTCAAAAAGTCCTTGGATTACTAAACAACAAATGTGAAAGACTAAAGTAATAAATGTGAACAAGAATGTTTGAAATTGGAAAAAAAATTGCAGGCTAAGTGGCATTAATGCTTGTGCATTAAGTCAGATTGTTATTACACTTGGCACGAAAAATAACCAATCTCTTTCCCCACTAAAGCAACCTTTTTTTGGCTTCTCATTAATCTCTGCACGCAAAAACCCAAAAAGCTGGATTTTTCTCCATTTTCAATGAACAATTATGAGTCTTTAAACTCATTATAATTCAAAGATTAAGTACAAAGACTTGTAAGCTAATTGGTCATTTCTTGTTTCTAATTAAAAATCTACTAATCTTTACATTGTTGTTAATCAATTTGGCTTATCTTCTAAGCTTTTTTTTTGTGCCTAAATATATATTACGTCGAGATTCTTCATTGTCACTTGTCAGAGATTAAAGAAGAAGAAGAAGAGTTTCTCTCTCTCTCTCTTTCTCTTTCTCACAAGAAAAAAATGGGTTTCTTGAGTTCTTCTTCAATCTTTTTCAAGTTTGGAGTTTCTATAATCTTTCTACTTTCTTTCTCTGGTTATTCTCCTGCAGGTAAGTCGAAAAGATTCAAATCTTTATTTAAGCTTTTCGATTGTTTTACTGTTCAAAACTAGGTTTTTAGTTCATCTCTGAGTTTGAATGCAACTTTCCTTCTGGGTTTGCTCTAAACTGAACAAAACTTCCGTATTATGTTAATTATTTGCAAGGAGCTTGTGATTATTGCGTCCTATAAGTTTGTAATTGCTCGACCTTTTAGGTGCATAGAGAAAGAGATAAGGAAGTTGTTTGGTATAATATTTAGCCGTTGGATAGTTTTCATTAGAGACATTTCATCTTCAATGCTCTGTTATAGACACAGAGAGAATCTTTGAAAGAAGAAAAAAATGGTTAAACATTTGTGTGCTTATGATAATGTTGCTTGATTGGTTGTTCTCAGAAGCTTATGATCCTTTGGATCCAAGTGGGAACATTACTATCAAATGGGACATCATAACTTGGACTGGAGATGGCTATGTGGTATGTATACATTAGCTTCCCTCAATTTGGGCACTTCTTGAAATCTTGATTTGTGTTTTTTGAAATCTTCGATTTTTTTTCAGGCGACGGTAACGATGTATAATTTCCAGCAATATCGACACATTCAAGCTCCAGGTTGGACTATTGGATGGTCATGGGTAAAGAGAGAGGTTATATGGGGAATGAATGGAGGACAAACAACAGAACAAGGAGATTGTTCGAAATTCAAAGGAAACATTCCTCATTGCTGTAAAAGGAAACCTTCTGTTGTTGATCTCTTGCCTGGAACTCCTTACAATCAGCAGATTGCTAATTGTTGCAGAGGCGGTGTGTTAAACTCGTGGGCTCAAGATCCCGCAACCGCTGTTTCCGCTTTCCAGCTCACTGTTGGACAAGCTGGAACCACGAATAAAACGGTCAGGGTACCGAAGAATTTCACTCTTAAAGCTCCTGGACCAGGATATACTTGCGGCCCTGGGAAGATTGTGAAACCGACTAGATTCATCGGTACCGACAAACGCAGAGTTACACAAGCATTAAGTAAGTTAATGTCTTCTTGAAATGTATCGAACTTTTTGAACTTAAGTATAATTGAAACTGAGATTGGGGATTTTTATTTGGTGTGACAGTGACTTGGAATGTAACTTGCACATACTCACAGTTCTTAGCTCAGAAGACACCTACTTGCTGTGTATCGCTTTCATCATTCTATAACAGTACAATAGTTCCTTGTCCGACATGCTCTTGTGGATGCCGAAACACTTCTCAGCCAGGGAATTGTGTAGAGTAAGCTCTTCTCATAACTCTCATTAACTCTCATTAACTCACATATCTGTCAAACTTTTTCAGTTAGTCATGGTGCTTCCTTTTGTCCAAAACACAGCCCTAAAGGTCCACGGATAGCATCGGTTGTTCCAAGTACAGGGAAGAACGCGTATATACCGCCTCTAGTCCAATGTACAAACCATATGTGTCCAGTTAGAATCCACTGGCATGTGAAGACTAACTACAAAGCATACTGGAGAGTTAAAGTCACCATCACAAATTTCAACTACAACATGAACTATTCGCAGTGGAATCTAGTCGTGCAGCATCCTAATTTCGATAATCTCACTCAGACATTCAGCTTCAATTACAAACCCTTGACTCCTTATGCTTCCATAAGTAAATACCATCCATCAACTTTGTTTACATATATATAGAAAGAAACAAACTTGAATGTGTTCTTATTTTATGTAGATGATACTGGGATTCTTTGGGGAGTGAAGTTCTACAATGATTTGTTGATGCAAGCTGGACCATCTGGTAATGTACAATCTGAGTTACTTTTCCAGAAAGAAGCATCAGCTTTCACATTTGAGAAAGGTTGGGCATTTCCAAGAAGAATCTATTTCAATGGAGATAATTGTGTCATGCCTCCTCCTGATTCTTACCCTTGGCTTCCCAATACCGGTTCGCGCAAACCAATCGGTTCTCGGTTTGCAGCAATCGCGGCATTAACCTCCTTGTTACTGACTGTGCTCTTACATGGAAACTTGTAAGAATCATCAAGTTTAGGATTAATTATTAGCTTCTTCTGTAGTTTTTTTTGTACTGATTCAAAACCCATCAGAGAGAATATTGTTGTTAAATTAGTGTCTCCTTTTGTTTGTAACTCTTGTTGTGGAACACTTTTGTAATGATCTAATCTTGCAATTCATTGTATGATCTTTGTTATCACTTAGAGATTCTCAAAATAAAAATAAAATTAAGTACTCAAAATTAAAAAGAAAATTACTAAGCAAAAAAATAATGTATAGAAAAAATAATGGAGATGAAAAAAGGTTTTTTTTTTTTTTTTTTTTTGCTTGATAGCTTTTCAACGAGCAGTTAATCCTTGAATTGCTGCAACAGATGATGGTGATACGTGAGAACAATTCTTTGAAGCAAACTCACTACATTTTCCGCCTAAATCAGTCCTTGAACCTACAGATCGGGAGGAGTTTGTATCTGAGATACGTTATGAAAACAAACTTTGTGAGTCAGCTAGTGGGGGAGGATTCTTATTCCAAGGCAGAGCTCAGCGATGAGCAAGACTCAACTCGAAAACTAGAAGGTTCTACTCTTTTTCTTGGTATTAAAGGAAGATTGATGAAACAATACTTATAAACAGAGTTTTGTGTGTTTCTTCTGCTTTGGCTTATTAAAGGAAGATTGATCATGTTTTATTGTTCTGCAGAAGAGAAATCATATGACTCAGCTAGTGGGGAGGATTCTTCTTCCAAGGCAGAGCTCACTGATGAGCAAGACTCAACTCGAAAACTAAAAGGTTCTACACTTTTTTTGTATTAAAAGAAGATTGATGAAATATTACTTTTACACAGAGTTTTGTGTGATTCTTCTGTTTTAGCTTATTAAAGGAAAATTGATCATGTTTTATTGTTCTGCAGAAGAGAAAGTTGATGCTCAAGGTTCAAGATCAAGACTCGTTACGAAAAGTGCAAGGTAATGAAACCTTCCCTTTAAACAGAGCTTTATGTTTTCTTCATAGTAATGTCTTTACAAAGTTTATTACTTGGTGTTTTATTGTTCTGCACAAGAGAAACCTTGTGACTCAGCTAGCGCGGAGAGTTCTTATTCCTAGACAGAGCTCGTTGCTGAGCAAGATTCAGCTCTGAAAGGTTCGACTTGATGAAACAATAAATCTAGTTTTGTGTGTTTGTTCGTCTAAATGTTTTAACTTGGAGATTTAATTTCTTGTTGTTTCTTGTTTTGCAGAAATGATTGACAAATTAACCAATCTTCTTTTACTAAAGAAGATGCTAGGTACCAAATTAGTGGCTGATTTATATTTTCTTCATATCAAATATTACATTTATGAATTTAATGAATTGGTCACTGAAGATTCTGCAGGAAACCAAACCAAAGAAGAAAAAAGCATGAGGAAACGTAAACTAGGGGAAGACGAAAGAAAATGGCTTGAAAAAAGGGCTTTGGAAAAAGGTGAGAGAGATCAAAGAGAAGAGAAGAGAAGAGTTGAGGAAGAAAAGAGAAGCAAGGGGAAGAAAAAACTCCTTGTCTACCTATGCAGAAGGGTGCCAAGAAGAAGAAGAAGAAAAATACCAAGAAGATTAAACACGATTGGTGTACGTGACTAATATCCCTTATACATTATTTGAGAAGTGAATTTCTCAAATTTGTTTATGTATCAATCATTTTTTTACCAATTTTATTATAATATAACATTCTTTTAAATGTGATATTGCAAATCTATCAAATATTTGTTTCACTAATTTAGTCTACTCAAAACTACTTAAATTAGCCCATTCAATATTATGATCAAGCCGTAAGTTATGATCAGACTTGGAGGAAGTGACGAGTAACAGAGTCTTTCAATTTTTGGAGGATTCATGTCATTAGAAATTTTCTCACAGGAATTGGTTTTCATAGTTTCATTTTTCTCAAAAAAAAAAAAAAAAAAAAAAATTATTAAGCGAAAATAATGTAAAGCAAAAAGTATCCACATTGACAAAAAAAATTCGAAAGATTAAAAATCTCTGCATGCAAATACAGAGAGGAAAGCTTTAAAGAAGAGGAAAGATCTTAAACTTGGTAATAAAGTTGAGAGCTTCTCTGGAGATGAAAAAAGGTTGTTATCTTGATAGCTTTTCAACGAACGGTTAATCCTTGGATTGCTGCAGCAGATGATGACGATACTTGAGAACCTTCCTCGGTAACCTTGTTCGATTCGATTGTACTTATGATGTTTGCAATGTTATCCTACACAAAAACACGGGAAAAAAAAAAAAAAAAAAATCAGACTCAGGAGATGCATGAATTCAAAATGAACTGAAAGTTGTTGTATTTACCCTCCAAGTCGCTAGCTTTGTTCGAAGTGAATGCCATTGCTTTGACCCGAATTCACGCTCGGAACAGCGGCTGAAAGATATGAATCATACCGTCAATTTACAAATGTTGCAAGTACATGTAAAAAATATAAATGTAGAGTAATTATAGACGACTTGCCTGACAACTACAACTTGGTTCATCTGATCCATCTTACAATCAATAAGTTTCGCACTTATTGCCTTCACAATCCATAACTCAACCTCCTCTGCGTTTACCTGCAAACAGAGAAAGATAAGTAACAAAAAAGAGTTACCGATATTTTCATGTCTTGAGTGAGTTTTTACTTTTACCTGTAGAGTGTCTTTGATTGAGGTATAAGGTATTTTGCCAGATTCATCTGAGGCCAAGTCCACTAGTGACAGCAATCTCATCTTTGTTACACAATCTTCATCAACAAGTCCTATAAACACCAGTGGAGGACTCATCAGGACACATCATGTTTAAGCAAAAGGAGTCAAACGGATTAACGTTTAGTACCATATGTTTCCAGAAATCCCGAGTTTGCATTTTGGAATTCAGTGTAAGCATTGAGTCTCTGGGTAAGAAAGATCTTCAGTAGCTGGTAAACCGGTGCGTATTTAGCATCCTTCTCCAATTGTGCTACAGCTGGCAAGTCCAATAAATCACACTGCAATGATAACAAATCATCAATGAAATTCCCAATAAAATTACACAGCAGAATAACATTATGATTTATGATATACCTGGAAGATAGTTGAAGCTTTGACAAATTCAATAACTGCACGCACAGCCTCATCCTTAGCTTCATCCAGAACCTGAGCATCCTCATTGGAGAAAGTCGCTAGATACTTCGTCAGGAACGTAAGGGATTCTTTCACCAAGCTGGAAAATTGATAGAAAAAACCATTGAGGCCAGGGAGAGAATGACTGATGAGCAGGGTTATACAGTATAGGTTATGTTGCAATACCTTTTGTTTTCTCTAAGCACATTAGCAATGGCAAGAAAGAGTTCCCTCTGATCTTTAACATCAATATTCCAATCTTTCAAGAAGCTATCAATCTTCTTAAAAGAAGAAACTATGTACTCAGTAACCTTCCCATCAACAGCCAGCGCTAGAGCTTTCATGTATACTTGGAAACGAGCATAAGGGTGGTCCAGAAGGTTATAGAGATTGAAGAGGCTATACAAAAAACAAATAACCACAAAATGAGAAGTATGTAACTTCAAAATAAAGCATTAAACATATAAGCTTTAAAGAATCATACATCTTCAAACGCAGTGAAGCTTTGTCATTCGGTTGCTGAACAACCTTAGAAGATATAGCTTTCACCATTTCAAGAACATCCTCAGGGCTATTCGCATTCTTGACAAGGCTGCAAATTATGGTGTAGGTACACTCAAGATCTGAATCAAAGACACAAAACAACATCAATCTACTGATAAACTAATACTCAAGGAACATACAAAAAAAAAGAGGAACATACAAACCTTTCTCAGATATCTTGGAAGATACCAATTCAGCTGAAGCTACCATTAACGTAGCTAACTCAAGCCACTTTCCTGCAACTATTGACTCCTCAGCTTCCCTACATAGCCTAGCAATTTCTGGTTCTGCAACCTAAGCAAAGAAACACAAGTTCCAAAATTTAAATACCGAGCTTAAGAAGTAGCTTATTGAGACTAAATCTTGTCATATGCATCAGAAACATGAACGATTACAGACTATTCTACTCCAAAAGCATCTAATTGCAACAAAACAACAACAACAACAACAACAAAAAGGTGAATCAAAGTGAGTCTATCACTCATCAATCAGATATTCGAACAAATTGACATGTATCAAATCAAATTACACATCGCCAGAAAGATAGACATTCCAGTTCTTCCCCCAATAATAAATTCGCAATCAAGGTACCTCGGGACCAGCATCAGCCCAAGCGAGCTGAGAAGTGAATCGAACAACAGCGAGAAACGGATCTTCTTCGGAAGTTGGAACAATCGTCGTCATAGCTTTAGCTCCGCTTCTCTTCCTCGGCGGCGCTCAAGAACAAAAAATCCCAAAATTATCTTCTTCTTTCAGTAACAGAGCAAACAGAGAGAGAGAGAACGAAAACCCTAAATCTACAATTTTTATCTTTCCCGGTTTAAATGAACCGAAATCAGATCCGGTTCATAAAAAACTAACGGTTTGATCATCGGACGGCTAATCAACAATAATAAAATCCAACGGTCAGGATTGAGCTTTAGTTCCACTACCCCTTATAAAATTCAATCAACTCTCTTCCTCAGTTAAACAATCGTCATTAGGGTTTTAGAGCCGCCGTGTTCCGCCGTATCGCCACCGTTGCCACAGTCACGATGGTACCTTTTCTTTCTCTCTCTCTACGTATTTTTCTCTCTCCTTTTACGTTTTCTTCGACTGATTGATTTCACGATCTCTGATTACAGCCGTCGCACAAGACGTTCATAATCAAGAAGAAGCTTGGGAAGAAGATGAGACAGAACAGGCCAATCCCTAATTGGATCCGTCTCCGTACCGATAACAAGATCAGGTTCGATTTTTTCTAAGGTTTTTTGTTTTTTCCTTCGATCCTTGAAACAAAAGTTGTAGTCTTTTGATTTTGAGTTGTATTGTTTCTTCCACATAGGTACAATGCTAAGCGTAGGCATTGGCGCCGTACCAAGCTAGGGTTCTAGATCATCCGAGTTCGCTTGTCCATCACTTAGATTCGTCCCGAGTTTCTTAATTGCTTTTAGTTTCGGAATTGTGATTTTAGACCTCTTAAAGTTTTGGTTTTTTTGGTGGTTTCGGAATCTTAAGACTTGCGTAATGCATGAATATGAGGTTATGAAAGTTGAATCCTTTTCTCTTACAATCTGTTATTGATTTGTCTCTGCTTCTAGTTTTTGATGAATCATATTGGTTTAAGTAGATTGAGATTGTGAACATGGCTTAATTCGAGTCATTTCTTCTACAATTGATCCTTAGCTTTTTCAGTAAGCGCTCTATGGTTCTTGTTCGGTAAAACATTTGATCAAGTAGTTTCATTTCAATACTTCAGCTTCCTTACTAAACTATAGAGCTAAACAACCTCTGGGTGTTTCACTTGAATTTGATCTCTCCAGGTCTTGATTTGTTTGTTGTTATATTCTTGAAACACTTTGGGAAACAATGTCTGAAATTTCTATGGTTTAAGTAGATTGAGATTTGTACATGGCTTGATTCGAATACTTTCTTCTACGATTGATCCTTGGCCCTCACTAAGCTTCTCTATGGCTTTCAGAGAAGCTTCGAGCTATGAACATGGCTATGAACATGGATGATTCCTTACTATAAGCTTTAGCGCTAAATTCTTGGGCATTGTTTGTTCCGTTTAATTTAGGTTGATAAGAACTTGATTCGGTTGTTTATTTTCTTGAAACAACTGAAAATTCTTCCAAGAACACAAAAGAACAAATCAAAATCCAAACTCAGATAACAATGGATGCTCACACACAAGGTTTTCATGGAAGGGATTAAGCCACACTTGATAATTTTTACAAATCTTCTTCTCTACACACACTCAAAAGCCAAAAGTAACTTCATTTCTTTCCAGATTCAGTAGCAGTATTTGGTCCTCCAAAGAGATAATCAAGAGAAGATCCTCCACCTGGAGCTGCATGAACCTTAGTAGATGGTCTCTCCTATTCACATCATCAAACCAAAACACATTTTGGGCTTTGTCAGTTTCTCAAAATCAAAAGATCTCAAAATGAATAATAATACTAAATCTCTCCTTACAGTGAGAAAGTTTCCACAGTTTTGGCCTTCTGATCTGAAGTAGTTATTAGGGCTACCTCTAACACCTGCAGGTATCTTCTTGTTATCAGTCACGGTGGTCGTCGTGGTTGTAACCGGTCTTCCTCCGGTACCGTCAGTGGTAGTTGTGGTGGTTGTAGTCGTAGTAGTCCCCATTGTTGCTGCGGCGGCGGAAGGAGATTCACCGGAACCAAAGAGATAACCAAGAGAGCTTTGATTAACACCATTGTTCACTCCTCTTGCTTTACCCATCTTTACTTTTCCGGCGAGAAAAAGATCTGAAAATTTTGAAAGTTTGCTTTTTTATTATCAGATCGGATTTACTTTAAGACAGACAGATCCAAATAGGATTAACATTAAATACACTTAAATAAGACAGATCAAAGGATTGGTTTTTACCTGTTGTGTAGTATATCTCTACTTCTTCTCTCTTCTTTCTTCTTCTTCTACGACTGGACGCAAATCAAGGAAGAAGAGTAAGAGAAACAGCTGGAAAATGGATATGCACTTAGAGAGAGAAAATGATAGAACCAACAAAAAAAAAAGGGTATTTTAAATGGGCTTTATGGGCCTTTTTGGGCTTTTACTTGATGAAAAACAATCTACCAAATACTTTGAAAGTTTGATCTATGAAGCCCTCACAATGTCACTTATTAGTTAGTTTGAAAATCATAAATAACCTTAAAAAGTCGTAAACAAGAAAGAAAACAATCTGTAAAAATGGAAATGTAAAGGACAATAATGATGAGAAGCAATTTCTTTTGGAAAATTCTGACAGAAAAAAAGAAGAAGAAACTAACCATTTGTGTGATTGTGTGAACCCATGACTTTGATGATCATCATCATCATTATGAGAATATGTACGATCATCATCATCCTACGGACGAGATTTCCGCGTTGACTTCTTTGAAGATTCTAAGTGATGTTGAAAGATGGCAATGACGACGACATGTGAAAATAAAATCTCAATCGCACTTTGAATCTTTCTTTTACTTTTCATTTTGCGCCCATTCTCCTTTTTTTAAGTACATAAAAGTATGATTCTTATATCTTTTAGAGCTTTAGCCATTCATATTTTTATATAGATAAAATTTTATTATTTGTAACAATTAACTATCAATATGTATCAGTAAAATGTTCAATGTGATTACTTTAAAAGAGAATAAAAATTTGAATGAAAAAAAGTTGCATCATTTTTATTGGCAGAGAATGAAAATGATACTTGCATTGTTTCCATACTTCCTCTTTTGCAACCCATCTTGCAAAGTTATTGTGCATTTTTTTTTAATATCATTACCATGATTCCTATTATTTTCCCCATGTGTTAAAAAAAATTGTATTTTCTGCAAAGGAATTATCTATTTTAAAATAAATTTCGGGAAAAGAAGAATCTAACAAGCTCCAAGGTGCATGAACTTGTGAGCTTTAATTACCTTATGGGTTTTAGATATAACGAGATTAATAAGAAAGTGAAGGCCCATATGATTGGAACAACTCAAGGAACAAGTTTGAGCTATAGTATATTCAACAAACGAATTAGCTTGATTTTATGGGATGATTGGTTCATAAGATCTCAACTGATATCTACTTTGTTTGTATTGATTGTCTTGACTACATGCATCGTCTCTGACGAAATTTGGCAAGATGAAATATCCGTAAATAGTACTGTATCGGTCTTCTTTGTTTTTTTTGCTCAACAAAATTGATTCGAAAAAGTGGTATTATCAAGATATGTTATCGAAAATCTCATAAACTATATTGAAATATGTATATGCATCTATAACGTTAGTTAGTTAAGATCATCACTATAATAACTTGCAAATTCCAATGAAGCAATAGGCCAATAGCCTTAAAATAAGATTTAACTAGGAAGTAGTGGACGCATAGGGAGTATCAAGGTGATTAGATATTCGTCTTACTATTAATCTTGCCAAAAAACTATGGTTGTAGCTCATTTTTCTTGATAAAAAAAACTTTATATATATGGATATAAATGAAATAACCATGTGCATATATAAACAGAAGATTTTAGAAAGTTATTAAAAATATCATCGCAAGTATAACAATTAAAAGTTTCAAACCAAAAAAAAGTATAACAAATTTAATCATAAAATTACTGGTCTGATCAATGTATTTTGTTTTTTTTTTATATTTATATCTAAACACGCATATATTATATATACATATATATATATATTAAGCAATGAAAATCATATTCCTAAAAAGTTCAAAAAAAAAAATCATATTCCTAAAACAACTTATTAACTGAGATTTGCCATTTTTATTAACTGATGGATAGTAAGATTTTGCCTTCTATAGAGGACACAACTTATTATATTATGTGATGTTTAATTACGACCGACGTCAAATTTAAGACGATGAGCGATGACCTTGAAATACGGATTATTATTGGATTTTTTTTGTTGGTCTTCCCTAATCTTAGATCCGTCGCATGTGACATTAAATTATAAACTTATAATAATAGTTATAATTATAATCATGAATGAAGAAAGGAATCTTGACTTAGCTTCTTGTTTAACTATGGTAAAAGCTTATCCTTGATCTCGTGAGAGCATAACGATTAAGATGGCCGGAAATGATGTTTAAAATGTTATATATTAGCAGTATAAATCAGTAAACCTACTAGATGAAAACATATTTCATTGTTGTAAATTAAGTTTCTACCATATCAATTAATTTCGGAAAAAGACAAAAAATAATATTTTTTCCGTTTCACAGTACTTGTCATTCTATGTTGTTTTACGTAGATTAAGAAAATAATTAAATTTTCTATTTTACTTCTAATTAATATATTATTTTATTTGATATGTGTAGTTAATAAACTAAAAAATAGAGATAAACTAGAAAATTAGTCATAAATATATACTAAAAGTACAAAATAATAAATAATATGAAAAAATAAGCATTGACAACTAATATAAAATGGAAAGAGTATATTTTATAAATTGATGACTATATAAAGCCAAATGAATGCAAATGTAGTCAAATATGTGGACATG
Source organism: Arabis hirsuta (assembly GCA_964056655.1). Lineage (NCBI taxonomy): Eukaryota > Viridiplantae > Streptophyta > Magnoliopsida > Brassicales > Brassicaceae > Arabis > Arabis hirsuta. Next base: position 43,305,805 of record OZ053301.1, read on the forward strand.
ATCATTGCCGGAGAATTCCACCTATAAGTTTACGTTGAATTGTGATTCTTTAGGTTTCCTATAATTAGCTTCTTTGAAATCGTAGATTAATTAATAAAAGAAAGAGATATTATTATCTTTTCGATGAAAACCTCAGCACAAGTAGTTAGCTAAGTTAGGGTCTATACATAATTAACCCTTCGATGAAAAACTCATTGCAACTAGTTAGCTAAGTTAGGGTCTAAAAATTCATCGCAATTACTATACACATTTTCAAACTCATAACACTATAAAACTAAAATTATAGTTTTTCAAACAAGAAAAAACCTAAAATTATAGATCTAGCAAACTTTTATATGTTATGACTTAATCATCCATATATATATATCTAAGTTTGTTTGACAAAAAAATATATCTAAGTTCTTACATGACAATTGCGAACATATTTTACAATAAATGTGTTTTTTAGAATCATCCATATATTTTAGTCTCATTAATTTAACTATGTTCATGTACTTATTATTTATTGTGTATTATACACTATGGCTCTAAATGGTAACATAATTATGCAAATTCTCAAGATTCAGCAAATTCTGCAGTTACCATTTAAGTTTAACATATTATTCAGTAAATTTTGCAATTCAGCAAATTCTACAATTTAGCAAATTCTGCAATTCAGCAGAAATTCAGCAAATTCTGCAATTCAGCAGAAATTATACAGTTACCATTTACACCCATAAAGTTTAGAATTTTAAGATTTAGACTGTAAAAATTTATAATTAGTGATATTTTTGCAAATGGACAACATATACTGGTATTTTTGCAAATATAACCAAAAATGGTATTTTTGCAATTGTCCCCTAAATATATATGTAGTGTGATTAAATCTTACTAAATTTGCTTGACAATTCTAAAATAATATTTTAATATTTTTAAAATTAGGTTTACTAAAAAATAATTCAATTTTAATAAGTTACTAAAAATATTCTAAAATAAGTTTGTTTTATCAATCTATTAATTTATTTAAGGCGCAACTGCAAAATGCGATTTTTGCTGTGTACATTTGCAAAAATGTCAATTAGGGGTGTTTATTTGCAAAAATAGCACTAATTATGGATTTTTAAAGCATAAATCTTAAAATTATATTCCCTAAAAATGTTTTGACCCCTAAAACTCCTAAAACCCTCGAAACTAAACTCTAATACAATATAGTTAACTCAAACATAAATGATATAATGAAATTTGTTTTTCTTTAAATGACATTTTTACAAATTGGTTTTTCTGTTTTTTTAATTATTATTTTTGGATCTAGATCCGATCTAGCTCTAATTACTACTCTATCCATTTCAAAATATAAGATGTTTTGGAGAGTTTTTGAAAATGTAAGATGATTTGACAATACTAGGTACTTTTTAACTTTATTAAATATTTAATGAGCATTAGTATTTTGCAATATTTTTGTGATTGGTCAATAATAATTAACCATTTAAGTTTGAAAAAAAATTATTTTTTTAAAATTAATTATTTTTTTAAAATTAATTACTTTTTTATAAAAATTTGGCAAATTCAGCAAATTCAGCAAATTTTGCTGTTATCATTTAAGTTTGATATTATTCAGCAAATTTTGCAAGAAATCAACAGTAATTCAGCAAATTCTGCAATTCAACAGTAATTCAACAAAAATTCTGCTGTTACCATTTAAGTTTGATATTATTCAGCAAATTCTGCAAGAAATCAACAGTAATTCAGCAAATTCTGCAGTTCAACAGTAATTCAACAAAAATTCTGCGATTACCATTTAGACCCTATATAAGTGTAATATAAGTGTATGTAATGTTGGCAGTCAAAATCAAAAGAGTAAAACCCCACAGAAATTAATGGTGAAATTAAACAAATTTTGGATGGGTGGGTGATAAGTGGGATCATGTGCCAATAATTGAACTAAATGAATTGAACTTTGAAACTTAACGTAAAAGAATACAAGCTGATCTTTGAAATTGATTTTAAGTGTATATAAATTTAAATGTATTTTGCTAAGTTGGTTCCCTATCAACCCTAACACTCAAGTCACTTACCCAATTGCCTCATGTGATTTTGTTCCCTTTTTTATCTTTTTCATTTTTGTTGCTCCGTCGTTTCTTTTTCACTTGTCAATTCTTTTCCATTTATTCTCTTAATTTTGTCCTTTCTTTTTCTTTGATTACGAAACTACATATTAATTGTCTCTTAACGGGTGAAGTATGTTTGGTGCATTTCATATACACACATATCTTAATCTAAGAAAAAAAGTGTTTACCTGAATGATCAAAAAAGTTTATTCTAAATCACATGCTATATATATATTCTTACGAAATATTAGACAAACAAAACTAGCCAAAAGTAGTTAATTTATTCTACTGACTCAACTCACAATTAAGCATTTTGACAATACTGTCTATTTTGCATTCACCCTGTTAATTTTTTTGATGCGGTCATGAAACCATTTGATGTATCCATGAAAAAAATCCATGCATCATCATGAGATTTATTCGTAAAACTAATATTGTTATATATATATATATATATATAAATAAATGTTCTAACAATATATTTGTGTGATTGATGTAGATATGTATCAACTTGGGAAAAAGGTATTTTTCTCATAAATGGTGGATCATCTTTAAATTTGTATCCACATTTTCTCGATTCTAAAAACACTGAGAAACTAATCTTGATACTAATAACAACCAAAATATTAACATTAATCAATCAAAATATAGCGATAACATTAATCAAAATATTAACATTAACACGATATCATTTTTTTTTAATTTAGACACGATATGTTTACTCGCGCGATATCAATTATTTTTATTATAAATTTTTGGGAGTTCCGAACCTTTAGTTCATAATTTCTTTGGTATCCGAAGATAGTATTTAGATATTCCGATTTAAAGAATAATTCTCTATACATGCGTGATATCATTCACATTAAGTTTTTATTATGTTTACGCTATCATCGTTTATAATAAAAAAAAAATTCTTATTAATGCATGAAACTTAAACATGTCAATTATATACAGAATATCATCTATGCCAAATTACAAAAAAAAAAAAAGCTATTGAAGCATATAATATTAAAAAGAAGTAACGCGTTCGATATTGATGATAATTTTTAAGAAATATAATTTTTTTAAAAAAATTGTAAAACTATTACTTTTCAAAATCATTTACTCAATATATATAATTTATGTTTTAGTTAACTATGTTGTAATAGGCTTTAGTTTTAAGAATTTAGGGTTTGTTTGGAGTAAAAAAGAATTAAAATTTAGAATTTTAAGATTTAAATTTTAAAAATTTAAATTAGTGGTATTTTATAATTAAATAATTTAAAATAATATTTTTAAAATTGAACACATATTAAAAATGATATTTTTCTAATTATCCTGATATTGATTATGGTACAATATTTGAAACCAAACCAAACCTTATACAAGCCATGTGTTGTATATTCCTTGGTACTTCCAATGTCAAATCAGTTAACTTTTGTTTGCATTTTAGCAAAGAAAAAACATTTAAAATAGGAAATAAATAAATAGATAAGAAGTCACAAACCCCACCTTGTTCACAGCACATTGTGGAACAAAGCACGTGATATGCCCACAAGCTTTTTGTGATTAGTACATCTAAGGACATAAACCCTCAAATCAACGAAGACAAAACACTATCATCTTATTATATAAAATAATTCTCTATCTTATTTTATATGCCAGATTCCTTAATTTTCAATAATTCGCCTGCCAAAAGTTATTACATCATCTTTAAGCAATTAGCTAGTTTAATACACATGCACATAAGCAACCGACTAAGTTTTGTTTAATAACTATAAAGTAATGAACTTTTGATCTAATAGTTTTTTAGTTTTAGATCAACTAACTTTGGATAATAATTAATTCTGGTATATCCACAAAACTCAGATATATCACATTCGGATTTACTAAGACTGAAATATTTAACTGGTTGATTTTGTGATCAAGATATATCCTATAATTCATATTCACGTGGTGGTTGTAGCTCCCAAGTATAGTTTAAGCCACTCTTTAATACATTTTTTCATTTGATAACAAACCATCATTTACTATTCATAGAAAATAATTTGGTATTCACAAATGTGGTCATTCATAATTTCCTTCAACAGCTTAACTTGCATTTGCATATACATTATTATGTATCAGTCTCTCAGCAATTATTGAAATCTCTCCATCAACAAAAAAAATTACTTTTTTATTTTTAGAATTGTATTAAAACGAGTTATATACTATTTAATAACTAAATAATCTTCTTGTTCGTCGACGACAAAATAAAATAATATAATATCTATGTTTTAACAATTCCTTGTGACCCACCAATCTCAGACCATGCAAGCTTTCTTCCAGTTCACCAATCCACTTTCTCTCCTAATAATTTATTTTGATTTTGTGATGCCATTAAAATACAAATCTTATTTATTTTTCTCTTATCCTCTCATAGATAAATATATATTTTTAAAATGGTGTGTGTTTCTGACAAACTCCACATGCACATGTAAAGAGGCACCAAGACTTATAAAGCCCCACCCACATTATTTTGTCCACATGGATGTGTAAGGGAAAACTTAGCTAATTATCACTCATAAATAATAAAACTTCAAATCATTTATTTTATTTTATTTTCAAATAATTATTAATTTTAATTAAAAAAATTACGAAATGCTATTTCATAAAAAAAAAATCAAATAGCTGCTGAGATCGCTTGCTAAAATATGATGTATAAAATAGAGACAATTGCAAAAATATCACATTTTTTGTTTATATATTTTTAAAAATATTATTATAAATTGTTAATTTGTAAAAATATAATTAATAATAAATTTTAAAGCCTAAATCTTAAAATTTTAAATTCTAAAAAATGTTTTGACTTCTAACAAATTCTAAACCTTCAAAACTAAACTATAATACAACATAATTAATCCAAACATAAATAATATAATGAATAAATAATTTCGAAAAAAATGATATTTTTACAAAGAATTTTAAAAATGGTATTTTTGAAAAATGTTATTTCAAAAATAGCATTTTTCAAAATTTATCTATAAAATACTAGTATATGCATCAATTAATAAACACTCGTTAAACAATAACTATATAAACATGAACCTAACATTTCTTATAATAGGTCCACACTATAACCAAATTTTTTTCCGAATTTTCAAAAGGCATTTAATTAGTTGCCTTGTGCTCTCATGTGCAGAACTTTCACCTTAAGAGGTGAACCAGATGCTCATTATTTGCCAAGCAGAATTTTTCAGAGCTCTGACATAATTAAAGAATATAAGATTAGTAAGAAAAAAAGTATACTAAATATATAAAATCTCTAACATGTATAAATTTCACATGTTAACACATGTACATACATATTAACATTATAAATGCTTCAAAGCCCTCCTTTGACAGTTGTAGCTTTGCCTTTAAAGATATAAACCTCTTTCTCAAAGAAGAAAAACAAAAACTTTTTTTTGCGACTTCTCTTCTTTCTTCTTCAAGGTACCCTCCAAAGCAAAACAGAGAAGAACCTAATCTCTTGTCTGGTCATTACTTCACAAGAAGCTATAACTTGTCCTTAATGTTGGCTTCTTCTTGTCCACTTCTTCTTTTCTTCTTCCTCTGAAACATAACAAGAAAATCATGGTTTGAACCCAGAACAGAGTAAGAAGACGAAGAAACTGATAATTGCAACAAAAAAACAGAGCATATGAAGAAAATATTGAGTTTGTGAAAGTCTTTTTGAGATAAGAGTTAAGAAGAAGAAGAAGAAGAAGAAAATATGTCTGCAAAGCTTTTGTATAACTTGTCAGATGAGAATCCAAATCTGAATAAACAGTTTGGATGCATGAATGGGATCTTTCAAGTGTTTTACCGGCAACATTATCCGGCGAGACAAGTCGCCGTCTCCGGCGATGTAGACAAGTCTTTGCCACCAGGTAACTTAAAAATCTTTCTCTGTTTCTTACTAAATCTCAGTTCAGAGTTTAGGACCACCAAGAAACAGAGTAGTTTCACTAGAACCAAAACTACAGGTTATTATACGCTTATAGCTAAGAACAAGATGCTCTGTTTTTGCAGGAGAAAGAAGAGATATTTTCGGTGAAATGAACATGGAAAGTGACAAAGAAACGGTAAGAATCCAGTTCTTTTGTATTCATCTCTAAGAAATGAGAGGCTGAAAAAAACAGAGACTTTTATGGGAATTGCAGGAGAGAGGTACCAAGAAGAAGAAGCATGTAGCAAAGGAGAAGCATAGAGTCTCTTCTGAATCATCTTCAAGGCCTTCGTTTTCGTCTTCTCCACGCTCCTCGAGCTTCTCGTCTGCAGAAGTCAGTACCACAGCTTCTCAATTTGACCATCCTGGTGAGAATCTGATCAGAGAACAACCCAATGGTGGAGTGACGATGCCCTTTGATCTAAAGGAGCTAGTGAAAGGCTCTATTAATAGAGAAATGAGAACCAGAGGTGAACAAGTAGCAGCAATCACTCAGAAGCAGCCCAATTCAGCTAGAACTAACGTATTGCTTCTCAAAGAATCATCATTGCGTTCGCCGTCTCGGAATTCTAATGAGTGGAATGAAGGAAGAGGAATGGTTTTGAAGTTGAAGGAAAGTCATCGACTTTCTTATGACGAGAGGGAGATGAGAAACAAGGGATACAAGACGGGCTCGAAGTTGAAAGAGACACCGAGGTTGTCCTTGGATAGTAGATCCAATTCCTTTAGGAGTCCTAGAGCTGATGCCGCGAGATCAAGGTTTTCACCAGAGGAACCAGCAACAATGAGTCACAGAAGATCGAGTTCGAGTGTTGTTGCAAAACTGATGGGTCTTGAAGTCATTGATGATACCGAGCAGAGAAAAGAGAACCGGTTTTGCGACTCCCCAAGGCCAATGTCCCGAGTGGAACCAACACTTGTACAGAGATCTAGAAGCGTTGATTCGATCAAGAGGATACCAATGGAACCAGCTCCATGGAAGCAAATGAAAGCAGGCGATACTGCACTAACAGTTTACAGCGAAATCCAGAAGCGGCTTACGCAGTTGGAGTTCAAAAAGTCAGGAAAAGATCTCAGAGCTCTTAAGCAAATACTTGAGGCTATGGAGAAGACTCAGCAGTTGATGGATGGAAGCAGAGATGACACTACTCTGAGTACAACAATCACTCATATGCAGAGAGCTCACCAGCCAGTTCCAGCTGCAACAAGTCCAGCAATGAACTTCAAATCTTCATCCATCCTTGTTATGAAATCGCCAGCTCCGGTTTCCACCTCTTCGCTCGCCTTACCAAATGTCAAGGTTGGAAACTCTAGACAAACCCGAAATGTTACCTCGGGAAAGCAGAACGCGATGGATCTAACCCCTAGGCCAGGCCTTTACAAGGGCCAACTCGATTCCACCAAGAGCAATAGCCCCAAAACATTACGGTCGAGACAAGCTTTGGCTACTGATTCTTGTTCCATTATCAAGCCAGGTAGGAGCCAACAGCTCAGTGTCAGCCCAAGAACGCAACCAAAAAAGCTTGGGTTGGAGAGGCAGTCTCGACCCACAACTCCAAAACCAGAGCCAGGCAAAAGGCAACTCGGTAGGCAGCAAACAGAGTTAGCCTCACCGAGAAGAAAACAGGGGATAAAACCTCGCAATACTCTTCAGCAACCTGATGACCGGTTAAGCGATGCAAGCAGTGACTTGATAAGTCTAAGATCTGACAGCAACATAAGCTTGGGATCAAATGTTGACATCGAGGTTACAAGCAGACAGAGGTTGGACAGGAACTGTGACTTCCCAGAGCTGCACACCCCAAAACAAAGGGTACAAAAAAAATCTCTTTCTCTCACTCTCACGAATCTTCAGTTTTCAAGTTAATTCATTAGTACTCTTTTAACTGATTCTCTCTGTTTACCAATGCAGAGTCCAGACTTTGGAATCAAACAAGACAGACCGTCTCTAAAACCTCTGAAAGTTACCATTGAACAACCAAGCCCCGTTTCAGTTCTTGATGCAGCCTTCGACGAAGAAGATTCACCGTCCCCTGTGAGGAAGATATCCCTTAGTTTTAAAGGTGAGGCACTTGCAAAAGAATAATCTTTAGGCTGATTAGTGACTCAGTCATATGCAAGTTTAAAGTTCATCGATGTCAGTTAACTACATGAATTCACAAGGTTTTGATTTGCGCAAAGTTCTCACCTTTTCTTTGTTCTCTTACCGCAGAGGACGATGCTTTACGTTCTGGAGAATCTGAGTGGATCAACAAGCCTGCTGGCTACTGCAGATTGCCGGAGAGTAACCGGGGTCCGACGCAGCCAGGCTCTCATCTCCTTGAATGCTTCCCTACAGAAGGTGCAGACTTCAAAAGCGGCGACCACAAGTACATCTCAGAGATATTGTTGTCATCAGGGATTCTAAGAGACCTTGAATACAGCATGATAAGCATTCAGCTGCACCAAACGCGCCTCCCGATCAATCCTGGACTGTTCTTCATCCTGGAACAGAACAAGGCCAGCAATATGACTCCACTGGACAACAAACACAGAGGCAGAGGATTCAGACAACAGCAGACAAACCTCACAGAGAAAATCAGGAGAAAACTAGTCTTCGACACCGTTAACGAGATTCTAGCTCAGAGGTTCACTGCAGAAGGCTGTACCAAACCACGGTTAACTGCAAACTCACTTACAACAATGGAGAAAATATCAAAAGGGGAGCAACTTCTGCAGACTCTGTGTTCAGAGATTGATAGGTTACAACAGAACAACTCAAAGTGTATCTTGGAGGATGACGAGGAAGACATCGTATGGGAGGACCTGCAAAGTCGAGGCATGAACTTGAAGGAATTTGAAGGAGAGACTCCAGGGATAGTGTTAGATATTGAGAGAATGATATTCAGAGACTTGGTTAATGAAGTTTGCTTCTGTTAATTTTTATGAGTATCACTTAGAATTGTAAATGAAGGAATCTTACAGAGGAAGAGAACCTTTGGTCTCTGGGTTTTCAGCCCTTTTGCCTGTTCTCTTCCTCCTTGTTTGTGTAACCAGCATATATATATATATACAGATCTAATTAGTAATAACAGTATTTAAGCTTAATACTTGTTATCCATATACCTCAAAGTGCTATATTTTGTTTAAGGTTAAGAGCATATTAATTGATCAATCAAATGATCTTTCACCAGCAAATGAAGTTAAAGGCAAAGCAATGAACCTTCTCTTTCTCCATCATTTTGAATTAGTAAAAATTTCTTACCCTACAAAGTAACGTATTCAATTGGAAACTCTTACTAACTCAAGATGCAAAGCTATTCTGTCTACACGTATTCTAAAATGACACAATACCTATTTTACATCAGAGTCGACAATTCTGGATTCGATTCTTTTGCGCTTTTCTCCCTCCTGTCTTCATCTTCTTGAAACCAACCCTGTTCCTGGACGCTCCGGTTTTTGGCCAAACATGTAGGCCTCTTTGTAGTCCCCATCTTGAAACGTACCAAATTTCTTGCACCATCTTTCTTCTCTCCATCCTCGTCAGCTAACCTGTTCTTTTTGTTGATCTCATCCGATGGAGCGGATGCCTCAAGAACTGGGATGTGATGGTCGTTGCTCATATGCTTATCAGGAAAGTTGTTGATGGTAACAACTTCAGTTGAAAGCTCCAAAGGGCGGAACACAGGTGACACTTCCTTCTCCACTAATCGAAGAGGCGCGGTTAGAAACGGGTTACCTTCTACTACTCCTCCTTCTGGTGGTTTTTGAACATCCTTTGGAGATTTAAGAATTTCTAACCTACCACCAACGACAGAATGTTGCACAGTCGATAAAGTTGACCCATTCTCTTTACTCGGAACTTCTCCTTCAGTTGTGCCTACATTAGTTTCCTCTGATCGATTACACATTTTGGTTTCAGGAAATGCAGGAAGCCAAACAGGGATGTGTTCATCTGGAGGTTCTGCTCCAACCTCAAAGAAACTAGGAGCCGGTCTTTTCTCTTTGTTAATCGGGAAACGGGGAAGAGAATACACAAACGGCATCTCCTCCGCTTCTCCAGCATAACGAATAATATCCTTGACTACACCGGAATCAGCCAGACAACGGTCAGTATCTGAAACACCAGGAAAACCCAAACCAGATCCCAAATCCTCCAATGCTTGGACAATGTCCAGCGAATTACCCTCTACTCTACCGGCTATGTTAGCATACAACTGAGCAGTCTTCCCAATGCTCTGTATATACTGAACCGCTACATCGGTTAGTGTCTCAAGAGCAGATTCTTGAAAAGAACTAAACCTACCACCCTCGCGTGCCTGTGATTCCTGATACACATTAATCTCTACACCTTCGCATATCTGTGCCACTGCCATCCTCGCTATGGCATACGCGAAATCATTGCCTCGGAAAAGCTTTCTCTTCCCATGTAACTCTCTTCTCTGACTTCCACCTTCCCCACCTCCATTGCTCATATTCAAATTCTCTTACAACTTCACTAAACATAACATGTAGAACCATTTCTTGAATGAAAAAACCAACACAACATGCATCCCTCTGAGAACACAAAAATTTACCTCATTCCCTACGAAATTCTCCTCTTCAGTACCTAACAACGACATTAGAGAGGATAAAACATCAAACTCGATTCTGAACCAATTAAAGGTACAAAAAACGAAGACTTGAACACAATTTCCCACCAAAAAACTGATAATTGAATTCAATGATAGATCAATTCTGCTCCGTTCACTAAGGTTACTCGTTTCCAGCGAAACCCTAGAAACTTATCGGGTCCAATTCCACCGAAGTAGAAAAGCGAACAAACCCAAATTCGAGAGAGTAAACGAATCCGATTAAGGGAAGTAAAATGCTTACAAAAGAAGAAACTTTCTCCATAGTAAAACCCACCCAGAGACCAAATTCGTCGAGGACGAAAACAGACAAACTTCGGTAGCTACCGGCGGCGAAACCCAGCAAGGGGAAAACCCTAGCGAAGAAGCGAAATTGAAGGAATAGCAAGGAACGAAATCAAAGCGCAGAATTTAGGGATTCGAAATCGATTTAGAAACCCAGGTCGAAGTTAAACCCTTTTGGATCCAGAAAGAAAGCGAGAGAGAGAAAGAGTGGGAGATTGCTAAAGTTTGAGATTTTCGTTAACTTATAGAGCAACCGAGTTTTTAAAGACACAAACCAGAAGAAGAAAAAAAAGAACTAATTTCCTTTTTTCCGTTAAGGAAATTAAATTAAATTTTTAATTATCGAAGTTTGTGGTATATTATAAAGAGGTTACAGCGATGATGTAATAATTAGGAAGGATACAATTATTGCGGAGACCAATAATAATATATTCAAGTAACGAAAAATTAATTAAAATCAGCAAAATCTTTAAAGGCACTTACGAAAACCCAACATATTTATTTAGGGCAATACCTTTCGTACCTCGTGGGCTTTCTTGCTATGAAACAAAATTTCAAAAGGATGGGCCTTTGACGTTGGCCCAGCAAAAACGACGTCGCAAAAGAAAAGATTGGGAATCTGCAACCATGATACAACAGAGGTATCAATTCATTAAAATTGATTAAAATAATTAAAAAGTGAGAGAGAAAAAGGAAAAATAAGAAAAAAACTTCTCGTAAATCTCTATATATTGAAACGGTTTTTTAGTTTTTTGAGTCTCTCCCTCTCACGTGTCATTCTTTAATTGAATGATTACTTTTTTTAATATTTTAATATTTAAATAAGTAATTAACAAATAATAATTAATATAATAATATATCTAAAAAAATCTAATGGGTTTTATTGTTACGGATGCTCTAATATTCTTCAATATACTCAAGAATCCCAAATGTGATTTTAAATGAAATCTTAATTTTTTTTATCATTCTTGATAGTTCTTAGTAACATATATCAGTAAGCACAACGAAAATCATAATCATTATTTTATGAGACAATTACAAAAATGCTACTTTTTGTGTGCACATCTACAATAATGCTAATTAGAAGTGTTTATTTGCAAAAATTCTACTAATTATAGATTTATAAAGTTTATATCTTAAAATTCTAAACCCTAAAAAATGTTTTGATCCCTAAACCCTCAAAACTAAACTCTAATAGAACATAGTTAACCCAAACATAAATAATATAAAGAAAAAATAATTTTAAAAAAATGGCATTTTTGCAAAGATTTTAAAAATATGGTATTTTTGTAAAGTGGCATTTTTTAAATTTCTCTTACTTTATAGGCATTTTTGTAGAGTATATCATACTTGTTCTTAGTGGCATTTTCAATCTTTTAATTTTTATTCAGTTTGATTCAATGTTTGGACTTTTATTTTTTATTTTTTTATAATTTCATTAATTAGTAGATCTTATCATAAATCTTAAATGTAGTCTTTGGAACATATAAGAGGCAGTGGCAATGAAGAATGAACATCTAATAAAAATTGATATTTGACATCAACAAACTTTCAATTTTTTTTTTGGTTGGGTTGACATGGCTTTTGGTTTTACGATGGATTAGACTAGTAACAAAATACATTATTTTCAGGTTGAAGAACTTTTACTATCAAAATAATTTGATCCTTTTTTTCCTTGTGATTTGGTTTGATTTCAGTTAAGGTTTGGTTGGGTATAAAAAATAAAGTAAAACCAGATAATTGAAACTAAAATTCGATTTCATCTTCATATTGGTCTTTAGGTTTGGTTCACTTATCCGAAATAGACACTTAATTATGGTAGCATCTCGTTAATAACAACAATATTAAATATTTTGGCACACTTTCAAAAAAAAATATATATATATATGTAATGTATTATAGCTAGAGATCGATATGGAAGCTTTTTGCAGAAAGTATAATGATATAGGACAGAGTCATAGAGCATTGGATCGGTAGCCTTTTTACTCAAATCAATCAAAAATCGTACACACAACATTATGTAGAAGCTTTTGTATCTATTACCCCTAATTAACTATACACATATACAAATGTCTATGTTGTACTTGTATCATATATGTATATATGTTACCACATTTGAGCCTAACTTTCGCATTGGTGAACATGCTTGTGATACTATTTACACATTAACATATATTAAAGGACGATGGCATTTAGCCTAGGTATGTAGCTAATTTAAATGGAAATGGCGTATTAATTAGTATCGGTCTTGAGTCTAAATTTAAATTACTATCCTAGTAAGATCATTTTAAAATGGGCACTAGTATATGTTTGATCAAATCTAGACTAATATTTATGATCAGATTCACTTGACAAGTGTTAGGTGTTTTGTTTGGGTTGGATTTATGGATTATAATCCAGACTAATCATCAATAAATCTAGCTACAGTCACCAGCTTGAGTTCTATAGTTGCAACTTGCATTGCACTTTTGCATCTAATAATAATAATCTCATATATACCTCGATTCAACCATCAATACATTTTATCTCGTGATGAATCTGACTATGTTTAGCTTGTTATTTTCAAAATTCATACATAATTTTAGGATACTTGTAGAGAAAACACCGGCATTTCCGACGGTCAAATCCGTCGGAATTCCGTCAGAATAGAGCCTTTTCCGATGGATTTCCGACGGATTTGATCCGTCGTTTCTATCTCGTCGGAAAAAAAATTCTGTCGAAAATCCGTCGGAAATACCGACGGATTTCCGACGGAAGATTTACCGACGGTTTTCCGACGGATTTCCGACGGAATTTGAATTTTTTTTTTTAAAAAAAAGTCTCCGACGATGTCACCGGCGGCGTCACCGGCGACCACTCCGGCGGCGTCACCGGCGGAGTCTTCTTCTTCTTCTTTCTCCTTCTTCTTTCTTCTTCTTCTTCATCTTCTTCTTCTTTCTCCTTCTTCTTTCTTCTTCTTCTTCTTCTTCTTTCTTCATCATCTTCTTCTTCATCTTCTTCTTTGTTCTTCTTCTTTCTCCTTCTTCTTTCTTCTTCTTCATCTTCTTCTTTCTCCTTCTTCTTTCTTCTTCTTCTTTCTTCTTCTTCTTTGTTCTTCTCCTTTCTTCTTCTTCTTCTTCTTATAAGAAAATGTGGTTTGGGTATAAAATTAGGGTAAATCCGTCGGAAATCCGTCGGCAATTTCCGACGGATTTATCCTAATTTTATACCGCCAAAACATGGGCAGGAATTGTATCTTCACAATTCAAAAAAAAAATATTCCGACGGATTTCCGACGGATTTTCATTTTTTTATTAAAAAAAAAATATTTATTAAATTGCCGCAGAATTATAAAAAAAAAAATTAAAATCCGTCGGAAATCCGTCGGAAAATTCCGACGGATTCATTTTGCTCGTAAATCTGTCGGGATACCGTCGGAAAATTCCGACAGAAATTTCGGCCGTCGGAATTTCCGTCGGAAATCTGCTTGTTTTCTTGTAGTGAGAGAGCCCTAAATAAAACTGCATTTCATGTATGTGTTTGTGTGTATTCAGATCTTAGGAATATACAGATGAGAAAGTTCAAAACACATGCTAAAATACAAGTGATCAAATAAATTAACGACAAGATTAAGTTGTATCAAAATATATCAGGAAAAAAAAAAACTAGAGTACAATATTAATTACCTTTATTTTTGTTTTGTGTCCCCCTTATTTGTGAACACATCAAACATTAATTGTTTCTATAATCTAACCTCGCATATGGTGGTGATCACTTCCTCTACTTGTATTACTCTCCGAGCCTAGAAGCCTTGACATATTGGCCGTTGTACCGGTATTACCTCGGTTGAATTGGACTGGTGAAATCCGGTTATTAATGTTACCACCACCATTGTTGCTACTACTACTACCACCATGTAACAATGAATATAAAGTTGAAATGTTCTGCGATGACGAAGATGAAGAATTACCCATCAATGGTAATTGAAAATGGTTTACCATTTGCCTCGGATCTATTGTCTCGGAACCAGCTGATGAAGATGATGGAAACAAAGATTGTATAGTTGTTGTTGTTGTTGATGTAGTCATTGGACATACCAAAATTTGTGATGGAAATGGGACAAGACTATGTAGTTGATGTTGATGATGATGATGGTAATGATCTGCTTGAAAACTCGAATGTTGATGATGTTGTTGTTCCATATTGTTGTGATAGGTTCCGATATAAGACCCAATATGATGATTGTTTGCGAAAACGACATCGTTTTCGCCCCTCTCTTTGTTGTTTTCTTCACGGCTAGTACTAGTAGTAGACTCTTCTCCACATCCACTAATTTTAAACCCGAGTTGGGTCGGATCTTGACCCAGCCTTTGACCAAGATTCAAGAAGTGTTGGTGATGGTTGAAGAGGCTGAAATTTTCCGGCGAGACCGGTAAAGGAGGAAGCTCATCGATCTCTTCTTTAGCTGCATCGAGCAACCAGTCAACGGCTTTGCTAGGTTGGTCAACGCCAAGCCGTTCCTGAAGATCATAGAGCTGAATAGCCGTAGGGACTGATAATCTCACGCGTCTGTCACGTAGGCCACGCAACGTACACACTTTGCTGTGACGGTCTTTGCCTCCAAAGGCTCGTGAAACCCTTACAATCCTCGGATCTTTCGATTTCATCCACGAGGTAGAAGAAGAAGAGATCGAGGATGGTTTCTTCTTAATTACGGTTTTGCCATTGGTGGCTACGACCACGGCTTCTTCTTGGTCTTCTTCTACTTCTCCTTCGTGTCTTCTTGACGTAGTCCCGCCTGAAACGTCGTCGTTTGCATCTTTCCAAGGGACGATGTTCATAATGCTATTGTTGAAATCGTAATAATTACTACACACACAAAAAAATGACGAACTAAGAAACCATTACAAGAAGAGTTAAGGAGAAAAATATATAGTTTTTCAAGCAAATTAAAATCGTTTAGGGTTTCTGAATCCTTTTTAAACGATTGATTGATAAATACATTGAGCTACACAAATTGAAACAAAAGAGACATTATATACAAAAACTAGGGTTTAATTTAGTGTTTTTTCTTTCTTCAATTTGACTTGAACTCTTTTAGAACAAGAGATGTATTTCTTACATGAGCTCCTATGTTTCTCCGGTCTTGAGCTTGAATGGCAAATCTAGGGTTTTGTGTTCGATAAAGTGAGAGATAAGATGATGATGCAGAAGAGGGACTGAAAGAAGGATGAGAAATAGAGAGAAGAAAGTATGTGATTCGTTTTTTTCTTTTTAAAAGTATTATAATGAAAATAAATAAATAAAAAGAAAAAGAAAATAAGAAAGATAGATGCTTTTGGAAGTGAATATGAGAACCCTACCAATATCATAAGCCTCCAAAATTTGGAAGAATTGCGACTTAAGTATTTATGTTAATAAAGCAATGGACGTGATAATGCCACATGGCAGATTTCACTATCCGAATGGAAAATAAAATAAATGCCTTGAATAATCAGTCAAGTTCATTTTCATCTTTAATATTATGGATCATATCAAATCTATATTTACTGACGAGAAAACCAAATTCGAATAATTTACTAATCCACGTATGTGATATGAATTGCAATAATAGTACGGCTAAGAAGATCCCAAAAAAGTATATGTAAATATCTCAATTTAAAAGAAATTATACATACCAAACTAAACATATATAGACGTGAAGTTATCTATAATTGTAGCTTGTTAAAACATCTAACTAATGTTCTTAAGATGAAAATAAACAACCATCTGTTTATGCATATATATACATGAGCGATGAGTGAGGTACTGAGGCCATATATATGCGACATGCAACTACATACAATATATGGTTATATATATGTACATGGACCATGTGACCATGTGTATATATATATATATGTACATGTGCATGCTGTTATCGACAATTACAAAAGGTTGTGGATTACCCGATGCACGCCTCGTGTACCTTGTTGAGTCATGCCTCATTTACCTTTTCAAACGCAAGTACATTTATTAGACATCACTAAACCCTAATTTACTTTTACTTTACCCGTTTTAACATTTTTATTTATCGAAAAGGTTGTGTTTAAGAATTGGGACTTAAATCTTCCGTTTATAATTTTGTTAACAAAAAATTGGTTGTCATATTTTGCTATTTTATATTGGATCTAGTTTTTTTTTTTTTCAAAATATTGGAACTAGTTATATAAGTGATATTTAAGTAGATATATCTAATTTATATATCGCCATAGTCTGTGAAAAGAGAAGGGCCTATAGTTAATTAGTTCCCATAAAACTCTGAGTCAAACTTCATAATCTAAGGATTATTTAAACGGGAATTTTTCAGGATTTCAAAACAATTAATAATTATACATAGGTCCTTGTAAGAAGTGGTCATATAATTCTCAAAAAAAAAGAAAAAAAAAAGAGAGGTGGTCATATTAAAACTATTAAGAGGAAAACTAATAGTGGACGAAAGAAATATATCCTTATGAATCAAAACAAAGGGATCCCCCTTTGCTACAGTAAACCTGCGACCTAAAGAGCGAAACTCGGTGAAAGTTCGATTGGCCGGCGCGGCGGCTCAGGCAGCGCCGTCGCCGTCCCTTCCTTGCGATTTCCTTTCCGCTTAGCCCTGTTCTTTTAGCCCAGCGGTGTTGTGTGACCTGCTTCGTGACATTGGCGTGTGGTTGAGGAGCGGACTTGGCAGATCTGTTTCGCCGGGCTCTAAGTCGGTAGATCTGAGACGGCACGGCGATCCTTGGTGGATGCAGAGACGGGAATGGGTGTTTCGGTTGCATCATCTCGACAGCTTCTCAGTGGAGGACGAGGAGTGTGCGGTGGTGGCCCGAGCAACGGTATTCTTGGTTTTCTCTCTGTCACGAGGGCGGTTTGGTGTTGGTCTGCGTGTGAGTCAATTCCCTCTTCTCTCCCTAGCCTGTTTTGTCCGAAGGTTGGGTTGAATTGTGTTGGGTAGGGATTCTGGTTTTATTTCGTTTGCGATGGGTACTCGATTAGCACGGTTTTAGGTTGATGGCTCCGTGGTTCTTGCATTCTTAGGGATGGGTTTTGGCTTGCCCCTGGTTTGGCATGATCCGTTTGGCCCGTTTTGAGATAAGATGGGTGTTGGTGGGCTTCATTGCGATGATACGTCCTCTTCGCTTTCGTCTTATTGTTAGGGGTAGCTGTGGTTTAACCAATGATTTTGACTTATCGTGGGTTGGTCTCGGCTTGTCCATGGTTGATGGTCTAATCGGTTTGACCGTTTTGCAATAGCAAGCGGGTGTTGGTGGACTTCGGATTGTTTTTTGGACAATTTGATACGTCCTCTTCGCCTTTGCGTTCTATTGTTAGCGTTAGGTTTCGTTTGAATGTTATTGATCGTTGTGTTCGGGAAGGTTTATTGGTCTCATGTCAGGTGTGTATCTTATGCGGAGTAAACCTGCAGTCCGGCTTGTAGTTGGCGCATGTGTCGATGTACAGAAACGACGGTGCGGGTCAAGCTAGTGCGGACGGGTTTTCATCAATGGGTTGTTAAAATTCTTGCCTCGTTGTGTTGTAGGCATTGTACACTCGTTGTTTTCTCTGTGGTTTCATTGCTCCGCTGTCATGAGTTGAGTCTATCTGTAATCTTCCGGCACATTTCTTTCAATGATATTTTCAGATGACAAAAAAAAAAAAAAAAAAAAGAATCAAAACAAAGGAGTGCGAAAAAGAAAGTGTCATGATGATCATTTTATCTTAAGACATCACATGGGAACAAAGGGGTAAATCGGACAAACTTAGAATCCACTAAGTCCTGTCTACTTCGCCGATCCAAAAGTGTGTGGTCTCATGAACAAAGATTGGGTTTGTAATAGCTTTTGTATACTTCATATCAATAATAATAATTAATGATGTGAATGATCAACGAGAATAATAATATCCTTAAAAAGATGGGTCTAGTCCAAACGGTAAACGATACATAACTTATATAAATATATCCGTCAGGAAAAAAAGAAATCATGTAAACATTTGATATTCAAGTTAGTAATTTTCAAAGTTTGGTTACTAATGATTTATCCCAAAAAAACTACTCAATTGAGTGATCCAATTGTTTTTAAGATATAATTGCCCTTATTGTTAATACATTTGTGTATAGCAACATCGGTGTATGTACGTATATGATGATTATCATAGATGCATGAGCTAAAGCTAACAACACCCAAAAAAGTGTGGTTACGTGGATTTGCAAAATAGAATACCAAATCATTAATTTTGGTCGTTGAAAAAAATATTCAAATCTATTCCGGCGGTGCGCATGCCATTTTGAGACGTATACAATTTAGTTTCCTCCACTATAGTATGAGATCTTTATCAAAATTACAAACACGTTTATATACATATAGATAGATAGACACCATATACATTCTAAGATTCTATGATCCAAAAATTACAAATACGTTTATACACATACATATAGATACGACTAATTAAATATTCCAAAACATTGGTACTTTTTCTCAAACGTTGATAGTCCGCATGTGAAAGACTAGTTAAGAACGTGCAAGTATGAGTTATTGTAGATTGTATACTCGAATATCTTTTACATTATAACAATTTGAAAGTTTTTTTATGTAGTCGTTGGCCAAATTATTTGGAAAATTTAGGTTCAACATTTTTATATATAAGTTTTTAATTTGTAGATTTTTTTTTTGTCAACTTAATTTGTAGATTATATAGATAGAATCATAGAAACATACGATGTGCATAGTTGTTAATACATATAGCGGTTTGATGGTTACTAATCATAAAAACATATAAAATTAGTGATATGAACGCAAGCATTATTTTCTACACTAATTTTTTATATTTTGTAATTATTCCATATACTAATGGTTTACTTATTTGTTATTATCATTTTGTATTATCTATCATATACGATATGTACTGAAATTGAAATTTTGAGATACACACAAAAATGAGGACAAATTTACAAATGTGTATATTTATTACGTTATATCTTATATACTGGGTAAAAAGTAGATGAAGACTGAAGAGGTTGGGCATCTCGAGAGAGAAACTGAAGAAAACAGAAGAGAAAGAGAGTTATTTACTCAATGGTCCCCTCAATTTTCCATTCACTTTTTTCCCTTACTCAATTTTATTATCTCCTTTTTCATCCCCAATTGTTACATCTTTGATTTGTTTATTATATCTAACAATGTTATCATTTTGGAGTTGCCATTTTCAAAATTTTGTTCAATTGATTATCTATATAGCTAGGAAACATAAGTCTTGTTTGGTATACCAAAGGAAATTTAAAATGTCAAAACTATTTTATATTTCAACATAAAATATGTAGCAATTCTTATCATATGTTGTTTCTTTTTTCCTTTGGGAAATTAGTACTTCTGACAATTTGATTAGATACATAGAATTAACTACAATATGACTCGTACAAATTTAAATCTTGAACTAAACATAGATTTTGATATTAGATTGTTGTACAATATAAAGGTGGAGTCCAGTGTACCTGTTGTTATTTTATTTCGTTGGAGAAAGTGACAGGTTAAATGTGAAAAATGTAAAAAGCATACATAACAGTAAATGGATTTGTAGAAAAAACAAAAACCACAGATACATAACGACTGAATGTGTTTCTATCGCATTACACTTTTCTCTGCACTGTTCCTATCCCAAACACCAATCCCTATGTTCAATCCATATGGTAGATACTAGACAGTAACTCAACGTATATATGAGTATGCAAGAATTTATTTTTATTTTTGTATGCTTGGAAAAAAGAAGTTCGAAGTTTTTGCAGGCAGTAAGCAAATCTTTACTTTTGCAACCAGGTTTATAATTGATTTTACCTCTATACGAAATCCAAAGATTTGAATTTATTGATTTTGTGGGTACTTTCCTGGATCCAAAATTTGGGCCAACAAAGAACTGTAGAGTGCTGAGAAAAAGCCCAATGGATAAAGTCTTTGATATCTTTTCATCTACTTATATCATATCTAGTTTTATCCACATGCACACATAATACAAAAATTCGTATCAACACTTAGTATATGATATGGAGGTGTAGGCGAGTAATTAATACACTAAATTATCAGTAAGTTTTTGATACACTATAAGACTATAACACATCAATTCACAGCAAATAATCGGTTTAATTTTAGTTATTAGTATTACAACATTTTATTAGAAAAAAGGAAAAAACTAAACCAACAAATAAATTGAAGCTTAGTTGACTAGATGTTAATGTTATCATGTCCCTGCAACTTGGTTACATATTTGTCGTGAAGCAATGAATAAAATCACACGTGGCATACTCTGCAAAGCGAAACGTGTCACTAATCTTAGGGCATGACCATCCATGATACAAAAAAAGTATCAGTTGAATAAACAAATATTAAAAACATACTTTCTCTTCCTTTTACTCAACTTTATACCTTTTCTTTCATCCTTTTATTCAACTTTTATTAATTTTATACTCTCTTTAAATATAAAATTATTAAAAACACACTCTTTCTCTCTTCAAAAGTATCAAAAGTATCAACTATTTGATACCCTCTCTCCAAAAATATCAACTATCTCTTCTCTTTACTCAAATTTTATTAATTTTATATTTCAATACACCCCACTATTTCAACCAAAAACACTCTCTTTCTTCCTTTAACTCAAATTTTAATAATTTTATATTTAATGATACCCACATTGAATCACCACTAAACATGCTCTTATCACCTTTAACGAAAACATATTTGGAAATTAAAATATTTTGTTCAAAAGAAAATACAACTTGGCCACTATGAGGGGTCCCACTTCTCGATCTGTTCTTGATTGTTTGCGTCTCTTTAGGAAATCCTCAATCCTCTCCAACTTATTATTATTGTGGTTTTACGAAATTATTATAACACTGAATTTTTGTTTAACAATGAACACTAATCACAATAAAATTATCTTTAACGAGCAACAAAAATATAACACAATTTTTAAAGTATTGTTAGAAATTGAAGTAGGTCACAAACTCACAAGCGCGTAGAAATGTTAGTAGATAAAATAAAAATTGTTTTCGTGTTTAATAATGTTTTGTCTTTGGTTGTCGGGCCCAGTAAGGCTGGATACACGTGGCAATAAAGTGACTGTCGTCGTTGAGCACGTTGATTAATAGACACGTGTCAAGTTGTACATGAACAAGTAGCCTACGTCTACGCTAAGCTCTCCCCCACTTGATGCTCTTTTCCACGTGGCGTGGTGGGTGGTCGTCCATCTTTTTCCAAATGAAATTTAAATTATTCAAATTTATTATTACCAAATTTGTGTAAATGATCTATTCCTGTCAACGAGAAATCACTATCTATTTTTCATTGGTTATATTAATGCAAATGGCATATTAACTTGAATTATTTTTATAACCAACTTGTGTAAAATACAATAAAGGAAAAAAAATTCCGTACAACATCGTCAACTATGCTTGTAAAATAATTCAAAAACATGATTTTACTGAAATTATAAAATACTGCAAATTGTTGTACTACAGTTTATAATAGTATCATTTGGTGCTTGTTTTAAGAAAAAATTGTTTCGTCTCTCTCACAAATTGTAAATTTAAGAATTTTAAAACCTCTCTCTCTCCTTCTCTATTCAATTCGTATTCGAATTCTCTAACCTCAATTTCGATATTGTTTTTTGGTTCTTTTGATTATGGAGATGATAAGAGCTAGGGGAGGTCTAAACGGCGTCGTACAAGTCCCGAATCTACCAGCTAACAATCTCTTGCAGAAGTTTTTCATCACAAGCAACCAATTTTGTTACAGAGAATCTGAGAATGGTGAGAATCGAGAGGAAGCGAAGAAGGAGGAAGAAGACAAAGATATTGAGCTGACGTTAGGTCTTTCTCTGAATGGACAGTTTGGTACGGATCCGAGATCGAGGAAAAGGAAGAATTTTGAATTGGGTCGATCTTCTTCTATACCGGAAGGTTTCGTCTTCGCCGGCGACAGAGAATTCCGACGGACGGTGGGGCGTGGTGTTTCCGACATGTTCCAGCTTGATCGGACTCGGTCTCTGCCTGTCGAAACAGAGACGGAAACAGAGACAAAGAGGAAACGATCGGAGAAGACAAGGGCATTTTTGGAATTTCAGGTTCCTGCTCCGACAAAAGAAAAAAACAGTAACCAAGCCAATACAGAGAAGACGAGGGCATTTATGGAATTTAAGGTTCCAACTCCGACAAAAAGAAAGGAAGAAACAGATCGTTTTGTTGTCTCTGGTGTGGTCAACGAGAATCCGACGACGAAGAAGAACAAGAAGAATGTGGAAGTTTCTGGAAAGGAGAAGGCGAGGAACATTCTAGAAGACATGCCGTGTGTTTCGACAAGAGATGTCGGAACCGACGGGAAACGAGTGGAAGGGTTTCTGTATTGGTACGGAGGGAACAAAGAAGAGGTTAAGATAGTTTGTGTTTGTCACGGCAGTTTTCTATCTCCGGCTGAGTTCATTAGACACGGCGGAGTCACCGTGTCCGACGACGGTGGTGGTGATATTACGATTAACCCTCTTAGACATATTGTTGTTAAACTTCCTTCTTCCTCATTGTAGTTCATATTCTAAGGATTATTATTTTTAATCCCAATTATTAGAGATGTGTCATTTTTTTCTTTTCACAATTTCAATATGTAACCATGTCAAAATAATTTGACCTCTAAGCTAATCTATTACTACTATAGTTTTCAAGGTATTTATCAAAAAAGTTGTTCTAAAGAAAAACCCACAAAGCTATAACTATAAAACAATTTACAAGTGGGAAAAACAAATCAATTTAGCTACAATTCTTTAGTGCTCTTTTCTCTTCTTCTTCTTCTTCTCAAGAGAGATCAACCTTCCTATGCCTTCCACTTTAAATGGACCAAAAATGTCCTTTTTACCCTTTGAGAAACCATAGGAAATTAACCTCTCTACTTCTGACTACTACACAACATGTTTACAACTGTTAAAAAGAAAAGAGAATTTTAAAAAATAATTAAATACTTGGGAAGGAGCTAACACGACGGAGGCTGAAGCTGCTTCAACCGTCGTACAACTTGCTTCATCGTCGGCCTCGTCGATAGTGAATCCACCGTACAAACAACCGCTAAATGCAGAACCTCGACGAGATCATCGTGCGGACCAGCATCCCATAAACCCGCCGTGAAAAACTCCTTAGCCCGTCCTTGTCTCAACAACATACAAGCCCATTGCACAATGTTGAAACCGTTACCGTACGAAACAAATGACGGATCAAGCGCTTTCTTGTCCGAAAGCAGCTCGAGAAGCACCACACCGTAGCTGTAAACATCTGCTTTATCCGAAACCCGGCATGTCATCGCGTATTCGGGTGCTACGTATCCGAATGTACCCGCCACGCCTGTTGTTGCATGCGTCTCTGATGTCCCCAGTAATCTTGCCAAACCGAAATCCGATAAATATGCGTTATGATCATCGTCTAACAGGATGTTGCTCGGTTTGACATCACGGTGGAGAACCCGAGGGACACACTGGTCGTGGAGGTAAGCGAGAGCTCGAGCTATGTCCAGCGCGATCTTGTGAAGAACTCTCCAATCTACTGCTCTTGTGGATCGTTCTTGGATGAATTTCTCGAGGTTGCCTCCTGGGAGATAGTTGTAAATCAAGAACATCTCGGTTTCGCTCGCATGGTAACCAATGAGAGTGACAAGGTTTGGGTGTCGAAGCCTACCAAGAGTTTTGATCTCTGCGCGGAACTGTTGGACGCCTTGAAACCGTCCGATCGAGAGCCGTTTTATCGCGACGACCACGTCTTGAGAGATTTCCGCTTTGTAGGTCGCTCCAAATCCACCATTTCCGATCAGATTGCTCGCATTGAAGTTTCCAGTGGCTCTAACAACGTTGTCAAAGGTTATCGGAACTCCAATGTCCATGAACATAGTGACTTCTCGTTTCGTCGTGGCCATGATTTTCGATTTTGGATGCCATTTCCTCGTGTAGAAGAAGAGAATCACAAGAGCGATCAGAACCGAGACAATCGCTGAAGCAGATGCAATCGAAGCAATCTCTAGAGAGTTGAATCTGTTATTATCTGGAGGCGGGGATGGAGCGTTTTCAACAGGCGAAGATGCGTAATCTTGCGTGATAGAAGAATCCCCCGTGGAGCCTCGGGAATCCGAAGACGGTGTTGTCAGAGAAAAAACATGGCAAGGTCGAAGATACGGGTTTCCTACAGCACTGCTGCATTTCGTTAATCCATTTGTTGCAGGAACCGGACCCGATAGATTGTTGAAGGATACATTGAAAACTGCGAACGGTGCGAAACCTGATGGGATTTGGCCAGAGAGGTTGTTATTATTGAGAAGCAACACAGTGAGATTCTTCAAATTGACGAAATCATGAGGGATGCTGCCGGATAGATAATTTGACGAGAGATCAAGAACTTCCAGGGACTGTAACTGACCAAAACTCTGAGGAATTTGCCCCGTCAGGTTATTATTCGCAATAGAAAGATAAGTCATAGCTTTCATCTTCTTCCCGAGGCTTCCCGGTATCTGACCTTGCAACTGATTCCAGCTTAGATTAAGAGCAAGAAGCGATACTAGATCCCCGAGACTCGATGGGATTGTCCCGAAGATCTGATTCAACGAAGCATCAAGAACCTTGAGAGAAGTGCACATGTTGTTAAGTCCTTCAGGAATCCGACCTGAGAGCTTATTAAAGCTTACATTGACATAAACAGCTTTGAGTTCGTCGCAGTTATCAAACAGTTTTCCCGGGAATTCCCCATACAATCGATTCCCTCCAGCAGAAAATATGTAAGAGACTCGCTTTCCTAACCGGTCTTGTGCAAGAGGCATCGACTTTAGAGTTCCAGTGAAGTTGTTGTCTGCAAAGTTATGAAACACGCCTGGACCTCCATCGCCTCCGAGCAATGTCAAGGAAGTTCCAACTTGAGCCTTCTCAGCGAAGAAGGACAGATAAACAGACGAAGGGTCGTTGTAAGATTGGCTAGAAAACCCGTCCAAGTAAACAACAGGAGGACAATGAGAGGAATTGAGAAACTCAGGGATTAAACCCGATAAGCTGTTTCCACCAGCATCAAAGACACTCATGCAGGGCACTGAAAGCTCTTTGAGAAGCTCTCCAGTAAGCATATTCAAGCTAAAATCAAGAAGACGAAGGTTCTTGCATTTACTAAGACCCACAGGAATTTCGCCTTTGAAGAAGTTCTGACCCAAATTAACCATCTCCAAGCTTTGACAAGAACCCCAATCTCCTGGAAATCTCCCTTCTAACGTAGCTCTCGGCACCCAAAGTATCTTTAGTTTCGGAAGCCTAGTGATTTCCTCCGGAATTCCTCCTTGATAGAAATTGAAATCCTCGGTCATCAAGGTTAAATCAGCACCTGGAGGCTTATCTGATTCCCCTCTGATGCTGTTAATGTCATCATACACATTGTACAGATTCGATAGCACGAGAACAGACAACGAAGAGCAATTCCCGAGCTCAACAGGTAATGGACCACTAAGAGTGTTCCTAGAGACATCCAAAACCTCGAGCTTCCTAAGATTCCCGAATTCTATAGGGATAGTCTCTTCCAACGTATTCATATACAACAACAATGACCTTAAACCACGACAATTCCCCAAACTCTCTGGAATCCTCCCGGTGAAGAAATTACCAGACAAATCTAAATGCTCAAGCTTTCCACAGCTATCCCCAATATCTTTAGGCAAAGAGCCTTGAAGCCAGTTTAATGGCAAGTGCACCACTCTGAATCTCCCGACAAAACCAGGAACAGTTCCATTCAACTTATTACCACCTAAGTTCAAAATCTCCAACTTGGATAGATTCTGCAGTGAACTAGGGATTCCACCTTCAATTCTGTTAAACCCTAGATTCATAACCCGCAAATTCCGTAACCCAGTGAACTCAACAGGCAATGACCCAGTCATCAAATTCCCTTCCAGATCAAGAACTTCGAGCTTCTCCATTCCCCAGATTCCAACAGGAATCTCTCCACTAAACGAATTGAAAGGCAGAGACAAAACCCTAAGTTCTGTAAGACCCACGATTACAGAAGGCAAATTCCCAACGAAAGCTCCATGATTTCCGGCACAATCCCTCCGAATACCAAACCCATAAAGCGGAAACTTCCCAATATCACCGCAAGTGAAACGGTTTCGAATAATTTTCGAACTCCCTTTATCGCTTCCAGAGCCACTCATGTTAAGAGCCATGACTCGAGAGGACGAATCGCAGGATACACCAAACCAAGAGCAGTAGTCTTCGCTCTCCTTGACCCAGCTAGCGAGCAACGAACCAGGGTCTGATACAGTTTCCTTAAACCGTAGCAGCACCGATTTGTCCGAATCCGCTAAAACAGTGATTTTTCCGGCGAGAAAGGTCGATATACAGAGTAGACAAAGAGAGAAGACGACGTTTGGAGGCATCTGTCTGCGGAAAAAACGCCATTTGATCACTGAAGAAGGCAAAGAAGTCATCTTTGTAACTTATCCCCAAATGTTTTTACAAAAACCCTAAACCCACCTCTCAAAGTCTGCTAATTTGCAATTGACGAGCAAAAGATCCTTCCTTATACCGTGCGAAACAATCCCAGAACAGAGCTCTTAACCCTAATTTAAGGTAATGATGAGAAGCTTTTAGTGAGAGAAACAGATGAAGCAGAGAAACGAAATCATCAAAACAAAGAAAAAAAAAGGAGAGAGAAAGAGAGAGCGATGAGAATTCAACACTGTCACTGAGGAAGACGCGTTTTTTTCTTCTCTCCCTCTCTCTCTCTTTTTTTTTTGTATAAAATGTTTTTTTTTTGGAAAATATATCTTTATTTTTTATTTTTTTTGTTAAATTTAAATTTATGCAGAAAATAGATATATTTCTGTGAGAGGGTGTATGGTCCACTTTACTTATTTCTTATTGGCTGAAAAACATTATTCGTATTTTTTTATTATTATTATTTATGAGTATTATAAGTTACATAATAAACTATGTCGTAAAATTAACATTTTTTGTTAAAAAAGTTCTAACATTTTTAGTAACATGTTGACAAAAAAAAAAAAAAGGTTCTAACATTTGTAGTCTCACCGCATCAAATCGCAATAGGTACATGATTGATAACAGTAGGTGGATGCGAGATTATCTTATCACTAAATTTGAGGAAACAATGTTAGTATTATTTTTGTTTGTTCAAAATGACAATTAAAATATATTGAGTCATAATAAATGTAACAATATTTCAACTCTCCTAGTGTATCTCTAAGATGAATCAATCTCTCACGCCATCCACATTTATGATACAATGAAGGTATCACTAAATAAATAAATATTAAAACACACACTCTCTTTTCTTTTTACTCAACTTTATAGGGAAAATCGCATTTTTAACCTTCAAAGTTAGATTTACTAGCAGTTTAAACCCTGAGAGAATTTTACTAGCACTTTAAACCTCCAAACTCCAAACACTAACACTTTAAACCTTTAACTTTGCTCTCGAGTTTGCACCGACAAAAAAGTACCGGAACAGTAAACGTCGTTACGGAACAGTAAACGGCTGTTATGCTACGTAACATTTGCCGTTAACTATATTTAATTTTTAATTAAAACAGAATTTAGAAGAACAAAAAACAAATAAATTGTTTTTATTAAAACAGAAATAAATTTTTTAAATTAAAAAAAAATAAAATAAAAAACCAATCACGACAAAATTGATTTGGGGATTAGGGTTCTTCATTCTCAAACAAATCGAACTTGAGAGAGAGAGAGAGAAATCGAAGGAGAGAGAGAGAGAGAGCGAAGAGGGATCGCGAGAGAAGATAGAGAGAGAGAGATCGGATGCGTTGCAGTCAAAATGGGGTAAGTATACTCTCCAATCTCTCTATTGAAGTTGGGTTGTTTGTGAGAATGTCAATTTGTTTATGAGAATCGAGAAAGAAATAGTTGTTTGGGTTTGTGAAGATTTTTTGAGAAAGAAACAGTTTGAAATTGGGGTAAGGGTTTCGGGTTTCTCAAATGAAATTGGGGAAATGGTTTCGGTTTCGAAATTGGGGAAATTGGGGAAAGGGTTTCGGGTTTCATAAAATGCAGTGAGGGTTTCGGTTTTGAAATTGATTAGCTCGATATGTGATGCGTGTTTGTGCTTCTTGTACAGTGATATGGAGACAATAAATTTGGCGATACACTACGGTGGAACTATGAAGAAAGAAGGTGACGATTACAAGTATGTGCGTTCATTAGATAGTAAGACTCTCAACTGGAATTTGTCTGATTTTAGATGGGAGAAGATTGAAGAGTTTCTCATGTCTGAGTTAGTTAGTATCGGTTTCGAAATTGGGGAAATTGGGGAAAGGGTTTCGGGTTTCATAAAATGCAGTGAGGGTTTCGGTTTTGAAATTGATTAGCTCGATATGTGATGCGTGTTTGTGCTTCTTGTACAGTGATATGGAGACAATAAATTTGGCGATACACTACGGTGGAACTATGAAGAAAGAAGGTGACGATTACAAGTATGTGCGTTCATTAGATAGTAAGACTCTCAACTGGAATTTGTCTGATTTTAGATGGGAGAAGATTGAAGAGTTTCTCATGTCTGAGTTAGTTAGTACACCGATTAGTTTGGTTTGGTACAAACCGAGAAGCAAGGAAATGAAGAACTTAATGTATATGCTTGACTTTGATGATTTGTCTGAAATGTACAAGGTAGGAAAAGCAGGAGGTGGGCTAGATTTGTTCATTGAACATGACTGCTCTGATTCTATTCCTGTACACTGTCTTACAAGCAGCAAACAAGAAGATGCAGATGAGGACTGTGGCTATGATGGTGGTACTGAATCAGAAAAAGAAGATGCAGTGGATGTTGGTAATAAATCAGAAAAAGAAGATAGTGATGAGAGTGATGATGACGTTGATAGGCCAAGAGAAGAAGAAGAAGCTGAAGAATCTGAGGATGAAACACCAATAGAGGATAATGTGGCTAAAGGGAATGTGTGTGGTGAAGAAGGCGAGACTGTGGCGAATGAAAGAGGAGAGGCTGTGGCTGAGGAAGGAGGGGACCAGGTGGTAGATGACGGTAGTGATGTAGTGGCTGATGCAGGAAATGGTAGTAGTGATGCTAGGTTCAAGTCACTGTTTGAGGAGGGTACAAAAACAGTTCCGGAGAAGGAAGCTTTCATAAATCATGAAGAGAAGGCCGCAGCAGAGTTGGAAGCTGAAGAAAGTGAGGAGGAATTTAGTATAGGGAAGAAAGAGTATCCAGATACTCCATTGGAATCAGATGACGAATGGGATCAGTGGGAGAAGCTCACAAGACCGAAAGGTACATGTAAAGGTAAGTTTCATGGTGACTTAGAGAAGGAGCCTTACATTTGGTTATTCCAGAAGTTTAATAGTGGATTAGATTTTAAAGATCAATTATTGCGGTACGCCTTGAAAACACAGTTTGATATGAAGATGGCAAAATCCGAAGCTAATAGGATTGCTATTATTTGCTGTGAAGAAAAGTGTCCTTTTAGAGTTTATTGCTCCTATGAACGCCCTATAAATAGGTGGATGGTGAAGGTATGCCATATGAAGCACACTCATGGAAAATCAAGCAGAGTTTCTATGGTTAAACAAGGGGTTATAGCTGGACTGTTTAGAGAGGAGCTTAGGAGGAACATAGGATTAAAAGCAGCTGAGATAAAAGACACGATGAAAGCATTGTATAACATTGTTGTGCCAATTTCTAAGTGCTACAGAGGAAGACGAATTGCTCTAAACAGCATCCTTGAAGCTCAGGCAACTCAATTTGGGAAATTATGGCAGTATGAGAGTGAACTAAAAAGGACACATCCTGGTATCCACACTGAGATATGCACAGTTGATGTAAATGGTGGACAAATGTTTGATTGCTTCTACATCTGTTTTGAAGAGTTCTGTAACACCTGGAAAAGTTGTTGTAGGCCTGTGATCGGTTTGGATGGATGTTTCTTGAAATGGGAATTAAACGGTGATTTGTTGGCAGCTGTTGGTAGAGATGCTGATAACAGGATGTATCCAATTGCATGGGCAGTTGTAAGAGGTGAAAACAAAGACACTTGGGGCTGGTTTGTGAAGAAGCTCAAGTCAGACCTCAACTTGGGAAATGGAGATAAGTTGACTGTCATCTCTGACAAGCAAAAGGTAAGTAGACCTTATTTGCTTACTTCTAATTATAATAAATGTGAAAAATGTGTGACATATATATGTTTCGCTTCTTATTAGGGAATTGTAATTGCCATGGAAAATGAGCTTCCACATGCAGAACATCGTATGTGTGATAGGCATATCTATGCTAACTAGAAGAAGCAAGGTTTCTCTATATCAGAATACAATAGCTTGTTTTGGGGAGTAGCTTATAGCTACAATGAAGGAGTGTATAATGAGAAGATGGAAATGGTCAAAGCGTATGACCCTGCTGCACACGAGGCTTTATTGGCAACTGATCCAGAGAGGTGGTGTCGAGCATTCTTCTCTGTTGACTCACATTGTCCTGATGTTCACAATAATTTATCAGAAAGCTTCAATAGGACGATCAAGATGGCAAGGGCAAAGCCTGTGATTACCATGTTAGAGGACATCAGAAGACAAGCCATGAGAAGGATTACTAGAAGGTTTCTCAAAGCAGAGAATTGTGACACCGTTGTTACACCAATGACAATGGCCTCGCTGGAGAAGGCAAGGATAAATAACAAGTATTGCTCAACAATTCGTAGCAGCTCAAGTTTGTATGAAGTGCTTGAGTTTGACCTTGGCTACTCAGTGAACTTGTCTACACATCAGTGTGCTTGTAGGAAATGGGATTTAACAGGTAAACTTCTTAGCTTATATTGTTACTCTACAATTTTATTTTCATTAATTGTGTCTGCCTCTATTGACAGGTATACCATGCAAGCATGCGGTTTGTGTTCTTGATGATAACAAAGAGGATCCAGTGAAGTATGTTGCTGAGTATTATTACACTCATGTTTTGAAGAGGACGTATGCTGAAAACATAAAACCTGTCAATGGTCACACCATGTGGAAGCATGTAAATAAACCTCCAATTGGAATACCAGAGATGCGGAAGCCACGAGGTAGACCAAAAAACAGAGACCGAATTAAGGAACCATTTGAATCATTCAAAAATCCCGGCAAAGCAACAAGACATGGTAGGAGACCAGTTTGCGGCAATTGTAAACAATATGGTCATATTAAGACTACTTGTAAGAATGAAACTGTTGTGTTTGAGGGACCGAAAAACAGACCTGGGAGCCCAGCTAAACTACCATCAGAGGTACTTTCTTAATAAATTTTTTAAGTTTTCCATTAAGTTTTTGTCTAGCCTAAACCACCTTCTATTAGACTCAGTTGCTGCATCCACCAAAGGCAAGAAGAAAAAGACAAACTTCAGCTGCTGGAAGTAGCTTCCAACCATCAGAGGTATTTGTTTTTTAATTGTGTTTAATTTTCAGACTCATCAAGTACCTCCTCTAATTTTACTTGTTATTTCCATGCAGAGGCAACCAAGAAGAACTACCAATAGCTCCCAACCAACTCAAAACAGTCAAGCAAGTTCCCAAAATCCAGTAACTTCCAGTGCTCCTCAGCCATCAGCCTCATCAAGTCATCCGAAACCACATGTTAAGAAGGCAGCACGAGGAAGACCATTGAAGATAAGGAAAACTGATAACATCCCAGTTGGTATGGGAACTATGTGGAGTCCTTTCACTAATAGGCCTTTTGAGATTTTTGGAAACAGGATTTATGACAGGTCGGACCTCAACCCACAGCCTCCACAAGCCAATAACCCACAGCCTCCAGAAGAGAATAATTGACAGCTACAATAATGTCTACATTCTCTGAATTCCACATCTCTCTATCTATCTATGTTTTTGTTTTATGACTATCAGATAAGTGTCTTGTGTCTTGTTTTATGACTATCGGAGAAATGTGTGACATTTTCTATAAGTATCTTGTTTTCGTTTGTGTGACTTAATCAATAAGTATCTTGTTTTGCATACTTCATGATTCACTTTATAAATTTTTAAGTTTTTGTCTCATAAACAACAATGAAATTGATACATAGTCTTCGAAATCGATACATAAACAAAGACACAACACAGAGACAACACATCCGATTATCAAAGTCTTTCAAAGACACGTAAACAAAGACACAACAAAGACACAAGCATAGATACTACTTCGATACTCCCATTATGACTCCAATAACCACTGCAAATCCTACTAACGAAGTTATAAGGACGTTACGAAAGACCCTACACCTTTCGTTTAATATCAAAACCTCTCGCCTTAGTGCTTCACAATCTTCACGAGTTTCCTTCAATTCATCCACTAAATCACTTGTATTCTCTACAATACTTCCACCTTCACGAGTTAGACATCTTACCTTGTTCTTCAGATTACCAATCTCCAATTTTTGTGCCCGAATCACATCTCTAGCTTCCAACAAGGCTAGATATTGCCACCCATGTGGTTTGTCCACATCAAACCAACGAAAAAAATTACAAGATTCATACCCGTTCACAACCTTACGGCCTTGACAGCCATATAACCTCTTTCCTGGGTTTGTTTCGGTCCAAGCTCTCACAATCTTAGCTACTCGACGACACTTACACAAAACACCATTGTCGTTCTTCGAATCAAAGGTTGATGAACTGCCACTTTCAGCCATTGTCTCCATATCACTGTACAAGAAGCACAAACACGCATCACATATCGAGCTAATCAATTTCAAAACCGAAACCCTCACTGCATTTTATGAAACCCGAAACCCTTTCCCCAATTTCCCCAATTTCGAAACCGAAACCATTTCCCCAATTTCATTTGAGAAACCCGAAACCCTTACCCCAATTTCAAACTGTTTCTTTCTCGAAAAATCTTCACAAACCCAAACAACTATTTCTTTCTCGATTCTCATAAACAAATCGACATTCTCACAAACAACCCAACTTCAATAGAGAGATTGGAGAGTATACTTACCCCATTTTGACTGCAACGCATCCGATCTCTCTCTCTCTATCTTCTCTCGCGATCTCTCTTCGCTCTCTCTCTCTCTCTCTCCTTCGATTTCTCTCTCTCTCTCTCTCAAGTTCGATTTGTTTGAGAATGAAGAACCCTAATCCCCAAATCAATTTTGTCGTGATTGGTTTTTTATTTTATTTTTTTAATTTAAAAAAATTATTTCTGTTTTAATAAAAACAATTTATTTGTTTTTTTTTCTTCTAAATTCTGTTTTAATTAAAAATTAAATATAGTTAACGGCAAATGTTACGTAGCATAACAGCCGTTTACTGTTCCGTAACGACGTTTACTGTTCCGGTACTTTTTTTGTCGGCGCAAACTCGAGAGCAAGGTTAAAGGTTTAAAGTGTTAGTGTTTGGAGTTTGGAGGTTTAAAGTGCTAGTGAAATTCTCTCAGGGTTTAAACTGCTAGTAAATCTAATTTTGAAGGTTAAAAATGCGATTTTCCCCAACTTTATACATTCTCTTTCATCCTTTTACTCAACTTTTATTAATTTTATACTCTCTTTAAATATAAAATTATTAAAAACACACTCAAACACTATTTGATACTCTTTCTCATCTCAAAAGTATCAACTATTTGATACTCTCTCTCCAAAAATACCTACTATCTCTTCTCTTACTCAAATTTTATTAATTTTATATTTCAATACACCCTATTATTTCAACAAAAAACACTTTTTTTTTCTTTTTACTCAAATTTTAATAATTTTATATTAAGTGATACCCTCATTGTATCACCAATAATGATGCTCGACCAATGTTATGCTAAGATCTTGAAGCTAACATTTATTACAGAAATGGACATGCATATATATTTTAAAACAAATCAAAATTTTACAACATCATTTTCCCCAAACTTATGCCATTACTTATGGTTTTATGAATGCCAAAAAGTTGATAGTACCATCTATTTAAAACATGATCCTTGAATCAATTTTAAGTTTCAACAACATATTTTCAGTTAAATTGGCTACGTTTATTTTAATTTAACTTGTAAGAAAACTTCATAATCTATCACCTTTATACATAAATGCATGTGATAAAAATGTGTTTCTTTATAACAAAATTATTGAGAAAATGTAAAGTGAAAAAGGGACAGAATCCCCTCTTTTCAAGGAAATAACTAAAGGAAGCTTCAAGATAAAGCAAAACAAAATGTTTTTTTCTTAAATCTAAATTTATAATTTTGTCACGTACCCAACACATTAGCCACATTTATGGGGATAAAAAGAGCGAGTTTATAGCCTTTTAAATTGAATAATTAGAGAAGGAAAAAAAATATTTTTGTAGTGAATTATATCTGCCTTTTAGCTACTAATTATAATACGTATATAGAAATAAAGTAATAACGAAATGTGGTCCTTGTTTATGCGCATCACCATGACATAAGATTTTTGGTGAGGAAAAAAACCCGTTTAATTAGATTTTTGGTTCATATCCAATCCAGGGGTGAAGAAAAAAAATCAAACCGTATTTAGATTTTTGGTTAGGTTTCAATTTTACTTATAAATCCGTTTAATTGCCATTTTTAAATAATTTCGGTTTCGGTTCAGTTTTAGTTTAAAACCGTAAAATTGTTGAGATTTTCGGTTTTTTCAAAAAATTATATAATTATTATGAGTTTTAAAATTTTTTAATGAGATAGTGGTGTACTAATGAGTCAAATGCTACCTTAACTATATTATATAGATTTTTTACAAAGTATGTATTGATATTTAGTTCATAATGATAATAAGAATGTTTTTCTCGTTTTTTCTTTTTACTTACTAGTTTTAATAAGATTAAAGTTACAATTAATTTGATTTGGATTTGTTTTTTTTGAAATTTTGTCTTTGTTTATTCATATTCATTTTAACTTTTTGATAATATTTGATTTTATATAAACTATTTTTTTTAAATATCATCAAATAAACCGAAACCAATCCGAACTGAAATACAAACGGTTTATATATAGTTTGAGTTTTTGTAAAACCAATAAATCAGAAAACCGAATGAACCAAACCGTAACCATACCGAAATATAAACGGTTTCTATATGGTTTGAGTTTTTATAAAACCAATAAACTAGAAAACCGAAGAAACCGAACTGAAAACCGAAACGCCCACCCATAGTTATATCATCCATCAAACCGGTTTACAACATCCTGTAACCGAACTTAATCGGACCAAAATGTGGTTTCCGATACTAAAACCGAAACTCGGTTTGGAGCATTACTCTTGGTTTACAATACACATAAGAAGAAGAAGAAGAATAACAATCTTTTTCAAACGCAAACGCCAAAAGCTTCCTTTACTTAAATAAACCGCATTTTGAAGGACACTGGAAGCAAGAAAGCAAACCGCTTCTCGGATATTTTGGCGATTTCGTTCGAGACTCGAATTGTTTCGATGCCTTGCGTTGTGGTTGTAATTCTGGCTGCGGACCAGATTCTTGATAAAACTGCGTTTGCGGCCGTGGCGGTTGTTTCGGCGATTGAGGCAGTAGATACTCTGGTCTTCGCTTTTGGGAAACTTTCCCACTGATTTCCATAACCGGCGATTTGGCACTTCCATCTTCTTTCAACCTATTGCATAAATTTCAAAATTAGGTAAAACTTAATGGTTTCTTACACCGCAATAAATCATCAAGAAAATATCGATAAGTCGAGAACGGCTTACACTGGGAATGCGAAAGAGCTAATGCTGTTATTGCTTGTGTCCGAACGAAAAGAAATGCTCGGGGAATGTGAAAGTATACTGTTCGTTTCTTCTTGTTTATTCTCCTTCACATCTTCAACTATTTCCTTCTCTTCTTGTTTCTCGGTTTTAACTTCAACTAAAACCCTAGCTTCGATCATATCTTTTTCTTTTTCGTGTTCATCGTCGCTCTCGAGCTCAATCATCAGTTCTTCTATTATTTGATGATCATCAATCTCAGTGTGTGATTTTTCCTCTTGGTCTGGTATCTTCTCTTTCTCAGATTCTTTTGGTTTATTATCAACCGGAGGAAGAGGAACCGGTTTGATTTCGGTTCTCTCACGAACCGTTTCTTCAAATCTCGGTATCTCACCCAATCTAACCGTTGTAGTTGAAATGGTGAAATTCACATCATGGATACTAAACAACGATTCATTAGAAGCGATACTCCATTCCGCAGAATTACCAGCTTTATTAGAGAAAACCGACGACGGAATCCGGTTTGGATCGTAACCGGGTAAATCAGCAAGGTGGTTCTGGTGAACCGAGGACCAAGACGAACTGGTATAAGAGCTCACGGAGGAACTATAAGCCTGATGTGCCTCTCTCTGTTTCTGTGCCTCGGAAGCAGACAATGTTGGTTTGGGAAGAGGAAAATGTTTGATATCAAAATGTCCATCTGATTCATCAGATGTTATTGATGAAGATCTTGAAGATGAAGATAAAGAACTCGGATTCTTCCATTGTTGTTGTTCTCTGCTTTCAGTTTTCGTTTCCATTTGGCTCTGTTTTTGTCTGATTGTATTAATCGGAGAGAAGAAGTTTGTTTTATTTATACGATGTAACCAAAAAAAAACAAGAGTAACAAAAATGTTAGTTTTTCGGTTAGCTGTGTATGTTATTTATCTAGAGGGAACGGTTTAAGGACTAAACTAAGGGATTAGTTTCAATTCAACGAGATTAAG
Source organism: Arabis hirsuta (assembly GCA_964056655.1). Lineage (NCBI taxonomy): Eukaryota > Viridiplantae > Streptophyta > Magnoliopsida > Brassicales > Brassicaceae > Arabis > Arabis hirsuta. The sequence goes on from OZ053301.1 coordinate 43,343,415, forward strand.
ACTAAACTTAAATGTAATTGTAGTGAAATGTGTTGTCCAAGATAAAACAATCAAACTTTATTCTGTTTATACTCGCCACTATTTTTAGAAGAAAAATACAGTATACAAAATGAAGAATTGCAGCTAACTACAGTTGTTTAATAATCTGTAATTTTTAATTAGTTTTTGGGCAAAATAAGATAAAATTATATATCAATTTTATTGCTTATACTTCATTTTAACAAAATAGGAGCTAAACATGCAAAAAATTTATTTGGTTTCAAGTCACAAATCTGAAATCCCCAATGTCTTCAACAACCGACGGAAGATAAACCGGATTCCGGTTTGCGTTGATCTTGAATCTGAAGCAATTTATTTGAATGGCAAACAGTTACATAAACTTCAAAATCAAATATGGATAAATTGGGAAACCGGTTTGGTACAGTGAAATTGACCTTGGTTAGGTTAAAGCTAGGTGGAAGAAGAGAACCGGAAGCTTTTCTGTTCCTTGCGAGAAGACCTTTAGTTACCGGAGACATCATTGCATCCGTTGGGCTTCTGTACCTGAAAATTTTGAATAAAATTTACAAAATTATGTTTCTGTACCGATCGGTCTGGTTTTGAACCGGTTATTTCACCAAATCAAATTTACCTCTCTGGGTACTTGAGAGCAACAGGGACTCTCAGACGATCCGGAGTACCGAGTTTCTTCATTGTCTCGTTAGTGGAGACTCGAGGAGGTGAGTCTTGATTCGGGTTGGTTGTCCGGAGGGGGCGAGGTGGTGATTCGGGGTTTGAAATGGCGGTGGTTTCGTGGTGGTCAGGTTGTGTTTTGAGTGGCGTTTCGAGATTCGATTGTTGCGACTCCATTAGAGTTGAGTGGTACGAAGAATTTGGGTTTAAGTTAGATTTATGTATGTAAAATAGGTGAGAATATTACCGTTAGTGGGACATTTGGGGTTGCAACGGTCGGATTTAGGTACAGTTGTTTAATTCTGATTAGTGACCATGGAAAATGTATTTTCAGTAAATAAAAAAAAAATCAGATATTTTCAGTAAATAAAGTCTGAAACTTGGTTTACTTTTTAGAAGATTTTTCCCTTATAAGTAAAACAAATACACAATTGGGTCGAAAATGAAATGGGTTTGAACCTTTTGGGCTAAATAAAACTTTGGATATCAATGAATAAAACTTCAAATATCTTTTTTCTTGTCTTAAAATTTTCAGACTGAATAATGGAAGAGATAAATGTCACTCCCAAGTCTAAATCAAAAATTTCCCAATACAATTTAGACCTTTAACTAATTATGAGATAAATACTACATTGGTTTTTCAATGGGCCAGGCCCAATAGAGATGTTTGCGGCCGAGAAGATAACACAGAGAGAGTGTTGGTTGAAGGAACAGCGACGTATGATTGGACGGTGACATAAGCGACTGTAAACGGCACGTGAGGTTAGCAGAGATTCACCGCATCGTGTCCTTAAAAACGTCGTCACAAAGAGAGAAGAAGGAAGAAGAAAAGACTGACACAAAACTCTGAATCTGTTGGACAAAATATGCGTAAGCAGAGTTTTCTTTCTTGATTTGACATTAACACTATTCGACCTCACTCCTTTCTTTACTCTCTTTATAAAAAACTTTCGATCAATTTATAAATATATTTAAAGGATAGAGATACGAAAAGAGTCATTATTATGTAGCTCATTTGCCCAACTACTACTCCTGTCTTTCTTTAAATATAACCATTAATTTTACTTTAAAATCATCTTTATTTTTCTTTTATTTATTTACAACGTTGGAGATACTTTAAAAGTTTTCTGAAAGTTAAAAAAAAATGTTGCTAAGCACGGAAATAGAATCTTCTAAAGCAATTGTCAGATTTTTCCAAAAACAGGTTTTTACTTAATAGACACAAACGCGATTTTCTTTTTAAAAAACTTTATTCGCCACAAAATGATGCTACATTTTTTTTGTTTTTTTTGAAAAAAGAGAAAATGATGCTACATTGTTGTGCTGATATTTATATAGCTGTTATTGAATATTCGTATGTAACTTAAAATGAATATATTAGTTTATAGAAACAGAAAACTGTATAAGTAAATCCAAAAGAGCATCATCATATACATGGCTATTGGTACGAGGCGAAGCAGTGTATATGGTGACGCATTAATGGCTTCTTTCTCCAGTAACTTCGCGTGTACGTAAAAGATTATTAATACCTGAGTAGCGAATTTTACATTTAACTACAGAATTCATAAATTAAATTGATGTGCATGCTTTTAAATGTATACCTGCGTAATTTGTAAGAACTTGTAAAATTACATTCATATTATCATCCTAATCTTGTGCCCTGTGTTTGCAAATGCAAAAAGAATACATATATATATATATAAGTATATAACAAAATTAAATACAAAGAAAACAAATGGGGAAATTTATTGGAATGGCCTATCAAAAGATGGTCAAAGTTGTAGGTATTTATTTCTTCAGTAGAAAAGGAGAGAATACTTTTCCTATAACATCGAGACATCAATTTCTTGCATGGGTCCAACTATTCAAAATTTGATCAAGTTTATACATTTATCTATATTTATTCACTAAAAGATTTGTAAAAAAGGGAAACGAATAAATCGTCTACCCAATTCAACTTAAAGTTTGGAGTGGTGTTATTTAAATAAATATAATGGACTATATATTTAGTCCCCCGGGAAATTCTTTTACATAATTTAATAAAACATGGTTATATACACAATTTAACACATATGTGTATGTACATGTATGTGTGTGTATATATGAACACACACGACTGATTTAATGGTCTGTCATATCATATAACGTATTTACCATTACAAGCAGCTGGTGGTGTCATTGAAGTCATCATTGTATCTTCTTCCAAATTCATAAAGTTACTGTCACTCACACTATTGGTGGGCCATTTCTTACCCATCACCCATTTTTCTCTTTTATTTACTTTTCTCCAATATGTTTTTTTACATACAAAGCTTTGAAAACATAAACTATAGCTATGGGTGAGTAACCATACGAGTTATGGATTCAATAATTACTGAAATAACACGTTTATAGATAAAATGAATCATAAACTTTCATGCGTCTTACCGTAATATATGTTGTTTTTAACTCCACTTTATATATTTTAAAACAATTATTGACTTGATTGTTGGGTAAAATAAATCCACTACCCTATTATGTACATAATAGTATTTTTAAGTCATTATCCTTATGTAATTATGATTTAATAAAGAAGAATTAGGTTTGATGTGTACCTAAAACTAAAAAAAAAATTTCAAAGAAAAAAGAAAAGAGAAAAAATCCTAAAAATTCCTAGAGAAGAGCAACAAAGCACGAAGAAAACAGATCACGGCCTAAATACAAGCTTGGAGACAAATCTCTACGAGAGATCTTCGAAAGCAAGATAGTATCATTCGATACTTGTTATATTTATGTATATTGTTGTTTTCAGCTATGTAATCCGAAAAACTACGCATCAATAAAGTATTTTTTCAAGCGTCAATCCGTATAGCTGTCTCAATAAGATCCTATTAAAATTTGCCCTCAAATTAAATTTGAATAAAGTTTTAGTTACTACTAGTATTATATTGTTTCCCTGACCTTTTTGTTGACCAAAAATAAGAGTAAATATGGTCTTTTATTTTATTACTACAAATAAAATGTATTTTTATATTCTCCTCATTTCATTCATCTCTCTCTCTCTTTCTCTATTTAAGACAAGTTAAAGGTAGAACTGTAGAAGCCGATCTCAAAAGTCTCCGACACACTCTACATTTCCTTTTATCCTTCTTCTGGTCATGGCGATGGCAAAATGCGTAATTTTCACCACATTTATGGCCATACTCGTAATGACATCGCAAGGAAGAAGTCAGATAGGAGGAGGAGAAGAAAAAGAAGCAGAGGCTGACCGGATTACGTCACTTCCCGGTCAACCTAATGTCACGTTCGAGCAGTTTTCTGGTTATGTCACCGTCGATAAACTCTCCGGAAGATCACTCTTCTATTGGCTCACCGAAGCTCCTAACCTTGCTCTCTCTAAACCTCTAGTAATTTGGCTTAACGGAGGTAATTAACTACCAAAAACATTATTTATATTTTATATTTTCATTTTTATGTGATTACTAGTTTTTATTTATTTACGCAGTAACATTATAAACTATTAAACTTCAGTAGATCTACGCTTAGCATAATAACTAATCTCCGTCACACTTCTTGAATGAATTTTCAATAAATTCGCATGTAAATGTCTTTGTTTAGTGTAGTAGTTGTTTATAAACCACTCTTTATACATGAAATTGGGTTTATTTACCTATATATTTTTTAAAATACTATTTTTGGGTTTGGCCTACTGAGGCATGTGAATAATGCCCTAACCACCAATGGAGACTCACCATTAATTCGACCACCCCAAATTTCTCAAACAAAATTGACTAAAATAATAATTATGTTTTTAGGTGCTACGTATTATTAAGGTTTTGCCTCTATAATACAACTTGTCTTCAGAAAAATGATTGTTTATACATTTATACATATCGTAATGCTTAGTTTATCATGCATGCATTCAATAGATCACTGTATTTTCTTAATACTACAATTAGACAAAATTATCTTGTAAATGTTGAAAAATGGTTAAATCATTAAATGCAATTTTCAAACTAGCATTGAGAGTCCTATTAAATACACAACTAACTTTTGGCCTCTTTTGTTCCAATTCAATTTAAACCTCTATCAAACTCTATCTCAATTTTACAACTACTAGTATTTATTTTATTCTTAGTCTACATTTCTAAATTCGAATTAACTATTGTTACATTGATGATTAGGACCGGGGTGTTCGTCGGTAGCGTACGGTGCGTCGGAGGAGATTGGACCATTCAGGATAAGCAAAGGTGGGTCCGGTCTGTATCTGAACAAGTTCGCGTGGAACTCAATCTCCAATCTCTTGTTCCTCGAAGCCCCCGCTGGTGTCGGATTCTCTTACACTAACCGCTCCTCCGATCTGTTCAATACCGGCGATCGCCGTACTGGTACAACTGAATCAAACAAAATCACTTTACGGTTTAGCTTAACCGGGGTTTGGGTTATTGACACTCTGTTTCTTCTTTGCATTTGCAGCTCAAGATTCACTTCAGTTTCTCATCCAATGGCTTCACCGGTTTCCGAGATACAACCGCCGTGAAATCTACATCACCGGAGAGAGTTACGCCGGGCATTACGTTCCTCAGCTCGCTAGAGAAATCATGAATTACAACAAACGATCTAAGAATCCAATCAATCTCAAAGGAATCATGGTAAGTTAAAAATCCAAAAATCAAGATCCTCTGTTTTCATTACCAAGAAGAGAAAAAAAAAACTGAATCTTGGCGTTTGCAAAAATTGCGTTTTGAAGGTTGGAAACGCGGTAACGGACAATCACTATGACAATCTTGGAACGGTGTCGTATTGGTGGAGCCACGCGATGATTTCGGACAGGACTTATCATCAGTTGGTTAACACTTGCGATTTTAGTCGCCAAAAGGAATCTGATGAATGTGAAACGCTTTATTCTTACGCCATGGAGCAAGAGTTTGGTAATATCGATCAGTACAATATCTATGCACCGCCGTGTAACAAGTCAAGTGACGGTGGTGGTGGTTACACTGGTTCTTCCGGTCGCCGGAGTATGCGGCTCCCTCATCTTCCCCACTCTGTAAGAATCTCCCTGCTCTGTTTTTTTCTGTTTTAGATCCGGTTCACTGGTTTAAATTTTTAGTTTAGTTGGTTATTGTTGGTTCATTTTGGTAACTGTTCACATACCAGATCATTAGTTTGGTTTAATTTGAATAATTTTGTTTTTGTGGTTAGGTATTGAGGAAAATATCAGGGTATGATCCTTGTACCGAGAGATATGCAGAGATTTATTATAACCGGCCTGATGTTCAGAAAGCTCTTCATGCCAACACCACCAAGATTCCATACAAATGGACAGCTTGCAGGTTCATACCATAATTTGAGATCATGTTATATATTTTTGTCGAATAAGTCGGCTTTTATAAGACTTTGTTTTGGGTGGTAGTGAGGTGCTAAACCGGAATTGGAACGACACAGATTCATCGGTTCTCCCTATATACCGGGAAATGATTGCCGGCGGGATTAGGATTTGGGTTTTCAGGTATGCGATTTTCGGTTTTTTTCAAAGATATGACCGTGAAATATACCTTCAATCGTTAATCCGATATATTTTTGGTTTCGGTTCAGTGGTGATGTCGATTCTGTTGTACCGGTGACTGCAACAAGGTACTCACTAGCAAGACTAAGTTTGAGTACCAAAGTCCCTTGGTATCCTTGGTATGTCAAGAAACAGGTATGTAATTAAAACCCGGTTCTTGTTTGGATCTTTAACAATAAAACATTTCGATTTTGAACCGAAATTGTCGATTTAGGTTGGAGGATGGACCGAAGTGTACGAGGGACTAACGTTTGCGACGGTGAGAGGAGCAGGTCACGAGGTGCCATTGTTGAAGCCAAGAGCTGCTTTCGAGTTATTTAAGTATTTCTTGAGTGGCAAGCCACTTCCAAAGGCTTGAAAAAGTTCAAGTCTAGATCAGAAGATTGTGTAATATTCAAAAATCATGCCCGAGACAAAAAAAATTGTAAAGTTTGGGTTATGAGATGAGATTAATATTAAGTCTAGTCTATTAATGACATCAAGTAATTAAATTATTTTCTATGATTCGTTTGCCTGTTGCTCTTTGATACGCTTATCAAGAGTGACAATTCTCGACATTTTTTTTTCACATCGACACATTTCTAATTTGCTTGGCTGTTTCCTTTTACCTCTTCTTTGCTTGATTTGCTCTAAACTTGGAACGTAAGAGCACACGCGTGGCCACAGCGGTGAGTGTCACGGTCTTGATCGAAAACCACAGCGACTTTCTTCTCCTCGTCAATGAAGAATCTCCCACACACAAATGAAATCGGAATGTCAATGACAGGTCCCGTATCCACTGTCAAGAACTTGCTCCATAATATCATCTCGGTCTCAATCTTAGTCGTAATCCAAATCTCAATCTCGGAAGGATGGTCAAGTTCATACTGAAAGAAAACAGCAAGCTTCTCTTCTTTAACACAAGATAAACTCACAACTCCATTGTTAAAAGCGGTAAACGGCAAAGGAAGAAGCGATCCAAATCTCTCTCTTGTAAAATCAAAACAAATAATGTGATAGGCGGATCCATTGTTTGAGTATCTATCTCTAGCAAGCCAATAAGTGTTTCCGTTGAGAGAAACGCCATGGTCATCAAATTCTATACTCCAGTTCGGAGTGACATCAAGAGTCGTCCAAGAACTAGAGTCGAAATCGTAGATTTCATACCATAAAAGGTCGTCTTCGCGTACACCGAGTTTATCATGGATAAACCACAGATCCTTAAACCTCAAATCAAGAAACCTTAAGATTTTGAGGCTACGGCAAGATTTGTTCTTCTTACTCTTGTATCCTAGAGCGTACATGTACCTGTCGAATTCTTTTTATGGGTAACGGTAAGAAAATCTTGGTTCGATCCACCTTGTTTGTCCCAAATACGGATTCCAAACCACAAGAGTAAAGTTCTTGTCTTCCAAGATGCAGAGCAATAAACCCTCGCAGTGAAAGGCATAAGATATTTTGACTTGTTCGTTAAGGCAACTAAGTTTACCTTTAGGCTCTGTAGATGGATCAGTATTGACGTTCAAGCTCGTTAGATAAAGAGTGTAATCCATCAATACGATCATACGAGATACTCCTTCCCTTGCTTTTTCTTCTTCCTTACCAATAAAGCTTCGACTTTTCGACAAAGTGTCCCAATTTTTGCAAGTTAATCGAACTGCTCTCATAGAGTTCAAGGGGATTCTAGAGATAATCTCCTCTACTAAATATTAAAGATTGATGAGAGATAGAGATTGGAAGAATATTATTTACTCTCATAATCATAAGCTTTGGGTTACATACGTTTATATAGGAAGTGAATGCTATACACATTTAACCTAGTTTCCTAATATAAGACAATTACAAATCTCATAGGAATATTCACAAATATCTCTAGGATCATTCTAGATCCTTCTATACGCCCCCTCAAGCTCAAGGCGGTGATGGAGAACTAGCAGAATGAGCGGCTTGAGATTGACCCGGAAATGATAGAAACGGATTGAGTAACGATGAGACTTGGTGGTGAGAGATGGTGAGTTTCGGCAGAGCTTGAAGCTTGGGCTGCGGCGGAGATCAGAGATCTCATGTTGATGATATCGTGAGGTTGTTGGGGTTGGCACAGTGGTTTGGCGGAAGCGGAGGAGAAGAGATCTCCCGATGGTGGTGATGGAGATCTTCTTTGATGGTGAAGCATATATGTTAACGTGGGAAAGAAGAAGCCAAAAAGATGATTTTTTTTTTTTTTAATTAATGAAAGAGAAAGAAACGATAAACAATTTTTTTTTTTCAGAGAAAAGAATACAGAAGAAAATTTTTTTTTTGTGTGTTTTTTTTTTTTTTGGTGTTTTTTTTTTGGTGTTTTTTGGTGGTAGAAAAATTAAAAGAAGCATTTAGGCTTAGATTCAGAGGTTCATTGATGAACTTGAATTTTTGGAAGCACTTTGACTTGGATCAAGAAAGCTTATAGCTTGAGTTTGTAGAAGCACTTTGGCTTAAAAAAAAAACATATAAAACGGAAGTATTTTGCTTTAGAACCAGGAACGGAGCCGATCGTTAGATCATTGTGGCTCTGATACCATATTAAAGATTGATGAGAGATAGAGATTGGAAGAATATTATTTACTCTCATAATCATAAGCTTTGGGTTACATACGTTTATATAGGAAGTGAATGCTATACACATTTAACCTAGTTTCCTAATATAAGACAATTACAAATCTCATAGGAATATTCACAAATATCTCTAGGATCATTCTAGATCCTTCTATACTAAATACCTTGGAAGATCTAAGATCGTCATTGTTTCGATTTGCAACAAGGGTTTTCGTTAAGGCTATGTGTTTATATGTAACAAACTGAAGACAAATAAGCCCTAAATAAAACAGGGCCAAAACTGGGCTTAGTCAGTCTAGTCGGTTTATTTATTTTATTTTTTTATTAGTATTTTATTTTTTTGAGCAAGTTTACTGGTGTTTAAGCGGAAGGCTTCATCAATTTTTCTATTGACTTGTTCAATTAAGCTAATTAATTCTCTGTGAGCATCAAATTAGTTTTGATTCCAAAAGAAAAACGACAAAATTCAATTAACAATTATAAAAAGATACTTTGTTGTTTCAGCTCAATATTCTTTTATGTCTTCATCTTCTAAAATTTCTTCTATAATTAATGAAATGTTATTTGTCTAGTAAATGCTCAAAACCAAAATATACTTTTTAAGAAAATGGGAAGGCCTCATGTTATGGTCATACCTTACCCAGCACAAGGTCATGTACTTCCTCTAATGAGCTTCTCACGTTACCTTGCATTTCAAGGAATCCAAATCACATTCATAAACACCGAGTTTAACCATAATCTCATCATCAATTCCTTATCCAAACCATCCTATGATGATTACCTCGGGGATCGGATCAAACTTGTTCCGATCCCCGACGGTTTAGAAGATTCACCAGAAGAAAGGAACATTCCTGGGAAGTTGTCAGAATCTGTTCTGAGTTTTATGCCTACCAAAGTAGAGGAACTGATAGAGAAAATGATCTCGGAACGTGGCGGTCCGATCATTAGCTGCATTGTGGCTGATCAGAGTTTGGGATGGGCAATTGAAGTTGCGGCTAAGTTTGGGATCAGACGCGCCGCGTTTTGTCCCGCCGCGGCTGCGACTATGGTTCTAGGATTTAGTATTCCGAAACTAGTCGATGATGGTCTCATTGATCCTGATGGTAAGAAAATAACAACTTAGATCAATCCGGTTAATTCTAGATTAGGTTTTTCTGTTTCATTTAGTAACCAATGAAATTTTCAAATTTATCATATGAATATTAATATTCTTTTTGATCCATTAGTAGTTGAAATATACAAATTGGATACCTTTATAAAATATTCTCTGTTTGTAGGGACTCCAAGGGTAAATAAGTCAATTCAACTATCTCCTGGAATGCCAAAGATGGAAACAGACAAGTTTGTGTGGGTTTGTCTGAAGAACAAAGAATCTCAGAGAAACATATTTCAACTTATGCTTCAGAACAATAAGTCAATCGAGTCAACGGATTGGTTGTTGTGCAACTCCGTGTACGAACTAGAAACGGCAGCGTTTAGACTTGCCCCAAAAATATTACCAATTGGGCCCATTGGTTGGGCTCATAGTGAATCCACGTCACTAGGAAGTTTTTTACCTCAGGACCGGGATTGTCTGGATTGGTTGGACCGGTATATTCCCGGTTCGGTGATATATGTTGCCTTTGGGAGTTTTGGGTTTATGAGTAAGGCGCAATTGGAAGAGCTAGCAATTGGTTTAGAGCTTACCAAGAGGTACATATTTGGAGATAACCGGGTTTGTGGTTCCAGTTTACTTTCTTAATTAACTCTATGTGTGTGTCTATGATCTAATTTAAGTTACATGTTGACTCATTAGGCCGGTCTTGTGGGTCACCGGCTCGGGTGATCAACCACCTTTAAAAATCGGGTCGGATCGGGTCAAACTGGTGAGATGGGCTCCACAACGTGAGGTCCTTTCGCATCGAGCCATTGGATGTTTCGTGAGCCATTGTGGTTGGAATTCAACTTTGGAAGGAGCTGAAAACGGGATACCATTTTTATGTATCCCTTATTTTGCAGACCAATTTATCAACAAAGCATATATATGCGATGTGTGGAAGATTGGATTAGGGTTTGAACGAGACGAGCGAGGAATGGTTCTGAGGCTAGAAGTGAAGAAGAAGATCGATGAGGTCATGGAAGACGATGGAGCATATAAAAAACGAGCTATGATGGTTAAAGAGAGTGTGATGAAAAGTGTAGCAAAAGATGGTATTTCACATGATAATCTTAGTAAATTTGTCACGTGGATCAAATCATAAATTTTTAATGTTTCATATCAAGTTCATAATAAATGTTTCCTATCAAAGTTATAATAAACAATGATTTCTTTTAAAATCATTTTAATTTTTAAGGATATCAAAGATTTTCATAAAAGAGATTTGTTTAAAATTAAACTAGCCCATTTAGATTTTTTTTCTTTTCCTTGTTGTATTGGATTTGAAACTTATATGAAGGGATCATAAAAGTTTGTAAGAGATAAAACCCTAGACAAAGCCGTATTCACCTCAATATCGTTTCTCTTATTTTTTTCTTCTTTCATAAGGCTGAATCTTCAACATATGGCGATATCATCCATCACTTCACTTCCCGAAGACATCATTATAGATTGTGTGGCTCGTCTACCAAGGCTTTACCATCCCACACTCTCTCTTGTTTCGAAATTCTTTCGATCTCTTATTGCATCGCCTGAACTATACGAGAGACGGTCTCTCTTGAACCGCACCAAATCGTGTCTCTATGTTGCCATGTCTACATCGGACGATGGTCACCGTTTGTATACTCTTGCTAAGAAATCCAACTCGACTAGCAATTATTGCTTGGTTCCTATCACATCAATCTCTAGTATACCTATATGCGGTAGCTACGTGGCCGTTGATTCAAAGATCTTTGTAATGGGTGGATCTTACGATTGGAATATCTCATCTTCGTCTAATGCATTACTCATCGATCGTCGGTTACACACGGCACATCATGACCTCCCTAACATGCCAAGTGAAGTCGCTAGTCCTATCGCTGGCTTAATAAACGGGAAAATATATGTACTAGGAGATTACCCAACGGTTTCAGACGGGGAGATGGGTGTCATGGTGTATGACTTAAAAACCAAAACGTGGGAGTCCAAAACGAGACCAGAGATGTTGGCATGCAAGGGGTATTCTAGCAGTTCGGTGACGTGGGATCATAAGGTTTACTTCACAACTTCAAGGTGTAGTTTCGTTTACGACCCGATAAAAGATAAACTTGAGAAAGAAGAGGTCTTGAATACTAAACCGTGGTACGGTAATGAAGGTGTTGTGGATGGAGTATTGTACTATTATTGTGCATATTGGCAAAGGTTAGAAGGGTATGATTTGAAAGAAAGGTGTTGAAAAGTGGTCAAGGGTTTAGGAAAATTCATCAGCGATAGTTGTACTTGGACACGTACGGTGATGTACAATGAAAAGGTGTTACTGTTTTTCAGGAAAGTTCTAAGTGAAGAGGTTTGGTGTGCGGAGATCAAAGTGTGTTATAGGATTACCCAGCCGGAAAATGGCAAAAGCCCTTACATATAGTCACGATCATAAGATAAGTAAACCAGTAAGAGAACCGGAATTGTCTAAACCGAATGAGCAATAGAGATTCCTAAACCGGCTGGGTAATCCTATAACAAAGTGGAAAGAGATGAACAAGGAGAGATTAGTGGAAGACTTGAGTGGTGTGTTTGTGTGTTTAAGGGATCGTCGTCGCCTCACATAATCAAGTGTCTTGTTCTTAAGGTTTGATGTCGAGTTAGTTTTGTCTTATCTTTCGTTGTGTTTTTTATAATCAAATATCGGTTTTACTATGACTAGTTAAAATTATTGATTATTCGTTTTAAGAAACACTGGTTGCTTTTTTTCTCTCGCAGATACATGATTATCTTGAGAGAAAAAAATTAATGTTATGTGTTACAAATAATTGTTAGAAGGGAATGAATGGAGAAGGAGGGAAATAAATGTTTCCAATCAAAGTTATATAATAAACCAAACATCCAACAACTTATATCATTATAAGTGTGTGTATGGGAAAATTATGAAGAGAAGAACAAAAAATAACAAAACAAGAGGATCTCTAGCATTTTCCAGTAAAGGATAAAGAGTAAAATGGTACATTTATTTTACCAGCGATGATGGGAAAATTATAAAAGATTACAGTACGAGAAAACTCATAAATAATGAATCCATCATCACCTTCTTTTGCTCTCTCCGCCCACGTGGGCGAACCTTGCGGTTCTGAGACCGTTATTTCAGTGCCTTAGTACCTGTTCCAGTAGGTTCTGCGTCTGAACTTGTTGTAGTCTGGCAAATCTTGGATTGGACCGATCGCTGCGATTGCTATGTCCTGCGATCATTCCCAAAACATCCCCTTTATCACTTCTTGAGTTTCGTTACTCTGTTTTTCATTTTCTTGGTTTTATAGAAGCCAAGAAGATAAAGAGAGGAAGATATAGATATAACTTACCTTGTCATAAATATATTTGTTGGCAACACGTTTAACCGTGCTGGCATCAACAGCATCTATCCTAGCAAAGAGTTCAGCGGTTGGGATTCTACGCCCGTAGGTCAGCAGCTGCAAATAGCATAACAATCGAGGCGTTTTACAACGAATGATTTTGCATGATAATTCATCAAAAATGCAGAAATGTAAGCACCAGCTAGAAGGAAAGCTAAGGTTTGTTATCTTTGACCATTGCACCTAAATTTTACAAGTTCTTATCAAAGATGCTTAGATGATTGATATAATACCTGACGACCAATATCTTCAGCGATTGGGCTAGTTCCATCCATGTGAAGCAACAGCGATGATTTCAGCTGAAGAGAAATCAAAAGTCAGTTACTAAGTTTTTCTACAAACGCATAAAAGAGTTTTAAACAGATCACATGGGTAACTAGTGGAAGCTGAATCTTGGGAATGAGAGAAAAACATTTGGGTGCTAACCTGATTCCTCGCGCGTGTCACATCATCGTCTGAAACTCGGTAGGCCAGCTTGGTTACTTCATTCATAATGGCATATGATAAATCATCCAAGCAATCGGCCTGAAAAACGTATTTTACAATAAAATGTTAGATTTTTATAAAGGCATGTCCAATGACGGAACCTTTCATACGGAGAAACTCGACATATATTATAAAAGCTAGGGAATTATGGTTTACCTTAGCAACTGCATAAACACCAAACAGTCCAGTATCCTTGTAGTTGGTGTTGAATGCCATTATGCTTTCCGCTATTTCATTAATGGCAACCCTCTGGGTCAGGGCAGAACTGCGCATAGACATATAATATTCATCAATATATAGCAGAAAGAAGATTTTTTTCTTGAATCATTGGCAAGTACTACCAGAAAGTAAAATCTCACCCCATGTGTTTGCCACCGCCAACATTTTTGTTCCATGAACCCAACATAGTTTGCATAACCATAAGAGCAACAGAATCTGGATCTGTCCAAGATGCTCCCTCAAAGGCAACAGCAAATTGTGCAAGGGGTAGATCATCATCAATCATTCGGACCTGACAAGAATTTCAATGGACTTAGAAATTTAGAACGAAGAAATACTGCATAAAAAACAAGACCAATCAATCATATGGGTTGTGTCTTTACCTCAGAACCTGTAAAACAAGCAGGCTCTTTGGCAACTAGTTGAGCAGTAGAGGTTGCATCAGATGACAACTTGGTAAATAGTTTCTTCACTTGCTCAACAACTTCCTCATGCTTGACAGCTCCTGAAGCAGCAATCACCTGAAAATATTTTGCATAAACGAACATAAGAATTCAAACAAATTCAATAACTGACAGTAGAAAACGATAAGAATTAACCAAAAGTTATACCATCCTGGAAGCTGTGTAGTGAGTCTTAATGTAATTCTGCAGATCCTCTCTGGTGATCGACTTGACATTCTGAGCAGGTCCCAGAATAGTTCTTCCAAGAGGTGTGTGTTGAAATGCAGTGGCATGTAAATGGTCAAGAACAACTTCATCGGTTTGTCCCTCAACCTAAACCAATTAAGATAAACTACAGCTTAGTGTATTATCTATAACAGAATGAAAACACAGCTAAATCTCAGAAACACATAAACCATAAAGCCTAGCACCAAAAGCTCTAATATTTCCTACTGAATCCATAATTCCCAACATAAAATTTACTTCACTACCAACATATGACTATAAAGCCTCAAAGTGCGACAGATAAATCAAGCAATAAAGTTTGAATTTTTAGGCACATGGAAAACTGAAGCTTCGAGTGACGAAACAGAGACATCTAAGAAACAAAAAAGTTTGAATTTTTAGGATAACTATGGCAAAGCCAATAAAACCTTAAAATGAAAAGGATAAATCGAGAACAGAACAAAAAAGTTTGAATTTTTAGGCACATAGAAAACTGAAGCTTAGAGTGGTTATCTCTACCCGAGTTAGAGAAACAGAGACGTCTAAGAAACAAAGGCCTCACAGTTTACTCATAAACTATGACAAAGCCAATAAAACCTTAAAATGAAAAGTATAAATCGACAACAGAACAATAAAGTTTGAATTTTTAAGCATACCTCCTGCATTTCCCTCAGGATCACATCTCGTTCTCTGTTAATTCTCGGTTCCTCGAACTTGGAATTCTGCAAAATATCAGCCAACACATCCAAAGCCTGGTTCACATTCGAATCCAACACCTTAGCATAGTAAGTAGTCTGTTCCCTCGAAGTATACGCATTCAAATGACCACCAATATCTTCGATCTCTTCCTCCAAAGCTCTCACTGTACGCCTCTCCGTACCTTTGAAAATCATATGCTCCAGAAAATGAGCAGTCCCGTTCGTCGTATCCGACTCAAACCTCGATCCAGCATCGATCCAGACTCCAACGGTGGCGGTCTTAGCCGAGAGATTCGATTCAGTAGCGACTCGTAGACCATTTGGTAAAGTAGTGACACGAGTCTCCGGTGCTGATAAGATGTGATTGTGAGATGCGAGAGTCGGATGCGGCGATGCGTATCTGAGGAATCTCTGATCTGGATTCTCGAGTTTCTTGATCTTGCTTTTCATACTCTCGGCGGCGCGATCGTATGGCATGAGAATCCGCGGCGTTGGGGATTGAGTCGCCGGAGATGCGTAAGACGCCGAATCGAGAGCTGAAACCGATGAGGAAGAACGTATCGCTTGATTCAAGGCGAAACGCCTCTGAGATCGGCGAGCTAAGGATAGTAGATTCTTCATCGCCATTGCTGATGATGACCTTCTCTCTTCTTTCTCTCTCTCTCTCTCTTTCTCTCTCTAGGGTTTGATTAAAAAGCCAAAAATGGAAGAGACGACTCGAGATGCGAAGTAATAGCCAGTGGTTAAGCGACACTAAAACGTCGACGTTTTGGATCAGTATTAAGACGGTGTCGTTTAATGATATGAAACTAGTCAAAAAGGCCGTATTTGGAACTTTGGGCCCATTAATTTACGCGTCGGGTTTTAGATTCGGATCCGGAGAAAACCCTAATCGAAATTTGTTGATGGTATATAAAGGGTTTGTTAATGGAGATTGAAAACCCTAGTCGTTGCGGAGAGACGAGAGAGAGATTCAGCTGCGTTGGGCAAAACCCTAGACGAAAGATCATTGCTTTGTTCATCTCTCTGGAGCTTAGTCTGTTGTAGCTATGGCGACTGGTAAAACTGTGAAAGATGTCTCGCCTCATGACTTCGTGAAGGCTTATGCTTCTCATCTCAAGCGATCTGGCAAGGTTAGTGTCTTTCTGATGTGGAAATGATAAGACTTTTCTGAAATTAACTTATTCGAAGTATCCACACTTGTGTTGTCTGTTTCTTCTATGTGTGTTTCGTTATAATATGTGTTGTGTTGAGGTTTTGCATAGTGAGAATGTCTTAAATAGATCTCGTATTATTTGTCTAAAGAAAAACAGAGATTATAATGTCTGTTGGATCGATTGAAATTATTATCTGCATGGAACTATATTCAAATCTAACATTTCAATGTTCATACTTTATAGCTATTGTGTCTCTCTTGATACGCAAATGCTTTAAATTGTGTTTTTTTCATGCGATTATTCTGCTTGGAATTCATGATATAGTCTCACTGTATGTCTGTTGAATTGATTGAAACTGGGAACTGCATGTGTGGAACAATAATTGAAGCTCAACTTCTACTTCTGTTTAGTATAGGTGATAGACATTTCTAGTGGTTTCTTGTTTTTCGTGAGTTCTTAACAATAATGTTTTTTGTTTGTTACAGATCGAGCTTCCCACATGGACAGATATTGTGAAGACCGGAAAGTTGAAGGAGCTTGCCCCATATGATCCAGATTGGTACTACATCAGAGCTGGTAAGCTTAACCCATATGATCCTTATTGGTCTCTCTCTATTTCTCAATATAAAGTTTTCTGACAATTAACTCTTTTTGTTATCCAGCATCTATGGCAAGGAAGGTTTACCTGAGGGGAGGTCTTGGTGTTGGTGCTTTCCGTAGAATCTATGGTGGCAGCAAGAGAAACGGTAGTCGCCCACCACACTTCTGCAAGAGCAGCGGTGGCATTGCCCGTCACATTCTTCAGCAGTTGGAGACAATGAACATTGTTGAGATCGATACCAAAGGGTAAGCATAACTTCTAATTTCTGAGTATTAAAAACCTTCTCTTTAGTAGATCTTTGAACATTATGCTAATGGTTACAATCTGTTTTTGTGTCTTACAGAGGAAGAAAAATCACTTCCAGTGGGCAACGGGATTTGGACCAGGTTGCTGGACGTATCGCAGTTGAGCCTTGAAGATCTGAATGTTCTTTTTTGTTTCTCTACTACTTTTGAAACCAATGTGCTGTTTTTAGTGTTTCCTTTTACTCTTGAGTACTATTTCATTGCTAAAGACTGCACTCATAATGTTCAGGAATTTTATATTTTTGGTAGTGGCTTTGGACATCTAAATCTATCGTCTTCTTCAGTTTTTGTGTTTCTTGTCCCCGAAATATCATCAACGGAAAATAGCTTTAATCTGTACACTGAATTAAACCACCGAGTCAATGCTGTATTATATACCCGCGCTTTCACTTATTATACTCTCACTTCAGTTTACTATTTCACAAGAGCAAGGAAACGAGAACTTGAGTTTGCAACTAATTGGTTGCTTCATTTCATCAAATTGGGAAGATATTGTTTTGCAAGTGATGATAATATGGACGTGGAAAAACCGAAAAGGATTTTATTGAAGAACTATGCAAAGCTATTTTTAGAGGTCTTGCTGGTACAAGAGATCGGTCATGTAAGATCCAGTTTCACTCCAAGACGATGTACTGCAGCATCTTATTTTCTTGTGTTGCGGTATGTTGAACTTGGGGTCTCGAGGTATAGTCGGGTGCTTGTTCGACCTTCAATGGAAAAAACCAAACAAAAATTGTCCTTGTAATGAATGTTTCATCAATCTATCAAAGAAGAAAGCAGAATTGAAGAGTGTTTACCTTTTGGGAATAAACGGTCGATCAAAGTATGGCATTGGTTGTGCCTTTGGGATCATTTCTTTCCTCAGCCTTCGCAACTCTTCTTCTTCTGCTAGCTGTATAATTAATAAAAGGTCCTGTCATTTTTGTTCACATTCACAAGAAGTAAATGGAGTCTCTTCTTATGTACTCTAACCTTTTGTTGCCGTTCTCTTTCTGCTTTGTATTGTTCTATTAGGTTTATTTTCTCAGCAACCTGATAGATTCAAGGTTTAAGTCATAGCGAGAAACTGAAACATTCGTCGTAACTCTCAACTATGGAAGTAACCATTGTAAGGGTTTTTACCTGGTTATCAAATTCCGCACGTTCTACCGCTCGAATGTCTGAATGGAGCTTCAAGTCTACTGGCATTGTGATATCTTTCACATGAGGCTTAACCAGACTCTGAAAACACAAGAGCAGCAGCAGCAACATTAGATTACTAAAACTTTTGATTTTTTCATACTCTAAGACAACATCATCTGCTTATGTCACTCAATGAAATGTCAAGATACATTACACATTTTGCTATACAAGAAAACATTTTCAAAGTGAAGAAAAGAATTTGATGATAATGAAAAGCAATGTCAGCTCACCTCAGGTTCATCGGTTGTCCAAGGAAGACCTTGAGCTATGGGAATTCTCATCTTTTCTTCCTCCAACATCATCTCTTGTAGCTTCTTCGTAAACTCTTCCTCTTTCATTCGTCCCCGTTGCTTGACATACAAAAAAAAAAAAGACCAATCACCAACAGTCATATCCAAAACAATGTCTTCCTTCTTGATTTGTGCTAAGAAACTCATACCTCAGTTCTCAGTTTGAATGGCTTCGGTGAAGTGACTTTTATCTGCTTCTTCTTCAATCTTCTACTTCCCATTGAAGCAGATGACTCCAAGCTCTGTTATACATCTCAAAAATATCAAACTATAACTACAGACAAGGAGAGATAATTTGCAATTTAATCACTGAAAAGAATCCAAGACACATACATTTCTTTTGCTCCTCCGACCACCATTTGAGTTGAGACTTGAAACACTGTAACATCACCAAATAAGATCAATGACTAAAAAAAAACTGCGACTTTTTCAAAATCCAAATCTCATATTTTGGTTACCTATTGTCCCATGATGAAGAAACCGAAGCATGAGGTTGTTCCAATCCCAGATTCTTAGCTGTTAAAACCAAATCAGTTGGAGAAAACGAAGAACTCCATTGTTCTGTCTCAGTTTCTTGACACATAGGAGGAGGCTGTTGCTGTCTCATTCCAGGCAATTCCCATTTAAGAGCTTTCTTGATCTTATTATCCTTCGTTTGATTTGTCGCTTTCGAAAGCGGGAAGCAAGTAAGCTTCTCGAATGCTTTAACGAGATGCATCACTTTACCATACTCAGGGAGACTCATTCTCGCTTCTTCCATTACTTGTTCTCTTCTTCTCTTCATCGTTGAAATCCCAATTTCATCATCTTCTTCTTCCACCAAATTCTGGCTTGATTCTCCGATTTCTTCCTCCGAATCTCTTCGGTTTTTAAAGAACTCTTCCTGCGAAGCGCGTAGAGTTTCGTACGCAATACATACACATTTCTTCAAGTTCCCATTAGTCTTAGCTCCACACTTACAGTCAATCTCTGAAACGACAGACACCGAGTCCTTCTTCTCCTTTATGTAATTCTTCTTCACCACCACGAATCTCCTCTCTCTGATCCGATTCCGTGGTGAGAAAACCGCTTGAATGGGATTAAGCTTCGATTTCGTGTTCATCAACGCAGATTTACTCGGCTTAGTGGTAGATTTCGATCCGGAGATTCTCGCCGGAGTTTCGTGTGAGACGTTAGGGTTCGAATTCTCAGACGACTGAAACCTGATTGGATCCATCACTGGAGTCTCGGTTTTAGCATTCTTCAAATTCGTCGACTCCATCGAAGATGAGAATGATTCGCGAATCCGTAAATCGAAAACGAAATCAAAAGAGAGAAATCAAACGCTATTGGATTGCGAAATGAGAAATTAGGGTTTTGGATTCGAGTTGGGGAAGATGAAGAAGAAGAAGGAGAGAGTAGGGGAGGGAATTGGGGGCAAAATCGGACCGTTGCGACTTATTTGGAAGCTCAAAACTTTGTAACGGTTACTTATTTACTGGGATTTTCGTAATTACTACACTGATTAATTGTTTAATTTCAAAAAAAATTGGTTTAATTAATTCTGGAGGATTATGAATATCAATTGGGTTTGGCCCAAAGCCCAATCCAAATTGATAATGGAATGATAATTTTACATCGGATTTTGTTTTTTTTTTGTTTTTAGGTTTATTTTATGTTAAAGTTTTATTTTCATTATTATAGAAATATAGCTTCAGAAACACTTCAAACGAAAAAAAGAAAAAGCAAATGTGCCTGGATTTTGAAGCATCTTTGGTTTCAAGTTTGTCTTGTTGACTCAAACATAGTACCATACACATATTTATTTAATCATATGTAACACGCACACATATAATAATAGCGACAAAATACAGGTTTTTCTATCGTATTTATGCAAATTTGGAATATGAGATACCAAACGCTGTTTTTATTAACAAGCGATCAAACTATATAAAACGGTAAAAAGTGAATTAGCAAATAAAATACCTTGAAATTTTTTTGCAGAGGTCAAATCGAATGAACAAAAACAGTAAATTAAAATAAATTGTGAAAAAAAATAATTTTTTTTTTTTATTATTCAATAGTAAGATTTATACAAGTGACAAGAAACTTTAAGGAAGCGCGTTATTATTATCCTTTACAGCTTCAGGGGTAATTTCGGAATCTCAAGAGCTATAAATAAACTTTGTTTCTCCTCTCACCGTAATCGCCATTAATTAATTTCCCCGCAATTACACAACACAACAGTGAGGTTACGTAGCTCCACATTCAGGTACGATCAACGTGTGTAGCTTCTTCTTCTCTTTCTCTCTCTCTTTATCTCGTGATCTGAGAATTTTCCCATTTGGTTTCCTGATCTTCGCAATTCGATCTCTCGGTTTGATATTCATCGATTTGGATCTACTTTTTGTAAGAGATTTCGATTTGAATGCTTGTGTTTATATTTTTACAAAATATGGATGTGATTGTATTCGGATTTGGGTTTGTTTATGCACTTTGCCTGATCTTTGTCGGTGATCCGCAAAAATTCTGTCGCTCATGTCCTTAAACCGGTTTCAATTGCATGTATCAGATCTGAGATTTTGATTCATGAAATCATTTTTCCTCGTTCAATTTCTGTATGAATTTCTCATGGGCAAGCATGATCATGGTTTGTTGATTTGTTTTTACATGAATTGTGCGTTTTCGATTCCTTACGATACCGGATCTGAGTTACTGATTGATTCCACAAAAGTTGAGGTCTTTGCATATTTTGGTTTATCTGTTTGAATGCTTAATAGCTCTGTGTTGCATCTCAATTTCACTACAGAGCTTGAAATTCAAAGATCTGAATTTAGTTCTGATTCAAGTTGGTCATAGTTTTTATTTTTTGTTTCAGGTAACAATGGTGAAGATCTGTTGCATTGGAGCTGGGTATGTTGGTGGTCCAACTATGGCAGTCATTGCTTTAAAATGTCCTTCCATTGAAGTCGCAGTTGTTGATATCTCTGTGCCAAGGATCACTGCCTGGAACAGTGACCAGCTTCCAATCTATGAGCCAGGTCTAGATGAGGTTGTTAAGCAATGCCGTGGCAAGAACCTTTTCTTCAGCACTGATGTTGAGAAACACGTGAGAGAAGCTGATATCGTCTTTGTCTCTGTCAATACCCCGACCAAGACTCGTGGTCTTGGAGCTGGTAAAGCTGCGGACTTGACTTACTGGGAAAGCGCCGCTCGGATGATTGCTGATGTTTCGGTTTCAGACAAGATCGTTGTCGAGAAATCAACTGTCCCTGTCAGAACCGCTGAAGCCATCGAGAAGATTCTGACACACAACAGTAAAGGAATCAAATTCCAGATTCTCTCCAACCCTGAGTTCCTTGCTGAAGGAACCGCCATTGAAGATCTTTACCAGCCTGACCGTGTTCTGATCGGTGGCCGTGAAACACCTGACGGGTTTAAAGCCGTGAAAGCCTTGAAAGACGTTTATGCTCATTGGGTTCCCGAGGAAAGAATCTTGACCACTAATCTTTGGTCCGCTGAGCTCACCAAGCTCGCTGCTAATGCGTTCTTAGCCCAAAGAATCTCATCAGTCAATGCAATGTCTGCTCTCTGTGAAGCCACTGGTGCTAACGTCTCGGAAGTCTCCTATGCTGTTGGTAAAGACTCCAGAATCGGCCCCAAGTTCTTGAACTCGAGTGTCGGTTTTGGTGGCTCCTGTTTCCAGAAAGATATCCTCAACTTAGTCTACATCTGCGAATGCAACGGCCTCCCCGAAGTAGCAGAGTACTGGAAACAAGTCATCAAGATCAACGACTACCAGAAAACCCGGTTTGTAAACCGCATTGTCTCCTCAATGTTCAACACAGTTTCCAACAAGAAGATAGCTGTCCTCGGATTCGCCTTCAAGAAAGACACAGGAGATACTAGAGAGACTCCAGCCATTGATGTCTGCAAAGGTTTGTTAGGAGACAAAGCCCGAATCAGCATCTACGATCCACAAGTCACTGAAGAACAGATCCAAAGAGACTTAACCATGAACAAATTCGACTGGGACCATCCACTTCACCTCCAACCCATGAGTCCAACCACCGTGAAACAAGTCTCGGTTGCTTGGGACGCTTACGCTGCCACTAAAGATGCTCACGGAATCTGCCTTTTAACCGAGTGGGACGAGTTTAAGACGCTCGACTTCGAGCGGATCTTTGAGAATATGCAGAAACCGGCGTTTGTGTTTGATGGTAGAAATGTTGTTGATGCAGAGAAGCTGAGGAAGATTGGGTTTATTGTTTACTCTATTGGTAAGCCATTGGACCAGTGGCTCAAGGACATGCCTGCTCTTGCTTAGCTTTGAGTCTTTTGCCCTTTCTCAAAGAGTTTTATATCCTATTTTATTTGGTTCTTTTTGGTTTTTCTATTTTCGTTTTACCAAATAATTTGCTGTTTTCGTCTTGGTCCGACTCTCAAAAATATTTTTCAGTACTTATTATGATGAATGGTTAGGAAAGAGACTTGGTTATTATTTCTAACTAGTGCAGTACTTAAAGAGACTAAACGAGCACATAAAGCCAACAAAAGGGAAAGAAAGAAAAAGCTAGATCTTTACGACTTAATTAGTAGTGGAGGAATTAAAAGAAAAATAAAATAAAAATCATCACGGGGTAGGAGGAAGCCAGTAAGGAACGGTGAGATGGTTGGGGTGAGCGAGTTGAGAGTAGGTTTGGGTGGCTAGATGAAAAATGTAGACGCGACCGGCGTCTATGAAGTAGATTGAATTAGGGACAAGTCCTGGGTAGGTGCTTGCTTTGACGCAGAAGAGCTCGTTCATACCAAAGAAGATACAGAGATCTCCAATGTCTTGGGTGTAAGGCTCACAGCCATTGCCTTCGTCTCTTTTATGCACTGTGAATCTCTTTGTTTTAGCCACGACATCACCTTTCTGCTTCTTGTATTCCCAGAACGGGATGGGTTTCCAGTCACACGAGACCTGGATAAAGCAACGAACCAGGAAGGAATCTCCGTGCGGTGACTGAACCAAGTTGTTGATGCGGATGCACCATTGTAACAGCTGGTTCTCGGACTCCGAGACGTTGTTGGGCATGTCGAGTGGTCCAAGTTGGTGGTAATGAGTCAGTGGAGTCTCGTAATTCGATGGGATTGGGTGATCAGCGTCGTCAATGTTGGGAGTGATATAGAAGACGGAATCTTTGTCGGAGTAGAGAACACCCGAGTGGGCGAGTCTTGAGGGGAGATCCAAGTGGTGAGTCCACGTCAACGATGAGACTCCTAGCTGACAGAAAGAGATGGAACTTCCCCACTTGAGGGCCACGGTGCACGATGATGGGTCTTGGTCGGGAGAAGAGGAGGAGAGAGACATGCCCTTAATCATCTTATACAGAGGTCTGGATTCAAGCGAGGAGCGTATAGGTTGAAGCGGAGGTAGCGAGATGACCTTGTGGGATGACTTGGTGATCATAGGATTGAACATGTTGGTTAGGTGTACGGATAGATCTGACGTGTTCATTCGAGCCACCCAACCTCTCGACGACCCGACGAAGCTGGACTCGTCAGGAATCGTCTGGTTAGGAACACTCACTGTCTCCTTCTTTGTCGGATCATAGTAGTTTAGATTCACTACTTTGCCACCGCCGGGAGAATCTCCGGTTACCTCATACGGAAGCAAGAGATACGGTGATGACGCAAACCCCTCCGACGAGGAGAAGCGTCGAATCCCACCACCACATAGAGCGTTTCTCACTGATTTTGTTAACAGCCGATACATACTTTTACAACCTCTCTCGTTCACAAGAATTATCTCTAGGCAGGAATGGCTAGGGATTCTTTACTCTCCAAGCTAGGTTTTATTATTATAAACCGGTTTACGTCTTCCAGTCACACGGTTTAACTCCTTTCCTTTTTTTATAATAATGTGGTCTAGCGAGTTTATTTTTACATTTTTTCGTATTTCTCTCTCAATTCCTCTTAAGTTTTTTAGGATTTTCAAATACGGTTCCAACCTTTAACCAACAATAGTTATTATTGATCAACGTGGGAAGGTAAACTTTGTCATTATATCACTTGTCAGGAAAGTAAATGTTTTCTTTCCAAACATTTAAATCTACTGAGCACAGTAATAACAAAATACCTATTCACCTTTTCTCATCGCTACAAAAATAGTATTGCATTATTTTTCCTCTTTAATTTTTATTTTTCTTTGTAAAAGTTAAATACCACTCCATGTTTTAATAGACTCTACCCCGCATGTGACTGGTTTACGATGGATGGGGACCATGCATTCTGTTTCTGTTTACGCTTTATATTTTTTCTTCCTCTTTTTATAAAGTTTTAGTACTATGTTTTAGGTAATAGACTTCACCCCGCATGTGACTAGTTTCGATTACATTTTTTTTTTAAAAATCATATAGTACAAAATCATAAATATATGATAGTGGAATTAATATAAACTAAATATGGTTATTAATTTGTATTTTCCGATAATTTTTTTTTTTTTTGGTCGTCCCAAGATTTTATTTCCTTCAAATTCACTACATAGTCCATTTGACAATATAGTCTTGAGATTGCACTCTTGCTCTTCTAGTCAAATGATCAACTTGATCATTAGCCTGTCGAGAGATTTGTAAAAGCGTAAAGTTACAAGACTTTGCTATCTTGAGTATATCTTGCAGTTGAATTATGTGAGGAAGATGAGCTCTTGTTTGCTCCCTTAAGTCTGGATTTGACTCCTGCAATATGCCATAAATGTCTTGACAATCCCCACAAAATGTAACATCTTGATAGCCAAATCGTTGCAACTCCTTCACTGCAATTCTCAAGGCTTCCACTTCAGCATGGAGAGGTGACTGAGTAGGATGAAAAGAACCTGAACCAGAGATGAGATGTTGTAATCCACGATTATATAAGATCCATCCAATTCCCATATTTTGATTTCGAGAAATCCAAGATGCATCCACAAGACAACAATTTGTATGTACATGTTCAAAAAGATCAGATAAGTTGCGTGGTATAACCCTTCTAGATGCTCAGCTTGAAGCAACCATTCTTTCCTGATCTTGTCTATTTACTTTTCCTTCCAAATATTAAAATCCTGTAAAGCTTTTGAAATAACAGAAGGAAGAGGCCACCTTTTGTTATTAAAAACAACTTCGTTTCTTTGTTTCCATATGCGCCATCCCAAGAAATGGAATAACAAAATCCGATCTTCAAGTCCTTGATTAACAGATATAAAGCCATTATAATTTTCATATAAGTTATTGGAAAGCAGTGAATCATGGTCTAAGGTAAACAATGGTCCAATATCCCAAATTTTCTTACTAACTCGACATTGGAAAAGCATATGATTCACAGTCTCTTCCTTATCTCCACAAATAGAACACACACTATCCTTCAAAACCTTTTTTTTCTTAAGTTGTGAAGCTACAGGTAATGCCTCATGAAATACTTTCCACCAAAAATGTTGAATTTTAGGAGGCAATTTATATTTCCACAGAGATCTAAATGTAGAGATAGGCGAGGAAGAAGACTGACCTTGCTGTTCTCGAAGAAAATTATAGCCAGATTTGACTGTATAGCAACCATGGACAGTGTGAAGCCATATGAGTCTATCCTGCTCTCCTGTACAAGATGGCCATACTTGCTGAATCAAGGAAACATCATTTGGATGGATCAAATTATATAACTTGTGTGGATCCCAAATAGTTGTGCCGTTAATAAACAGGTCCTTGACTTTGAGCTCTGGATCAATAGAGTTACCTTGTGGACTTGGCGTAGTAGCAGGGTTCGTGGGTAACCATTGATCTCTCCAAACATACACAGCCTCCCCATTACCAATATTCCATTGTATCCCTTTTTTTAACAACTTATTGCCTTGAAGTATGCTTTTCCAAGCATAACTTGAAGCCCATTTTTGTTTGGCTTCGAGCAATGTTGTTTTTGGGTAATATTTGGCTTTATAAACCTTTGCCAGTAGAGAAGTAGGCTGCTGCATTAACCTCCAACTCTGTTTTGCTAAGAGGGCTATATTGAAATCCCGCAAATCTCTTATTCCAAGGCCCCCTAACTGCTTTGATTGTGTTATTTTGTCCCAAGCTAACCAATGGATCCTATCTTTATCCTTACAAGAAGACCAAAAAAACTTTTTAATTTCAGAATTGAGCCTTTCCAGGAGCTTTTTTGGTAATAGAAAACAGGACATACAATAAGTTGGTAAAGCTGTCAACACTGATTTAATTAAAATTTCTTTACCAGCGGGGGATAGCAACTTTGAGTACCAATTCTCAATTTTACTAGCCACTCTCTGAACTAAATAAGAGAATGTATCAACCTTTGCTCTACCAACCCCTTCAGGAAGACCTAAATATTTTCCAAAACCCCCAACTTTCTGTATTTGAGTGCATTGCAATATATAGTCTTTCATGGAGGAAGAGATACCTTTTGAGAAAGTTATGGCTGATTTGGTGAAATTCACTTCCTGACCTGATGCCTCTTTATACACCTGAGAATCTCTAAAAGCCGATGACATTCTTGAGCATTTGCCTCGCAAAACAAAAGAGAATCATCCGCAAAAAGCAAATGAGTAATTTTAGGCCCATTGATACTAACTTGGAAACCAGAGAGTTGTCCTGCTTCTTGTGCTTTGGTTAACAGAAAAGATAATGCCTCAGTAAACAGAATATAGAGATAAGGCGAAAGAGGATCACATTGACGTATGCCTCGTGTTGGAATAATTGTCTGAGTTGGAGTGCCATTTACCAGAACCGCATAAGTTACTGAAGTGATGCATTTCATAATCCACCTACACCAAACATCAGCAAAACCCATTTTCTTCATGATTTCCGATAATTAAGCGCGTGTATATGTGTTTAATAAAATATGGTCTTTATTAAAACAAAAAAAGGAATTGCGAGGATGATTTTGGGTTCTGGTATGTTTAAGTATCTCTTCACCGTCCACGTGTCCCTCGACATTGCATAAATACGACTCGCTCGGTTAAGTTCTTAACTAAT
This sequence comes from Arabis hirsuta, assembly GCA_964056655.1. Lineage (NCBI taxonomy): Eukaryota > Viridiplantae > Streptophyta > Magnoliopsida > Brassicales > Brassicaceae > Arabis > Arabis hirsuta. The sequence continues at coordinate 43,371,305 of OZ053301.1, forward strand.
TTCCAATTGCTAAAAAGAGCAGAAAAGAAAAAGTGAAAAAACCCTTTTGATTCCGGCGAGAGAGAGAGAGAGAGAGAGAGAGTATGATGATGATGCTAAGGCAAAGTGCGAGAAAGGGTTTTCTAGGGCTACGGAATTCGACGGCGTCTCCGATAGGGATCGGCGGCGGTCGATTGTACCACGAGAATGTGATCGACCACTTCGAAAACCCTAGGAACGTTGGATCCTTGGACAAGAATGACCCTAGCGTTGGCACAGGACTGGTAGGAGCTCCTCAATGCGGTGACTTGATGAGCCTCCAGATCAAAGTCGACGATTCCGGTCAATTCATCACTGATACTCGTTTCAAGACCTTTGGCTGTGGCTCCGCCATCGCCTCTTCCTCCGTCGGTATATATATCTTCTTCTCCTCTCTCTTTTATCCTAACACCAAATCCAATAGGACTGGATTCGAATTAGTGTGATTTCTTGCTTGTGATTCAGAGTTCAGATCTGTAAGGCTCTGATTAATTTGTTTCTCTTCTTTTCAGCTTCTGAATGGATCAAGGGCAAAGCGATAGAGGAAGTTTTGACCATTAAGAACGCGTAATTTCTTTTACGATCTGCCAAAGCTCTCTCTTCTTAGACATTTAATTAGTTCGTACCATATGGATAATTCAGAGTCATTGTTTTGGATGATTTCTCATTACATTTTTTTTGCTTTTCCAGGGAAATTGCAAAGCATCTTCGGTTGCCACCCGTTAAGCTGCATTGCAGTATGCTCGCAGAGGATGCTATCAAGGCCGCGGTTAGAAACTACAAGGAGAAGCAAGCAAAGGCTAATGCTGCTGCTGATGAAACCGTCAAGGCCTGATTCCACTAATATATATATATATGCCTCATTGTGTTGATGATGAAATACAACTCACAACAAGTGGAAGTGGTGTCTATGTCTTTGGTTATTTTAGGTGGTTTACTGTTTGCTTTGAATAAATAGCTGACGATATGTTTATTTAGCTATTGTCCCAACTGACCAAGTCTTCTTCTACATTATTGTGATCTTCCCCTTTTTAGTGTTTTGTGGAATATTTACCATGGGAATTATTCTATCTAGTAATACTATACATAGAATTTCATGTATATTCATAAAATTCTTGCCTTCCATGGGAGGAGGCCCAGGAACAACAAAAGGGCATTTTCGTCAGAGGGATTGGACATCGTGTAGTAGGCCTGGGCCTCTGAGTTCATATTGATTAACTCGTCCGGTTTGATACCGGTTTAAATTTAACTATACGACATTGGAATTTTGAGTTGAAAAGACCATTTAATTTTACCTTTCTTGACCATATCATATCGTGTCGGTTGGTTTTTCGCATTAATTCAATATAAAAACTTTTCAAATGGTTTGGCGAATGTACATTATAAATGAAAATTCTCTTTTCTTGTACATATTAGTAATGACCACGAACACACAAAAGAAGCGTACGGAAACTTCTGATTATTTTCAGAAATATTTTTGACATGGTGAAATAATATTAATTTTCCTAATAACATGGAATTGTTATAAAATAAAAAGGGATCATTTATCATTTCGATAAATTAAATAAAGAAGAAATTTTTATACCAGGTAGAAATAGTATACTGAGAGAATAAGTGAAAGAGAGAGAAGTTTATTGTATTGTGAAGATTTCTTATTTTCTAAATTGTGTTCGAAACAACGATCATTCGATCGTTTATATAGAAGTACAAAAGTAAGTTACTGTGCATGCATAGTGACAGTGGGGTCCACACAATAAATTTAAACCATCGAATGTTGAAAACTTTGAAACCGAAGGCATAGACTTTTGTAACACTCCCCCTTGGAGACCAATGTCACTATGTCTCTTGCGTCGTGTCATCTGTTGCCTCGTTAAAAACCTTTCTAGGAAAACCCATTGGGAAAAACCATAGAAGGACAAAAAGAGTGCAACCACGCAAGCTCCCCCTCGAATGATCAAGTTTATAGATCTCGTTGATGACGCATTCCAATGTCATAGATATGCTTCTTGAATACCGAGGTAGGTAATGATTTTGTGAAGAGATCTGCAGCATTGTCGCATGACCGAACATATCTCACTTCAATGTCTTTATTCTTCTCGAGCTCTTGGGTGTATGAGAAGAGCTTGGGAGGGATATGTTTGGTTCTATCACTTTTGATATATCCTTCCTTTGTCTGCGCAACGCATGCAGCATTATCTTCATATAAGATCGTCGGCTCCAGATTTACGAGTAGTCCACTACAGGATCGAATATGTTGACATATTGACCTTAGCCATACACATTATCTACTTGCTTCATGGAGTGCGATAAGCTCAGCATGATTTGAAGAAGTAGCTACAAGTGTTTGCTTTTGGGAACGCCAGGATATAGCGGTGCCTCCGACCGTGAAAACGTATCCTGTTTGTGATCTTGCTTTGTGCGGATCAGACAAATATCCTGCATCTGCAAAACCAACCATTTGACCATTTGAATTTTTAGTATAAAACAATCCTAAATCAATCGTCCCTTGAAGATATCGGAAGATATGTTTAATCCCATTCCAATGTCTTCGTGTAGGAGACGAGCTAAATCTTGCCAAAAGATTAACAGAAAAGGATATATCGGGGCGAGTGCAATTTGCAAGATACATGAGGGCTCCGATTGCACTTAGATACGGTACTTCAGGACCAAGTATCTCCTCATTTTCCTCATGTGGTCGAAATGGATCATTTTCGACATTAAGTGATCTAACAACCATGGGAGTACTTAATGGATTCGCCTTATCCATATTGAATCGTTTTAGCACTCGTTTGGTATATGTAGATTGATGTACAAATATACCCTTCTCAGAATGCTCGATTTGTAAACCAAGACAATACTTTGTCTGTCCGAGATCTTTCATCTCAAATTCCCCTTTTAAATATTCTGATGCTTTCTGTATTTCTTCCTGAGTTCCAATTATATTAAGATCATCAACATAGACCGCAATAATCACAAATCCAGAAGGTGTTTTCTTGATGAAAACACATGGACATATTGGATTATTCACATATCCTTCCTTTGCTAAATGCTCACTGAGACGATTATACCACATACGTCCAGATTGCTTTAGTCCATATAATGATCTTTGCAATTTTATTGCACATAACTCTTTGGGTTTGGAACTTAATGCTTCAGGCATTTAAACCCATCAGGAATTCTCATATAGATATCGGTATCTAATGATCCATACAGATAAGCAGTAACAACATCCATGAGACGCATCTCTAGATTTTCGCAAGCTGCTAGACTCATCAGGAATCTAAACGTTATTGCATCCATGACTGGAGAATAGGTTTCCTCATAATCTATCCCGGGTCTTTGAGAAAAGCCTTGAGCCACAAGACGAGCTTTGTATCTCGTGATTTCATTTTCCTCATTTCGTTTTCGGACAAAGACCCATTTATATCCAACCGGTCTTACATCTACAGGTGTAAGTACAATTGGTCCGAATACACTTCGTTTGTTCAACGAATCAAGTTCGGCTTGGATGGCTTCTTTCCATTTTCTCCAGTCATCCCTCTTTTTACATTCATACACGGATTGAGGTTCTGGATCTTCGTTTTCTTCATTTATCTCTTTGGACACAAGATATGAGAAAACGTCATCCACAAGAAACATCTCATTTCGATTCCAAATTTTCCCGTTATGAATATAGTTGATAGAGATCTCATGGTTTTCTTTAGGTTCATGATGTTCCACATCGTCATTCGTTTCTTGATGTGATTCTTCCAAAGTATTTTCAACTACTTTGGGAACATCAACCTTTTCAATTTCCCTTCGCTTTCTAGGGTTTCTATCCTTAGAACCAACAGGTCTTCCACGCTTCAAGCGTGTCCTAGACTCTTGTGTATCATCTGCTCTTCCAGATTCTTCTGGAATCTGAATCCGAGCAGGAACATTTGCAGCTGGAATATGTGACTTAGTTACCGTCTTTGTATCTGCAAAAGCATCTGGTAACTGATTTGCTATACTCTGCAAATGCATAATTCGTCGAACTTCCAGTTCCGATTGTTTAGTAGGAGGATCAAGATGTAATAAAGTTGGCACACTCCACTTTATATCCTTTCCTACTTGTTTGTTTTCTCCCCCTAGAACTGGGAATTCTTTTTCATCAAAATGGCAGTCGGCAAACCGTGCCGTAAAGACATCACCAGTTTGAGGTTCTAAGTATCTTATAATTGATGGGGAATCATAACCAACATATATCCCTAACCTTCTTTGTGGTCCCATCTTTGTACGTTGTGGGGGTGCTACAGGCACATACACCGCACAACCAAAAACCCTTAGATGAGAAATATTTGGTTCATGACCAAACACTAATTGTAATGGGGAGTACTTATGATATGCACTTGGTCTCACTCGGATAAGTGCTGCTGCATGTAAAATAGCATGTCCCCATACAGAAGGTGGGAGTTTTGATCTCATGATCAACGGTCTTGCAATTAATTGCAGACGTTTAATTAATGATTCGACCAAACCATTTTGTGTATGAACATGAGCTACAGGATGTTCAACATCAATCCCCGTTACCATACAATAATCATTGAAGGCTTGAGATGTGAATTCACCAGCGTTATCCAATCTGACCTTCTTAATTGGATAATCTGAAAACTGAGCTCTCAGTTTTATAATCTGAGTCAGAAATCTTGCAAACGCCAAGTTTCGAGACGATAATAAACAAACATGTGACCATCTACTTGATGCGTCAATTAATACCATAAAATAGTGGAAGGGTCCACATGGTGGATGTATTGGTCCACAAATATCGCCTTGAATTCGTTCAAGAAATCTTGGTGATTCTTTATCAACCTTTGTTGGGGATGGCCTTATGATCAATTTTCCAAGAGAACATGCAGCACATATCTTTCTATTCCCCTGATATATCTCATGGATTTTCAGTGGGTGACCATGTGAGTTCTCTATGATCTTTCGCATCATCGAAGTGCCCGGATGACCGAGGCGATCATGCCATAATGTGAAATCTTCTGGATTTCGTTTGATTGCCAAATGCGACTCTACCGCATTTATATATGTATGATGCAAACCAGAAGGAAACTTTGGTATTTTCTCTAGAATCTGCCTTTCTCCTGATTTATCAGAAGTAATGAGCATATACTTCTTTCCATTCTCAGTTGCAGACTGAGTTTCAAATCCTTGAAGATATATGTCATTAAAACTCAACAAATTCCTTTTCGAATTCGGAGAAAATAAGGCATTATTTATGGAAAACTTGGTTCCATTAGGCAACATAAAGTTGGCTTTACCAGTTCCCTCTATCAAGTCTGCAGGACCCGATATTGTATTCACAACGATTCTCGTTGGTTTTAAATTAGAGAAATATTTTCTATGTCTCAGAATAGTGTGCGTTGTTCCACTATCTGGTATACAAATTTCTCTAATATTTCCTTTGGAAATCATTCCATTTGTTTTGCTGTCCATTTCTGTAAAATAAACATCAATAGAAAAGAAAGTGAATTTATTCATTAGAAAAGAAATATACCGTTATTATACATTAACTTATTCAAAAAAAAAACATTAGAAAGTATAATATTATACAAGGCATAATCATAGACTATTCAATAGTCTTATTACAAGCTTTTTATTCATCACCAAGGTCGGTCATTTCGGTATCATCCTCAAAGTCCGAGGAGTCGAGATGTGTATCACCTTCAGGGTGTTCCATAAGGTTTACTTCCTTTCCTTTGCCTTTGATAGACTCTTGGTACAATTTGCAAAGGTGTAAAGGAGTACGACACATTCGAAACCAATGGCCTTTGGATCCGCATCTGTGGCAAACACCTTCACGCTTCTGGGTGATATTGCCTTTCTTTTCTTTTCCTTTGGAATATTATTCAGATCGGACCCATTTAAATGACCGTCCTTGTGGGTTATAGGATCTCCCACGACCACGATTAAATCGTCCACCACGACCCCGATTGGTTTGACCTCCTCTCCATTGGTTTTCCGCATCTGTTTTTACAGCCATTGCATTTACTTCAGGGATTGCAATGGTTCCTGCAGGTCGAGCGTTGTGGTTTTTGATGAGAAGTTGATTATTCTTCTCGGCCAACATCAGTGCCACAATTAGCTCAGAAAACCTCTTATACTTGCAGTTCCTGTATTGTTCTGCAAGAACAAAGTGCTCCTTGTGGAATGTCAGGTAAGTTTTTTCAAGCATTTCTGCTTCGGTCACTGGTTTACCACAATATTCCAACCGAGAAGCAATTCTTAACATTGCGGAATTATAATTATCCACCTTGTCAAAATCGAGGAACCTCAATTTTGACCACTCATCAAGAGCATGTGGGAGAGTGATTGCCCTTTGGTTGTCAAACCTTTCTTTTACAGCTTTCCACAGCTCTATAGGGTCTTTTGTATTAGCATAATCATGCTTTAGATTTTCATCTAAGTGTTTTCTCAGAAACATTACCGCCCTTGCCTTTGCAGGGGCAGTTGATACTTTCCCTTCTTGAATAGTATCTAATAAAGACTGAGAATCCAGGTAAAGTTCAGCATCAGTGGACCATCCAATATAATTTTCGCCAGTTACTTGGAGAGCTGGAATCTTAAGCTTTTTGATGTTTGCCATTTATTTCTAAAAATAGAATCAAAAGATATTTTATTAGAAATATAACATTATTTTAGAAACCATATACATTAACCATAACAGCAATTACAAATAACATTAAAGCAAGAAAGAATAAACCGATATTCATGGTAAATTCTTTGGGAGTAAATTCCCCAGTGTAGAGACCATAAATAGCAGTAATAATTAAACCGAAAATAAAAATCAAAAACAATCGAAACATTTTTCGTACAAAATCGGAATCAAAATCGGAATCAAAAATATTTTGTAAGAGTGTTTGAAAGGAGATGAAATGATTGAATGATTTTGAAAGAGTGAAAAATGGGTGTATTTATAGATTGAAAATACTATTCATGACCGTTGGAGAGTGAAGAAATTTTGAAAAATTTTGTGAAAAATTTCTTTGTGACCGTTGGGGGTAAAAACTTTAGGGAAAAATTGATCTGAAAAACTTTAAAGAACAGTCTATTATATTTACCAGTTTCAGATAAAATATCAAATAAGTCATTAAATATTTTATATAATAATTATAAAATATAAACAAGAATTTAATACCAGATTTATGATGACAGAGTCATCCACGTTAATTAATAAATAAATAAGTGATTAATGTAATAGATAAATTATCAGGCAGTTCAATCGATCATAAATAAATTAAAACAGTAAATAAATAAATTATGGTGCATAAAGCAGCCATATAAATAAATAAAATATCAGGCGGTTCAACCGACCATAAATAAATTAAAACAGTAAATAAATAAATTATGGTGCATAAAGCAGCCATATAAATAAATAAAATATCAGGCGGTTCAACCGACCATTGTATGTGTAATTATGGTGCATCGAGCATCCATAAGAATTAATATAGAGGCGGTAATCCGCACCCCATAGGGTATAATAAATATGCATATAAAAATTAAAATTTTAGAGTGATCGTACTGATAACGTGTTATAAAATAAAAAGGGATCATTTATCATTTCGGTAAATTAAATAAAGAAGAAATTTTTATAGCAGGTGGAAATAGTATACTGAGAGAATAAGTGAAAGAGAGAGAAGTTTATTGTATTGTGAAGATTTCTTATTTTCTAAATTGTGTTCGAAACAACGATCATTCGATCGTTTATATAGAAGTACAAAAGTAAGTTACTGTACATGCATAGTGACAGTGGGGTCCACACAATAAATTTAACCATCGAATGTTGAAAACTTTGAAACCGAAGGCATAGACTTTTGTAACAGGAGTATAATTTTCTTCTTCTTTTGCGGCCACTTATTTCCATTTAAACAGCTGCTATATCATTTTCGCTTTCATGTGAAAAATAAGCAAATTAATTTAGGGGCCCGTTAATTTATATAACCATCTTTTCTATTTATATGTTATGTCTTTCTCAAATGGAGAATTATGAAAAAGAGATTAAACGAGATAAGGACTACGGAGTTGTCTGTTGTCCTTTTTTTTTTTTTAATAGAGATCAGGACTCAGGAGTTGTCTATTATTATCTCCAACTGGGAGAAAATAATAGTATTTTTGTATTTCTCAAGTTTTATATCAAAATTAGATGATTAAACCAAGAATAATCAAAGTGGAAATATGAAAAAGAAACAAAATAATTGTTTGGGCATAAAAGTAGGAAGAACCTAAAATTAACTTTATACAGAAACCCTAAATTCAAGGTCAAGACACTAATCCCCAACACGGTTTTACTTACCATAGAAAATTCCAATTAATTAATTTGTTTGATTCTTTTATAATTGAGATCTTAAATTAATTACGATTCTTTTTTTTTTCCTTTTTTTTTTCTTTTGGTCTATGGCTTAATTGTTTTTAGATCCCACCGGCGAAATAAAGCTTTGATTTTTCTTCTCTCATTTTTGTTGTTGTCTTCGTCTCTTTGACAAGCTCATTGCTTTGTCTTTTGATCCTTAAGAATCGAACTCTGTAATATCATCAACACGAATTCGACGAAAAACCCATTTCGATTCTCGTATCGAATTACAGAGAAACAGCAGAAAATCTCAAATTCGGAGATCATTGTTGCGTTGTCGGGATTTGTAAATGCGGTCTGCGAGAAGACCACAAAGAACAAGAAGAGCGAATAGGAATCGAACATCGTTTGATTTGAAAGGTACCCAGAAGAAGGATAGATCGAGAATCGAGAAGCAATCGGGATCGGAGAAGAGGAAGGTGATTGGGTGGTGATGTTGTTTGGTTGGGGATTGGGTGGAATTAGGGTTTTTTTCGATTCGATTGATTTGATTAACACTGTGGGGCTGCACGAACAAGGATGCAGCTTCACATATCGCCTAGCATGAGAAGTATTACGATTTCGAGCAGCAATGAGTTTATTGATTTGATGAAGATCAAAGTCGCAGCTCGTCACATTTCTTACCGAACTCTCTTCCACACAATCTTAATCCTTGCTTTCTTGTTGCCTTTTGTCTTCATTCTTACGGCTGTTGTTACCCTTGAAGGTGTCAACAAATGCTCCTCCATTGGTAATCCTTTTTCTTTGTCCCTCAATCATCGTTTGGTTTTGTTGATAGGAACTGGTTCGGATCTTGACCTATATGTTGTTAGATGAGCTAGGTGTTTTGTTAAATCTAAGCATTGTCACAAGTATGTTGTTTGGATCCAATGGTTAAGTCAACAAAGTTTTGGCACTTTGAAATTTTCTTGTTTGGTATCCACAAATGAATCGTTTAGTGTCTCAAGGGAGCCAATTGAGCTTCAATTGTATCGAAGTATGAAGCTTCAAGCTCAGATTTTTATGGTTTCATGACAGTTTTGGAGAATTCCCTTGTTGTGTTTGTGTGAAGTTAAAAATTACAAATTTGTCTCAGTATAATACTGACAGTATTACTAGATCAGAGCAAATGCTGAGAAAACAAATCTCAGAATTGTTCCCTTTTCGCTTATCGTTCTTATGATTAGCTCTGCAGTCTTATTCCTAATTATGCTTATAAAAGTTTCTCGTCTTTTCTTCCTTTTTTTGCTTCAGATTGTTTAGGGAGGCGGATAGGACCACGTCTTCTTGGTAGGGTAGATGATTCAGAGGTGAGGGATTGCTTCATTTTAAAGTTGCAAGCTGGATTTCTCTGTATCATTTACTTTAAGTCTGATTTTCTTTTGTCTCTCACGCTTTTTTCATAGCAGAGACTAGTTAGAGATTTTTACAAAGTTCTAAACGAAGTAAGCACTCAAGAAATTCCAGATGGTTTAAAGCTTCCAGATTCTTTTAGTCAACTTGTTTCGGATATGAAGAACAACCACTACGATGCGCGAACGTTTTCCCTCGTGCTTCGAGCTATGGTACATTCTCTAATCTGCAATTATTTGTTAAATTTTTGATTTGTTATCCAATTGTTTTAATGTGACTTGATTAATCTTTTTGGACAGATAGAGAAGTTTGAAAGGGATATAAGGGAATCCAAATTTGCGGAACTTATGAACAAACACTTTGCAGCAAGTTCGATTCCAAAAGGAATTCATTGTCTCTCTTTAAGACTAACCGATGAATATTCCTCCAATGCTCATGCTCGGAGACAGCTTCCTTCCCCGGAGTTTCTCCCTGTACTCTCAGACAATGCGTATCACCATTTTGTTCTAGCTACAGACAATATCTTGGCTGCATCGGTTGTGGTCTCATCTGCTGTTCAGTCATCTTCGAAACCTGAGAAAATTGTGTTCCATGTTATCACAGACAAGAAAACCTATGCGGGTATGCATTCTTGGTTTGCGCTTAATTCCATTGCTCCTGCCATTGTTGAAGTCAAAAGTGTTCATCAGTTTGACTGGTTAACAAGAGAGAATGTTCCAGTTCTCGAAGCTGTGGAAAGTCATAACGGTATAAGAAATTATTACCATGGGAATCATATCGCTGGTGCAAACCTCAGCGAAACAACTCCTCGAACATTTGCTTCAAAATTGCAATCAAGAAGTCCCAAATACATATCTCTGCTCAACCATCTTAGAATATACCTACCAGAGGTAAAAATTTCTGTCCTTCCAATTTCAAATTTCGCCTTTTTCATCCAAATGGCTATCAAAATTTATCCTTTTAATTCAAAATTTCGGATTTGAGAGTATATATGTAATGTTTGTTTGTTTCACCTTTTTGAACAGCTTTTTCCGAACTTAGACAAGGTAGTGTTCTTAGATGACGATATAGTGATTCAGCGAGATTTATCTCCGCTTTGGGATATTGATCTTAACGGGAAGGTGAATGGAGCTGTGGAGACTTGTCGAGGAGAAGACGAATGGGTTATGTCAAAGCGTCTTAGGAACTACTTCAATTTCTCTCACCCCCTCATTGCAAAGCATTTGGATCCTGAAGAATGTGCATGGGCTTATGGAATGAATATTTTTGATCTACGGACGTGGAGGAAGACAAATATCAGAAAAACTTATCATTCTTGGCTTAAAGAGGTAAAGTAAAAGAGAAGCCTGCAATGTTTTTGAGTTTTATGATTCGAAAATTGGCAAATCCTTGATTCTGACATCTGCTTTTGGTTTGATATGCAGAATCTGAGGTCGAATCTAACAATGTGGAAACTAGGGACATTGCCTCCAGCTCTAATTGCATTTAAAGGTCATGTTCAGCCAATAGATTCGTCTTGGCATATGCTTGGATTAGGTTATCAGAGCAAGACCAACTTAGAAAATGTGAAGAAATCTGCAGTGATTCACTACAATGGCCAATCAAAGCCGTGGCTCGAGATAGGTTTCGAGCATCTCAGACCATTCTGGACAAAATATGTTAACTACTCCAATGATTTCATTAAGAATTGTCATATCTTGGAATAGCAAAAGGAAAGCTTTCAGATGATCTTGAAGCAGACTGGAGACTCTGCAGATTTACTCGGATTTTGAGTTGCAGAGCTGCAGGAGAAAGAGAAAGAGATAGAGAGAGAGATATAAAGATTCATTCTTCTGTAAACATAGAAGGTACCCTTTTTGAGATTCTTTTAGATTCCACATTCTTGGATCTGTTATAAGAACAGGGAAGGTTTCTGGACACATAGAAGACCAGACCAAGGAACAACAACAAACACTGTTGCAATTGCTCCACATGTACTTTTTTTCTTTTCTTAATTTTTGACAATTCAATTCCACAGTTTTTTTTACTATTTGATTACATTAGTTTTTAGGAATTTTATATAGACATTATTGCTTTTTTAAGGTCCCTATATGATCAAGTCATGAGACTTTTCTTGATGGCAGATTCTATTTGCTTACCTCCCTTTCCTCCTATCTCTATTGGATGTTACTGTCGATATAAGATGTCTAATTTGTTTTTGACAACATGATGTCTAACTAATTATGAATTTATGACATATCACAAATTAGTTTTGAATAATATATGGTTCACTTAAATTGATATATTGTGGTAAATACCATATTCAATATTATCTTTGATATTTCTAATGCATTTTGTAAAAATCTTACAATTAGAAAATGATAATTGTATGATCATAGTAATAGCTTGAGTTTTTTTTTTTGGTTAACCTTATCCACTAAATGTGAATTTGAATGACACATCAATTACTATTGTATACAACCTCATAAAATTATTGTTTTGGTAAAAAGATGATACATATAAAAAAGTTGGCATATGTCACCCAAAAAGGGTAACTAAAATTTAATAATAGTTATGATTTATTTGTAAACTTGATCGTCAATTAATGATATGGATAGATAAAAAATTTATTGTATTGTTATTTTAAGGATGTTAAAATATTTAAATGATACTCCCTCCGTTTCACAATACTTGTCATTCTGGATTTTTTTACACAAATTAAGAAAACATATTATTCCCTCCGTTTCACAATACTTGTTATTCTGGAGCATTTCACACAAATTAAGAAAACATATTAAAATTATGTTTTACCCCTAATTAATACAATGTTTTACTATTTGATATGAGTAATTAATAAACTTAAAAGTAGGGATAAAAATGGAAAAAATAGTCATAAATGTGCATTGAAATTGTAGAATGACAAGTAATATGAAACAAAAAATTAAGGTTAGAATGACAACTATTTTGAAACGGAGGGAGTAAAAATCTGTTTTATCCCTAATTAATAAAATGTTTTATTTGATATGAATAATTAATAAACTTAAAAGTAGGGATAAAAATGGAAAAATTGATCATAAATGTGCATTGAAATTATAGAATGACAAGTAATATGAAACAAAAAATTAAGGCTAAAATGACAACTATTTTGAAACGGAAAGAGTATATACAAGTCATGAATAAAGTATCTTCTTTAGTTTTATGATTTATCCCAAAGTTTCTTCACAATAAGCAAAAAGCTTTCACATGTAAGTATAAATTATTCAAAGAATTTCTTGGAACAAACAAAAAAAAGCTAATAAAATTTCTCGATTGAGTGGTGCGTTATTTTTCAAATTGTGGAAATCAATTTACGAACAAAAATAAGGATCTCTTTCTTTTTGATCTTATAGGAGAGAGAGAAGAGGGAGAGTTGGGCAATTTGATAGGCGTATAGATGGGAAGAATATCAGAGAAAAATGGAAACTTTGACCGCCATTATAGATCATTACTAGAAGACAAGAACACATCTATAGATCATTTGATGAGTTCCCCCATTTGTGTTTTACAAAAATTCTATGTGGGATGAAAAAGTATATATCTAAACTATTAGAACAAAAATATTACTTTCCAAATTGTTATTTGTCTTTGTAGGTGATATATATAAAAATTGCAAGTTGGTCGCATTGTTTCATGACAACAAAGACAATGATGTTTGGGAACACGTTTATCATTTTAGTATCCTCTCAAGGACCACCATTTCTCTATCTTCAAGTTTATACTAATCCACTTGGTTTTCTTGGAAACCTTTAACAAAAAAATTTGGTCAAGTTTTATTTGCATAAGGTCACTATTTATGTGGTCTATCTATACACATCGGCTTTATGTTGTAACGGGTAATTGTGAAAGTTGAATTCCGCACTAAAAATTTGTATGTGAATTCGGAGAAGAAACTTTGGTCCTAAAAAATGTCTATGAACTCAACGATTATAAGAAGAGTAAAGAGGAGCTGGATTTATATTGATTGAAATCGAATATACAAATGTGGTCTCGAATGAGACGAGTTATAAGCTCAAATGTAGTGTTCTAGCTCTCGCGTAAGTAAAAGTTGGCAAAATCTGCTCGGATTCCTCATATTTATAGCTCAGCTCAGCTCGTTCATCCAGCTCCACTTCTCCGGGGCGGTTCCGTGTATCTCGGACACGTTCTTGGCATATCCTCTGCGAATCTCGCTCCGCTGACTGTGATAACCGCCCCGTTGACTCTTTCCCAGCTCGTTAGCTCCGCACTCCTTGACTAAGTCTTCCGCGGGGCTGACTTGGGCCTTGACCGAATCCTGTTTCTATTTTCTCGAAACTGGGCCACAGGACCATCGGATTCGGTCAACCCTTCATAAACAGAAGGCTTTGACTCAGGCTTTTAGCGGGCCGAATTTGGTGATAAATCCAGCCCAACAGTTGCCCCCAACCCATTAAGCATTAATCAATAATACTTAATGAGCGGTATTATCCTTCATCATTTCGTCCGTATATACCGCATATATATCGCAGGTGAATATACGCTATACTCCTATCTCAACAGCTCAAATTTTGAATCAACGGCCGAGATCATCTCAGGCGAAACAAAGGGGGGGGGGAGGTGAACGATCTTAACCATTTTCACTAGTTGGATCTTATTGGGCCGTATAAAAGCACCACTCACACATCTCCCCCAACTTCACCTGCTCGTGCTCGATTTTCAAGGTAAGAAAAGAACTCTCTCCCCCTTTACTCTCAAATTAGCTTTGTGTAGCCCGATTTTCTTTACCAGATCCTCGATTTTTACTTCTTGAACTTAGATCTGATTTCCTTTCTCATCTGATACTCCGAATTTTCGATCAGCTGCGGTAGCTAGTGATTTTTCCCAACTTTCTGGTTTCTCACCTCCGCTATACCTCTTTTCTTTTTCGAAATGAGTTCCACCAGAACCCAACCTCGATCGGCGCGCCACCCTCGGTCGTCTGTGTCCTCCCGGGATCTTTTCGATCTTCGGGAAGACTTGGGATTTTTGGCTGATGTCGAGTTATCCCCGGTGAAACACCGGAAACCGTTAGACCCGGGTGGTGCTGCGCACATCTGAGCTACTTCTCCTCATGCGGGCTCACGTTTCCAATTCCCTTTTTCGTTATTCGCATCTTAGGGCTCTTAGAGCTCGCCTTTCCGCAGATGAACCCTGATTTCCTCCGCCACGCCATTGGTTCATTTGTCCGCTGCTACGAGGACGGCTGGGACATGTCTACCCTGGATTTCCTTGACCTGTATATGGCCAAGAGGAACTCGAGGTGTCCCGGCTGCTTCTATTTGTCGAACCGAGCTGGGCGGCAGGTAATTATCGGGACGGCTCACCTCAAGGATACAGATTGGCTAAAGGAGTACTTTTTCTTCAAAATAGCCCCTGCTTCCGTATTTTTTGTTGATGAATTCAAATCCTTTCCTACTCATTTTGCTACCTCTGTCGGTTAGGATTTCTTGCATGCGGGTTTACACCAGTACTTGGGTTTTTGTTCTTCTTCCAACCCTTTCCCCTCCGTAATGTGACAGACAATCCGAAGGAGACCGATATGTCCGAGCCATCTCGTCCCAAAATGCCCTGTTACGCAGCGGACCTGTCCAGTGGAGCTCATTCCCTCTCGACAGAATCAGAGCGGCGTACGCCTCATTCGAGCAGATCAGAGCCTCGCACCCAGATCCGCCTCTTGCTATCGATTTCGGACCTTATCCTCTTACCATCATTTCTCCTCCAGCTCGCTCTCTCGGTAATAAAAGAAGAAAGCACACTTCTCGCTCTCGTTCTTCAGGTATTCTTTCCTACCTTGGAACAAACACCAAACAGATCTAGGGATACTTCTTGCCCCCGATCATGACTCTAGCCGATTTCTTTTGTAGTTGCAGCCCAACCTTCTACTCCAGACGCTACATCATCCTCCAGCTCTGAGCCAGATCCAGAAATGTCTCATCGTGCCACGTTCTATCGCACTGACATAATCCTGGCCCGATCCAACGACCTAGCCCAGAGTGGGGACGTCGCAGCAGCCGTTCAGTCGGTTCTCGGGGCTTCTGCCGAGGTATCTCCCCCTGCGGCCCCTGCTGCCGCGGCTATTCCAACACCTGCCCCCGAAGTCCTGCCGGCCGTGGAGGAGTAGGCGCTCGTTCCACCTCCGGCGGGGGCTTAGTCTCATTCCCGGGGTTCCTCCGACACCTCTCGTCGGTCAAAGAGAGTTAGGTCTCGGTCTCCCAGGGTGGACCAGGCCACCTCAGCTGGAACGACGCCGCATATTGGTGCCTCCAGCGGTCTTGCTACACACAAGCCTTTATTCTGGTCCTACTCACACACCAAGGAGAGCAGGTGGCGGACGACCCGGAGGGCCTAGCACATCTCTTCCGCCACTGCAAGCCCGCCGGGTGCTCAATTCCTCTGGTCAAGGACCTGATCCTCCGGGAAAGTTAGACTCTAACCCTTTTGACCTTAGATGTTTAGGTCAACGTACTTTGTCTGACCTCTCTGCTCTTTCTTTGACTTTTAGGCAATGGAATCGGCCAACCGGTTGGTGGCCGATGCTGAGTCCCGTCTCCACGACATCCCTCGTAAGGAGGAGGTCGAGGATATGAGGAAGGTCGTGGACAGGATGGCTGCTGACCTGAAAGCTTCAAAGGTTGAGACTGTTGAGCTCCAGGGAAAACCCACACTTTTCTCTGACCAGTCCAACCAGGTCGCCATACTCTAAGGAGTCGTGGCCGACTTGGAAGGACAGCTTGGTGACACTAGGGAGAAGGCCGTTTTCCTTCTTATGGAGAGCGCCGGGACGCTTAAGCAGTCGCAAGACCTGTCAGAGCTGAACAAGGTGCTAGAGGTTGAGCTGAACGACCTGAAGGGGGCCTGGGATACGGAGCTTAGGGCGGCGCGGCAGAGCGGTCAGAGGGAGTTGGCCGAGGGGTTCAATGTTATCCTTCGTCTCATCAGCAACAAATTCAAGAGGAAGGAAGGGGAGATCACCGCGGAGATTCATCTCCAGGAGCTCCACGCTAACATCCAACTGTTGGAGGCGCTAACCAAACGGTCCACTACCGTGGAGGAGGAACGCGAGAAGCTGATTGCTCAGCAGACGCAGTTTGAGAAGACGTTCGGGTCTGCTAAGGTGTCCGACTTCTCAATCAGCAAGCTGCCGCTTCTTCAGATCTCGGAGGACTCCATTGCCGCGGCCATGGATGTTGATCAGATGGTGCACGATGCCGAAGCCCCCGATGAGCCGGTGGAGCCTACTCTGGACGAGGCCGATATTTCTGATGCTGC
Source organism: Arabis hirsuta (assembly GCA_964056655.1). Classification (NCBI taxonomy): domain Eukaryota; kingdom Viridiplantae; phylum Streptophyta; class Magnoliopsida; order Brassicales; family Brassicaceae; genus Arabis; species Arabis hirsuta. The sequence goes on from OZ053301.1 coordinate 43,388,313, forward strand.
GGATGATGCTTGATCCCTTCATTTTCCGTTAAACAAGACGAAGAACTTTTTTCCTATCTTTCTGAACTTCCTCTCTTTCCTTTTCACTCCTTTTTTTGTTTGCTGCTTGCCTGCGGGGGCTTAAAACTCTACCTTTGCCTCTTCGTGGGCTTCTCAACTCGCACTTTACTTTGGCTCGGTGGGCCTTTAATTTTCTTTTATTTTATGGTAGCTTTTTGCTTATTATTCTTACTTAGCTATTTTAGAATTTCTTTCTGTCCTTCAGCCACGTTTGGGCTATCTCGGAGTGGTCTGATCAACTGACTTATTCAGCGTAGTTTGGTCTTTTCTGAGATGGGGCCGAAGTGGCGGTGACGCCATGACTTCGGCTCCTCTTGCTCTTAGCTGTTTTTCTTACGTACTTGTACGACTATATCTTTTGTGTACTTGTCTCAATTCAGCTAGTCTCTGAGCCGAACTCTCTTTCTTTCTAGGTGTTTGAACTAAGTGACATTTTAGAGTCAGATCCTTCGTTGGCATGTATGATCGCAGGAGGTGAATTTCAGCTTGAAAGCTGCTCCCTGTTGCGATGTTGTTAATGTTGGTCGGCCGACGCTTATCGTAACAAAGTTGGACTTGGTGCTCAAGTCCGTGTTTTTGTGTGATCGAGTTGAGATTGACTTCGCTTGTAACGATGGGTTTTATGCCTTAGGATGTCTTAGTTTTTAGGAGACCTGGTTAGGCCTTGTGAGTTCGGGGGAACTTGATATGATCCTGCGAAGTTTATGTTCGCGTGAATTTGGGTCCTTTGCCCTTTTGATAGCGCAAAGATGTAGATGATGAACTGTTTTTCTCCATCCGTTTGGGCTCGGCGTTTTTGCGGAGCTGGGAAAGGTGAACGTTTTTGTTGGGTTGGCTGGGCTCAAGGGACGAGCTGCCTACGTACCCGGTAAGGGGATCAAGCCATAACGTAGTTCGATTGTTAGTAACGGAAGTTTTAGCGATAGAATTTCTTGAGGTTCATGGCATTCCATGCCCTTTTCACTGCTTTTCCGTTCTAGAGTCTGATGAGCTTGTAGACGCCTGGGCGAACTACAGAGGTTACTCGGTAAGGACCCTCCCAATTGATCCCTAGTTTTCCGGCACCTGGTTCTTTTGTGTTTTCTTGTACTTTTCGTAAGACGAGGTCGCCTACTTTGAATTGCCTGATTTTGACTCTAGATCTGTAGTCGCGAGCTACTGCTTGCTGGTAGTTATGAGTTATAATGAGGGCGAGGTCTCGGCGCACATCAATTACGTCTATGGTGTCTCGGAGCATTGCTTCGTTCAGCTTCTGATTAGGGGGCACATCACCCTCTGAAGACTTGGTACCGCTGTTTTAGCTGGTATCACTACTTCTATTCCATAGGCTAGTGAAAAGGGAGTTTTGCAGGTAGCTTTCTTAGGGGGTAGTACGGCATGCCCATAGTACTCCCTGTAGCTCCTCACTCCACCTTTCTTTTTTGGCATTAAACCATTTCTTCAAGTTTTCTAGCAGCGTTTTGTTAGCTACCTCAGCTTGGCCGTTCTCCTCAGGGTACCTCGGGGTTGAGTAAGTTAAACGTATATGCCATTTATGGCAAAAGTTTCTGAAAGTTGCCGAGGTGAACTGGGTTCCGTTATCGGTTACGATTTTGTATGGATGCCCGTGTCGGCATATGATGTGTTTCCATATGAATTTCTTCACTTGGTCAGAATGGATTTGTTGGTAAGCTGCTGCTTCCATGCACTTAGTAAAGTAGTCGGTTAGGACGAGTACGTACTCAACCTGTTTCGGTCGTAACTTGACTAGGGGCCCGATTATGTCCATTGACCATCTCATGAACGGGTAGGGGCTGAGATTGATGACAACATCTCGGCTGGCTGATGCAAGATTGGGGCATGCTTTTGACTGTTCTCACATTTGGTTGCGAATGTGGCACAGTCAGCCATCATGGTAAGCCAGAAGTAGCCCTGTTTCTTGATCCGTAATGCTAGGGCTCGCCCCTTGGAATGACTTCCGCAAGATCCGCTGTGGACTTTGGACATAATGTCGTGGACCTTATCTCCATGGATACATGTTAGACAAGGACCGGCTGAGCTGCGTTTGTATAATTTTCCTTCTATTATGCAGAAACACGCGCTCTTTGCTCGGAGCTTCTTAGCTTTCCATTTGTCTCGGGGAGCTGTCCCATAGATGATGTACTCAAGGATCGGGATCCTCCAATCAACGTTTAGTTTCTTTTTGTGAACGGCGTCAGCCTGCTCAGCTTCTTGTGAATTAGTCGGCTATCCTCCTCCAGCTCGTATTCGGGGTTATCGGACAGCTCATCGTCATCTTGCCGCCGGCTCGGTCTTGCTTGAGAGCTGGAGCTCGACTGCGATTCTCTGGCTCTCTGCCTTGTTGCTACTGTGTTTAACCCGGCCTAAGTAGTTATGGAGATGCTCGACTTTTCTATCCGTTCTACCGGGATTATCCGCTTTACCAGAGGGTCGGAGGTCAAGGCTAGAGCGGCTAGCGCATCTGCCGATGTGTTTTCTCCCCTGGGAATCCTGGTTAGCTTGAATTTCTCAAACTGTTTAGTCCTGGGTTACATTCAAGTATGCTTCCATACGATCATCTTTGGCTTCGTACTCGCCGTGGAACTGGCTTGTGACGAGCTGGGAATCGCTGAAGGCACATATTTCTCTAGCTCCAATTCCTATAGCTAACCTCAAGCTGGCTAGTAAGGCCTTGTATTCTGCTTCATTATTAGAGACTGAAAAACCGAGTCAGAACAATTGTTCTAGCACCTCCCCTGAAGGAGAGGTAAGCTTTACCCCGACTCCAGATCCTTGCTTTGAGGAGGCTCCGTCTACGTGGAGGCTCTAAGTTTTTCATGGTTCGTTTTCGTTAATCGCTTGTGGAGCTAACTCGATCATGAAATCGGTTAGCACCTGCGCTTTAGCGCTGGTTTTGGTTCTGTACTCTATGTCGTACTCACTCAAATCGATGGCCCATTTGGCCAACCTCCCACACTGGCTGGGGCTGTGCAATATGGTTCGAATCGGGTGTGAAGTCATCACCACTATCGCATGTGATTGGAAGTATGGTCTTAATTTCTGGGCTGAGATGACCACGGCTAAGGCTAGCTTTTCCATAGCCGGGTATCTCGTTTCTGCATCCAACAAAGACTTACTTACGTAGAAAACTGGTTGCTGTTTGTTTTGTTCCTCTCGGACCAGAACTCCGCTCATAGCTGCGGGTGAGATCGCGATGTATAGGTAGAGGGGTTCCCCTTCCACTTGTTTAGCTAATATGGGGGGTTGACTTAGGTAGGCCTTCAATTGCTCGAATGCCTCTTCGCAGCTCGTGTCCCAGCTAAATCTTTTGTTCCCTTTCAACAAGTTATAGAAAGGCAAGCATTTGTCCGTGGACCTGGAGATAAATCTATTGAGGGCTGCAATCCTCCCGGTTAGTCTTTGCACTTCTCGTGTTAACTTGGGGGATGCCATTTCTAGGAACGCGGTTATTTGTTTGGGGTTTGCTTCTATCCCCCTTTCGGTAACCAGGTAGCCTAGGAACTCGCCAGAGGGTCCTCCGAAGGAGCATTTGGCTGGGTTTAACTTTATGCCATAGTGGTTGAGGACTGCGAAGCAGTCCCGAAGATGAGCTACATGATCTTCTCAAGTTGCTGATTTAACCAACATGTCATCGATGTACACTTCCATACTTGTTCCAAGTTGGTCTGCGAACATTTTATTGACTAATCTTTGGTAGGTTGCCCCGACGTTTTTGAGTCCGAAGGGCATTACTCGGTAGCAGTAGGTGCCGAGATCTATAACGAACGCTGTTTTTTCTTGGTCATCTGAATTCATGGTGATCTGGTTGTATCCTGAAAAAGCATCCATAAAGGAGAGTAGCTGGTGTCTCGCAGTTGCCTCGACCAGCCGGTCGATGTGTGGCAGGGGGAAGCTATCCTTTGGACATGCTTTGTTGAGGTCAGTGAAGTCGATACGAACTCTCCACTTCCCATTTTTCTTTTTAACTACTACTGGGTTAGCTAGCCAGTCTGAGTACTTGACCTCTCGAATTGATCCGACCTTTAGGAGGCGGTCAACCTCGTCGTTTACTGCTTTCACGCGTTCGGATCATAGCTTTCGTCGTTTCTGCTTTACTGGTTTGTAGGTTGCATCAACGTTTAGCCATGGGAGGTGGCGTTGATGTCGATCCCTTTCATGTCGAAGGTGGTCCACGCGAAAGTATCCACGTTCTCTTTGATGAACTTCACCAGCTCCTCTCTTAAGGGGAGCTGGGATCCTATTCTCACACACTTTTCGGGGTGATCCTCGTCGATGCAGACCTGGGTTACTATGTCTCCTTTAGGCTTGGACATCAGAGGGTTGCTAAGGCTGAAGACCTGGTTGATTGTCAGCTCTGCCTTTTTCTGTAATTGGTATTGTGGGGTTTTTCGATTTGTTTGAACTCGTTAAGGTAGCATATTCTGGAGGCCTTCTGACTGCCTCTGATAGTTGCGATTCCGTTAGGTGTTGGGAATTTAACGCATTGGTGATAGATTGATGGTACGGCCTTCGTGGCGTATATCCATGGCCGCCCAAGTATTGCGTTAAATGGAGCGTATCGGTCTATTACTACAAATTCAATGAATTTGTGTACGCCTCCAGCTACGATAGGTAGCCGGGTTGTTCCCATTGAGTAGGAGGTTTCCCCGGCGAAGCCGGTTAGAGGGGTTGATTTCCCTTTCAGCTCAGAATCGCTCAGACCCATCTTCTTATACGCATCGTAGAAGAGCAGGTCGACTGAGCTACCGATGTCTTTTAGTACTCTGGACATAAGGTATCCACAAACCTCGAGCTGTATGACGAGCGCGTCGTCATGTGGTTTGTCGAGGTGAGAGGTTTTGTGTTCGCTAAAAGCGATCTCATGTCCAAGTTCTTTGCTAGTTATCGGGGGCACGTGTGAGGTGTCTGCCCTAGTTTGATGTATTCTTATGGAGTTCACGGAGTCCCGACACAGCTTGGATCAAGTCAATCCTTTTAGCCGGGACTTCTGGAGCTGAACCCCAGCAGATTTTTGGGATTTTCGGCCAGCGGTGAGTCGTCTTTCTCGGTGCTGGAGGAGGTGAGATCATTGACCTCGTTGACCCACCGCAAATACTCAACTCTCTGAATATGAGATCTATTCTCTTTTTGGGAGCTGATGGTGGTGATGCCGGCGCCTCATCCTCTGTGGCTCTTTCCCTTTTTGATAAAAGGTTTTTACCCAGTCTAAGATTTCAAACCTAGATTTACTAATCCGATGTAGAATAGTTAGGTTCGTTCAAGGGACCGACAATACACCCGAATCTTTTAAATACTTATGCAGCTAAATGATTAAAGTTGGTTTATGATGTCACGATTTAAACAAGCAAGTAAAGTAAATTCGGTGTAAACAATGATATTAAAAACGTTAGATCATGGGAAAGAATCTCAGGGATTAGATTATCAAGAACCAAGCAATTATTCAGGTTATCATTAAAGAACCAATCTAGAACTCAATCATAAAATCAAGAGGACCCATTGTCGTGGTATCAACTACTTCATCAATCAATCTAGCACCCTAAACTGTCGTTTGAGACTACAAAGAATGATGAGCATTAAAAGGATATGATCGATTTGTTCACAAGTCACCTTCACTTCAACTGTCGTTGGCTAAGGACGAATCTCCCATCTAAGTTAATTCAAGCAATTCACAACACTTTTGTTGAGTAAATTAAACCTAAAATCAAAGGCTAGGTGATAAAGCTAGTCTAGGCGTTATGATCAACAATATATGGAGATATCAAACATGTTTTAAAACCTATCTATGCTTAGTTCGAGAATCCCTAATCCCATCGAACCCTTAACCTAACTTGGGAGACTACTCGCACATGGTGGATCGAACAACAACAAGTGAGATAAGAAATTCCATAGATAAATGAATAGAAAAGATAAGAGTTTAGAAAACTTCAACACAAGGTGGAAGACAATCTCCAATCTTACAAAACTCTAAAGCAAAGTATTAAATCTCTCTCTCACTCTCGAGTTCTCTCTCTTTCGTTTTCGGGTCTGTGTGTCGTGTCCTTGATCTCCAAGATATCTCCCCTTTTTAAGGGCTTTGGCGACTGGGATGGATTAGGGCAACTCTAGGTGGCGAAAATTAGGTTTAATGAAAATTCCCAAAAGTGGATCTTCTGGGGAGCAGGTCAGCCGATCGGGAGCGGGTGCTCCTTATCTTCAGAATCTTCAAGAAAAGATCCTATTTCCCTCCTTTTTCGCCAAGCTTCCTTGCTTGCAAGTTCCAATCCTCCATTCCAGCCACTTTTAGACCTAGAAAGACTCAATATAGAATAAAAGACTCAATAAAAACCTACAAAACAACGGTTAGAATGCGCCAAAAACGCATTGTATCAATTCCCCCAGACTTAGATCTTTGTTTGTCCTCAAACAAATTCAAGACCAAGTGAAGGAGAAAGGTTTGAAAACGTGGGAACTCTTTCATCTTCAGTGAACCGAGTTTATAACCTTCAATCTGCAGACCACATAATCCAGATTACGAATAGCAAAGCTTCACCGAAACTCCTCAACACATTTCTCAACCTAGTCTAATTTCCCAAACACAAACTCAACGCATTCAAAGTTGCGTGAGGGTCTCGCTAAAGGCACCATTTAGGGTAGACGACGCTAAAGAGATTTAAGGCCATTTAGAGGTGGAGTTCAAAGTGTTTAAGGGTTACCTGGCGCTCGTAGAAGATGCAGGATATCGCAAAAAATTGCAAGAGAGAGCGGGTCCGTTGGTGCTCCACATTCTCTAAACCACTCATTCCTTCTTTCATCCTCTCTAACTTCTCATCTAACCATCATCGTCCTTGGGTATACTCGCTGTGCAGAGAGACACTTTCTATTTTACAGATTTACCACTCTTCATCATCTGTTTTTTTTTTTTTTTTTTTGAGATAAGAATTTAGATGATGATGAAGAGGGTTTCAATTACAAGCATGTGTCTCTCCAACACGAAGATAATCAGAGTTGTTGTACATACCCAAGTGGAACTCATCATTGCCATTCCTTCTTTGTTCCTCCTTATAAAGCCTCGAAAATAAGAGGAGGTGCTCTTCTTCGGAAAGAGTGATTTAGAGGCTGTGTCGACCCAATTCTCTCCGGCCCTTTTGCGCATATGCTGCACATATGACAATGAAGTAACAAGAATGCAAGAGGCTTAAAAAGAGGTAAGGGTTAAGGAGGGTACTAGCTAAAAATGAGCTAGCTATTCAGGAACAACAAGAGTGATAAAAGGAATAAGAAGTCCTGAATATGATTCGTTTCCCTAATCTAGTGCCAATAGCGAGAAGAATTTTTGGTCAATATGAAACCTGGAAGATGGTGCATTGAAGTGTTCCAGCTGTTCCTTGTACCCATGCTCTGTAGAAATGGTCACTAGAGAGAAGGTTAAACGCAAGTGGTTAGGTCTTAATTCCCAACAAAGTTTTGACTCAATAAAACAAAAGAAAACTAGACTCAATAGGACAAAATAAGAAAAATAAGAAAAGAAAACAACCAAAATAAACGATATTAGTAGCGACTCCCCCCAGACTTACTTCACACCGTCTCGGTGTGAAAATAAGAAAAGAGAGAGTGAAAAGAAAGAAATAAACAGAAAGGAAAAATAGAAAATAAATTGTTTTGGTGAATACACTGGTCGGATAGAAAAGCAATGTCTAATCGCTAGCGGTGTTGTCGGAGTCGTCCTCATCATCTGTGATGGGCTGCTTGAGTTTGGCGGCGCGAGTCAATGGGCTTGCGGATGAAGAAGAAGGACGGGCTGAAAACGGTTGGGCAAAAGGCGGAGTAGGCGATGGTGCAGCAGAGGATGGCTGAGCAGGCGCAGTGGAAGGCATTGTAGCTGTGGATTGCGAGCCGCGGCAGCTCTTTTGCATCATGTGCAACAACCGGCGAAGCAGGCTATTGTTCTTCTTGGCAGCATCCACCATCCAGCGGCGGTACTCAGCGTCTTCCGGGTTGTCGGATATATCGTTGAGCCAGTACTTACTCCTGTAAGGCCTACAGAAAGCGGCTTTATTCTCAGTGAACTCTTTTATTCTCAGTGAACCGTACCTTTGGCTTTCAATCTGCAGACCACATAATCCAAATTACGAATAACAAAGCTTCGCCAAAACACCCTCAACACACTTCTCAACCAAATTCCATTTCCCAAACACAAACTCACGCATCAAAGTTGCGTGAGGGTCTCGCTAAAAATACTACTTAGGGTAGACGACGCTAAAGGGTATTGGCCATTTAAAGGTGGAGTTCAAAGTGTTTAGAGTGTTTAAGAGTTACCCGGCGCTCGTAGAGGATGCAGGATATCGCACAAAATTGCAAGAGAGAGCGGGTCTGTTTGATGCTCCACATCTCTAAATCACTCATTCCATCCTCCTTTCATTCTTCCTTCCACAAAACCACTATTCACCTTGGGTACACTAGCTGTGCTTGAGAGACATTTATTTTTACAGATTTCCACTCTTCATCATCGTTTTTGTTTTTTTTTTTTTGTGATGATGGATGATGAAGAGGGTTTCGATTATACAGATATGCCTCTCAAACACGAAAATATCAGATTTAACGTACATACCCAAGTGAATCTCAATGATATCCCTTCTACTCCTCCTTCCGCAAAATCTCGTAAATAAGAGCAGGTGCTCTATGCTTCAGAACGAGTGATCTAGAGGCTGTGTCGACCCAACTCTCTCCGGCCCTTTTGCGCATATGCTGCACATGTGACAATGAAATAACAAGAAGGCAAGGGGCTTGAAAAGAGGTAAGGTTAATGGAGGGTACTAGCTAAAACTGAGCTAGCTATTCAGGAACAACAAGAGTGGTAAAAGGAAAAAGAAGTCCTGAATATGATTCGTTTCCCTAATCTAGCGTCAATAGCGAGAGAATTTTTTGGTCAATATGAAACCTGGAAGATGGTGCATTGAAGTGTTCCAACTATTCCTTGTAATCCGCGCTCTGAAGAAATGGTCACTAGAAAGAGAGTCAATAGCACAAGTGGCTCAAAAATCATCACAGAATAATTCCCAACTAAGAAGTCTTGACTCGATAAAATCAAACAAACAAAGAAAAACCGACTCAAAAGGACATAAGAAAAGAAAACATCCAAAATAAACGACATTAGTAGCATCTCCCCCCAGACTTACTTCACACCGTCTCGGTGTGAGAATAAGAAAAGAGAGAGTGGAAAGAAAGAGATAAAATCAATAAGAAAAGCTCGGATCGGTACTAACCTCTTGGTGGGTCTAAATTCAAATTTCGAATTATACCCAGGAGAGCAGGGAATTTAGAAACAGGAGCAGGTGCTCCGTCACCGTTGGAAAGAGGTTGGCAGAAACTTCTGTGTCGATCGACACCTGCCTTTGTCGATTGACAGCTGGCTCGCTGTCCGAGTTCCAAAATCCAGAGCCTCCCTTGTCGATCGACAATGGTCAAGTCTGTCGATCGACGATGCTCTTCTACTCTCTTTTCTTTTTTCTTTTTTTTTTTTTTTTTTTTACCTGAATACTCAAAACTAAAGACAAAGTTAGTAGAAAAAGAAATCAAATTTACGAAGTTAGAAAACGTACTGGTGGGTTGCCTCCCACCCAGCGCTTGGTTAAAGTCATTAGCTCGACTTGGTTAGCCTTTTAGGCTTTTGGTGCATCGCCTAAGGGGACGTATCCACCTTCGGCTTGGTTTGTCTCGCCAAGATACGGCTTGAGCCACTGTCCATTGACCACGAACTCGGCTCCATTGGTGTCCAGCAACACCACAGCTCCATAAGAACGGACCTCCTTGATAACAAAGGGTCCGGACCACCTGGATCTCAATTTTCCAGGGAAAAGCTTAAGACGAGAGTTAAAGAGAAGTACCTTGTCGTTTGGTTAGAAGGCTCGGTTGAGGATTCTCTTGTCATGGTACTGCTTGGTTTTCTCCTTGTAAATCTTAGAACTCTCATAGGCCAGGTGCCTAAGCTCATCTAACTCGTGAAGCTGCATGGATCTTCTTTCAAACGCCGGTTTGATGTCGTAATTCATTAACTTAACCGCCCATGCTGCTTTGTACTCGAGTTCAACCGGGAGATGACAGCTCTTCCCATAGACTAAGTGGAAAGGAGTGGTCTCTAATGGAGTCTTGTACGCAGTTCGGTAAGCCCACAACGCATCATCCAACTTGTAGGACCAGTCCTTCCTAGTTATACCCACGGTCTTTTGCAAGATACTCTTGATTTCCCTGTTGGAAATCTCAACCTGACCGCTGGTTTGTGGATGATATGGCGTTGCTACCTTGTGCGTTACACCATTCTTTTTCAATAACCCTTCGAAGATCTTGTTGATGAAGTGAGAGCCTCCGTCGCTTATGACCACACGCGGCACTCCAAACCTAGGGAATATTATAGACTTAAACATCTTCACCACAACGCGGGAGTCATTTGTTGGGGACGCAATAGCCTCCACCCACTTGGAAACGTAATCAACAGCCACCAAGATATACTTGTTTCCGTAAGAGGATGGAAAGGGTCCCATGAAGTCAATTCCCCATACGTCAAACACTTCAATCTCTAGAATAAAGTGTTGAGGCATCTCGTTTCTTCTAGAGATGTTGCCCTGCCGTTGGCACGTATCACACCGTGATATGAAGTCCTGCGCGTCTTTGAACATAGTCGGCCACCAATACCCAGCTTGCAGCACCTTGGAGACCATCTTGAAGGTAGCGAAGTGGCCGGCGTAATTAAAACTATGGCAATGAAAGAGAATTCCAGGAATCTCCTCATCCGGTACACACCTTCGAAAGATCCCATCCGAACACTGCTTGTAGAGAAAGGGCTCGTCCCAAAAATACCTTCGTATATCACGGAGAAACTTCCTCTTCTTATTACCCACAAAATCAACCGGTTCCTGATCAGTGGCCAAGTAGTTCGCTATCTCCCCGAACCAGGGAAAACTCGGAGCAACTTCCCTCGAAACAGCCTCGCAAAAGGCTCCCAGAGCATGTGCTCCTGTCTGAACCGACTGTTCCTGCAAACAGACTCCAACTGCATAAACGTGTTCATCTGGAAGTGAATCATCAAGAGGTACCTTGTCTTCAATCTTCATGCGCGACAAATGATCAGCAACTCCGTTCTCTGTCCCTTTCTTGTCAATAATCTGAAGATCGAATTCCTGGAGTAAGAGGATCCACCTCAAAAGTCTCGGCTTAGCATCTTTTTTGGTGAGCAAATACTTCAAAGCCGCGTGGTCGGTGTGCACAATAACCTTGGAACCGACAAGATAAGTCCTAAACTTCTCAAAGGCGAACACAACGGCTAGAAGTTCCTTCTCGATTGTAGCGTATCGGCACTGAGCTTCATCTAGGGTTCGGCTGGCATAGTAGATTACGTGGAGCCTCTTGTCTTTTCTCTGACCCAAAACTGCTCCCACGGCGTAATCATTTGCATCCGTCATCACTTCAAAAGGGAGATCCCAGTCCGGTGGTTGGACAATGGGTGCACTTACCAGAGCTCCCTTTATCGTGTGAAAGGCTTCAAGGCATGCTGCATCGAACTCAAACTTGGTCTCCTTAGACAAGAGTTGAGTGAGTGGCCTTGCTATCTTCGAAAAATCTTTGATGAACCGACGGTAAAACCCTGCATGTCCTAGGAAACTTCTTATTCCCTTGACTGAATCCGGCGGTTGTAAACTCATCATAACCTCAACCTTTGCTCGGTCAACCTCTATACCCTTCTCAGAAATCCGATGACCCAGAACAATACCATCTCGGACCATGAAATGACATTTTTCCCAGTTGAGCACAAGATGCTTCTCCTCACATCGCTGCAACACCCTGCACAAATTCGACAAACACACGGAAAAAGAGCTTCCATAGACGGAGAAATCGTCCATGAAAACTTCCATTATGTCCTCAATCAAATTAGTAAAAATTGACATCATGCACCTTTGAAAAGTTGCAGGGGCATTGCACAAGCCAAACGGCATTCTGCGATAAGCAAACGTGCCGTATGGACATGTGAATGTCGTTTTCTCCTGATCGTCCGAGTGGATAGGAATCTGAAAAAAACCTGAATAACCATCTAAAAAGCAGTAGTATGGATGGTTAGCCAATCTCTCAAGCATCTGGTCAATAAATGGTAACGGAAAATGGTCTTTTCTAGTGGCGGCATTCAACTTCCTATAATCAATACACATCCTATGGCCAGTGACTGTCCTAGTAGGTATCAATTCATTTTTCTCATTAGTGATCACAGTGATTCCGCCTTTCTTAGGTACTACGTGAACTGGGCTAACCCATTTACTATCCGAGATTGCATAAATTACACCTGCTTCTAGAAGTTTCATGATTTCCCTTTTAACTACGTCCTTCAGATTCGGATTCAACCTCCTTTGATGTTTAATAGAATTTTTAGACTCATCTTCTAGGTGTATCCTATGCATGCAAAGTTCAGGTGAAATTCCAGGAATATCATCTAGTGAATATCCTAAAGCTTTCCTATACTTCCTTAGTTCACACAAAAGCAAGGTAGTTTCCACATTATTCAACTCAGCATTAATGATCACGGGATAAGTAGAGTTAGGGCCTAGAAACGCGTACCTTAGCCCGACAGGAAGGGTTTTGAGCTCAAGTTTCGAAGCTTTCAGCTCGCTCCAAGGACTGTCGACAGTGTTTGCAGGAGCTGGGGTTCCATCCTCTGGAGCAGACGCTCCGTCAGCATCGTCCGGTTTCAGATTCAAAAATCCGGTGGATTTTTCCATCTGACCCGAATCCAACATCCTGGCTAACCCGATTGCATCCTCACTCAAATAACCATGTTCACCTTCGGTCTTTGTTAACACCACACCTAAAGGGTCATCGGTTAGGATTTCTTCAATCTTCTCCTCTGAGATCTCGAGGTTGCCTTCAATGGCAAAGGTTTGCCCATCAATGGTTGGCTTTTTGAGTAGTCTATCCATCTCAAAATCCATGATAATGTCTCCCAGTCTCCCAGTTGGAGACCGATTGTACCATTCCTCACATCTATAATCGCACCAGCCGTGCGCAAGAAAGGACGTCCCAAAATTAAGGGATCCTTCGGCTCTTCATCAAGTTCCAGCACCACAAAATCAGCTGGGATCAACGTGTTGCCAATCCTGACATGCAAGTCCTCTAGAATTCCCACGGGAAATTTCACCGACCTGTCAGCAAAAACCAAAGAAATACGAGTTGGTTTAAAGTTAGTATAACCAAGTTTCCTTGCAACCGAATAGGGCATGAGGTTCACGCTTGAACCCAAATCACATAAAGAATACTTGAAACACATAGAACCAATCTGCACGGACAACACGAATTTCCCGGGGTCATCTAGCTTCTTAGGTATCTTGTTTTGCAGCACAACACTACAATCCTTAGATACCAACGTGGTACCTTGCTCTGATGAACCCTTACCGGTAATCAAACCCTTAACGTACTTCTTCATAGCGGGCATCATCTGGATAGCATCGGTCAATGTGAGCTTTACCGTAAGTTGATCCAACATCTCCTTACACTTTGCCTCCTCTAAATCCTTCTCCGATTTCCTCGGAGGTACTGGGTAAGGGACTGGGGGTTTGTAGACATGAGACCGAACCTGATCAACCAGCTCATTCGGTCTAAGTACAGGAGAAGACGGTCCAGAAACTGCCTCGTCCTGTGTCTCAGATGGAGCAGGTGCTCCCTTCTGGAGCGGTTGCTCCACTGTCGTTTCTGGGCAGCTCTCAGCTGCTGCCCCTACAACTGGCGGAAGAGTTCTTCCACTTCGCAGCGTGATTGCATTCACAAATTCCCTGGGGTTTGCCACTGGCTTACCTGGCAGCACTCCCTGTGGGCTCTTAATGGCCTCGGCGGTTTGAGCTACTTGCGTATCAAGCTTCTTCACATGGTTACTTACCGCTTCAAGTCTACCGTTGAGGTCCGAGTACATAGAGTCTACCTTTGTGTTCATCTCAGCTGCTGATTTCATCTGATTGTCCATCAACTGCTGCATCATACCCTTAAGTTCATCCTGAGAGGTACCACTGGAGCTCGCAGGAGCTTGGAAGTTGTTGAACCTAGGCTTTTGACTTTGAAACAGAACGAATGTCTTACCTTGGAAACTCTGAGGTGCCAACTTTTGGAAACCCTGATCCTGAGGCTTTTGGTTCTGATAACCGGATTGCTGCGGGTACACTTGATCCTGCGGGTTCTCTACATTCGTACTCCTATATGAGAAGTTCGGATGATTCCTATAGTTTTGGTTGAACCCTTGGTTTTGAACATACCCTTGACCGTTCACATAGCTCACCTCTTACTGATCACAATCTCCTTCTTCACTAATCTCCTCAGCTAGTGCTTCTCCACTCTCATCGGCAAAGTGAACCATCCTTTGGTTCCCTTTGAGCAGCAAGTTGACCTTGGCCGTTAGGTCATCAATCTTACGAGAATCCGTTCCATTGGATTTCGTAGTCCTATCGTACTCTTGAGACTTGTTGCTAGAACTTGCAGCCAAGTTCTCGATGAGCTTATAAGCACTATCCTTCATTTTGGTCATAAAGTCAGCGTCACTAGCAGCATTCAACGTGTTACGGTAGTCCCAATCAACACCGTCATAGAATATTCCCAGCAGATTCTCATCGGTAAATCCATGATGTGGACACTCCCTCTTGTACTCCTTAAACCTTTCCCATGCCTCATAAAAAGACTCTTCGGTTTATTGTTGAAACGTGGAGATCTTGTTTCTCAAACCCGCGGTTTTGGCTTTGGTGTAAAAGTGATCCAAAAACGCTGCCCTACACTGTGGCCAAGTCGTGATAGATCCAGCCGGTAAAGATTTGAGCCAGCGTGAAGCCTTATCCACGAGTGAGAAGGGAAAAAGTTTGCATTTTAAGAAATCCGGGTTCATCCCATTAGAGGTCGTCGTGGAGCAAATCTCCTCGAAGTTCTCTATATGGTCCATCGGAATTTCAGCAGGGAGTCCATGGAATAAATGCTGCTTGACCAGCGAGATCATCTGAGGCTTGATCTCATAATCGGTCCTCAAAACACCAGGAGGAACGATTGCAGCTCGGTTCATATAGAAGGCATGGGGATTGTCCATATCCCCGATGGCACGTCCTTGCAGCTGGTCACGGTTTTGCTGCTGCTGCATCATAGCCATCTGATCTTGTAGCCTCTTCAGCTCGGCTACCATGTCAATGTCTGTTCGGTCATCCATGTTGACCATATTAGACTTTGTCTTTCGGTTGGTTCGTTCTAGTCTTGCGAGTTCCAAGTTGTTCAAATACACGAGAGGTGCTTGTCGACTCTTTCGGGTAGACTTTGGTTTCATGCACCTGAAACACAAGCAATAGAAACAAGAAGAACGAATTAGTACTTAGTCTAGAAACGTATTTTAAAATTAAAGGTATCAAAGTAGGTCCCCGTCGCAACGGCGCCAATTTGATAAAAAGGTTTTTACCCTCAATTAAGAACTCAAGTCCTAAATTACTAATCCGATGTAGATATAGATTTAGGTTCGTTCAGGGACCGGCAATACACTTTAGTTTCTTTGAACACAAATCTAGCTAAGCAATTCAAGTGGTTTAAGTGTCACGAATTTAAGTAGCAAAACAAAATAAAAATCGGTTGTAAACAAATATGATAAAGGCGTTAGACTAGGGCAATTATCTCAGGGAATAGATCATCAAGAACCAAATAATTATTCAGGATATTAATTTAAACACCAATCTAGAACACAATCACGATTTCATGAGGATCCACTGTCGTGGCATCAACAAATTCATCAATTAATCTAACACCCTAAACTGTCGTTTGAGGCTAAATAAATCAATGATCATTAACGAACAAGATTGATTAGTTCACGAGTTGCCTTAACTTCAACTGTCGTTGGCTAAGGGTCAAATCGCCCATCTAAATTCTTTCAAGTAATCTACTACACTTTTGATGAGTAAATTCAACCTAGGATCGAAAACTAGGTGATCAATCTAGCTTAAGCATTAGGTTCAATTTAGATGAAGATATCAAAATATACATATATTCCTATCTATGCTTAGTTCATGAATCTCTAAGTTCCCATCGAAAACCCTAATCTAACTAGATGACTACTCACACATAATCGAACAAAACATCACGATAGATATGAGAGAAATCATAAAATAAATAAAAGAGTTAAGGTTCGAGAAAAATTCAATCACAAGGAAGAACAAATCTCAAAATCTTGAAAACAAGAACGAGCAAAAAATCTCCCTCTCAATCGATAGAAAAACGTGTGTGTAGATGCAAAAGTGGCGTGTCCCCCCTTTTTCTCCAAGGTCTTTTCTTTTTTAAAGGTGGCGGCAGCTGGGTGAATCCAAGGTGAATCTAGGGTAAATCTTCTAGGTGGATATTCACTTTTAATGAGAATATCCAAAGTGAATCTTCTGGGGAGCAGGCATATTGTTTCGGGGAGCAGGTGCTCTTTTTCGGCTCCAAAACCTCCAAAAGGTCGTGTTTTCCTTCCTTTTCCAAAAAGCTCCCTAGCAAACTCCAATTCTTCATCCCAGCTGCTTTTAGACCTAAAAAGATTCGATACAAAGGAGAAAGACTCGATAAAACCCTACAAAACAAGGGTTAAATTATGCCAAAAATGGAGTGTACCAGTTTAAGAGTTTTATAAAATGTTATTTATATGGCAACAACGATTTTTTGTGTTTTTTCATCCTTTTAGAATATATGATATTTGTTTTTTCTATTTAAAATCTATACTTATATTAGAGAAGTCGCAAATCCAATGTGGCATCGTGAGAGCCACTTTTAGACCTGGCGTGCCGAAAATACCCTTAATGATTCTCAAAATTACATATACATGCCACACGGTTAACTTGCGATAATGCCACTAATTTCGGTTTATTTTTTGGGCTTGGACCGTGTTTTATGAGAAACCCTAGGAAACAACTATATTATTTCTTCATATATATATATATGAGTTTTAGGGGTTGATCACAATATCTTCTTGCTGTTTTTTTTTTCCGCTCAATTCAGATTTCTGAGATGTCAAAGACATGTTGCATGTAAAGCTTTAAACATATACAAATGAGCTAGCCAACCGGTTAAAGCTCTAATGCTAGACTTATTCTAAAACTTTTTCAAGCTTTATTATACTTCAACCGGTTTCAACCTCCTGTCTTTTCTTGGAACAGTTGAAGATTACATTAAAGAAGCACTTCAAAGTGGTGCTCTACAGAAAAAGGTGGTACAAAATTGGACTAATCATATTTGGTTGATGTGACCATTACAAGTGTTCTTATGATATGCATGTTTTTTTTTTTTTTTTTTTTTAAACAATATTATCCGGAGAAAGAAGAGAAGAAGCACACTCTGTGCAACCTAAAGGACATGTAGAAATCAAAAATCAAAAAGAAAACACCGTAGGAGGCCAACTTCTTATCGAAGAAGAGGAAGGGGGCCAAAAATAAAATAAAATAAAATAAAAGGAGGACCGTTGACTATTTGATTTTTATGTATCATATATCACTTCCAATTTTTAATTCTATTACGTTTGGTTTCTAATTAAATAGCTATTAGTTTTTCTTTCCTTTGAATGCATATATAAGATATCTTTGTTAATTCCGTTTGTGTGATAGGGAATTCCGTTTACATTCGGGAACATAACTCACATATGCTAAGGTATAAATTCTTCACATACAACAATGCTCTTACTGCGTGGGATCCGAATGTCCATAAATATCCTAAACAAAAACTTCATTTCACATTGGCTTCTGACAATTTACCAATCGGAGGAGAAAAATGTATCAGCTCTTCGATTAGTGTTTTAATCAACTATACTTAACTTCCATATATATGAGAATAACAAGCTAGCAAATAATGTTGTTATCAACTAAACCAAAAAAACCAACGTAATCACATGCAAAGTAATATATGACCCCCATGTAGCAGGTGAAATGGACAGGACGAGTTAAGCGTTTGTAACCAAGTTCTTCAATCGAAAGTTACAAATCGAAAGCAACATCCGCAACACATGTTGATTACAATGGAATGAGAAGAGGAAGACGGTTCAATGTCGAGGAAGTGTGTTTTTTTAATGAGCCATGGTGAAAGTGAAGGAATTAGAGAAAGGTCATACATAGTAATAATATATAAAGAAAATCGATTTGTAATTGGTTAAGGTTATGATTTAGGATTCGATTGTAGCTACCTGCATGCAAAGAGATAGAGACACAAGAAGAAGAGGAGGATGAGTAATCCAAACGGTTGAATATGCAATTTACGACTGAAACTGAGCTTATAAGAATGATAAAAAAAATGGTAAGAACAAAAATAATAGTTTCCATGGCAGATGAAGACGAAAAATGCTGGAGGAATGTCGAAGCTTTTATCCATGAATGTCACAAGATTTTAATTCTTAGTTTACTCTTTTAAAGGATCAAAGTTTGTGACTTTGGAATATGGGTTTAATTATGATTTGTAGTTTTGGAATTAATAAATTAATACAAAGTTAAGATTCAGTTTGTATCAATTTTGTTCGAGTTGAGAGTAGTGGATCCATGCACTTTGATAATAAGATCGATGAAATCAAATCAATGGTTAGACAAACACGTGAGATAGATGGTTGCACAGAAACTTCATGAGAAGAAGAATCGTGATGTAAGCAGAAAAACATGCACCAAAATAAATTGAACACCCCACATTTAACCAGTAGTTTTCACTAAAAATATACCGAATTAAAACTTTAGTTCTTCCTGTAATGTTACATACCAATCAAACTTTTCTATAGCCGAACTGAATTAAACCGTAGTTTTATTCAGTGTGTGAGGGTTAAGGCTCCTTTCGTAGGGTTTAACTCCTCTTAATTTGCTAAAAAAATTAAACCTTTTAATTTGCTTAAAATATAAATGATATATCTATAAATTTTTAAAATAAAATCATTAGTATAAAACGAGTATACGATCATAATATTTTCTTATATTGTTTGCTTCAAGGGAGAGAAGGAAGAGAGAGGAGACTAACACAACAATCACGAGGCAGCATTTCGTACAAGAAGACAACAATGTAATGATTAAAGTGGCTTTAAGATGGGCTTTGTTTGGTTAATTGATTGTTGGTTTTGTGTTAATCTTTGGAACAAAACTGCGTGAGAAATAATCGTTGTTCGATAATTGTATAGAGAGACGTTTTGGGACAAAGAATTTTTGGAGATAGTGATCAAGAAGATGAAGAAGAAGAAGAAGAAGAAGAAGGTAGAGGAGAAGCAGAAAGAGAAAGAGAAGGATGCGGAGGAAGAGGTGGAGAAGGAGAAGGGGGAAGAGGAGGAGGAGAAGGAGAAGAAGAAGACGACCCAAAAGTAATATAATATTTTACATTGTTGAAGAAGGAGACGCAAAAGCAATATTTGTAAATTATGTCATTGTTTTTGATCTATCATACGTAATCCCAAAAAAATGCAAGAATATGGTTTGGAACTCTCAAGACGGTTGAGAAATATAAGAGGTTATGGTGATTGTCTGCTTCCGGGGAAAGAAGGAAGAAAGAGGACGCTAACACAACAATCTAGAGGCAACACTTCGTAGAATAAGACAACAATGTAATGTTTAAAGTGGCTTTAAGATGGACTTTGTTTGGTTAATTGATTATTGGTCTTGTGTTAATCTTTGGAACAAAACTGTGTGGAAAATAATCGTTGTTCGATAATTGTATAAAGATAGGTTTTGGGACAAATAATTTCCGGAGATAGTGATGAAGAAGAAGGAGAAGGAGAACGAGGAGGAGGAGAAGAAGGAGAAGTAAAAGGGGAAAGAGGAGGAGGAGAAGGAGAAGGGGGAAGAGGAGGAGGAAAAGGAGAAGAAGAAGAAGCAAAGAAACGATTTCACACTCTTGAAGAAGGAGACGCAAAAGCAATATTTGTCAACAAGAGTGTCATTATTTTTGATCTATCATACGTAATAATGGATTTGGGAGGCTGCGAATGTCTGCGGAGAAGTACATGGTGGTCTGATTTTAGGTTGGTTTTGTATTATGTGGATCACTATATTGGAAGGGTCAGTTCATTGCTCCAAGGGAAGGTAAGTTCCTGTGTTTTCAAACCTCTTTCACATTCTTGGTTTATGTTTTGCTTGAGGGCAAACAAAGGCTAAGTCTGGGGGAGTTGATATATCATGGTTTTTACCCATTTTCAACCATGATATAAGTCCGTTTTATAGAGTCTCTTTGGTATTTTTGGAGTCTTTTAGAGTCTTTGTAGGTTAATGATCGATTGGAGCCTAATGAAAGCTTTTGGAGCGTTTTGGAGCATCAAGGAAAGAAGAGCCAAAGATATCAAGTCGGAGTCGAGCAGAGGAGCTTGTGTCGATCGACACAAGTTTAGTGTGTTGATCGACACGCTCGTTCCTGACGCAAAAGGAGAAAAGCAGTGAAGCTCGTGTCGATTGACACGACTGATCTATGTCGATCGACACGGGTTTTGGCGACACAAAGAAGAATTCCAGAGAAGGTTGTGTCGATCGACACACTTCATCTGTGTCGATCGACACGGGATTTTAATGAAGAAAATCCTTTTCGGGCCAGAAGTTCAAGACGTTTTTATCAAGGCCCAGTCCGATTTTGCCTACTTGTATATATAGTTTTACCTAGGTTTAGAGTTCATGATCTGGTTTTTAAGTTAGACTTGGAGAGAGAGATTGATTTGGAGAGCTTTTGGGAGAGATTTCTAGGGATTCACAGACTTTCAGATTTCGAACCCTCTGTATCTCTAACTCTATCTTTTTATGCAATTCTATTCATCTATGATGTTTGTTCCAATCACCATGTCTGAGTAGTTTGCTTGTTAGGTTGTGGGAATTCTAGGGTTTGATGAGAAATTGTTAAGATTGAATATCTGTTAGGATTTATCTATATGTTCTTCATCTAGATTGCTTTAACTCTGATTTTAGGACTGGCCAACTGAAATTGGAAACCCTAGGTTACTTTAATAGACACGGAAGTGTTATTAACAACTTGAACTAGTCTTAGATGAGCAAAATTACCTATTCGCAAAGGAATTTGGCTTAGGAATTTTGTGAACAATCGAACTTGAACTTTAATGCTTGTCTTTATTCACTGAATTTGCAAAGGAATTTGGAATTTAGGGATTTAGTCATAGATAGTTTTCGCAACGGAAGTTGGTTAACTTTACACTTGTGTTTCGAGTTCTAGAACTGTGCTTAATCAAATCCTGACAGTCTTTTATCCTTGATTTCGATTCATTCCTGAAGAATTACCCATCGCCTAACTCTTTGTCTAAATTGATTACTTGAAACCCATTCACCATCTTTGCTTTGTTTAGTTATTTTGCATTACATTCATATCTTTTTGCTTAGCATAATTCGAACTCTTAAATTGATTGTGTATTCGATTCTCTGTGGAATTCGACCCCTAAGTACTGCAAGGATCTCTTAATTTGAGAGAGTAGCTCAGGGTAAATTTGAGCAGATCAAATTTTGGCGCCGTTGCCGGGGAATCGATATTACCAATCGATTTTAGTTACTAGAATTTTGTCTAAGTTTTAATTTTCTGTTTACTTACTTTAGTTTTCTTTTGTTTTTGTGTGTTTCAGGATGGTTAACCAGTTGGTTTTGATCAGAGGTAAAGATGGGTTTCTATATGATGCAGAGGGTCAGAAGCGCAATACTCAGGGTCAGAGACTGGATGTTCAGGGAGCTGTCATTGCTGGACAGCAGGACAATGCCGTAGTAAAGCGCCAAGAGCCAGTTGGGCGTGCGCGCACACTAGGAGATTACTACAGGCCTGACGAGTTCTATGCTAACAGGGCTGCCATCAAACCTCCTACTTTCCCGAGGAATGATTTTGAGCTGAAGCCAGCTTACTTCTTCCTGGTGGCTCAGCATCCTTTCCATGGCCTTTCTTCGGAGCATCCTATGGATCACATTGAGAGGTTCGAGGACTTGGCTTCGAGCATTAAGGCTAATGGAGTATCCAACGACTATCTCTACTGCAAGCTTTTCCCCTACTCTCTTGGTGGAGAAGCAGCCTACTGGCTGAAGCAGTTAGCGCCAGGATCTCTGACTACTTGGGAGGACACCAAGAATGCTTTCCTCAACAACTTCTTTGATGAGGCAAGGTCCGAGGATTTGAGGATGAAGATTGCTACATTCAAGCAGGGACCTACTGAAGCATTCAAGGCTTCTTGGTTGAGGTTCAAGGCTTACCAGAGAGATTGTCCTCATCATGGGTTTAGCGATGTGCAGTTGTTGGGTATCTTCTTCAGAGGGGTTGATTGGAGGTACCAAATGGCTCTGGATTCAGCGAGCAATGGGAACTTCAACACCAACTATCCAGAGGCTGCACTTATACTCATCGAGAACTTGGCTTCTAGCAATAGTACAAAGAATGCAGACTTTGAGAGGAAGAAGCTCGGAGGAAACATGGATGGAAGCCAGATTGCTGAGGTGAAAGCTAAGTTAGACTCAGTCCACAACTTGCTAGTGGGTAAGAAGTCGATGCAGTTTGCTCGAGAGGTGGAGACTTCCGAGCCAGAGGAAAAGGATGTCAACTACATCAATGGAGCTGGTTATCAAGGGCAGAGGTTTGGAAGTCAGCAAGGGTTTCAGAAGACCGAGTATCAGAAGCCTTTCCAGAGCAAGTACACTAGGAACTACGGTTCATCTTCTTACCAGACTCCTTCTCCTAAGTCATCGGAAAGCAAGATGGAGTCAATGCTAGAGCAGATTCTGGAGGGTCAGCAACAGATGACGGTGAGCTTCGATGGCAAGATAGATGCCTTGTACACGGATTTGAATGGCAAGATAGAGGCTATCAATATCCACATGAAGAAGCTGGACACTCAAGTTGCTCAGACCGCAGAGAATGTGCGAAGGCAGGAAGGGTTTCTACCAGCTAAGACTGAGACAAACCCAAGACTACATGTGAATGCGATCACTGTGGGGAGTGAGAAAGAGCTGCGTCAAGCCTATGAGAAGGATCTAGAGGAGGAAGAAGTCGTGGAGCTTGAAGAAAGCGCTTGTTTGGAGACAGCAGATTCTGGATTCTGGATTCTGAACAGCGATTCTGGATTCGCAGAAAGTCCCATGTCGATCGACACAGAAGGAGTGTGTCGATCGACACACCCCACAGGATGTTACGCAATCGTTGATGAATCGATCAGAAAGTCTTGTGTCGATCGACACAAGAAGTGTGTCGATCGACACGCTACCCAGAACTACCCAACTTCGTCCCAGACTTCGGCCAGTGCAGAGGAGCGAGTCTACAAGGCCAAGATACCGTATCCACGGGCTACTAGCGTCAAAGGACGTGCTCAACCAACATTGAGAAAGCTACAAAAGATTGATGATCCAGGGATGTTCGTTGTTCCTTGCTCAATCAACGGTGTAGAATTAAGGTCTCTCTGTGACACTGGAGCCAATGTGAATGTCATGCCTCAGGATATGGCAAAGAAGCTAGGGATTCTGGATCTACAACCTTCAAGGATGTCCATCTTGCTTGCTGACTATTCTCCCACGACTTCGAAAGGGTTCATTCCTGACTTAATGCTTCAAGTGGGAGATTGTCTTGTTCCTGCAGATTTCCATTGGTTCTTGGTGCATCCTTCCTTGCAACTGTGGGAGCGTTTGTGGATTTTCCTAATCAACGAATCTCCTTCACTAAGATCAACAAGAATGTCTTCTATCCTTCAGTTCTTGTCATAGAAAATTCTTGTATGACTGTCAATGAAGGAAAGCATAGTGTAGACCCTGGAGATGGCGTAAAGAAGGTACAAAACGTCCTCAAGATGACTCCTTCCACTGCATATCATGGAGTCACCAAACCAGCGAAGTCCAAGTGCAAAAAGAACTCCAAACCTTTCTCCAAAGTCAGAATCATCATTCCCTTGGAGTTAAGAGAGAAAGGAGAGGTAGTGGTCCAAGAGATGCTGCGAAACACCATGAAGCTCTTTCCTGGTGTTATTCCTTGGAAGCCTCGAGAGGGAGACATAAGACCCCTCAGAGTTCCACCAAAGACCTGAGCTCCGACACAGTCAAGCTAATGACTGAAAACAAGCGTTTAGTGGGAGGCAACCCACTGGTAAGTCTACTAATTTTCGTCTGATTTTCCCCTTGTCTACTAACTTTTAGTTTTAGTTCGAAGTGTTTCAGGTTTCATTCATAAAAAAAAAAAAAAAAAAAAAAAATGATGAGACGAGCAGAGACCAGTGTGTCGATCGACACATACTGAGCGTGTCGATCGACACACCCTTCCCAGGTAAGTTCTCGTTTTTTTCAATTAGTGTTTAATTTTCTTTTGATTTCTTTTACCAACTTCAGGCTTGATAACACAGGGGATAGTGTTGTTTAAGTCTGGGGGAGGTAGTTACTAACTCTGTGTTTGTTTTTGAGAGTCAAAATGTTTTATTGAGTCAAAATAGTTGGAAACAACCCTTCTCTTGGTTTAGTGGATTGTCTTTCTAAGCATGTGAGACCATTCTTCCAAGATCGATTTCAGAGTAAGACTAATGGGAAATCCTAAGGCTTACCAGTTGACTAGAGACGTCTGCTACTTCCACTATAATCCGCCAAGTCAGAGCTACTGCACGGTCTTCCTTGAGATTGATGTTCATAGGGCTTGACTCCTCGTTCATACCTTATAAGCGCAACCCTTGTTGAAAGTAATGGTACTCCTCTCCCTCTATTCCCTTAGAACAAAAAATATATATATATATATATATATATATATATATTTATTGTGTTAGGATTGGGGTGAGATGATAGTTCTTGAAGTACAAGATGAGGAAATAAAATTCCAGTGAGTCAGTACTCAAGAGGTGATCACCCAGAGCTCAAAAGTAGCAGTCTGAGTCCCTTAGAACAGATGTAGAGGACGAGCAATCTCACGAAACTGTCTCCTCACAAGGAACAACAGTAGTGAGTCATGACCCTGTCTCCTAACAAGGAACAACAATAGTGAAATATGCATTGTTTTGAGTCTCAACAATCATAGAAAAAAAAGAAATAGAGAACCAAATAAGTCTGGGGGAGAGAAAGAGTACCAGGTGTTGTATAGGTTGATTTGTCATGGTATAGTATGGGAATGAGTCTAGAAGGTTCTTGGCAATGAGATCATTGAGACTAAGCGATGAAGACTAACGGATTATGCTGTGAAGTGGTGGATGAATTTGGGAGGCTGCGAATGTCTGCGGAGAAGTACATGGTGGTCTGATTTTAGGTTGGTTTTGTATTATGTGGATCACTATATTGGAAGGGTCAGTTCATTGCTCCAAGGGAAGGTAAGTTCCTGTGTTTTCAAACCTCTTTCACATTCTTGGTTTATGTTTTGCTTGAGGGCAAGCAAAGGCTAAGTCTGGGGGAGTTGATATATCATGGTTTTTATCCATTTTCAACCATGATATAAGTCCGTTTTATAGAGTCTCTTTGGTATTTTTGGAGTCTTTTAGAGTCTTTGTAGGTTAATGATCGATTGGAGCCTAATGAAAGCTTTTAGAGCGTTTTGGAGCATCAAGGAAAGAAGAGCCAAAGATATCAAGTCGGAGTCGAGCAGAGGAGCTTGTGTCGATCGACACAAGTTTAGTGTGTTGATCGACACGCTCGTTCCTGACGCAAAAGGAGAAAAGCAGTGAAGCTCGTGTCGATCGACACGACTGATCTATGTCGATCGACACGGGTTTTGGCGACACAAAGAAGAATTCCAGAGAAGGTTGTGTCGATCGACACACTTCATCTGTGTCGATCGACACGGGATTTTAATGAAGAAAATCTTTCTCGGGCCAGAAGTTCCAGACGTTTTTATCAAGGCCCAGTCCGATTTTGCCTACTTGTATATATAGGTTTACCTAGGTTTAAAGTTCATGATCTGGTTTTTAACTTAGACTTGGAGAGAGATTGATTTGGAGAGCTTTTGGGAGAGATTTCTAGGGATTCACAGACTTTCAGATTTCGAACCCTCTGTATCTCTAACTCTATCTTTTTTATGCAATTATATTCATTTATGATGTTTGTTCCAATCACCATGTCTGAGTAGTTTGCTTGTTAGGTTGTGGGAATTCTAGGGTTTGATGAGAAATTGTTAAGATTGAATATCTGTTAGGATTTATCTATATGTTCTTCATCTAGATTGCTTTAACTCTGATTTTAGGACTGACCAACTGAAAATGGAAACCATAGGTTGCTTTAATAGACACGGAAGTGTTATTAACAACTTGAACTAGTCTTAGATGAGCAAAATTACCTATTCGCAAAGGAATTTGGCTTAGGAATTTTGTGAACAATCGAACTTGAACTTTAATGCTTGTCTTTATTCACTGAATTTGCAAAGGAATTTGGAATTTAGGGATTTAGTCATAGATAGTTTTCGCAACGGAAGTTGGTTAACTTTACACTTGTGTTTCGAGTTCTAGAACTGTGCTTAATCAAATTCTGACAGTCTTTTATCCTTGATTTCGATTCATTCCTGAAGAATTACCCATCGCCTAACTCTTTGTCTAAATTGATTACTTGAAACCCATTCACCATCTTTGCTTTGTTTAGTTATTTTGCATTACATTCATATCTTTTTGCTTAGCATAATTCGAACTCTTAAATTGATTGTGTATTCGATTCTCTGTGGAATTCGACCCCTAAGTACTGCAAGGATCTCTTAATTTGAGAGAGTAGCTCAGGGTAAATTTGAGCAGATCAAAATACCTCATGATTTATTAATCACAGACTATGACGATCCGATGGAGGCTATCGTGAATGAGGTATACGGAACAGCTTATACTACTAAGCAAGATTGGTACACCTGTAATGCTACTTCGAAACATCGACCCTAAAGATGGTTTATGTAATGGAACAAGACTGCTTATCACGAAAATGGCTACTCGAGTTATAGAAGGTCGTATTCTAACTGGTGACAAGTTGGGTGAGATAGTATTGATACCTCGGGTGTTCGTCTCTCCTCCAGATGCAAAATTCCCTTTCCGTATGAGATGACGACAATTTCCTATCGCAATTGCTTTCGTAATGAGTATCAACAAAAGCCAAGGTCAAACGCTAGAGAAAGTCGGTCTATATCTACCAAAACCAGTTTTCACCCATGGTCAACAATATGTTGCCGTATCCAGAGTTACATCAAGAAAAGTTTAAAGATTCTTATCACCGACAAAGACGGAAAGGCGATTACACATACAACAAATGTTGTTTTCAAAGAAATCTTTCAGAATTTTTAGCTTTATGGTGTCTTACCTCTGGTTTCTATGAAAACATAATAGACTTATTTTTTTTCAATAGTGTTCTGAATTTATTATATTATCCAGTGGATCATTCTCTGAAATATGCTTTCACAAATATCATTCTCTAAAATATGCTCTGTTTTGAAACATAATATATTTGGATCATCTTCTGTGTGGTGTGTTATTGCATGGATTGGGTTTGGACAGAGTTTAATATTATTGCCACTGGTTACATGAGACCAAATAAAGGTGACTACATCCGTGCAATACAAAATCATTATCCTTTATAAAACCACTGGCAAATGATGGAACCAAAAACCAGATCTTTGGTATAAGCACGAAGACTCACAGTCTTCTCTCATGAACATTATAGCAGTATAATTTCTCGAGAAGTTCACTCCCGCGCAGGGCGCGGGTCTTGCCTATAAAAATATGTCTATATAAATATTTACTTATGAGTCTTTTTAATCGTTTTTAGGGATTCATGCAAACGTATAGGAATAATGAAGGGATCATAAACATCGGGTTAGTTTGTATTTTAAATCTAAATATTATAAGAATTGCAAATCTGCACTGTATAGATCATCGTCTTTAGCTTTCTGATTATGCGAAGAAAATAATCAACCAGAAGGTGATTCATCGTGAATCACGAAACGGAAGAGAAGAAATATGCTAGATCAAAATTCTACATCGAGAAAATCAATGGGGGTTACGAATCGGCAGCGTCTCTCCAAGTGAACATTGAGATAAAAGAGTTAGAGTTTGTATGTCAGTCCGGAGTTGACAAGGAGCTTAACGGAGCCGGCAAGGATCGGCGATAAGATTATATTTGCTTCTGGATGAAGAAGAAGAAGAAGAAGAAGAAGGTTACGATTATTTTGACATGTGGTTTCTATAGCCATCTTCTTTCATCGTGGTTTGGTTTTTTTATTTTAAATGTTGTGTTTTTTTAAATTTGATTCACTTTTCGCATAACTCCTTTTTATTTTTATGTTTTGTTTCCAATCTTTCACTTGAGCAGTATTTTTTGTCTTCACGTTCATGTCTTCGTGTTTGTATGATAAAAGTTATAAATGCCAAAATAATACCTTCACTCCAAAAACAACGATAATGATTATATTTGGTTTGTACAAAATCAGACAAAGTACACAAAACTTGGAATTTCTCTGACTTTTTGTTCACATAACGATCACGAACATACATAACCAAAACAGATGTTAAGTCCTTACTTCTCCTTTGGAATCCTCGTGAGATACCATCTCTTTATTTCTCCTTTGTGCCCAAGTCAATGACTATTATTCATTATATGATAATATAGATACTCTCTATGTTTATGAAAGAGTATCATTTTAAAAATATTCACGCAAATTAAAAAAAGTAACAAAAGTTCAATTTTACCCTTTATTAATTCACTAAATAAATTTTTTCTGCAATTAATACATTAAAATAGTATGGACAAAACTGGAAATTATTTAAAAATTTGCATCAAAAATACAAAACGACACTCTTTTTGAAACAAAATTAAAGTGGTATAATGACACTCTTTCAGAAACGGATGGAGTATAACTAATCTCTCTTGCTTTTATATTATAATTATTATTCCAACCTCAGCCCTTGGGTTTTAATCTGATGGCACCAATACCAACCGTTATTGACTATTTAATTTATGGACATGATGATAATGAATGTTTTTTTTATATTTTTAAATCAGTAGAATTTCCTGTTGCAAGATTATGAATAAAACATAATTGTTATAGGTTCGTGTTTGTTACATCTGAACATTATCTTTCCTATTTTTTTAAGATTATTATCTAAAAATCAAATCCCGCGCAGGGCGCAGGTAATACACTAGTATAGTATTAATTGCGTGATATAGCTGGCGGTTTCTTGTTGTAGTGTTTGAAGAAAAAATATGATGTAGTTTAGTATATTCATGCTTACATAAATAATATGTTCTAATCTATTAGTAGTATTTTTCTATATATAAAAAAACTATTAGTGTACATATATATCCAAAATTAAAATATTACGACGAACTCACTTTAAACCTTGATTAGGGGTTAATCTAATTATCTACCTCAAACAGTGGAGACCATGATTAGTCACATAAACCTATCGAACCCCTAGATTTTTTATTAAATTAAAATATCATCAATAACCAGGAAATAATTTATATAAAAAAAAACCAACAATACTATTTTAGTTTATTGAGTATAACTAAAGCTGGCAGTTAATTTATATACTCAGTTCATCAATTCGAAAATGACGTGATTATTAACTAATTTGACCACGTGATTTGGAGATGTTTAATTTTAGTTCAAACCAGGTTTAATGTTCCATACAAGTGGTTTAATGACCAGGTGATTCCATCTCTTGTTAGGCAGGGGCGGCGCTTAGGGTGACCGTGGTTTTCTGACCCTGTACTTGGACAGTGAGTAGTGAGTACCTCAAATCTGATGGTACTTGATTCAATGTGCTGAGCTATGCTTGTTTTCTCTTGCCTTTGTAGGATGTTTGTGAAAAAGCGGTTTGTGGCTAGATCTCTACGTTAGTGTTTGTAACGAGTATGTATGAGCATAAAATAAAGAACACATAGAATTTTTTCACGAGGTTCGGTTTTTCCTACATCCCCGGGACCTAGTCCAGAATCAATCCATTAGAAAAGGCCGCAACCTACAATTGCTATATGGCATACCACCACTCTTTTCTACATGGACAAACTATGAAGATAGGTATCAAGCCCGCATGCTTGACAACCAACCAGCAGCACCGGTGCAGCACGTCTTCTCAACGGCTGCAATCTTCATAGACAAACCACCATAAATATGGTGAGACGACGCCACACACACATGTGTGCATCTCACAAAGGAACCCTAGGCGCGTAACTCTTTTTGTCAACGCCTCTTGCCTTTTATACTACCACCACGAAACCCTCACGTTTCATGTCATGTGGGCTTTTAACCTCTCTCATACTTAGGCTTCTAATTCAATAAGAGCCCAATCTCACTTTTCTGCACGTGTTGGAACAGCTTCGCATGTGTTCCAGCACCTCGTATTCTGTTGTTCCAGAAACCTCTCTTTCATTCTCCCCCTTTTTAACTGAATATTTGCATCCAAGCTCATCTTCAAACTCTCTAGATTTAGCATCGACTCCCCCTCAGTGGTAGCATCAATACTTTCTTGATACTCACTTCTTGAAGCTCTTCATTGGGATTTGTTGGAGATGCATCAGCACATTAATCTCCCCCATCTTGGTTAACACATTCATTCAAAACCTCCTAAGAAAATCAAGGAACAAGGACATACATCACACTCTCCTTCTATGAAAACCAATTTTTTTTAAGAATGTACATCTGTTCTTGGCCATGTTCCAACGTTATCTTGTCTGTTCCAACATCTGTTGCAGTTCTTCTGCAAATTTGATCAATTTCTTTGCTAGAGAGAAACATCCATAACTCCCGTATTTCACATCAGAATTGACTTCCGTTTTTTCCTCTGGAAAGCTGACTTCGTTATCTTTGCAACGGTGTAAAGATCGATTTCTGGTTCGTTCTGGTTTGCTAAAAAAGTGGCTCGCAAAGTGGTAGCTCGCAGCTGATATTTCCTCAAAGCTTTCTCTTCGGTTCTCCTCCTCTTCCATAACCAAGCTACTCCTTCTATCACATCCTTTGAATCTCTTTGGGTATATCAGAAGAAAATTGATCACTCTCTCATGTTCGTTTTTAAGCCCATAAACTTCAATCTTCTTCTTCGTTAATATGAACCTTGATAAACCCTAATCTCATACTTTGTTCTTCAATCCTAACCACCAAAACTGAATCCCAGATCATACCCGAAAATAAGAATAGATCTCTATCGAGTCCCTCTCTGATACCAATTGAAAAAGCGGTTTGTGGCTAGATCTCTACGTTAGTGTTTGTAACGAGTATGTATGAGCATAAAATAAAGAACACATAGAATTTTTTCACGAGGTTCGGTTTTTTCTACATCCCCGGGACCTAGTCCAGAATCAATCCATTAGAAAAGGCTGCAGCCTACAATTGCTATATGGCATACCACCACTCTTTTCTACATGGACAAACTATAAAGATAGGTATCAAGCCCGCATGCTTGACAACCAACCAGCAGCACCGGTGCAACACGTCTTCTCAACGGCTGCAATCTTCATAGACAAACCACCATCAATATGGTGAGACGACGCCACACACACATGTGTGCATCTCACAAAGGAACCCTAGGCGCGTAACTCTTTTTGTCAACGCCTCTTGCCTTTTATACTACCACCACGAAACCCTCACGTCTCATGTCATGTGGGCTTTTAACCTCTCTCATACTTAGGATTCTAATTCAATAAGAGCCCAATCTCACTTTTCTGCACGTGTTGAAACAGCTTCGCATGTGTTCCAACACCTCGTATTCTGTTGTTCCAGAAACCTCTCTTTCAGTTTGATATTTGGTGCTTGCACATACCACCCAGCAATCGTTCTACATTCACAGGTAGTATTGCATTCTGTCAACTGTTTATTAGGTTATTGTTTGGGCCAGATGATTTATCTAACACATATTGAATGCTTTAGATCTAGTCAGGATGGTTGAAACAACTGTCAAATCTGAAAATCAAACATCATCCGGCAAACCCATTTATCTTGTTGGAGAATCTCTCGGCGCCTGCATAGCACTCGCCGTTGCAGCCTGTAACCCTCATATTGATCTTGTCTTGATTCTTTCAAACCCAGGTGACGTTCATCTTGTCATAGTTATTATTACTAGGAGGACTTTAGCATTTTGAGGTCTTAAACTTGGATGAATCAATCTCACTGTAGTGGCTGCCTAGTTCACATCTTTATCACGCTGACACATGCTTGTTTGAACTCATATATTGGTTACATGGTTATATGCCAACTTTGAGTGCGTATGACTTTACCGACTGATTATATATGTCTAGTTAAAGCCAAAACCCAACTGACTTTTTGACGAAATATAAACGAAGGAAAGGCCTTCTTACCTTGAACTGAATTTTTCACCATTGCTCTAAAGAGTATTGTTGCATTTGCAGCTACATCATTTGGAAATTCTTCGCTGCAGCATCTTGCTCCTCTGGTTAAAGTCTTGCCAGACCAACTTGATCTTGCATTTCCTTCTGTTTTAAGCTTTATTCCAGGTTGGCTCAGATTGATCCATTATCATATTTTGAAACTCTGAGAAACATATGGGCCCTTCCGTTAATTTAAAATCTTTCCACAAGATGGTCAAACATCTTCATAAACTCCAATCAAAATGTCGTTGAATTGTATACTTTGATCCATTAACATGCGAGTTTTGGTGATAGAAGACATGGTTTTTAATTTCATAGCTGCATAAAGCTCTCTTGGAATTTTA
The DNA here is from genome assembly GCA_964056655.1 of Arabis hirsuta. Classification (NCBI taxonomy): domain Eukaryota; kingdom Viridiplantae; phylum Streptophyta; class Magnoliopsida; order Brassicales; family Brassicaceae; genus Arabis; species Arabis hirsuta. The sequence continues at coordinate 43,420,942 of OZ053301.1, forward strand.
AGGTGGCCCTATAAAAAGGATGATTGCTCACTGGGCCAGGGGACTTCCCGATTTAGAAAATCAATAACTTTTGATTCTGAACTGGTATTGGCCTCAAACCAATTCTCTGAATGTCTCTTATGGCTTAAGAATCTGGAACAACTTGGTTCATATTTTAATTCATCATGGCCTGGTCGGAATCCTCCTTTCAACGCGCATATGCCTGAATCGAGTAAATCCAAAAACACTCGATTTGCAAACTAAATATCTCCTTTGTCAAAATTCAGATTGGGTTGATTCAAATTCTTGGCGTGCTGTACTTGAACTGAGAACATTGTCCAAGTGGTTTCATGGTCTGAATCTTCGTGGTTAATTCGGTATGCTCCTAGAAAGGCACTTGTGTCTTTGTCGACTCCTATGCAGCTTGTGTGGCACGTTTTATGGAGTTCCAATTCAGCTAATGGTCTGATGACCTCATCACTTGTAATCCTAAACTAATGGCGTTTTATGGTAGTGAAGGTTTTAGGGATTGATGTTTTAGGTACTGATGTTTTTAGGTACTTAAGGTTTTAGGTTTTGATGTGTTGTTGAACTCAGGTAATGATGGTTTTATTCAGTAGTACTACGGCCAGAATTTTGTTTTGGTATTGATGATTTTACTAAGTATTATTATGGAAAGATGAATTCAATCAGAATAAGAATAAAAATAAACATATTCGGTTAACAAAAATAAAAAATAAAAAAACATATTTAACATGTTCACCACGTGCGCCTTCAAACAAGTAAAAAACATTAAAATTTTACTCTTAGTTATATTCAGTATTTTAGTAGTACCTCTTTGCTCATAGTATTACTTTTACAAATTTCATGTATAATTAGTTATACTGTGTTAAAACTCAATTTTTGGTAGTAGTATTAATGAAATTATGCAGTTAAATTGCATTTTTTGTAATTCTGTAAAGCCACATTTTGGAAAAGTATAATTTTGGTAAATTCACATAGCAACGAGGCTTCTATTCATACATTAACCATAAGTACAAGGTATTTGTAGTAGAAAAATATGTGTTTGTAGATAGTTAATTAGTGTAAGATTATTTTTTGTAAAACATGTGTAACAAGTATTACCTAATATATGAATTAGTGATATAATGCGTTTTTAGCGCATTCTAACCCTTGTTTTGTAGGTTTTTATCGAGTATTTCATTCTATATTGAGTCTTTCTAGGTCTAAAAGTGGGTGGAATGAAGGATTGGAACTTGCAAGGAGGCTTGGCGAAAAAGGGAGGAAAACACGATCTTTTGGAGATTTTGGAGATAGGGAGCACCCGCTCTCCGATTAGCTGACCTGCTCTCCAGAAGATTCACTTTTGGAAATCTTCATTAAACCTAATTTTCGCCACCTAGATTTACCCTAATCTATTCCAGCCGCCCCAGACCTGAAGAGGAGGCCGTTTTTCATAGAAAATAACAGAGAAAAAGAGAGAACACGTGAGACAGAGATTTGATACATTGCTTTGAGTTTTTGTGAGATTTGAAGATTGTCTTCCATCCTTTGGAGAAGATTTCTAAACTCTTTACCTCTTTCATTAATTTATCTATGAATTCTCTTATCTCTCTTGTTGCTTTTCGTTCCACCATGTGCGAGTAATCTCCCAAGTTAGGTTAAGGGTTCGATGGGATTATGGATTTGCGAACTAAGCATAGATAGGATTTGAAATATATTTGATATCTCCACCTATTGTTGTTCTTAACGCCTAGACTAGCTTGATCACCTAGCCTTTGATTTTAGGTTTAATTTACTCATCAAAAGTGTTGTGAATTGCTTGAAAGAACATAGATGGGCGATTCGTCCTTAGCCAACGACAGTTGAAGTTAAGGCGAGTTGTGAACAAATCAATCCCATCCTCTATAATGCTCATCATTCTTTGTAATCTCAAACGACAGTTTAGGGTGTTAGATTGATTGATGTAGTGGTTGATGTCACGACAGTGGGTCTTCTTAATTTTATGGTTGAGTTCTAGATTGGTTCTTAATTGACATCCTGAATAATTGCTTGGTTCTAGATTACCTAATCCCTGAGATATCTTCCCTTGACCTAACGTTTCTTTAATATTTGTTTAAACTAATTTATTTATTTGTTTTAGAATCGTGACATCTTAAAACCAACTTGGATCGCTTAGCTGAAATTGTATCCTAAAAGATTAGAGTGTATTGCTAGTCCCTTTGAATGAACCTAACTATTCTACATCGGATTAGTGTTTCTAGGTTTAAAATCTTAGACCGGACACACCCTTTTCATCAAACTCGATACCTCTAATTTTACTATACGTTTTTAGACTAAGATTTACTAACTTGTTCTTCTTTTCTTCTCTTGTGTGTGTTTCAGGTGTAACCAAGGTTTTCAAAACCTTCTCACACTCAACAATCAAGAGTTAGCAAGGGTAGAACGAGCAGAAAAAAAAAAGAAGTCGAATCCAACCAACATGGGCGACGAAACCGACAACCAAGCTGCAGATGGTCATGTAGCTGCTGCTATTCGAAGGTTAGAACAACAAATGCAGCAGTTGCAACAGCAGCAAAAACCACAGCAGCATCATGCCATTGGAGACATACACACGCCTCATGCTTCTTACCGAAACAGAGCTGCTATTGTTCCACTTGCTGTTGAGAGGCAAGATTATGAGATAAAACCTCAGTTGATATCGCTGGTCAAGCAGCATTTGTTCCACGGACTTCCTGCAGAGATTCCGATGGACCATATTGAGAACTTCGAGGAGATCTGCTCCACAACGAGTTCTAATGCCATAAACCCGGATTTCTTGAAGTGCAAGCTTTTCCCTTTCTCACTTGCGGAAAAAGCTTCCCGTTGGCTCAAGTCGCTACCAGCTGGATCCATCACGACTTGGCCACAATGTAGAGCAGCATTCTTGGACAACTTCTACACCAAAACCAAGACCGCGAGTCTAAGGAACATGATCTCCACATTTCAGCAACATCCAGGAGAGTCCTTTTGTGAGGCATGGGAACGGTTCAAAGAGTACAAGAGAGAGTGTCCACACCATGGGTTTACCGATGAGAACTTGCTGGGTGTATTTTATGATGGAGTCAACTGAGATTACAGGAATACTCTTAATTCTGCTAGCAATGGGAATTTTATGACCACGACCAGGGAAGGAGCATATCAATTGATAGAGAACTTGGCTGCAAGTTCCAGGAATCGCTGCCATGAGTATGATGAGCCTATATATGTCAGCAGTGTTGAGTCATAGAAGAGTGATGAGCTGACAGCGAAAGTGAACCTGTTGTTGAAGAGAAATCAGAGAAGTTTCCAGCTTTGTGAGAACAAAAGAGATGAGTAGTATGCTGAGGTGAACTATGTGGGTGGAGACTATGTGCAGAATCAGAGCTTTCAAGCTCATGCGTCTAACTCTCAAGACGAGCTGAAGTCCCTTATGCAATTGGTTTTACTCAGCCAGCAGAAATCTGCTAATGAGATCAATGTCAAGGTGGACAGCATGTACAATGATCTCAACAGTAAGTTAGAAGCTGTTTGCACTCATGTGAAGAAGTTTGAAATTCAGGTTGCTCAAACTGCTGAGGCATCAGGAATTCCTCCTGGGAAAGCAGAGGTGAATCCTAGGAATGGATATGTCAATGCAGTTGAGATGAGAAGTGGGAGGATACTGAAGTCTGCAGTAAAAAACGTCATAGCCTCAAAAAAAGTTATGGAGCAGGTTGAGGAGCACACGCTCCAAAGAGAGACCTTTTCTCATGGCGTAGAAAAAACGATGGAATATGCCTCATCATCTGGAGCACCTACCCCAAGCCTTAGTTTGGTTGCCCCTGCCGTAGAAAAAATGAGAGAGCACCCTAACTCTTCGTCGGAACACCTGCTCCAACGGCGTGCTCCAACCAAACCTGCAGAAAATCCTCCAGCGAGGGTTTACACTCCTAAGGTTCCTTACCCAGTTCCACCTAGAGATCAGAGGGATCCCATCAGTGCAGAGAAACTAGATAGTTTTAAGAAGATGGTGAGAAAGATTCCTAAAGAAATCTCCTTTGAAGAGGCCTTGGAAAATCGTCCCATACATGATTTCTTTTGGAACTGCAGAGAGACTCAAGAAGAGATTAAGACAATCTTTGCAGAAGCAAGGAGTACACCACCACCACCATTGAGGGTATTGCCTAAGGTTGAAGACCCTGGAAAATTCTTTGTTCCATGCTCCATTGAAAGAGTTGAATTTGAAGAAACTCTTTGTGATTCTGGGTCTTGTGCGAATCTCATGTCAAAGGCTATTGCAGAGAAGTTGAAAATTGCCGAGGTAAAACCTAGTCATATGACTCTTAGATTTGCAAACTCCTCCACAACAACATCGTATGGCATCATTCACGATTTACCTGTCCAAATAGGGGATTGCCTAGTTCGAACTGATTTTCAGGTTGTGGAGATGAGAGAAGGTTATGATATGTCTTTGCTTCTTGGGAGACCATTCATGGCTACAGTGGGTGCAATCATTGATATGCCTAATAAGCGAGTCTCCTTTTCCAAGGTCAACAAAAAGGTTTTCTACAAAGCCATTCCTAAAAGAACCACCACACACGCCTCTTGCATCTCAGCAGTAGATAGAGAGGAGCTGTCAGTTGATATTGTGAAAGAGCTTGGTGATAAGAGTGAGATCAATGAAGTTTTAGATGGAAATCATCCTCATATCACCAAGAAACTTAGGGAGAAGGCGAAGGTGCAGGGAAAAGTAAAGTGCAAAAGGATCAAGGGTGATCCTAAAATGACTTTGATCCCTCAAGGATGTGATGGAAACTCGGTCGAATACAAGTTGAAGTGCAAAGGTACTCCTAAACCTTTCTCCAGAGTTAGAGCTATTCTTCCATTAGAGTTGAAAGAGAAGGGTATTGGTGTTGTGAATGGAATGCTGAGTAAAGTTTTGAACATGAGGATGTCTGATTGTGGAGCTTGTTTTGGAGCAAGTTCTCAAGTCCAACCTGGTTGATACATGGCACCAAAGTCAAGCTAGTGACTTAAACCAAGCGCTTGGTGGGAGGCAACCCACCAGTACGTTTTCTAACTTTTTGAATTTGATTTCTATTGTTACTAACTTTGGTTTTAAATTTTAAATTTTCAGGTTTTTCAAAAAAAAAAAAAAAATTTGTTTGTGGAATATACAAGGTAGATCGATCGATCCTTTCTGTCAGATCGATCGATCCAAGATGATGAGATCAAAATCCATTTCAGCGGTCAACCTCAGGATCGATCTGCATGTCGATCCGCTACCCAGATAAAACCGAGGAAAGGAGTACCTGCTCCAACATACAGAGCATCTGCTCTCCAGGGTAAAATTTGAAATTCGGATTTAGGCCCACCAAGAGGTTAGTGTATTCGAAAACCGACCAGTGTATTCTTTATGCTTTTAATTCTTTCTTTCACTCTCTCTTTTCTTATTCTCACATCGAGACGGTGTGAAGTAAGTCTTGGGGGAGTTGCTACTAATCTCGTTTATTTTGGTTGTTTTCTTATGCCCTATTGAGTCTATTTTTATTTGGTTTTATTGAGTCAAGACTTTGTTGGGAATTAGAACTTTATCCCGTGATGACTTTTGAACCACTTGTGTTTTAACCTTCTCTCTAATGACCATTTCTACAGAACATGGGTACAAGGAACAGCTGGAGCACTTCAATGCACTATCTTCCAGGTTTCATATTGACCAAAAAATTTTCTCGCTACTGGCACTAGATTAGGGAAACGAATCATATTCAGGACTTCTTATCCTTTTTATCACTCTTGTTGTTCCTGAATAGCTAGCTCATTTTTAGCTAGTACACTCCTTAACCCTTACCTCTTTTCAAGCCTCTTGCATTCTTGTTACGTCATTGTCATACGTGCAGCATATGCGCAAAAGGGCCGGAAAGACATGGGTCGACGAAGCCTCTAAATCACTCTTCCTACTTTCAACAGAGCACCTGCTCCCGAAATAGAGCACCCGCTCTGGTTTTCAGAAGATGGTTTTACAAAGAGGTGGAACAAAAACAATCCACATGGAAAGAATGGCAATGATGAGCTCCACTTGGGTATGTACAACAACTCTGATTATCTTCGTGTTTGAGAGACACATGCTTGTAATTGAAACCCTCTTCATCATCATCTAAACTCTTATCTCAAAAAAAAAAAAAACCGATGATGAAGAGTGGTAAGTTTGTAAAATAGAAAAAAGTGTCTCTCTGCACAGTGAGTATACCCAAGGAGGATAATGGCTAGATGAGAAGTTAGAGAGGTTGAAAGAAGGAATGAGTGGTTTAGAGAATGTGGAGCACCAACGGACCCGTTCTCTCTTGCAATTTTGTGCGATATCCTGCATCCTCTACGAGCGCCGGGTAACCCTTAAACACTTTAAACACTTTGAACTCCACCTCTAAATAGCCTTAAATCCCTTTAGCGTCGTCCACCCTAAATGGTGCTTTTAGCGAGACCCTCACGCAACTTTGAATGCGTTGAGTTTGTGTTTGGGAAATGAGACTTGGTTGAGAAATGTGTTGAGGAGTTTTGGTAAAGCTTGCTACTCGTAATCTGGATTATGTGGTCTGCAGATTGAAGGTTATAAACTCGGTTCACTGAGGATGATAGAGTTCCCGCGTTTTCAAACCTTTCTCCTTCACTTGCTCATGAATTTGTTTGAGGACAAACAAAGATCTAAGTCTGGGGGAATTGATATAATGCGTTTTTAGCGCATTCTAACCCTTGTTTTGTAGGTTTTTATCGAGTCTTTCATTCTATATTGAGTCGTTCTAGGTCTAAAAGTGGGTGGAATGAAGGATTGGAACTTGCAAGGAGGCTTGGCAAAAAAGGGAGGAAAACACGATCTTTTGGAGATTTTGGAGATAGGGAGCACCCGCTCCCCGATTAGCTGACCTGCTCCCCAGAAGATTCACTTTTGGAAATCTTCATTAAACCTAATTTTCGCCACCTAGATTTACCCTAATCTATTCCAGCCGCCCCAGACCTGAAGAGGAGGCCGTTTTTCATAGAAAATAACAGAGAAAAAAGAGAGAACACGTGAGAGAGAGATTTGATACATTGCTTTGAGTTTTTGTGAGATTTGAAGATTGTCTTCCATCCTTTGGAGAAGATTTCTAAACTCTTTACCTCTTTCATTAATTTATCTATGAATTCTCTTATCTCTCTTGTTGCTTTTCGTTCCACCATGTGCGAGTAATCTCCCAAGTTAGGTTAAGGGTTCAATGGGATTAGGGATTTGCGAACTAAGCATAAATAGGATTTGAAATATATTTGATATCTCCACCTATTGTTGTTCTTAACGCCTAGACTATCTTGATCACCTAGCCTTTGATTTTAGGTTTAATTTACTCATCAAAAGTGTTGTGAATGCTTGAAAGAACATAGATGGGCGATTCGTCCTTAGCCAATGACAGTTGAAGTTAAGGCGAGTTGTGAACAAATCAATCCCATCCTCTATAATGCTCATCATTCTTTGTAATCTCAAACGACAGTTTAGGGTGTTAGATTGATTGATGTAGTGGTTGATGCCACGATAGTGGGTCTTCTTAATTTTATGGTTGAGTTCTAGATTGGTTCTTAATTGACATCCTGAATAATTGCTTGGTTCTAGATTACCTAATCCCTGAGATATCTTCCCTTGGCCTAACGTTTCTTTAATATTTGTTTAAACCGAATTTATTTATTTGTTTTCGAATCATGACATCTTAAAACCAACTTGGATCGCTTAGCTGAAATTGTATCCCAAAAGATTAGAGTGTATTGCTAGTCCCTTTGAACGAACCTAACTATTCTACATCGGATTAGTGTTTCTAGGTTTAAAATCTTAGACCGGACAAACCCTTTTCATCAATTAGACACAAATGCACCAATAAGTAATAAGCACAAATAAGATAAACAAATGTCAACTTAAGTCTCATAGTTATATCCAGTATTACTAGTAGTACCTGGCAGAGAGAACACACAAGTTAAGCCTCACAGTTATACATAGTTTTATGTAGTACTACCTGGTAGAAAAAGAACACCACAAATTAAGAACCATTTTCCCTATTCCTCCTCCACATCGGGGTCGCTCACAAAATAGTTATACAGTCCCCGTCCTCATCCTCTTTCTCTTCCCATGCTTGTCTTATATACCCATTTCCATCCACAACAATTGGTCCCTCATTATCTTCATACGTCCCAAAGTTATCCTCATTATCATATTCATGCATACCACTGTTATCGTGTTCTTTATGATCTATAATCAAAACAGTGTCAAACAGTCATATCAGTTATACCTAGTAGTACTAGATAAAGAGAACATATAAAATGAGTCAAACAGTTATTTCAATTATACCTAGTAGTACTAAACAGAGATAACACATAAAACGAGTCAGACAGTTAACTCAGTTATACCTAGGTTACTAGCTAATGGTCATTCGATGGTTCGTTGTTTTGTAGAGTTATCATACCATCACTTACAAGCACTTCCCTTTCTCGGCCCTCTCTTGTTTGTTGCACGTTTTGGTCTACGATTGGGATGAGCTCCATGTGTAATAAACTTCTAAAACCATTTCCATTCACTTGCATTAGATCATTTAAAACGCTATCATCATTTGAGATATATGATGGTATTGTAGCATTCAAAATCATAGGAATGAAATTGAGTTTCAGCTGCGTTGTAGCTTCATCTATCATGATCTTTCTCTCAATTCTATCAACCAACGCCGAATAAGTGACATCCTCCACTCCGGTCTGCATCGCTATAGTGTGAATTTCATCTCCTCCTAAGTGCCATATCATGTTAACACCTTCCATTGTTTAATATCCTCCATAATCAAAATATATGATTGTGCAACTTTCATTTTACTAAAAATAACTTTCATAATACCCTGCAAAAAATAGAAAGGGAAATTGCTAAAAATAACCTACAAATTCATTTTAAATGCAAAACTAGACCCCTTATCTCATGTTTGGCAAAACTAACCCAAGAGGGTAGTGAAATTACAATTACACCTCTTATGACCAAAAAAAAAACGGATGTCACAGTTACCGTTTTAACCCTCGAGAAGTCTACACTGTAATATAGAAGTCTACTCGTCATGTAGACTTTTTTTTAAGTCTAGTTTATATATTTTGTAGACTTCCATTGAAGTCTACTTACTAATTATATATGAAATTTAAATTTATAAATTAACAAAAATTAGTTTGATTAAACATTTGTATTCGTGATAAAAGTATAAACAATTGTGAAGTATTAAAATTAAAATTTCACAAAATTTCACAAATCAAACCAACAAAGACAAATTAGGTTATAAATACTATACTAGTAGACTTCAATAGAAGTCTACTTACTAATTATATATGAAATTTAAATTTATAAATTAACAAAAATTAGTTTGATTAAAATTTTGTATTCATGACCATAATATAAGAAATTGTGAAGTATAAAAAATAAAGAGAAATTTTAAAAAATGTCACACCCTCCATTCCACTTTGCAAAAATGCCACCTTTTTAAAGATTTTGCAAAAATGCCTCTACAATGAAATGATATTCCTGAAATACCCTTACTCGTTCATACCCTAAATAATATATTTGACTTATCAGATCTTCTCCATCTCGAGATCTCCTCATCGTTTATGGCGGCTGATGAACCACTGTTGTTATCGACCGCCACCACGATCTGTTTGGTGTCTCACGAGGCAACCCTTCGATTGCTGTAGATGTTGCTTTTGTAAGCGGAAGTAGTTGGATCTGGACTCGAGCTTCGGCGATTGGAGGTGGGCGATCTACAAGCACGATTTCTTTGGGTGAGAAAACTCCGATGACGGCGGCGAATTCGAAAAGAACTGAGAACTAATCTACCGAAGGAGACGTCGGATGTAACAAGGGAGAGAAAGGAATCGTTAGCTACTGGGGTGTTGAACCGAACCGCAATACTGAATGGAATTGAAATTGCTTCACGGTAATTTATATAGGTAGATTCATAGATATTATATTGTTTTTGATCATCGATCTATGAATATATTTATGTGGTTGGTTTGTGAATGTTGGATTATCGCAGCCATGGGAGATGTATAAAGCTGATCGGAGATTGAGTGGGCTTGATCGTCGGAGAAAGATTGGGTTTTGTTAGGTCGGTGACTGGGAGTTGAAGTAGGAGAAAGTGTTAGGAAATGGTGAGAATTGTGAAGTGGTAGTCGGATAAATTGGAGAGAAACAAGCTCTTTAGCCATGGTTGTTCTTAATTGTATAAAATTTCGGTTTATATTGATTTGAATTGATAAATTATTTCAATTAAATAATTAAGTCCACTAACTAGTGCTGATTCTGTTTTGGTGCTGGATCCACGAGAGGTGAAGACCGCGGATCAGAGAGATAAAGATATTGTCAATGATAGACAAGACAATGGAGTTAATAATGATAAAGATATTCTTTATAAGGATTTTATAAGAATTTTTAAATGATTTTGTAAGGATTTTATAAGGATTTAATAAAGATGTTTAAAGGATTTTATAAAGATCTTTAAAAGATTTTGTACAGTTTTATACAGAAAAATGTTCTATAAAACTTTAATCAATTTACGAACTTATAAATTTTTTGATGGCAAAAATTGAGGCAACGAAATTCCGATTGCAAAAAATTGAGGCTCGGTACGTCCAACTTATAAGGATTCTTAATGGATTTTATAAAGATTTTTAAAGGATTTTATAAAGATTTAATAAGGATTTTAAAGAATTTTATAAGGATTTTATAAGAATTTTGTACAGTTTTATACAGAAAAATGTTCTATAAAATTTTAATCAATTTACGAACTTATAAATTTTTTGATGGCAGATATTGAGGCAGGAAAAATGTTCTATAAGGATTTCTGCAATCGGAATCGGTTTTGACGTTTTTTACGAACTTTTTACGAACTTGTTAAACAATTTATAATCCATGAAGGTAAACCTCTCTTGTTTTGGATTTTATAAGGATTTAATAAGGATTTTTAAAGGATTTTGTAAGGATTTTATAAGGATTTTATATGGAATTAATAAGGATTTTTAAATGATTTTATAAGGTTCTTTAAAAGATTTTGTACAGTTTTATACAGAAAAATATTCTATAAAACTTTAATCAATTTACGAACTTATGAATTTTTTTATGGCAGAAATTGAGGCAACAAAATTCCAATTGCAAAAACTTCAGGCTCGGTACGTCCAACTTATATTCTTAATGGATATTATAAGGATTTTTAAAAGATTTGTAAAAAGCCTTACAAATGTTGTTAGTAACTCTTTATAAACTGTAAAAAATCATTATAACCTGTAAAAAATCTTTATAAATTCTGTTAAAAACCTTAAAAATCATTTATAAGCTGTAAAAAATCTTTATAATCGTTAAAAACGTTTATAAAAGCAGGTGTAAAAAACCTTACAAATGCTGTTAGTAAACATGTTTTATAAAGATTTCAACAGTTTTATAAAGTTTAATTGTATTTATATTACAATTAAAAACGTTACAAAAGATTGTTAAAAATTATTAAAAAACTTTTATAAAACTGTGTAACAAGTCTTTATAAACTGTTTAAAAACGTTACAAAATATTGTTAAAAACTGTTAAAAAACTTTATAAAACTGTGTAAAAACTTATAATCTATTTAAAAACGTTACAAAAGATTGTTATAAGGTATTTTAAATGTTTTTTTAAGGTATTTAAAATGTATTTTTAAGGTATTTAAAATGATCTTTATAACGTTTTCAACACAAGTTAAAGAAAAAGCATGTCTTTTTAAGCAAGATTATAATCTGACATCGTCGTAATTCAAAATTAAAAACCCAAGCTTTCGTTTGAGAAGAATTCGATTACCAATTTTTCATTATTAACAATTTAAAACGGAAATCAATCGAAACCCAAATCTAAATCAACACATAAAGTAAGAACATCATATGGTACAGATTTAAACAGAATCACAATTCTGAGTGCTACACAAAATCCAGAGCTTTCATAGAGAAGAAGACTCCATGGAGATACCTTTATAAAAGTCAAATCTGTCATCAGAACCTGAAAACAACAAATTTCACTCGATCTAATCCTCTTAACAGATGCATTTGGTTCATTGTCATTGTTCTGCTACTCAACCAAAAAATTCCTCAACTTTCTGGCCATGATCATATAGAATGATCTCATCCTAACGTCAACTTCAATCAAATCTCTTTGTCTCAAGCAGTTGCTTTGGTCTTTCCAAAATACTCAGTGATGAAACAAAACCCAAAATTCAAGAACACAATAGATTACAGAATTGACAGAGATTGTTTATGATTCTGAAATTAGATGCGAGAAGGGGATAAGAGGAACAGACGAAAATCTTCAAGTGGATGAGCGAAAAAGTTGCTAAAAACCCAAACGATTAAGACTGTCGAATGAAAGATAATCAATTTAATGATTGAGATTCAGCAAAAAGGATAAATCAAACGCGAATGGAGATCTTGGAACACTCGATGGTGTTCAGAATTGTGATGGATTATGGAAGTTGATTCAGTTTATATAGAGAACAACGAATCTCATCAAAAATTGATGATCCTCGTCGGAGATGATTAGAGCTTTCGAGAGATTCACGAGAGAGTACAACCAGTCGCATCAAAAATCGATGATCCTCGTCAAAGATGATAAGTGATTTGGAGAGATTCACGAGAGAGAAGCTGAATTTTGGTATTTTAGGTTTTTCGGTCAACAAGGGTAAAGTTGTCATTTTTGGACAAAGAAGTGGCATAAATGCAAAAGCAGATCTACAAATGGCACGCTTGCAAAATTGTTTTTGATTTGTGGCATTTTTGTAATTGTTCCAAAAATAAAAGTTCACAAAATTTTACAAATTAAAGAAAAATTACATTACATATTTATAATGAAATGAAAACTTAACATATGTTTTGATATTGATGTAATGACATGTTGGTAGTTATTTTTGTTTGATATTTCATGAGTTAAGTTGTAATGTCTTAGATTGAGGGATTTATATGTTGTAAACAAACAAATATAAATGTATGTATGTTATATTTAGAGTTACAAATATTGGCAATAGTTTGATATCATCAATTGGAAACATGTTTTTACATGTAGGGTTAGATTTAAGGTCTGTACTTTTTATATTTAAAATGTCAAATTTGAAAAAATGTTAATTTGTGAATATATTAAACTTTTTGAATGTTGAAATAAGTTTTTATTTAGGGTTTTGAATAATTCATCGAAAATAGTTGATCTAGATTTTCGGTAGACTTCTCGGGAAGTCTACATTTAGGGTTTAGAGTTTAGGGCATTGTAGAGTTCGTAATGAAGTCAACTAAACCAGAAATTTTAACCTAACCGAATGTTTTTACATGCCTATATAAACTATACTTTCCGTAACCCTAATTTTTTGTTAAAAAAACCTTCACCGCCTCTACTCTCTCTCTCTTAAACGGCGGTCTTTCCTCTATTGCCGGTAACCTCCGCCGCCTCTCCTCCGTTTCTGCCGATTCTTGAAGGAGTAAGTATTTGTTCTTCATTTTTTATAACTCATCCTCCTTTCTTACTGTACTTTATATATCATCTTCATCTGTTTCTCACTTATTTATGGTCTTCTTTACGGTTTTTTGCAGATCTGACCCTTCGTCGTCCTCATATAACCTCCTTTCGAGCCGGTAAACTTTAACAAATATTCCATCTTTCTCATCTCCTTTTATCTTCACACATGTCTTTAACAGTTTATTCACATTTGTTTCTCTCTTATTATTCCAGATCTAAGTCACACTTCCGTCACAATAAGTTTTTTGTTCTTGTTGTTAATTGTTCTTTGTTCGATAATAGACTTGAAAAAGTATATGTAGACTGACAAAGAAGTCTACGCGGTAGACTAACAAAGAAGTCTACGCGGTAGACTGACAAAGAGGTCTACACGGAGCAGAATATAATTGTTTTTCAATATAATAACACGAAATTGCATATTTAATGAGTTATTGTTATATGGTCATCAGGGATGGGTCAATACAGCTACACACAACCGTCAAGTAGTTTCATAAGGAGTGAGAGTTCAACTGCTCGGCGTCGAGCAGGTAGAACCTCTGGTTTTCCCAACAGTTGTTACTGCGGAAAACATCCACTACTGCCGACAATCCGGGTCGGAGATTCTATGGTTGTCATAACCATGCGGTAATGAATTTTGTGGTGTTGTTTGTTTGCTATTGGCGTTTATATATAAATTTATAACTGCAAATACTTTTGTATAATGGTTTGTACCATATATTCAAATGGTGGGATGAGGCTATAATGGAAGAGTTTGAAGAGATAAAGGTGGTGGTGGAACAACAAGCTGATTTAATTCGTTACTTCAAAAGTAACCAGTGCCAGGCCATACGGGATTGTGTTGATAAACCAACGATTTGGCATTGCATTCAGAAAACAGACATAGAGCTAGCCCAACTGAAGGAGATGATTGTGGGAGTCGGATCCACGCAGTTAAATTTGTCAAGGGTGTTCGGGGATTAGAGATTTCTATGTCGCGAACACACTTAGAACACAGACTGAGAAAATGATTTCTTTATTGCTGTTTATGTTAAGCTGTGATTACAAGAGAGTTTTTCTGCCAAAAGTTCTCCACCCCTTTTTGGGTGAATACAATGAGATATATATAGTGTTAAGTAAATGGGCCAGCTAATAAAATGGGTTTGGCCCATTAAACAATATATCTAACTTAGGCCCATTATTTCATTAAGCCCATTTTGATTATGGGTCTAATGTCATTTTGGGCCAAGATTCAGGCTGGGCCCTTGTAGACTTGATCCGATTATGTCAGGACGCTGCAGAGTTGATCTCGTCGTTATATTGATCTCATAGGAGAGAATTCCGACCCCTACAGTTAGCCTCCCAGCTTGGTAGTATCGAGTTGCGATGATGCCAAGGTAAAAGTTGCGAAAGTCTGAGATCGATATGATGGACTGTGAAGTTGCCAGGCGTGGACGTCTTGTCATCGAACTCGGGAAGTTTCCGTTATTCCGCGTTAAGCCGATGTCAGCGTGTTTTCATGGACTGTGAAGTTGCCAGGCGTGGACGTCTTGTCAGGGTCTAATGTCATTTTGGGCCAAGATTCAGGCTGGGCCCTTGTAGACTTGATCCGATTATGTCAGGACGCTGCAGAGTTGATCTCGTCGTTATATCGATCTCATAGGAGAGAATTCCGACCCCTACAATGATTATTAAGACTTGTTACAGAAGCATCGAGATGATGAATGTGATGGTAGTGTGTCAAATCCTCGTATGTGTGATCGGTTGTGTTTTGTGTTTGCTTGAGATGACTTTAGTGTTTTATTAATTTAATTACTGCATTATTAAAAACAGTTATTCGGTGACCCTCTAATTTTGTATGTCTGAAAGGGTTTAATTATGTATTGGTCGGATTGGAATGGATGTGAAATATGATTTGTTTTTTTTCCATGAAAAAGTGGCAAAATTTGATTTTTTTTATTTTTTGGGTTGTAAAATTTAAATTTAATTGAAAATTTTAATTGAAACTTACAAAATTGAAACTCACAAAATTGAAACAAATTAAAATTTCAATTCAAACTCACAAAATTGTAACAAAAATAAAACTGAAATTAATTTTTTTTGATGCATTTGGAATCTCCACATGAAGTCTGCATGTGAAGTCTACATGTGAAATCTACTTATGAAGTCTACATTTGAATTATTTATTAAATCTATCTTTTTAACCGATAAAATTTGATAGTAAACCGAGCTATTTGTTTTTAACCAAACAAATCAATCAATTAAACTGATTTATTTATCCAACCCATAAACCAAATCGAACCAATTTTTTACCCTACCTATAAAAACTCAAATTTCTGGTTTAGATGAAAAAAGTAAAAAAAAAACCTAGCAGCCTTGTCGGCATCTTCTCCTTCTCGCCGCCGAGGCCTCACCGTCGTTTGGCTTAGGAGAAAGGTAATCTCTCTTTTCTTTCTCCCATGGTTTCTCTCTTTGAATCGTAGATCCAATTTCATATCTCTCACTCTCTCTTCCAGATTTGGTTCTTCCTCACCGTCATTTGAAGGAGAAAGGTAATCTCTATTCTCTTTCTTCCATGTTTCTCTCTTTCTCTATTTGAATCGTAAAACTAACTTTATATCTCTTTCTCTTTCTTCCAGATCTGGTTATACTGCTTGCTCGGCTTCGATTTCAACCTCGATATCTCTCAAAGGTTGGGTTTTTACATGGTTTTCTCATTTTTCATATTTTATGTCGGCGGAAACTATTTTCGTAGATGTAGATGTCGGCGAAAACTTCGGTTGCAGACTTCTATGGCAGAGTTCTATTGCAGACTTCTATTGTAGACTTCTGTTGTAGACTTCTGTTGCAGACTTGACTTCTGTAGTTGCAGACTATAAGTCCATTATAATTTGAATTGCAGATTGTGGTTGTTGCTGATGACGTCTGATATGGAATTCCTGCTAAGGCTTTATACAAAAGACAAGGAAACTCCTCCGGGAAAAAGCATAGGTTATTATGTAGGTTGAGGCTATGGTTGCCGATGGTGCATCCATATGAGTTAAGTGAGATGTTCCATTCGAAGTTGGGTGTGTTCATTAAGTTCCACTCCCTGAAATTTGGATGGGCATCGAGGCTGGTGCATCACATGCTTAGTTTTCAGCTTGACACCGCGAAGCCGTATGAGATATGGAGTCTCATCGAGCAGAACCGGTTAGGTTTTTGCTTTATGAGTGTGAACATCTAACTGGTTTGAATTGTGAGTATAGAGCGAATCTGGAAACTCCGGAAGTTGAGATTACCGATGAGATGAAAGCATTCTGGGAGCTTCTAGGAGTGGGTTTGGAGATGGGTCCAAGTATTAATGACTTAGTTGCAGCTTGTGGTGCATGCCAAGATTGGTCTCGGGTGGATCGCATGAGGTTGGGTTATCTCTGCATCTTTGCTGGTTACATTGAAGGTTGGAGAGATTCAACACCCACTCCGGTTAAGCTGGCTAGACTAATTATGGATTTAGATGCTTTTGTGAACTACCTGTGGGGAAGAGTGGCTTTCAAGAACTTGTTAAAGTCTGTTAAGGGGAAGGACTTGACAAAGTCGTCCTATGTGATTGAGGGTTTTGTTCAAGTTCTCCAAGTTTGGGTGTATTGGGCTCTATCGGATTTTGGAAAAATGGTTGGTGACCCTCTACCCAATTCACCAACTCCACCGCTGCTTGCTTTCAAAGGATCCAGAGGTCGGACAAATTTTAAAGAAAATATGGGGAAACGGGTATTTTCATAACTTCTGTTGTAGACTTCTGTTGTAGATATTTATTATTGTCTAATTAACTGTTATTTGTTTCCTTTTGTAGACCAATGTAAAAAACTTTGTTATGAAGGATACTTTCGATGAGATGTATCCTCGTTGGGATGGTGATGTGGCAGATGCAAAGGTTGACAACATTCTCAAGGTATCATTTGCTAAAGGCTGGAAGTGGAAAAAGAGGCACTGGCCACTTGATGGTGTTAATATCTACAAGAAACCGAATGAAGGATCAGGTATTAAGTATAACAAAAGAAGTCGCAGTCTCTGATTTTTTTGATATTTGTTAAAGTCTCTAACATTGTGAATTCTGAAACAGGTCATGTGAAGTCTGAAACAGCTTATGTGAAGTATGAATAAACAGCTTATGTGAAGTATGAATCAGCACATGTGAAGGCTGACAATCTCAGCCTTCACACAGACGGCCAAAGTCGAAAGAGGTCTCGGAGTGTTGATGAAGATCCGGTGTCATTGGTGCTGAAACTACAATCACACTTTGATGATTGCTTTACGGGCTTGAGAACAACTATAACAGATGGGTTTACTAGGTGTGAGAAGAGCATTAAAGGCCTTGCTGATAAGGTGGAAGCTATGGAGACCTCCATGTTAAAAGGTGGAGGGAAAGTGGATGTGCAAGATGGACAAAAAGAGGAAAAGCAAGTCCATGAGCAGGTCAAATCCAATATTGCTCCACCAACTGTTGCTGAGGAGAAAGGCGATAACGATGTTGGTCAGGACAAAATCCACCAAGGGATTTCTGATGTTGGGGTTAGTACAAAATCCTCACCCAAAAATGTAATTGCTAATCCTCGAAAAAGCGAAAGGCTTAAAGGAAAAATGGCCAAGTAGGAAAGTAGTATCATTTGTTTCATGTTGTTTTGTGGATTTATGTGTTTGTTCAAAACTTGTTATTAAACTGTCACTTAAGTTGTTTGAAAGAACTTTGTACTTTATTTTCATTACTTTTAATTTCAAGGTCTATTCAATTTGTAAGTTACTTGACTTTTATACTCCAATATTGCAGAGTAAATTCGTTAAGGTTAAGGTTAAGGTGGAACATCGTGAAGTTCAGAGTCAAAGGGTCCATGGGGATGAGCCAAGTGAGCCAAGTGTTATGATTATTCCAAGAGTAGAACCACGACCCAATTACGTACCCTCTCAATAAGCGAAACAAGATAAGCAGAAATAGGCGGCCCAGATTTTGGCACGGGCCAAGAGTCAAAGGCAAAAGAAGCCTGCTCAATCACAACTTTCTCCTTTCATACCACAGAAGGTTAAGGTCATCATTCCAAAAGGAAAAGGATATGATCCTTTTCACCCCGTTGATAGTCAAAAGGTGAAGATACTTGATGATTGGCTATCACTTCTTCCGTAAGTAATAGATCTCTCTACTTGTATTACTTTCTTTATCAATTTTTAATCATAAACTGAATTGTGATGGTACTGAATTATGATCGTATACAGCAATTATCCGGCGATAGTAAAGCTCACTAGCTCAGAATGGTTTTGGATTCTCCGGACCAAGAAACAGTATCTCAGAGATTCGGTAATGTAGACTTCTTTGGCAGACTTCTTTTACAGTATATCATTATGACTTTTATAATTGTTCTGTTTTTTTGCTGAGCTGATATCTTAATATTGCAGCACATGGACGCTGCATTATGTTTATTGAGACTTCGGCATTCGAAGCATCCAGAGGGGCTTAGGAGCAAGAAATTGTGCTTTGCTGACACAATGTTAGGCACGATGTGGACTGCCAAGTACAAGGACTTCGTGGGTTTTCCTGCAAATCCAGATGGTTCTGGTAAACTCTTACCCCCTAGAGCGTTGAATTACCAAAAAGGTCGGAACCAGCTTATTGCAGCACAAACAAGATGTGGGGGATTGAAGTGGATGATATATACGCCCCATTACACATAAAAGGCGATCATTGGGTGGCATTGTGGATTTCAATTCCAATGAGACACATTGTTGTCTGGGATAGTATTCTGAGTTACTCATCCGATGAAGAAATTGCCAAGTTAGTGGAGCCTATATCCATCATAATGCCATATCTACTCCATGAGACATGTTTAGCAGAGGACAGGTGGAAGTATCCATACGATCCATACACGCATGAGCGGATAAAAGTCGGAGTACCACAGAACGTGCAAAGTGGTGATTGTGGAGTGTATTCTATGAAGTATATTGAATGCCACGCTCTTGGCCATCCATTTACTTCGACCTTGTGTGATGCCAACATCGTTGCTATTAGGGAAAAGCTTGCTGCTGAGATATTCGACAAGACGAAAAATACGCAGTAATGAATTTTGGGACTATAACTCGGTGGACCTATATGATGAATAATATTGGTCCACCAAGTTATATGTTTTTGTAATCCCGCTTAACTTTTAGGATTCTTGCAAATATCTTTTAGATGTAAGACAAACTCATATCCTTTATTTTTTGCTACTATTGCGGGATGTAACTCTGATATTGTATGGCTAATGCCATATCTCATATTGTTGTATGATAATCTAAGAAGTTTTTGGTTGATAGAATTATTTTATTCGATTTTTATGATACAAAATAACCAAGTTTTTTGCAAATGCAATCCATAAGATAAATATAAACTTTTAATACCACATTCAAACAAGATTATGGATATATCATGGTTTTAACCGGTTTTTGACCATGATATAAGTCATATTTATAGAGTCTTTTTGGTGTTTTTCGAGTCTTTTCATTACTTTGTAGGTCAATGAACGTTTGGAGCCTAATGGGAGCTTTTGGAGCATTTTGGAGCATCAAGGAAAGAATAGCTGAAGTGACCAAGTCGGAATCGAGTTTACAAGGCTGTGTCGATCGACACAGTCCATGTGTGTCGATCGACACATGTCTGACGAGAAGAACAGTGCAGAAACGTCAGAAGTTTGGCTCTCGCTGAAGCTTTTTCCACCGACGGATCGAGCTGCAAATTTTATACAAGCTAGAACAGCGAGTTAGCTTTCATTTGGAAGAAATTTGAGGTCATTCCAACGGTGCGATCGAAAGTTATGAAAGGTTTAGTGAAGACATGTCTGTCTGGCGAGCAAACATTGCAAGCTCGGAAGAGAGTTTTCTACGTTGTGTCGACCGACACAACTCATGTGTGTCGATCGACACACATGTCTGAAGAGAAGAAATCATAAGTTTCAAGATTTTCTTTTTGCCCGAGAAGCCCAGAAGTTTACAAAAAAGCCCAATCCGATTTTGAGACATTATATATAGTTTTATTTTAGGATTTTATGTTTTCATCTTGTTTTCTATTGAGACAATTGATTACTCTTTTCTATTGATAATGTTTTCATCATCTATGTCTGAGTAGTTTCCTTGTTAAGTTTTGGGGATTCAAGGGATTGATGAGAAATTGCTAGGATTGATTACATGTTGGGATTTATCTTCTTGTTCTTCATCTAGATTGCTTTAACTCTGATTTTAGGACTGGCCAACTGAAATTGGAAACCTTAGGTTGCTTTAATAGATGCGGTAGTATTATTAACAATCTTATCTAATCTTAGATGAGCAAAATTATCTATTCGCAAAGAAATTTGGCTTAGTAATTTTGTGAACAATCGAACCTGATATTAATGCTTGTCTTTATTCACTAGATTTGCAAAGAAATTTGGAATTTAGGGATTTAGTCATAGATAATCTCTGCAACGAAAGTTGATTGGTTTTATATTCGTGTTTGAGTTCTAGAACTGTGCTTAATCAAATCCTAACAGTCTTTTATCCCTGAGTTCGATTCATTCCTGAGAATTACCCATAGCCTAACTCTTTTGTCCAATTGATTACAAGAACCTTTATCATCATCTGCTTGTTTGCTTTGCTTTTTGCTATACTTTTTACATACTCTCTTAGCTTAATTCGAATTCATTAGTCGATTGTGTGATTTGATTCTCTGTGGATACGATCCCTAAGTACTACGACGATCTCTTAATTTGAGAGAGTAGCTCAGGGAAATTTGAGCATATCAAATTTTGGCGCCGTTGCCGGGGAATCAAAATCACCATTCGATTTTTTTGATTTTAGAGTTTTGTCTAAGTTTTAGTTTTCTGTTTACTTACTTTAGTTTTCTTTTGTTTTTGTGTGTTTCAGGATGGTTAACCAGATCATTCTTATTCGTGGGGAAGATGGTTCTCTGCAAGATGCGCAAGGAAACAGGCGCAATGCTCAAGGACAAAGACTCGATGCTGAAGGAGCTGTGATTGTGGAACAGCACGAGAATGCAGTCGTGCAGCGCCAGGAGCCAGTTGCTCATGTGCGAACTCTAGGAGAGTACAACAGGCCTGATGCATTCTATGCCAACAGGGCTGCGATTCGTCCTCCAGCTTTCCAGATGAGCGACTTTGAGCTGAAGCCTGATTTCTTCTCACTTGTGGCTCATCATCCATTCCATGGTCTCTCCTCCAAGCACCCCATGGACCACATCGAGCGGTTCGAAGACTTGGCTTCTAGCATTAAGGCTAACGGGGTTCCAAGCGATTACCTCTACTGCAAGCTCTTCCCTTACTCTCATGGTGGAGAAGCAGCTTACTGGTTGAAGCAGTTAGAGCCAGGATCTCTGACAACTTGGGAGGACACCAAGAATGCTTTCCTCAACAACTTCTTCGATGAAGCAAGGTCTGAGGATTTGAGGACTAAGATTTCCACATTCAAGCAAGGACCGACTGAAGCATTCAAGGCTTCATGGGTGCGATTCAAGGCCTACCAGAGAGATTTTCCTCATCATGGATTTAGCGATGTTCAGTTGCTAGGCATATTTTTCAGAGGGATTGATTGGAGGTACCAGATGGCTCTAGACTCTGCATCTAATGGGAACTTCAACACTAGATATCTCGAGGATGCTCTTGTGGTTATAGAGAACTTGAATTCTAGCAATAGTACCAAGAATGCAGACTTCGATAGTAAGAAGTTTGGTGGAAACATGGATGGAAGTCAGATTGCTGAGGTAAAGGCCAAGATAGATTCTGTGCATAATCTTCTAGTGGGGAAGAAGTAGGTTCAGTTTGCTGCAAAAGTAGAGACTTTCGAGCCAGAAGAAAGAGATTGCAACTACATCAATGGAGCTGGTTATCAGGGTCAGAGGTTTGGTAGTCAGCAAGGGTATCAGAGGAATGATTTCCAGAAGCCGACACAGATGGAGTGTGTCGATCGATACACCTCGAGGAAAAATCCGAAATTGGGCATGCATCGACCAAGGTCGACACTGAGCTCGACACAAAAGTCTTGTGCCGATCGAGACAAGGAGTGTGTCGATCGACACACTACCCAGAAAAGTCCAACTTCGTCTCACACTTGGGTTAATACAGAGGAAAGAGTCTACAAGCCTAGAGTACCATACCCATCGAGTATTCGAGTCAAAGCACCAGGGGAGAAAGGGAGACATGATCAACCACCGCTGAGGAAGTTGAAAAAGATTAATGATCCAGGGATGTTCGTTGTTCCTTGCTCAATCAACGGTGTGGAATTACATAATTCTCTCTGTGACACTAGAGCTAATGTGAATGTTATGTCTGAGACTATGGCAAAGAGGCTAGGGATTCTAGATCTACAACCTTCAAGGTTATCCATCTTGCTTGCTGACGGTTCCCCTACGGCTTCGAAAGGGTTCATTCCTGACTTGTTGCTTCAAGTGGGAGATTGTCTTGTTCCTGCAGATTTCCATGTTATGGAGTCAAGAAAGGGTAGCAATAAACCATTGGTTCTTGGTGCATCCTTCCTTGCAACTGTGGGAGCGTTTGTGGATTTTCCCAATCAACGAATCTCCTTCACCAAGATCAACAAGAATGTCTTCTATCCTTCAGTTCTTGTCATAGAGAGTTCTTGTATGACTGTTACCAATGGAGGGAAGCCGAGTTTAGACCCTAGAGGTGATACAATGAAGGTCTCATATGTTTCCCCTTCAACTCCTATCTCTCCGCGATCTGATGGAGTCACCAAACCAGCGAATTCCAAGCGCAAAAAGACTCTCAAGCCTTTTTCCAAGTTCAGAATCATCGTCCCCTTTGAGTTAAGGGAGAAAGGAGAGGAAGTTGTCCAAGAGATGGTGGAAAACACGATGAAGCTCCTTCCTGGTGTTGTTCCTTGGAGGTTTAAAGGAGCAATTCTGACTGCAAAGGAGGACCATCCGAAGGATGAGGGAGACATAAGGCCCCTCAAAGATCCACCAAAGGCCTAAAACCCGACACAGTCGACCTAAAGACTGAAAACAAGCGCTTAGTGGGAGGCAACCCACTGGTAAGTCTAATTATTTTCGTTTGTTTTCCCCCTTTGTTTACTAACTTTTGGTTTTGATTTTAAGTGTTTCAAAAAAAAAAAAAAAAAAAGTTGAGACGAGCAAAGACCAGTGTGTCGATCGACACACACTTCTTGTGTCGATAGACACACCCTTCACAGGTAAGTTCTCGTTTTTTTCTAATTGGTGTTTTATTTTTATTATTTTCTTTCACCAACTTTAGGCTTGATAACACTGGGGACAGTGTTGTTTAAGTCTGGGGGAGGTAGTTGCTAACTTTGTTTTTGTTTTTTAGAGTCAGTCAAAACGTTTTATTGAGTCAAAATAGTTGGAAACGACCCTTCTCTTGGTTTAGTGGATTGTCTTTTTCAGCGTGTGACCATTTTTCCAGGATCGATTTCAGAGTTAGACTAATGAAAAATCCTAAGGCTGACCAGTTAACTGGAGACGTCCGTTACTTCCACCATAATCCGCCAAGTCAGAGCTACTGCACGGTCTTCTTTGTGATTGATGTTCATAGGGCTTGACTCCTCATTCATACCTGACAAATGCAACCTTTGTTGAAAGTAATGGTACTCCTCTCCCTCATTTAATTCATTCGAAAAAAAAAATCATGTGTTAGGATTGGGGTGAGGAAATAAAAAAAAAAAACTATCGTTCTTGATTATCTGATGAGGAAATAAAATTTCAGTGAGTCAGTACTCAAGAGGTGATCACCCAGAGCTCAAAAGCAGCAGTCTGAGTCCCTTAGAACGGATGTAGAAGACGAGCAATCTCACAAACCTGTCTCCTCACAAGGAACATCAGTAGTGAGTCACGACCCTGTCTCATCACAAGGAACAACATTAGTGAAAAATGCACTGCTTTGAGTCTCAACAATCATAGAAAAAGAAGGTAGAGAATCGAACAAGTCTGGAGGAGAGGAAGAGTACCAAATGTAGTATTGGTTGATTGTCATGGTATAGTATGGGTGTAACGACCGCAAACCAATTTGACAGGAATTGGTTGTGTGTCGCGCGACACAAGGGGTGTGTCGCGCGACACACTCAATTTTCTAAACCGAGCGGTTCGGTTTATGAGATTCTAATTGCGGTTCGGTTTGGTTAAACCGATGGATTTTGCCTATAAATGGCTTATGAGATGATTGTGCTTGGTTTCAGAGTTGAAATCAGGGTGATTTCGTGAGTTTGTGAAGAGATTTGAG
Source organism: Arabis hirsuta (assembly GCA_964056655.1). Taxonomy (NCBI): domain Eukaryota; kingdom Viridiplantae; phylum Streptophyta; class Magnoliopsida; order Brassicales; family Brassicaceae; genus Arabis; species Arabis hirsuta. The sequence continues at coordinate 43,445,695 of OZ053301.1, forward strand.
CTTGTAAAGTGGTGATCTTGTGTTCTTGGGTGTTCTTGAGGATTTTGGGAGTGGTTCCGTCACGTTTTGGAGAGGGAAAACGGTGGCCAAGTTCTGTTCGGTTTTATGCTAGAATTCGAGGGTAAGTTTTCCTAACCTTGCTCTTGAATTAAGAAGAAACCGTTTGCAATTTGGTTAAGTATTGATCGAGTTATGGTCGTTTGAAAATGGGAGGTTCGTGCAGTTTCTGCATTTTCTGGGATTTCGTCCGGTGGAGCTGTTTTCGGGGACGATTTTCCGGCGAACCATTTGGAACCAGGAGACGTGCGACCCACCGTTGGAAAGCTGTTGGTGTCTAGTTTCCAGAACCGTTTTCCGATCGTGATTTGGTCCAGTGAGTCGGAAGTTATTTGCGTCTGAAGCAGGTGAGTGCGTGACCATGGTTAGTTGCGGGTATTTGGATGTTTTGTGTGATTGATTGCGATTTGGTGTTGATTTGCTTGTTGAATACTACTTGTGGAAGTGTGTATTGGTGTATTGAGGTGTTGGTTGAGCATTAGAATCGATTTGTGGGTTGTAGAATCGAGTTGAGTGTGTTTAGGCACGATTTGTGAGTGTTGTGCAGGGTGTGTCGCACGACACAAGGTGGTTGTGTCGCGCGACACACCTGAGGTCATGGCTTACGTCATGCGGCATTGCGGGTTTCGCGGCACGTGGGTCGGATGGGTGGATTCGGCGGAGTGGAGTGTCGGCAGGGCGTATCGCGCGACACACTTGGGTTGTGTCGCGCGACACAGATGGTTTTGTGTTGACTTTTTGTTGACTTTTTGCGTAGTGGAGTTTTTGAGTGTTTCGTGCGGTATTTTGGTGTTTTTAGCGTTTCGGTATTTTTGGTGTTCCATTTACCCAAGCACGTAGCCAAGTAGATGGGATGACCGTACCACTGAGTATTTGTGATAATACTCACACATCTCTTTTATCCATGTGATGCAGGTAAAGATAAAGTGTGATCGTGGAATCCGGCTGTGAAGAGGAGATGATCTAGAGTCTCGTTTCTATGTGTTTAAATGTTTTAAAAACGTTTGTTGTTTATTCTGTTGGATGTTTTATTGCGTGTATACTGTTTAGGAAATAATATTTATGGGAATATTATTTCGGGTTAAAAAAAAAAAAAAAAAAAAAAAAAAAAAGTCTGGATGTTTCATTTTGGTATCAGAGCCCTAACGGTTCTAGGGCGTGGGCGGGGAGCCCTTATGGTTTTAGAGTAGCGGCATTTAATTAATTGTGTGAGTTAATTGATTATTTGCTGAGTGAGTTTGGAGTCCTAGATCATCTTCTTCGAGCCTTTGATGCGATTCCACGGTATGTGTTTTTATGACTTCTGTTGTGTTTTTAGTACTTAGTAATCTGCTGTGAGTGCAGAGTTATGGCTAGAGGTACTAGAGGCAGAGGTCGTGGGGGCCGTAGAGGTCGCGGTGGTCGTGCTGGGCGTGGTCTGGGGCGGAGACTTGAGTGTGAGTCTGCTGCCACGTGGGTGTCCCAGGAGACTACGCAGGAGCGAGTAGCTGACTCGCAGACGTTTCAGGAGGGGTCTGTGGGTGTGACTGCTACGAGTGCCAGTGTGAGGACTGGTGGGGCCAGTGTGGGTCCCGAGGTAGCGGGTGGTGCGGGGGGCCCGGGTGGAGGTGCTCCCGTAGGTATGGCCCAAGACCGTGATGATCGTCTGGCGGGTCTGCTGCAGTTGATTCTTGAGCGGCTACCAGGTGGGGTACCGACTCCGGGTCAGGCTCCGGGGGTTCAGCCAGGTGGGGCTGGGGTTGAGCCAGAGGTGGCTGGTGTGCAGCCAGTAGTGGTGGGTGGTCAGCCGAGAGGGGTTGATGTGCAACCAGTTGCAGAGGAGCTTCCATCCTACCTGAGGATGATGGAACAGATGCAGAGGATTGGTACCAGGTTTTTCTCGGGTGGTGCCAAGCCGGAGGATGCCGATGAGTGGCGGCGGAGATTGGAGCGTAATTTTCGTTCGATCAGGTGTCCAGAGGGATATCGGGTGGACTTAGCGGTTCACTATTTGGATGGTGACGCGCATCTCTGGTGGAGAGGCGTCGAGACGAGGAGGGTGCAGACCGAGATGGTTTGGGAGGATTTCTTGGTTGAGTTCAATGCCAAGTATTTTCCGCAGGAGGCGGTAGACAGGATGGAGTCACGGTTTTTGAACCTGACTCAGGGGGATCGGACCGTGAGGGAGTTCGATTTGGAGTTCAGTCGACTCCTGGTGCATGCTGGTAGGGGCATGGAGGGCGAGCAGGCCCAGGTGAGGAGGTTCCTCGGGGTACTTCGAGCTGATTTGAGGACTCGCTGCAGGGCGAGTAAGTTCGCCATGAGGGCGGAGCTGATCGAGACTGCTGCAGCGATTGAGGAGGATCTCAGAGAGCAGGCTGTGGTGGTTAGTCCACCGGCGCTGCAGCAGCAGCAGAGGAGACCTCAGCAGCAGGCAGGTTCGGGTGTGGGTGGTAAACCTACGCAGGGACAGAAGAGGAAGCTTGAGTACTCTGCGGGTTCGGGTCAGAGAGGACGGGGTGGTCCGGGCTGCTTCAGGTGCGGAAGCCTGGATCACAAGGTTGCGAGTTGTCCGAAGAGGGGTGCGGCGCAGAGTAGTCAGGGTGGTCAGGGATGCTATGGTTGTGGGAGCATAGAGCACAGGGTGGCGAGCTGTCCGAGGAGGGTTGAGTCTCGGGCGGCGCAGGTGTGTTTCTATTGCAGGGAGCCGGGGCATATTAAGCCCCAGTGTCCGAAGCTGCAGCCGTTGGCGGTGGCCGCAGTGCAGCCATTGGCAGTGCAGCCGTTGTCTCAGATTGCAGCAGCACCGCGTGTGTTTACGTCTGCGGAGGCGGGTGGATCTAGCACCAGACCGATCACAGGTATTTCCGAACTTGACTTTTAAAATTCATGGTTGTTTGAGTTTTGTCTGTTGGGAAATTGTGAGTCTGTGCTAGAATAGTAGGGTTCTGAGGCACATGGGATTGTGCAGGGACCTTAGTTATGGGCGGGCATGAGTCCCACGTGTTGTTTGATTCGGGAGCTACGAATAGCTTTATTACGCCAGAGTGTGCGGAGAGCAGCGGAATCCAGAGTAATTCCGGGGAACAGGCGGGAGTAGTCAAGGTTGCGGGTGGTAGGACGTTGGCTACTTTCGGGCGGGCTCGTGGTGTGGATGTTCTGGTGGTGGGAGAGTTGATGCCAGCAGATCTTATTATCAGTCCGGTGGAGCTGTACGATGTCATTTTGGGTATGGATTGGCTGGATCGTTACAGGGTCCATCTGGATTGCCATCGAGGGCGAGTTGTGTTTGAGCGAGAGGCTGGGAGGTTGGTTTACCAGGGTGTGAGACCGACATCAGGGAGTCTAGTGGTTTCGGCGATTCAGGCAGAGCAGTTAATCGGGAAGGGGTACGAAGCGTATCTAGTGACGATCATGACGCCGGAGACTGTTGGGGAAACTGCTGTTGTGGATGTTCGAGTCGTGCGTGATTTCCAGGATGTTTTTCAGTCGTTGTCGGGATTGCCACCATCGCGGTCGGATCCATTTACGATTGAACTGGAACCCGGGACGACTCCGATATCCAAGGCACCTTACAGGTTGGCTCCAGCAGAGATGGCAGAGCTGAAGAAGCAGCTAGAGGATTTGTTAGAGAAGGGTTTTATTCGTCCGAGTACTTCACCGTGGGGAGCGCCGGTGTTGTTTGTGAAGAAGAAGGATGGGAGTTTCCAGTTGTGTATTGATTACCGAGGACTTAACCGAGTCACTGTGGAGAACAGGTATCCCTTACCGCGGATTGATGAGTTGTTGGATCAGTTGCGAGGGGCTTCTTGGTTTTCCAAGATTGATTTGGCTTTGGGTTACCATCAGATACCGATTGATGAGGCAGATGTGAGGAAGACAGCCTTCAGGACGAGATATGGGCATTATGAGTTCGTGGTGATGCCTTTTGGTTTGACGAATGCACCAGCAGCGTTCATGACGTTGATGAACGGGATTTTTAGGGAGTATCTGGATGAGTTCGTGATCATCTTTATCGATGATATTTTGGTGTATTCGAGGAGTCCTGAGGAGCACGAGGTACACTTGCGGGTGGTTTTGGAGAAGCTGAGGGAGCAGAAATTGTATGCTAAGTTGAGCAAGTGCAGTTTCTGGCAGCGTGAGATCGGTTTTCTCGGTCATGTGATATCTGCAGATGGAGTGTCTGTTGATCCGGCGAAGATTGAGGCTATCCGAGATTGGCCTAGACCGAGGAATGCAACCGAGATCCGAAGTTTTATTGGGTTGGCAGGGTATTACAGGAGGTTCGTCAAAGGTTTTGCGAGTATGGCACAGTCGATGACGAAGCTGACAGGGAAGGATGTCCCTTTTGTTTGGACTTCAGCGTGCGAAGAGAGTTTTGCGCGGCTGAAGGAGATGTTAACGAGTACACCAGTGTTGGCGTTACCCGAGCCGGGTGAGCCATTCGTAGTGTATACGGATGCTTCAGGGGTTGGTCTGGGTTGTGTGTTGATGCAGCATGGGAAGGTTATTGCGTATGCTTCGAGGCAGTTGAGGAAGCATGAGTGCAATTACCCTACCCATGATTTGGAGTTGGCTGCGGTGATTTTCGCTCTAAAGATTTGGAGATCTTATCTTTATGGCGGGAAGGTACAGGTATTTACGGATCACAAGAGCCTGAAGTATTTCTTCACGCAGCCAGAGCTGAGGCGCTGGATGGAGTTGGTAGCGGATTACGATCTTGAGATCGAGTACCATCCAGGTAAGGCTAATCTGGTGGCGGATGCTTTGAGTCGGAAGCGGGTTGCTTCGGCTCAGGAGCGAGATTTGGAGGAGTTAGCGAGTGAGCTCAGTACATTGAGATTGTGCGTGATCTCACAGGAACCGTTGGGGTTAGAGGCAGCTAACCAGGCAGACTTGTTGAGCAGAGTTCGAGCAGCGCAGGAGCAGGATCAGGTTTTGATCGAGGCGTCGAGGGCTGCAGGTTCAGAGTATTCGGTCTCGACGAATGGGACGATACTTGTGAAGGGGCGTGTGTGTGTGCCTAAGGTTGTTGAGCTGAGACAGGAGATTCTTCGTGAGGCACATGCGAGTATGTTGTCTGTTCATCCGGGAGCGACTAAGATGTACCGGGATCTGAAACGGTATTATCACTGGGTCGGGATGAAGAGGGATGTAGCGAGTTATGTTGCAGCATGCAACGTGTGTCAGCTGGTGAAGGCTGAGCATCAGGTTCCGAGTGGTATGTTGCAGAGTTTGCCCATTCCGGAGTGGAAGTGGGATATGATTACCATGGACTTCGTGACGGGATTACCGTTGTCACGGACGTATGATGCGATATGGGTGATTGTGGATCGTCTGACCAAGTCAGCACATTTTCTTGCCATCAAGAAGACCGATGGGACGGTAGTGTTGGCTAAGAAGTATGTGCGTGAGATAGTGAGGCTGCACGGGGTGCCAGCGAGTATTGTGTCAGACAGAGATCCGAGGTTTACGTCTGAGTTCTGGAGAGCGTTTCAGGCGGAGATGGGCACTAAGGTGAACATGAGCACGGCTTATCATCCTCAGACAGATGGGCAGTCAGAGAGGACGATTCAGACTTTAGAGGACCTGTTGAGGATGTGCGTGCTGGATTATGGTGGTCATTGGGCGGATCATCTGAACCTGGTTGAGTTTGCGTACAACAACTCATACCAGGCGAGTATTGGGATGGCTCCATATGAGGCTCTGTATGGGAGGCCGTGTAGGACACCATTGTGCTGGACTCAAGTGGGGGAGAGGAGCATGTTTGGTGCGGATTTTGTTCAGGAGACGACGGAGAAGATCTGTGTCTTGAGACTGAACATGAGAGAGGCTCAGGATCGGCAGAAGAGTTACGCCGATAAGAGGAGGAAAGAGTTGGAGTTTGAGCTGGGAGATCTGGTGTATCTCAAGGCAGCGATGTTGAGGGGTCCTAACAGATCCATTTCGGAGAATAAGCTAAGTCCAAGGTTTATGGGTCCGTTCCGGGTGGTGGAGCGGGTTGGACCAGTGGCTTATCGGTTGGAGTTACCTCAGAGTATGAAGGCTTTTCATAAGGTCTTCCATGTGTCGATGCTGCGGAAGTGTCTACATGAGTCTGAGGAGGTGTTGGCTAGGATCCCGGAGGATCTTCAACCCAACATGACGTTAGCAGCGAGACCTGTGAGGATTCTCCAGAGGAGAGTCAAGGTTCTGCGTCGTAAGAGGATACCATTGGTGAGAGTCGTGTGGGACTGTGACGGTATTGAGGAGGAGACTTGGGAACCCGAAGCGTCGATGAAGAAGAAGTTTTCGAAGTGGTTCGAGAAGCAAACGGTGGCTTAAGTGTTTTCTGGTTTCAAGTCTGTTCTAGCATGTGGCTATGAGTTGTGTATGTATTTTCGTTTGGTGTTGTAACGATATACATTGTTGAGATTTAATAAGATGGAGTTTTCCTTATTATCTTTTGTTATAAGACGAATGTTCTTATGGTATGACTGGGAGGTCATGGGTTGATGACGGATTAGGTCATGTGTGTGATGACGGAGAGGTCATTGAGGGGCTAGGATAGAAGCTCTATGGGAGTTAGGGCTTGTCTAGGTATCTAGGGATGAGAGTCCTAAGGGGTTAGGACGGGTAGATCCCTAGATGGCGCTGGAAAATAGAGGTTTTATGTGAGTTAGAACCTGGCTATTTTCTAGGGGGAGTCTGGAACGGAAGTCTTATGTGAGTTAGGACTGTCTTTCCAGGGACTCCGATGGAAACACCCTGGCGATTGGGTTGTTTCAGATGACCTGGGGATTGGTCATGAGTGATATTCCGGGTTAGGGGATATCAAGATGGGAACCACAGAAGTAAATCGGTCGACATGTGATTAGTGGGGTCATGTAGGTCGACAAGGGGTTTTGATGCACGTTTCAGGCTATTGTCTCGGTGAGGGGGATAGTGGGTCCCGGTATGTTTATACACGGAGACGGTGGGTCTCGGCATATACTCGGAGATAGTGGGTCTCGGCATATACTCAGAGATAGTGGGTCTCGGCATACACTCAGAGATAGTGGGTCTCGGCATATACACGGGGGATAGTGGGTTCCCTGCGCACCGTGGCTTAAAGGGTGACGATCCTGCGAGTTGATACGGTGGGCGGTATATGCGTATGAGTATGCATATGAGTATGCGTATGAGTATGAGTATGCATATGAGTATGCGTGTGAGTATGAGTATGCGTATGAGTATGCGTGTGAGTATGAGTATGCGTATGAGTATGAGTATGCCTGTGAGTATGAGTATGCGTGTGAGTATGAGTATGCGTATGAGTATGCGCATGGGTATGAGTTATGAGCAATAGTGCCTGAACGTGATCGTGTTATGAGACTGGAGGAGTTTCAGGGATTGTTGTGTAGATTGTGGAGTGGCGTCTAGTCTAGGGTTGTTACTCGAGTTTGGAATTTTAGTTCAGACGACCCTGGTAAACATATGTAGCCTCTTTGGTCGTGCATGTTCTTGTTTGATTGTTGTGCGACCAATTGATCCAAGGTCTGGGTCTACGGTGGGTCGGGCATGTTCTTGTTTGATTGTTGCACAATCTATCGGACAACCCTGATCCAGATCAGCGAGTGTTGCATCGTGGATGTTTTCTGGGAGAATTTGGTCGGGTTTCGGACGAGAGTGTCAACCTTAGGGAGACGGGTTAGGTGAGGGAGATCGAGGGATGATCTGAGTTGGAGCTGACCGGGTTTGGTCAAGATTGCACCTATGGTGGTAGTGCAATGTAACTAGTATGACACTAGTTGAGTTCTGAGATTGGGTGTAATCTCAGGTAGTGCTGGCCGGGTGGGGCCAGGGGTGAGGATATTAGTAGAGCTGCCCAGGTTGGGCCGGAGGGCTGATATCAGATGTGTTGCCTGTAGGGTGACGGGGTTGCGTGATTCGAGGACGAATCCTTGTTAGTGGGGGAGAATTGTAACGACCGCAAACCAATTTGACAGGAATTGGTTGTGTGTCGCGCAACACAAGGGGTGTGTCGCGCGACACACTCAATTTTCTAAACCGAGTGGTTCGGTTTATGAGATTCTAATTGCGGTTCGGTTTGGTTAAACCGATGGATTTTGCCTATAAATGGCTTATGAGATGATTGTGCTTGGTTTCAGAGCTGAAATCAGGGTGATTTCGTGAGTTTGTGAAGAGATTTGAGCTTGTGAAGTGGTGATCTTGTGTTCTTGGGTGTTCTTGAGGATTTTGGGAGTGGTTCCGTCGCGTTTTGGAGAGGGAAAACGGTGGCCAAGTTCTGTTCGGTTTTGTGCTAGAATTCGAGGGTAAGTTCTCCTAACCTTGCTCTTGAATTAGGAAGAAACCGTTTGCAATTTGGTTAAGTATTGATCGAGTTATGGTCGTTTGAAAATGGGAGGTTCGTGCAGTTTCTGCATTTTCTGGGATTTCGTCCGGTGGAGCTGTTTTCGGGGACGATTTTCCGGCGAACCATTTGGAACCAGGAGACGTGCGACCCACCGTTGGAAAGCTGTTGGTGTCTAGTTTCCAGAACCGTTTTCCGATCGTGATTTGGTCCAGTGAGTCGGAAGTTATTCGCGTCTGAAGCAGGTGAGTGCGTGACCATGGTTAGTTGCGGGTATTTGGATGTTTTTTGTGATTGATTGCGATTTGGTGTTGATTTGCTTGTTGAATACTACTTGTGGAAGTGTGTATTGGTGTATTGAGGTGTTGGTTGAGCATTAGAATCGATTTGTGGGTTGTAGAATCGAGTTGAGTGTGTTTAGGCACGATTTGTGAGTGTTGTGCAGGGTGTGTCGCACGACACAAGGTGGTTGTGTCGCGCGACACACCTGAGGTCATGGCTTACGTCATGCGGCATTGCGGGTTTCGCGGCACGTGGGTCGGATGGGTGGATTCGGCGGAGTGGAGTGTCGGCAGGGCGTGTCGCGCGACACACTTGGGTTGTGTCGCGCGACACAGATGGTTTTGTGTTGACTTTTTGCGTAGTGGAGTTTTTGAGTGTTTCGTGCGGTATTTTGGTGTTTTTAGCGTTTCGGTATTTTTGGTGTTCCATTTACCCAAGCACGTAGCCAAGTAGATGGGATGACCGTACCACTGAGTATTTGTGATAATACTCACGCATCTCTTTTATCCATGTGATGCAGGTAAAGATAAAGTGTGATCGTGGAATCCAGCTGTGAAGAGGAGATGATCTAGAGTCTCGTTTCTATGTATTTAAATGTTTTAAAAACGTTTGTTGTTTATTCTGTTGGATGTTTTATTGCGTGTATACTGTTTACGAAATAATATTTATGGGAATATTATTTCGGGTTAAAAAAAAAAAAAAAAAAAAAAAAAAAGTCTGGATGTTTCATGGGAATGAGTCTAGAAGGTTCTTGGCATAGAGATCATTGAGACCAAGCGATGAAGACTAACAGATTATGATGTGAGGTTATGGATGAATTTGGGAGGTTGCGTTTGTGGATTACTAGATTGGAAGGGTCAGTTCAGTACTCCAAGGGAAGGTAAGTTTCTGCGTTTTCAAACCTCGTTCACACTCTTGGTTTATGTTTTGCTTGAGGGCAAGCAAAGGCTAAGTCTGGGGGAGTTGATATATCATGGTTTTTACCAGTTTTCGACCATGATATAAGTCCTATTTATAGAGTCTCTTTGGTGTTTCTCGAGTCTTTTCATTACTTTGTAGGTCAATGAACGTTTGGAGCCTAATGGGAGCTTTTGGAGCATCAAGGAAAGAATAGCCGAAGTGACCAAGTCGGAATCGAGTTTGCAAGGCTGTGTCGATCGACACCATCCATGTGTGTCGATCGACACATGTCTGACGAGAAGAACAGTGCAGAAAACATCAGAAGTTTGGCTCTCGCTGAAGCCCTTTCCACCGACGGATCGAGCTGAAAATTTGACACAAGCTAGAGCAGCGAATTAGCTTTCATTTGGAAGAAATTTGAGGTCATTCCAACGGTGCGATCGAAAGTTATGAAAGGTTTAGTGAAGACATGTCCGTCTGGCGAGCAAACGTTGCAAGCTCGGAAGAGAGTTTTCTACGTTGTGTCGATCGACACAACTCATGTGTGTCGATCGAAACACATGTCTGAAGAGAAGAAATCATAAGTTTCAAGATTTCCTTTTTGCCCGAGAAGCCCAGAAGTTTACAGAAAAGCCCAATCCAATTTTGAGACATTATATATAGTTTTATTTTAGGATTTTATGTTTTCATCTTGTTTTCTATTGAGAAATTGATTACTCTTTTCTATTGATAATGTTTTCATCATCTGTGTCTGAGTAGTTTATTTGTTAGGTTTTGGGGATTCAAGGGATTGATGAGAAATTGCTAGAATTGATTACTTGTTGGGATTTATCTTCTTGTTCTTCATCTAGATTGCTTTAACTCTGATTTTAGGACTGGTCAACTGAAATTGGAAACCCTAGGTTGCTTTAATAGATGCGATAGTATTATTAACAACCTGATCTAATCTTAGATGAGCAAAATTATATATTCGCAAAGAAATTTGGCTTAGTAATTTTGTGAACAATCGAACCTGATATTAATGCTTGTCTTTATTTACTAGGTTTGCAAAGAAATTTGGAATTTAGGGATTTAGTCATAGATAATCTCTGCAACGAAAGTTGTTTGGTTTTATATTCGTGTTTGAGTTCTAGAACTGTGCTTAATCAAATCCTAACAGTCTTTTATCCCTGAGTTCGATTCATTCCTGAGAATTATCCATAGCCTAACTCTTTTGTCCAATTGATTACAAGAACCTTTATCATCATCTGCTTGTTTGCTTTGCTTTTTGTTATACTTTTTACATACTCTCTTAGCTTAATTCGAATTCATTAGTCGATTGTGTGATTTGATTCTCTGTGGATACGATCCCTAAGTACTACGATTTGATTCTCTGTGGAAATTTGAGCATATCAATTATAAATTTGGACACAAGCTTATTCAAACAAGAAAAATAGAATTATTTAGAACTCTGCTGCTTCTTCAGTAGACTTCGCATGCAGACTTCATGAGTAGACTTCTCTGGTAGACTTCCATCCCAATCCAAATAAAAACAGTCCTTAACATTACAATACAAACAAATCCAAATGATATTAAGTAACACAATTCGGCATTGTATGTCCTCCTTGCTTGCATTTTGAACAGTTGTATTGATTGTGAATCTTCCACGGTTTTATGCCTTTCATCTTCGCGATTTCTAGCCAAGTTTGCCACCTCGACTTCTTCTTTCTACCAGGACGAGGCTTAATGTCGGGAGGGAGACATGGCACTACTCCACGTCCTTTTAAGGCGCCAATGACGGGATAAATATTTTGCGAGTATGCGTCATACAAATAATCCTTTGCGTAGGACGGGCAGACAGCAGTAGAGACATGATGACCAACCGATATCAACACCGCAATAGCATGGGAGCAAGATATCTTCTCAGTATAAAAGACACCGCAAGAACACTTTTTCTGTTCCAAATCAACAAGAGAATCTCGTGCTCCTCCCTTGACATGAAATTTCCATTCATCGATTTTATCCACCGTCATGGTGGACGCGTAATAGTCACGAATGGCCAACAAATTCAACTCCTCGACTGTGGTGTGTTGGTAGACTCATAGCATCTTCTCGCCTTTTAGAAAACCACATTCCTAACTTCTCTCGGATAAATTCCAAAAGGAATGATATGGGAAATCCTCGAGCTACTTTAAGTGTTGCATTGATAGATTCGGCAATATTGCTCGTTTTTATGTTGTATCTATCTCCCTCGAAGTGAACTCGTTACCATAGCTTTGGGTCTGCATCCTCCAAATATGTCGCAAGTTCGGGCTTCACCCTACGGATCGCAGTCATGTATCTTTCATCGTATAGACATAGGCAGCGCCTTTGACCAAGTACATTAGATGTTTTCCCTTATATTTCGTGACAATGTTACACTGAAGATGATAGTAACATATACCACGTGTTGCCCAAGGGAAAACCGTGTCGCACGCCTTCTTAATAGACCGTGTCTGTCAGAAACTATCACAAGAGGATATTGATCTGAGATACAACTGCGGAGTTTTGTAAAAAACCATTCCCATGAAGCATCATTCTCACTATCAACAATTCTGAAAGCCAAAGGAAATATCTGAAAATTACCGTCTGGTACGGCTGCCACTAGCATAACCCCTTCGTATTTACCCATCGAATGAGTCCCATCCACAACAATAACACGTATAAGATACTGAACACCAGCTATGGAGGCTCCAAATGCTATAAAAAGATATTTAAATCTATTCATAGCATCAAGCTCAATACCCGTAACTGTTCCGGGGTTGGCTTTGTCGAGTAGATACAAATAAGAAGGCAAATTCTCATATCCATCTTCCGCTGTTTCTCTAACCAATTCTTGGGCATACCTTAGCGATTTATATGAAGTTGTATAATCGATATTCATACCAAACATCTTCTTCATTGAATATTTGATGTGTTACGGCGTAATTCCATTGATAATTCCTACGCGGTCAATAAATAGCTTACCAATATATTTGGGAGTAGACTTCCGACAGTCCGAAAATCGGTCCGATATTGAACATGTATGAACTTTCAAGTACTTCGTCACCCAAAACCGGTTTGCTTCATTCGTGACACTCGCTCTTAGCTTCCACTTGCATTCTTTCACAGGAAAAGTAGCCACGAAAAGAGTTTTTGTTGACTTATAAGCCTTGAATTCATATCTTGACTTTACCGCCGTCAATCGCAATTCTGTAACCAACTCTTCTTTGGTAGCAAAACTCTGTTTAACAAATATATTATCACAAATATATTATCACACCATGTCATATTTGGTATTGATCCTCCTTGGCCACTGACGAAATCAAATGAGATGTCATCTTCATCCTCATCTTTCACTTTTCCAAATATATTGTAGTCCTCATCAACACCATCAACAGTTTTAATACCATCATCTCCATTCCCATCATCATCCAAATTAACACCAACACCAGCATCCTCATCAACATACTCATCTTCTTCAGCATCTTCATCCTTGAATTCCTCTTCGTTTTCGTCTGCATCTTCATCTGCATAGTTAAAATCAGCAAGTCCATTGACGTCGTCATCATCACTGGCTTTATCGGCTTCGAAGTGACTTGAGACACAAATGCGTATAACATGCGTTTTACCTAGCTCAATCAAATTCCGGACTTGTCTATCATTTGTGACATGTATAGGAGGTGTATCCGGATCCATCTGTTCCACTATTTATTCAGGTAGTGAATAAGTGATGTCCACCAACTCTGATTCTAACTTATAATCATCTTCAACGATTTCAAAAAGTTCACCATGTGTACAACCATCATACAAGAAAAACATTCTCCTTCCTCTCACCTTATCAACCGCAAATTGCCATGACGTATCTTCCTTAACCCATTCTCCATAAACAGCCAGAAACTGAACCATTATCTGTGGACAAAGAGCAAATAAAAACACATTAGCTATCGTAAATGCAGACTACAAAAGAAGTCTACACATATGAGCTAGATACCGATCAAACAAGAAAATTAATTTATAAAATATATATTATACATTTTGATATCAAATTTTTACACATTAAAACACCATAATTAACACGCATTTAGAAAAAACAAAAACCACAAAATTCATTACGAATTAATTATAAAAAAATAATTAGTGAAATCGTAAATGTAGACTAAAAAGAAGTCTACTTGAGTAGACTTGTTTTGCAGTCTACAAATACGATAATCAAACAAGAAAATTAAGTTAAAGATTATCTATTATACATATACATGTCAAACTTATACAAATAAAAACACCATAAATAACATGCATTTAGAAAAATTAAAAACCTCAAAATTCATTACTAATGAACTATAAAAACATTATTAGTAAAATCGTAGTTGCAGACTAAAAAAAAAGTCTACAGAAGAAGTCTACATATATGAGCTAAATACCAATCAAACAAGAAAATTAATTTATAAAATATATATTATACATTTTCATATCAAATTTTTATACATTAAAACACGCATTTAGAAAAAACAAAAACCACAAAATTCATTACTAATTAATTATAAATAAATAATTAGTGAAATCGTAAATGTAGACTAAAAAGAAGTCTACGGAGAAATGTCTTTGTAGACTTCGTGTGTAGACTTCGTCTGACCTGGCAGGTTAGTTTTGCAATTATAGCAAAAATACGTAGACTAACAAAGAAGTCTACACACCAATTTGGGTTATTTTTGCAATTGACCAAAACTTTGAATTTATTAGTGTAGACTTCTTTTTCCGTCTACAAAAAGCATTTAGGTAGTTTTGCAATTGACCATAGGTTGAATTTTCAAGTAGACTTCTTTGTTACTCTACACAATACGCAGAAAATCATTTTTTTTAAAGTAGACTTTTTCCGTCTACAATCATAAGTAGACTTGTTTGTAGGCTTCGTCTGACCTGGCGGGTTAGTTTTGCAATTGACTAGAGTTTGACTATCTTTGTAGACGGAAAAAGTTGTCTACTCTGAAAAAAGAGGTTAGTTTTGTGTTTGACCAAAATCTCGATTTAATTAAATAGTAGACTGACAAAGAAGTCTACTTCATGAGTAGACTTCTTTTTCCGTCTACAAAGATATTTTCTCCGTAGTCAAATTTTTGATATTTTAGTCAAACACAAAACTAACCTACCAGGTCAAAGTAGACTTTTTTCCGTCTACTAACAAAAGTCAAAGTTCAGTTAGATGCAAAACTAACCTGCCAGGTCAGACGAAGTCTACTAATATTTTGTAGACTTCTGCTCTATAAAGTCAAAGTGTTGGTCAATTGCAAAACTAACCTAACTTCTGCTCTACAAACGTTTTTTTTTTCCAAAGGAAAACGTGTAGACTGACAAAAAAATATACTTTTGATATTTTCAAAAATAGTCAATTGCAAATATAACCTCTCCGTTGACCAGTAGACTATAAAAAAAGTCTACTTTCGCGAAGCAGATCTGAAAACAAGCAAAATTTGCGTAAGTTTACCTTTTTCGCCGTGAAAGCTCGTTTTTAGCTTCTTCAACCACCTCTAACTTTGAATCTCACTGGTAACAAAGAACCCAAGATCTTGTTATGCAAGAACTATCGAAAATCGTTAGGTTTATAAACGAAAGAATTTTGAAATACAAATTTAAGAGTTTCTTTGATGAAATTCGAGAGGAAATGGAAGACAATAAGTAATGAGATCAGATATTGAGAATTTACACTTAAAAAAATTGGTTGGGATGCATTTAGAGCTCAAAATTGGTTGTTCATGGTGGTTGGAAAAATTGAAGAAGATGACATTTTCGTAAATATGTTGAGATCTTTTGGTTTTTGTGTCTTTTGCAATATTTTTGAAATTAAAAAAAAAAGAATATAATGGCATTTTCGTGAATATGTGTTGAGAAGAAGGATAAAGGAGAGAGAAAATGGCAAAAATTGAGAGGGAAGAAATCATGGGTTAGTTTTACCATTGACTTCAAGTTTTGAGTCATTAATTTTTGCAATCTTCCCAAATAGAAATATCGTAAGTGTATAATTAAAATGTTATTTAGGTAATAATAATATCAGTTATCCTAGTATTACTAGTTAGGCTCAGGAGTAGCAGTTTATTCAGTAATGCCATTGTATCTTATTAGTACCAGTTATTTTAGTTATATCTCTGCAATTTTGATTTACCTTCGATTTAGTACGATTTAGCTGCTATTTTACGAGATAAATCATCTCATCATACTAATAAACTTAGTTAACAAGTTTATTATTCAAATAACTATACAAAAAGAACAAATTTTCAAATCTTCTAATTGAGAAGAAACCTTTACACAAAGAGGTTTTAACAACCTAATCTAACCTTATACACTAAAAAATAGCATTCAACCCAAAGATCTTATCTTAAAGACTTGAAGATTCAATAGAAAACGGACGCGAAGAAGGAGGTAATCGTGGCTCTGTTTTTGGTTTCGCAAAGAAGAAGAAGGACGTGATGGCAGAATACATGACCACGGGATACGGGATGACGAACAAGATGTGACCGTGGCTTTGTTTCAAGAAGAAGAAGAAGAAGAAGAAGAAGAAGAAGGCTCTGTTTCTTGTGTTTTCTTTTGCGAAGAAGAAGAAGAAAAGTGACGTGGAGGTAGGTCAAATTTAATGTTAATTGATTTGTTGTTGACAAAATTAATTGGTATATTTAATTGGGGTTGGTTTAATAAAAGATAATAAAATATGAAAGGGTAGAGTGGAGAAAATTATGGGTTTTAATAAAAAGAGGATTGTTAGAATAGAGGAGGGGTTGTTAGATTTGAAGTGAAGAAAAAAGGGTTTAAGAGAAATTGATTCACTTGTTGGTCCTAGTTTGAACGAGTTGCGGGTTATGTTAGGAAAATGCAAGACTTGGAGTTTTGAGAAGAGGAGAATGGTTGGATGGTTGTGTATTCTTCATATCGAAATCTATGGCATAGTTCCAACAAGTCGAATCCCTTTGGAGGTTGCAAAGCGAGTACTTGATGGGGTCGTGTTGCGTGTAAGATTTTGATACAGTCCATTAAGAATGTCAGTTATGATGCTAAAAACTCGTAGACGATGGAAGGATTTGTTCACGTGTTACTCATATGGGCATATGAGTCAATTATTGGTTTGGGAGAGCAATATGGGAACAAAATTGCTGGTGAAGAAGTTCCTCTTCTTTCATGGGGTGGATCTCAAAAGAGATTTCATTTTGATAACTTCATTAGACAAGAGAAGAAAGCCCATGAAGATAAGGTTTTTTTTCTAAAAAAGTATTGACATTGATGGTATATATGCAAATTCTACGATCATTTCTTTAAAAAAATTCAAGCCTTTTAAGTTCATGTTATAATGGTATTGTATACGTGTGTTTGAAAGTAATTCAATGATATGAACAAAAAAAATTTTGCTGTCTTTGCTCTTGTGGAACTGTTACGTGCAACATAACTCGAATTTGTGTTATGTAGTTAAGTAAATTTGTATTGTTTACTGCTTATTTGGTTCTTTCTGGTTTTCTCGTAATTTTTCGTTTTAGGTGCGTGTGAGTCATTTTCTTCCCAAGGATGGCAACATGGTGCCTAAGTGGGATAATGAGGTTGAAGATAAAGACCTGGACAATTTGGTTAATGATATCCTTCAAGATTGTGTTAATCGAGAAGGTTGGGATGTAATCGCAGCAGTTTCAGTTAGCAAGAGGAAAAAGCTTGAAGAAGCTTCTCCCTTGACTGATTCTGAGAATTATACAACGAAAAAGAAGGATAAACAGCCTATTGGAGATAGTCTACATGTAGATTCTTCTACTGTAAGTACAACTGTTACGTTTCCATTTTTTATACAATGGAAATTTTTTTTTGATCGAATTAATAATACAATGGAATATGTTATAATTTCTTTATTTGGTTGCCTTTGATTGTAGGGCCATGGTAATGAAATGGCAAACAGTGCAATTTTCGCCATGTTGAAGAGTCTGATAGAAAAAGTAGAGAACATGGAGACCAACCTTGGTACCAAGTTGTTTGTTGGGAATGGATGCAGCAATTGATACAAAGGTCAAGGCTCTACTTGCTCCCTTTACTGAGAAACTCGCTACATTAGAGAAAGAGATGGAAAAGCTGGGACAAAAAAATGTACTCCCAGATCCTAAAGAAGCTGCCAATTAGAATGCTAATACTAATGAAGAAGTCACAAACAAATATATGGTATGTTAGTTTAACCATCCTACTCTTTTATGTGTATGATGCCTATGAATTTGTTTGGTAACTTATAGTTTAGGAGAAGCTATTTTTTAGATGATATTTTTGTTGTATAAAATGGTATTTTCTATGTTTTAATTGGACTATAAAACTGTTTGTTTTTGCAGTCATGGATGGTTCAGATGAAGACCACATCCCAGGATGATTTACCAATTTGTGTTGCCAAAAATTCGAAGAAGGCAGGCAAGAAAAAAGCACATGAAAAGAAGGTTGTCAAAGATAAATCTGGATCGTTATCGCCTTGGTCTACGATTTATAATCGTCGTTTTTAAAATAATAGGTCTTTTAGGATTGTTAGGGTTAATACTAATTAGGGTTTTACAGCCGACTATATTTATGGCCTATATTTTGAATATACTCAAGTCCAAAACACAAAAAAATACAGAAAATCTTGATGGCATGCGAGGTAAATAGAGATTTCATTAAGAGTATTTTCGGCAAAGCAAATCTTAAACTCGCTGTAGAGCCATCACGTAGGAAAAGTGACTTCTCATTTATAAGTGTAGATTTATGGCCTATATTTTGAATATACTCAAGTCCAAAACACAAAAAAAAATACAGAAAATAACAAAAACGATTCAGAAAATCTTGATGGTATGCGAGGTAAATAGAGATTTCATTAAGAGTATTTTCGGCAAAGCAAATCTTAAACTCACTATAGAGCCGCCACGTAGGAAAAATGACTTCTCATTTATGAGTATAAATATAGATTTATCAAACCAAAATTTCTGAGATGAGTTAGATTCTTTTGTTTTGCTAAATTAGATGATAGAGATTGTTACAACTTACAATAATATGTCCATGTTATGAGTGCTTCCATTTGAGATGAGCAACCTACTCTTTTTCGTAGCTGGTTTGTCCATGGCGCTATCTTGGAAGAAGAGTCGCTGATCTTCTTCATACGAAAGATGTAACTGATATAATGCGCTTTTGGCGCATTCTAACCCTTGTTTTGTAGGTTTTTATCGAGTCTTTCTCTCTATATCGAGTCTTTCTAGGTCTGAACGTGGCTGGAATGGATATTTGGAACTTGCTAGGAGGCTTGGCGAAAAAGGAAAGAAAACACGATCTTTTGGTGATTTTGGAGCTAAGGAGCACCCGCTCCCCGATCAGATTTGACCTGCTCTCCAGAAGGTCTACTTATGGAAATCCTCATTAAAAGTGAATATTCGCCAAGGAAGATTTACCCTAGATTTACTCTAGCCACCGCAACCCTTAAAGAGAGGAGATATCTTGGAGACAAGGACACGCTTCTTTTCACATCCTTGTACACGTTTTTTGGCCGAAACCCTGGAGAGAGATTTGGCGATTTTTGCTTTGAAGTTTTGGAACTTGTTCTTCCACCTTGTGATTGAAGTTTTCTTAAACCTTAACTCTTTATTTTTATCTATGAATTCTTCCATCTCTCTTGTTGTATTTCGTTCGATTATGTGCGAGTAGTTACCTTTGTTAGGTTAGGGTTTTCGAAGGGATTAGGGATCCATGAACTAAGCATAGATAGGTTTTATATATGTCTTGATATCTTCATCTAAGTTGAACTTAATGCCTAGACTAGCTTGATCACCTAGCCTCTGATTTTAGGTTGAATTTACACATCAAAAGTGTAGTGAATTGCTCGATTTAACCTAGATGGGCGAGTTGTCCTTAGCCAACGACAGTTGAAGTTAAGGCAACTCGTGAACTTATCAATCCAACTCGTTAATGCTCGTTATTCTCTTTAGTCTCAAACGACAGTTTAGGGTGCTAGATTGATTAATGAAGTAGTTGATGCCACGACAGTGGATCCTCTTGAATTTATGATTGAGTTCTAGGTTGTTAGTGATTCTTGTCAGTAAACGGTTTAGGACGATGGTTTGCTTTGGTTTTATTTGGATTGGTGTTTACATTGTTTCGGTTTATTGGAATTGATTATGATATTGGTTAATGGATTGATTGATTGAATTGAATTCCGCTGTTTTGCTGTGTCTGAGAATTTAGCATGTTGAGAATTAGTATTTATGGAAGTACTAATTCGATGCTATATAAAAAAAAAACGGGTTGGGTTGTTTCAGTTACCGTTTTAACCCTCGAGAAGTTTACATTGTAAAAGAGAAGTCTACTCGGCATGTAGACTTCTACTTTAGATATTTTGTAGATTTCAATGGAAGTCTTCTTACTAATTATATACGAAATTTAAATTTATAAATTAACAAAAATTAGTTTGATTAAACATTTGTATTCATGAATAAAGTATAAATAATTGTGAAGTATAAAAATTAAAATTTCACAATATTTCACAAATTAAAGAAACAAAGATACATTAGCTTATAAATACTATACTAGTAGACTTCAATGGAAATTTACTTACTAATTATATATGAAATTTAAATTTATAAATTAACAAAAATTAGTTTGATTAAACATTTGTATTCATGACTAAAATATAAATAATTGTGAAGTATAAAAATTAAAATTTCACAAATTAAAGAAACAAAGCTAAACTAGGTTACATATTCATAATGAAATGAAGGCTAAACATATATTTTGATATTGATGTAGTGACATGTTGTAGTTATTTTTGTTTGATATTTATAGTTTCATGAGTTTATGTTGTAATGGTTTAGATTGAGGAATTTATATTTATGGATGTTAAATTTGAAGGTATGTATGTTATATTTGATCGAAAATAGTTGATCTATATTTTTGGTAGACTTCTCGGGAAGTCTACATTTAGAGTTTAGAGTCTAGGGCATTGTAGACTTCGTTTGTAGACTTCGTTTGAAGTCTACCAAACCGAAAATTATTAACCTAACCGGGTGGTTTTAGCTCTATATATAAACCAAACTTACCTAAGAAAACCCTAATTCTATTAAAAAAAAATCTCTCATACGCTCTCTCTCTCAAACGGCGCTCACTCTCTCGCCTCTCTCGCTTCTCTCGCCGTTCAGATCACTTCTGACGAGAGGAGGCTACACGGATCTGTGAACTTCAACAACTCCACCACTATCTCTCTCAGATCTCTGCTTTCCTTCTCTATTCTCGACTTGTATCATCATCATCATCATCCATGGGTACCGATTTATTATCTGCTTTCTCCATTTCGTTTGTTTCTGATTTATTGGTTTGGGTACAGCTATTGCGGATACCGTAGAGAAAGTCCACACCGTTGAGGCATCTTTATCCTCCGCAGAAGCAACATCAATCTCCGGAGAGAAGACAGAGCCCACGACGGTCGAGAAGAAAAAGTGGGGCCATGTTGAGGATGACGATGAAGAGGAAGCAAAAAACGCAGTCTTGGAGCTCAATTCTTTGAGTATTTGAAGAGGAAGAGAAACGCGAGTCTGTGCTTGAAGAACCCGAAGATGCAAACATCAAAGCGGTATTTACTACTACTATCCCGATTTCTTAGAATTGTTTTAAATCTTGCCCAATCGAGCTTAGATCTGGGTTATACTTTAACAAAGTTAGGTTTTTTTTTGGTGGATCGGTTGATGCTATGTAGTTCTTGGATGATCTCAATAAGAGTTTAGGGTTATTTGTGTTTCCAGATTGGTTTTGATTTTTGTGGTTTTTTCCGTTGGTTACTTCCGGTGATACACCTTATACATCAGCAAGTAGGTTTGAAGATTTGGCAAATCAGATTCGTTTAGTTACTCTATTTGACTTGTCATATGAGAGTATTTGATTGTTGGCTTTGGGACATGTTAAGAGCTTAGTTCATGTATGGGTGGTTTAATGAATGACAGAATATGGAAGTTCTTCAGAAGATGGGAAAGTTTATTGGGATCACTGCTGAAGTGGCTGTCCCAGAGGCGAATAGAGGTGTAGCGGCTACAAGACGAGCACCTGTTTTGCCCAAGTGGTGATTGGCACCCCTGGAACACTTAAGAAGTGGATGGCCCATAGGAAACGTTTAATTTCATTATCTCTATTGCAAAGAGGTGTGTGGTTTTGTTTACTTTTCCTTCGTGTTAGTTTTAATAGCTTATGATTGATGATTGGAACTGAATCTGCTTAGGAGTTAGGACACACGGTGAAGAAGAAGAAGAAATCAACCACAATTTCTAGCTTTCTCCTCGAGTGTTATGATGCTGGCTGGCTGAAAATCTCTAGTATTTGCACATCATCAGTCCATGCTTGAGGCATTTCACCAAATTCTTAAAGTAAGGCACTGAACTTTCAGATAAGCTTTTTAAATCCCCTCGATTTCTCATGTGATTTAAAAAAAAATTGCAGGAAAAGAAAGTGGAAAGCATCTGGAACGATGGAAGCATTCCTGCCTCCTCTAGACAAGCCTTGGTTTCTGACTTTCAGGGAAATGATAAGGTAAAGGCAGCGGTGTTAAATTCTTTCACCCTTGTCTTTTCTTCTATTTACATAATATGAATAATATATATTTTGTGATACATCCTTCATAATTTGTGATTCATTCATTTGGAGTAAAGAGCTTATCTTCTATGAAGATAGAATACTTTCATTGTATGTTAAATCTTGTTGCTTCGTCCCACACTTTTGCAGGTCAACTATTCGGATGCTCTCAAGCCTGGGAAAATTGGGTTGTTCGATTGTGTTGAGAATTTGCAGGGCTGGCTTGTTAAGAAGGATTCATGGCCATGAACTTGTGTTGTTCAAATGTAATTAGGATCCATATGTAGATAGAGTTGTAATCGTTGGATTTTGTGAATTAATTTGAGCCCTTTTCCTTGGCTATGGTACAAAACCTATTCGATGACAAAAGAAAGATGGACAGATGCAAGATCAAAAGAAGTATGTTGAACCTTTTAAATTATACGAAATGCATAAAAGCTTCTTAGTTTGTTTTTTCCTTCCATTTTTTGTAAATTGGTTATTGGTACTATAAGGTTTTGATCTCTCTTTCACGTTGGGTTATCGTAATAGATGTCTTTGTTTGGACATTGGTATTAAGTAAGAAACTAGTTGTCTATTTGTTTATAACTAACTGTAATTTTTAATAAAAATTACAAGGTTAAAATCAGAAATGTTGGAGATCAGATATTCCAAAACCATATTACAAGACACTACCAATGAGACAAAATAACTAAGCTAAAGAGAAAGGAAATAGCGAGGTAAATTGTAATAGTGATCCGATCAGATTGCAAATATCCAAAAATTCCACTACATTACACACAAATCAACCCAAAAACAAGAATTAGCTCATTCGATAAAAATTAATTGGACCAAGAAAATTAGAAAGTGCCAAGTATAACATGTTTGTAGTTATATGGAACATTAGAAAATGTTTTTAAGGGTGGAAAACCTAGACCAAATTCAAAACACATTAGCTATCGTAAATGTAGACTATAAAAGACGTCTACATATATGAGCTAGATATCAATCAAACAAGAAAATTATTTTATAAAATATATATTATACATATACATGTCAAATTTGTAGACATAAAAACACCATAATTAACACACATTTAGAAAAAAAACAAAAACCATAAAATTCATTCCTAATGAATTATAAATGCATTATTAGTGAAATAATATATGTAGACTACAAAAGAAGTCTACTCGTCGCAGGCTTCTTCAGAAGTCTACATATATGATAATCAAACAAGAAAATTAAGTTAAAGATTATCTATTAAACATATACATGTCAAACTTATACAAATAAAAACACCATAATTAACACACATTTAGAAAAAAACAAAAATCTCAAAATTCATTACTAATCAACTATAATTGCATTATTAATGGAATCATAAATGTAGACTACAAAAGAAGTCTACTAGGAGCAGATATGAGCTAGATACCAATCAAACAAGAAAATTAATTTACAAAATATATATTATACATTTTCATATCAATTTTTATACATCAAAACACCATAATTAACACGCATTTAGAAAAAATAAACTACAAAATTCATTACTAATTAATTATAAATAAATAATTAACGAAATCGTAAATGTACACTGAAAAAGAAGTCTACGGAGAAATATTTTCGTAGACTTCGTGTGTAGACTTGTCTGACATGGCAGGTTAGTTTTGCAATTATAGCAAAAGTACGTAGACTGACAAAGAAGTCTACACAACAATTTGAGTTATTTTTGCAATAGACCAAAACTTTGACTTTATTAGTGTAGACTTCGTTTTCAGTCTACAAAAAGCATTTAGGTTAGTTTTGCAATTGACCATAGTTTGACTTTTTAAGTAGACTTCTTTGTTAGTCTACACAATAAGCGGAAAATCGATTTTTTCAAAGTAGACTTCTTTTTCCGTCTACAATCATAATTAGACTTCATTTGTAGACTTCGTCTGACGTGTCGGGTTAGTTTTGCAATTGACCAGAGTTTGCCTATCTTTGTAGACGGAAAAAGAAGTCTACTCTGAAAAAAAAGTTAGTTTTGTGTTTGACCAAAATTTCGATTTAATTAAATATTAGACTGAAAAAGAAGTCTACTTCATGAGTAGACTTCTTTTTCCGTCTACAAAGATATTTTCTACGTGCTCAAATTTTTGAGATTTTAGTCAAACACAAAACTAACCTATTTTCTCAAAGTAGATTTCTTTTTCCGTCAACTATAAAAAGTCAAAGTTGAGTCAAATGCAAAACTAAACTCAAAGTAGACTTCTTTTACAGTCTACTTGCTGTAGACTGTAAAAGAAGTCTCCTCTAAAATGTCAAATTTTTAGTCAAATGCAAAACTAACCTCAGTTAAAGTAGACTTCATATAGACTTCATATGAAGTCTACACACGTTTTTTTGTTTCCAAAAGAAAACACGTAGACTTCTTTGTCAGTCTACTTTGGATATTTTTAAAAATAATCAATTGCAAATATAACGTCTTCGATAACCAGTAGACTATAAAAGAAGTCTACTTTCGAGAAGTAGATCTGAAAACGGGCAAAAATCATGTAAGTTTACTTTTTTTCGCCGTTCAAACTCCTTTTTAGCTTCGTCAGCTCCCTGAAACTTCAAATCTCACATGTAAGAACAAAGCCAAGGCGCTGTTATGCAAGAACCACAAGAAATTATGAGGTTGTTAGAGAGAAAAATTATAAAATGAAAATAAGAGAAGTTTTGGATGAAATTGTAGAGGGAATAGAAGATAAAGAAGTTATGAGCTCAAAGATGGAGAATGTACATAAGAAAAAACGGTTTGAGAAGCATTTAGAGCTTCAATTTGGTTGTTCATGGTGGTTGGAGAAATTGATGAAGATGGCATTTTCGTGAATATGATGGTTTGTTTTGGTTATGTTGGTCATTTTGCTTATTTCGAAATTTTTTAAAAAAAAAATACATAACTTAATGGCATTTTCGTGAATATGTGAAGATGTAAGGGATGAATTTGTGAAAAGTGGCAAAATATGAAGAGAAGGAAAAAGTGGGTTAGTTTTGCATTTGACTTTAAGTTTTGAGTCATTTTTGCAATCTTCCCTTATTAATTCATAGTACTTGACGATAAAAAAAAATGTTATATGATTATTTATAAAGCCAATTTAGCAAAACATTATACGATAAAAATCCGCGTGTATGCGCGGGTAATCATCTAATAAATTAAAAGGTGAGATCAAGTCTGCTCTAAATTGCCTACAAGTCTGCCATACATAAATCTGCCCACATTCCTTACAAATTTGCCCACTTTCAAAGCCTTCCACAAATCGCACTCCCGTCGAGAGAATAAAATGGTTGTAGAAAAAGCCCATTAGATAGGTTGAAGATAAAGACCTCGACAATTTGGTTAATGATATACTTCAAGATTGTGTTAATCGAGAAGGTTGGGATGTAATCGCAGCAGTTTCAGTTAGCAAGAGGAAAAAGGTTGAAGAAGCTTCTCCCTTGACTGATTCTGAGAATTATACAACGAAAAAAGAAGGATAAACAGCCTATTGGAGATAGTCTACATGTAGATTCTTCTACTGTAAGTACAACTATTACGTTTCCATTTTTTATACAATGGAATTTTTTTGTTTGATCGAATTAATAATACAATGGAATATGTTATAATTTCCTTATTTGGTTGCCTTTGATTGTAGGGCCATGGTAATGAAATGGCAAACAGTGCAATTTTCGCCATGTTGAAGAGTCTGACAGAAAAGTAGAGAACATGGAGACCAACCTTGGTACCAAGTTGTTTGTTGGGAATGGATGCAGCAATTGATACAAAGGTTAAGGCTCTACTTGCTCCCTTTACTGAGAAACTCGCTACATTAGAGAAAGAGATGGAAAAGCTGGGACAAAAAAATGTACTCCCAGACCCTAAAGAAGCTGCCAATTCGAATGCTAATACTAATGAAGAAGTCACAAGCAAATCTATGGTATGTTAGTTTAACCATCCTATTCTTTTATGTGTATGATGCCTATGAATTTGTTTGGTAACTTATAGTTTAGGAGAAGCTATTTTTTAGATGATATTTTTGTTGTATAAAATGGTATTTTCTATGTTTTAATTGGACTATAAAAATGTTTGTTTTTGCAGTCTTGGATGGTTCAGATGAAGACCACATCCCAGGATGATTTACCAATTTGTGTTGCCAAAACTTCGAAGAAGGCAGGCAAGAAAAAATCACATGAAAAGAAGGTTGTCGAAGATAAATCTGGATCGTTATCGCCTTGGTCTACGATTTATAATCGTCGTTTTTAAAATAATAGGTCTTTTAGGATTGTTAGGGTTAATACTAATTAGGGTTTTACAGCTGACTATATTTATGGCCTATATTTTGAATATACTCAAGTCCAAAACACAAAAAAAAAAAAATACAGAAAATAACAAAAACGATTCAGAAAATCTTGATGGCATGTGAGGTAAATAGAGATTTCATTAAGAGTATTTTCGGCAAAGCAAATCTTAAACTCGCTGTAGAGCCGTCACGTAGGAAAAGTGACTTCTCATTTATAAGTATAGATTTATGGCCTATATTTTGAATATACTAAAGTCCAAAACACAAACAAAAATACAGAAAATAACAAAAACGATTCAGAAAATCTTGATGGCATGCGAGGTAAATAGAGATTTCATTAAGAGTATTTTCGGCAAAGCAAATCTTAAACTCGCTATAGAGTCGCCACGTAGGAAAAATGACTTCTCATTTATAAGTATAGATATAGATTTATCAAACCAAAATTTCTGAGCGAGTTAGATTCTTTTGTTTTGCTAAATTAGATGATAGAGATTGTTACAACTTACAATAATATGTCCATGTTATGAGTGCTTCCATTTGAGATGAGCAACCTACTATTTTTCGTAGCTGGTTTGTCCATGGCGCTAACTTGGAAGAAGAGTCGCTGATCTTCTTCATACGAAAGATGCAACTTTTAAAGTTCAACTAAATATGCTTATATGAAAATACAGTTTGCATTCATCACGAATTTGTCGACATTTCTAACATGATTTATTAATTCATAGTACTTGACGATAAAAAAAAAATGTTATATGATTATTTATAAAGACAATTTAGCAAAACATTATACGATAAAAATCCGCGTATATGCACGGGTAATCATCTAATAAATTAAAAGATGAGATCAAGTCTGCTCTAAATTGCCTACAAGTCTGCCATACATAAATCTGCCCACATTCCTTACAAATCTGCCCACTTTCAAAGCCTTCCACAAATCGCACTCCCGTCGAGAGAATAAAATGGTTGTAGAAAAAGCCCATTAGATAGGCCCATAATTTTCAAGTACATAAAATCTAAAAGGTGAAGGAAGAAACCCTACACAGGATCGAGAGTGTTCGTTCTCTCGTGCCGTGCCGTGCCGTTTGAGACTCAATAATGAAGAAGGTCGGTGATTTCAATCTCTCTGGTTGTTTGCTCTTTAACAAACTGATGTTTGGTTTGTGGAATTCTTTCTTGTTGATTAAAGGAATCTTGAATTGATTCACCCAGGTTCGGGCTGAGTACGTGATGGCTAATACGGATGATTGTGTGGGTCCGAGTATAGAGTCGGCGTTGAAGAAGGTTGGTGATTTCAATCTCTGTGATTGATTGCTCGATTTTTGGTTTGTAGAATTCTTTCTGTTGATTAAAGGAATCTTGAATTGATTGACCTAGAGTACTTGATGGCTAATTTTTAACAAACTGATGATGTTTGGTTTGTAGAATTATTATTTCTTGTTTGATTAAAGGAATCTTGAATTGTGGATTCACCTAGGTTGGGGCTGAGTACGTGATGGCTAATACGGAGGTGTGGTGGGACATAAACCAGTGTCCGATTCCGGATGATTGTGATCCTTATTGTGTGGGTCCGAGTATAGAGTCGGCGTTGAGGAATTCAGGATACGCTGGTCCTCTGACCATCACTGCCTTTGGCGACCTAGAACACACCCCTCGTAGCGTCCTCCAAGCCATCTCTTCCACTGGAATCCTTCTTAAACACGTCCCCAACGGTACCAGAAGCTTGCTGTTGGCTTTCATGGATATTAAACCTCCGGTTACAATACTGTTTATATCCGATTCCCATGGTATGGAATGCTTCTCTCGCCCTCTTTCCGGTCGACACGCCACAGGGGGATTCAACATTCTCCTGTCATATCCACCGGGTTCTCAAACCGGACAGATTTTGAAAGAGGTCGCTTCTGCCGAGTGGCTCTGGGTTAAGGGTGGCTTAATCCAAGGCTGTATCCACGAGGAGATTAGAAGACCGGTTGAATCTTCTCCCGGCGGGTTTATTTGCTCAACATGCGATTGTGAATTCTCAAATCTTGAAGATTTCACCACACATCTCTCCTGTAAACAACATGAAGAGGAAGTAAGTAAGCATCCTTTATATCAATACATTTTTCATTGTCCAACCAATATCATATTTTTACCCCTTTTGATTTTGGCTGTCAAGTAGGAGCTCTTAGTCAGCATATCTAAGATCCAGGCAAGTTTTAATTATTATATTGAACATTTTTCAGAAACAAACTAGCTAGACATGATTTCAAATACTCTACTTGGTACAGGTTAAAAGGCACAAGGACGAGGAGATTAAAGAACTGGAGGACGAGGAGACAATGAGGGCAAGTTTTACTTACTATCTCTAGTTTCTTAATGAATAATTTTCAAACCAGTTGTCTGTTGAATATAAAAACATCATGATTTTAAATACTATGC
Organism: Arabis hirsuta; assembly: GCA_964056655.1. NCBI lineage: Eukaryota > Viridiplantae > Streptophyta > Magnoliopsida > Brassicales > Brassicaceae > Arabis > Arabis hirsuta. Next base: position 43,474,525 of record OZ053301.1, read on the forward strand.
AGGTGTTGAAAGAACGCATTGTCGAATGCGTCCGCCTATTTGCCTACGTACTATCTCAATTTTCACTCTACAAGAAATCATGATTTTCATTTATTGACTTTGGCTACTTGATGCAGCGGCGGAAGATTATAGAACAGGAGGACCAGATGGCCAAGGCAAGTTTTACTATCTCAATGGAAATTGATTTTTTTCAATCTCATCATTCCTTAGAAACAACTAGACATTGTGGGTGATTGGTTGGAGATTAATTGTTGCTGTAGAATTTGGGCTGTAGATGTAGAATTTTAGCTATAACTATTTTTAAAAACTAAAGTACGATTGGTAAAGAAAAACTATGCTGTAGAATTTGGGCCTGTAGATGTTTTTGCTGTAAAATTTTGGCTCTAATTATTTAACTAAAGTGCGATTTGTAAAGTATAAATATGCTGGCAAAAATTATTTATCATATATTTTTTTCAAAATAAAATTAATGATATTTATTAATATAAAATATATGAATTTTTTTAAGAATAGAAACTAAATATAGATTTTTTTTATACGAATAGTAGTACGCATTTATAGATATTAAAATTATGCTAAAAAGGTAATAAAATTATGCAATATGCATATACATCTATAGAACATCATTATGTATACAGGAAAAAAGTATATAGATGTGAGTTAGTAGAACCAAATTCTACTAGGCATTATATAATACAAATATGTTCGTATTAATATATATATATATATGTATTATATAATATTTTAACAAAAATAAATGTGTACGATAAAAGAAAAGGAAATAAAAAAAATCTTACAGCCCTCTTTTTTTATAAAGCTTCAAATGTAGGGATGTAGGAAATATGGGTTCTACAGCCAAATTTTTTTTTTTTTTTGGCTGTAGTTTTAAAAATTAATTTAAAGCTTGATTGGTAGTATTTAGGGCATTAAAAAAAAATTAATGCTGCAAGTGGTTTTTACAGTTCAGCCAATCACCCCCATTATTATTTTAAAATACTCATGCAGATCAAGATGGAACAAGACATGGAAGAACACAAAAGCGGAACACTTGCAAACGCAAGTTTTACTATCTCAATGGAATAATTTTCAATCTGATTCCTCAAAAACAACTAGACATTATTTTAAAATTCTCGCCTTGATGCAGATGAAGATGAAGATGGAAGAAGAGAACGAAGAACATGAGAGCGAAGAAGAGAACGAAGAACACGAGAGCGAAGAAGATTACGAAGAACAGGAGAGCGGAATACTTGCAAAGGGAACTTTAACTTCAAGATTTATGAGAAGGCCTCGCCAAATTATCTGGGTAAGTTTTACTATTTGACTATCTTAATGAAACTTTTTTTAATAGGGTTTTCTGCAAATCAAACTTCCAAGTAAGAGTTAACCCGCAATATAACCCCTCCAAAATTTTTGAACCACAAAATTTACATATCAAATCGAAGTCTTTGAAATGAGAAACCTAAATAACCAAATCTACTCTTAAATTTTATGAACTCTAATGCTTGTAGACGTAAAGACTCTTCAATTTTTTAGATCTGAAAAGTTATATTGCAGGTTAACTCTTACTTCGAGGGTTGATTTGTATTTAATTAACTTAGAGGATAAAATTGTTAATCCTAACCACGTGGAGGGTTTATTTGCAGAAAACCTTTTTTAATATGATTCCTCAGAAACAACTACACATTATTAGTATATTAGTCTTGTTACCTATAATTAATTATCTAACATTACCTAAAACATAATGTAGTATCTAACATTTAATATACACCAAATTCCAATTTTAGCCATACTAACTTACCAAGTGTTTTTGTTTTTACCTAAAAAACAAAAAAAAAAAAAAAATTGAGAACTTATTTAAAAATACTCGCCTTGATGCAGAGGAAGATGGAAGAAGCAAAGCGTAAGAGCGGAAGATTTCGAAAGACAAGTTTTACAGTCTATCAATTTCCTTGTAAAAATACTCACAAAGATTTTGTGATGTTACAAGGGGAAAAAAGCGATGATGCAATAAGAAGTTAAAGAAGAGTACATGGCCCCATGGTGTTCTTCTTGTTGAGGCATTTCATATGGTGAATGGTTTGTTCTACTGGTTAAACTAACCACTTGTGCTTTTTTCAAGCCTGTTAAAGTGATAATAATACTTTTATCAACATCTTTGTACTGCTTGATACTACTACTTGTTCTACTGCTGAATGGTTTTAATTTTTAAATTACTAGATTATACTTTTATCAAACATCTTCCTGCTCGACTATACTTTTGTGATACAGTTCTTGAATTGGGGAAAAAATGATTTGTTTTTCATGAATCTTTGTGATGTAAAATTTTCAAAGAAATCATATATTTTCCAGTGTGTGGTTCTTGAAATACGTGTCTGATTCTTGAAATAGGACTGGTCAAATTGGGATTCCGGTTTGATTGGTTTCATTTTGGTCGTACCGGAATATTGGAAAAAGTGAATGTCTGAAATTCTCCGGTTCACTTGAACAATTTCTGCAATATTCCGGGTCTTTTTTTATTTATTTTTAAATACAAAAACGAATAGATTACAATTTCACCAAAAAATAAAATGTTTCTCTCTCTTCTCTTTCTTCTCTCTAAAAATTCCCAATCGCCTGAATCTTCTTCTAATCAATTACGCGTTTTTTGTTGGCCATTGGGCTGTGTGTAACACCCCAATCCCGATATCCTAACCCGCGGTAAGGGCGCTATCGAACTAGGCGTCAACATTCTATACTTAGTTAAATTTTTCGTTTTTATTTAACTTAACCATTTCAATTCAATTTCATCTTTGAATCATTTTCAGCGGAAGACTAACACTTAGCGCGTTCAAACATGCATAAAAATATATATGAACCTCAATAAAAATACTTAGAAAATTCAATTGATTTAACTTATTAAAACGAGGTTCAAACATCGCCAAAGGTTCCTTAAACAAACTTAGCAAACAGTTTCGGTTTAACTTAGCAAATAAAACACCCAATCTAAACGAGTTAAACAACCGAAACAAACAAACATAAACCCGGCCTAAATCCATCCCTTCCTTCCCAGCTTGCCTCACGAGCTCCTTAGCCACTTTTATCACCTGCGACCATGAAAGGGCGCATAAGCAAACGAATTGCTTAGTGAGAGCAGTCATCCCGTCTCACTTAGCTAATATCACGAATCATCATATGAACAAACATATCAAACCAAACTTGAACTTTCGTTCCACCTTATGTGTTGATCAAACACCAAACATGACATAAACGTGTGCACACTGTCATCAAACCGTATACCGAAGTATACCTATACACCGAAGTGTATCTGCCGTATACATAAGTATACCAAACCAACAACAAACATGGCTTCACCAGCCAACACACAAACAACCCTAGACATTAGCTACGGTCATGCACGCACCTTAACAAACAATCGATTGAAGGAAAAGGCACGATCCACCCGCACCGATCCGTCACGATCCACCCAAACGCTACCCGCGTCCAAACACAAACGACCACCTTTTACCCAGGCCAGACCAAAACCCAATCAAAACCTAACCCAAGGGTAACTATCGATAGAAAAACACCAAGGGTAACGATCCTTACCCAAACTATCGAACCGTCCGATGATCGATCTACCCAACGATCGCGCACCACAACCCTTCACGAATCTACTTCGATCCATCACCATCAACACAATAACACCGAGTTACGATCGAGCCAAGGGTAACAAACGATGGGAAACACAAGTCTTAAAGACTTACCCACACAAACGGACTAAGATATCACTCGGTTCACCCAGCAATCGTTCGCGACACGATGGAAACCTTCCCGTGACACGACAGAAACCTTCCCGCGACACGAACAGAACTCGCAACACGACAGACGAACTCGTGACACGACTGAACGAACTCGCGACACGACTGAACGAACTCGCGACACACAACTCTCTCTCGCGACCAACCCAAGGCTTTGCGAAACTGAGAGAAATGAGGTCGAGCACCTTCCTTTTATAGACCCGCGGACTAACCCAGCATCAACCATGGTTCGGATTAATTTATTACCCGCACCAATCGCGGTTCAATATAATACTGCCCCTACGGCCGCACCTCTACTCACGTGCTCGAATAAACAACTCGGCCACCCACCGAAGATTCCTTCCCACCAGCCGCGTGGGAATAAACAAATCAGTCTACCCGCGGCGCTAAATAAACAAATCGACCTACCGTGCGGCTCAATAAACAATTCTCTACTGCACGGCTCGATTAAAATAACACCATACGCACGTGATAACCTTCCTGCGACTCGACGACATGCGTCCTGCCCACGCGCGACTCGACGCGGAAATCCTTACCGCGACACGATAACTCCTTACCGCGACACGATGCAGATTCCTTACCACGACACGATGAAACCCTTACCGCGACACGATGCAGATTCCTTACAGCGACACGATAACTCCTTACCGCGACACGATGATCTAGCTTGCCCAAGGCTCGATCCAACTCGACCTAATCATAAAACTGGGAACGGGTATTACAAATCTCCCCCACTTAGCATAGATTCGTCCTCGAATCAGCTCACGTCTTCTTCTTAGGTGCCTCCAGCACTTGCTTTTCAAACCACTTAGGAAACTTCTCCTTCATTGTCGTCTCTGGTTCCCAAGTGACGTCTTCCTCACCGTCGCAATCCCATACGACCTGAACCAACTTAATCTTTTTCCTTCGGTCCGCTCGAACCCTTCGATCAATGATCTTGACCGGTCTACCTTCCACAGTCAGATTAGGCTGCAAATCTACTGGAGGTTCAACAATCACCTTTTCACTGTTTACAATGCACTTCCTTAGCATCGAAACATGGAACACCTTGTGAAAAGCTCTCAACGATGGTGGTAAATCCAACTTATAAGCCACCGGACCTATCCTTTCCACAATCCGGAACGGTCCCATGTATCTCGGGCTCAACTTAGCTGTCTTCCTAGACCGCTCCTTACCTTTGTAGGTAACCGTCTTCAAGTAAACCATATCACCAACTGCAAACTCAAGCTCTCTACGGCGCTTATCTGCATAACTCTTCTGTCGGTCATGAGCTTCCTTAAGCTTGATTTTCAAAATTCGAACCTTTTCTCTTGTGTCATCCACAAAGTTCCTACCGAAAATACTCCTCTCCCCCACTTGTGTCCAACAGAGGGGTGTACGACAAGGCCTACCATACAAAGCTTCATATGGAGACATGCCGATACTAGCTTGGTAGCTATTATTATACGCAAATTCGGCCAATGACAAGTGACTTTCCCAATTATCACCCCAATCTAAGATTGCCGCCCTTAGCAAATCTTCGAGAGTCTGGATCGTCTGCTCAGATTGTCCATCCGTCTGCGGATGATAAGATGAACTCATATGAACCTTGGTTCCAAACCGCTTCTGTAAGACCCTCCAAAATACCGAAGCAAACTTAGAATCTCGATCAGACACAATACTAGCCGGAACTCCATGTAACCGCACAATTTCCTTCACATAGATCTCAGCAAGTATCTCTGAAGTGTCTTTCTGGTTCACTGCTACAAAATGTGCCGCCTTGGTCAATCGATCCACGATGACCCAAATCGCATCCTTATTATTCAACATAGGTAAATGATATATCATGGTTTTTACCCATTTTCAACCATGATATAAGTCGTTTTTGTAGAGTCTTTTTGGTGTTTTTAGTTCTTTACAGGTATTTGGTCGTTTGGAGCTTAATGGAAGCTTTTGGAACATTTTGGAGTAAGATCGAGTTGGAATCGGCGACAGAAGCTCCTCTGTCGATCGACAGTGACTAGGCATGTCGATCGACACGCGAGTTGACGAAACAGAAGATTGTTCCAGAAAGCGGCCTGTCGATCGACAGACATTACTCCTGTCGATCGACACGAGATTTAATGAAGATTTCCACACGAGTTTTCCAAGGCCCATGACGATTTTTCATTCTCTGTATATATAGTTTAACTTAAGTTTTTAGTTCATTATCTTGTTTTCCATTAAGACTTGAGAGATATTGCTAGGGAGAGCTTTTACAGAGATCTACAGAGTTTTTCAGAGTTTTTCATACTGCAAGCTTCAAACCCTTTGTATCTCTAACTTTATCTCTTTATGCATCTAATTTCATTCATGATGTTTTGCTTTATTCAACATGAGTGAGTAGTTTGCTTGTTAGGTTGTGGGGAATTCTAGGGTTTTGATGAGAAATTGTTAGGATTGAAAATCTGTTAGGGTTTATCTTTAGGATTCTTCATCTAGATTGTTTCTAATGCTAGATCTAGCTTGATCACCTAGTATCTAGATCTTAGATAGCTTTAATAGACACGGAAGTGTTATTAACAACTGGACATAGTCTTAGATGAGCAAAATCACTTATTCGCAAAGGAATTTGGCTTAGGGATTTTGTGAACAATTGAACTTGAACTTAATGCTTGTTTAGATTCAATAAATTTGCAAAGGAATTTAGAATTTAGGGATCTAGGTATAGATAGTCTCAGCAACGGAAGTTGATTGGCTTTACCTTAGTGTTTGAGTTCTAGAACGGCACTAATCAAACCCTGACAGTAGTTTATCCTTGATTTTGAATCATACCTGAAGAATTACCCATCGCCTAACTTTTGTCTTTTTGAATTACATAACAACTAAAATCGCTATCTTTTGCTCGTTTTTATTATTCGTTTTTCATTACATATTCCTTGCTTAGCATAATTTGAATACTTAAATTGATTGTGTAAATTGATTCCCTGTGGATTCGATCCCTAAGTACTACGAGGATCTCTTAATTTGAGAGAGTAGCTCAGGGTAAATTTGAGCATATCAAATTTTGGCGCCGTTGCCGGGGATTCAATTTTACCAATCGATTTTTGTTTTTATAATTTTGTCTAAGTTTTAATTTTCGTTTACTTACTTCCGTTTCTTTTGTTTCTGTGTGTTTCAGGTGCATGCCTAATCGCAAGACCAGAAGCAACAAGGATCAAGAGTTAGTTGACTTAATTCCTGAGTTAGGAATTTTAGAGCGAGCCAACCAGGCAACGAGAAAGGCAGCCAGAATGGTTAATCCGATTGTGCTAATCAGAGGTGACCATGGGTTTCTTCATGACCAAGAGGGTCTGAGGAGAAATGCCCAAGGTCAGAGAGTAGACGACCATGGGGCTGTGATTGAGGAGCAGGCTGAGCAGCAGATTGCACAGCGCCAGGAGCCTGTCGCACGTGGGCGTACTTTGGGAGAGTACAACAGGCCTGATGAGTTCTATGCTAACAGGGCCGCGATCCGTCCTCCTGCTTTCCAGAGAAACAATTTCGAGCTAAAGCCTGCGTACTTTGCGCTTGTAGCTCAGCATCCTTTCCATGGTCTATCGTCTGAGCACCCCATGGATCATATAGAGAGGTTCGAGGACTTGGCATCTTGCATCAAGGCTAATGGAGTCTCCAGCGACTACCTTTACTGCAAGCTTTTCCCCTATTCACTTAGTGGAGAAGCAGCCTACTGGCTGAAACAGTTAGAGCCAGGCACACTGACCACTTGGGAGGACACCAAGAACGCTTTCCTCAACAACTTCTTTGATGAGGCACGGTCCGAAGATCTTAGGACAAAGATCTCTATGTTCAAACAGGGACCGACTGAAGCATTCAAGGCTTCTTGGGTGCGATTCAAAGCCTATCAGAGGGATTGTCCACATCACGGCTTTAGTGATGTTCAGTTATTGGGTATCTTCTTCAGAGGAGTCGACTGGTGCTATCAGATGGCGTTGGATGTTGCGTCTAACGGGAATTTTAACACTCGATACCCAGAGGATGCACTTGTGCTTATCGAGAACTTGGCTTCTAGCAATAGTACCAAGAATGCTGATTTCGAGAGGAAGAAGTCGGGTGGCAACATGGATGGAAGCCAGATTGCTGAGGTTAAGGCCAAGATTGACTCCGTGCATAATATCCTGGTGGGGAAGAAGTCAGTTCAGTTTGCTGCAGAAGTGGAGACTTTCGAGCAGGATGAAGAAGACGTCAACTACATCAGTGAGAATGGTTTTCAGGGTCAGCGGTTTGGTAATCAGCAGGGTAACAGAGGCTTCAATGGAAATCAGAGAACTCCGTTCACTGGGAATCCGGGTTCCCCTAGCTACGCTCCTAAGCTTCAGTCTCAGAAGACCGAGTATCAGAGGCCTTTCCAGAGCAACTACAATAGAAACTATGGTTCATCTTCTTACCAGGCACCTCCTACTAAATCAGCAGACAGCGAGATGAAGTCTATGCTAGAGCAAATCTTGGAAGGTCAACAGAAGCTGACTGTTACCTTTAATGGGAAGATGGATGCCATGAACCAAGATTTGAATGGGAAGTTTGAAGCTTTGAACACCCATGTCAAAAAGTTGGACACTCAAGTTGCTCAGACGGCCGAGAGCTCTAGAAGGCAGGAGGGGTTTCTTCCATCCAAGACAGATGCTAACCCAAGACACTCAGTAGCAGCCATCACCACAAGGAGTGAAAAGGTCCTCCACGAGCCTGTGATGAAGAAGGGACTTGGTGCAGAGCAGTTAGATGAGTCCGGCGAATTTGATGAGAATGAAAAAATTCCAGAGACTCCTCTGTCGATCGACGGTCGTCAGTGTCGATCGACAGGAACCCCACGGATCGTTTCCAGACCTCCAGAGACACTAGTGTCGATCGACAGAGATGATAGTGTCGATCGACAGGGATCCCTGAACAGCGCAACTTCTTCTAAACCATCGGATGTCGAGGTTGAGAGGGTGTACAAGCCTAAGCCACCTTTTCCTAGGAGTCAGAAGAGGTCTAAGCAGGAGCTTGAAGATGCTAGGTGCAAGGCTATCATAGATAAGTTGGTTCTAGAACTTCCCTTTGTCGATGCCATTAAGTTTAGTCCTGTGATCTGCCGGTATGTGAAGAAGATGGTCAGCAAGAGCTTGAGTATAGAGGAAGGAGTGGCTATGATCTCAGAGCAGGTTAGTGCGGTAATTCAGAACCGGATTCCAGAGAAACTCACTGATCCAGGAAGCTTTGTGTTGAATTGTTTGATCTTCAAGGATAGGTTTCCGAGGTCTCTCTGCGACCTGGGCTCTGGTGTCAACCTAATGCCACTCTCCGTCGCTGTCGGTCTTGGGTTGACGGATTTCCAGCCCACTAGGATTTCTCTCATCCTCGCGGATAGGTCAGTAAGGATTCCGGAAGGGATATTGGAGGATGTACCAATCAAGGTCGGTGATTTCATGATCCCTACCGACTTTGTGGTCCTGCAGTACAATGAGGAGCCCAAGGATCCTCTTATTTTGGGCAGACCTTTCTTGTCCACAGCTGGTGCTTTGATAGATGTTCAGGGAGGCTGTATTACCTTGCGAGTGGGTGGTTTCGAGATGAGGTTTGAAATGGATAAGCTGGTAAAGAGACCCACCATCGATGGACAGACCTTCTACGTTGATACACTCACAGACCTTGCACAGGAAGTCTTCAACGATATGTACCCCATTGATCCCTTGGAAAGGACTTTGGTGAACTCTGTGCTACAAGAAGGTCAGATTGATGAGGATGCAAGGGGATATGCTAGGATGATGGATGCTAACAAAGAATGGAGGAAAATGGTTGCTAGTGTGAGTTTGGGTGAATCTTCTTTGAAAGTTTTGCCAGTAGGCGATTGGAGTGAACAGAAAGCTCCAAAGCTTGAGCTTAAACCACTTCCAGCAGGGCTAAGGTACGCTTTTCTTGGTCTTAATTCCACTTACTCTGTCATTGTTAACTCTTCACTAAACAATGTAGAGCTCACCTTACTGCTAAGCAAGTTGCGGAAGTTTCGCCCAGCTCTTGGCTATTCTCTTGATGATATTGCAGGTATCTCTTCGGATTTGTGCATGCATAGGATACATCTTGAGGATGAGAGCAAGCCATCTATTGAGCACCAGAGGAGGCTTAATCCAAATCTGCAGGAAGTTGTCAAGAAAGAGATCTTGAAACTTCTAGAGGCTGGGATCATCTACCCCATTTCAGATAGTGCGTGGATTAGCCCTGTTCATGTGGTGCCTAAGAAAGGAGGAGTCACAGTGGTCAAGAATGACAAGAACGAGCTGATTCCAATGAGGACTGTGACTGGGCATAGGATGTGTATCGACTACAGGAAGCTCAATGCAGCCACCAGAAAGGACCACTTCCCCCTGCCTTTCATTGACCAGATGTTGGAGAGGCTAGCAAACCATCCCTACTACTGTTTCCTAGATGGATACTCTGGGTTTTTCCAAATCCCCATCCACCCAGAGGACTAAGAGAAGACCACATTCACTTGTCCGTATGGCACTTTTGCATACCGCAGAATACCTTTTGGACTTTGCAATGCTCCTGCAACTTTCCAACGCTGTATGATGTCCATCTTCACAGACATGATTGAGGACTACAGGGAGGTCTTCATGGACGATTTCTCAGTCTACGGTGATTCATTCAAGGGCTGCCTTGAAAACCTGGAGAAAGTGATTGCCCGATGTGTGGAGAAGCACTTGGTTCTTAACTGGGAGAAGTGCCACTTCATGGTGCAAGATGGCATTGTACTTGGCCACAGAGTTTCAGTAGATGGGATTGAAGTAGATCGTGCCAAGATTGAGGTGATGACTAGTCTCCACTCGCCAACTTCCGTCAAAGAGGTCTGGAGTTTCCTTGGACATGCTGGCTTATACAAGAGATTCATCAAGGATTTCTCCAAAATCGCTCGCCCACTCACCACATTGCTCTGTAAGGATGTCAAATTTGATTTTGATACTATTTGTTTATCTGCTTTTGATCAAATTAAGCAGGCTTTGGTGAGTGCTCCAATAGTGCAACCTCCAGACTGGGATTTGCCTTTCGAGGTGATGTGTGATGCCAGTGATTATGCAGTTGGAGCAGTGTTGGGTCAGAAGAAGGACAAGAAGCTGCATGCTATCTACTATGCTAGTAGAACGCTTGACGAGGCTCAGAAGAACTACACAACAACTGAGAAGGAGTTGCTAGCTGTGGTTTTTGCTTTCGAAAAGTTCCGACCTTACTTGATTGGAGCCAAGGTGATAGTGCACACGGATCATTCAGCACTCAAGTACCTCATGCAGAAGAAGGACGCTAAACCAAGACTGTTGAGATGGATTCTCCTTCTCCAAGAGTTTGACATTGAAGTAAAGGACAAAAAGGGGTCGAGAATGGTGTCGCGGATCATCTCTCGCGCATTCGGATTGAGGATAGTGTTCCTATTGATGACTACTTCCCTGAGGAAAGTGTACACTTCATAGAAATTGGATTTCAAGTGGATGGGAATGGAGTTCAGCAAGGTCCGAAATCGAACAGTTTGCCCGAAGCCTCGCTGTCGATCGACACAGGAGTATGTCGATCGACAGTGTGTGCAGAGACGGAGAGTCACGAGTTAAATGCAGTTTCAGAGAGCGATCGGCCTTGGTATGCAGACATTGCAAATTACCTAGCTACAGAGGACCTTTCTACCGAACTCAAGGGGTATGAGAAGAAGAAGTTCATGCGGGAACTCCGAAGATACTATTGGGATGAGCCTTATCTCTACCGGCATTGCTCAGACGGCCTCTACAGGAGGTGTATTGCAGAAAGTGAGGTTCGAGATGTGCTGTATCACTGTCATGGTTCTGAATATGCGGGGCACTTTGCTACTTTCAAGACAGTGTCAAAGGTTCTTCAAGCAGGTTTCTGGTGGCCTTCAATGTTTAAAGATGCTAATGCTTTTATTTTGATGTGTGATGCTTGTCAGAGAAGAGGGAAGATTAGCAAGCGACATGAGATGCCACAAAACTTCATCCTTGAGGTTGAAGTCTTTGATTGCTGGGGCATCGATTTCATGGGTCCATTCCCATCTTCTTATGGGAATGAGTACATTCTGGTCGCGGTGGACTATGTTTCCAAGTGGGTGGAGGCTATTGCTAGTCCAAAGAACAATGCTGCAGTGGTCGTTAAGCTGTTTAAGACCATCATCTTCCCAAGGTTCGGAGTCCCCAGAGTTGTCATTAGTGATGGTGGAACGCACTTCATCAACAAGGTTTTCTCTAAACTTTTAGAGACATATGGTATTCATCATCGCGTCGCTAGCCCTTATCACCCTCAGACGAGTGGGCAAGTGGAGGTTTCTAACAGATAGATCAAGGAGATCCTTGAGAAGACAGTGAATTCCACAAGGAAGGATTGGTCTACAAAGCTGGATGATGCGCTCTGGGCCTACAGGACTGCTTACAAGACGCCCCTGGGCACTACTCCCTTTCATTTGCTATATGGAAAAGCATGTCATCTTCCAGTCGAGCTTGAGCACAAAGCAGCATGGGCCGTGAAGCACTTCAACTTTGACATAAAGCCTGCTGCGGAAAGGAGACTGATTCAGCTGAACGAACTGGACGAGATCAGACTTCATGCCTACGATAATTCCAAGTTGTACAAGGAAAGGACAAAGGCATATCATGATAAGAAGATCATCTCCAGGAACTTCGAACCAAATGACCAGGTATTGCTCTACAACTCTCGTTTACAGCTTTTTCCTGGTAAACTGCGTTCTCGTTGGTCAGGTCCTTTTACAATCAAAGAGGTTCGACCCCATGGAGCTGTAATCCTGCTTACCAAAGATGGCCGGGAATTCACAGTGAATGGCCAAAGGGTGAAGCATTACTGGGCGGAAGCCAAGATTCCAGAGGGACACATTGTGTCCTTGGATGATGCACCGGAAGCCTGAAATCCGACACAGTCAAGCTAAGGACTGAAAACAAGCGCTTAGTGGGAGGCAACCCACTTGTAAGTTTGTCTACTTAGTTTTTGATTTAGTTTTTACTAATTTTGTTTTAGTTTTAATTTTGTTTTCTGCCATTCAAAAAAAAAAAAAAAAAAAAAAAAAAAAGGAGAAGTTTTCTGGAAAGGCCCGTGTCGATCGACAAAGGCGTAGTGTCGATCGACAGCGCCTGCGGCCAGGCCCAAAACCGAGGTAAGTCTTCTGATTTCCAAAACCCGAAAGCCCATTTAAAGCCCAAAAACGTTTTTTCTTATTTCTACATCTGATTTTGAGGATCAAAACCGTTTTTTTCCCTCTTTTGCGATTTCAAAGAAGAGATTTTGGCAAACCCTAACTTTCTCAATCTTTCACCAAATCCAACGATTTTTGAGTCTATCTCATTTGGATTTTGTCCCTCTTTCTGTTTCTACCATCGTTTTCGTCATTATCCAAAGGTATGGCTCTCTAATTCTTCTTTTTCGTTTCGACTTCTCGGAGAAAAAGGGTGTTTTTGAGGTTGAATTGGTTCGATTCGTGTGTTGTTCATGCTTCATATACACATCTAGAGTGAATTTGGACTAGTTTCGTGCGTTGCATTGTTTGATTTTGGTCGGTTAGGGTTTGACATGAGAATTTGGGGGTTTTTGAATGTGGTTCGATTTGGGCTGAATTTTTGGTGTTATCGTGGTACATTGGGCTCATAAGGTTGCTAGGATTGGTCACGAATGCGTTTATCCTTGAGATTTGTGGTTGCATTTCGCGAATTTGTGACATTCAAAAACTGTGACAGAGACGCCTCTGTCGATCGACAGTATCTCTGTCGATCGACAGGGTGCTCTCGGATCGAATTTTCTGTTTTGCTAATTTCGGTCCCTGTGTGTTTGGTTTTTGATTTTGTTGCGCAGATGCCTCCTAAAGGAATATTGAGGAAGGGCAAGAGGGCAAGGGAAGACACGGGATCGAGTTCACACTCCCCTCCTGCACCAACCTATATCATTCGTTGCTTTGCTAATCCCAAGTGGCCACGAGAGGAGAACACGCCATTCCGTATTGAGTTTGAGTCGGAGGATCGGACGCTACGGGACGTTTTGCAAGATCCATTAGTGGATAACCGAGAGATGCGCGACAAGTGAGACGATTTCAATTCGTTGCTCTACAATGAGTGGCTCAAGGTTCCAATGGCGCCCACTAGATACGCCGATAGCATAACGATGGGTCGTTTGCGCATTCGAAATGAAGTGGAAGCATTGTTGCAGAAGGTTGGGTTGGCGAAGTTGTGTACCTATGACGAGGGTTTATACCCCGATCTAGTAAGGCAGTTCTTTGCCTCGGTGAAGTTGTATATCACCGCGGAGACTGAGGAGCAGAAGCTCGATCCGAGCTATTACATCTTGAGCTTCATGGCTAGTGGGAAACGACTTACGATTTCCGCTAGAGATATTTGTGAGGTGTTTGGATTTCCGGAGGTTCCGGTGGCAAGTTTACCAGATGACATTGCTGGGGGGGTACATACTCTTTGGTGTCACATTGGAGCGGGTTCGTTCCAAGTGGGGAGCTCCTCCCACACCGATATCCGCCATCCAGTTCTTCGTTATCTGGTTCGACTTTTCTCTACAACGATCTTGTGCAAGATGGAGCCAGGCAAGGTGAGGAAACACGAGCTAGTCTTACTATAGTATGCTTTGAGGGACATCCTCCCTAATGCGACTTGGAGCACTGGGTTTCACCCTAATATGGCAGTCGTATTGATGGAGCATCTTTACTCGCTGAGGCACATTCCGCTTACGACGACTCATTTTGGTAAGAGGGTGTTCACCGTGGGGAACATGCTCACTCCGATCTTCCAGCAGTGTCAGGTCCCCTTACCCAGTTAGTATTTTGATAAGAGCGATGGCTTTGTGGATCTGGATCACATGAAGCACGCACACTGGATCAAGGGTGAGGCTCCAATTCATTGGGTTTTCCCCTCGCGGTGGGAGGATCTAGGATGGTTGCGATTCCCAATGCAGTTGACTGGATGCCGGTAACTACGGATGCCTCTTTGCTCCCTTTCACTCCACGAGAGGATTTGCTCATGCCAGTCGGGACCACTAGGAAGCTGAAGACGCAGAGCGTTCGCACTCCGGGAGCTGGCACTTCTCAGACTCCGCCACAGACACACTCTACGGTTCCTTCACACCAGCATGTATTTCCACCATCTCTTCAGGATTCGGCGAGTGTTGATCAGAAGTTGGACTGGATCGCTCGTGCTCTTAAGGCAGTGTGGGATACACTTTATTGCCAGTCCAGCTGTGTTCGTCCGCGCACTCCATCTCCACCGCGTCTGGCGTCACCAGATCCAACACCACCAGCTACATCACCTGAAGGCACCTCTGATTTCCAGTCCGCAGAGGATTAGGCCTCACACTTCATCCTTTTTCTATCCTTTTTATTGTTTGCGTCATTTTTATTTTTCTTTGAGTTAGTTTGTTTTTAGATTTCCTAGGAATGCTTGAACGTGGATTACTATATGGATCACCACTGTTTTCCTCTTGATCGTTTGTTACGTACTGCAGGCTTAGAACTTGTGCACTTCATGAATCAACAAGAGAAAAACAACAAAGTTCCAAAGTTGACATTTGCCCGAGACGCCTCTGTCGATCGACAGGACCTCTGTCGATCGACAGGCTATCCAAAAATTCAAATTCTTTACGACACAACAGTCTGAAACAGAAGGGTCTCTGTCGATCGACAGGGCTTGTTTCTGTCGATCGACAGGATCCGAACAGGGGTAAATTTTAATTTTTTTTCCATCACGTTCAATTTTCCTTTGATTTCCTTTGCCAACTTCAGGTTTGATAACACTGAGGACAGTGTTGTTTAAGTCTGGGGGAGGTAGTTGCTAACTTAGTTTTTGTTTTGAGAGTCAGAAAAAAAAAAATTTTTGTTTTATCGAGTCAAAACTAGTTAGGAACAACCCTTCTTTTGGTTTAGTGGAGTGTCCTTTTCAGCATGTGACCATTCTTCCAGAATCAGTTTCAAAGTTAGACTAATGGAAATCCTAGGATTGACCAGTTGACTGGAGACGTTTGCTACTTCCAGTATAATCCGCCAGGTCAGAGCTACTGCACGGTTCTCTTTGGGATCGATGTTCATAGAGCTTGACTCCTCATTCGTACCTGACAAGTGCAATCTCCTGTTGAAAGTAATGGTACTCCTCTCCCTCTATTCATCTAAAAAAAAAAAAAAAATAAGAGAAAAATCCAGTGAAATCTGTGTTAGGATTGGGGTGAGATGATAGCTCTTGAGTATAGGATGAGGAATAAAATCCAGTGAGTCTGTACTCAAGAGGTGATCACCCAGCTCAAAAGCAGCAGTCTGAGTCCCGTAAAACGGATGAAGAAGACGAGCAATCTCACGAGCCTGTCTCCTCACAAGGAACAATAGTAGTGAGTCACGACCCTGTCTCCTATCAAGGAACAACATTAGTGAAATATGCACTGCTTTGAGTTCAGCAATCATGAAACAATAAGAATAGAGAACAAAATAAGTCTGGGGGAGAGGAGGAATACCAAGTGTAGTATAGGTTGATTTGTCATGGTATAGTCTGGGAATGAGTCTAGAAGGTTCTTGGCATTGAGAACATTGAGACCAAGCTATGAAGACTAACGGATTATGCTGTGAAGTTGTGGATGAATTTGGAAGGCTGCCAAAGTCTGCAGAGAAGTACATGGTGGTCTGATTCTGGTTGGTTCTGGATTATGTGGTTCACTAGTTGGAAGGGCCAATTCGCTGCATCAAGGGAAGGTATGTTCTGTGTTTTCAAACCTTTTCCACAGTTTTGGTTTATGTTTTGCTTGAGGGCAAGCAAAGGCTAAGTCTGGGGGAGTTGATATATCATGGTTTTTACCCATTTTCAACCATGATATAAGTCGTTTTTGTAGAGTCTTTTTGGTGTTTTTAGTTCTTTACAGGTATTTGGTCGTTTGGAGCTTAATGGAAGCTTTTGGAACATTTTGGAGTAAGATCGAGTTGGAATCGGCGACAGAAGCTCCTCTGTCGATCGACAGTGACTAGGCATGTCGATCGACACGCGAGTTGACGAAACAGAAGATTGTTCCAGAAAGCGGCCTGTCGATCGACAGACATTACTCCTGTCGATCGACACGAGATTTAATGAAGATTTCCACACGAGTTTTCCAAGGCCCATGACGATTTTTCATTCTCTGTATATATAGTTTAACTTAAGTTTTTAGTTCATTATCTTGTTTTCCATTAAGACTTGAGAGATATTGCTAGGGAGAGCTTTTACAGAGATCTACAGAGTTTTTCAGAGTTTTTCATACTGCAAGCTTCAAACCCTTTGTATCTCTAACTTTATCTCTTTATGCATCTAATTTCATTCATGATGTTCGTTTATTCAACATGAGTGAGTAGTTTGCTTGTTAGGTTGTGGGGAATTCTAGGGTTTTGATGAGAAATTGTTAGGATTGAAAATCTGTTAGGGTTTATCTTTAGGATTCTTCATCTAGATTGTTTCTAATGCTAGATCTAGCTTGATCACCTAGTATCTAGATCTTAGGTAGCTTTAATAGACACGGAAGTGTTATTAACAACTGGACATAGTCTTAGATGAGCAAAATCACTTATTCGCAAAGGAATTTGGCTTAGGGATTTTGTGAACAATTGAACTTGAACTTAATGCTTGTTTAAATTCAATAAATTTGCAAAGGAATTTGGAATTTAGGGATCTAGGTATAGATAGTCTCTGCAACGGAAGTTGATTGGCTTTACCTTAGTGTTTGAGTTCTAGAACGGCACTAATCAAACCCTGACAGTAGTTTATCCTTGATTTTGAATCATACCTGAAGAATTACCCATCGCCTAACTTTTGTCTTTTTGAATTACATAACAACTAAAATCGCTATCTTTTGCTCGTTTTTATTATTCGTTTTTCATTACATATTCCTTGCTTAGCATAATTTGAATACTTAAATTGATTGTGTAAATTGATTCCCTGTGGATTCGATCCCTAAGTACTACGAGGATCTCTTAATTTGAGAGAGTAGCTCAGGGTAAATTTGAGCATATCAGTAAACCTGTGACAAAATCCATCGTGATCATGTCCCATTTCCACTCAGGCATAGGTAACTTCTGTAACAAGCCTCCCGGAACCTGATGTTCAGCTTTAACCAACTGACATGTCGGACAACTAGCAACCCACTTAGCTACATCACGCTTCATCCCGACCCAATGGTAGTATCTCTTAAGGTCACGATACATCTTCGTTGCTCCTGGATGAATAGAGAACTTAGACTGGTGTGATTCCTTAAGAATCTCTTCCCGTAATGCCTGATCACTCGGAATACATACCCGACCATTAACCAAAATTGTACCATTATTTGCAATCTGATACTCGGTCTTATCGTTCTGAGCCGCTTGAATCATCTTTTCATCCTGCTCTTGGGCTAACCGAACACGAGTCAACAAATCCGCCTGATCTGCCGCTCCTAAACCCAACGGCTCCAAATCATCTGTCAAAACTGCAAGACGCAAAGTACCAACCATGCACACCAAAGACTCCATGTCTTTCTCCGATGCTACCGCTACTCGCTTACGGCTTAAAGCATCTGCCACTGAATTTGCCTTACCCGGATGGTACTCAATAGATAGATCATAATCCGCAACCAACTCCATCCATCTCCGCTGCCTAAGGTTCAATTCCGGCTGAGTAAAGATATACTTCAAGCTCTTATGATCCGTGAAGATCTGAACCTTACTGCCATAGAGATAGGATCTCCAAATCTTCAAGGCAAAAACCACAGCCGCCATCTCAAGGTCATGGGTTGGGTAGTTCCCCTCATGCTTCCTTAGTTGTCTAGATGCATATGCGATTATCGTACCCCTCTGCATCAGAACACACCCAAGTCCCATCCTTGACGCATTCGTGTAAACCACATAAGGTTCACATGGCTCGGGCAATGCTAACACTGGCGCACTTGTCAGCATCCCCTTGAGTGTCGAAAAACTCTTCTCGCACTCGGCTGTCCAAATAAATGGAACATCCTTTCCTGTTAGCTGAGTCATCGAGTTGGCTGTACTTGCAAAATCCTTAACAAATCTCCGGTAGTAACCAGCCAATCCGAGAAAACTCCTTATCTCTGAAGCATTTCGCGGTCTCGACCACTCCTCAATGGCCTTGATCTTTTCTGGATCAACAGACACTCCTTTGTCCGAAACAATATGACCCAAAAATCCGATCTCCCGCTGCCAAAAGCTACACTTGCTGAACTTGGCAAACAACTTCTGTTCCCGCAACCTACTTCTAGATGAACTTGGTGCACCTCTCGATCCTTCGAGTACACCAAAATGTCATCGATGAAAATGATAACAAACTCGTCCAAATACTCCCTGAACACATTGTTCATCAATTTCATGAATGCTGCTGGCGCATTAGTCAACCCAAATGGCATCACCACAAACTCGTAATGACCGTACCTCGTCCGAAAGGCAGTCTTACGTATGTCCACCTCGGCTATCGGAATCTGATGATAACCCGAAGCCAAATCAATCTTGGAAAAACAAGTAGCACCCTTGAGTTGATCCAATAACTCATCAATCCTTGGTAAAGGATACTTGTTCTTCACTGAAACTCCCATATTTCTTTTTAACGAACAACACCGGTGCTCCCCACGGTGAACTGCTCGGTCGAACAAAACCTCGCTCCAATAACTCACTTAGCTGCTTCTTCAGCTCGGCCATCTCAGCAGGCGCCATTCTATACGGTGCCTTAGAGATCGGAGCCGTACCAGGCTCTAACTCAATAGTGAACGGATCTGACCTAGCCGGTGGTGGTCCTGACAGTGCCTCAAACACATCCTCGAAATCCCTCACCACTGGAATTTCACCCAACTCGACCACCGATCCTACATTACCCATGGTGATGGTAGCCAGATACGCCTCACATCCTTTCTCGATCAACTGTCCCGCCTGGATAGCTGACACTATCAAACCGCTTGGTGAAGTCTGAATCCCCTGAAACACGACCTTTGTGTCACCTTGCTCAAACCAAATACGCCTTCGGTGACAATCAAGATGTGCCTTATACTTCTCGAGCCAATCCATGCCCAATATCACCTCATAGGATTTCACTCGACAAATCCTCAAGTCCGCTGGAATGTCGATCCCATCAATCATCACCGAGACATTCCTGACCATCCCGTAGGTCATCATCACTTGGCCTCCTGCCGCTTGGACCATTCCAAAATGATCTCCTGGTTCTTTCAGGAACCCACCCTTTCCTACCAAACTTGGGCTAACAAAACAATGTGTCGCTCCCGAATCGAACAACACATGGATTGCTAATCCGCCCATACAAACCGTCCCTACACATTCGCATTGAATGCTAAGAACACAAACTAACAAACGACAAACTCAAACAACAAACTCAAACAACAAACTCAAACGACAAACGATACCCGCAACCCAATTCACAAACCCAAACAATTTACCAACTAAATGGTAAATTACTAACCAGAGATCGGTCGTGACGAACTTGGAGCAATGGCATCCTCAGAGATAGAGAACACCCTTGGAATCACGGTTGTCCCAGCCACTGGTCTCTTCGCTGCTGGCTGACTCCCACCCTGCAGAGCCAGCTTCGGACAATTGGGCTTAATGTGCCCCGGATCACCGCAGTTGTAGCACGTCTTTTGGACCGTGCACTCTTTCAACCTATGTTCCATGCTGCCACAACGGAAACATCCTCCAGACGCCATCCTACACGTTCCTGGATGCACCTTCCCGCACTGCTGACACGCATCCCGGGTAGTGGCCACCTTACCCCCACCCTTGTGTTTATCCCATTTCCGCTTCTGCCTGGAAACATTCCCACTCTTAGCTTGCAGTGTTGATGAGGCTGCTAACTTCACCTCACCGCACTGCCTTGCCTCTTCCTCCAACCCAGATTCCAAGGCTGCAGTCTTCTCCACCAGCTCGGTAAGAGTAGTGAAGTTGGACATCCCGACACGGTTACAGAGATCAATCCGCATCGCCCTCCTGAACCAACGGATTCGAGCCTCTTCGCCCTCCACGTGCCGTCCGGCATACTTCAGCAGTCTGTTAAACTCCACCTCGAGTTCTCTGATGGTCATAGTACCCTGTCGCAGCTCCAGAAACTCTGTCTCCAAACGATCAGCCGCTTCCGGTGGAAAGTACTTAGCTCGAAACTCACCACAGAAAGTAGCCCATGAACAATCAGGGTTTGCCATCCTCGCGGATACACCCATCCACCAGTCATAGGCCTTCTCGCCTAAGAAATGGACCGCGATGTCCTTCTTGTACCCCTCCGGACAACGAATGGATACGAAGTTCCTCTCCACCCTCAATCTCCACTCGTCTGCCTCAACCGGATCAGAACCACCCTCGAACTTCTGGGTTCCTAGCTTGACCATATGTTCCATCATAGACAAGTACGACGGAACTACCGCAGCCGCTGCATCAACCACTACTGGCCGTACCACCTCCACGCGCGGCTCCTCAGCTACCGGTGCTGGAGCAACATTTGGCATCCTTGCCAAGAGCTGGGCCAGTATGCCCATCACTCGTCCAACATCCTCCGCAGTCGGAGCAGCTGCCGCAGGCTGACCATTCCCTGCGTTGCCACCCACACTGTTGTTACCCCTATTCTCAACACTGCGATCCTCCACTGGATCGGAACTCCTCGCTACACTGCTCTCCGAACCACTCACGGTGGCAGCTGATGCAACATTCCTTGCCTTTTTACCATTACCTCTAACCATCTACAAACCAAACCAGATGATATACTAAGTTCACGACTAACTTAGCAACACACCCACAAACAATGAGACTTACCGTGAGACTGCGCTGGAAGGATGGATTCTAAAGCCCACATACCCATTTATACAACATAAAAACAATCCTAGAATGAACCGCGCTCTGATACCAACTTGTAACACCCCAACCCCGATATCCTAACCCGCGGTAAGGGCGCTATCGAACTAGGCGTCAACATTCTATACTTAGTCAAATTTTTCGTTTTTATTTAACTTAGCCATTTCAATTCAATTTCATCTTTGAATCATTTTCAGCGGAAGACTAACACTTAGCGCGTTCAAACATGCATAAAAATATATATGAACCTCAATAAAAATACTTAGAAAATTCAATTGATTTAACTTATTAAAACGAGGTTCAAACATCCCCAAAGGTTCCTTAAGCAAACTTAGCAAACAGTTTCGGTTTAACTTAGCAAATAAAACATCCAAACTAAACGAGTTAAACAACCGAAACAAACAAACATAAACCCGGCCTAAATCCATCCCTTCCTTCCCAGCTTGCCTCACGAGCTCCTTAGCCACTTTTATCACCTGCGACCATGAAAGGGCGCATAAGCAAACGAATTGCTTAGTGAGAGCAGTCATCCCGTCTCACTTAGCTAATATCACAAATCATCATATCAAACCAAACTTGAACTTTCGTTCCACCTTATGTGTTGATCAAACACCAAACATGACATAAACGTGTGCACACTATCATCAAACCGTATACCGAAGTATACCTATACACCGAAGTGTATCTGCCGTATACATAAGTATACCATATCTATACACCGAAGTGTATCTGCCGTATACATAAGTATACCAAACCAACAACAAACATGGCTTCACCAGCCAACACACAAACAACCCTAGACATTAGCTACGGTCATGCACGCACCTTAACAAACAATCGATTGAAGGAAAAGGCACGATCCACCCGCACCGATCCGTCACGATCCACCCAAACGCTACCCGCGTCCAAACACAAACGACCACCTTTTACCCAGGCCAGACCAAAACCCAATCAAAACCTAACCCAAGGGTAACTATCGATAGAAAAACACCAAGGGTAACGATCCTTACCCAAACTATCGAACCGTCCGATGATCGATCTACCCAACGATCGCGCACCACAACCCTTCACGAATCTACTTCGATCCATCACCATCAACACAATAACACCGAGTTACGATCGAGCCAAGGGTAACAAACGATGGGAAACACAAGTCTTAAAGACTTACCCACACAAACGGATCAAACAGATATCCACGCTAGCCCTCGGATAACCCACGTGACACCACACAGTTCACCTGGATCGCCTTCCCTTACGATCGTGAACACCACCCGTCACGGTTCCGAAACCCACGATTAGACTAAGATATCACTCGGTTTCACCCAGCAATCGTTCGCGACACGATAGAAACCTTCCCATGACACGACAGAAACCTTCCCGCGACACGACTGAACGAACTCGCAACACGACTGAACGAACTCGCGACACACAACTCTCTCTCGCGACCAACCCAAGGCTTTGCGAAACTGAGAGAAATGAGGTCGAGCACCTTCCTTTTATAGACCCGCGGACTAACCCAACATCAACCATGGTTCGGATTAATTTATTACCCGCACCAACCGCGGTTCAATATAATACTGCCCCTACGGCCGCACCTCTACTCACGTGCTTGAATAAACAACTCGGCCACCCACCGAAGATTCCTTCCCACCAGCCGCGTGGGAATAAACAAATCAGTCTACCCGCGGCGCTAAATAAACAAATCGACCTACCGTGCGGCTCAATAAACAATTCCCTACTGCACGGCTCGATTAAAATAACACCATACGCACGTGATAACCTTCCTGCGACTTGACGACATGCGTCCTGCCCACGCGCGACTCGACGTGGAAATCCTTACCGCGACACGATAACTCCTTACCGCGACACGATGCAGATTCCTTACCGCGACACGATGAAACCCTTACCGCGACACGATGCAGATTCCTTACAGCGACACGATAACTCCTTACCGCGACACGATGATCTAGCTTGCCCAAGGCTCGATCCAACTCGACCTAATCAGAAAACTGGGAACGGGTATTACACTGTGCCTATGTAAATACGTTTTTCTAAAGAAACACATCGGCTCTCCTTTCTCTTACGATCAATCCCTCGTAGCTTCTCAAATTCTGAATGATTCCAAATCTGTAAGACATGTCCAGCTGAGAGTTGGCGTTGATGGAAGCTTCGAATTTTATTGGTCCAGATACAGGTTGGAGATCCGACGGATTCGGATGCTTTTTTGTTTGCAGTACCTTCTCGGTTTCTCAAAAGATGTCGTTAGAAATCCTCCATCACCGGGCAGAATCTCGAGAATCATCGAGTTGGGGGATTTATTTCATGGCGATGGTTCGGATCGAGAAGTCTTTGTGTGCTATAGTCATGGATACTTGCCGGAAAACTTTTCCAGCCATAAGCCCGATGTGAAGAGAGGCGGTGCGGTAATTATTCATGCATCTTCGGATGATGACGCGTGTACTCCACTTTATTTACATGGAGAAATTATTGATCCACGTGGTTCTCATTTGGACCTCGCGTGTGGAGATACCAAGTCCACGTCCTCTTTTTCCAAGGGAAGAATATATTTGGCATATTCCATGCGTTCAAGCGTGTAAAATAGTAAGTGGTTTAGTAGTTTTTGTCTTAGTTGGCAATATTGTATTAGTTATTAAGTTTAAGATCTTCATAGGCTCGCATCTGTTCAAGCATACACTACAACGGTCTTATGCCGCTATCGTAGTTGTTATGCTAGGCAGTTCTCCACAGCGGCTTTATGCCGATTTGTGGTAGTTTCCTGGTTATCGGGATTTGGATGTTTCCCTTTGAGGGAATCTGTCTTCCCCTTTGTGGGATTTCATGTACCTCTTCGGAGGTTTGTCTTTGCCCTTTCAAGGGCTGTATGTTTCCTGCGTGGGTATGATTACCCTTTGAGCAGGCATGTATATGCCATCAAAGGATGCTTGTATCCTATGATGGTCTTTCTTTTGGATGAATTGCTCATATGCCCTTCTAGGTGGAATCGAATTCAATCTTACCCTCTCTTATAATAATGTTATTTGTTCTCATTTTTTTTTAATTCAAAAACCATCAAAACAAGATTAAAGACGGATATGTCCTTAAAATATCGACAAAATTACCGGGTCAAAACGCAAACCCGAGAACCCATCGGGTTAACGAGAACGGATCCGACATAATTAGGGATTTCATCTCATCTCCTCTTTGTCGAAATCTTAATCTTTGTTAGCGTTTTCTCGAAATCGAAATCTTAATCTTTGTTAGCGTTTTGTCGAAATCGAAGTAAATTCTGGTCCGTTTTTGTTTGGTAGAAGAAATGCCTCGTAGAAAGTCGGAGGCTAAACGAGCGGGTCCGTGTACAGTGGTTCGCGACGGAGCAGAGGCGAGCACCAGCAATAGAGCAGAGGAGAGGAAACGAGAAGAAGAGAGGAATCGACAAGTTCAGAGGGATGCAGAATCAAATGAAGAATTGGATGAGATGAATTCAAATGAAGAATCGGGTGAGGAATCAAATGCAGAAGGACAATCTGGTGAGGAATCAAATGAAGAATCTGGTGAGGAATCAGAGGGGGACGCAGAAGAGGAACTACAAGCGGAAGTACAAGAGGAAGTAGAAGAGGAAATGGAGGATGATGAGGACATAGAGCCGGAACCATTGAAACCTGAACGGATGTTCTTTAAACCCGCTGACTATACGAAGAAATGTAAGATCTCAACTAGGTGTTATCCAAAGACAACAGTTGAGCTCTTAAAGAAGGTACTGTCACCAGAGGAGAGGAGATGGTTTGAAGATCACCCTCAATTTAAACATTTCTTCCATATGTTTAAGGCTCCTAACCATATGGTTCAAGGTATGTGGCTCTTAATTCTTCGGATGGCTTGTACTGATAAAAAAAGGGAATGTTGGTTTGTTGTGAATGGAGTTCCTATCCGATATTCGTTAAGAGAACATGCAATCATCTCCGGATTAGATTGTCATCATTACCCTAGAGATTATAAGGAAAAAGGTAGTATGAGGTTTGTGAATAAGTATTTCAAAGAGGGAAAAGTTACAATAGAACGGGTTAAAGAGAAGTTGGAGAAGATGAAATAGGGTAAAAATAGATTAAAGATGACAATACTTTTCTTCTTAGCTAGTGTTTTGGTTGGGAAGGTTAAGACTGGAAAGAAAGCAGACGAGGTAGAGCTTTTCTTTCAAAGAGCTGTGGATGATGTGGAGTTGTGTCGGACTTTTCCATGGGGACGTTATACATTTGATGACAACATCAAAGAAATAGGTCATATGATGGAAAACTTTGATGGCGTTGCTAAAGCGTCATGGAGCTATCCTAGTTTTTGTATTCATTTGGAGGTAATTCTAATTTTCTAATGTATTCCTTTATTTGGATTGTAATTTATTCGGATTTATTCATGGATTCATTGAATTTGTTGTGCTTGATATTGAAATTGGTTAATTTTGTAGGTTCTGGCCTTTGAAGCAATTCCAGAATTGAAGAGAAAGTTCAGACAAGATGTTATTGCTAGACCAGATTGTCCAAGGATGTGCAAGATGAGGTTCAAACGGACTTCAATGAAAGGTTATTCGTTATCAAAAATCAACGATGAGTTGGGATCAACAAAGGTAATTTGTATACTTTGTTTATCATTTAACATATTAAATGATTAGTTTGTTTATAATTTGTATTTTTCTATATTGGACAGGACATTCAAAGTGTTTTGCTAACTGATCCGTTGGAAGAAACTATGTTGGCTCGGTTGATGGATGAAGTAGATGATGATGAGATGGACAAAATTGATCAAATGGTTGATGTGTGGAGGAAGTGTATAGGTAAAGGGAAGAAAATATGGTGGGAAGATATGTTTCATGACGATGTCCACGGTCGAGAAGTAGAAGAAATACCTGAGGAAGATCCTTCACCAAGAGAAGCTTCTATGGCCGAGGAAAACGCAGCTGCACCACCAAGACAAGCTTCCCTTGCAACTTTTCCTGGAGTGGCAGAGATTATAGAGAGTGTGGAGTTGTTGAGGAAACAACTTACTGATGGATTAAAGGACATAAGCGAGAAGCTCGATGCACAAGATAAAAGAATCATAGCTGTTGAAGCATTTGTTAAGAATGCACAAAGTATACCTGATATGGATGATGAGTGGAGAGGTAATGATGGTTATGATTTCAGTTTTGATAGGGCTGCTCCTGCTCCTGCTCCTATGGCCGAGGACACTGCTCCTGCTCCTGCTCCTATGGCCCAGGACACTGCTCCTGCTCCTAAAGTTGCGGACACTGTAGCAGAAGAAGGCGCAGAAGAGACAATTGCTAAAGAAGCAGAAGAAGCAGGGACTGTAGCAGAAGAAGGAGCAAAAGAGAGCATTGCCAAAGAAGCAGAAGAAGAAGCAGGGGCTGAAGCAGAAGAAGAAGCAGGGGCTGTAGCAGAAGATGAAAGCATTGGTAAAGAAGCAGAAGAAGAAACAGTGACTGTAGGAGAAAAAGAGATGGAAATTGATTCAGAGGGTGAGACTGATGAAATTAAGCGTACTCCTAGTAAGGTGGTGAAGAAAGGAAACCTGAAACTAAAGATTTTATCATCTAAGAAGAAGAGGACTAGAAGGCCTTCTCGTTACCAAAAGTTTCCTTATTAGAATAAGTGTTGAAGTAGGATTCGTCGAAGTATGGATGATGTCCAAGTATGGACTTGACATATTTAGGACCATTTTGTTTTCATTTCATTTCATTTTGTCTTAAAAACCTAAACTAATGATGTCCCTAGTACTGGTTAAATGTTGTTTTTATAAAAAAATGTAATTGTTTATGAAGTATTGGTTGTTTGTGGTAGTTAGTTAGATTGGACTAATCGGATTTACACTGGTACAACTGGTGCAACTTAGAAGTAACGTACAAAGGTACAACTGAGAAGTAACGTACGACTAGTACAACTGAGAAGTAACGTACGACTGGTACAACTGAGAAATAACGTGCGACTGGTATGACTGGTACAACTGAAAATTGAGTTACTAAGACCAATACATAGCAGATTAAGTTATTAAGTTTAAAGTCTTAACCGGACCAATACATAGCAGATTAGTTTTAAGTCTTAACCTAATATTACATGATTACTTAAAGGGATCAGACGGAGAATATTACATGGATTCCATAGTTCATACATATTACTTAAAGAGATGAAGAATTGCAGTGGATATGACTGCAAAACCAACAACTCCTCCACCAATTGCAAGCTTAAGCATCCACTCCTTCACACCTGGACTCACACCTCGCTTGGCTAGCAACTCCAATTCCTTCAGCTTTGCTTCATACTCCACTAGGCGCTGCTTCATGGCAAGGAATTCAGTATTATGAAGAGTTGTCCCCCCAAAAACTCTCATGTTCCGAATCTTATCATCTGCCTCATCTAATCGGACTTTGACGATGTTGAATTCCTCCAGAACGGCATCGTCAAACCATTTCCAAACGTGAACACCTCCTTCCTACACATCAGATACATCAATCCAAAAATACATCAATCCAATCAATCTACTTTACCAATCAAATCTAATCGAACTGTACCTCACTTTTCTTGCAAGTGAAGAACCTCCTTCCAGGGTTTAGATCAGTCCGAGAAGTCTGGACAATGCAGCGTTCACCACAGTAGCATAAACTCGCCGGAATGCCGTAGTCTCGACATCCATTGCGGACGCTAGTGGACGAAGAACTCAAACTGTAACTGAAAGTTCTTCCCATTTTTGCTGTAGAAAAGTAAATTTCGAAAACAAGAATCAATACTCACAAACAGATTCAAAAGCAAATTTCGAAAAACCCCAAAATTTAAACCGGATCTTGATTGAAAATAAAAAAACCCAAGAACGATTTCGCAGATTAAGCAAACAAATCCAAAATTCACATCTAATCAAACCGGATCTAAATTGAAAATAAAAAAACCCAAGGATTGGAAACCCTAATCGAAACGAGAAAGATAGAAGAAGTGTTGTAACGATTTCCAAACAAACCCAGAACGAGGTCGCAGATTAAGCAAACAAATCCAAAATTCATATCAAAGAAGTGCTGGAACGTACCGGATTTCTTTCTTTTGGTTTATAGAGAAGAGAGGAAGAGTGAGGACCAGTGAAATTTTCTCAGAAGCTCCAATTATATTTTCTCAGTGAGGAAGTGAAGTGAAGGTGTGTCGTTTGCTTTTTTAATTTTAATTTTAATTGATCCAAAACCCTAGATAAGATAATTTGTTTTATAATAAAGA
Organism: Arabis hirsuta; assembly: GCA_964056655.1. NCBI lineage: Eukaryota > Viridiplantae > Streptophyta > Magnoliopsida > Brassicales > Brassicaceae > Arabis > Arabis hirsuta. The sequence continues at coordinate 43,503,399 of OZ053301.1, forward strand.
ATTAAAGTAAAACATTTGAAATTCAAAACATTGGATGAAATAATTTTTGAAAACATTTGGGATCCAAAATTTAAATTTTGGGTGTATTTCAGTCACGTTTTTAAATAATAAGCACGTTTTTAATAATAAGCACGTGGTCAGTTATAGTGATAAAGATATGTAATAGTTGAACCTAATAGTTGTACCACAATTAGTAGTTGTACAAAAGTATTCGTAGTTGTACTTTTCCATTTTTAAGTATAATTAGTTGTACTACATCTTTAAAAACACTTTTGTAGTTGTGCATTCGAAAATATTTAATATCTTAACAGCCCCAATGGTTTCATATAAAAATATTTCCTAAAAAACATTTTATTCGAAAATAACAACAAAATGTGAATCCCACTAGAATACAACCCTTACAAGTATATGATGTTTCTTTGAAGACTTATTCCTTTCAACATTTAGTTTGGAATTTCTTATTTTAACAATGGTATTTAAAAATGTGTCAATCCTTATCAACACAACAAGATTTGTCATAACTAAAGTAAAAAAACGTAGAAAATATTATAGAAAATGTTATAACTAAAGTAAAAAAACATAGAAAATAATATAAAAATGTCATAACTAAAGTAAAAAACGTAGAAATGATATAAAATTGTCATAACTAAAGTAAAAAATATATCATAACTAAAGTAAAAAAAACATGAACGACAACTTCTTCACTTAAACTGTACGAGTATCTGTATCCTTATCACCACCGAGGTAATCATACAAAGTACTCCTTTGCTTCTTTTTAAGAGGAAATTCTCCAACCGACGGCACCCTCTTCTCTTTTTTTCTCCCAGGTCTTGGTGTATAAGGTGGAGGCAGGACAAATTTTGCTTTTTCAGCATCCGGAACCTTCCAATGGGACTCATGTGGCACTAAATAAATTGTCTTTTTGTACGCTTCTGACCAATTTTTCACCAAATAATATTTGGCGCACAACTCATGTAATTGAAAGGTTTTCTTCTTGTCATTGATGGCAGCCGCAATACCATGCTCACAAGGAAACCTGTCAATGTCAAAACGTTTGCAACTACAACTTTTTTCGGTCAAATTCACCAAATACTTCTTACCATCGGTTCCTATGACACTAAACTCAAGTCGGAAACTGTTTAGCTCTGTCACCGTAAGCTTTATTGCAGTCTCTATGGTTTTGTGAATTACGTCGTCCACAATAGGCACCTACATCTGACCATCGGGAATTGCAGCAGCTTCCTGTCTATGTCTGTTAAACCATTCAGACACTTTCTCGACAATCGCATCAATCAATGGTAATAAGGCGTACTTCCTTGCACTTCTAAACACACCATTAATAGACTCAGCAGAGTTAGTGGTGTCTATGTTGTACTTCTCACCAGGAAAACAATACTTTGCCCATTTCTTTACTGAACCATGTAGACTCTTATCAAGATATTGTCGTGCTGCAGGATAACGTTCCGAGAAAACAGCATACATTTTCTCAAACTCAGACAGTGTATACACTTGCGCACAATCCCTAAATGTATTTGCAACTACATCTTTCTTCATGTAAGACACTTTACCTTTCACATTTTGTGACAAATGGAAGATACAATAACCGTGATGAGCCGTTGGATACACTAGGCGTATTGACTTGATGAGGCTTGGATTTCTGTCTGACATAAACACCAATTCATTACTATCTGGTACTACGGTTTTCAAGTTTTCGAAAAACCACATCCAACTCGCATCTTTCTCCCCATCAACTACGGCAAAAGTAATGGGATAATGATGGCGGTCTGGATCCTGAGTAGTTGCAAGAAGAAGCACTCCACCATACTCTGATTTCAGAAATGTTGCATCCACCATTAACACTTTCCTCATCGCCTTAAAGCCTTCAATGCAAGCTCCCAAGGCAAAGAAAATATATTTGAATTTGTTTTCCTTGTCTGCTTCCACCTTTGTAACCGTACCAGGATTAACCTCCTTTAACATGTATAAGTATGAATACAACATCTTAAAACACATCTCTGGACTTCCTCGAACATCATCAATAGCTTGTTTTTTCCCTCTCCATGCCGTTGTGTATGAAGGTCTTACCCCAAGTCTTCCTTGAACCAAATCCATGAGAATTTTTGGAGCTGGTGTCTCAAATTTTCCAGGATAATCTTCATGCACAACAGTAGCAACTAAACGTGTTGAGGCTTTCTTTTTGGTTCTGCTTGTACTCGTAGTAGACCGAGAGCATGTATGAATCTTTTGGTAAGTTCTAACCGAGAAACGATCTGATTTTCCATCCCTTGCAACTCGTAGATGCCACTTACAACCATTCTTGACTTCACTACATTTGACCACATACAAAGACTTATCGGACTTCTTTGTAACATACCCAAAACAGTTCTTATGTGCAGCCCTTTCAACCAAATCTTGAACTGCTCTCTTACTTTCAAATTCTTGTCCTACCTCCATACTAATACCATCATCCCATTCCTTACCACCCTGACTTCCTCCTTGGCTTGGTGAAAGATCCTCAACTTGTTCACGCACACCACCAACATCCATATCAAACTGATTTTCAACAGCTAATTCACCATCAACAACTTCAACATTAACCAACGGGTCAGCTTGTTCTGATGTTTCGCCTCCATATACGGTCATGATATCTTCATTAACCTTATCTCTTCCATTAGAAAGCATCTCATCATTACCAAGCGTGTCATCATTAGAAAGGATCTCATCATTATTTCCACCAAATTCACTTTCCCTTTCTCGCTCCACTCTTGAAAATTCTTCTCCCCACTGATTTTGTCCCTCATCTCTACAACCCTCCACATACAGAACATTCCTACATAGCTCTTTACTCATTTCCATCAAATAACCATAAACACCATCGTCATCATAAATATATGATGGTTTCTTACTCAAGACCATTGGAAAGTAACTCAATTTAATTTTCCTATCTTTACCTACATGAATCTTCTTCATTATACTCTCCACCAAAGCAGAATATGTTACCTCTTCCACATGTGTTCTAAACACTAATGTATGAAGTTCATCTTCTCTTGAAATCCATTCTACATTACCTTCTCTCTTCTCATAATGTCCTCCATACTCAAAATGTATTATTGTGCAATGGCTGTTTTTCATTGTCACCTGGAAAGGAAACAAAATCAACTTCACAATTCTCCAATATCACTACACTATACCTAATGAACTAAAATGCTCCAATGCATTTCAAGACAAAGCGTACTACTAAACGTAAAGAACTAAAATGCAGTCACAATCAAATCGTATATATATATATACTCATAATCTGTACTATACCTAATCCATCAATTCACAAAATTACAAGACAAACCAAGCCAAATCAAATCCTTGGATCAATCCCATTACGTTTCAAGTAAATTAACGGAAAAAATACTAACAAAACAAATGAGATATACCCGCAAAGAAGCTCTACAATGGACCAATTGCCCGAACTGCCACAAATCTACCACGAATAATCCAACAATCTACCCGCAAGAAGTATCCGCAATAGCTGCGAAGAGAATAGACGAGTTCTGGGCTTCTGCAGGATTTGTAACGCGTCGTCGACCTCCTATCTCGCCGTCGCCGACTCTCACGGTTTGATGGACTTCGATTTCGATCCAAAATCGGACAAGATTGATTTGGGATCAAGATTTCGGACCAATTTCTTTCGATTTCTTCTTCTCAGATCCGTACAAGATAAAAAAACGGATCTCTGTTTTGATTGGTTCAATTGTACTCTTTTCTGATTGGTCGACAATTGAGTTTTTATTAATGATTTAATAATCCTTTAATAAATCCTTTAAGGGCAAAATCGTCATCACAAGATAAGGAGGGTAAGAGAATAGAAAAAGGTACAATTGAATTCAGCTCGAGATAGAAGGCTATTCGAGCAATTCATCCCTTTCTTTTTAATTAATGCAATAGTTTGCCAAAAAAAAAAAAACTATATAAATTAAAGACAACAATTAGTGAGTTCGCCCCACGAATTTTTCTCCCAGGCACAACAACCGAGGAGCCGCAGCTGCTCTGTTCCGAACCAAAATGAGCCATCTCCGTCGTGATTGCTCCGTCGACCAAACCGTCTCCTCCTCCTGAAGTAGGTTTGCTTTATCTTTTGGGACCACAAGAAGTCTCCCGAAGATCCTTTTGTCGCTTGTTTCCAGAGCTATTTTTTTCATCGGCGAGCCCTTTTTGGGCTTCCTGGGCCTCCTCTTCAACAATGGTTTGTGATTCATCTCTGATGATGATTGTGTCCTCCACCAAGACTGCTTCAGATCTGACCAAAATTTCGCACGTGGGTGTTACGGTCTCCGGCATTGTCGCCCCTTCAAAAACCATTGGAACCGCCGGACCCGCCCGTGCCTCCAGATCCGCCTCCTTTATCTCGGCTTTTGAGGACTGTTGATATGGTCCTGACCCAGTTCTTCCTCCCATCTCCACCACCGTCCGCCATCTCAGCCTCTCGGAGTTTCACATCTACTACTCCGATTTTGGCTCTCGGTTCTCCACCGGCGAGTTCGTCTCTGGTGGTGAATCTCTCCGGTTCTCATACCTCTCATCCTTCCTAAGTTCACTCGTTCTTTATCAGAGCTTCCTTTGCCGGCGATTTAACCTGAGTTGTCTTCACCGGCGAAGCCCCACCACCGCTGCACAACCTTGTCATCATAGATACTACTTGGATCAAAGCTCGGTTGTGGCAAGAAATGGGCCTGGTCCATGAGGATTTGTTGGCCCATAAGTGTTTTTTGATCCATGTGTGTCTCTTGGCCCATGAGTGCATATTGGTCCAATTACTGAGCCTAGTATGCAATTCCAAATTTTTGGTTGAGCTCGATCTCTTCTCATCTCGGAGAAGAGTAAAATTTTCTGGATTATCAAATCATGTAATTTCTACTGATCATGATATCCCTTCTATTGAAAGAAGATCAAAGTTTTCTGGATTCTCAAATCCTTTATTTTTCTCCCAGTGGGAGATAACTTGCCCACTGAGAACTTGTCCACTGAGTCCTTCCTTAACCGTTTTGTATTCTTGTGTAGCGGGAGGATGCAATCGAAGATATGGGTAACCTTCCAACGTCGCGGACCAATGTGACCAAAATTGTGTTTTCCGGCTTAGCCGTGAGCTTTATACAGACGCATAAAGAAATTGTTTTTGATTTGCTGTCATATAATTATCTTGTTTTTTCTTTGTAAGTTTTAATGCTTTCATGTATTGTAGTATGAACGGATGTAAGATCGTCATTTAAGTTAATGAAAAACAATGTGGTACCAAAAAAAAATTATATAAATTACAGATCCAACCATCATATTATCCATCCAATAAAAGATATCCGTCCAGCCAAAATAAATCATCAACTTTCATCACTTTTTATCTTTTTGGACCAAACCTCTGTCACTTTCTTCTTCAAATTTTTTTTTCTTTTTCAGTTTTCATGTTTCTCATGTAGAGAGTTTTTTTATGAGGATTTGGTGTCTGGAATTTGTTAGAAATATCTAATCCGGATCAATATTTGATAGGTTATGGAAGAGTAACTCTGAAAGTTGTGGAAGTTATCGTTTGAGAACCGGTTATGGGCTGCAGAGTTCACCAGGTTATACCGGTTTCCATTGGCGTTGATGACATCTATAATCGGTTTCAGCATGTTGTTCTTAACAACGTGATTCTGGACAAAATCATCCTGAAACAGAAATATGTGATTCTGGACAAAATCACATAACATTCCTAGAAAATTTCTACACCTGATGAGCTTATTGGTTGTCATGATAAAATATCAAAGGTAGCATCAGCCTAAGAAAAGATCAGTTGTCACAAGCAGATTCATCTGTTATACAAAGTGTACGATATGATACCTACCACCTACAAGTATTTGGGCATGTATGATATGTTTATCAAATTATTCAGCAAAAAAACATGACTTGCTACACCTATATGCCTCAATTCTATACCTATATGACTACTGATAACCAGCTCCATTGATGTAGTTAACATCCCTTTCCTCTGGCTCGAAAGTCTCCACTTCTTGAGCAAACTGAACTGACTTCTTCCCCACTAGAAGGCTATGCACAGAATCAATCTTGGCTTTCACCTCAGCTATCTGACTACCGTCCATGTTCCCACCAAGCTTCTTCCTCTCTAAGTCTGCATTCTTGGTACTATTGCTAGAAGCCAAGTTCTCTATAAGCACAAGTGCATCCTCGGGATATCTAGTGTTGAAGTTCCCATTGCTCGCAGCATCTAGAGCCATCTGGTACGTCCAATCAATCCCTCTAAAGAATATGCCTAGCAGCTGTACATCGCTAAAACCATGGTGAGGACAATCTCTCTGGTAGGCTTTGAATCTCACCCAGGAAGCCTTGAATGCTTCAGTAGGTCCTTGCTTGAAAGTAGAGATTTTAGTCCTCAAATCCTCGGATCTCGCCTCATCAAAGAAGTTGTTGAGGAAAGCATTCTTGGTATCCTCCCAAGTAGTCAGAGATCCTGGCTCCAGCTGCTTCAATCAGTAAGGGAAGAGCTTGCAGTAGAGGTAGTCACTCGACACTCCATTAGCCTTAATGCTAGATGCTAAGTCCTCGAACCGCTCGATGTGGTCCATGGGGTGCTTAGATGAGAGACCATGAAAAGGATGCTGAGCCACTAGTGAGAAGAAAGCCGGCTTCAGCTCAAAGTCGCTCCTTTGGAAAGCTGGAGGACGAATTGCAGCCTTGTTGGCATAGAATGCATCAGACCTATTGTACTCTCCCAGAGTTCGCCCACGAGCAACTGGCTCTCGCTGCTCCACTGGTGCTGGTTCAAAAATCACAACTCCTTGTTCATCCAGTCTCTGTCCTTGAGCATTGCGCCTATTTCCTTGAGCATCTTGCAGAGAACCATCTTCTCCTCTGATCAGAACCAACTGGTTAACCATCCTGAAACACACAAAAACAAAAGAAAACTAAAGTAAGTAAACAGCAAATTAAAACTTAGACAAAACTCTAAAATCAAAAATCGAATGGTGATTTTGATTCCCCGGCAACGGCGCCAAAATTTGATATGCTCAAATTTACCCTGAGTTACTCTCTCAAATTAAGAGATCGTAGTAGTACTTAGGGATCGAATCCACAGAGAATCAAATCACACAATCAATTAGGAGTTCGAGTTAAGCTAAGCAACAATATGGGAATGTAGAGTAAATAGCAAAACAAAGCAAGTGATGATGATAAAAGTTCTTCTAATCAATTGGACAAAAGAGTTAGGCTATGGGTAATTCTCAGGAATGAATCGAAATCAAGGATAAAAGACTGTTAGGATTTGATTAAGCACAGTTCTAGAACTCAAACACGAATATAAAACCAATCAACTTTCGTTGCAGAGATTATCTATGACTAAATCCCTAAATTCCAAATTTCTTTGCGAATCTAGTGAATAAAGACAAGCATTAAAGCTCAGGTTTGATTGTTCACAAAATTACTAGGCCGAATTTCTTTGCGAATAGATAATTTTGCTCATCTAAGATTAGATCAGGTTGTTAATAATACTTTCGCATCTATTAAATCAACCTAGGGTTTCCAATTTCAGTTGGCCAATCCTAAAATCAGAGTTAAAGCAATCTAGATGAAGAACAAGAACATAAATCCCAACAAGTAATCAATCCTAGCAATTTCTCATCAATCCCTTGAATCTCCAAAACCTAACAAGGAAACTACTCAGACATAGATGATGAAAACATTATCAATAGAAAAGAGTAATCAAGTGTCTCAATAGAAAACAAGATGTAGACATGAAAGCCTAAAGAAAAACTATATATAGAGTCTTAAAATCGGATTGGGCTTCTTCTACAAACTTCTGGGCTTTTATCATAAAAAGGAAATCTTCAAAAACTTGACATCTTCTCGTCAGATATAAGTGCCTCGATCGACGCCAGAAGGCTGCGTCGGTCGACGCCAGAAGGCTGCGTCGGTCGACGCCAGAAGGCTGCGTCGGTCGACGCAAGCTCATAGCTCGACTTCTCTTCGCGTCGGACATAAGTGCGTCGATCGATGCAAAGGCATTGCGTCGGTCGACGCAAGCTCCAAAACTTGACTCCGAGTTAATCACTTCGGCTCTTCTTTCCTTGATGCTCCAAAATGCTCCAAAAGCTCTCATTATGCTCCAATCGATCATTGACCTACAAAGACTCTAAAACAATAGGAAAACACCAAAAAGACTCTATAGAAAAGACTTATATCATGGGCGAAAATCAGTAAAAACCATGATATATCAACCTCTATTTCCCAATGCCATCTAGGGAACAGACAAGCCCCAACTCCCATAGAACCTCCATCCCTAGATACTTCTAGAACATGGACAAGCTCTAACTCACATGGAACCTCCATCCCTAATACTCCTAGAACATGGACAAGCTCTAACTCACATGGAACTTCCATTTTTAGCCTCCCTAGAAAATAGACAGTCCTACTTACTTAGAACTTCTATTTCTAGCTCCCTAGCCGATAGACAAGCTCTAACTCCCATAGAACTTCTATCGCTAGGCTTCCACATGACCCCACCAGTCATACACTATAAGAACCCATAACTTATAAACACATTTAATAAGAATCCTCATCTTATTAAATCCCCAAAAATGTATGATCATTACAACATCAACGAAAAATACATCAAAAACATTGCCACATGCTATCACAAACTGAAAACTAGAAAAGAAATACAACTCAAGCCGCTGCTTGTTTCTCGAACCACTTTGAGAACTTTGTCTTCATCTTTGCTTCCGATTCCCAAGTCTCCTCCTCGACACCATCATAGTCCCACACGACTCTCACCAACGATATCCTCTTCCGGCGCAGAACCTTGACTCTCCTCTCGAGAATCCTCACAGGTCTCGCCACTAAAGTCATGTTGGGCTGAAGATCCTCTGGGATCCTAGCCAACACCTCCTCAGACTCATGCAGACACTTCCGCAACATCAAAACATGGAAGACCTTATGAAAAGCCTTCATACTCTGAGGTAACTCCAACCGATATGCTACTGGTCCAACCCGTTCCACAACCTTGAACGGATCCATAAACCGCAAACTTAGCTTATTCTCTGAAATGGATCTGTTAGGACCCCTCAACATCGCTACCTTGAGATACACCAGATCTCCCAGCGCAAAGTCCAGCTCTTTCCTCCTCTTATCAGCACAACTCTTCTGCCGATCCTGAGCCTCCTTCATGTTCAGCCTCAAGACACGGATCTTCTCCGTCGTCTCCTGAACAAAATCTGCACCAAACATGCTCCTCTCTCCCACTTGAGTCCAGCATAATAGTGTCCGACATGGCCTCCCATACAGAACCTCATATGGAGCCATCCCAATACTTGCCGGATAGCTGTTGTTATAAGCAAACTCTACCAGGTTCAGATGATCCGCCCAATGACCACCATAATCCAGCACACACATCCTCAGCAAATCCTCAAGTGTCTGAATCGTCCTCTCAGACTGCTCATCCGTCTGAGGATGATAAGCTGTACTCATATGCACCTTAGTGCCCATCTCTGCCTGAAATGTTCTCTAGAACTCTGAAGCAAATCTCGGATACCTGTCTGACAGTATACTCGCTGGCACCCCGTGCAGCCTCACAATCTCCCGCACATACTTCTTAGCCAAAACTGTCGCTCCATCGGTCTTCTTAATGGCAAGAAAATGTGCTGACTTGGTCAGACGATTCACAATCACCCAAATAGCATCATACGTTCGCGACACTGGTAACCCTGTTACAAAGTCCATGGTAATCATGTCCCACTTCCACTCCGGAATAGACAAACTCTACAACAACCAGTTCAGAACCTGATGCTCAACCTTCACTAGGTGACACACGTTGCACGTTGCAACCCACTTAGATACATCCTTCTTCATCCCAACCCAGGGATAGTACCGTTTCTGATCCCGGTACATCTTAGTCGCTCCCGGATGAATCGACAAAACGTCCGAATGAGCTTCTCTCAGAATCTCCAGCCTAAGATCCTCATCCTTGGGTTCACAAACCCGCCCGTTCACAAGTATCATCCCATTCATCGAGACCAGATACTCTGAACCTGCGACCTTAGAAGAATCAATCAATCCTTGATCCTTCTCCTGAGCTCCCCGCATCCTGCTCAGCAACTCTGCCTGGTTAGCTGCCTCTAACCCCAACGGTTCCTGTGAGATAACACACAACCTCAGAGTGCTAAGCTCACTCGCTAAATCCTCCATATCCTGCTCCTGAGATGAAGCAACCCTCTTCCGACTCACGCATCTGCAACTAAATTAGCCTTATCTGGATGGTACCCAATCTCCAGATCATAATCTGCTACCAACTCCATCCAGCGCCTTTGTCTCTGGTTCAGCTCTAGCTGAGTGAAGAAGTACTTCAGACTCCTGATCTCTGAGGTCTACATCTAGTCTTATGCACATAGCCACGTTCAGACATTGATTACTCTCAACTCATAACCCATATCACATAACCACACCACTCACACTCTCAGGAACACGTCCTTTGAGCTAGCAGTATACAGGAGAAATCCTCATCCCCTCTAGAGAAGTACTCATCTCTGCGATCTGACTACCATCCATGCTTCCTCCATTCTTCTTCTTCTCAAAGTCTGCATTCTTGGTACTATTGCTGGAAGCCAAGTTCTCGATGAGCACCAATGCATCCTCTGGATAGTTAGTGTTGAAGTTCCCATTGCTCGCAGAATCCAGAGCCATTTGGTACCTCCAATCGACCCCTCTGAAGAAGATACCCAACAATTGCACATCGCTAAACCCATGATGAGGACAATCTCTCTGGTAAGCCTTGAACCTCAACCAAGAAGCCTTGAATGCTTCAGTAGGTCCCTGCTTGAATGTAGCAATCTTCATCCTCAAATCCTCGGACCTTGCCTCATCAAAGAAGTTGTTGAGGAAGGCATTCTTGGTGTCCTCCCAAGTAGTCAGGGATCCTGGCGCTAACTGCTTCAGCCAATAGGCTGCTTCTCCACCAAAAGAGTAGGGGAAAAGTTTGCAGAAAAGGTAGTCGGTAGAGACTTCATTAGCCTTAATGCTCGAAGCCAAGTCCTCAAACCTCTCAATGTGATCCATAGGGTGCTCGGAGGATAGACCGTTGAAAGGATGCTGAGCTACAAGCGAGAAGTAAGCAGGCTTCAGCTCAAAGTCATTCCTTGGAAAAGTCGGAGGACGAATCGCAGCCCTGTTGGCATAGAATTCATCCGGCCTATTGTACTCTCCCAATGTGCGTCCACGCCCAGCTGGCTGTTGGCGCTGCACGACCCGTTGCTCAGGCTCCTCCAAAATCACAACTCCTTGCTCATCCAATTTCTGGCCCTGAGCATCTCGCCTCTGACCCTCTGCATCGTATAAAAACCCATCTTCACCTCTTGTCAGAAATATTGTGTTGACCATCTTGGCTGTCTTTTTCGCCGCTCGGTTAGCTCGATTTAACTTTTCAATCTCAGGATTGAGATCAACTAGCTTCTCGTTCTGATTGCTCCTGGTAGTACGATTAGGCATAAACCTGAAACACACAAAACAAAGAGAAAAAAGCGAGTAAGTATCAAAACAAAAATTAAAAACTTAGACAAAATCCTAGTATCAAAAATCGATTGGTAATATCGACTCCCCGGCAACGGCGCCAAAATTTGATAAGCTCAAATTTACCCTGAGCTACTCTCTCAAATTAAGAGATCTTTGTAGTACTTAGGGGTCGAATTCCACAGAGAATCGAATACACAATCAATTTAAGAGTTCGAATTATGCTAAGCAAAAGTATGTAATGTAATGCAAATATCAAAACAAAACAAAAATGGTGATTTAATTTCAAGTAATCAATTAGACTAAAAAGCTAGGCGATGGGTAATTCTTCAGGAATGAATCGAAATCAAGGATAAATTACTGTCAGGATTTGATTAAGAACTGTTCTAGAACTCAAACACGAATGTAAAATCAATCAACTTCCGTTGCAGAGACTATCTATGACTAGATCCCTAAATTCCAAATTCCTTTGCAAATCTAGTGAATCAAGACAAGCATTAACGTTCAGGTTCAATTGCTCACAAAATTACTAAGCCAAATTCCTTTGCGAATAGATAATTTTGCTCATCTAAGATTAGTTCAAATTGTTAATAATACGTCCGCATCTATTAAACAATCTAAGATCTAGATTCTAGGTGATCAAACTAGAACTAGCAGTAGAAACAATCTAGATGAAGAACCAATGGATAAATCCTAACAGATATTCAATCCTAACAATTTCTCATCAAACCTAGAATTCCCACAACCTAACAAGCAAATTACTCAGACATGGTGAATGAAAAAAACATCATAGATGAATAGAATTGCATAAAAAGATAGAGATAGAGGTACAAAGGGTTCGAAATCTGAAGGTCTGTGAAACTCTGTGAATCCCTAGAAATCTCTCCCAAAAGCTCTCTCTCTCTCTCCAAGTCTAAATTAAAAATCATATAATAACATAAAAGCCTAAGAAAAACTATATATACAAGTGTAAAATCGGACTGGGCTTCATGGAAAAACGTCTGGAACTTCTGGCCCGAGGAGGATTTTCTTCATAAAAACCCGTGTCGATCGACACACAAGAGTTGTGTCGATCGACATGATGCTCTCTGGAATTCTTCTTCGTGTCGCCAAAACCCGTGTCGATCGACACACAAGAGTTGTGTTGATCGACATGGTCTCTTCTGTTCAATGCCAACTTGATCTTTTCAACTCTTCTTTTCTCGATGCACCAAAAGCTCCCATAAAGCTCCAATCGATTATTAACCTACAAAGACTCTACAAGACTCGAGAAACACCAAAAAGACTCTATGAAAACGATTTATATCATGGTTGAAAATGGGTAAAAACCATGATATATCAACTCCCCCAGACTTAGTCTTTGCTTGCCCTCAAGCAAAACATAAACCAAGAATGTGAAAGAGGTTTGAAAACACAGAACTTACCTTCCCTTGATGCAGCGAATTGACCCTTCCAACTAGTGAACCACATAATCCAGAACTAGCCCAAAATCAGACCACCATGTACTTCTCCGCAGACACTCGCAGCTTTCCAAATTCATCCACCACTTCGCAGCATAATCTGTTAGTCTTCATCGCTTGGTCTCAATGTTCTCAAAGCTATGAACCTTCTAGACTCATTCCCATACTGTACCATGACAAATCAACCTATACTACACTTGGTATTCTTCCTCTCCCCCAGACTTATTTGTTTCTCTACTCCTAATTTCTTTAGGATTGTTGAACTCAAAGCAGTGCATATTTCACTAATGTTGTTCCTTGTTAGGAGACAGGGTCGTGACTCACTACCGTTGTTCCTTGTGAGGAGACAGTTTCGTGGGAGTGCTCGTCCTCTACATCCGTTCTAAGGGACTCCGACTGCTGCTTTTGAGCTCTGGGTGATCACCTCTTGAGTACTGACTCACTGGAATTTTATTTCCTCATCTTGTACCTCAAGAACTATCATCTCACCCCAATCCTAACACAATAAATATATATATATATTTTTTTTTTTTTAGATGTATAGAGGGAGAGAAGTACCATTACTTTCAACAGGGGGTTGCATTTATCAGGTACGAATGAGGAGTCAAGCTCAATGGACATCAATCCCAAAGGGAACCGTGCAGTAGCTCTGACTTGGCGGATTATACTGGAAGTAGCAGACGTCTCTAGTCAACCGGTCAATCCTAGGATTTTCCATTAGTCTAACTCTGAAACTGATTCTGGAAGAATGGTCACATGCTGAAAAAACACTCCACTAAACCAAAAGAAGGGTTGTTCCTAACTAGTTTTAACTCGATAAAACGTTTTGACTCTCAAAAACAAACACAAAGTTAGTAACTACCTCCCCCAGACTTAAACAACACTGTCCCCAGTATTATCAAGCCTGAAGTTGGTAAAAGAAATCAAAAAAAATTAAACACTAATTGAAAAGAACGAGAACTCACCTGGGCAGGGTGTGTCAATCGACACAAGAAGTGTGTGTCGATCGACACACTGGTCTCTGCTCGTCTCTTTTTCTTTTTTTTTTTTTTTTTTTTTTTTTGAACCTGAAACACTTAGACTAAAACCAAAAATTAGTGAAACAAAAGAAAAATAAAAAAAAATAAGTAGACTTACCAGTGGGTTGCCTCCCACTAAGCGCTTGTTTTCAGTCATTAGCTTGACTGTGTCAGGGCTCAGGCTATTGGTGGAATGGTGCAGGGAACAACACCTGGAAAGAGCTTCACAGTGTTGTCCACCATCTCTTGGATAGCTTCCTCTCCTTTCTCCCTTAACTCTAAGGGGATGATGATCCTGAACTGTGAGAAAGGCTGGGAAATCTTCTTGCGCTTCACCTTGCAGGTAGTTAAGACTCCATGATGTGCAGCGGAAGGGGTCATCTTAAGGACATCTTGGACCTTCTCCACGTCATCTCCAAGGTTTGAGCATTGCTGTCCTCCATCATTGACGGTCATACAAGAATTCTCCTTGACATGAACTGCAGGGTAGAAGACATTCTTGTTGATCTTTGAGAAGGAGATTTGCCGATTTGGGAAGTCCACTATCGTACCCACAGTGGCGAGGAAGGATGCTCCAAGAACCAATGGTCTGTTGCTACCCTTTTTCGACTCCATAACGTGGAAATCCGCAGGAATAAGACAATCTCCCACTTGAAGCATCAAATCAGCAATGAACCCTTTCGAAGTCGTGGGAGAACCGTCAGCAAGCAAGATAGACATCCTTGAAGGTTGTAGATCCACAATCCCTAGTTTCCTTGCAACGTCCTCAGCAATAACATTCACATTAGCTCCAGTGTCACACAAAGAATTTTTTAACTCCATACCTTTGATTGAGCAGGGAACAACAAACATTCCAGGACTCGCTAGCTTAGTCAGCTTCCTCAACGATGGTTGAGCAGGTGTCTCTGGAACCATGTCTTGAATTGCTGCACAGATTTCTACAGAAAGCATAGCACGATACTGCTCAGGACTCAAGCTCTGACTAGACATCTTCTTCAAACAACTTCTGACCACAGGAGAAATCCTCTCAGCATCAACCAATGGAAAGGCCACATCGAGCTTATCCATGATAGCTTTGCATCTAGCATCCTCCAGCTCTTGCGTAGACCTCTCCATGCGCCTAGGATATGGTAGCTTGGGTTTGTAAACTCTTTCCTCTGCATTGGCCGAAGTCTGGGACGAAGTTGGGCATTTCTGGGTAGCGTGTCGATTGACACACTGCTTGTGTCGATCAACACACTGCTTGTGTCGATTGACATGAGACTTTCTGGTCGATTCATCAACGATTGCGTAACATCCTGTAGGGTGTGTCGATCGACACACTCCTTCTGTGTCGATCGACACAGCATCTTCTGCGAATCCAGAATCACAGTTCAGGGCTTGTGTCGATCGACACAGCCCATTCGTGTCGATCGACACGCTCTCTGCTGTCTCCAAACAAACGCTTTCTTCAAGCTCCACGACTTCTTCCTCCTCTAGATCCTTCTCACAGGCTTGCCGCAGCTCTTTCTCACTCTCCACAATGATCGCATTAACATGTAGTCTTGGGTTTGTCTCAGTCTTAGCTGGTAGAAACCCTTCCTGCCTTCGCACATTCTCTGCAGTCTGAGCAACTTGAGTGTCCAGCTTCTTCATGTGGATATTGATAGCCTCAATTTTGCCGTTCAGATTTGAGTACATGGCATCCATCTTCCCATTGAAGCTCACCGTCATCTGCGGTTGACCCTCCAAGAGCTGCTCTAGCATTGACTCCATCTTGCTTTTCGATGATTTAGGAGGAGGAGTCTGATAAGAAGATGAACCGTAGTTCCTCGTGTAGTTGCTCTGGAAAGGCTTCTGGAAGTCATTCTTCTGATACCCTTGCTGACCTCCAAACCTTTGACCCTGATAACCAGCTCCATTGATGTAGTTGACATCCTTTTCCTCTGGCTCGGAAGTCTCCACTTCTGCAGCAAACTGAACCGTCTTCTTACCCACTAGCAAGTTGTGCACTGAATCCAACTTGGCCTTCACCTCTGCGATCTGACTACCATCCATGCTTCCTCCATTCTTCTTCCTCTCAAAGTCTGCATTCTTGGAACTATTGCTGGAAGCCAAGTTCTCGATGAGCACCAATGCATCCTCTGGATAGTTAGTGTTGAAGTTCCCATTGCTCGCAGAATCCAGAGCCATTTGGTACCTCCAATCGACCCCTCTGAAGAAGATACCCAACAATTGCACATCGCTAAACCCATGATGAGGACAATCTCTCTGGTAAGCCTTGAACCTCAACCAAGAAGCCTTGAATGCTTCAGTAGGTCCCTGCTTGAATGTAGCAATCTTCATCCTCAAATCCTCGGACCTTGCCTCATCAAAGAAGTTGTTGAGGAAGGCATTCTTGGTGTCCTCCCAAGTAGTCAGGGATCCTGGCGCTAACTGCTTCAGCCAATAGGCTGCTT
This sequence comes from Arabis hirsuta, assembly GCA_964056655.1. Lineage (NCBI taxonomy): Eukaryota > Viridiplantae > Streptophyta > Magnoliopsida > Brassicales > Brassicaceae > Arabis > Arabis hirsuta. The sequence goes on from OZ053301.1 coordinate 43,519,854, forward strand.
CTCCACCAAGAGAGTTGGGGAAAAGTTTGCAGAAAAGGTAGTCGGTAGAGACTTCATTAGCCTTAATGCTCGAAGCCAAGTCCTCGAACCTCTCAATGTGATCCATAAGGTGCTCGGAGGATAGACCGTTGAAAGGATGCTGAGCTACAAGCGAGAAGTAAGCAGGCTTCAGCTCAAAGTCATTCCTTGGAAAAGTCGGAGGACGAATCGCAGCCCTGTTGGCATAGAATTCATCCGGCCTATTGTACTCTCCCAATGTGCGTCCACGCCCAGCTGGCTGTTGGCGCTGCACGACCCGTTGCTCAGGCTCCTCCAAAATCACAACTCCTTGCTCATCCAATTTCTGGCCTTGAGCATCTCGCCTCTGACCCTCTGCATCGTATAAAAACCCATCTTCACCTCTTGTCAGAAATATTGTGTTGACCATCTTGGCTGTCTTTTTCGCCGCTAGGTTAGCTCGCTCTAACTTTCCAATCTCAGGATTGAGATCAACTAGCTTCTCGTTCTGATTGCTCCTGGTAGTGTGATTAGGCATAAACCTGAAACACACAAAACAAAGAGAAAAGAGCGAGTAAGTATCAAAACAAAAATTAAAAACTTAGACAAAATCCTAGTATCAAAAATCGATTGGTAATATCGACTCCCCGGCAACGGCGCCAAAATTTGATAAGCTCAAATTTACCCTGAGCTACTCTCTCAAATTAAGGGATCTTTGTAGTACTTAGGGGTCGAATTCCACAGAGAATCGAATACACAATCAATTTAAGAGTTCGAATTATGCTAAGCAAAAGTATGTAATGTAATGCAAATATCAAAACAAAACAAAAATGGTGATTTAATTTCAAGTAATCAATTAGACTAAAAAGCTAGGCGATGGGTAATTCTTCAGGAATGAATCGAAATCAAAGATAAATTACTGTCAGGATTTGATTAAGAACTGTTCTAGAACTCAAACACGAATGTAAAATCAATCAACTTCCGTTGCAGAGACTATCTATGACTAGATCTCTAAATTCTAAATTCCTTTGCAAATCTAGTGAATCAAGACAAGCATTAACGTTCAGGTTCAATTGCTCATAAAATTACTAAGCCAAATTTCTTTGCGAATAGATAATTTTGCTCATCTAAGATTAGTTCAAGTTGTTAATAATACTTCCGCATCTATTAAACAACCTAAGATCTAGATTCTAGGTGATCAAACTAGAACTAGCAGTAGAAACAATCTAGATGAAGAACCAATGGATAAATCCTAACAGATATTCAATCCTAACAATTTCTCATCAAACCCTAGAATTCCCACAACCTAACAAGCAAATTACTCAGACATGGTGAATGAAACAAACATCATAGATGAATAGAATTGCATAAAAAGATAGAGATAGAGGTACAAAGGGTTCGAAATCTGAAGGTCTGTGAAACTCTGTGAATCCCTAGAAATCTCTCCCAAAAGCTCTCTCTCTCTCCAAGTCTAAATTAAAAACCAGATAATAACATAAAAACCTAAGAAAAACTATATATACAAGTGTAAAATCGGACTGGGCTTTGTGGAAAAACGTCTGGCACTTCTGGCCCGAGGAGGATTTTCTTCATAAAAACCCGTGTCGATCGACACACAAGAGTTGTGTCGATCGACATGATGCTCTCTGGAATTCTTCTTCGTGTCGCCAAAACCCGTGTCGATCGAGACACAAGAGTTGTGTCGATCGACATGGTCTCTTATGTTCAATGCCAACTTGATCTTTTCAACTCTTCTTTTCTCGATGCTCCAAAAGCTCCCATAAAGCTCCAATCGATTATTAACCTACAAAGACTCTAAAAGACTCGAGAAACACCAAAAAGACTCTATGAAAATGATTTATATCATGGTTGAAAATGGGTAAAAACCATGATATATCACTTACCCAAAAGATCATCCAGCTGCTTCTTTAACTCTGCCATCTCTGCTGGAGCCATACGGTAAGGTGCCTTAGATATCGGTATCATCCCAGGCTCCAACTCAATCGTGAAAAGATCAGACCGAGACGGCGGTAATCCCTGCAACAACCGAAAAACGTCCTAAAATCCTGAACAACCCGAATATCCCGAACAGCAACCTCCCCAACTGACTCTGGCATCACTATCATCGCCAAATAAGCCTCGCAACCCTTCTTAATCAACTGCTCGGCCTGAATCGCCGAAATCACGAGACTCCCGGAAGTCGGCCTCACTTCTTGATAAACCAACCTCCCTGCTTCTCACTCAAACACGACTCGTCCCCGATGACAATCCAGATGGACTCTGTACCGCTTCAACCAGTCCATCCCGAGAATGACATCGTACAACTCCACTGGACTAATGATCAGATCTGCTGGCATCAACTCTCCCGCCACCAGGACATCCACACCACGAGCCCGCCCGAAAGTAGCCAACGACTTCCCTCTAGCCACTCTAGCTACTCCTGGCTGCTCACCGAAATCGCTCCGGATCCCGCTGCTCTCCGCATACTCCGGAGTAATGAAGCAATTCATCGCTCCCAAATCAACAATACGTGAGACTCACACCAGCGTTTCCCGAGAGTCATCTTTCCTAGAACAGCTCGCCAACTTGTGATCCATGATCCCATACCCGAAGCATCCCGGACCACCCTGACCTCTCTGACTCGGTCCCGAAGTGCTTCTTCCCTTCCTCTTATATCCTTGCGCAGGCTTACCGCCCTTGCTCGGAACCACCTGCTGCTGCGGACTCCTCTGCTGATGCACTGGTGGACTAACCACTGCAGCTTGCTCAGCCCTCAGATCCCCTCGATCGCCGCAGCAGTCTCAGCCAACTCCGCCCTCGTGGCGAACTTACTCGGCCTACAACGAGTCCTCAAATCCGGTCGAAGTCCACGCATGAACCTCTTCACCCGAGCCTGCTCGCTCTCCATGTCCCTACCCGCGTGAACCAAAAGCCGACCGAGCTCCTCATCATACTCCCGGACCGACCGGTCCCTCTGAGCCAGCTCCAAGAACTGCAACTCCAAACGGTCCACCGCCTCCTGCAAGAAATACTTGGCGTTAAACTCAGCCAAGAAATCCGCCTAGACCATACCCACCTGAGCCCTCCTACTCGCCACACCTCGCCACCAGAGATGTGCATCACCATCCAGATAGTGAACCGCCAGGTCCACCCGGTATCCCTTTGGACACCTAAGAGATTGGAAATCACGCTCCAACCTACTCCTCCACAAATCTGCCTCCTCAAGCTTGGCACCGCCCGAGAAAAACCTGGTGCCAATCCTCTCCATCTGCTCCATCATCCTCAGGTAGGATGGAAGCTCCTCCGCAGCCGCCACACCTGGCTGCACCCCAGCCACGACCGGCTGCACCCCAGCCACGACCGGCTGCACACCAGCCACACCTGGCTGACCACCTGCCACACTCGGCTGCACACCAGCCTCCCTCGGCTGCACACCAGCCACACTTGGCTGTACCACCCAGAGCCTGACCTTGAGCCGGCACCCCTCCCGGTAACCGCTCCAAGATCAACTGTAACAGACTCGCCAGACTATCATCTCGATCCTGGCCGACACCTACGACAGCACCCCTACCTGAACCCTCACTAGTCCTACCAGCCCTCACATTGGTACTCGCAGTGGCCACCCCGGGACTCTCACTAGTCCCACCAACCCTCACACTGGTACTCGTTTGGCGTGGGTCAAAATCTAGTATATATATATATGTATATATATATATGTACCATACTTAATACAATCGAATCAAAACTGAAATAGCCCTAACATATCTAGGCTAGTGGTAAAGTGCTCCTTGTTTTTATGAGTTTCTACATTTCAATTTTCAAGTCTGGCGGTGACACTTCTAATCGTTTAGTTTGTAGTATATATTACAATTAAAAACACAACTGAAATAAAGGCGTATTAATATTCTTCGACTCTCTAATAATTTTTGCTAACTAATCGACAAATACAATTTAACCTTCAACCCGAAAAAAAAATCGTAAGTCAAAGAAAAAAACTAATGCAGTTTCGACTCTCTTATATAAATGAAAATATCCTAACTTAAAAAGTAACAAAATAATCTAACCACAAAACCAAAAACCGGCCAATTTTAGATACAAAGTTACATCAAACGCCTAAAAATGGAAAAGCATGCACCATGTGACTTCAAACCCATCAACGAATATCATTTTCTTTCTAGCTGCGACTGGGACCATACGACAGACAATATACCCCAACACTTTTTATATTCTAAAAGGATCTTTTACGATTTTCCAAACGATACCACTATTCAAAAAGAAAAACCTTAATAATTATGCATGCTGATGTGTTATTGTGAAGGTTAGTGTGAATACTTCTTTGAGTATTTGCATCCACTAGCAATATTGTTGATCATAATTAAAAAAACAACAAGACCTATTTCATTGCTATAAATGAGAGAGTATTTCACCATCAATTCTTCATGTATTACCCTCACTCGCCTAGCGTATTATCTCTCCTCTCTATCACACATTTCATATATGCATTAAATTTTTCATTATCTTTAGCTTCATTTTTTTTATTATTAATGACTTAATTTCTACTTTAAATGGTGATGTGATTAAAATCTCTCTGTTTCCTTTATCACGCTGAACTTAAAAGACCTAGTTATCATAGAATTTGTTTTTTTTTCATATCCATATGTTCACTTCTTTCTCTTTTCCCAAGTTTCTCCTCTTATTTCTTGTCAATCTCTCTTATTCGTTATCTCAAATCCACCCAAATTGCCGACTTTTAAATCGATTTTGGGTACTAGATCTGTATCTATGATTTGTTTCATCTTTCTATTGTCTGCATCACTTCGACTTTTCAATATAATTTGAAACTGCCATATGTTCTTCGTTTTTTGGGTGAATCGGTCGATTTTATAAATCTATGGTTTCATTTACTAGGTTATTGATATATATGGATTTGCAAACTGCCCCTGCTGCATCACTCGCTGTTGGTGATGGGACTGATCCATAATATGGAGATAAAGATCTTGATGAGGATGAGCCGGTATGTACCTCCTTGTGATATTTTTTTGTACCACTTATACCTATTTATAATTATAGATGTATAGCTATTTTTATATGTGAATATCTAAAAATATTAGTGTTGACGTATATATGCTAAAATAGTCATCTAAACATACACTTAGAGGTCTACTTTATAACATGTATATATAAGTGTTTTCGTGAAGTCCATGATATTTTATTTCTATGGTCCAAATGGTGTCAAATTCATAGTTATTTTTTATCCTGTTTTATTATTCATGTTTAGGTTGATGTTTTAATTGTAGATTCATAGCTATATTTATATGTGAATATCTAAATATTAGTGTTGACGCATATATACTAAAATAGTCATCTAAACCTACACTTAGCGGTCTACTTTATAACATGTGCATATAAGTGTTTTCATGCATGTCCATGATATTTTATTTCTATGGTCCAAATGGTGTTAACTACTACTAGTGATGAAGATGTGGAGACAGATTATAGTTGGGCTGATGAAGGTATTGATGTTAGTGTTGATTTATTTAGTGCGTGATGAATAAATATAAATCGCTATTAAGAAAATAGGTGTGCTTAAAATATGAAGTACATTTGTAAAATGACAATGTCGAAACCTTTTCAGTAAACTACAGTATATAACATGTAGCAAGACAATATTTATGTATATCGTGTTATATTTTCGTGTTATAAACTTCAATATATAACATGTTTTTTTTTTTATCTCTTGTAGCTTTGAGTTATTAGATTATGTCCGTATTATTTCATAGATTAATTTGAATTCTGAGTTTGTGTTGATTATCAGAAAAGAAAATGAAGACAAAAGAGAAAAGAAGAAGAAATGATAGAAGGCGAAGGAAGAAAAAGAAGATATACGAGTGAAAAAAGAGAGACGAGATAAAAATGCATTTAACATGCAATTAATGTTGTCAATATCTTCAGTTATTCCCCCACGCGCAGCACATACAAACATGCTTCTGGAAGTCACGCCATACTAGTGATTGGCCTTATCTACAGTCCAATTCCTCTCATTGAATGAAAAACTCTCACAAGTAAACTGGAAGTCACGCCTTACTAGTTTACCCTCTTTGGAGGCGAAGAGAATGTTATTGATGAAACGTTGTTTCGATGCTAAGGCCTAGGTGACAATGTCTACTCATATATGTAGACAACTATAATTTTATAACGAAATTTATTTTTATATATAGTTGTGTATATATGTGTATAAAGTTACTTTAATTAGTAGACCGCTATTTACATTTTTATCGAAATATATGATTCACATAACTTGATTTCGGGAATAGATTGGCTTTGAAAGATGAAGATCTTCTTACCAGATCGTACCAATCATGTGCTTAAGAAGAAGATCATATCTTTACCAACCAGATAACAATGTGTACTCATATCATTTGAAACAACCCGACCCAGAAATTTTAAAAAAATTCCAATTAAAAACCCGGATTGTCATTATCACAAATGACAATCCTCAAAGGTCAATTCTCAAAAATACGGAACAGACAAACAATCAATTAAACCAGACAACTCATCAATAAATCTCATACTTTATTGAATTACTAAACCATTCGATAAACAATCCAATTCAATTCCAAAACGATTAACCAACAATAAAACACATATCAATTCCAGAATTACTAACAACCTAGCAATTCTAAGCAACATCAACCACATAACCGATACACTAGATCATCTCCTCTTCCTCGCCTTGATTCCACGATCACAATTTCTCTTTACCTGCATCACATGGCAAAAAGAGATGCGTGAGTATTATCACAAATACTCAGTGAGACGGTCATCCCATCTACAGGCTATATACACAGGCATAAGCAAAAGATACAATACCAGGATGAACAATCAACAATGCCAAGCAATATCCAATCATTACACAGCAATCAATACGTCAAACTGACGGTAATCAAAATTGTGTGTCGATCGACACAACCTCCTTGTATCGATCGACACGTCCATGTCGATCGACACACATCCCCTGTGTCGATCGACGCAAACCCAAAAACTCGCCCAATCGATTTCCTGCACGAAAATCCACTAAAAACCACACGAGAATCGACCCAAATAACACACAATCGCATTCTATCAAATACTTTACCCATATAAGCCTATGGTCACGCACTCAACTCGATTCGGAAACGATATCGGATCAAAAACGCTTAAGAACGCTCAAGAACACGAAGAACACGAAGAACGGATCCACCAAATCCGAAAATCTCCTTCCTCCTTCGTCAATCACGGATCCACCACGATCCCACAGCTTCACCAATCCGAACACAAGCCTCAAAGATCGAGAAATTGAAGGAAAAACAACACAAATCCCCCAAATCTCTCTCTTCTCACTCTCAACTCCCTCCTCTTCTAATTTCTGAAACTTTTTCTCTAAAAACCCGACCAAAACACGGCTGCACGACTTATATATGGAACCCTAGGCTCCCTAAACCAAGCCGCAACCCGAACAATTGAAATCGAACCAACCCGGTCCAATTCCAGCTTGTGTCGATCGACACACCTCACCTGTGTCGATCGACCCAACACTCAACATCGCGACTTCTCACAAGTCCAACATTTGTGTCGATCGACACACACACCCTGTGTCGATCGACGCACCCACCAAAAATCACATTTTTGGTTCACGGGCGTTACATCTTTAAACAGTTATAATTTAAAAATACCATTTATTTAAAAATGTACATGTGTATTTTTATGTGTAGAAGGCTACTTTAATTAATAGACGGCTATTTACATTTTTAACGATTTATATAATTCAGGGAACTTGATTTTGGGGATGGAATGATTTTCAAAGATGTAGATCTTCTTAACATTACGCTAACATTTGGTCTTTCCCGTCTCGATGTAAGTGTATTGCTTATTCACATTTAAACCTTCACCTAACTATAGCTAATATGTTAAAAAAAAAAAAAAAGACCTATAGCTAATATTAAATTATAATCTTAGCTAATGTTAAATGCTATATACCTTTATATAACAACCTCTTGTCACTACAAGAAAACAGATGGTTCGCGACTACAGAATTAGTTGCAAAACAGTCGCAAATAAAGGTTTTGCGACTAAGTAGCGTCTAAAATGGAGAGAAGCTAATATTTCATCGCTAAATCCATCAGTCACTAATTAGTCGCTATATTGCGACTAAGTAGCGACTAAATACGTGGAGACGCTAAAACAGTCGCAAATTGGTCGCGTTATTTAGCTACTAAATTGCGACTGCTTACGACTAAAGTAATAGTCGCATGATAGTCGCTAGAGTTAGAGTCGCTAAATAGTCGCAATATATTTAGTCGCTAAACGCGTAGTCGCTAAATAGTCGCAATATGTATTAGTTGCTAAATAGTCGCAAGATTTGTGGCTAATGGTTGCGAAAGGTGCGACCAATTTGCTACAATTTCATAAAATTATTGAATATTTGATTATGAGATTTTGGTTTTCAAAATTTTTTTGTAATAATGAAATTTAGAATTTAAAATTTAAAAAGGTTATATATAACATAAATTAGATTGAAAGTCTTACATAAATATCAAACAACAAAGAAAATTGCAAACCTAATATCCAAACAACAAAATACAATTTCCAAACAAAATATTTAAGTTATGAGTTTGAAATGATAAATAAACTAAGGAGAAGAGGGATTTAGACCAGACTGTTCCTCACAGAAGTCAAGGAATGCAGGGTCAGTTTTGCGGAGATATTGTTCAATCATGGTGAAGTGTTTCTTCGATGATGCATGTTGAGATTGCTGAGTGTCAAGGCGCTCTTTAAGGAGCAGACGTTGGGCTTGCTCAGCTTTAAGGCGCTCTTCAAGGCGTGAGTTGTGAGTGGATTGTGCTTGAATTTGGCGCTAAGCTTCTTCAAGCTGTTGTTGGAGAGAGTTATAAGTTGAGGAAGATGTAGCAGAGAACTTGCGCTTGCCAGTGACAAATGATACCGTGAGACTTCCAATACCATATGGACGACCTCTTTCATCGAGGACAGATGACTGGGAAAACAAAATAATATATAAGAGAACTATGTAACTCATTTGCACAATAACAAACAAAAGAGAGGTTTTGTCATCTAATAACAGAACCTCATATAAGAGAAGAGCTTATCAGAAGCAACTAAATGTATATAAGATCTATGTTAACTATATTTATGCAAAAGTTAAACAGCAGCAACTAAGCCTATATAAGACTTAAAGAAGAAGCAACTAAATCAATATAAGAACTTGCAAAACCTAGAGTGAGCCAAATCAAGATATAAGAGAAATAAGCAAGTGAGATGCATCAAAAGAATGAAAACGCAAAAGGTTAATAAAAGAAAGATCAGATGCATAACCTGAAAAAGAGCTCGTTGCACTCGGTTGTGCTTAGCTCTGGAGTTCGGGAAGTCCCATCTGAAATTTCTGGGCCGAGCTCGGCCAGCTTTGCTTGTAGGTTCATCTCATAGGTCTCTGCAACCTTCTGCGCCTTCAAATCAATGTAAGTCCTATCTGGTTTGGTGTGTGTCTTTAGAAAAAGTTCACCAATACCAACAGGTCTACCCAACTCCTCTTCCTAAACATATAACAAAAACAAAAGTGAAGAAGAAATATATAAACTCATAGACGTAATAGATAGAAATGTGAATTACCATTTCTTGGTGGATTTGTAGAAAAGACTTTTGGCCAATAAAGGTCTTGTGAGGACCAAGACCGCCACGTTCAGAGTTGCGAGCCTTTGATGTGGTCTGACTCCTCTGAACACCTTCTTCACTGTCCCAATAGTCGCACATTTGTTGCCAAAGTTTCGCTTTGATCCAGGTAGGTTGTAGACGAGAAGAGTGAACTTTGCTGACCATATCTTTCATCCTCCTCTGACAAATCGCTTCAAAATGTGCTTGTACAGTCCCTGTTATTAAAGGATCCCATGTGTGCGTTTTCTGTAATACAAGAAGGGAAGAGTTAGTAAAAAGAGTTAGTAAAAAGAGAAGAGTAAAAAAAAGCACATATAAAGGTAATGAGAAGAGTTAGTAACTGCAAACTCCATGAACATTCGGTCTGCTATGTCGCGAGGCACACAGCTCCAACTGTAGTATGCTTCTTCAAATTTGTTGCATAATATTTTTGTAATCTTCCGGACCAAAGCGGACTTGTCACGGCCAAACCTACACATAGAGAGCAAAACATTTATCCAATAATAAAATCATTTGAAAAAGAATATTCATGATCCATTAAACACGGTATATATGCACATATGTTAACAAATCAAATATTATGATCCTATAATTACATATTTAGTAGAATCTAGAGGAATTGGAAACTAAAAAGGACAGTTGGAAACTTACCAAGTGGTATTTGGCGGCTGAGGGAGAAGTGGAGAGAGGACGGTTGTAAACTTATCACGGTTTGGCATCATTAGCTGCCTCTCAAGAAAGCGGAGTTGGTCTTCCGGGAGATTGGGTTCAATCCTTTCATTGTCGTCAATCTCATCAGCTCCATTATCTTCACATTCGTTTGACTGTTGAGCTTCAAATCCCTAATTACTTTGAGTTTCTGAGTTGTGCAGCGGTGAAAATCTTGTTTGTTGAGACATTTCAGAAGGATTTGAAGAGCTTCTCCGGTGATTTATCTGAGGCTGAGGGGTCGGAGAGGTATGTGGTTGAGGGGTCTGACCTGTAGACACTACAAAATAAGAACTCGGATATTAGTAACTTACAAGAAGAATAAGAAAATTCTTAGAAAACGAATAAAGCCTGATGACTCTAAACTCAAGCCCGACTTAATAAAAACTATACTCTAAACACAACAAAGAATCTAAACACAACAAAGACTCTAAACTCGACTTAATAAAACTATACTCACCCAAAACATTATTTATATAAATACATAACCCTAATTCTTCCTTTTATTCAAGCCTCGTCAAAACCAAACTGATTTCATTTTTTTATTTGTTGATAGATATATAGAAACATAAACATGATGACAACTTGACAAAAAAACTAATCTGAGAAACAAATCAAGCACACAACAGGAAACAAAGGAATCGTTTAATAAAGGAGTCGAGGAGGGACCTTGAGGTGTGGTGGAGGGACCTGGAGCTGAGTTCGGAGTTAGGAAGAGGTGGTTTGGCGGTGGAAAGTGGCGGACGTGGAGTTGAGTCTGGTGGAGATTGAGAGGCGGTGGCGGAGAGGTCTCCGGCGCCGGAGTGAAACTATACTGTTGGGGTAGCGGTGAGGTCTGCCGCGTCATCGGCGTAGTGGCTACTCATGGTCCTCCTTTTCCTCTTCCTCCGACACCTTTCTTCCCTCTTCCACGAACCGTCATCGGAGCTATATGAGGAATCAGATTTAGTGGCTGAGATTAGGAATCGAGAGAGAGAATTAGAAGAAAGGAATTGAGAGAAGGAATCGACAGAGAGAATTAGAAGAAAAGAATTGAGAGAAGGAATTCGAGAGAGAGAATGGAAAAGAAATTGAGTTAAGAGGGAATTAGGGTTACCTTCGAAGAAGGGGGAAAGTTAACACATTTTGGGATTTTGGGTCAAATTTTTACCGGGCTTTAGGGGAATTTTTTGCCGGGTTTTAATTGATTTTGGGCCAAAATCATTCAAACTTTCTTTGTAATTTGGGTAAACAAATTTGGCGGGCTTTTTAACTTAATTTATAAAAACTAATTAACATAATAAAGATTGTTAATAACTAACATAACAAAGATGTTTAGTTTAGAAAATCAACTTAATTAACATGTTTATTATACAAAATACATTAAAAAAAACAAGAGTTTAAGTACATTAGTACGGTTCTTCATCATCGGTATCTTCATCATCGGAAGACGAATCATTACACAGGAACTCGTCTTCTGGATCCGCATCTCCGACTTCGTAATTGAGATTGAGTGGCTTTACTCGATGTTGCAAATTTTCAACTGTGAAATCTTCAATTGTAGTCATCATTACAGGATCATCATTTTCTTGTTGCAAAAGAATCGGTTCTGTGTTGACATATTCTCCCAAAATAGTATCCCTCAGGTTCACTTTAACAACATTGAGCCACAAATGCTTAGGTTTCTTCGTGTATGGGTACGGGATATAACATACTTGCTCTGCTTGAGAGGCTATGCCAAAGAAATACGAAGAAGTTATATATAATGCAGAAAACTCAATCAATTTATATAGAGATATATATGAACATACTTACCTAGAATAAATGGTTCGTTTTTATTGTACTTTCTCGATGAAAGAACGTCTACAACGCCAGCATTACTCCTCTGAGTGCCTCTACCGAGAACAGGGTCGTACCAGTCACACTTAAAGAGGGTGATTCTAAAATTAACCAACCCCTCGTATTGGAGCTCTATTATATCCGTTAAGATCCCGTGGAAATCAGCTTCATCAGATGCATCACTATAATTCTCTCCTTTAACATATACACCATAATTACATGTCTTTCGTCCCTCGCTGTGATTGTGCGTATGAAACAAATATCCTCTTGTAAAATACATAGGCCACCTTCTGGCCTTGTTCACAGGTCAATGCACTATCTCTTGAACCCAAATCGGAAACGGATGTGTGGGGTTCCAATATGTAACCTGCATATAGATAGACGATATATATCAAATATATAGAAGTAGATATACATACATATATAAGAAAAACAAACTTAAGAATATTATTTAGACATACATATGCTTTCACCCATAAATGATATTCGTCAGCTCTTTTTGCGGAGAGTTCAGTTTCAGAAAGATAAGGATATTTGTGGGGGTCGATACCAACACAACTAGAATTTGTAAGGGTTTTTAGAGGATTTAGAGATTTCTATGTTTAAGCTAAGTCAATAAAAGATGAGAAAGAGTTTGAGTATGAAGAATGTTTTTGTTATTGCTCTGAATGTGTTTTAGTGTACAAGATTTCGAATGGATCTTACAAGAAATTTTTGTACTGGTATTTATAGAAGATTATCATGGTTGCATTGAATCCATTTTCACCAACCCTAGTCTAGCCTACCGACCCTAGTCCACTTTGCCGCTACTAGCCTAGCTTGCCGACGCCAGTCTACCTCCACTCATCCGAGTGGACCACGTCATGCTCCACTTCGTGAAGCCAGATTGTCTTCAGTGCATGTAAGGAAAGGCACCGACGCGGGCGAGGCTTGACATCGGCTCTGGCACTCAATTCCTGAAGATGTCTGGACTCGTCCTCTATCGGGTCATCGGCCACTTCCATCCAAGAAGAGTCATCGTCCGTTTCCTAAAAGAAGTCATCGTCCTCTTCTTGGAGGGAGTCATCGTCCTCTTCTTGGAGGGAGTCATCGGCCTGTGAGGAGGAAGTTATTGGCTTGACAGAGGGAAGGAGTCATCGGTCTGTGAGGAGGGAAGGAGTCATCGTCCTCTTCTTGGAGGGAGTCATTGGCCACTACTTGGAGGAGGGAGTCATCGGCCTGACAGAGGGAAGGAGTCATCGGCCTTTGAGGAGAGAAGGGTCATCGGCCTCTGAGGAGAGAAGGGTCATCGGCCTTCGAGGAGAGAAGGGTCATCGGCCTCTGCTGACAGGGGTCTTTGTCCTGAGAAATTACTTAGGAACCGTCAAGAGATGTAGTTGGTAACACATACATAGACGTCATTTTGTCATATGAACTAGACTTTGACCCGTTGACGTCGAGCGGGTGGAATCCGACCCCAACAGTTAGCCCCCCAGCTCGGTAGCGCTAGAGATAGTGGTTCCGAGTTAAAGATTACTAGATATCGGCGTTATCGTTCAAAGTTATGATGTTTCTGGTAGCGTGATGCAGTTGGTCTGGGCCGCTTAATCAGTAGAGTGATGATTGTCTTTCTGGAGGTTTCAAGACTCCATGTTCGATTGAAGATTTTAAGACTTCTCGCTTCGCTTTTTGAAGCTACTGCGTTGCTAAAATTTTTTTTTTTTTTTTTTTTTTTTTGTGAAGGTTTTAAGACTTCGTGTTTCTGCGAAGGTTTTAAGACTTCGTGTTCCGAGAAACAACGTCTTTGGTGACGGGGAAATTATTTTAGAGAGCGGAAGTGTTATTAGTGGACCGAGACCCGCCGATCGATGAGGAGAGAGAAGAAGATTCCTTTTTTTTATTATTATATATATATATATATACATATATTTTTTTTTCTTTTTCTCTCCTCTCTTCTCTTCTCTTCTCTGACGGTTCTGAAAATTTTTTTTTTTTTTTTTTTGAAGCCGCCGCCGCCGCCGGAGATTAGACCGCCGTAGCCGCTGCCGAGAGACCGCCGCCGTGCTTTGCTTCTTCCTGGGTGAGTCCTCTCACCAAAAACCTCTTAGATTCTCCAAAAAATTCAAGCTTGGTGGTGTTAGATCTTAGAACAAGCTTGATTGTTGTTGATTTGTAGGAGAAACTCTTGAATCTTTGATGTGTATTGATTATCAAGTCTTGTTTGGAGGAAACCAACTTTGATTTATGTTGATTTTTTTTTTGAAAATCCCCTTTGGATTTTTGCTCAAGGAGGAAGCTTGTTCTTGTTATTTGATGGCTTTGATCTTTGTTTTTGTTGTGTGTAGGTGATTTTAGTGTTATGGAAAAGTCAAAGCTGGGTGGTTTGACCGAGGCCCACGGCCAGTCCGACCGCCGGAAACAACCGACGTCGACGCCGCCGGAGATGGCCGTCGCCGGACCTTTTGGAGCCGATGACCCCGAGGTGAGCATCGGAGCCGATGTCTCTAGGGTCGAAGTCTCACGAGTCGAAGAAACGAGGAACGAAGACGTTTGGGCCGATGACTCACGGGCCGATGACTCACGAACCAAACACTCGAGGGCCGATGTCTCTAGGTCGAAGTCTCACGAGTCGAAGAAGCGAGGAACGAAGACGTTTGGGCCGATGTGTCCCTTTCTCATGAGGCCGATGTGTCTCGTGTCACCGAAAGGACTGACGTGTCCCGCTTTGCCAAGGAAACCATCGTTTCACGTAGAGCCGATGACCCGACGAGCGTGGGTCACAGGGCCGAAGGTGTTAGTGTCGAGGACTCTCGTTTTGTTGATAACCTCTTTAAAGACGATCCTCGGTTCATTGACAACACGGATCCGAACCTCCCTCCAGGTGGAGCCTGTTTTTCTCTTTCGGTGCATTCCTCTACATCGCTCAACTCTCGAGCGTCTAGCCCCGACGGAGATGACGATGATGCTCTGGCTGAGGTAGAGCAACCGGCTAAGAAGACGCAGTAGGGACCTCCAAACCCCCCTGGGTCTTCCCTTACAGATGAGGACGCGCTGCGGCTCCTCCAGAGGAGGTGTGGGATTTCAGAGGAGATCACGTTGATCGCGCCTACTTCTGCTGACAGGGCCAGTGCCCTGCCTCCTGGGTACTTCACCCTTTATGAGTCTTACTTCGACGCATGCTTGCTGCGGTTTCCGATACCAGGATGCCTTCTCCGCTTTCTAGCGGCGAATGGGATTGCTCTTGCTCAGGTCAATCCTAGGGGCCTTAGACACCTTATCGGTGTCTACGTTCTAGGCCGAGAGCATGGCGTTGAGATCAGCGCTGAACACCTGTCCTGCTTGCTGGACTTCAGGACCCGCGGTCGGACGGAGTTGCTCAAGTATAGCGTCACTCCCGTGGCGAGCCGGTCGCTTATTGACGGGTTCCCCAGCAAAGACAAGAACTTCGAGTGGCGTTCTTCTTTGCTGAGATTTCTGAGAGGACCGTCGGAGCGGACTGCATTGCTCTAGTCAAGGCGAAGTGGGCGCGGCGAGGTAGCTAATACTTAGTTTCTTTTCGTTTATCGTTATCCTTTGTTCTTGCAGGTATTCTCATGTGTCGATTTTTTTTTGTCTTTGCAGGGAAGTCACCGCCTCCCGTGATCAAAACCGATGTTGCTGCTGCCATGCACAGAGTTCTTTCCTCGGGACAAGGTCACTGGCGAGGATCGTTCGACCTCAAGAGAGTTGAGAGGGCACTTTCAGTTCCGGTCGTTCCAGACAAGGTCCTTGGACGAGGCGAATCAAGACTGTCTTCTCGCAAGAAGGCGGAGATGGCGAAGCTTGCGGCATTGACGAGTGTAGTAACTCCATCTGTCGTGCCGACGGCTGCCTCCTCGCGGACAAGAGCTCCGAAGACTCCCGCTGCGTCGGTCCCGCGTCCCCGTGACCCTCATCTTTCTCCTGAGGAGTTTGAGAGACGGCGTCAGCAGTCCTTGAAGAGAGCCCGTATCTCTAATGGCAAAAGACTCGACGACACCCCTGACAACGCTCCTCCGAAGAGGCCGAAAGCGAGTACCCCCCCTTTGGCTGCTGCCGAGAAGGCGGTACCGGCGGGCACTAGTGCAGCAGCTTCCGTTCGGCAGTCCAAGGCTACCGAGGTTCGGTCCTTCTTTTCACTTGGTGTTTTCCTCATAACCTAACCATTTTTGCTTTGGCCTTACATTTCTTTTCCCTCTATGTAGCTCCTTATCCATCTGGGCCAGATCATTGATGAATATGTCACGGATGCCCACGTTAGAGAAGACGAGCTTAGCAAGGCTAAGAAGACCAATGTGGTGCTACAGTCGAGACTTGTCAAGCTTGCTGAGAGGAACAAGGTTCTTGAGAGTGATGCTCTCTCAGCAAAGAGGAATGAGAAGGAGTTAAGGTCCAAGTTGGTGGAGACAGAGTCAGCGCATGCCAAAGACATAGCTACGCTGAAGGGGCAGCTGGAGTTTGCCCATGATAACCAAGACAGCAGGATTGACGAGGCTGTCTCCAGGATGCGGGAGGAGATGACTCGCGGTTTCAATACCCGACTTGGTGAGCTCTCCAGGCTCCTTACGGAGATCAATGGGAAAGCTAAAGAGGACATGTTGGACCTTGCTGAGATTGATGCGAACTTGGAGTTCATCGAGCTTCTTCAGAAGCCGAAGCCTCCTACTCTGGAGGACGAGATCAAGGACCTGAAACTTTGACAAGTCCCGATTTACGATGCTCGTAACGTGTTTGCAGATCTTATCGCCGGAGCGAGGAGAGTACTGGAGACTCCTGAGGTTGCAGCATCAGCTGATGACGATGAGACGGCCGCTGTTGACGACGCCAAGGACGATGAAGACGAGGAGGAGGAGAGTGACGAGGAGGTCGACGAGTGACCTTCCACTCTTTGACTTTGCTTATTTTATGACTTTGTTTCCGAGACTTTATTGGACTTGATGACTCTTGGCCATGACATTGGATGATTTGTATCCATGTTCTGATTATTTTGGTTCTTTGCATCTTTAGCATATGTAGGACAGCTTATGAATGCAGTTTTCGTTTCCTATCCTTTTCTTTGAGTTTAGGTTGCTTTGTCTTATGATGTACCTTGAGGGTTTTGGAGTAATGTACCCGCTTAGGACGCCTCTCTACATTTAGGAGCGCTTCAGGCAGTAGTGCGTTTTTGCCATGCATTTGCCAACGCTGCTATTGGGCTTTGCGGACTGGTGCTTGCACTTGCCAACGCTGCTGTTGGGCTTTGTGGTTCGGTGCTGTTTTTCTGGACACGTCTGCCTGAGAAACAAGTACGCCCTATGTTTTACCAGAGTGCATCCTGGGTTTACTGAATGACCGTTCAGGATACATGCCGAACGAATCATCGGCAGCTGCATTTTACCAACGATGCTTGTTGGGTTTTCGAATGATCAGTTGGGTTCATCCGCCCCAGTTCTGACCATTAGTACTTATATAGCGCGCTTGGATCCGATGCTGGATGTTATTGTGTTTGTATTCCCGCATCATCACTGTGGCCAGCAGTAATGAATACGGAACGACTCTACTTGATTGAAGCTTTGAGTATCCCATGATGGACATAGCTGTTCTCGTGCTGAGGTTTTCGTCAAGTGTTTGAAGTTTTTTTTTTTTGGTGATGATGTAGTCAAGGAATGGAGTATGGGTACCCCACTCCCCCCTCATTAGACAAATGAAGTTGACTGAATTTGTTTAGAGACATGTTGATGGAAAAGCGTAGACCCTTGACCCTTGTCTGGAGACAAGCTGCCTACGTACCCTTTGGAAGGGATCAAGTCGCCCCGTAGTTCGTTTGAGCACTAACTCCTCCTTGTGTTTTGAGGAGGGACAACTGAACCCATCCGAAGACAAGCTGCCTACGTACCCTTTTTCAGGGATCAAGTCGTCTCGTAGTTCATAGTGAGAGAAGACTAGTGATAGTACTTCTTCAAGTGCTTGGCATTCCAAGAATGGAGGATTGGAGTGCCAGTGATGGAGGCGAGTTCATAGACGCCAGAATGGATGACTGTTGTGATCCTATATGGGCCTTCCCAGTTAGCTCCGAGCTTGCCTGTGTTTGGCTCTGCAGTATTCTGGAACACTTCTCGCAGGACTAAGTCGCCTTCGCAAAAATGTCTTTCTCTGACTTTGGAATTGTAGTACCTTGAGGCTGCGTTCTGATAGTTGGCAATCCTAACAAGGGCTTGGTCGCGTCGTTCATTGATGAAGTCCAACTCATCAAGGAGCATGGACTAGTTGATCGCTTTATTGCCAGGTAAGAGGCGACGACGTACTCCAGGAGTGGAAACCTCTGACGGGATGACGCATTCGGTTCCATAGACAAGGGCGAAAGGAGTTTCACCCGTTGCCCGGTATGGAGTGGTGCGGTGGGACCATAGAACTCCTTCAAGCTCGTCGGCCCAGCGGCCCTTCTTTGCTTCCAAGCGTTTTTTAAGACCATCTAGAATTGTCTTGTTGATTGCCTCTGCTTGACCATTACCCTGAGGGTAGCGAGGCGTGGACTTGCTAAGTCTGATGTTCCATTTTGCACAGAAGCTCTCAAACCGATTGGATATGAACTGCGATCCGTTGTCTGTGACAATTTCATATGGGACTCCATGTCGACATATGATGTTACGCCAGACAAAGCTTTCTACTTGGACATCCTTGATGCTGGCGAAAGCTTCTGCTTCTACCCACTTAGAAAAGTAGTCTGTTAGGACCAGTAGCCAGCGTTTCTGCTTCGAGGGGTGTAGCGGCCCGACTATGTCCATAGCCCATCTCATGAACGGGTAAGGAGATGTGACGGAGGAGAGCATCTCGGTAGGCTGGTGAATTTTTGGAGCGTGTCGCTGACACTTCTCACACTTAGCAGAGAACTTCATACAATCACCAACTATAGTAGGCCAGAAGTGGCCATGTCTCTTTATCTTGATTGCTAGAGCTTTGCCTCCTGAGTGATTGCCGCAAGACCCACTATGGACTTCTTCCATTACTTGTCTTGCTTCGTTACCTTCCACACAAGTGAGCAGGGGGCCTGAGAGTCCCCATCTGAAGATGTTGCCGTCAAGTAGGGTATAACGGGCAGCTTGTCTCTGTAGCTTGCGTGCTGCCCACTTGCTGGTGGGTAGCTTCCCATCAGCAATGTATTCTCGTATTTCGCCCATCCATGGCTTGTCACAGCCATATTCAGGTTCTGCGACGTCTTCATCCATTTGGACTGCTTCGGGTTGATGAGAGCTACTAGCGGTGGTGATATCGTTGCCAAGGATGTCATCGCCATGGATGTCAACGTCTTGGGCTTCAGCAGCTTTTGCCATTTCACTATCTTCGTTGGTTGCTTCAGCAAGCGCCCTTGCTTGTTTCGCTGCTTGAGAGCGTGTTGAGATAGCGAGTGTCGTGTCTAGTTGAATGCTGGGGAATTCAATGAACTCAACAGGAATGATTCGCTTCAAAACAGGATCTTCTGGTGTAGGGGTGGCGGAAGCCAGATTAGCTAGTGCGTCGGCGTCCATGTTCTCGCCTCTTGGAATCCTTGTGAGTGTGAACTCCTGGAAGGTAGAGGCGAGGTCTTTTACTATCCTTAGATAAGCCTCCATGCGGTCATCTTTTGCCGCATACTCGCCGCTGTATTGGCTGGTAACCAAATGAGAATCGCAGAATGCGTGGATGTGTGGGATGTGGAGTCCCTGAGCGAGCCTCATGCCAGCTATGATGGCCTCATACTCTGCCTCGTTGTTGGAGGCTTTGAATCCCAGTCGGAATGATTGCTCAAGGATCTCTCTAGTCGGCGATACCAGACGTATTCCAACTCCAGACCCGTTCTTTGAGGAAGAGCCATCCACATATAGCTGCCAAATCCCGGGTTGTTCTTTCTTAGAATCCTTGTCATCTGGAAGCTCTATGAGGAAGTCTGTTAGGACCTGGGACTTGTTGCATGTCCGTCCCTTGTATTCTATGTCATATTCGCTGAGTTCGACAGCCCACTTAGCCAGCCTGCCAGATTGACTTGGGCTATGTAGAACTGTGCGTAGCGGGAAAGTACTAAGGACAATAATAGAATGAGATTGAAAATAAGGCCTTAGCTTTCTTGATGCCATGAGGACGGACAATGCTAGCTTCTCCAGCTGGGGGTATCTGGTCTCGGCGTCTGTGAGCGTCTTACTCACATAGAAGATGGGCTTCTGTTCTCCTCTTTCCTCTCGTACCAAGACAGTGCTGACTGCTGTTTCTGAGACAGCAATGTAGAGAAAAAGAGGCTCTCCAGTGACTGGCTTGGCAAGGATAGGTGGCGTTGCCAAATACTCCTTAAGATGTTTGAAGGCGTCTTCGCATTTTTCTGACCATTCAAACTGCTTGTTTCCTCGCAGAGTGTTGTAGAAGGGAAGACACTTATCCGTTGATCGTGAGATGAAGCGGTTGAGTGCAGCCACTCTCCCAGTTAATCTCTATACCTTGCGTTTGTTTCTTGGTGAAGCCATCTGGATCAGTGCATCGATCTGCTTTGGGTTGGCTTCAATACCTCGTCGAGTGACCAAGTATCCGAGGAACTCGCCAGAAGTCACAGCAAATCTGCACTTTGCTGGGTTCAGCTTCATGCTGTGGAGGTTTAGCTGATTGAAGCACTCCTCCAAGTGGGAGATATGGTCTTCTTCTTCAAGAGATTTCACGAGCATGTCGTCTATGTAAACCTCCATAGTCTTCCCAAGTTGTTCCTGGAACATGCTGTTTACCAGTCTTTGATATGTTGCACCGGCGTTTTTCAAGCCGAAGGGCATTACCTTGTAACAGTAGATGTCGCGGTCTGTGATAAAGGCTGTCTTCACTCGGTCCTCAGGGTGCATTAGGATCTGGTTGTAGCCTGAGAAGGCATCCATGAAGCTCAGAAGCTTGTTTCCTGCTGTTGCTTCCACCAGACGGTCGATATGAGGTAGTGGGAAGCTGTCCTTTGGGCAGGCCTTGTTAAGGTCCGTGAAGTCGACGCAGACGCGCCACTTCCCGTTCTTCTTCTTCACCACGACTGGGTTGGCGAGCCAGTCGGGGTATTTGACTTCTGTGATGGACCCAATTTTTAGAAGTTTTTCGACTTCGTCATTGACAGCTTTTGCACGTTCAGGACCAAGCTTCCTCCTCTTTTGCTTGACCGGCTTGAATGTAGGGTCAACGTTAAGCTCGTGGCTGGTGATGTTGATGTTAATCCCGGGCATGTCTTCAGCGGCCCAGGCAAAGGTGTTGATGTTTTTCTGGAGAAACGCAACCAGTTTTCCCTTGAGCTCTTCATCAAGGGTAGCTCCTATTTCAACACATCTGTCCGGGTGTTGCTTATCAATGCACACAGAGATCACAGGTTCGCAGATGGGTCGTTCTTCCTCTGCACGACTGTCTGCAATCTGTAATTGCTATAAGAGATTGGTCAAGTCCTTGACCTGATCGGGGCTAGTTCTTGCTCTCTTCTTTTGCCCTTGGGACGTTGAATCCTCCTTCTTTTCTTCTAGGTTGCGTAGCTTGTGCTCAGCCAGAAAGCACATCCGTGAATCCTTCTGGTTTCCGAAAATTGTTTTCACGCCATCGCTGGTTGGGAATTTCAAGCACAAGTGGTATATTGATGGTACAGCCCGCATCTGGTTGAGCCATGGTGTTCCCATGATCAAATTGTAGATAGCGGGATGATCGGACACTGTGAAGTTCACCATTTTCTTGACGCCACCGGCCTGTACTGGAAGGCGAATTGTTCCCATCGTCATGGTAGTTGATATGCTCAAATTTACCCTGAGCTACTCTCTCAAATTAAGAGATCGATGTAGTACTTAGGGATCGAATCCACAGGGAAAAGATTCACGCAATCAACTATAGAGTTCGAATTAGGTTAAGCAAATATGTATGAATGAAATAAAATAACTAAACAAGTAAATAGTGATAAATGATCTAGGAAATCAATGAGACAAAAGGTAGGTGATGGGTAATTCTTCAGGTATGATTTGAAACTGATTCGTGTCGATCGACACAGGTATCCGTGTCGATCGACACAGAGATAAAAAACGTTAGGGTTTGTTAAGTACCGTTCTAGAACATAAACACTAATGTAAAGCCAATCAACTGTCGTTGCAGAGACTATCTATGATTAGATTCCTAAATCCCAAATTTCTTTGTGAACCTAGAGAATTAAATCAAGCTTTATAGTTCAAGTTTAATTGCTCACAAAATTCCTAAACCAAATTTCTTTGCGAAGAGGTAATTTTGCTCATCTAAGACTAGTTCAAGTTATTAATAACACTTTCGTGTCTATTAAACAACCTAAGATCTAGATTCTAGGTGTACAGGCTAGATCTAGCATTGGAAACAATCTAGATGAAGAACCAGAATATAAACCCTAACAGATTTTCAGTCCTAACAATTTCTCATCAAAACCCTAGAATTACCCACAACCTAACAAGCAAACTACTCAGACATAGATGCAGTAAACATTATGAATGATATAAATTGCATAAAAGATAGAGTTAGAGATACAGAAGGTTTTATGCTGAAGATCTGAGAAACTCTGAAATCTCTCTCAAGTCTTAATTAAAATCCAAGATGTTTTTCATAAAAACCTAAGTAAAACTATATATACAAGTAGGCAAAATCGGACTGGGCCTTTCTGAAAACTTCTGGGCTTCATGGGCCCAAGAGGAAATTCTTCTCTTCTCGTCAGATATATGTGTGTCGATCGACACACATGTCCATGTCGATCGACACATGCTTGAAAACTCGACTCCGACTTGATAACTTCAGCTCTTCTTTCCTCGATGTTCCAAAATACTCCAAAAGCTCCCAATATGCTCCAATCGATCATTGACCTACAAGGACTCTAAAACAATAGGAAAATACCAAAGAGACTCTATAAAAAGGACTTATATCATGGTTGAAAATGGGTAAAAACCATGATATATCAACTCCCCCAGACTTAGCCTTTGCTTGCCCTCAAGCAAAACATAAACCAAGAATCTGAAAGAGGTTTGAAAACACAGAACTTACCTTCCCTTGATGCATTGAATTGACCCTTCCAACTAGTGAACCACATAATCCAGAACCAACTAGAATCAGGCCACCATGTACTTCTCTGCAGACATTCGCAGCCTTCCAAATTCATCCACAACTTCACAGCATAATCCGTTAGACTTCATAGCTTCGTCTCAATGTTCTCAATGCCAAGAACCTTCTAGACTCATTCCCAGACTATACCATGACAAATCAACCTATACAACACTTGGTATTTCTCCTCTCCCCCAGACTTATTTTGTTTTCTATTCCTAATTTTTTATGATTGCTGAACTCAAAGCAGTGCATATTTCACTAATGTTGTTCCTTGTTAGGAGACAGGGTCGTGACTCACTACTATTGTTCCTTGTGAGGAGACAGGCTCGTGAGATTACTCGTCTTCTTTATCCGTTTTACGGGACTCAGACTGCTGCTTTTTGAGCTGGGTGATCACCTCTTGAGTACAGACTCACCGGATTTTATTCCTCGTCTTATACTCAGGAGCTATCATTTCACCACAATCCTAACATAAATGATATATTTTTTTTTCTAAGGGAATAGAGGGAGAGGAGTACCATCACTTTCAAAAAGGGTTTGCACTTGTCAGGTATGAATGAGGAGTCAAGCCCTATGGACATCAATCACAAAGAGATCCGTGCAGTAGCTCTGACTTGGCGGATTATACCGGAAGTAACGGACGTTTCCAGTCAACTGATCAGCCTTAGGATTTCCCATTAGTCTGACTCTGATATCGTTCCTGGAAGAATGGTCACATGCTGAAAAAGACAATCCACTAAACCAAAAGAAGGGTTGTTCCTAACTAGTTTTGACTCAATAAAACAAAAAAATTTCAAATTTGACCCAAAATAAACAAAACAAAAAGAAACACGTTAGTAGTTTCCTCCCCCAGACTTAACCAACACTGTCCCCAGTGTTGTTAAATCATGAGCTTAGAAAGAAAAGAAAAGAAAACAAAACACCAATGAAAAAGAGTACGATAACTTACCTCTGCAGGGTGTGTCGATCGACACGACTGATGTGTGTCGATCGACACACAGGTCTCTGCTCGTCTCCTCTGTGTTTTTTTTTTTTTTTTTTTTTTTTTTTTGTCTGTATGAAATAAAAGCAAAACTAAAAGTTAGTAAACAAAAACAAAAAACGAAAAATAGTTAGACTTACCAGTGGGTTGCCTCCCACTAAGCGCTTGTTTTCAGTCATGAGCTCGACTGTGTCAGGACGCAGCCTTTTGGTGGATCTTTGAGGGGTCGTTTGTCTTCCTCATCCTTTAATAGCCTTGCATTTGATCGCGCTCCAGCTCCATGCATCCAAGGAACAATACCAGGAAAAAGCTTCATGGTGGTGTTCAGCATCTCTTGAAGCACTGCCTCTCCTTTCTCCCTCAGCTCGAAGGGGATGATGATTCGGAACTTAGAGAAAAGTGTGGATCGCTTCTTTCGTTTGGCCTTGGTTGCAGATGAGTCTCCATTGGACTTCAGAGGTGGTGAGGAGGGCGGCATGCGAAGAACTTTCTTGCAGTTGGGCTTTGATGGCTCGGTGTCTCCATGATGTGCAGCAGAGGGAGTTGAAGGATGAGCACAAAGGATCGTCTTCGTTTCTCCTCCAGGGTCTGAACTCGACTCTTCTTCATTTGTAACTGTCAGACAAGAGTTCTTCTCAAACCGAGCTGAGGGGTAGAAGACATCCTTGTCGATCTTGGAGAAAGAGATTCTCTGATTGGGAAAATCCACAATTGCACCCACTGTGGCAAGGAATGATGACCCCAGAATCAATGGTCTTTCCCTATCATCCTTCGTCTCCATAAGGTGAAAATCCACCGGAACCAGAGAATCTCCTACTTGAAGCATCAAGTCAGGAATGAATCCTTTCGAACATGGTGAGGAAGAATCTGGTAGTGTGATAGATATCTTCGAAGGTTGCAGATCTTTAATCCCTAGCTTCCTTGCCACAGACTCACACATGACATTCACGTTAGCTCCAGTGTCACAAAGAGAATTTTTAAATTCCATACCTTTGATTGAGCAAGGAATCATGAACATCCCTGGATTTGTTATCTTTTGCAAACTCCTTAGCTGTGGTTGAGCATGTCTCCCCTTTTCCTCTGGTGATCTGATGCTAACAGCTCGTGGATGCGGAAGCTTGGGCTTGTAGACCCTTTCCTCTGCCTTGACTGATGGTTTTGAAAAAGGTGGGCTGTTCTGGGCAGCGTGTCGATCGACATAAGATGTGTGTCGATCGACAGGAGACTTCCTGTCAGATGTGTCACCGAGTGCGTAACACTCTGTCGATCGACACATACCGGTCCTGTCGATCGACAGGATCTCATCTGTCCCCAAAATCGTGTTTTCATCAAGCTCCACGACTTCTACCTCCTCTGGATCCTTTCCACAAGCTTCAAACACCTCTTTCCTATCCCCCACAGTGATGACATTGACATGGAGCCTTGGGTTTACCTCAGTCTTAGCCGGTAGGAATCCTTCTTGCTTTTTTACCGACTCCGCCGTTTGGGCTACCTGAGTGTCCAGCTTCTTCATGTGTAGATTGATGGCCTCAATTTTCCCATTCAGATCCTGGTACATGGCATCCATCTTCCCATTAAAGCTCACCGTCATCTTATGTTGCCCCTCTAGAATCTGCTCCAACATGGATTTCATCTCGCTGCTCTCTGATGTCTGAGGAGGCGGTGTCTGGTAAGACGAAGAACCATAGTTCCTCTGGTAATTGCTCTGAAACGGCTTCTGAAACCCTTGTTGATTCCCAAACCTTTGACCCTGATAGCCAGCCCCACCAATGTAGTTGACATCCTTCTCTACTAGCAGATTGTGTACAGAATCCAGCTTAGCCCTAACCTCAGCGATTTGGCTACCATCCACGTCTCCCCCCAGCTTTTTCCTCTCGAAATCTGCATTCTTTGCACTGTTGCTAGACGCCAAGTTATCAATGAGAATCAGTGCATCTTCCGGATACCTGGTGTTGAAGTTCCCATTGCTAGCTGAATCGAGGGCCACCTGATACCTCCAGTCAATCCCTCTGAAGAAAATGCCCAACAGCTGAACATCACTGAACCCGTGATGAGGGCAAGCTCTCTGGTAAGACTTGAATCGAATCCAAGAATCCTTGAATGCCTCAGTCGGTCCCTGCTTGAACATGGAGATCTTGGTCCTTAAATCCTCTGATCTCGCCTCATCAAAGAAGTTGTTGAGGAAAGCATTCTTGGTGTCCTCCCAAGTAGTCAGCGAGCCCGGCTCCAGCTGCTTTAGCCAGTAAGATGCTTCTCCGCTAAGGGAGTATGGGAACAGCTTGCAGAAAAGGTAGTCGCTAGACACTCCATTTGCCTTGATGCTGGATGCCAAGTCCTCGAACCTCTCTATGTGGTCCATGGGGTGCTCAGATGACAGACCGTGGAAGGGATGCTGAGCCACAAGGGAGAAGAAGGCAGGCTTCAACTCAAAATCGCTCCTCTGGAAAGCAGGAGGTCGGATTGCTGCCCTGTTGGCATAGAACTCATCGGGCCTGTTATACTCTCCCAGAGTACGCCCACGCGCAGCAGCTGCTGGCTCTTGTCGTTGTACAACCTGCTGTTCCTCTTGTATCACAACCCCGTTCTCATCCAGTCGCTGACCCTGAGCGTTGCGTCTGCGACCCTCAGTGTCCTGATAGAACCCATCTTCCCCTCTGATAAGCACTAGCGGATTAACCATCCTGAATCACACAAAACAAAACAAAGAAAAGAAAAAGTAAGTAAAATAAACAAAAAAATAAAAACTTAGACAAAATTCTACTAACAATAATCGAATGGTGAAATCTATTCCCCGGCAACGGCGCCAAAATTTGATATGCTCAAATTTACCCTGAGCTACTCTCTCAAATTAAGAGATCGATGTAGTACTTAGGGATCGAATCCACAGGGAAAAGATTCACGCAATCAACTATAGAGTTCGAATTAGGTTAAGCAAATATGTATGAATGAAATAAAATAACTAAACAAGTAAATAGTGATAAATGATCTAGGAAATCAATGAGACAAAAGGTAGGTGATGGGTAATTCTTCAGGTATGATTTGAAACTGATTCGTGTCGATCGACACAGGTATCCGTGTCGATCGACACAGAGATAAAAAACGTTAGGGTTTGTTAAGTACCGTTCTAGAACATAAACACTAATGTAAAGCCAATCAACTGTCGTTGCAGAGACTATCTATGATTAGATTCCTAAATCCCAAATTTCTTTGTGAACCTAGAGAATTAAATCAAGCTTTATAGTTCAAGTTTAATTGCTCACAAAATTCCTAAACCAAATTTCTTTGCGAAGAGGTAATTTTGCTCATCTAAGACTAGTTCAAGTTATTAATAACACTTTCGTGTCTATTAAACAACCTAAGATCTAGATTCTAGGTGTACAGGCTAGATCTAGCATTGGAAACAATCTAGATGAAGAACCAGAATATAAACCCTAACAGATTTTCAGTCCTAACAATTTCTCATCAAAACCCTAGAATTACCCACAACCTAACAAGCAAACTACTCAGACATAGATGCAGTAAACATTATGAATGATATAAATTGCATAAAAGATAGAGTTAGAGATACAGAAGGTTTTATGCTGAAGATCTGAGAAACTCTGAAATCTCTCTCAAGTCTTAATTAAAATCCAAGATGTTTTTCATAAAAACCTAAGTAAAACTATATATACAAGTAGGCAAAATCGGACTGGGCCTTTCTGAAAACTTCTGGGCTTCATGGGCCCAAGAGGAAATTCTTCTCTTCTCGTCAGATATATGTGTGTCGATCGACACACATGTCCATGTCGATCGACACATGCTTGAAAACTCGACTCCGACTTGATAACTTCAGCTCTTCTTTCCTCGATGTTCCAAAATACTCCAAAAGCTCCCAATATGCTCCAATCGATCATTGACCTACAAGGACTCTAAAACAATAGGAAAATACCAAAGAGACTCTATAAAAAGGACTTATATCATGGTTGAAAATGGGTAAAAACCATGATATATCAGTAGTTTCACCAGAGAAACCTGTTATGGGCCTTAGTTGCCCTCTGATGAGTGACGGGTCGATCTTCATTTTCTCAAGTGTGTTCTGGAAGATGACATCTACCGAGCTCCCGGTGTCGATGAGGACTCGAGCAACGTTGAAGTCGAAGACGGTTAAGTTGATCACCAATGGATCGTTGTGCGGATGATCAATACCTTCGGCATCTTCTTCCTCAAAAGTGATGGGATCGCTGGTCCACTTAGTCCTTGGAGATGTTGATATGTTAGCGCAGACCTCAGCGCGCCTTTGGTAAGCTTCAATTGCTGGAACGTTGTCTGTGCAGTACGGCGAACCTCCCATGATCATGTAAATAGTGTCTTGCGGGTTACTGCTCTCTGAGTTGCCATTGCGACGCTGTCGCCTGGGATTTTCCGCCTGGTTTTCATTTGTACCCTGAGGCTTTTCTTCTGGCGTGAAGTCAGATAAGCTGATGTTGCCCTTGAGGGTACCTTCAGCGAGTTTAGCAGCAAGCTGTCGTCCTAACTCGCGGCACTTCGCAGTCGAGTGCCCAGTCGCCTTGTGGAACTCACAGTACAACTTCTCATCATACTCCTTTGGATCTCTGACCCATGTGAAGCTTCCTCTACCGCGTCCGCGATTGCGGCCTCGACCTCGGCCGTAGCCAGGTGATTCAACTTGATAGTTGTGAGCTCCGCCTGCTCCTCCTTCGAACTGGATGAAGGCGGGATTGTCTTTCTTGGCCTTAGCAGGGGTTGGAACTTGAGCGGACTCGCTGGTCTGTTTAGCCTTCCCGCTCCTCTTGGCAAGAAGTTCTTCTTCACTTCGAGCAAAGTCAGCTGCACGGTGAAGAGCATCCTGGATTGTTGTTGGCGGATTGATGTTGAGTTCTTGCCAGAAGGGAGACGGGCATCGAATTGCTCCTCTCAAGGCCTCCAGTGCGGATGTGTTGCTGATTCCATCCACCTTTGACAGGGTGTGCTTAAACCTTGTCATAAAAGACCGCAAGCTTTCATTCTCTCCCTGCTTGTTGGTCCAAAGTTCTGCATCATAAATTTTATGTTCAGCAAAGATATTATAATGTTGAACAAACATCTCAGAAAGTTTGTGGAAGTCGTGAATCGAATTCTTATCCAGTTTGTAGAACCACTGGAGGGCAGGTCCTTTGAGGCTTTCAACGAATAGCTTGCAGTAGCCGATGTCCTTCTCGGCTTCTTTGAAATTTGCCCTTCCTAGGGCCACCTCGAATTCCATCAGATGATCAGCAGGGTCTGAAGTCCCTTCATAGCTCGGAAGCTTGACTCTTCCTGGGTCGGAGATTTTAGCCCCCGAGATGCTTTCAGCAAAGGGTGTGTTGCGTGCCTTCTCCAACATATAAGCAACCCCAGGAGCCTTCCCCGTGCTCCGGTACATCTGCAGCTTAGTAGTTCTCAGGTCGAAGATGACCTGATCCAGTTTGGCCTTCAGCACAGCAACTTCCTCATCACGGGAGCCTTGCGGAGTCCTGCGCTCCTGCCCTCTTCTGTAAAGCTCCGCGATGGAGGGATCTCCTTCTTCATCTGCTCTGGTATTGTCAGCAGCGTACTCTCGGGTGTGTCTCCGAGGAGGATGTTGATCTTCCCGGGCCCTAGCGTTTTCAGCAGCAGTGTCGGTTCGGGCCTGTCTCTGAGGGGGTTGTTCCTCGTCAGAGTCTTCCACCATGCGCTCAGGATTTTCGTCAGAGTCCCGACGAGGTGGTGGTGGAGGTAGGTCCTCCTGACCTGTGCGATCTGTCCAAGGCGGCAGCTCCTCATGACGATCCCTCCGATCGGGTCGAGGCGTGGTGAAGCGGAGGCGTGTTGGACGGGCACGGGTCCTCTTGAGCTTCTTCCTCTTGAGTGCCTGTAGCTCGCTTGTTGTTGCCTCGTGTTGCTTCTCCTGATCATGCACCTTCTTAGCGAGCGTCTCAAGCATACGCTTCATCTCTGTCACGTCGGCCGGGACGTTAGTGGTGGTAGGTGCAGGGTTCTCCACGGAGTTCTCCTTCTCCTCGCCGCTTCTGTGAGACGAGGATCCTTCGCTGCTCACGCTGTTGTTTCCCGACATCTTCCTTGATGGTGCTGTGAAAACCTAGCTTTTCTGTGTCAGAAATATCTATGTGTCCCCTTAGACGGCGCCAAATTGTGGGGGTCGATACCAACACAACTAGAATTTGTAAGGGTTTTTAGAGGATTTAGAGATTTCTATGTTTAAGCTAAGTCAATAAAAGATGAGAAAGATTTTGAGTATGAAGAATGTTTTTGTTATTGCTCTGAATGTGTTTTAGTGTACAAGATTTCGAATGGATCTTACAAGAAATTTTTGTACTGGTATTTATAGAAGATTATCATGGTTGCATTGAATCCATTTTCACCAACCCTAGTCTAGCCTGCCGACCCTAGTCCACTTTGCCGATACTAGCCTAGCTTGCTGATATATCATGGTTTTTACCCACTTTCAACCATGATATAAGTCCTTTTTATAGAGTCTTTTTAGTGTTTCTCGAGTGTTTTATAGTCTTTGTAGGTCAATGATCGATTGGACCCTAATGGGAGCTTTTGGAGCATTTTGGAGCATCAAGGAAAGAAGATTTGAACAGAAGAATTCCAGCAGAGTCCCTGTCGATCGACAGGGCTCACTCCTGTTGATCGACACGGGGCTGTCTGTGAAGAACAGTTCCGAACAGTAAGAAGTTTGGCACTCGTTGAAGCCCTTCCCACCGACGGATAGAGCAGCGAGTTAGCTTTCATTTGAAAGAAATTTGAGGCAATTCCAACGGTGCGATCGAAAGTTATGAAGGTTTTAGTGAAGACATGTCGGTCTGGCTAGAAGATGTCAAGCTTGAAGAATTTCCTTTTTGGCCCAAAAAGCCCAGAAGTTTACAGAAAAAGCCCAATCCGATTTTTACACATTATATATAGTTTTCCCTTGGGTTTTTATAATTATCTTGTTTTTAACTTAGACTTTGAGAGAGAGAGCTTTGAGGGAGATTTCTACAGGGTTTTCAAACCCCTTTTTCTGTATCTCTAACTCTATCTTTTATGCAATCTTATTCTTTCATTATGATTTCTTCATCTATGTCTAAGTAGTTTGCTTGTTAGGTTGTGGGGAATTCTAGAGTTTTGATGAGAAATTGTTAGGATTGAAAATCTGTTAGGGTTTATCTTCTGGTTCTTCATCTAGATTATTTTTAACGCTAGATCTAGCCTGTACACCTAGAATCTAGATCTTAGGTTGATTTAATAGACACGGAAGTGTTATTAACAACTTGAACTAGTCTTAGATTAGCAGAATTACCTATTCGCAAAGGAATTTGGCTTAGGGATTTTGTGAACAATTGAACCTGAATGTTAATGCTTGACTTGATTCTCTAGGTTTGCAAAGGAATTTGGAACTTAGGTTTCTAGTCATAGATAGTCTCTGCAACGGAAGTTGATTGGCTTTATCTTCGTGTTTGAGTTCTAGAACGGTGCCTAATCAAACCCTGACAGTAGTTTATCCTTGATTTCGATTCATACCCGAAGAATTACCCATCGCCTAGCTTTTTGTCTCATTGATTTCCTAGATCATTTATCTCCATTTACTTGTTTTGATATTTTATTTCATTCATACATATTTGCTTAGCCTAATTCGAACTCTTTAGTTGATTGTGTGAATCTTTTCCCTGTGGATTCGATCCCTAAGTACTACATCGATCTCTTAATTTGAGAGAGTAGCTCAGGGTAAATTTGAGCATATCAAATTTTGGCGCCGTTGCCGGGGAATCGATTTCACCACTCGATTTTTGATTTTAGAATTTTGTCTAAGTTTTACTTTTTGTTTACTTACTTCCGTTTTCTTTTGTTTTTGTGGGTTTCAGGTGCATGCCTAATCGCACGACCAGAAGCAACAAGAATCAAAAGTTAGTGGATTTCGTTTCTGAGTTAGGAGCTTTAGAGCGAGCTAACCGAGCAAAGAAAAAGGTAGCCACGATGGTTAATCCTTTAGTTCTGATCAGAGGAGAAGATGGGATTCTTCATGACCAAGAGGGTCAGAGGTACAATGCTCAGGGTCAGAAGTTAGACGGGCATGGAGTTGCGATTGTGGAGCAGCTTGAGCAGCCTGCGCGACAGGTTATGCAGCACCAAGAGCCAGCAGCAGCTGCTGCGTGTGGGCGTACTCTGGGAGAGTACAATAGGCCTGACGAGTTCTATGCCAACAGGGTTGCCATTCGCCCTCCAGCCTTCCAGAGGAGCGATTTTGAGCTGAAGCCTGCTTTCTTCTCACTTGTCGCCCAGCACCCTTTCCATGGTCTGTCATCTGAGCACCCCATGGATCACATAGAGAGATTTGAGGACTTGGCATCTAGCATCAAGGCTAATGGAGTCTCCAACGACTACCTTTTACTGCAAGCTTTTCCCCTATTCACTTAGTGGAGAAGCAGCCTACTGGCTGAAACAGTTAGAGCCGGGCTCACTGACCACTTGGGAGGACACCAAGAATGCTTTCCTCAACAACTTCTTTGATGAGGCAAGGTCCGAAGATCTGAGGACAAAGATCTCCATGTTTAAACAAGGACCAACTGAAGCATTCAAGGCTTCTTGGGTGAGATTCAAAGCCTATCAGAGGGACTGTCCGCATCATGGGTTCAGTGATGTTCAGTTATTGGGTATCTTCTTCAGAGGAGTAGATTGGCACTATCAGATGGCGTTGGATGCTGCATCAAATGGGAACATCAACACTAGATATCCAGAGGATGCAATTGTGCTCATCGAGAACTTGGCTTCTAGCAATAGTACCAAAAATGCAGACTTCGAAAGGAAGAAGCTGGGTGGCAACATGGATGGAAGCCAGATTGCTGAAGTGAACGCTAAGTTAGATTCAGTGCATCACCTTCTAGTGGGGAAGAAGACAGTGCAGTTTGCTCAAGAAGTGGAGACTTTCGAGCCAGAGGAAAGGGATGTTAACTACATCAATGGAGCTGGTTATCAGGGTCAGAGGTTTGGTGGTCAGCAAGGGTATCAGAGGAATGATTTCCAGAGGCCTTTCCAGAATAACTACCAAAGAAACTACGGTTCTTCTTCCTACCAGACACCTCCTCCTCAGACAACAGAGAGCAGCGAGATGAAATCCATGTTGGAGCAGATTCTAGAGGGTCAACAGAAGATGACCGTGAGCTTTAATGGGAAGATGGATGCTATGTACCAAGATCTGAATGGCAAAATTGAGGCTATCAATCTCCACATGAAGAAGCTGGACACTCAAGTAGCCCAAACGGCGGAGTCGGTGAAAAGGCAAGAAGGATTTCTACTGGCTAAGACTGAGACGAACCCAAGGGTGCATATCAATGCGATCACTG
This sequence comes from Arabis hirsuta, assembly GCA_964056655.1. Lineage (NCBI taxonomy): Eukaryota > Viridiplantae > Streptophyta > Magnoliopsida > Brassicales > Brassicaceae > Arabis > Arabis hirsuta. The sequence goes on from OZ053301.1 coordinate 43,553,469, forward strand.
TGGGTAGTGGGAAAGAAGTGCTTGAAGCTTGTGGAAAGGATCCCGAGGAGGTAGAAGTCGTGGAACTTGATGAACACACGATTTTGGGGACAGAAGAGATCCTGTCGATCGACACGACTAGTATGTGTCGATCGCCAGAGTGTTATGCAATTGCTGATGACAAGGACAGGAAGTATCCTGTCGATCGACACAATGCTCATGTCGATCGACATGATGCCCAGAACAGCCCACTTTCTTCAAAATCGTCGAATAGCTCAGAAGAGAGGGTGTACAAGCCTAAGCTACCTTTTCCGAGGAGGAAGTCTAAGCAAGAGCTAGAGGATGCCCAATGCAAGGCCATCCTGGAGAAGCTTGTTGTGGAGTTTCCATTGATAGGTGCTGAGAAGCTCTCTCCGGTGGTCCGAAAGTGTTTGCAGAGGATGACTATCAAGAACTTGAGTTCAGAGCAGTTCAGTGCTATACTTTCCGTAGAAGTATGCTCATTGATTGAGGACATGACCCCAGAGGAACCTACTAAATCACCGATGAGGGAGCTGACTAAACTAGCAACTCCGGGGAGGTTTGTTGTTCCATGTGTAGTCAATGGTATAGAACTAACGGATTCTCTCTGTGATACAGGTGCTAATGCAAATGTCATGTCCATGGCTGTGGCAAAGAGACTGGGGATTTCGGATTTTGAACCTACAAAGGCATCTCTCAAGTTTGCGAACGCTTCCTCTACAAGTTCAAAGGGTTTCATTCGGGATCTAAAGCTTCAAGTAGGAGATTGTCTTGTTCCTACAGACTTTTATGTGATGGAGAGAAAAGAGGACAATGATGACCCATTGATTCTTGGGCAAGCCTTCCTTGCCACAGTGGGTGCGTTGGTGGACTTTACCAATGAGCGAATCTCTTTCTCGAGGATCAACAAAGATGTCTACTATCCCGCTGTCCACGTCGAAGAGATCTCTTGTTTGACCGTCACTACTAGAGAGAAGCCACTGCAAGAAAAGAAGACTATCCCTTGTGCTCAAACTTCAACTCCTATCCCTTCCACAGCACATCATGGAGACACCAAGCCAGTAAAGCCCAAGTGCAAGAAGGTACCGCCCTCTATTCCACCACCCTTGCGTTCTGATGGAGGACCCAAACCAGCTAAGGCCAAAACCAAGAAGACTTCCAAGCCATTCTCCAAGTTTAGAATTATCATCCCTATGAAGTTAAGGGAGAAAGGAGAGGAAGTGATCCAGGAGATGCTGCAGAACACTGCAAAGCTCTTTCCAGGTGTTTCTCCCTGCACCATTCCATGAAAGACCTGAGCCTGACACAGTCAAGCTAATGACTGAAAACAAGCGCTTAGTGGGAGGCAACCCACTTGTAAGTTTTTCTATTTTATCTTCTATTTTCGAACTTTGAGTCAGTTAGTCTTTGATTTCTTAGGAGCTTGAACTTGATCATCTTAAGGATTTGCATTGTGTGTCGTCTGCTTTGATCATGTTTGTTGAGTGATGCAGATTTAGAACTTGATGCAAAATTTGCGATCTGAAAAAGCAAGGTCCATGTCGATCGACATGGCTTCTCTGTGTCGATCGACATGGCTTGATTTTTCAAAATTTCTCGACAACACAACGGTCTGAAACAGAACGATCTATGTCGATTGACAGGGCTTGTTTCTGTCGATCGATAGGATCCCCACGATGGTAAATCTTGTCCCTTTCAATCAAGTTAAATTTTCTTTTGATTTCTTTTGCCAACTTCAGGCTTGACAACACTGGGGACAGTGTTGGTTAAGTCTGGGGGAGGAAACTACTAACGTGTTTCTTTTTGTTTTGGTTTATTTTGAGTCAAATTTTTGTTTTTATTGAGTCAAAACTAGTTAGGAACCCTTCTTTTGGTTCAGTGGATTGTCTTTGCCAGCATGTGACCATTCCTCCAGAATCAGTTTCAAAGTTAGACTAATGGGAAATCCTAGGATTGACCAGTTGACTGGAGACGTCTGCTATTTCCAGTATAATCCGCCAAGTCAGAGCTACTGCACGGATCTCTTTGTGATTGATGTCCATAGGGCTTGACTCCTCATTCGTATCTGACAAGTGCAACCCCTGTTGTTTATAATGGTACTCCTCTCCCTCTAATTCATCTAAAAAAAAATCATTTGTGTTAGGATTGGGGTGAAATGATAGCTCCTAAGTATAAGACGAGGAATAAAATTCGGTGAGTCTGTACTCAAGAGGTGATCACCCAGCTCAAAAGCAGCAGTCTGAGTCCCGTAAAACGGATGAAGAAGACGAGCAATCTCACGAGCCTGTCTCCTCACAAGGAACAATAGTAGTGAGTCACGACCCTGTCTCCTAACAAGGAACAACATTAGTGAAATATGCACTGCTTTGAGTTCAGCAATCATGAAAAAAATAGGAATAGAGAACCAAATAAGTCTGGGGGAGAGGAGGAATACCAAGTGTTGTATAGGTTGATTTGTCATGGTACAGTCTGGGAATGAGTCTAGAAGGTTCTTGGCATTGAGAACATTGAGACCAAGCTATGAAGACTAACGGATTATGCTGTGAAGTGGTGGATGAATTTGGAAGGCTGCGAATGTCTGCAGAGAAGTACATGGTGGTCTGATTCTGGTTGGTTCTGGATTATGTGGTTCACTAAATGGAAGGGTCAGTTCATTGCTCCAAGGGAAGGTAAGTTTCTGTGTTTTCAAACCTCTTTCACATTCTTGGTTTATGTTTTGCTTGAGGGCAAGCAAAGGCTAAGTCTGGGGGAGTTGATATATCATGGTTTTTACCCATTTTCAACCATGATATAAGTCCTTTTTATAGAGTTTTTTTAGTGTTTCTCGAGTGTTTTATAGTCTTTGTAGGTCAATGATCGATTGGACCCTAATGGGAGCTTTTGGAGAATTTTGGAGCATCAAGGAAAGAAGATTTGAACAGAAGAATTCCAGCAGAGTCCCTATCGATCGACAGGGCTCACTCCTGTCGATCGACACGGGGCTGTCTGTGAAGAACAGTTCCAAACAGTAAGAAGTTTGGCACTCGTTGAAGCCCTTCCCACCGACGGATCGAGCTGAGATTTTGACACAAGCTAGAGCAGCGAGTTAGCTTTCATTTGAAATTTGAGGCAATTCCAACGGTGCGATCGAAAGTTATGAAGGTTTTAGTGAAGATATGTCGGTCTGGCTAGAAGATGTCAAGCTTGAAGAATTTCCTTTTTTGCCCAAAAAGCCCAGAAGTTTACAGAAAAAGCCCAATCCGATTTTTACACATTATATATAGTTTCCCTTGGGTTTTTATAATTATCTTGTTTTTAACTTAGACTTTGAGAGAGAGAGCTTTGAGGGAGATTTCTACAGGGTTTTCAAACCCCTTTTCTGTATCTCTAACTCTATCTTTTATGCAATCTTATTCTTTCATTATGATTTCTTCATCTATGTCTGAGTAGTTTGCTTGTTAGGTTGTGGGGAATTCTAGGGTTTTGATGAGAAATTGTTAGGATTGAAAATCTGTTAGGGTTTATCTTCTGGTTCTTCATCTAGATTGTTTTAAACGCTAGATCTAGCATATACACCTAGAATCTAGATCTTAGGTTGCTTTAATAGACACGGAAGTGTTATTAACAACTTGAACTAGTCTTAGATGAGCAGAATTACCTATTCGCAAAGGAATTTGGCTTAGGGATTTTGTGAACAATTGAACCTGAATGTTAATGCTTGACTTGATTCTCTAGGTTTGCAAAGGAATTTGGAACTTAGGTTTCTAGTCATAGATAGTCTCTGCAACGGAAGTTGATTGGCTTTATCTTCGTGTTTGAGTTCTAGAACGGTGCCTAATCAAACCCTGACAGTAGTTTATCCTTGATTTTGATTCATACCCGAAGAATTACCCATCGCCTAGTTTTTTGTCTCATTGATTTCCTAGATCATTTATCTCCATTTACTTGTTTTGATATTTTATTTCATTCATACATATTTGCTTAGCCTAATTCGAACTTTTTAGTTGATTGTGTGAATCTTTTCCCTGTGGATTCGATCCCTAAGTACTACATCGATCTCTTAATTTGAGAGAGTAGCTCAGGGTAAATTTGAGCATATCACTTGCCGACGCTAGTCTACCTCCACTCATCCGAGTGGACCACGTCATGTTCCACTTCGTGAAGCCAGATTGTCTTCAGTGCATGTAAGGATAGGCACCGACGCGGGCGAGGCTTGACATCGGCTCTAGCACTCAATTCCTGAAGATGTCCGGACTCGTCCTCTATCGGGTCATCTGCCACTTCCATCCAAGAAGAGTCATCGTCCGTTTCCTGAAAGAAGTCATCGTCCTCTTCTTGGAGGGAGTCATCGTCCTCTTCTTGGAGGGAGTCATCGGCCTGTGAGGAGGAAGTTATTGGCTTGACAGAGGGAAGGCGTCATCGGCCTGTGAGGAGGGAATGAGTCATCGTCCTCTTCTTGGAGGGAGTCATCGGCCACTACTTGGAGGAGGGAGTCATCGGCCTGACAGAGGGAAGGAGTCATCGGCCTTTGAGGAGAGAAGGGTCATCGGGCTCTGAGGAGAGAAGGGTCATCGGCCTCTGCTGACAGGGGTCTTTGTCCTGAGAAATTACTTAGGAACCGTCAAGAGATGTAGTTGGTAACACATACATAGATGTCATTTTGTCATATGAACTAGACTTTGACCCGTTGACGTCGAGCGGGTGGAATCCGACCCCAACAATATTTTGCAGCAATAAACTCCTCGAACATACTGTTTAAGACAAACAAGGAAATGGGACACTTAATTAGTGGATTATGTTAAAAGGTAAGTTAAGTATTGCTACATTATACCTCTCAAATGTCTGAAAATTATCATAGTTTCGCAAAACATATGCATTGGCACATCGATAGTCTTCCTCTGAAAGCCAAAATTCATGCATTTGGCCACTTGGACGACCAACGTGAGTAAATATGTCAGGTACTCCAGGGGCATCATATGTGGGGACTTCAGTGGATCTTGTTAACCTGGCCAAAATAGTTAAAAGAGATTTACAATATATAGCATATGTCATCCCCATATGGGAATATCTATAACGTTTAATTTACCTTAATTTCGTTTGAATAGTCGAGGCAAAATAATGCTCTGTGAAATAAGCTATCTCCTCAGTTAGATATGATTGAACAATCGATCCTGGTGCATATCTTTTGTTTTTTGCTTTCCCTTTCAATTTTTTTGAAAGTCTTTCAAAAGGGTACATCCATCTGTATTGCACTGGGCCACCTAATTCAGCTTCATAGGGGAGATGTATAGGCAGGTGCTCCATCACGTCGAAAAGGGATGGTGGAAATATCTTTTCCAAGTTGCATATGATCAAAACTATATTTTGCTTTAGAATTTGGACGCGATTTGTCTGCAAAGTTCTTGAACATAAGTCACGAAAAAAACCTCTGATACCTGCAATATTTATAATAAAACTGTAATTTATTAATATATATATAATACTATAATCACATTTACGTATTGCATATTCATATAATTAAAATTATTTTGTACCTGCTAATGCGAGGTGGACGTTCCGTTGTAGGAGTTCTGCAAAAATAAATGCAAATAGCCGCTCCATAAAAACATGGCAGTCATGACTCTTCATCCCAGAAAACATTGCATTATCCATTTCAGCACAACTAGCTAAGTCTGATGCATAACCATCTGGAAATTTGATCTCATTTTTGACACATTCCAATAAACTTTTTCTGGCTTCGTCTGTCAATGAGTAGGCGGGGAAAGGAGCTCTACCTTCACTATCAAGATGCAAGTGCGGCCGAGAACAGAATTTTTCAATATCCAATCTTGAAGGGATGTTGTCTTTTGATTTACCTTTCACGCGCATCAGAGTTTTAATGATGTTGTCAAAAAAATTCTTCTCTATATGCATAACATCAAGATTATGTCGAAGATTGAGGTCCTTCCAGTACGGGAGCTCCCAGAATATGCTTTCTTTGTGACAGTTATGCTTCTTCCCAAACCCAGGCTTCTTCTTTTCATGACCGTTTCCACCAACATCCTTAGTTTTCGGTGGATTTACAGGACGCAAACGGTAGGAATAAACTTGCGCACCAGTCAAAGACTCAGGTGGATACTCGTTCCTAGCGTCTTTTCCCTTCAAAAAGTCTTTTTTATTTTTCCTCAATGGATGATCATGAGGTAGAAATCTTCGGTGACAATCGAACCAACTCGTCTTTCTTCCATTCGGCAGATAAAAAGACTTTGTTTCTTCCATGCAAATTGGACAAGCCAATTTTCCATGGGTGCTCCATCCTGATAACATGTTATACACCGGAAAGTCGCTTATCGTCCACAACAACACCGCTTTTAGATTAAAATTTTGATTCAAGGACACATCGTATGCATTGACTCCAGTTGACCACAATTCTTTTAACTCGTCAATGAGAGGCCGGAGGAATATATCCAGACTACCTCGTGGATGATTTGGCCCAGAATTCATAATTGTAAGAAACAAGTACTCCGTATCCATGCACATATTAGGGGGTAAATTATATGGAGTCAATATCACAGGCCACAACGAGTGATTATTAGACATGCCAAATGGATTGAACCCATCTGTACATAATCCAAGATACACGTTACGGGTTTTTTGGGCAAACTGGGGATGTCGATCTTCAAAATATTTCCACTCCGCCGCATCAGACGGATGACACATTTCTCCCTCCTTTGTTTGGTGCTCGGCATGCCATCTCATTGCCGTTGCAGTTTTCTCGCTCTCATACATTCTCTTTAATCTATCAGCAATAGGCATATACCACATACGATTATATGATACATTGGTCCTACGACGTTGCTTATTAGTCTACCATCTTGGTGACTCACAAAACCGATACTTATCTAACACTTCGTCTTCTTTCCAGAAGATCATACAGTTGTTAATGCAAACATTGATTGTATGATATGGGAGGCCTAAATTGCGCAGCAATTTTTCTGTCTCGTAATGTGTACCCATTGCCTGGTTTCCTTTTGGTAAATACTCTCTAACCATTCCGCATACCGAATCCACTAACCTTTCACTCATATTATGATCTGCCTTATCTTGCATGACTCGAGCAGCTAAGGATAACTGCGAGTGCCCTTCACGACAACCATCATATAATGGATTTTGCGCTCCTTCTAACAAGTCGTAGAATTTTTTTGAATGATTATGTGAAGGTTCTTCTACATCCTGATAGTTATCATGTTCTTCTACATTCTCATAACTATCATACTGATTATAGTTATCCAAATTAACGTTTTCACGAAATGCATCATTCACCATATCCACATATCTCTCTTCTACTACATTACCCACTGGTACACTCCCACTTGCCCACGTCGTATCAACATTCTTACTCGTTCCTAAACTAAAATCAAGTTCTTCTCCATGCATATACCAAACGTAATAATCAGCCATAAATCTATTTTTATAGAAATGCTTCCAAACTCTACTTCCCAGCATAAATTTCTTGTTCTTGCAAACACTACAAGGACAGTGAAACTTACCGTCATTACTCTGCGCAAGAGGCTGACTATTTGCAAATGGCACGAATTGATTATCCACCCCCGCTATGAACTCTGGCGAAAAATTTCTTGTCGCTTCATCAAACCTTTTATACATCCACTCCCTACTATTATAATTTTCAGACATTTTTTTTAAAAAAACCTTTTTTTCAAAGTTTTTTTTTTGAAAAAAGCTTTTTTCTTTATTTTTTGTGTTTGGTACGTGAGAGAGATGATTTTGGAGTGAATGGAAGAATGAATGAGCTGTGGGTATATATAGATTATTTTGCGACTGATTTGCGACTGAATTAGCGACTAAATTAGCGATTACGATATACAGTCGCAAAAACAGGTATACCTACTTAGGAACGAATAAAACGTGGGTTTTGTTTTGCGACTAAATAACAACTATTTAGCAACCCACCGTTTTTGGTCGCTATTTAGTCGTTAATTTTGCGACTATTTTGCGACTGAAGTTTTGCGACTCCGGTTTAGTCGTAAATTGGTCACGAAATAGCAACCCACCGAATTTGATCGCTATTTAGTCGTTAATTTTGCGACTATTTTGCGACTGAAGTTTTGCGACTCCGATTTAGTCGCTAATTGGTCGCAAAATAGCAACCCACCGAATTTGATCGCTATTTAGTCGCTAATTTGCGACTATGTTGCGACTGCTACGTTGCGACTACGTTATAGTCGCAAAATAGTCGCTAGTTAGCGACTAATTAGCAGCGAAATATTTTAGTCGCTAAGTTGCGACGTTTTGGCGACTGCTTTTCTATAGTCGCAAATGAGACGCAAATTAGTTGTAAAACAGTCGCTAAATTTAGCGACTACTTCTTTAGTCACAAAACGCAGTCGCAAAATACATGTTTTCTTGTAGTGTGTATTTCACCCACGCGCAAGAGAAAGAAAACGCATTTCGTGCCTACCACCATCAAATTTTTCGGTACCCTTTTGCTATTTACCTAATGTCAAATTTCTCTTTGTTGATTTCCTAATTTGATTATTAAGTCTTGCTTGTTACCAAATTCACTCTACTTCTTTTACTCTTTGAAGTTTTGGTAGTTACCGTTGGAACAAATGGGTTTTGTCTTTGGTCAAGTCTCAAATCATATGGTCAAAGGCAGAGACTTGTTCTCTACCAGAAGATTTCAATTAAAAGAGTAAAGCAAACACTTGGTCTGAATCAGAAGACTCGAAGATAAGGATGTTCTTTCTGCATCAGGACCACATCTCTCTTTATCTGCAAGTGTTGGAGGATCGTACACACTTCTTGAAATGCTTGGAGGAGACAAAGAAATGCAGGCCAGCTAGCCGTTCTCCATCCTCGTTTCAGTGTAATTAGGGGACAAGGAAGCGATAATCACGGTAGGTTTTCCTTGGTTACCAAGTCGATTTTTTCTCTATATAAGTCGAGTCTTGGATTCCTTTTGTGTAGTACGTGTGTTAAGAACAAAGAGAGAGAGATAGAGTGTAAAGATTAGATGGAGAACAAGAAGATGATCTTGTCTCTGAGTTAGGGTATTCAATAGCTGAGACTGAGGCAGATGCTGAAGTAGAAGGTCCAAAGGTTGAAACAGAAGCTTAGAAGGCTCAGAGAGAAAAGAGGAGGAAAGCTAGGTCTACCATCATTCTGAGTGTTGGTGACAATGTCCAGAGGAAGATCATCAAACAGAAGACAGCTTTAGGTATGCTCAAATTACTTGCTAAACTATACATGGCAAAGTCACTGCCTAACCGGATCTACTTGAAGCAAAGGTTGTATAGTTATAAGATGAGTGATAGTCTTACTATAGAGGAGAACATAAATGACTTTAGTAGGCTGATTACTGACCTGGAGCATGTCAAAGTTCAAGTGTCTGATGAAGATCAAGCTATCATTATGCTTATGTCCTTACCAAAGCAATATGATCAGCTTAAAGAAACCTTGAAGTATGGTAAAAAGTCTTTGTCTTTAGACTCTATTGTTGGAGCTATTAGGTCTAAAGAACTAGAACTAGGGGCTTATGGAAAGGTCTCTAGAAATAACTCAGAAGCTCTATTTGCTCAAGACAAAGGCAGGTCTGAAAGAAGAGACAGAGGTAATAACAAAGGGAAGGGAAAGAGCAGATCAAAGTCTAGAGAAGAAGACCTGTTGGATATGTGGAAAAGAGGGTCACTACAAGAAGCAATGTTTTGTTTGGAGAGAGAAGAACAAATCAGGCTACAACAGTGGTGGAGAATCCTCAAACGTAACAGGACATATTGTGGGAGTCGAAACTAGCACAATTAGATTTGTTAGGGTTTCGTGAAGAGGTAGAGATTTCTAGGGTAGCTTAGGTCACGAAGGTCTGAAAAGAGTTGTTTGTTATTGCTCTGTAAGAATTTGTGAACAAGATTGCGAATGCCTTCTCAAAGGCTTTTACATCAACTATATATATTATCTCTAAGGCGGCTAAACATTCCTAAGTCTTCGCGGATTCCTCCCCTGCTAAGGTCGGTTGCGTCGCAGTGGGCCTCGCGGCTGGACCGGGCTTCGGGCTACCTTTATGTCGTTAGGCCGAAGACTGTATTGGACCGAGGATGTGATCAGCAGGCGAGGAGAGGACGTGGTCGGCCCTTGGTCCGAAGCCGTGGTCAGCCCTTGGGCCGAAACCGTGGTCGGGTAGACAAGGCCGAAGCCGGGGTCGGCTAGACGAAGTCGAGGCCGTGGTCGGCTAGACTTGGCAAGGCTGTGGTCGGCCCTTGGCGAGGCCGAGGTCGTCTGGCCTTGGCGAGGCCTTGGTTGGCTCCGTCGGGCCAAACACGCCTCCATTCGTCAAGTCCTAGATGGTCCTTCACCTTGCCCAGACAGCTTCCATGATTACTTGCTTTGCTTCGCGTGAAGACCTAGATGCTATTCCGCCTTGTTCGTCGAGAGTCCGGAGGGTCATTTCTCCAGTTGTCCGTCTTTGAACGTTAATGTTGAGCGGGTGAAAACCGACCCCAACAGTTAGCCCCCCTGCTCGGTAGTGTTAGAGATAATAGTACCGAGTTCAAGATGTGTTAAATATCGGCATTACCGTTCATAGTCAAGGAGTTTGCCTATCCTCTCTTGCAGTAGTAGAGTGTGACTTTATACCGGAGGTTTTAAGACTCCGTAAGTATTTCGAAGGTTTTAAGACTTCATGCTTCCTATGGAGGTTTTAAGACTCCGTGCTTTGCCTGCTGAAACTACTGTAATACTGCAGAAAAAGATTTTTTTTTTTTCTTTCGAAGATTTTAAGACTCCGCTTTGCAAACGCCAGTGTCGACGGCGTTTCTGGTGACGACGCATAGGTTCCGAAGGTGAAAACGCAGTGCTAGGTTCGGGACCTGCCTAGTGAGATAAGGGAAGGAGAAAAAGTTTTTATTTTTTTTATCTTTCCCTTCTCCTTCTTTCCTTTTTCCCACTAGGGTTTTTGAGACTCACCTTCTTCTCCACCACTTGTGCCGCCGCCGCCGTGAAGCTCGCCGCCGCCGCCGTGACCGCCGGAGGGACCATCCTTCTCACCTTGGTAAGTTCTCTTGTTGATTCCTTTATTCAAATCCCCTAGATTCCCATCACTCCTTTCCTTTGAAGAAAACTCAAGCCATAGATCTAAGCTTTCATGGAGGATAGGCTTGGTTGTTGCTAGTATCTAGGAGGTAACCCTTGAGTCTCTTGATTTCTAGCAACCCGAAGCTTCAATTGTTGATGGAATTGCCTTTGGGTTTAGATTGATTTTAAGGATTCTCTTTTGAAACTTGTTCATAGATGGAGCTTTGTTGAATGTCCCTTTTGGCCAAAAAAAATCAAAATTGTTGACCTTTGATATTTGTTGTTGACTTGTTGTAGGTGAATTTTGATCATGGATAAACAAGCACTTGGTTCGGTTGACCATAGCGAACCGGCGGCACCCTTGTGTCGAACCGAGGACACCACCGCTCCACCGCATCAAACCGACGACATCGTCGCGTTTTTGAACCAAACCGGATGCGCCACGGCATTGTCGAATTGAACCGACGACGTCGCCGCGCCTTTGCACCGACCCGACCTTGTGGTCGCAACGTCAGGTGGAACCGATCCCGTGGTCGTGACTCCGACCCAAACCGACCCCGTGATCGCGACATTGACCCAAACCGAAGACGTTGTCATGCCGCCGAGACGAAACAAAGACGCGGTTCCGACGACGTCCTCGCCGGTGGTTCCGACTAAGTCTTAGGCAGCCCCGGAGTTCACGGCGGATGGAGGAGCATGTCACGAGAATGTTGGCGCCGGGATTCGTCTCCGTAGCAAGTCGACTGTTCCCCGGCATCGTCTCGGCGGACCCGATGAGGGTGATGATGACATCTTTGATGACTTGGCAGGTACTGTGGGGGAGAGGAGGCTTAGCGGTGATGAGGACTTGATGGAACGTAGCGGGAGGCTTGGACTCTCTTTTCCTCTCAATGATGAGGATCCGCCACTCCCAGCTGGTGGAGCCGGATTTTCTCTGTCATCACGCTCCTCTTCCACCTCCAGGTCATTGCCTTCCGATGCGGGGGATGGTGACGATGATTCTCTTGCAGAGGTTGATCAGCCTGCGGCGGTCAGGAAGAAGAAGAAGCGTCCAGACCCTCCGGGATCTACCCTTTCGGACGAGGAGTCGCTACAGCTTCTCCGAGAGAGGTGTGAGATTTCGGACGAGATCAGGCTGGTTATCCCAGACCCTTCTCAGCGAGCTCATGCTCCGCCTCCGGGGTACTTCACCATGTACGAGAACTTCATCGAACACTGCTTGCTGTGGTTTCCGGTGCCCGGCTTCCTTCTTCGTTTCTTAGAGGCGAATGGTATCTCCCTTGCACAGATCAACCCCAGAGGACTGAGGCATATCATAGGTGTTTACGTGCTGAGTAGGGAGTGCAATGAGGAGATTAGCACCGAGCAGCTGTCCTGCCTCTTGGACTTCAGACCCCGTGGTCGCGCAGAGGAGCTTAGGTACCTAGTATCTCCGGTTCAGGGTCACACGCTTGTTGACGGGTTCCCGAGCAAGGACGACCACTTTGAGGACTGGTTCTTCTTCGTTAAGATTTCAGAGAAGACCGTTGAGGCAGATTGCATCTCCCTTGTCAGGACGAGCTGGGAGAAGAGAGGTAATCCTATACTTAGAAACATTTTTTTTTTAGCATGTTCATGTTTCATGTACTAACTTCCGGATTGTTTCTTTTGCAGTGAAGCCAGCGTCTCAGACACTTAGCCGGAGTGACGCAGCAGCCATCCACAGCGTTCTCGCTTCTGGGGACGGCGACTGGGTGAAGTCTTTCACTCGTCAGAGGATCCGGAAGGCGCTTTCCACTAGGATCTTCCCAGGGAAGGTTCTCGGACGGGGTGCTCACAGGGTCTCAGCTTACCAACGAGCAGAGCAGGCGAAAGCGGTGTCGACGAGTACCGCGGCCCCAGCGAGGACGTGCTCGCGGACTCAGGCTTCGCCAAGCGCGACGCCGAAGACCCCTGCTGCACCGGTCCAGCGTCCTCACGCCCTTGACCCTACCCCTGATGAGCTTGCGAGGTGGCGTGAGCAGTCGCGGAAGAGGGCTCTTACGTCGGAGGGCAAGGCGAGAAGTACTCCCGACGGGGCCTCTTCGAAGCGTCAGAAAACGAGCTTTTCTCCTGCTGTTGTTGCCGGGCTGGCTGCGTCGGCGAGCCAAAGCGTCGCGGTCCCGTCTTCTCCGATCCAAGGCTCTTCAGCCAGCGGGATGGCGTACGTGCTGGCGAAAGCCAAATTTTCTGAGGTTTGGCTTCTTTCCCTCCTTGTACTTGTCCTTGTTACCTAACTCCTTTTGGTTTAATACCACACCCTTTTGTTTTCTCTGTATGCAGCTCTCCGCTTACCTAGACCAGTTGGCTGCTGATTTTGACGAGGACGTTCGCTCCCGTGACAGAGAGCTTAGTGAGGTCAGGGGGGCCAACATCGCCTTGCAGTCGGAGGTGAACGAGCTTGCTGAGAGGAACCAGGTTCTTAAGGCCGATGCGGCTTCTGCGAAGAAGAGGGACGAAGAGTTGAGTGGTAAGCTGACGCGGGCGTCTGTGAGATACAACAAAGATAAGGAGGAAATCGCTTTGTTGAAGAAGCAACTCAAAGATGTTGAAGACCTTCGGGATGCGAAGGTTGAAGAGGCCGTTGCTGAGGTCAGAGATAAAGTTGCTCGTAGCTCCGCCAGACGAGCTAGAGAGGTCGCCAGGTTGCTCGAAAGGATTGAGGGGTCAGCGAAGGACAGGATACTGGACCTTGCCGAAATTGACGCGAACCTGGAGTTCATTGGGCGTCTCCGCAAGCCTGACGCGCCGACCCTAGATGCCGCGGAGGAGCTCTTGGTTGAGAGGAAGATCCCGATTTACGACGCTCGTGATGCGTTTGATGAGCTTGTCTCTGGAGTGAGGCAAACTTTGGAGATCACAGAGGATGACGACGTGGTCAATGATGATGAGGCTTGATGACGATCATCTCCTTCTTGCTTATGACTTAGTTTTATTTTCAGTCTTTTTATGACATTGCTTTCTCAGACTTTATTGGATTTGATGACTTTGGCTATGGCATTGGATGGCTTGTATCCTTGCTATTATTTTAGATCCTTGCATTGTGAGGAATGCAGGATGACTATGATCACTGTTTTTATCGAAGCTTGCTTGCTTAGTCTTATGATGAACCCAGAGGGTTTTGGAGTAGTGTACTCATGTTTGATGTCTTTCCAGACTTAGGATCGTTTCAGGCTATTGTATGTGTTCGACGTGCACTTGCCAACGTTGCTGTTGGGCTTCATGACTTGGTGTTGTGCATTTGCCAACGCTGCTGTTGGGCTTTGTGACTCGGTGCTGTTCTTCCGGACACGTCTATCCGAGAATAAGTACACCCCATGTTTTACCAGAGTGCATCCTGGGTTTACTGAATGACCGTTCAGGGTACATGCCGAACAAATCATTGGAAGCTGCATTTTACCAACGATGCTTGTTAGGTTTTTGAATGATCAGTTGGGTTCGTCCGCCCCAGTTCTGAGCATTAATACTTATATAGCGCGCTTGGATCCGATGCTGGATGTCATTGCGGTCGTATTACCGCATCATTACTGTGGCCAGCAGCAATGAATACGGAACGACTCTACTTGACTGAAGCTTTGAGTAGCCCATGAAGGACATAGCTGTTCTCGTGGTGAGGTTTTTGTCAAGTGTTTGAAGTTCCCGGTGATGACGTAGTCAAGGAATGGAGTACGGGTACCCCACTCCCCCCTCATTAGACAAATGAAGTTGAGTGAATTTATTTGGAGACATGTTCATGGAAATGCTGAGAGACACTTGCACCCCCCCTTTGAAGAGGCCAAGTAAGCTCATCCGGAGACGAGGCTGTTGAAATTACTTACTCCCCCCCTAAGGCGGAAGAGACCACTGGAACTCATCCGGAGACAAGGCTTAGGTAAAACACTTACTCCCCCCCCCTTTAAGGCGGAGGAGATCAAGTGAGCTCATCTGGATATGAGGCTTGTGAAGCGCGTAATCCCCCCTTTTTGACAGAGGGAGGCAACTGAACTTGTCCGGAGACAAGCTACCTACGTACCCTTTGTAAGGATTAAGTCGCCCCGTAGTTCGTTGAAGCACTAACTCCCCTTCTTGTGTTGAAGGGGGGCAACTGAACTCATCTGAAGACAAGCTACCTACGTACCCTTTGTAGGGATCAAGTCGCCTCGTAGTTCATTTTGAGAGAAGACTAGTGATAGTACTTCTTCAAGTGCTTGGCATTCCAAGAATGGAGGATTGGGGTGCCGGTGATGGTGGCGAGTTCGTAGACGCCAGGACGGATGACTGTTGTGATCCTGTATGGGCCTTCCCAGTTAGCTCCGAGCTTCCATGCGTTCGGCTCTGTTGTGTTCTGGAACACTTCTCGTAGGACTAAGTCGCCTTCGCAGAAACGTCGTTCTCTGACTTCGGAGTTGTAATACCTTGAGGTTGCATTCTGGTAGTTGGCAATCCTGACAAGGGCTTGGTCGCGTTGCTCATTAATGAAGTCTAACTCATCGAGGAGCATTGACTAGTTGATTGCTTCATTTCCAGGTAAGAGGCGACGACGTACTCCAGGAGATAAGACCTCTGACGGGATGACGCATTCGGTTCCATAGACAAGGGCGAAAGGAGTCTCGCCTGTTGCTCGGCGGGGAATGGTGCGGTGGGACCATAAAACTCCTTCCAGCTCGTCGGCCTAGCGGCCCTTCTTTGCCTCCAAACGCTTCTTAAGGCCATCTAGAATTGTCTTGTTGATTGCCTCTGCTTGACTGTTGCCTTGAGGGTAGCGAGGCGTGGACTTGCTAAGTCGGATATTCCATTTTGCACAGAAGGTCTCGAACCTATTGGATATGAACTGCGAACCATTGTCTGTAACAATCTCATATGGAACTCCATAACGGCATATAATGTTTCGCCAGACGAAGCTTTCTACTTGGACGTCCTTGATACTAGCGAAAGCTTCTGCTTCTACCTACTTTGAGAAGTAGTCTGTTAGGACTAGTAGCCAGCGTTTCTGCTTCGAGGGGTGTATTGGCCCGACTATATCCATAGCCCATCTCATGAATGGGTAAGGTGATGTGACAGAGGAGGGCATCTCGGTTGGCTGATGAATTTTTGGAGCATGTCGCTGGCACTTCTCACACTTGGCTGAGAATTTCATGCAGTCGCCAACTATAGTAGGCCAGAAGTGGCCATGTCGCTTGATTTTGATCGCTAAGGCTTTGCCTCCTGAATGATTGCCGCAAGACCCACTATGGACTTCTTCCATTATCAGTCTTGCTTCCCTCCCCTCTACGCAAGTGAGTAGAGGGCCTGAGAATCCCCATCTGAAGATGTTGCCGTCAAGTAGGACGTAACGAGCAGCTTGTTTCTGTAGTTTGCGAGCTGCCCACTTGTTGTCGGGTAGCTTCCCATCAGCAATGTATTCTCGTATCTCGCCCATCCATGGCTTGTCGCAGCCGTATTCGGGTTCTGCATCATCCTCGTCCATTGGGGCTGCTTCGGGTTGATGAGAGCTACTGGCCGCGGTGATATCGTTGCCAAAGATGTCTTCGCTAGGGATGTCAATGTCTGGGACTTCAGCAGCTTCTGCCATCTCAGTGTCGTCGTTGTCTGCTTCGGTAATAGCACTCGCCTGCTTTGCTGTTTGAGACCGTGTTAAGATAGCGAGTGTCGTGTCTTGTTGAATGCTGGGGAATTCAATGAACTCGACTGGAATGATCCGCTTCAAAGCCGGATCTTCTGGTGTAGCGGTGGCGGAGGCCAGGTTAGCCAACGCGTCGGCATCCATGTTCTCACCTCTGGGAATTCTTGTCAGTGTGAACTCCTGGAAAGTGGAGGCAAGGTCCTTCACTATCTTTAGATAAGCCTCCATGCGGTCGTCTTTTGCCGCATACTCGCCACTGTACTGGCTAGTGACCAGTTGAGAGTCACAGAATGAGTGGATGTGTGAGATGCAGAGTCCTTGAGCGAGCCTCATGCCAGCGACGATGGCCTCATACTCTGCCTCGTTGTTAGAGGCTTTGAATCCAAGTCATAATGATTGCTCAAGGGTCTCTCCAGTTGGTGATATTAAGCGTATCCCAACTCCATACCCGTTCTTTGAGGATGAACCATCCACATATAGCCGCCAAATCTCGGGTTGCATCTCCTTAGAAACTTTATCTTTTGGGAGCTCTATGAGGAAGTCTGCTAGCACCTGAGACTTATTGCATGTCCGTCCCTTGTATTCGATATCATATTCGCTAAGTTCCACAGCCCACTTAGCCAGCCTGCCAGATTGACTTGGGCTATGTAAAACTGAACGTAGAGGGAAAGTACTAAGAACAATAATATAATGAGATTGAAAGTAAGGCCTTAGCTTTCGTGATGCCATAAGGACGGACAGTGCGAGCTTCTCTAGCTGGGGGTATCTTGTCTCAGCGTCTGTGAGCGTCTTGCTTACGTAGAAGATGGGCTTCTGCTCGCCTCTCTCCTCTCGCACTAGAACAACGCTGACTGCTATTTTTGAAACAGCAATGTAGAGGAAGAGAGGCTCTCCTGTCACTGGCTTAGCAAGGATGGGTGGCGTCGCCAAGTACTCCTTCAGCTGCTTGAAGGCATCTTCACACTTGTCTGACCATTCAAACTGTTTGTTCCCTCGCAGAGTGTTGTAGAAGGGGAGACACTTATCAGTTGAACGCGAGATGAACCGATTGAGTGCAGCCACTCTCCCAGTTAATCTCTGTACTTCCCATTTGTTCCTTGGTGAAGCCATCTGGATCAGTGCATCGATTTGTTTTGGGTTAGCCTCAATGCCTCGGCGAGTGACCAAGTACCCAAGGAATTCGCCAGAAGTCACAGCAAATCTGCACTTTGCTGGGTTCAGCTTCATGTTGTGTAGGTTCAGCTGGTTGAAGCATTCTTCCAGGTGGGAAATATGGTCTTCTTCTACGAGTGACTTGACAAGCATGTCGTCAATGTAGACCTCCATAGTCTTCCCTAGCTGGTCCTAGAACATCCTGTTTACCAGCCTCTGGTATGTTGCACCGGCATTCTTGTAGCAGTAGATGCCACGGTCTATGATAAATGTTGTCTTCTCTTGGTCCTCAGGGTGCATCAGAATCTGGTTGTAGCCAGAGAAGGCGTCCATGAAGCTCAGAAGCTCGTTTCCCGCTGTTGCTTCCACTAAGCGGTCAATATGAGGTAAAGGGAGGCTGTCTTTTGGGCAGGCTTTGTTAAGGTCTATGAAGTCGACGCAGATGCACCACTTCCCGTTCTCTTCTTTACCACGACTGGGTTGGCGAGCCAGTCGGGGTACTTCACTTCCGTTATAGACCCAACTCTTAGAAGCATTTCGACTTCGTCATTAACGGCCTTTGCACGTTCAGGACACAGCTTCCTTCTCTTTTGCTTTACTGGCTTGAATGTCAGATCAACATTGAGTTCATGGCTGGCGATGTTGATGTCTATCCCAGGCATGTCTTCAGCGGCCCAGGCAAAGGTGTTGACGTTCTTCTGGAGGAACGCCACTAACCTTGTCTTGAGCTCTTCATCAAGGGCAGCCCCGATTTTGATACACCTCTCTGGGTGTTGCTCATCAATGCACATAGAGACCATAGGTTCGTAGGTAGGTCGCTCTTCTTCTGCGCGACTGTCCGCAATCTGTAATTGCTATAAGAGGTTAGTCAAGTTTTTTACCTAATCGGGGCTGGTCCTTGCTTTCTTTTTTTGCCCTTGAGATGTTGAGTCATCCTTCTTTTCTTCCAAATTGCGCAGCTTGTGCTCTGCTAGGAAACACATGCGGGAATCCTTTTGATTCCCAAAGATTGTCTTCACGCCATTGTCAGTTGGGAACTTAAGGCACAAGTGGTACATTGATGGCACGGCTTTCATCTGGTTAAGCCACAGCGTCCCCATGATCATGTTGTAGATGGCGGGATGATCGGATACTGTGAAGTCCACCATTTTCTTGATGTTACCCGCTTGGACTGGCAGGCGGATCGTTCCCATCGTCATAGTAATCTCACCAGAGAAGCCTGTTATAGGCTTTGGTTGTCCTCTGATGGTGGACAGATCGATCTTCATCCTTTGAAGTGTATCCTTGTAGATGACGTTCACTGAGCTTCCGGTGTTAATGAGGACTCGAGCAACGTTGAAGTCGAAGACTGTAAGGTTGATCACCAGAGGATCATTGTGTGGATGATCGATACCTTCAGCGTCCTCCTCATCAAAAGTGATAGCATCGCTGGCGAGCTTCCGCTTTGGAGACGTAGATATGTTAGCGCATACCTCAGCGCGTCTCTGGTAGGCTTTGATTGCAGGAACGTTGTCAGCGCAGTACGGCGAGCCTCCCATAATCATGTAGATAGTGTCTTGCGGGTTCCCGTTCTCTGAGTTGTCGTTGCGGCGCTATCGCCTCGGGTTTTCCACTTGAGTTTCAGTTGTACCCTGAGGCTTTTCTTCTGACTTTAAGTCAAACAGGCTGATGCTGCCTTTGAGAGTGCCATCGGTTAGTTTAGCAATCAGCTGTCGTCCTAACTCGCGGCACTTTGCATTCGAGTGCCCGGTTGCTTTGTGGAACTCACAGTACAACTTCTCATCGTATTCCTTCGGGTCTCTAACTCATGTAAAGCTTCCTCTGCCGCGTCCGCGACCGCGGCCTCGACCTCGGCCGTAGCCAGGTGATTCAACTTGATAGTTATGAGCTCCACCTGCTCCCCCTTCGAACTGGATGAAGGCAGGTTTGCCCTTCTTTGGTGCAACATGGGTTGGAACCTGAGCAGGTTCGCTTGTTTGTTTATCCTTTCCGCCCCTTTTGGAGCGGAGTTCTTCCTCACTTCGAGCAAAGTCAGCTACACGGTGAAGAGCATCTTGAATTGTTGTTGGCGGGTTGATGGTGAGTTCTTGTCAGAACGGAGATGGACATCGAAGCGCCCCTCTCAAGGCTTCCAGTGCAGACGTGTTGCTGATTCCGTCTACCTGTGACAGGGTGTGCTTAAACCTTGTCATGAAAGACCGCAGGCTTTCATTCCCTCCTTGCTTATTGGTCCATAGTTCTGCATCATAAATTTTTCGTTCAGCAAAGATATTGTAGTGTTGGACAAACATCTCAGAGAGTTGGTGGAAGTTATGAATCGAATTCTTCTCCAGTTTGTAGAACCACTGGAGGGCAGGTCCTTTGAGGCTTTCTACGAATAGCTTGTAGTAGCCGATGTCCTTCCCGGCTTCTTTGAAATTTTCCCTTCCTAGGGCCACCTCGAATTCCATCAGATGATCAGCAGGGTCTAAAGTCCCTTCATAGCTCAAAAGCTTGACTCTTCCTGGGTCGGAGATTTTAGCCCCCGAGATGCTTTCAGCAAAGGGTGTGTTGCGTGCCTTCTCCAGCACATAAGCAACCCCAGGAGCCTTCCCCGTGCTCCAGTACATCTGCAGCTTAGTAGTTCTCAGGTCGGAGACGACTTGATCTAGTTTGGCCTTTAGCACAACAACTTCCTCATCACGGGAGCCTTGCGGAGTCCTGCGCTCCTGCCCTCTTCTGTAAAGCTCCGCGATGGAGGGATCTCCTTCTCCATCTGCTCTGGTATTTTCAGCAGCGTACTCTCGGGTGTGTCTCCAAGGAGGATGTTGATCTTCCCGGGCCCTAGCGTTTTCAGCAGCTGTGTCGGTTCGGGCCCGTCTCTGAGGGGGTTGATCCTCGTCAGAGTCTTCCACCACACGCTTAGGATTTTCGTCAGAGTCCCGACGAGGCGGTGGTGGAGGCAGGTCCTCCTGACCTGTGCGATCTGTCCAAGGCGGCAGCTCCTCGTGACGATCTCTTCGATTGGATCGAGGCGTGGTGAAGCGGAGGCGTGTTGGACGGGCACGGGTCCTCTTGAGCTTCTTCCTCTTGACCGCCTGCAGCTCGCTAGTTGTCGCCTCGTGTTGCTTCTCCTGATCCTGCACCTTCTTAGCGAGCGTCTCAAGCATACGCTTCATCTCTATCACGTCGGCCGGGATGTTAGTGGTGTTAGGTGTAGGGTTCTCCCCGGAGTTCTCCTTCTCCTCGCCGCTCCTGTGAGACGAGGATTCTTCGCTGCTCACACTGTTGTTTCCTGACATCTTCCTTGATGGTGCTGTGAAAACCTAGCTTTTCTGTGTCATAAATTCTCTGATTCCCCTTACACGGTGCCAAATTGTGGGAGTCGAAACTAGCACAATTAGATTTGTTAGGGTTTCGTGAAGAGGTAGAGATTTCTAGGGTAGCTTAGGTCACGAAGGTCTGAAAAGAGTTGTTTGTTATTGCTCTGTAAGAATTTGTGAACAAGATTGCGAATGCTTTCTCAAAGGCTTTTACATCAACTATATATATTATCTCTAAGGCGGCTAAACATTCCTAAGTCTTTGCGGATTCCTCCCCTGCTAAGGTCGGTTGCGTCGCAGTGGGCCTCGCATCTGGACCGGGCTTCGGGCTACCTTTATGTCGTTGGGCCGAAGACTGTATTGGACCGAGGATGTGATCAGCAGACGAGGAGAGGACGTGGTCGGCCCTTGGTCAGAAGCCGTGGTCTGCCCTTGGGCCAAAACCGTGGTCGGGTAGCCGAGGCAGAAGCCGGGGTCGTGATGCAACCTTGCGGATGAAAGGATTGCGGGGAAGTGTGGGCAACTCGGTTCGGCCTAAGGGCACGGGTTTTGTACGAGTTGGATAGAAAGGAATGATGAAAACGAAGTGATTAAACGGATCCGATTGCTGGCCTAAGGGCTCTTTCAATTCGGACAAAGGGGTGGTTTATAATGAGTGATGGGTGGATCGTAGTCACCACGAGTTGGATGGAAAACAACTCGGTAAAGACAACACAACTAGAATCTCTCTAAGTTGTAAGGATTTTCTTTGAGAAGAAAGTTCAGTTTTCTTTATTGATTGGGTAATGATACAAGGCTGTGAGAGGGGACTTTATATAGAGTCCAAACAGCTATGCCCTTCAAGGGGACTTGAAACAGATTACATTTAAAAACTCTAAAGAAATCATGAGGCAAACATGGGCCTTAAAAACGGGAAAAGGGGTGGCTAAACAAATGCCTTACTCTAAAAAAAGGGAAACATAATTCAAATAAAAGGAAGAAAACAAGGAAAGAAACAAGGTGCCTGAAATTAAGGAGCCGTTAGTAATTTTAAAAGAAATTCAAACAAGGCTTACCTTAGTGGGGATTGTGCTGAGTGACGTCATGCATGACACATCCGTGACTCGCTCAGTCCTCATTGCTGGTCACGCGGAATAGGGAAAACGTTTGTGTCTGTTGCCCGTGAATTTGTTTGGTTGGGAGTGTCCGCTCGGGTTGATCCTCCGATGCGGTAAATTTGGTCCAGCCTTGGTCGAACTGGCCTTGATTGGTTTGTCCTTGTTCGGCTAGTAGAACCTCCACAGCGTCATTGATGTTGTTTTGGAGATGACGTTTGCCGGATCGGGTGATAGGTCGAGAATGCATGGTTGGGATGGGTGGTGGTGCGGTAAGGGTTTCGAGGGATGCATCATCCTTTCCCCCTTGAGCAGGTTCTGACCTCAGAACTGTTTCATCTGCTTCATAACGGACTAAGTCAGCCACATTAAAAGTTGGTGAAATGTTAAACTCACCTCGGAGATCCAGTTCGTAGGCATTGTCATTAATTTTTCGGATGACTTGGTATGGTCCAATGCCTCGGGGCGACAGTTTGTTCGTTCTCATATTTGGGAATCGGTCTTCCCGCATGTGAACCCAGACATGGTCTCCTGGTTCTAGATAGATATCCCTCCGGTTCTGGTCCGAATGCTTTTTAGTCCGGGCATTCCTCTTCTCCATGTTGGTTTTAGCCTTATGATATAGCCTCTCGAACAGCTGGGCCTTGGCTATTCCATCCTGGTTAACTTGGTCGCTACGCGGAAGTGGTATAGGCGCCAAGTCTAAGGGGGTCTGTGGCTTAAAACCATACACAATCTCGAAAGGGGAAAGATCAGTAGTAGAGTGCTTGATACGGTTATAAGCGAATTCTACCAAGGGAATACAATCTAGCCAATTGCTTAAGTTTTTACCGACGATGCATCGGAGTAAGGTGCCGAGTGTTCGGTTGGTTGCCTCAGTTTGCCCATCAGTTTGTGGGTGGCTAGACGTGGATAATAGAAGCTTGGTCCCAAGCTTTCTCCATAAGGTCCTCCAAAAGTGCCCGAGGAACTTTGGGTCGCGATCTGATACGATGGTTCGGGGCAGGCCGTGTAGTCTTACGACTTCCTTGAAAAATAGGTCGGCTATTTGGGTGGCATCATTCGTCTTATTGCACGGAATGAAATGGGCCATCTTGCTGAATCGATCAACCACCACGAAGATCGCGTCTTTGTGATTGATCTTCGGTAGTCCTACAACAAAATCCATAGACAAGTCGATCCATGGCATATCGGGAATAGGTAATGGTTGATAAAGACCGTGAGGATGTGACCTGGATTTGGCACTAAGGCAGGTGGTGCATTTGTTGCAAAACCGTTCCACGTCCCGTCGTTGATGCGGCCAGTAGAAGTGTTCGGTAAGGATGCTTCGGGTTTTGTCAATTCCGAAGTGTCCCATGAGACCGCCTCCATGTGCTTCGTCTAGGATCAGTTCACGCATTGAACTTTGAGGGACGCACAAACGCTTGTCTTTGAAAAGGAACCCTTCGTGTTGGTGGTAAGAACCAAAGGCACCTTTAGTGCATTGCTTGTAAAGCGCTGCAAAGTCGGGATCGTCCTCATAAAGTCCCTTGAGATGATCGAATCCCATGATCTTGGTCTCCATGGTCGTGATCAGTGCGTGTCTTCGTGACAACGCGTCGGCTACGATGTTCTCCTTTCCCTTCTTGTACTTAATTACGTACGGGAACGTTTCCACGAATTCGAGCCATCTAGCGTGTCGTTTCTTAAGGCTGGATTGGCCTCGAAGGTACTTGAGAGTCTCGTGGTCTGTGTGAATCACGAACTCCTTGCTGAGCAGATAATGTTGCCAAGTTTCTAACGACCTCACCAAGGCGTACAGCTCCTTGTCGTAAGTGGGATAGTTAAGAGTGGCTCCATTTAATTTCTCACTGAAGAAGGCAACGGGTTTCCCTCCTTGAGTTAAGACGGCTCCAATGCCTGTTCCGGATGCATCGCATTCAACTTCAAAGGTGCGGTCAAAGTTTGGTAAAACTAAAACTGGTGCAGCGGTTAAGCTATCTTTGAGTTGTTGGAAAGCCGTATCTTGGCTCGGACCCCATGAGAAGGCAACGTCCTTCTTGATCACCGATGTTAATGGGGCGGCTATCGTGTTGAAGTCCTTGACGAATCGCCGGTAGAAACTGGCTAGCCCGTGAAAACTTCGGACATGACCAATGGTCGTGGGTGTGGGCCAATCCTGAATGGATTTGATCTTCTCTTTATCCACTTTTAGGCCTTGTGAACTCACATCAAAACCCAGAAAGACCAATTGATCGGTGCAAAAGATACACTTCTTGAGATTGGCGTATAATTGCTCGGATCGCAAGGTTTCCAAAACTTTCTCTAGGTGGGCTAGGTGGTCTTCTAAACACGTGCTATAGACCAAGATATCGTCAAAGTATAGCACGACAAACTTACAGATGTAAGCCCTTAGAACGTGATTCATGAGCCGCATGAAGGTGCTCGGGGCGTTGGTAAGGCCGAATGGCATGACTAACCATTCGTAAAGACCTCGCTTGGTCTTGAAGGCGGTCTTCCATTCATCGCCGTCCTTCATTCTGACTTGGTGATAACCACTCTTTAAATCGATCTTGGAGAAAATGGTGGCACCACTGAGTTCGTCCAACATGTCATCTAGTCGCGGAATGGGATGCCGATATTTGACCGTAATGTTGTTGATGGCGCGACAGTCTACGCACATCCGCCATGTTCCATCCTTCTTGGGCACTAAAAGGACTGGAACCGCACAAGGGCTAAGGCTTTCTCGGATGTAGCCTTGCCTCATTAGTTCATGGACTTGCCGTTCAAGCTCCTCGGCTTCCTTCGGGTTGACGCGGTAGGCTGGCCGGTTCGGCAGAGGGGCTCCAGGAACAAGGTCGATCTGATGTTCAATACCGCGGAATGGGGGCAGTCCGGCGGGTATTTCCTCCGGAAAAATATCTTGGAATCGGTCTAGTAGGTGGCTGATTCCTTCGAGATAACTTGTCTCCTTGGTTTCGGCAATATAACTTTCCTTGAAGATCATTAGCAACACTTGGGTTTGTGCGCGTAATGACTTGAGGACTTGGCTGGGGGAAATATAGAGACTGGTCTTCTTTAGCTTGTCGGCTTGGGCTCCTTTGTCCATAGCGATTTGGAGATCATGGACCTCGGATGGGGTGAGCGGGGCAAGGTTGTGTTTCTTGCTATGATGCACGAAACTATAAAAATTGGTGCGGCCATTGTGTAAGGTTTCTTTATCAAACTGCCACGGTCGGCCCAACAGAATATGACCGGCTTGCATCGGGACCACGTCACAAAGGGCCTCGTCGGCATACTTGCCGATACTGAATGGAACTAAGACTTGCTCGCCGATTCTTAGTTCTACTTTGTCATCCAACCATCTAAGTCGGTAAGGTCGGGGATGCTTGGTGGTTTGAAGGCCTAGCTTGTCAACCAAGTACTTACTTGCCACGTTAGTACATGAGCCACCATCGATAATGAGACTGCACACTTTGGATTGTACGGTGCACCTCGTGTGGAAAATGTTTTCCCGTTGCATGGTCTCGGGTTCAAACAGGGCGCTAAGTGTCCTCCGGGTGACTAGGATCTCTCCTACGTCGGGATAATCCGTTACTTCTCCTTCGGATTCCTCGGGTTCATCCTCATGCTCGTCTTGAGACTCGTATTCTCCATCCTCTCGAAGGATCATGACCCGTTGGTTTGGGCATTCTCGAGCATAGTGTCCTTTGCCTCGGCATTTGAAGCATGTAACATCTCGGGCTCGCTGGGATTGAACAGGATTCGGACCGCTACTGGTTGCCTTGCTAAAATCGGGGGCTGGTTTGCGAAACTTAGAAGCCGGATCAATGGACTTTCCCTTGTCCATGTTACGTTGGGGTGGCGGATTCCAGTTTGACTTAGGACGGATGAGAGAGGCATTCTTCCGTTTGATGTGTTGTTCGGCTTGAAAAGCCGCATGAAGCAGCTCATCGAGATCGCTATAAGGTTGCCTTTCGACTTTCCGGGCAATGCGATCTTGAAGGCCATCTAAGAATTGGGCCATCAAGGTCTCTTCGGAATCGTCCACTTCCAATCGATTCTTCAAGGTTTCGAATTCCTCGAAGTATTCTTCCACGGTTTTGGCTCCTTGGGATAAGCTTCGAAACCGTTTTTGGATTTCTCGGTGGAAGGATGCGGGCACGTATCTCTTCCGGAGCTGATAGCTCATATCAGTCCAAGTGTTGATCGGGGGAAGCCTACGTCTCCTTTTATCAGACACATCTCTATCCCACCAAGCTAGGGCATTGTCCGTGAGTTGTGCGGAGGCAAGAGATACCTTGCGCATCTCGGAGTAGTTGTAGTACTCAAAGATGTACTCCATACGTCTCTCCCAATCAAGGTAAGCCTCGGGGCCTATCTTGCCGGCAAAGGTAGGTGGGGATAATTTTAAGTCTTTCCCACCGTGCCATGGCTCATCTTCATCTCGGTTTGGACCTCGTCGGGGACCGTTGTTTGGACCGTTGCGGTTTTGGTATGGTCCAGGTTGTTCGCGGGCTTGACCATGACCATCGCGTTGATCATGATTCGGGCCAGGATTGTTAACTGGGGCATCCTGGTTAGGAATAGGGCGGAGCAGTTCGTTGGTACTCTCGTCGGAAGTACTCTCGGTGTCTTGATTCTGCCGGGTCTCGACCTGGGCGATACGAGTGGTAAGGCCTTGGATCGCGGCCATAATTTGGGCCAAAGTTGGCTCGGGTGCTTCTGCCATTCGATTGGTTTTGGTACCTGCCAAAGAAAAACAAGGTGTATGAAAGTTTGAAAATAAAAGATGCAAAACAAGGAAATATGCGATATGGAAATGACCGTTTTAAAAGGGATAAGGGTTGTTGCGGATTTTATGTGTTTTTTTTTTTTTTTTTTTTTTTTTTTAAAAAAGACGAATAAAAGAAACACAAAGGAAGCAAAGGACGATTTGTTTTAATAAGAAACGAAACAAATAACACAAGTAAAAGATATTTTTATAGGTTTTTGTATTTGAGAAATCAAATAGAAAACAAAAGAGAATGATAAGGAAACGAAACAAATGATAAGGATAGATAAAACCTGATAGTTAGGAGCTTTTGAAGCTCTGATACCAGATGATGCAACCTTGCGGATGAAAGGATTGCGGGGAAGTGTGGGCAACTCGGTTCGGCCTAAGGGCACGGGTTTTGTACGAGTTGGATAGAAAGGAATGATGAAAACGAAGTGATTAAACGGATCCGATTGCTGGCCTAAGGGCTCTTTCAATTCGGACAAAGGGGTGGTTTATAATGAGTGATGGGTGGATCGTAGTCACCACGAGTTGGATGGAAAACAACTCGGTAAAGACAACACAACTAGAATATCTCTAAGTTGTAAGGATTTTCTTTGAGAAGAAAGTTCGGTTTTCTTTATTGATTGGGTAATGATACAAGGCTGTGAGAGGGGACTTTATATAGAGTCCAAACAGCTATGCCCTTCAAGGGGACTTGAAACAGATTACATTTAAAAACTCTAAAGAAATCATGAGGCAAACATGGGCCTTAAAAACGGGAAAAGGGGTGGCTAAACAAATGCCTTACTCTAAAAAAAGGGAAACATAATTCAAATAAAAGGAAGAAAACAAGGAAAGAAACAAGGTGCCTGAAATTAAGGAGCCGTTAGTAATTTTAAAAGAAATTCAAACAAGGCTTACCTTAGTGGGGATTATGCTGAGTGACGTCATGCATGACACATCCGTGACTCGCTCAGTCCTCATTGCGGGTCACGCGGAATAGGGAAAACGTTTGTGTCTGTTGCGCGTGAATTTGTTTGGTTGGGAATGTCCGCTCGGGTTGATCCTCCGATGCGGTAAATTTGGTCCAGCCTTGGTCGAACTAGCCTTGATTGGTTTGTCCTTATTCGGCTAGTAGAACCTCCACAGCGTCATTGATGTTGTTTTGGAGATGACGTTTGCCGGATCGGGTGATAGGTCGAGAATGCATGGTTGGGATGGGTGGTGGTGCGGTAAGGATTTCGAGGGATGCATCAGGTCGGCTAAACGAAGTCGAGGCCGTGGTCGGCTAGACGAAGTCGAGGCCGTGGTCGGCTAGACTTGGCGAGGCCGTGGTCGGCCCTTGGCAAGGCCGAGGTCGTCTGGCCTTGGCGAGGCCGTGGTTGGCTCTGTCGGGCCGAACACGCCTCCATTCGTCAAGTCCTAGATGGTCCTTCACCTTGCCCAGACAGCTTCCATGATTACTTGATTTGCTTCGCGTGAAGACCTAGATGTTATTCCGCCTTGTTCGTCGAGAGTCCGGAGGGTCATTTCTCCAGTTGTCCGTCTTTGAACGTTAATGTTGAGCGGGTGAAAACCGACCCCAACACATATCACAGATGCTGCTGCTCTTATGGTGTCTGAAGCATTACTGACACAAGGAGATAATCTTAAGACAAGTGGATTCTAGACACAGGGTGTTCATTCCATATGACACCAAGAAGAGACTGGTTTATAGAGTTGAATGAGAAGAGTACAGGGAAGGTGAGAACGGCTAATGATACATATTCAGAAGTGAGAGGAGTTGGGAATATCAGGATCAGAAATGAAGCTATGTACCAGAGATGTCAAAAAATCTCATCTCTTTGGGTACTCTTGAAGATAATGGGTGCTGGTTTCAGTCTAGAGATGGAAGAATGAGGATCATCAAGGGATGCAAAACACTAGTTAAAGGCAGAAAGCAAAATACTCTTTACATTCTTGAGGGAACTGTCGTGACTGGGGAAGTAAATATATCAGTTGGAGTCAAAGATGAGACAAGATTGTGGCACAGGAGGTTAGGACATATGAGTCAGAATGGTATGAAGACATTGGTCAAGAAGGGCTATCTAGACAGAGCAAGAGTTACAAAGATGGACTTCTGTGAAGATTGTGTGTATGGGAAAGCACACAGGGTTAGCTTTGGGTCTGGAAAACATGTTACAAAATGGAGGCTTGACTACATACATTCAGACTTATGGGGATCTTCCAATGTTCCTCTGTCACTTGGTAAGTGTCAATACTTCATATCTTTCATAGATGACTATTCAAAGAAGACATGGGTTTATTTTCTTAAGAAGAAGGATGAAGCTTATGGGAAATTTGTAGAATGGAAGAGAATGGTTGAGAATCAGCTTGAGAGAAAAGTGAAGACTCTGAGAACTGATAATGGACTTGAGTTTTGCAACAGGGAATTTGATGATATGTGTAAAGCAGAAGGAATTGTGAGGCACAAGACTTGTGCCTACACACCTCAGCAAAATGGGATTGCAGAGAGGATAAACAGAACTATCCTCAACAAGGTGACAAGTATCTTAAGTGAATCTGGTTTACCAAACAGTTTTTGGGCAGAAACTGCAGCTACAGCAGTATACCAGATCAACGAGTCACCATTATCTGCAATCGAGTTTGATATTCCTGAAGAGCTCTGGACTGGATCAAGACCAAGATATGAAGAGCTAAGGGTATTTGGATTTGTTGCTTATATTCAAAGTGATCAAGGGAAGTTAAATCCAAGAGCCAAGAAAGCTGTATTTGTGGGATATCCTAATGGAGTAAAAAGGTACAAATTTTGGCTCCTTGAAGAAAGGAAATGTGTGATCACAAGGGATGCAACATTTCAAGAAGATAAGATGTACAAGCATCTTAATGAGACATCCGAGATAAGTTCTAATTCTCAGTCTTCTTCTATATCTCTAACCTATGAAACAAATAATGGAGAATTTCATGATTTAGGTGGAGATGAGGGAGAGTTAGGACAAGATCAAGATGATCAGAACTCAGGGGAACAAGTTCAAAATGTTAGTGAACCACACCAAGCAAGTGATACAGAAGAAGGAAGTCCTCAAGTCAGTGAAGGAACGTAGAGCTATCAGTTGGTCAAAGACAGAGAACATAGGATTGTTAAACCACATCCCAAGTACAACAATCTTGTTGAAATGGATGAGAATGATTGTGGTTTTGCATTGATGGTGACTGAAGATGGAGGCTTTCCAGAACCTTGATGTTTTGATGAAGCTATGTGATGTTGATCACACTGATTTTTGAACGGAATTGGATGTTTGTCCACTTGTTGGGAGTCCTATTCATAAAAGCCCCCAAACCAAACATTCAAATCGGCAAAACCCCTGTTTCAAAAATCATTTTGTTTTGATTTTTTTAAAATGAAAAACTGTCTAAAGTCAATGAAACCCTTAATGAATCTGCATATTTATAAACCCAACCACCGATCCGATAAAAAACCCGACCCCAAACCTGGATCCAATCCCTAATCACTAGTTAGAAAAAAAAAACCTAAAAATCAAAACCTACATCATCTCCGTCTTGTCGTCTCCGCCTCGTCCGTCTCGTCGCCTCCATCACGTCGTCTTTGTAACGCCCGTGATCCAGAAAGTAATTTTTTTGGATGGGTGTCGATCGACACAAGGGGGTGTGTCGATCGACACGGCTGTTTTGACTCTTGTGGAGTCGAGCAGCGAGTGGTGTGTCGATCGACACAGTGGGGTGTGTCGATCGACACGATTTTCGAGTGACGTCAGTGTGACGTGTTGATTGGTCATGTGTCGATCAGGGGGTGTGTCGATCGACAGAGTGTCGGCTGATCTGACTATTTAAGTCAAAAATCAGATTTCTGGGGAGAGAAATCGTGTTTGAGAGGATTTTTGGGGGATTTCGGGTTATTCTTCCAATTGAGTGATTGTTGGTGTTGATGTGCTCGTGGTGGTTACGGGATTCGAGTAAGTGAAGGGAGTTTTCGATTTCGGGAAGATTCGTTCTTCGCGTTCTTCGTGTTCTTGAGCGTTCTTGAGCATTTTGATCCGATCTTCTTCTCGAATCGAGGTGAGTGCGTGACCATAGGCTTATCTGGGTAAAGGAATTGATAGGATGCGATTGTGTGTTGTTTGGATCGATTTTTGTATGGTTTTTGGTGGATTTATGTGCAGAAAATCTTTTGGTTGAGTTTTTGGGTTGGTCATGTGTCGATCGACAGGGGGTGTGTCGATCGACAGAGCATCGACAGGTGTTTGATAGTGTCGGCAGATTGTGTTGTGTCGATCGACACAAGGAGGTGTGTCGATCGACAGAGGTTGGATGTGTGTCGATCGACACAAGGAGGTGTGTCGATCGACAGGGGTTTTGCTTACCGTCAGTTTGACTTAGTGAACGTGTCGTTCTCGTTTGGTTGCTGTGTGATGCATTATTGTTTGTCTATCCTGGTATTGTATCTTTTGCTTATGCCTGTGTGTATAGCCTGTAGATGGGAGGACCGTCTCACTGGGTATTTATGATAATACTCACGCATCTCTTATAACCATGTGATGCAGGTAAAGATACAGTGTGATCGTGGAATCCGGCTGTGAAGAGGAGATGATCTAGAGTCTCGCGTCTATGTGTTTTAAATGTTTTGAAAACGTTTGTTGTTATTCTGTGGATGTTGTATTGTGTGCACACAGTTTGCGAAGTAATATTTATGGGAATATTATTTCGGGTATTTAAAAAAAAAAAAAAAAAAAAAAAAAAAAAAGTCTGGTTGTTTCATTTTGGTATCAGAGCCCTAACGGTTCTAGGGCGTGGGCGGGGAGCTCTTATGGTTTTAGAGTAGTGGCATTTAATTAATTGCGTGAGTTAATTGATTAATTGCTGAGTGAGTTTGGAGTCCTAGATCATCTTCTTCGAGCCTTTGATGAGATTCCACGGTATGTGTGTTCTTTGTGACTTTCTGTTTTCTAATATAGTAGTCTACTGTTGGTAGTACAGTGTGAGATGGCTAGAGGTGTTAGAGGCAGAGGTCGTGGTGCCCGTGGTGGCAGAGGGCGTGGCCGTGGGCGTGGCCTGGGATCAGTGGATCTGTGTGTGTCAGTTGAGGGCACGCAGGAGCAGGCTGCAGCGTCGCAGATGCCTCAGGGGTCGTTGAGTGTTGATACCGCGAGTGCCAGTGTGGCTAGTGGCGTGCAGGCTCCGGGAGGGGGTGCTGGCGCAGGTGGTGGAGCTCAGGGCCGGGAGGATCAGTTGGCGGGTTTGCTGCGGATGATCTTGGAGAGGTTGCCAGTAGGGGCGCCGGCTCCGGGTCAGGCTCCAGTGGTGCAGCCAGGTGTGGCTGGTGGTGAGCCGGTAGCGGTTCAGGTTCAGCCGGTAGGGGCTGGTGTGCAGCCAGGTGTGGCGGCTGTGGAGGAGCTCCCATTCTATCTGAGGATGTTGGAGCAGATGCAGAGGATTGGCACCGGGTTCTTCTCGGGCGGTGCCAAGCCTGAGGAGGCGGATATGTGGAGGTGTAGGCTGGAGCGTAACTTCCAGTCGCTGAGGTGTCCAGAGGGATACAGGGTGGACCTTGCGATTCACTTTTTGGAGGGTAACGCGCATCTCTGGTGGAGAGGTGTGGCGAGTAGGCGAGCTCAGGCTGGTATGAGCTGGGCAGATTTCTTGGCGGAGTTTAATGCCAAGTACTTTCCGCAGGAGGCGATGGACCGGTTGGAGACTCAGTTTCTGCAGTTGACGCAGGGAGAGTGCTCAGTGCGGGAGTACGATGAGGTCTTCGGTAGGTTGCTAGTTCACGCTGGTCGGGAGTTTGGGAGCGAGGAGGCTCAGATCAGGAGGTTCATGCATGGACTTCGACCAGTGTTGAGGACACGGTGCAGACCGTGTAAGTTCGCCACGAGGGCGGAT
Organism: Arabis hirsuta; assembly: GCA_964056655.1. Lineage (NCBI taxonomy): Eukaryota > Viridiplantae > Streptophyta > Magnoliopsida > Brassicales > Brassicaceae > Arabis > Arabis hirsuta. Next base: position 43,586,322 of record OZ053301.1, read on the forward strand.
TTGGTGGAGACGGCGGCTCAGATCGAGGAGGATTTGAGAGCGGAGCAGGCTGTGGTGGCGAGTCCACCGGTGCAGCAGCCGCAGAGGAGGCCGCAGCAGCAGCAGCAGATGGGGTCGAGCAGGGGCAGTAAGCCTGCTCAGGGACAGAAGAGGAAGTGGGAGGGCACTTCCGGATCGGGTCAGAGAGGCCGCAGTGGGCAGGGTGGTTCAGGGTGCTACGTGTGCGGTAGCGTGGATCATCGAGCGGCGAGCTGTCCGAAGAAGGCGGCAGGCAGTGCGCCGAGTGCACCGAGTACGCCTAGGGTGTGCTATCAGTGCGGAGAGGCGGGGCACATTAGGCCCAAGTGTCCGCAGTTGCAGTTGGCGGTGGCAGTTGTACAGCCAGTGCAGGGGGCAGCAGTTGATGTGCAGCCGTTGCGTCAGTTGACGGCTCCGCGGGCTTACACTTCGGTGGAGACAGGAGGCTCCAGCGCCAGACCGATCACAGGTACCCTTTATTCCTAACTTGGTGAATACTTCTATGCGGTGGTTGTCGGTCGTTTTGGGATTGTGTATCTGTGATAATACTTTAGGGTTCTTGGGCACATGATGGTGTAGGGACCTTAGTAGTAGGCGGGAGTGAGTCTCATGTACTGTTTGATTCTGGAGCTTCGAATAGCTTCATTACACCGGAGTGCGCGGAGAGCCGTGGGATCGAGAGTGATTCTGGGGAGCAGCCGGGAGTAGTGCGAGTGGCTGGGGGGAAGACTTTGGCTACTTTCGGGTGGGCTCGTGGAGTAGACATTCTGGTGGCTGGGGAGTTGATGCCAGCAGATCTTGTTATCAGTCCGGTGGAGCTGTACGATGTCATTTTGGGTATGGATTGGCTGGATCGTTACAGGGTCCATCTGGATTGCCATCGAGGACGAGTTGTGTTTGAGCGAGAGGCGGGGAGGTTGGTTTATCAGGGTGTGAGACCGACTTCCGGGAGTCTCGTGATTTCCACGATACAGGCCGAGCAGTTGCTTCTCAAGGGCTGCGAGGCGTATCTGGTGACGATAGTAATGCCTGAGTCTGTTGGAGGGGTTGCAGTTGAGGATATTCGAGTCGTGCGTGATTTCCAGGATGTTTTTCAGTCGTTGTCAGGATTGCCACCATCGCGGTCGGATCCATTTACGATTGAACTGGAACCCGGGACGACTCCGATATCCAAGGCACCTTACCGGTTGGCTCCAGCAGAGATGGCAGAGCTGAAGAAGCAGCTAGAGGATTGTTGGGGTCGGTTTTCACCCGCTCAACGTTAACATTCAAATCTTGACCAAACCAAGACTCTTGATGCCTAAAACAATACGGCCTCTAAGTCATCCCGCATGATAGAGCGAGCGATCGTCTTAGATCGCTCGGATCCACCAAAGCCATCTCCGAGGATCCAAAGTGGAATGGCACCGATGGTCTCTCGATAAGCGCCCACGACGATGACGACATCGGTGTCATTGTTGACATCGGCGTCACTATTCACTTCGGAGGTACTGTTCACTTCAGGTTACTATTCACCTCGGGGCACTGTAGACATCGGCGTCACTGTAGACATCGGTGTCACTGTTGACATCGGTGTCACTGTTCACTTCGGGTTACTATTCACCTCGTGTCACTGTTGACATCGGTGTCACTGTTCACTTCGGGTTACTATTCACCTCGGGTCACTGTTGACATCGGTGTCACTGTTCACTTCGGGTTACTATTCACCTCGGGTCACTGTAGACATCGGCGTCACTGTAGACGTCGGTGTCACTATTGACATCGGCGTCACTATTCACTTCGGGTAACTATTCACCTCGGGTCACTATTCACCTCGGGTCACTATTCACTTCGGGTTGCATCTCCGGGGCAAGCAACGAAGTCACCCAAGATCCGATGACGTTAGACCCGATGGCGACGGACCCAATAGCGATGGACCCGATGACCAATGTCTACGGCGGCACAAAGAGGACCCGAGTCGATGACCTGTCGACACCCACGAATTGGCGGTGACAACCAACTGGGGGCTTTGCCTCTGGAGCACTTAAGACAGCGAGTCCAGTCCAGTCACGAATCTCACTTCGGTACAACCGACGTTAGCTCGCTAGGGTTGGCAAAGTGGACGTCACATCATAGCTCGTTCCATTCGACAAGGTGGGCGTCACATCATAGCTCGTTAGGGTTGGCAAAGTGGACGTCACATCATAGCTCGTTCCACTCGACAAGGTGGACGTCACATCATAGCTTGCTAGGGTTGGCAAAGTGGACGGCCTGGCAGAGTCATGGGCAACCCAGTTTTCTATAAATACCAATATGTCTCCCTTAAGAAAATGAGGGCTAAAAAAAAAATCTTGTAAACAAAAGCATACATAGCAACAACAAGCGTTTCTCTTTGCTCATCATCTCTCTCTCTCACGTAGCTAAACTAAGAAATCTCTGCTTCCTCTTGAAACCCTTGCAAATCTAGTTGTGTCAGTTTCGACTCCCACAATTTGGCGCCGTCTAAGGGGAAGGCCCGAAGAGACTTTCTCACACAAAAAAGCTACGTTACGCACCGGATCTAGGAAGATGAGCGGCGAAGAAAACAAATCGAGCAGCAGCAGCAAGGAGTCCTCGTCTCACAGAGCCACCGACGAGGAGGAGCACTCCGTCAAAACCCCTGCTACGAGCGACGCTGCTAACCCTGGCGACTTGTCCGAGGTCAAACAGATGCTGCAAACGCTCCTTAAAGAGTCCAACAAGCAGAAGAAGTTTAACGAGACAACTGCGAACGAACTGGAAGCTCTTTCGCGACGAAAGCGCGAGAGACCCGACGTCACAGGACCCAGGGGTCGCTTTGACCTGCGTCGCCTCAACTTCTCAACACCTCGTGCTGCTCGAAAGGATCCAAGCGACTTACCGCCTCCACCCCCGCGGTGGGAATCAGACAGATCTCCTGAGCACTTCGAAGGGGTCTCCGACGAAGGTCAGCCTCCTCCTCGTCGACGCGCACGAACGGATGATGTCAGAGGTAACCCAAGGGGAACGCGTGCCCCAGGCGCACAAAGCATGTCATCGTCCTCCCAGTCGGAAGCGTTGCAAGATGCTTCGGAGTACGACGATTACTCCAGCGTCGACGAACGTGGACCCTCAGTGGCAGAGCGCTACAAACGGGAGCAGGAGCGAAGGGCACTAAGGAGATCTCGAGATGCAGACATCGCCGAGATACGATCTCAGATGCAGCGAGTTGTCTTCGACCTGAAGACAACACAGTCACAGGTACACCATGCCTCCGGGAAGGCACCTGCAATCGCTCACGTGCTGGAGAAAGCGAGGAACACACCCTTCGCCGAACGGATCGCGAGGACTAAAATCTCCGATCCAGGTAGAGTCAAATTACCAATCTACGAAGGAACCACCGACCCTTCAGATCATCTGATGGAATTCGAAGTAGCTCTAGGAAGAGCAAATTTTCGAGAAGCTGAAAAAGACGTCGGCTACTGCAAGCTATTTGTGGAGAGCCTCAAGGGGCCTGCCCTTCAATGGTTCTATAAGTTGGAGAAGAACTCAATCCACAGCTTCCATCAACTCTCAGAGATGTTTCTACAGCATTACAACATCTTCGCAGAGCGAAAGATTTACGACGCGGAGTTATGGACGAACCGGCAAGGTGAGAGTGAAAGTCTGAGATCTTTCATGACTAGGTTTAAACACACATTGTCGAAGGTGGATGGTATTAGCAACACGTCCGCACTGGAGGCCTTGAGAGGAGCGCTCCGATGCCCATCTCCGTTCTGGCAGGAATTGACTATCAACCCGCCGACAACCATTCAAGACGCGCTTCACCGCGCCGCAGACTTTGCTCGAAGTGAAGAGGAAGTCCGCGCCAAGAGAGGCGGAAAGGCCAAACAAGCGAGTGACCCCGCTCCGGCTGCAGCCTCCACTGCGCCAAAGAAGGGTAATCCCGCCTTCATTCGGTATGAAGGGGGATCCGCGGGAGCCCATAACTACCAAGTGGAATTGTCCGGTTACGGCCGGGGACGAGGCCGTGGACGAGGTCGCGGCAGAGGAAACTACACATGGATCAGAGATTCGAAGGAGTACGATGAAAAGCTGTATTGCGAGTTCCACAAAGCCAGCGGACACTCGACTGCGAAGTGTCGCGAGTTGGGGCGCCAGCTGATAGCTAAACTGACTAGTGGCACTCTTAAGGGTGACATTAGCCTGTCGGACTTCAAACCTGAGGAGGTGAAGGCTCCAGCTGACGCCAAACCACAGGCAGAGAACTCCAAGCGCCAGCGCCGCGATGACAACCCAGAAAACGGGAGCCCACAGGAAACCATCTACATGATAATGGGAGGATCACAGTACTGTGCCGACAACGTTCCTGCCATCGAAGCATACCAGCGACGCGCCGAGGTCTGCGCTAACATCTCTGTATCTGCGACGCCAACGCTCGCCAGCGACCCTATTACCTTCGACGAGCAAGACGATGAGGGTCTCGATCATCCACACAACGACCCTCTCGTGATCAACTTGACTGTCTTTGACTTTAACGTCACTCGCGTTCTCATTGATACCGGAAGCTCAGTAGACGTCATCATCAAGGACACGTTAGAGCGGATGAAAGTCGACCTCTCCACAATTAAAGGGCAACCAAAACCCATAACAGGTTTCTCTGGAGAGACAACCATGACAATGGGAACAATTCGCCTACCCGTCCAAGCTGGCAACGTTAAAAAGATGGTCGACTTCACAGTATCCGACCACCCCGCGATCTACAATATGATTATAGGAACTCCCTGGCTCAATCAGATGCAAGCTGTACCTTCGACGTACCACCTATGCCTTAAATTCCCGACTAACCTCGGCGTAAAAACGATATGGGGAAACCAAAAGGATTCTCGCATGTGCTTTTTGGCTGAGCACAAACTGCGTACCCTCGAAGACAAAAGAAACGAGGACTCCACACCACATGGGCAGCGAAAGAGAGCAAGAGCCAGCCCCGATCAGGTCAAGGACTTAACCAAACTCTTATAGCAACTACAGATTGCAGATGGCCGCGTAGACGAAGAGCGACCTACCTGCGAACCCGTGGTTTCAGTATGTATCGACGAGCAACACCCAGAAAGATGTGTCGAAATCGGAGCTGCACTTGATGAAGACCTTAAGACAGAGTTGGTGCGTTTCCTCCATAAGAACGTCAACACCTTTGCATGGGCTGCAGAGGATATGCCTGGGATAGATATCAACATTGCTAGCCATGAGCTCAATGTTGACCCAACGTTCAAACCAGTAAAACAGAAGAGGAGAAAGCTAGGTCCTGAACGGGCACAGGCCATCAATGACGAAGTCAAGAGACTTCTACGAGTTGGATCGATCACCGAGGTTAGGTACCCCGACTGGCTCGCCAATCCGGTCGTGGTAAAAAAAAAAAATGGGAAGTGGCGTGTCTGCGTTGACTTCACAGACCTCAATAAAGCATGCCCTAAGGACAGCTTCCCCCTACCTCATATTGACCGCTTAGTGGAGGCAACGGCAGGAAACAAGCGTTTGAGCTTCATGGACGCCTTCTCCGGCTACAACCAGATTTTTATGCACCCCGAGGACCGTGAGAAGACAGCATTCATCACAGACCGCAGCATCTACTGCTACAAGGTGATGCCCTTCGGCCTAAAGAACGCTGGTGCAACATATCAAAGACTGGTGAACAAGATGTTCCAAGAACAGCTGGGGAGGACCATGGAGGTCTATATAGACGATATGCTAGTGAAATCCCTTGAAGAAGAAGACCATATCTCCCACCTGGAAGAATGCTTCCACCAGCTCAACCTTCACAACATGAAGCTAAACCCAGCAAAGTGTAGATTCGCGGTTACTTCCGGAGAATTCCTTGGGTATTTGGTCACTCGCAGGGGGATCGAAGCTAATCCAAAACAAATCGACGCGCTGCTCCAGATGGCGTCACCAAGGAATAAACGCGAGGTACAAAGGTTGACAGGCAGAGTTGCTGCACTCAATCGTTTCATCTCACGCTCTACGGATAAGTGTCTCCCTTTCTATAACACGCTGCGAGGAAATAAGCAGTTTGAGTGGACGGAGAAGTGTGAAGATGCCTTCCAACAACTCAAAAAGTACCTGTCAACTCCACCCATCCTCAATAAACCAGTGACGGGAGAGCCCCTATTCCTCTATATTGCTGTCTCTGAGACAGCCGTCAGCGCCGTGCTCGTGCGCGAAGAGCGAGGCGAGCAGAAGCCAATTTTTTACGTCAGCAAAACTCTTACGGATGCTGAGACAAGATATCCTCAACTAGAGAAGCTGGCACTATCCGTCCTCATGGCATCACGAAAGCTAAGGCCTTACTTCCAATCTCACTCTATCATTATACTTAGCACCTTCCCGCTGCGTTCCATTTTACATAGCCCGAGTCAGTCTGGCAGGCTAGCCAAGTGGGCTGTGGAGCTCAGTGAGTATGACATCGAATACAAGGGGCGAACCTGCAACAAATCACAAGTGTTGGCGGACTTCCTCATCGAGCTCCCTGAAGAAAAAGCTTTAACGGAAGTACAACCTGGAATCTGGAAACTATTTGTCGACGGCTCATCTTCAAAAAATGGGGCTGGGGTAGGAATACGCTTAACCACACCGACAGGAGAGATCCTTGAACAATCTTTTCGTTTGGGCTTCAAGGCTTCAAATAATGAAGCGGAATATGAAGCCCTTATCGCAGGCATGCGACTCGCTCAAGGACTTCGTGTCGAGCACATTCATGCATTCTGCGATTCACAATTGGTTACAAACCAGTTTAGCGGCGAGTATGCAACGAAGGACGATCGCATGGAAGCATACTTGCAGATAGTAAAGGATCTAGCCTTAACGTTCCAGACGTTTACACTTACACGAATTCCCCGAGCAGAAAACGTGGACGCTGACGCATTGGCTAACCTTGCCTCCGCTTCGGCTCCCCCAGAAGATCCAGCCTTGAAGCGAGTTATTCCCGTCGAGTTCATCAATTTTCCTAGTATTCAGCAGGATACGACACTTGCGATCTTTACGCGCTCTCAAGCCGCTAAACGTGCGAGCGCCATGGATAACACACAGGAGCCAACCGTCGGAGACACCGCGATGACTGAGGCTGCCAAGGACGCAGAGCCTCTGCGCCCAACAAGGCTGACTGCCCCCGAAGTATCTGTCACCGAAGTCTCTGCCACCGAAGTCCCGCCAGCGCTGAGTGCCACCGAAGTCTCTATCGGCGATGTCCCTGCCACCGAAGTGTCTGTCGCCGAGAGCTCGCGTCAATCTGAAACAGTCAAAATGGATGAAGCTGCTGAAGAACCCGAGTACGGCTGCGACAAGTCATGGATTAACGAGATTATGCAATATATCACCAGTGGGAAACTACCAAGTAGCAAGTGGGCAGCCCGTAAATTACAGAAGCAAGCTGCTCGATACGTCCTACTTGATGGCAACATCTTCAGGTGGGCATTCTCCGGCCCTCTGCTTACTTGTGTGGAAGGACAGGAAGCACGAAAGATCATGGAGGAAATCCACAGCGGGTCTTGTGGAAATCATTCAGGAGGCAAAGCACTTGCAATCAAAATCAAACGGCACGGTCACTTCTGGCCTACTATAGTAGGCGACTGCGTCAAGTTTTCAGCCAAATGCGAAAAGTGTCAGCGACATGCTCCAAAAATTCATCAGCCAACAGAGATGCTGTCTTCAGTGACTTCTCCCTATCCGTTCATGCGATGGGCAATGGATATCGTGGGACCATTGCCTCCTTCAAAACAAAAGCGCTTCCTACTTGTTTTGACAGATTACTTTTCCAAATGGGTCGAAGCCGAGGCTTATGCCAGTATCAAGGACGCTCAAGTTGAAAGTTTTGTCTGGAGAAACGTCATATGTCGTCATGGAGTTCCATATGAGATTGTTACAGACAATGGTTCACAGTTTATATCCTCCCGGTTCGAGACCTTCTGTTCAAAATGGAATATCCGACTTAGCAAGTCTACGCCTCGCTACCCTCAAGGCAATGGTCAAGCAGAAGCAATCAATAAGACAATTCTGGATGGCCTTAAGAAGCGCTTAGAGGCCAAAAAGGGTCGGTGGGCCGACGAGCTCGAAGGCGTCTTGTGGTCACATCGTACCACTCCCCGCAGAGCAACAGGCGAGACTCCTTTCGCCCTTGTCTATGGAACCGAGTGTGTTATCCCATCGGAGATCCTGACTCCCGGAGTGCGTCATCATCTCTTACCTAGCAATGAAGCACTCAACCACTCGCTGCTCCTGGATGAGTTGGACTTCCTTAACGAAAGGCGCGATCAAGCCCTTGTCCGGATAACCAACTATCAAACCGCCGCCTCCAGATATTACAACTCCAAGGTCCGTGAGCGACGTTTCCGCGAGGATGACTTAGTCTTGCGCGAAGTGTTCCAGAATACAGCAGAGCGGAACGCCGGCAAGCTCGGGACTAACTGGGAAGGACCTTACCGAGTCACCACTGTCATCCGCCCAGGTGTTTATGAACTCGCCACCATGGCAGGCACACCCATCCTCCACTCCTGGAACGCAAAGCACCTGAAGAGATACTACCACTAGTTCTCTTCCGCGGTTCTTGCAACGAACTACGAGGCGACTTGATCCCTGCAAAGGGTACGTAGGCAGCTTGTCTCCGGACAGGTTCAGTTGCCCCCCATCCACAAGGGGGGATTCCATGTTCCTCCGAGCCTTGTCTCCGGATAAGCCCCCATGATCTCCTCCGCCTTTCTTGGGGGGGAGTGCGTGTTTTTCTACAGCCTTATCTCCGGATGAGCTCCCTTACCTCTTCCGTCTTCAGGGGGGGAGTGAGGTACCCGTACTCCACTCTTTGACACCATCACCACCAGAAACGTCAAACGTGAAACACGAGTCTCAGCATAGAAACAACTATGTCCTAAATGGGCGACTCAAAGTGTTTCCATCTAGCAAAGTCATTTCGTACTCATCGCTGCTGGCCACAGTGATGATGCGGGAATACGAACGCAACGACATCCAGCATCGGATCCAAAGCGCGCTATATAAGAATTAATGTTCAGTGGTGGGGCAGATGAACCCACCTGATCATTCAAAAACCCAACAAACATCGTTGGTGAAAAGCAGCTGCTAATGATTGTTCGGTTTGTACACTGAACAGTCATTCAAAAAACCCAGGAGCGCGCTGGTAAAATTTAAGGTGTACTTGTTCTCGGACAGACGTGTCTAGAGAACGGCACCAGTCCGCAAAGGCCCAACAGCAGCATTGGCAACACATTTTGAATCAGAATGTCGAGGCACTTTTAAGTGTGGAAAGGCGTCTTAAGCAAATGCAAGCCGTAAAGGTAATGAGAAACAAAAGCCATAATCATAGTTGTCCAGCATTTACCACAATGGAAAGATCCGAAATAATAGCAAGGATACAAACCATCCAATGCTATAAAGTCATAAAAAGACTAACAAAAAACTAAGTCCGAAAGGAGAAGATTACTGATCAATCTCCTCATCATCTCCCTTCTCACTGCCTTCATCATCGCTGGCATCGCCGCTCTCGCCGTCACTGCCACCAACAGCAGCAGAGGCCTCGGGAGTCTCCAATACCCTCCTCGCTCTGGCAACAAGATCCGCAAACACATTGCGGGCATCGTAAATCAGGGCTTGTCGCTGGCGTAACTCCTTGATCTCGTCCTTCAGAACCGGAGGATCTGCCTTCTGGAGAAGCGCGATGAACTCCAGGTTCGCATCAATCTCGGCGAGGTCCAACACGTCTTCTTTGGCCTTCCCGTTGATCTCCGTAAGTAGCTTAGAAAGTTCGTCGACTCGCTCATCAAAGCTGCGAGTCATGTCCTCCTTTGCCCTAACAACAGCCTCATCCACTCTAGCATCTTGTTGATCATAAGCGAAGTCCAGCTGACTCCTCAACAAAGCTATCTCGTCCTTATCTTTGGTACGCCCAGATTCGACCTCCGCCAACTTGCTGCCCAACTCCTCTTCATTCTTCTTCGCAGCGGAAGCGTGACTCTCGAGAACCTTGTTCCGCTGGATCAATTTGGCCTAATGCAAGCATCCTTGTCATAATCACCAACCAGCTGGCTCAGGTGGAGAAGGAGCTGCATAAAAGAACAGAAAGAAAAGGGATGACAAAAAAAAATTTTTAACAAATCGTTGGGAAAACGTTAAGTATGAAGAAAGTTCAAACCTCGGAAGCCTTAGCTGAAAGCCTGGCAGGGGCAGCTTCATCATTGCTCGCTGGCGCCGCCCTCGTAGCCGCAGTCAGAGAGGGCACATCCACTCTCTTCCTCTTCGGAGGAACGTCTTCAGGAACGCCATCGCCTTTACCACTAGAGAAACGAGCTCTCTTCCGTGACTGATCATGACGTCTTGTGGTCTCGTCAGGAGTAAGTGGGGAAGTGCGAAGACGCAAGACCGACGCTGCTGGTGTCTTCGGCGCTGCGTTCGGTAGAACTCTCGTCTGCAGCGACGCGGTCATCGGCGCAGCAGTCATCGGCGTAACCCTCGCCTTCGCCATCTCCGCTCTTTGACGAGACGATAACCGCGGCTCGCCTCGACCAAGAGTCTTTCCCAGAACGACCGCGACGGAAAGCGCTCTCTCAATTCTCTGGAGGCTAAACGATCCCCGCCAATTACCTTTCCCAGTAGAGAGAATTCTATACATAACAGCGATAATGTCGTCGTCAATTACAGGCAGCGACGGTTTCACTGCAAAAACCAATAGGCGAGGTAACGCATGTTAAAAAAAAAAAAATAAAAAAAATAAAATAAAAGGAACTAAGCGTTCATTACCTCTCTTCGCCCATTTTGCCTTAACAAAGGCAACACCGTCCGCTCCGGCGGTCCTCTCCGAAATTTCAGCAAAAAAAGAAACGGTCCTCGAAGTGCTCATCTTTGCTAGGAAACCCATCGATAAGTCTCCGACCCGCCACGGGAGTGATGCTATACTTGAGCTCCTCCTTCCGACCGCGAGTCCGGAAGTCCAATAAGCATGACAAGTGCTCGATGCTAATCTCAACGCCATGCTCCCTACTCATCACGTAGACACCGATGAGATGTCTGAGGCCCCTCGGGTTGACCTGAGCAAGGGCAATTTGGTTCGCCGCCAGAAAACGAAAGAGGCATCCAGGCACCGGAAACCGGAGCAGGCACGAGTCAAAATAGTTTTCGTAAAGAGTAAAGTACCCGGGAGGCGGTGTGTTGGCCCTATCAGTGGAAACGGGGGCAATTAACTTAATCTCCTCTAAAATTGAGCATCTTCCCCGAAGAAGCCGGAGCGCTTCCTTATCCGTAAGGGAGGACCCAGGAGGGTTCGGACGAACCGCCGCTTTTCGCTTCTTCTTAGTCGATATCGGTTGCTCAACCCCGACAAGAGCAGCTTCGTCATCTCCTTCCGTACTAGACGTTCGCGAGTTGAACGAGGATGAAGAAGGAATCGATAGCGATGCATCAGCGGCTCCCGGCGGTAGCTGCGGATCCACGTCGTCGATAAACCGGAGGTCTTCGGTGACAACGGCACGCGAGCTTGGAGACATCGGTGTCCCACTCCATGGCTCGTCGGCGATAGAAAGAGAACCGGTGTCTTCGGCGGTACGAGAAGCACTAATGCCTTCGGGAGCGCGACGACGATGTCTCGCACCTTCGGAACCGCGAGTAAGAAACCTCGCGTCTTCGACATCGTCTTCGACATCGGGGTCACGTGGAGAAGACCTCCTGTCATCGGGTCCAAGACATGAGGACTTCGCGTTTTCGGCACCATGACAAGAGACGCTTGCATCCTCGGGTCCACGCGGAGATGTCCTCACGACCTCGGGTCCGCAGAAATCTCCCGTGTCATTGGGACCTCGGGCACGACCTCCCTTGTCCTCGGTGATGCAGGGACGAATGCTCGCGACATCAGCTCCGCGGGAAGACTCTCTCGCGTCATCGGTGGCAAGGGCGACAAGAGTATCTTCGGCGGAACCGAGACCGTGGCCACCCACTTCGGATCCACGCTCCGATTCAAGAACTCTTGCTTCCATAAACACCAAGTTTGTCTACGAACAACAAAAACAAGGATCTAGGGTCAGAAACCAACCAAGAACAAAAAAAAAAAAAAAAATCCTCACAAAATCGATCCACAACCAAAATCGATCCACAACCAAAATCAATCCACAATCAAAGCTTGGATTCAAGAGTTTCTCCTAGCAATCAACTACTCATACTTGCTACTTAGCACCACAAATCTCACTCAACCAAACTTAGATTTTTCAAGAAGGAAAAGCCATAGAATCTAGAGGATTTGTGCAAAAAATTAGCAAGGATGCTCACCAAGGAAAGAAGGGAGGCGTCGGCGGCGGCGAGGTCACGTCGGCGGTGAAGCGATGAGCTCGACGACGACGGCAGCACACTCCTCGGCGGCGGCGGCGGTATGGAAAAGGGGGAAGAAAACAAAAATGTCAAAAAACCTAGAAGATGGGTGGAGGGAAGAAGAAGAAGAAGAAAAAAAAAAAAAAAAAAAAAAAAAAAAATCTTTTTCTCCCCTATCTCATTAGCGGTATCGCCCTCGTCAACGACATTATTCACTCCTGAAAACCACTTTCCCGAGCCTAAGGCGTCATTGACATCCATAATCGGGACGCGAAGTCTTGAAATCTTCGTGAAAACATAAGGTCTTGAAACCCTCACAAAACACGGAGTCTTAAAATCTCCAGCATAAAAACTGTCATCAGCCACCGAATGAGCGGCCCGAGCCAACAGTGTCTTGCCAGCAGTAACTTCATAGATTTGAACGATAACGTCTTGATATCCAGTAGGTCTGTAACTCGGCACTGTTATCTCTAACACTTCCGAGCTGGGGGGCTAACTGTTGGGGTCGGTTTTCACCCGCTCAACGTTAACATTCAAATCTTGACCAAACCAAGACTCTTGATGCCTAAAACAATACGGCCTCTAAGTCATCCCGCATGATAGAGCGAGCGATCGTCTTAGATCGCTCGGATCCACCAAAGCCATCTCCGAGGATCCAAAGTGGAATGGCACCGATGGTCTCTCGATAAGCGCCCACGACGATGACGACATCGGTGTCATTGTTGACATCGGCGTCACTATTCACTTCGGAGGTACTGTTCACTTCAGGTTACTATTCACCTCGGGGCACTGTAGACATCGGCGTCACTGTAGACATCGGTGTCACTGTTGACATCGGTGTCACTGTTCACTTCGGGTTACTATTCACCTCGGGTCACTGTTGACATCGGTGTCACTGTTCACTTCGGGTTACTATTCACCTCGGGTCACTGTAGACATCGGCGTCACTATTGACATCGGCGTCACTATTCACTTCGGGTAACTATTCACCTCGGGTCACTATTCACCTCGGGTCACTATTCACTTCGGGTTGCATCTCCGGGGCAAGCAACGAAGTCACCCAAGATCCGATGACGTTAGACCCGATGGCGACGGACCCAATAGCGATGGACCCGATGACCAATGTCTACGGCGGCACAAAGAGGACCCGAGTCGATGACCTGTCGACACCCACGAATTGGCGGTGACAACCAACTGGGGGCTTTGCCTCTGGAGCACTTAAGACAGCGAGTCCAGTCCAGTCACGAATCTCACTTCGGTACAACTGACGTTAGCTCGCTAGGGTTGGCAAAGTGGACGTCACATCATAGCTCGTTCCATTCGACAAGGTGGGCGTCACATCATAGCTCGTTAGGGTTGGCAAAGTGGACGTCACATCATAGCTCGTTCCACTCGACAAGGTGGACGTCACATCATAGCTTGCTAGGGTTGGCAAAGTGGACGGCCTGGCAGAGTCATGGGCAACCCAGTTTTCTATAAATACCAATATGTCTCCCTTAAGAAAATGAGGGCTAAAAAAAAAATCTTGTAAACAAAAGCATACATAGCAACAACAAGCGTTTCTCTTTGCTCATCATCTCTCTCTCTCACGTAGCTAAACTAAGAAATCTCTGCTTCCTCTTGAAACCCTTGCAAATCTAGTTGTGTCAGTTTCGACTCCCACAAGGATTTGTTAGAGAAGGGTTTTATTCGTCCGAGTACTTCACCGTGGGGAGCGCCGGTGTTTTTTGTGAAGAAGAAGGATGGGAGTTTCCGGTTGTGTATTGATTACCGGGGACTTAACCGAGTCACTGTGAAGAACAGGTATCCTCTGCCGCGGATTGATGAGTTGTTGGATCAGTTGCGGGGGGCTACTTGGTTCTCCAAGATCGACTTGGCTTCGGGTTACCATCAGATACCGATTGATGAGGCAGATGTGAGGAAGACAGCCTTCAGGACGAGATATGGGCATTATGAGTTCGTGGTGATGCCTTTTGGTTTGACGAATGCACCAGCAGCGTTCATGACGTTGATGAACGGGATTTTTAGGGAGTATTTGGACGAGTTCGTGATCATCTTTATCGATGATATTTTGGTGTATTCGAGGAGTCCTGAGGAGCACGAGGTACACTTGCGGGTGGTTTTGGAGAAGCTGAGGGAGCAGAAATTGTATGCTAAGTTGAGCAAGTGCAGTTTCTGGCAGCGGGAGATCGGTTTTCTCGGTCACGTGATATCTGCAGACGGAGTGTCGGTTGATCCGGCGAAGATTGAGGCTATCCGAGATTGGCCTAGACCGAGGAATGCAACCGAGATCCGAAGTTTTATTGGGTTGGCAGGGTATTACAGGAGGTTCGTCAAAGGTTTTGCGAGTATGGCACAGTCGATGACGAAGCTGACAGGGAAGGATGTCCCTTTTGTTTGGACTTCAGCGTGCGAAGAGAGTTTTGCGCGGCTGAAGGAGATGTTAACGAGTACACCAGTGTTGGCGTTACCCGAGCCGGGTGAGCCATTCGTAGTGTATACGGATGCTTCAGGGGTTGGTCTGGGTTGTGTGTTAATGCAGCATGGGAAGGTTATTGCGTATGCTTCGAGGCAGTTGAGGAAGCATGAGTGCAATTATCCTACCCATGATTTGGAGTTGGCTGCGGTGATTTTCGCTCTAAAGATTTGGAGATCTTATCTTTATGGCGGGAAGGTACAGGTATTTACGGATCACAAGAGCCTGAAGTATTTCTTCACGCAGCCAGAGTTGAACTTGAGGCAGAGGCGCTGGATGGAGTTGGTAGCGGATTACGATCTTGAGATCGAGTACCATCCAGGTAAGGCTAATCTGGTGGCGGATGCTTTGAGTCGGAAGCGGGTTACTTCGGCTCAGGAGCGGGATTTGGAGGAGTTAGCGAGTGAGCTCAGTACATTGAGATTGTGCGTGATCTCACAGGAGCCGTTGGGGTTAGAGGCAGCTAACCAGGCAGACTTGTTGAGCAGAGTTCGAGCAGCGCAGGAGCAGGATCAGGTTTTGATCGAGGCGTCGAGGGTTGCAGGTTCAGAGTATTCGGTCTCGACGAATGGGACGATACTTGTGAAGGGGCGTGTGTGTGTGCCTAAGGTTGTTGAGCTGAGACAGGAGATTCTTCGTGAGGCACATGCGAGTATGTTGTCTGTTCATCCGGGAGCGACTAAGATGTACCGGGATCTGAAACGGTATTATCACTGGGTCGGGATGAAGAGGGATGTAGCGAGTTATGTTGCAGCATGCAACGTGTGTCAGCTGGTGAAGGCTGAGCATCAGGTTCCGAGTGGTATGTTGCAGAGTTTGCCCATTCCGGAGTGGAAGTGGGATATGATTACCATGGACTTTGTGACGGGATTACCGTTGTCACGGACGTATGATGCGATTTGGGTGATTGTGGATCGTCTGACCAAGTCAGCACATTTTCTTGCCATCAAGAAGACCGATGGGACGGTGGTGTTGGCTAAGAAGTATGTGCGTGAGATAGTGAGGCTGCACGGGGTGCCAGCTAGTATTGTGTCAGACAGAGATCCGAGGTTTACGTCTGAGTTCTGGAGAGCGTTTCAGGCGGAGATGGGCACTAAGGTGCACATGAGCACGGCTTATCATCCTCAGACAGATGGGCAGTCGGAGAGGACGATTCAGACTTTAGAGGACCTGTTGAGGATGTGCGTGCTGGATTATGGTGGTCATTGGGCGGATCATCTGAACCTGGTTGAGTTTGCGTACAACAACTCATACCAGGCGAGTATTGGGATGGCTCCATATGAGGCTCTGTATGGGAGGCCGTGTAGGACACCATTGTGCTGGACTCAAGTGGGGGAGAGGAGCATGTTTGGTGCGGATTTTGTTCAGGAGACGACGGAGAAGATCCGTGTCTTGAGACTGAACATGAGAGAGGCTCAGGATCGGCAGAAGAGTTATGCTGATAAGAGACGAAAAGAGTTGGAGTTTGAGCTGGGAGATCTGGTGTATCTCAAGGCAGCGATGTTGAGGGGTCCTAACAGATCCATTTCGGAGAATAAGCTAAGTCCAAGGTTTATGGGACCGTTCAGAGTTGTGGAGCGGGTTGGACCAGTGGCTTATCGGTTAGAGTTACCTCAGAGTATGAAGGCTTTTCACAAAGTCTTCCATGTGTCGATGCTGCGGAAGTGTCTGCATGAGTCTGAGGAGGTGTTGGCTAGGATTCCGGAGGATCTTCAGCCCAACATGACTTTGGCGGCGAGACCTGTGAGGATTCTCGAGAGGAGAGTCAAGGTGCTGCGCCGGAAGAGGATACCGTTGGTGAGAGTCGTGTGGGATTGCGACGGTATTGAGGAGGAGACTTGGGAGCCTGAGGCGAGGTTGAAGACTAAGTTCTCGAAGTGGTTCGAGAAGCAGGCGGAGGCTTGAGGAGTCTTCTTTCTTTGGTTCTGTCTTTTGTAGTAGCATGTGGCTACCATAGTTGTATTTTTTGTTTTTGTTGTAACGATTATACACTTTTGTTGATTTAATAAGATGGGGAGTTCTTATTATTTCTTGTGTGCTATGGGATGTGAGTTCCTGTAGTGTATGGCCGGTGAGGGTCACGTGTGTTATAGGATGTGAGTTCCTTTAGGTTGTGATCGCTGAGGATCACTTGTGTGAGTTGTCCGGCAGCATGGACGTTCTATGCGAGTTAGAGCGAGTCCGTGGCTGGAAGTTCTAGGGGCGGCAACCCTATGGGTAGTTGGGGTTCGTCCGTTCGCTAGGATGGCTGGCTGGGAAAATAGAAGTCTTGGGCTGAGCTGAGATTGGTCTATTTTTCTAGAGGAGTCTGGGAAGTGGGTTCTGCGGGGCTTGTCTTTCCCAGGGACTCCCGGAACACGAGGTGTTCCAGATGACTCGCTGAGGGGTCATATTAGATATTCCGCTGAGGGAATGTCATGAGAGCCACCTGAAGGGATTCGGGTCAGTGGACACTTGTAGCCATGTTACAGAAGGTGCCTTGCATACCTGAGGGAACAAGATTCTCTCTAGGAACCAGTATGGGTTCCTGTATATATATATCTCGAGAGACAGATGAGATCTCTCCAGGGGACAATTGGTGTCTCCTGCCCGTAGAGCGTTTGACGGACTGTGTGTCCCGAGGGTGTGTCAGCGGGGAGTAGACCAGCCTGACGGGCGGCCGCCCGGAGGGTGATTGGATGTTATACACTTCCATCTCAGGGTGACGACCTTGGGAGTGTTGGGTGTATATATATATGTATACATTTACTATGAGTGCAGGCAGTGCGTTCTGTAATGTGATTACGTGTTGGGACTCGATGAACTTCGGGGATCGTTGAGGATCCTAGGTGGTATTGGCCGGGTAGGGCCAGGAGTGTGTTGGGATCTAGTCTTGGACTGTTGTTAGTGTTCGGGACCTCGTCCAGACGACTCTGGATTTTTATGTAGCGTCTTGGTCGTGCATGTTCTTGTCTGATTGTTGCACGATCAATCGGTTCTTTCGCCGGGTCTACGGTTGGTCGGTCATGTTCTTGTTTGATTGTTGAACGATCAATTGGGCAGGCATGGTTGTGACCATATGACGGTACATTTTGGTGTTCCGGGGAAATTTGGTCGGGTTTCTGGGCGTAAATGACGGTTTGGGGCAGGGGTCAGGGATGTGTAACTTGTGATTCGGGGACGAATCCTTGTTAGTGGGGGAGAATTGTAACGCCCGTGATCCAGAAAGTAATTTTTTTGGATGGGTGTCGATCGACACAAGGGGGTGTGTCGATCGACACGGCTGTTTTGACTCTTGTGGAGTCGAGCAGCGAGTGGTGTGTCGATCGACACAGTGGGGTGTGTCGATCGACACGGTTTTCGAGTGACGTCAGTGTGACGTGTTGATTGGTCATGTGTCGATCGACAGGGGGTGTGTCGATCGACAGAGTGTCGGCTGATCTGACTATTTAAGTCAAAAATCAGATTTCTGGGGAGAGAAATCGGGTTTGAGAGGATTTTTGGGGGATTTCGGGTTATTCTTCCAATTGAGTGATTGTTGGTGTTGATGTGCTCGTGGTGGTTACGGGATTCGAGTAAGTGAAGGGAGTTTTCGATTTCGGGAAGATTCGTTCTTCGCGTTCTTCGTGTTCTTGAGCGTTCTTGAGCATTTTGATCCGATCTTCTTCTCGAATCGAGGTGAGTGCGTGACCATAGGCTTATCTGGGTAAAGGAATTGATAGGATGCGATTGTGTGTTGTTTGGATCGATTTTTGTATGGTTTTTGGTGGATTTATGTGCAGAAAATCTTTTGGTTGAGTTTCTGGGTTGGTCATGTGTCGATCGACAGGGGGTGTGTCGATCGACAGAGCATCGACAGGTGTTTGATTGTGTCGGCAGATTGTGTTGTGTCGATCGACACAAGGAGGTGTGTCGATCGACAGAGGTTGGATGTGTGTCGATCGACACAAGGAGGTGTGTCGATCGACAGGGGTTTTGCTTACCGTCAGTTTGACTTAGTGAACGTGTCGTTCTCGTTTGGTTGCTGTGTGATGCATTATTGTTTGTCTATCCTGGTATTGTATCTTTTGCTTATGCCTGTGTGTATAGCCTGTAGATGGGAGGACCGTCTCACTGGGTATTTATGATAATACTCACGCATCTCTTATAACCATGTGATGCAGGTAAAGATACAGTGTGATCGTGGAATCCGGCTGTGAAGAGGAGATGATCTAGAGTCTCGCGTCTAAGTGTTTTAAATGTTTTGAAAACGTTTGTTGTTATTCTGTGGATGTTGTATTGTGTGCACACAGTTTGCGAAGTAATATTTATGGGAATATTATTTCGGGTATTTTTTTTTTTAAAAAAAAAATAAAAATAAAAATAAAAATAAAAAGAGTCTGGTTGTTTCAGTCTTCGTCTCAAAGAGCACTTCAAGGTAAGCCTCCAATTCTTATCTCTTCAATTTTTCGAATAGGGGTTTTGCTTGAACTGGATTTTGATTAGCGATATAGGGTTTCAATTTCAGTGAGGTTTTGATTTGAAGTATAGATTCAGACTGGATTCGATTTGTTGAGATGTATTGGCTTCTAATTTAGGGTTGAAGTAAAACTTAATTTGAGATTCGAGTTAATTAGGGTCTAATAATGGCTACTAGGGTTTCATTTGTGTAGAATTTTGGAGCATTCAGAATTTTTATGTTCTGTCTTGTGGATTTGCAGAAATGTCTTCTAAGACTAGTAGACCAAGAGATACGACTTCTAAAGCGTTTGTTACTAGTTTGTCGAGAAGAAACGTTGTGAGTGACTTAGAGAATGGGTCTCATCTGAAAAAGAGGCTACAACATCGAAGGTATGTGATGAAAGATGAGAGAAATAAA
Source organism: Arabis hirsuta (assembly GCA_964056655.1). Lineage (NCBI taxonomy): Eukaryota > Viridiplantae > Streptophyta > Magnoliopsida > Brassicales > Brassicaceae > Arabis > Arabis hirsuta. The sequence continues at coordinate 43,605,986 of OZ053301.1, forward strand.
ATTATTGTTAACAGCTTATGTTCTAACTAGTACTCATTAGGAAAACTATTAGTTAATAGGGACACTGGTACTACTAAGGAAAACTAATAGCTTTGACAAAACTGGTACTATTGAGATAAACTGTGAGCTATTAGGGTAACTAGTACTACTGAGAAAAACTAACACTATTTAGGAAAATGGTATTTATGAGTAAAACTGTTACTAATAAGTAATACCGGTACTACAGATGAAAACTATTGGCAATCAGAAAAACTGGTATTTATGAGTAAAACTGTTACTAGTTGGAAAACTGGTACTACTGGAAAAAATTGAGTATTTGGGAAAACTGTTACTAATGCAGATAACTGTTAGTAAGTAGGAAAACTTGCACTACTTGGGATAACTGTGTGATAATAGGATTGAATGTATGTTTGGATTGCAGGGTATAGTGGTATCAGTTTAAGCACTTCTTAGAATTTTATCAACGAAGTGTATCACGCGATGCATCTTATGAAGGGTTATGTGCCAGAGGAGGTTGGTGAGGGCGTTGGAGCTGAAGAAAAAGGAGAAGGAAGTCAGATTGAAGAAGAAAAATAAGAACAAGAAAATAAGAGTGAAGAGGCTCATGTGAAGCAGAGTGTCACTCCATTGAGAAGAAAACAGAGAAGGCTGAAACGGAGGATGTGAAAAAGAAGGCGGACAATAAAAGGGAGAAGGCTGAAAGAGAGGATGTGAAACCAAGGACCAAGAAGAGAACAAAGAAATGAGTTTAGGCGGTTTGGGAGTGAAGTGATGTATTTTGGAAACCAAGAACTTATGTTTCCTACTTTTGTTTAAACTTCTGTTCTTGAACTGATGTTTGCAAGGAGTTCAAAACTTGTAATGCTAAACTAATGGCGTTTTATGGTAGTGAAGGTTTTAGGGATTGATGTTTTAGGTACTGATGTTTTTAGGTACTTAAGGTTTAAGGTTTTGATGTGTTGTTGAACTCAGGTAATGATGGTTTTATTCAGTAGTACTACGGCCAGAATTTTGTTTTGGTATTGATGATTTTACTAAGTATTATTAAGGAAACATGAAGTTAATAAGAATAAGAATAAACATAAACATATTCAATTAACAAAAATAAAAAAAAAATTAAAAAACATATTTAACATGTGAAGCCAAATTTAACATGTGCGCCGTCAAACAATTAAAAAACATTAAAAATTTACTCTTAGTTATACTCAGTATTTTAGTAGCACCTCTTTGCTCACAGTATTACTTTTACAAATTTCATGTATAATTAGTTATACTGTGTTAAAACTCAATTTTGGTAGTAGTATTAATGAAATTATGCAGTTAAATTGCATTTTTTGTAATTCTGTAAAGCCACATTTAGGAAATATATAATTTTGGTAAATTCACATAGCAATGAGGCTTCTATTCACACATTAACCATAAATACAAGGTATTTGTAGTAGAAAAATATGTTTTTGTAGATAGTTAATTAGTGTAAGATTATGTTTTGTAAAACATGTGTAACAAGTATTACCTAAGATATGAATTAGACACAAATGCACCAATAAGTAATAAGCACAAATAAGATAAACAAATGTCAACATAAGTCTCATAGTTATACCCAGTATTACTAGTAGTATCTGGCAGAGAGAACACACAAGTTAAGCCTCACAGTTATACATAGTTTTATGTAGTACTACCTGGTAGAAAGAACACCACAAATTAAGAACCGTTTTGCCTACTCCTCCTTCACATCAGGGTCGCTCACAAAATAGTTATACAGTCCCTGTCCTCATCATCTTTCTCTTCCCATGCTTGTCTTATATACCCATTTCCATCCACAACAACTGGTCCCTCATTATCTTCATATGTCCCAAAGTTATCCTCATTATCATATTCATGCATACCACAGTTATCGTGTTCTTCATGATCTATAATCAAAACAGTGTCAAACAGTCATATCAGTTATACCTAGTAGTACCAGACAAAGAGAACACATAAAATGAGTCAAATAGTTATTTCAATTATACCTAGTAGTACTAGACAGAGAGAACACATCAAACGAGTCAGACAGTTAATTCAGTTATACCTAGGTTACTAGCTCATGGTCATCTGATGGTTCGTTGTTTTGTAGAGTTATCATACCATCACTTACAAGCACTTCCCTTTCTCGACCCTCTCTTGTTTGTTGCACGTTTTGGTCTACGATTGGGATGAACTCCATGTGTAACAGACTTCTAAAACCATTTCTATTGGGAAAAATAAATTCGCTACTTGGTAGACCTTGGTTAGTGCTAGTTAGAACATAAGACTTGGCTATACACTATTTAGGCCAGGTCTAATAAGCTGATGACATGCTATTACCTGATGATGCGTCGTCTATGTTAAGTAAAACAAGGTAATAACTTCCATGTACCTGACAATGCGTCATCTATGTCAGGTAAAACGAGGTAATGACTCGTCATAACCAAGTTAGATATTGCCAATACATCATCTATGTAGGTAAAGCAAGGTCCTAACTTGCCTTTACCTGATGATACATCATCTACGTCAGGTAGAACGAGGTCATAGCTTGCCTTTACCTGAGAATACATCATCTACGTCAGGTAGAACGAGGTCATAACTTACTGATACCTAACGAGGGATTGTCTACGCGAGGTAAAGTCAGGTAATAACCTGACTAATACATGACTACACGTCGTCTAAGATATGCTAAATGAGGTAATAACCTGCTAATACCTGACAATACGTCATATATGTCATGTAAAATAAAGAAATGACTTGTTGGTAGCGAATAAGGCATCGTTACTACGTTGTCATCACGTCGATAACATCATTATGGCGTCGTTACAAGGTTAGTTAACCTTATTTGATATAAAATAATATATGACTTTTAAGATAGACTTGTAGATATTTCGCAATATCAGGTATTATTAGGTTTGTCATTATCTAGATCTCATAATATGATTCAAATATATCAAGAATCTCGATCATTAAGGAGATAAGCTTGCACGTCAAGTCGAATCCTAGTCCAAAACGGATTTGGGGAAGTCCTATATATAGGGAGACGTCGAATAGAGAAGGATCATCGAGAAAAACACAGAGAAAACCTAAGAGCTACATCTTCACAGCATCCAAGAGATAGCAATCAAGAGATCTAGCCTTGTTTTCCATGTCCAACGAAGTTCTTTATAACGCTTTAGACATCTAGACGTTGTAACACCATTCGGCTACAAGCCTACTTCATTGATTAATAAAGTTATACTTCTCTCTATCATTCCGTAGATCTGTGTACTTGCGAACCTGGTTAAATTTTGCCGAAACAATTGGCGCTAGAGGGAGGAGACAGATTTAACTATATGAGACATGACGACCGGAGATGACAACGTGATCATTACAGGAGGTGACAATACTCAAGATCCCGCTGCTCAACTAACGGAACTCACCGCCCAGATGAAACGCGCAGCGTTGCTCGAAGCAAAGAACTCTACGTTGAAGACTACAAACGAGTCTCTACTTGCTGCAAGCAGAGACACCGAGCTCGAAGCTCAAAACCGATGTAGTCGCTTGATGGAACCACACCTGCTGTGAATGCAAGGACGGTGCAGCTTCCAGGAGCTGGTACAACTGCCGCCGATGCGGTTAGAGATGAGGTCCAGGCGCAAGTTGTACAATCTTTGCTTCACCCTAGTGAAGCAGCAACAACCCGTTCAATAGGAGATCCACACCTGATCATCAAGCATCTCGAAGACATGGAAGCGGTGATCAAGCGACTTCCTGGTGTAGCACCGCCGATAATAAAGATCACACCTAACTGCTACGCGGATACTCCATTTACGGACAAGATCGCACTTGTAGAGATGCCTAAGAGGTTTTCGTTTCCCTCGATGATGATGTATGACGAAACAATAGATCCTGACAATTACATTGCACAATACAAACAGTGAATGTTTACCACTGCGATCGCAAGAGAGTATAGGGAAGCTAGCATGTGTAAACGATTTGGTTCAAGTCTCACAGGATCTGCGCTCCAGTGGTTTACGAACCTACCGAATGGGTCAATAGATTCCTTTGCTTCACTAACTAATCGTTTTGTTGAACAATTTGCAAGTAGGAGGAACCTCGAGATGACAGCAGACGACCTCTATGAGGTGATCCAGAAGGAAGGCAAATTGTTGACATATCATGGTTTTTACGGGTTTTCAACCATGATATTGTTGTTTTATCGAGTCTTTTTAGTGTTTCTAGAGTTCTTTTGAGTCTTTGCAGACATTTGTACGAGTTAAGTGGATTTGGAGCTTTATGGAGCATTATGGAGCCAAAGCAATCAAGTGGAATGAGGAAGCCGTGAAAGAGAATGAAGTCCACGTTTTGCAGACTTGTGTCGATCAACACACTCGGCGACCAAGAGTTTTCCTTTTTCGCAAAGGATTTCAGAAGTTCCCATCAAGCCCAAAGAAGCCCAGCTCGTGTTTTATGACTATAAATAGGCTTTTAGACGTTTTATTTTGGAGAGAGAGATTTTTAGATACAGAGAGATTTCTAGAGATTTTGGAGAGAGAGATTTTCACAGAGTTTTGAGAGAGACAAGTTTTGCTTCAGACTTTTGTGAATTTTTCGAACCCTCAGTACCTCTTACTTTATCTTTTTAATGCAATTTTATTCAGTTATGATGTTTGCTTCATTCACCATGTTGGAGTAGTTTGCTTGTTAGGTTTAGGGTTGTTCAAGGGATTATGAGAAAATGCTAGATTTGTTAGAATTGCTATGGATTATCGCTTGGTTCTTCATCTAGATGTTTTTAATGCTAATTCTTGATTAATCACCAAGAATTAGATCTTAGGTTAATTAGTAGATGCGGAAGTGTTGATAATTATCTGAACTATCTTAGATGAGCAAATTGTCTATCTCTCAAAGGAATTTGGTTTAGAGAATTTGTGAAAAATTGAATATGTTCTTAATGCTTGTTTAACCTATTAAATTTACAAAGGAATTTGGAGTTTAAGAAGTTAGACTTAGATAGTTTTCACAACGGAAGTTGGTTAGCTTTATCATTGATTTCATGTTCTAGAACGGATCTATTAATTTCCCTAGCATTCTAACTTGTTTGCAATTTCGATCATCCTGAGAATTTCTCGAAAACCTAGCTTTTGTCTCTTGATTAAATCTTGCTTGAAACCGATTTTCTTATTACTTTTGTTAGTCACTTATTTTACTCACTAAGCATAATTCCAAACTGAAATTAGTAATGCAACTTTAGGTCTCTTGGGATACGATAACCCTTTATACTATAAATGCGATTTTGTGCATTTGAATGGATTTTTCTAGGGTAAAATTTTAGAGCTATCAACTGTGCAGTTACGTAGGACGTTTCAACAAGGAAAAAGTATCCATCCCGATTTGTGTTACGTCTACTGCCATATCGGCGTTTAAACGAGGTCTACTTCCAGATGGTGACTTGTATAAGGAGCTGACGAAGTATCAGTGCAGGACCATGGAAGACGTGCTCTTAAGAGCATGGGCACAAATCAAGTGGGAAGAAGATCCTGCTTATTATTATCGATGCTCTCCACGAGATGAGTCACGCGAGACAAGGAGTGAAAGAACCAACAAGGACGACAAACCCTACAAGAGATCTTGTAGTGATAGTACTGGTAGCAGAAGCGACAATAGAGGCAGTCAACGACCTTTCAACGAGACTGAATGTGAGAAGCGTTCATCATCAACATGGCCGGACATGAGCAACTTATCAATTTTGCATGCAGAGTTGATAGGTGCATTGAGGCAGATGGGGGCAGCGGTAAGATGGCCTAAAAAAATGAAGACATCAAGTGATAAACGTGACACGTCAAAGTGGTGTGAATTTCACGATGACCATGGTCATGGTCATCGAACAGAAGACTGCATCACGTTAAGGATGGAGGTAAACGAGCTGCTCAAAAAGGGTCACTTGAGAGAATTTTTGTCTGAACGAAGTAGAAGCAGAATCGACAAGAGAGATGGTGACGAAACTCTGCCCAAGTCTGCTTCTGCTTTATTTCCTATGCATGATAGAACTATCAACGTGATCACTGGAGGTTCAGAAGTTAGCAGAGTATCGTACTCAGCAGCTAAGAAGAACACGAGAACTGCTAGACATCACAAAGCAGGCAGCAAGGTCATAAGTGACGCTACACCAGCATGTTCAATCAGCTTTACGAGAGATGAAAGCGAAGGTGTTCTAGGTCTCCATCACGACGTGTTAGTCATATCCTTAACAATCGCTAATTACTTGATGAAAAAACACTAATCAACAATGGGAACTCAACAAACATCCTTTACATGGAAGCTTTTAAAGGGTTAGGCCTAAAGGAAGAAGAGCTGACTCGAAAGTCTACGCCATTGATAGGGTTCAGCGGTGAGGTGAAACAGACCGTTGGGGAAGTAACACTATCTGTATACGCAGGAGGTGTCAACCGACAAACCAAATTCCAGGTAGTGGATTGCACATCAGCCTATAACACAATAATGGGACGTCCATGGATTCATGACATGAAAGCAGTACCATCGACACTTCGTCAAGCAATCAAGTTTGCTACTCCATGGGGTGTACAAGAGATCAAAGGAAAACAAGAAAATTCTCGTTCTTGTTATCAAACGACCTTGAAAGGAACTACAGAACCCATGAATGACACTCCACGTCGAAGAGCCAGAGGAAGAGCAGTAGGACAAGATTCCGCGAGCAGAGAATAATCCTGGCACTTTGCATCTGAAGACATACCATTACTAAGTGTGTTTTATCTATCAACAATGTATGAACTACGAGGGACTTGATCCCTTCATGGGTACGTAGGCAGCCTTAATAAAGGCACAGTTGCAAATCTAAAAAAAAGTGACGCAACAATGCATTTTCTATTAACTTGTGTACTTCACAACATGTCTACGAACATTATAATAAATGAGCTTTGACATATCAATTCCATGAGGTCTTTTATACAAGTACTCAAGTAATAGTCAAGTTAATCGCTTAGAAGCACGACTTCCTTAGAACTAAAAAGCATTGCTTTAGTTTCTACGCGGCCACTTTCGATTTTTACTCGAATGGGGGCAATACTTCCAAAAAACGAGACAAACAGCAACCACATGTTATACTGTTGGGAAACTTGACTGTGATTATTTTCATTGATAATTTAAAGGCACGGCCTGACAAACCAATAGGGAGATCCTCTGCAGGTCATGACGACAGTCAACACCTGAAAACTAAAGAGGTACGTCCTCGTGAGGTTATGACAACAGTCAGTACCTGATAAATTAAGAGGTACAACCTCGAAAGGTTATGACAACAGTCAATGCCTAATAAAAAATAAGAGGTACATCCTCACAAGGTCATGACGAGAGTCAATACCTGACAAAACAAAAGGTAAAACTTCGCAAATGAAAATAATGGTCATAACCTCACAAGACGAAGAGGGACGCCTCGAACTTGTAACAATCATTATAACATTATAAATTAGGAGGTGCAACCTCCTGGAAAATGCTCAACGAAGTCAATTCCAATTGAATAAAGAGGTACGACCTCGCAATTTTTTTGAATATAGTCAGGTAGACGAAAAGTACCGGCTTCCTTAGGTTACAAAAATATTTGTTACCACATTAAAACGAGAGGCAAGCCCTCCAAAAAACACGACAACATGATGTTTGGAGCAACAACCTAAATGAATGCTAAACATACAGCAACATCTGACCAAAGGTGTGCCAAGCATGGGCGTTGTAAACCTTATTGGTTAACAATATCCGATATAAATAAAGAGAGCATGAACTCCTCTTTATAAGGTTTTAAACAACTACAAGTCCAAAACGTCGTAAATTAGTCTACGAGGTCAATCCTCGATACAAAAACCTCCCAAACAAAAAGTGGTGACTACCATTATCTTACAAGATCACAAAAGACTATCCCCAAGTGAATGTGAGAGCCACAACGACTTGCCATTAAGAGGTATAACCTCCCCAACAAGTGATTAGAATACTCACTACTAGCAAAATCACGAGGTATGACCTCAAGAGATGTTGACTACGGTCATAACCAGGTACTACTTGGTAGAGGGAGAGGTTATGAAACCCTGTCAAACAATAAGTGGAACCTCACCATGAGCTTGGTCCATGCAAACTCTACCTCCCTAAACCTCACCAAATATAGTCGGGAACCTCATCAATGTAAACAAGGAGAGAACATCCATGAGATGAATTTGCAATTTGTCAAGTATAAAATGCCTTCGCTCGTCAAAAGTTATTCACAAGGAAATGTGTGTGTTTGTTGATTTTGGCTAGCATGGAAAGTGCTTGCTAGCAGCCAACGTACCACTACGTGAAGAAAAAAAAATACTTCTTCTGCGTGTACTTGGCATTTTAAAAACAACATAGCTCTTCAATGTGACATGTTATCACGTGTACACGGTCATAGACCTCTCCAAGTCAAACAAAATGGACGTAATACTTGTTTCTACATGAACATGTACGTCACTAGGTCAAGAGAGATTTAGCTGGGACAAAAAAATGTACTCCCAGACCCTAAAGAAGCTGCCAATTCGAATGCTAATACTAATGAAGAAGTCACAAGCAAATCTATGGTATGTTAGTTTAACCATCCTATTCTTTTATGTGTATGATGCCTATGAATTTGTTTGGTAAGTTATAGTTTAGGAGAAGCTATTTTTTAGATGATATTTTTGTTGTATAAAATGGTATTTTCTATGTTTTAATTGGACTATAAAAATGTTTGTTTTTGCAGTTTTGGATGGTTCAGATGAAGACCACATCCCAGGATGATTTACCAATTTGTGTTGCCAAAACTTCGAAGAAGGCAGGCAAGAAAAAATCACATGAAAAGAAGGTTGTCGAAGATAAATCTGGATCGTTATCGCCTTGGTCTACGATTTATAATCGTCGTTTTTAAAATAATAGGTCTTTTAGGATTGTTAGGGTTAATACTAATTAGGGTTTTACAGCTGACTATATTTATGGCCTATATTTTGAATATACTCAAGTCCAAAACACAAAAAAAAAAATACAGAAAATAACAAAAACGATTCAGAAAATCTTGATGGCATGTGAGGTAAATAGAGATTTCATTAAGAGTATTTTCGGCAAAGCAAATCTTAAACTCGCTGTAGAGCCGTCACGTAGGAAAAGTGACTTCTCATTTATAAGTATAGATTTATGGCCTATATTTTGAATATACTAAAGTCCAAAACACAAACAAAAATACAGAAAATAACAAAAACGATTCAGAAAATCTTGATGGCATGCGAGGTAAATAGAGATTTCATTAAGAGTATTTTCGGCAAAGCAAATCTTAAACTCGCTATAGAGTCGCCACGTAGGAAAAATGACTTCTCATTTATAAGTATAGATATAGATTTATCAAACCAAAATTTCTGAGCGAGTTAGATTCTTTTGTTTTGCTAAATTAGATGATAGAGATTGTTACAACTTACAATAATATGTCCATGTTATGAGTGCTTCCATTTGAGATGAGCAACCTACTATTTTTCGTAGCTGGTTTGTCCATGGCGCTAACTTGGAAGAAGAGTCGCTGATCTTCTTCATACGAAAGATGCAACTTTTAAAGTTCAACTAAATATGCTTATATGAAAATACAGTTTGCATTCATCACGAATTTGTCGACATTTCTAACATGATTTATTAATTCATAGTACTTGACGATAAAAAAAAAAATGTTATATGATTATTTATAAAGACAATTTAGCAAAACATTATACGATAAAAATCCGCGTATATGCACGGGTAATCATCTAATAAATTAAAAGATGAGATCAAGTCTGCTCTAAATTGCCTACAAGTCTGCCATACATAAATCTGCCCACATTCCTTACAAATCTGCCCACTTTCAAAGCCTTCCACAAATCGCACTCCCGTCGAGAGAATAAAATGGTTGTAGAAAAAGCCCATTAGATAGGCCCATAATTTTCAAGTACATAAAATCTAAAAGGTGAAGGAAGAAACCCTACACAGGATCGAGAGTGTTCGTTCTCTCGTGCCGTGCCGTGCCGTTTGAGACTCAATAATGAAGAAGGTCGGTGATTTCAATCTCTCTGGTTGTTTGCTCTTTAACAAACTGATGTTTGGTTTGTGGAATTCTTTCTTGTTGATTAAAGGAATCTTGAATTGATTCACCCAGGTTCGGGCTGAGTACGTGATGGCTAATACGGATGATTGTGTGGGTCCGAGTATAGAGTCGGCGTTGAAGAAGGTTGGTGATTTCAATCTCTGTGATTGATTGCTCGATTTTTGGTTTGTAGAATTCTTTCTGTTGATTAAAGGAATCTTGAATTGATTGACCTAGAGTACTTGATGGCTAATTTTTAACAAACTGATGATGTTTGGTTTGTAGAATTATTATTTCTTGTTTGATTAAAGGAATCTTGAATTGTGGATTCACCTAGGTTGGGGCTGAGTACGTGATGGCTAATACGGAGGTGTGGTGGGACATAAACCAGTGTCCGATTCCGGATGATTGTGATCCTTATTGTGTGGGTCCGAGTATAGAGTCGGCGTTGAGGAATTCAGGATACGCTGGTCCTCTGACCATCACTGCCTTTGGCGACCTAGAACACACCCCTCGTAGCGTCCTCCAAGCCATCTCTTCCACTGGAATCCTTCTTAAACACGTCCCCAACGGTACCAGAAGCTTGCTGTTGGCTTTCATGGATATTAAACCTCCGGTTACAATACTGTTTATATCCGATTCCCATGGTATGGAATGCTTCTCTCGCCCTCTTTCCGGTCGACACGCCACAGGGGGATTCAACATTCTCCTGTCATATCCACCGGGTTCTCAAACCGGACAGATTTTGAAAGAGGTCGCTTCTGCCGAGTGGCTCTGGGTTAAGGGTGGCTTAATCCAAGGCTGTATCCACGAGGAGATTAGAAGACCGGTTGAATCTTCTCCCGGCGGGTTTATTTGCTCAACATGCGATTGTGAATTCTCAAATCTTGAAGATTTCACCACACATCTCTCCTGTAAACAACATGAAGAGGAAGTAAGTAAGCATCCTTTATATCAATACATTTTTCATTGTCCAACCAATATCATATTTTTACCCCTTTTGATTTTGGCTGTCAAGTAGGAGCTCTTAGTCAGCATATCTAAGATCCAGGCAAGTTTTAATTATTATATTGAACATTTTTCAGAAACAAACTAGCTAGACATGATTTCAAATACTCTACTTGGTACAGGTTAAAAGGCACAAGGACGAGGAGATTAAAGAACTGGAGGACGAGGAGACAATGAGGGCAAGTTTTACTTACTATCTCTAGTTTCTTAATGAATAATTTTCAAACCAGTTGTCTGTTGAATATAAAAACATCATGATTTTAAATACTATGCAGGTGTTGAAAGAACGCATTGTCGAATGCGTCCGCCTATTTGCCTACGTACTATCTCAATTTTCACTCTACAAGAAATCATGATTTTCATTTATTGACTTTGGCTACTTGATGCAGCGGCGGAAGATTATAGAACAGGAGGACCAGATGGCCAAGGCAAGTTTTACTATCTCAATGGAAATTGATTTTTTTCAATCTCATCATTCCTTAGAAACAAAATCTGATCATTCCTTAGAGACAACTAGACATTGTGGGTGATTGGTTGGAGATTAGTTGTTGCTGTAGAATTTGGGCTGTAGATGTAGAATTTTAGCTATAACTATTTTTAAAAACTAAAGTACGATTGGTAAAGAAAAACTATGCTGTAGAATTTGGGCCTGTAGAAGTTTTTGCTGTAAAATTTTGGCTCTAATTATTTTTAACTGATGTTTGGTTTGTGGAATTCTTTCTTGTTGATTAAAGGAATCTTGAATTGATTCACCCAGGTTCGGGCTGAGTACGTGATGGCTAATACGGATGATTGTGTGGGTCCGAGTATAGAGTCGGCTTTCAAGAAGGTTGGTGATTTCAATCTCTGTGATTGATTGCTCGATTTTTGGTTTGTAGAATTCTTTCTGTTGATTAAAGGAATCTTGAATTTGATTGACCTAGAGTACTTGGTGGCTAATCTTTAACAAACTGATGTTTGGTTCCTATAATTCTTTCTTGTTGATTAAAGGAATCTTGAATTGTGGATTCACCTAGGTTGGGTCTGAGTACGTGATGGCTAATACGGAGGTGTGGTGGGACATAAACCAGTGTCCGATTCCGGATGATTGTGATCCTTATTGTGTGGGTCCGAGTATAGAGTCGGCGTTGAGGAATTCAGGATACGCTGGTCCTCTGACCATCACTGCCTTTGGCGACCTAGAACACACCCCTCGTAGCGTCCTCCAAGCCATCTCTTCCACTGGAATCCTTCTTAAACACGTCCCCAACGGTACCAGAAGCTTGCTGTTGGCTTTCATGGATATTAAACCTCCGGTTACGATACTGTTTATATCCGATTCCCATGGTATGGAATGCTTCTCTCGCCCTCTTTCCAGTCGACACGCCACGGGGGGATACAACATTCTCCTGTCTTATCCACCGGGTTCTGAAACAGGAGAGATTTTGAAAGAGGTTGCTTCCGCCGAGTGGCTCTGGGTTAGGGATGGCTTATTCCAAGGCTATATCCACGAGGATGGCTTACTCAAAGGCTATATCCACGAGATTAGAAGACAGGTTCATCTCCCGGGTTTCTTTGCTCATCATGCCGGAGATTATCAAACGGTTGAATCTTCTCCCGGCGGGTTTATTTGCTCAACATGCGATTGTGAATTCTTAAATCTTGAAGATTTCACCACACATCTCTCCTGTAAACAACATGAAGAGGAAGTAAGTAAGCATCCTTTATATCAATACATTTTTCATTGTCCAACCAATATCATATTTTTACCCCTTTTGATTTTGGCTGTCAAGCAGGAGCTCTTAGTCAGCATATCTAAGATCCAGGCAAGTTTTAATTATTATATTGAACATTTTTCAGAAACAAACTAGCTAGACATGATTTCAAATACTCTACTTGGTACAGGTTAAAAGGCACAAGGACGAGGAGATTAAAGAACTGGAGGACGAGGAGACAATGAGGGCAAGTTTTACTTACTATCTCTAGTTTCTTAATGAATAATTTTCAAACCAGTTGTCTGTTGAATATAAAAACATCATGATTTTAAATACTATGCAGGTGTTGAAAGAACGCATTGTCGAATGCGTCCGCCTATTTGCTGACGTACTATCTCAATTTTCACTCTACAAGAAATCATGATTTTCATTTATTGACTTTGGCTACTTGATGCAGCGGCGGAAGATTACAGAACAGGAGGACCAGATGGCCAAGGCAAGTTTTATTATCTCGGAAAATTTTCAATCTGATCATTTGTTAGAAACAACTACATTATTATTTTAAAATACTCATGCAGATGAAGATGGAAAAAGACATGGAAGAACAACAGAAGAGTGGAAAGGCAAGTTTTACTATCAATGTAAAAAATTTCAATGTGATTGCTCACATTATTTTAAAATACTTGCTATGATCTAGATGAAGATGAAGATGGAAGACGAGAAAGAAGAACAAGAGAGCACAACACTTGCAAAGGCAAGTTTTAGTATCTCTGGAAAAAATTTCAATCTGAGACATTATTTTTTAAAGTTTTAGCCTTCATGCAGATGAAGATGGAAGAAGAAAAGAATAAGAAAAGGTGGCAGATAGAAGATAGAAGGCAGATAGAAGTTCAGCGTAGAAGGCAGATAATAGATCAGCATAGAGGGCTGATGATTCCAAAGGCAAGTCCATTATGATTTTCCTAGTGAAAAAATTTCAATCTGATTCTTCGTGATTTTTTAAAATACTATTTTGATGAAGATAATTGAAAAGGAGATGGGAAAGACTAGAAAAGGAGATGAGACTAGAAAAGGAGATGAGAAAGACATAGGATTCTCACCGTAAGATGTACTATCTGATTTTCTTAATGAAATTTTTTTCCTCAACTCCAAATGTTACAAAGTATGTTTTTGATTTACAAGGGAAAAAAGCGATGATGAAATAAGAAGTTAAAGAAGAGTACATTGGCCCATGGTGTTCTTCTTGAGTCATCTCATATGGTGAATGGTTTGTTCTACTGGTTAAACTACCACTTGTGCTTTTTTCAAGAAGTGATAATAATACTTTTATGCTTGATACTACTGGTGAATGGTTTTAATTATTAAATTTTTTTATCAAAACTCTTCTTAAATTCTAGCTCGACTATACTTTTGTGATGGGAAAAAATGTTTTCTTGTGATGTAAAATTTTCAAAGAAATCATATATTTTCCATGGTTCTTGAAATAATAGCTTAGGTTATAGAATGGATATCAAGTGTCTTTAGCTTAGTTAAAGGAAAAGAGGGACACTAGACGAGACAAAGGAATGAGACATCCATCAAACCTTATTCCTTCAAGGAAAAAAGAATATATGTATATCGTTCCTTGGTCAAAGTATATCGTTCCTTGAATTTTTTAATTTTTTTGCTTCGACTTTATTGTTAATTCATACTAATAACGTTCTACTTCTTAGCATTCTCGAAAATTAATCTACATTTTATATCTTTGCATCTCATCAAACCTTTTGCAAGTTTTTTCAATGTTATAATGTTATAACACACGAACAAGAGAAGAGAGGGAGATCCGAGAAGCTTACCAACGATTTTCCGACATCGGCTACTTTCGACATCTTTCTCGTCAAAAGTAACGACATGATTGATTTTTATTCTCACAAATTCCTCCAACAGTCGTTCTCCTCTGTCTCCAATTTAGGTTTGTTTTTCAATCTTCTGTTTTGTTTAGGTAGAAACGACCATGTGGCTCTCTCTCTCTTTGATCCCAATACATAGCATGTCTTGTTACCGATTTCTGTTTGGGCTTCTTCGTTCAGTTGAGCCTGGCCTTAGAAGTTTAAAGTTTGTAACAACTAACAACTAACAAATAAGATGATAATGGATCGATGATAAGAGTTAAAAGTGAAATTGGCATAGAACAAGGTAAAAGACCCCAAATTTTTACTAGGTTGTTTAACAGCTTCGCCGGAGTAGGACTTGTGATGCTTGACAAATTTTGGAGAACAAACTCATGCAACTACCAAAAATGATCATGTTCTCGTAGAGATTTCTGTAAAAGTCCTATCCCTATGGGAAGTCAAAATCAGACCATTAAGCACTGGCAGCCACACTATTGTGCATGGCTTTAATCCTTGCCCTTCTCGTCCAAAATGGATACTTTGACTTATATGCTTCAGAAGATCTTATTAAAATGAGTTAGAACTGAGATTACTTGTGAGGGGGGATAGGGGAAAGCCAAAAAGGCGTAAGCAGACGCTCTTGATGAGGGAATTGATGGATGGTGCGTGTGGCGATATCATACACGCAAATCTTATTCATCTCGGTGAAGTAGATGGAGTTAGGCTTGAGGCCAGGGTACATACTCGCGGGGACAAAGAAAGGCTCGTTCTTACCAAAGAAAATGCAGAGATCTCCAATGTCTCTCACGTAAGACCCGACCCTGACCCTTTTTTGGTGCTTGTACAGCTCAAACATGTAGGTTTCCACCACATAAGCATCTGATTCTTTGCAGCAAAAAACATTGTCAGGTTTCCTCCACATTTTCATGTAGGAAATGATGGTAAAGATTTGACCAGAAGGTGCCTCTACCAAGAATCTCTTGCCCCTGAAGGACCCGGACCCTGCTCTCATCCGCTCATAGTCGGAATCGGACACGTCCCTGGGTCGCTGAAAAGGTTGTAGGTGCATGAAATAAACAACAAGAGGAAAACCGTGGTCGTCCTTCTGACCAACCTCTAACTCATCCTTGTATAGATTAAAGTTTCTCTCTAAGTCAAAATTTCTGGATGCAAGTTCGTTGGGCGTGAGGTAGAAGATGGAAGCAGCATTGGAGTAAATGATTGAGGAATCCTCGAAATCCTCAAAGGAAAGATAGTTGATGTGTCTCCATGACCATGAAGAGTCGTCACCACCGAGTCTAGAACAAAAGGAAGTGCAGCTTCCCCAAAACTAGGGATGTTAAAATGGGCTCAAGCATGTAGGGCTAGCCTTGGCCCTAGTAAAAATTTTGAGCCCTAAGCCCTGTATAATGTATCAGGGCTTAAATAGGGCCAATGTTAATTAGCCCTAAGATTCCTAGGGCTTAGCAAAGGCTAAGTTTTTAGATTTTAGATTTTTTTTTCTTTGGATAAATAAATCAAAATCATGTGTCTTTTCTAGGGGTGGGCATAATATCCGATACCCGAACCCGAACCCGAACCCGACCCGAAAAAACAATATCCGAACCCGAACCCGACTTGAACATTACCCGATCGGGTGTGATTTATTTGTGGTTAGGGTACCCGAATCCGATCGGGTAATACCCGATACCCGAACGGGTACCCGAAATCATATGTTTATTAGATTTTTTAGCAATTTTTATAGATATATTGAATAATTCTAAAATATTACATAATTTTCAGATTGAATAGTATTTTATTTTTGTTTGAATGTGCTAATAAACATAAATTGTTTGAATATTATAATTTTATCTTAAATTTAATTTAAAATGTTTTAAATATTTTTCATTTTTTTTTGTTTTAAACTTAGTATTTTGCAAATTTTTGGATAAACCGAAAATAACCGAACCCGAAGATAACCGATCCGAACCGAAATTGTGCTTTGGAACAAAGATGGTGGAGATTTCACAGTCAACAGGCAAAGGGTTAAGCTATACATGGCAGCCATACCTGAGGAGGAAGGAACCTCGGTTCCACTCTACGATCCTACACTAGCCTAGTCCAAAAAGAAAAGGAAGTCAAGCTAGAGACTTAAAACAAGCTCACTTAGGAGGAAGTCCCATGTCTATCCTTGTATATATATATATGTGTGTTTTCTCTATCATTTATGATTCTTTGTTGTTTGATTGTGTGTGTTATATGTCATTTCAGAAGGAAAGTTACTCTGTAGGAGAAAAGAAGATTCAAACGAGTCTTTGAAGAACATATGATGTATGTAGCGACATACTCATAGAGACAAATCATGGTCGCTACAAAACGACGTGCCTATGTCGCTACGATTTGAAGAGAAAAGGTGAAACTTCCAGTGTTGTAGCGACATTGGTGTAGCGATGTTTTGCACGTCGCTATGGCACCCAACGGATGTTCATAGCGACGTGCCTAGCGACATCAACAAGTCGCTACGTGTTGAAGCAACAACGTTAAAATTCTCTAAGTGTCCTAGCGACATCATCATAGCGACATCGACATGTCGCTACAAGCACAAGGTAAGTTTTTTTCTTAAAACTGTCGAACCAACCTCTCTCTCTCCTCAACCTGAATCCTAATAGTTTTAAGAGCGTTTTTGTGTTTTCGATGTTTGCTTGTAGGTATTGGCAAATTGACATTGTTCGGGTACCCGAACCCAAACCCGAACCCGTTAGTACCCGATCCGAACCCGACCCGATAATAAAAATTACCCGATGGGTCTCCAAAAATCTGAAACCGGGTACCCGGTGAGTGCAACTACCCGCCTCGAACCCGAACGGGTACCCGAACGCCCAGCCCTAGTCTTTTCTTATAAAATCACAAATCATAAATCATAAATCACAAATCGTGTTTTCACCAAACTACAAAATTAAGTGTTTTCAATAAAAAACACAATTATATATTTTCACCAAAACCGCAAAATCACGTTTTCCGCCAAAACCGCCAAATTGTTTTCCCTCCAAAAATGCAAAATTCACTTTTTCCGTCAAATTCACTTTTTCCGTTTACAACTCGACATCATGTTTTCCCGCCAAAAACGCAAAATCGTGTTTTCCCGCCAAAAATCTCAAAACAGCGTTTTCCCGCCAAAAACGGGGACCGCCAAAAACGCATAAGCACGTTTTCCCGCCAAAAACGCAAAATCACGTTTTCCCGCCAAAAACCGCAAAACCGCGTTTTCCCACCAAAAACGCATAATCATGTTTTCCCGCCAAAAACACAAAATCACGGTTTCCGCCAAATTCACTTTTTCCGTTTACAATCCCGAAATCATGTTTTCCCACCAAAACGCATAATCATGTTTTCCCGTCAAAAACCGCAAAATCGCGTTTTCTCGCCATGACCGCAAAATTTTGTTCTCCCGCTAAAGCCTAAAAATCGCATTTTCCGCCAAAACCGTCAAAATTGTTTTTCCCAACCAAAAACGCAAAATCATGTTTTCCCCCAAAATCGCCAATTGCATTTTTCAGCTAAAACCATAGAATTGTATCTTTTCGCCAAACCCACAAATTTGTGTGTTTTTTTTTTGTCAAAACCGCAAAATCGCGTTTTCTGCCAAATACCGCAAAATTACCTTTTTCCCTAATATTGTTATATTATTTTTGTCCCGCCAAAACAGGAAAAATTTTATATAATGTTTTGTTTTAAAAACAAAACATTATATAAAATACATTGTCAATTTTTATAGTTTGTTTCTAATTTTATATATTGTTTTGTTTAAAAAAAAAAACATTGTCAATTTAAATATAAAACTTTATTAACAAATTCAATAAATTTATTGTCAATTTAAATATAAATCTTTATTAAAAATTCAATAAATTTAACTTTTAACCACTTTGTTTATTATCAAACAGGGCTTATATAGGCCCAGGACTTAAACCCTTTGTTTAAAATTTGGCAGGGCTAATATAGGGCTAGGGCTTACTTAGGGCTGGGCTTTCAAATTATAGGGCTGGGCTTACTTCAGTTGCCCCGACCCAACTCTAAACCCAACTCTGTTCTGCTCGTCTCTTTTGTTTTTTGTGTCATTTTTTCGCTAATCTTAGGACGGTTAAGGTTAAGCCCATTAGATAGGCCCATAACTTTCGTCTATATAATAAAATCAAAAAGGTGAAGATTCGGAAACCCTACACACAGGATCGAGACCCATCCGTGTTCTCTACTCAACAATGAAGGAGGTCGGTGATTTCAATCTCTCTCTCTCTCTCTCTTTAACAAACTGATGATGTTTGGTTTGTAGAATTATCATTTCTTGTTTGATTAAAGGAATCTTGAATTGGGGATTCACCTAGGTTGGGGCTGAGTACGTGATGGCTAATACGGAGGTGTGGTGGGACATAAACCAGTGTCCGATTCCGGATGATTGTGATCCTTATTGTGTGGGTCCGAGTATAGAGTCGGCGTTGAGGAATTCAGGATACGCTGGTCCTCTGACCATCACTGCCTTTGGCGACCTAGAACACACCCCTCGTAGCGTCCTCCAAGCCATCTCTTCCACTGGAATCCTTCTTAAACACGTCCCCAACGGTACCAGAAGCTTGCTGTTGGCTTTCATGGATATTAAACCTCCGGTTACAATACTGTTTATATCCGATTCCCATGGTATGGAATGCTTCTCTCGCCCTCTTTCCGGTCGACACGCCACAGGGGGATTCAACATTCTCCTGTCATATCCACCGGGTTCTCAAACCGGACAGATTTTGAAAGAGGTCGCTTCTGCCGAGTGGCTCTGGGTTAAGGGTGGCTTAATCCAAGGCTGTATCCACGAGGAGATTAGAAGACCGGTTGAATCTTCTCCCGGCGGGTTTATTTGCTCAACATGCGATTGTGAATTCTCAAATCTTGAAGATTTCACCACACATCTCTCCTGTAAACAACATGAAGAGGAAGTAAGTAAGCATCCTTTATATCAATACATTTTTCATTGTCCAACCAATATCATATTTTTACCCCTTTTGATTTTGGCTGTCAAGTAGGAGCTCTTAGTCAGCATATCTAAGATCCAGGCAAGTTTTAATTATTATATTGAACATTTTTCAGAAACAAACTAGCTAGACATGATTTCAAATACTCTACTTGGTACAGGTTAAAAGGCACAAGGACGAGGAGATTAAAGAACTGGAGGACGAGGAGACAATGAGGGCAAGTTTTACTTACTATCTCTAGTTTCTTAATGAATAATTTTCAAACCAGTTGTCTGTTGAATATAAAAACATCATGATTTTAAATACTATGCAGGTGTTGAAAGAACGCATTGTCGAATGCGTCCGCCTATTTGCCGACGTACTATCTCAATTTTCACTCTACAAGAAATCATGATTTTCATTTATTGACTTTGGCTACTTGATGCAGCAGCGGAAGATTATAGAACAGGAGGACCAGATGGCCAAGGCAAGTTTTACTATCTCAATGGAAATTGAATTTTTTCAATCTCATCATTCCTTAGAAACAAAATCTGATCATTCCTTAGAAACAACTAGACATTGTGGGTGATTGGTTGGAGATTAGTTGTTGCTGTAGAATTTGGGCTGTAGATGTAGAATTTTAGCTATAACTATTTTTAAAAACTAAAGTACGATTGGTAAAGAAAAACTATGCTGTAGAATTTGAATTTTTACTATCTCAATGGAAATTGAATTTTTTCAATCTGATCTTTCCTTAGAAACAACTAGACATTGTGGGTGAATTTTTAAAGCAACTAGTTTTAAAAATTAATTTAAAACTTGATTGGTAGTATTTAGGGCTTTAAAAAACAAAATTAATGCTGTAAGTGATTTTTACGGTCCAACCAATCACCCCCATTATTATTTTAAAATACTCATGCAGATGAAGATGGAACAAGACATGGAAGAACAGAAGAGCGGAACACTTGCAAACGCAAGTTTTACTATCTCAATGGAATAATTTTCAATCTCATTCCTCAAAAACAACTAGCATTATTTTAAAATACTCGCCTTGATGCAGGTGAAGATGAAGATGGAAGAAGAGAACGAAAAAAATGAGAGCGGAACACTTGCAAAGGCAAGTTGTACTATCTCAGTGGAAATATTTTCAATCTCAGAAACAACTAGACATTATTTTAAAGTACTCGCCTTGATGCAGATGAAGATAAAGATGGAAGAAGAGAACGTAAAACATGAGAGCGAAGAAGAGAACGAAGAACACGAGAACGAAGAAGAGTACGAAGAACAGGAGAGCGGAATACTTGCAAAGGGAACTTTAACTTCAAGATTTATGAGAAGGCCTCGCCAAATTATCTGGGTAAGTTTTACTATCTGACTATCTTAATGAAACTTTTTTTAATAGGGTTTTCTGCAAATCAAACCTCCAAGTAAGAGTTAACCCGCAATATAACTCTTCTAAATTTTTCAAACCACAAAATTTACATATCAAATCGAAGTCTTTGAAATAAGAAACCCAAATGGTCAAATCTACTCTTAAAATTTATGAACTCTAATGCTTGCAGGCGTAAAGACTCTTCAATTTTTTAGATCCGAAGGATTATATTGCAAGTTAATTCTTACTTGGAGGGTTGATTTGCATTTAATTGACTTGGAGGGTAAAATCGTTAATCCTAACCACGTGGAGGGTTTATTTGCAGAAAAACCTTTTTAATATGATTCCTCAGAAACAACTACACATTATTTTAAAGGAAATTAGGTAGTATATTAGTCTTGTTACCTATAATTAATTATCTAACATTACCTAAAACATAATGTAGTATCTAACATTTAATATACACCAAATTCCAATTTTAGCCATACTAACTTACCGAATGTTTTTGTTTTTACCTAAAAAAACAAAAAGTAAAAAAAAAAATTGAGAACTTATTTTAAAATACTCGCCTTGATGCAGAGGAAGATGGAAGAAGCAAAGCGTAAGAGCGGAAGATTTGCAAAGACAAGTTTTACCCTCTATCATTTTCCTTGTAAAAATACTCGGAAAAATACCCAAGTTGATGTTGATGAAGAAGAAAGAGATGAGAAAGACTAAAATTCTCACTGTAAGTTTTTCTTAATGAAATTTTTTTTTCCTCAACTCCAAATGTTGATAGAAAAGTATGTTTTTGATTTACAAGGGGGAAAAAAGCGATGATGCAATAAGAAGTTAAAGAAGAGTACATGGCCTCATGGTGTTCTTCTTGTTGAGGCATTTCATATGGTGAATGGTTTGTTCTACTGGTTAAACTAACCACTTGTGCTTTTTTCAAGCCTGTTAAAGTGATAATAATACTTTTATCAACATCTTTGTACTGCTTGATACTACTACTTGTTCTACTTGTGAATGGTTTTAATTTTTAAATTACTAGATTATACTTTTATCAAACATCTTCCTGCTCGACTATACTTTTGTGATACAGTTCTTGAATTGGGGAAAAAATG
Organism: Arabis hirsuta; assembly: GCA_964056655.1. Lineage (NCBI taxonomy): Eukaryota > Viridiplantae > Streptophyta > Magnoliopsida > Brassicales > Brassicaceae > Arabis > Arabis hirsuta. The sequence goes on from OZ053301.1 coordinate 43,628,091, forward strand.
TTTTGTTTTTCATGAATCTTTGTGATGTAAAATTTTCAAAGAAATCATACATTTTCCAGTGTCTGGTTCTTGAAATACGTGTCTGATTCTTGAAATAAGACTGGTCAAATTGGGATTCCGGTTTTATAATCGAGTATTGAAAATTTGAAATGAAAGTAACAACTTTGGCCTTGTCTGGAAGTCAGTATATATCACATCTAACCAAAATTTATATACAGTTACAAGTGAATAAATACGAATTGTGTTGACAAAATTGTGATTATATTACCTTGAGGCTTGATCTCACAATATATCTATTTTTCAACATCTCGAGTAAAAAATCATTCCATGAATCAATCGGACCTGGTAGACACCAATGTACACAATCATTGTATAGTATAACATTATCTTCCGGTTTATGCCCAAATCTGCTCGGATGTCCATCTGGTCTTAACAACATTACTTGTGTTACATCTAGTAATCTCAAATTTAATCCGTTATTGTTTTTGTTTATTTTCGCAATGCCAAATTCATCGAGTTGAATATTGTGTGTCTCTAGATTCATACCTTCTAACTCTGTCTCATTGCTCCTATATAACAAAAGAAACCCAAATTAATAGTTGTTTCTATTAGGAGGTAAACATTCGAGTCGAATCAAATTGAATACCGACTGAATAATATACCTATAGGGTCGTGTTCTCAAGCAATTTCCACCTTTATCCCATTCTCCATCCTCAAAATGTGAAGGTGCAAATGTTCTTAGAAACACCTCTCCTTTGAAATTCTCTAATCCATTGATAGTCTTAAACGTTGTTCTTAATGCTCTTCTATACGCGAAATGTACCCCGACATTTCTGACTCCGGGAATGTAACAATACAAACATCCTATCCTTTTTTGTTTGTAAAAAAGAAAAAGTGGTCGGAAAAACCATTGCCCTGACGAGATGATGATGTAATCAAACCCATCGATTTGAGAAGCCCAAGATGGACCCGGTTCATCGAGGTAGAGATTGTAGAATGAGTTAAGACAGTCCGGACCGGTTTCTTCAGACCGAACCAAATGAGTTGTCCAAAATGTAGCAATTGTGAAGTTGTACGTTTTGTATTTCCATCTTTGGAAGTTGAAGTCTTGTTGCCGTGAGTCCAACTCGGGATGTTCCACCTGAACTTAAATATTTCAATTAATGTAAATTTTTCATCAAGTTATTTAATTTGGTTGAAATATACTTTAATTGACAAAATGAAGTAATTAATGAATTAATTGAATATAACCATTAGATATAGGGTACGTACCTGAGAGAGAAGGCAGATCAAAGACTGTACGTGGTTTCTGCTAACGGAGTCACCAACAAACGCCATGTTTTTTCCTCGAACGATCTCAAGAAACTCGAAAGGATCAAACAAAGGTAGATCACAGTCTTTTGGTTTCCATCTCCATTTCAAGAAACCTAAATCAGGTCTCCCAAACTTGATGCAGTTTTGGTGTTCGTGTATCGCCCAACATGTCGTGTTTGTGTAGTAAGGAGCTTTACGGTTTGGGATCCACTCACCGGAGAATAGATCGCACCGCTTCGGTTTTCTCCTTTTCCGACGATGCTCTATTTTAGGAGTTTCTTGATCATGATCAACATTTGATGATGATGAGATGGAATTATTGTTACGCAATGATGATGGCTTGGGATCATGATATGTGTCGTCATAATCATTATCATACAATGATGGTTTTAATGACGATGATGAGTACGAATGATGAAAGCGATGGGGAAGATATTGCCAATGATGATGAATTTGATAAACGTTTGTATATTGATGATGGTGATGAATAATAGAGAGGATTACCAAAAAAGAGATAAAGGATTGGAGCTATTGTAAGTAGAATTAGTGGAAAGATCACTATTCCGATTCGTAACTTTGTCACGGGTAGTTCCATCTCATTATTCCCAAAAAATCCGTTATAAAAAAAATAAAAGTAAGAAACATTAGAAATGTCTATTTTTATTTTAGAGGATGAGAGAGATGCTAGGAAGATTTCGGATTATTGGATTAGCATGAGACTAGGTAAACTAATGAGTATTTACCAAAAGAACAACCATATTTGATGTTTACATTTTCAATTTATTGTTATTGTACACGAGTTCATGTACATATAAGCAATGTTCAAAAAATCGCTAGGCGTTAATCGGGCGCTCGGCACGGGCCTAGCGCCTAATCAATTAATCGGGGATTAATCGGGGATTAGTTTTAGGAATTTTAATAGACATATGAGTTTATATATTAATAATGTTACAAAATACCAAGGTTCGAAAACTCGTTCGGCGTTATTCGGGCGCTCCGGAAGGGCCTAACGTAAATCAATTATTTGGTTTTATATGTATTAATATATATGTACAGGATATAGATGTAATATATAACCGTGGCACAGTGGTAAAACATTAGTTTTGGCTGTGAAGTCTCGTGTTCGATGCTTGTAACTGCAGTTTTGGCTAATTTTTTTATTTCTCATTAATGAAGGGTAAAATAGTAAATTTATCTTTGCTATTTACACCTAAAACTCACAAAAATCAAATACATAATTAAATAAATGCTAAATTATTGAAAAGCCACGTTTGAATATTAATAATATTATAATATTTTCATTTCAACGTTTTAAAAAAAAAACAGTTTTTAAAAAAATGGAAAAAGGAAGGAAAAAAAGAACAAAAAGAAAGTCCCACATCGAGAAGGAGAGAAAAAACGTTATCTGAGCTGATCTATATATTGTTCCATTTGTAGGTCGCTTACAATTGCGAATGGGCGTCTTAACTAAAGCCCAACATAAGCCACGGTTGTATTATTTTTGTCTTTTTAATCGGGTTAAATGACTGGTTTATCAACATAAGCAAAAAAAGAATTTTTTGCCATGGGACTATTTCTATAAGTTTATAATGTTTTGACTTAAAAAAAAAAAAAAAAAAAATCGGAGCGCCTAGGGCATAATCGGGGCGGTCTAGCACCGCCTAGCGGCTAGGCGGCCGATTTTTAGAACAGGGCATATAAGTATAACCAAGTTTGATTCACGTTAAAGATGTTATTAATATATCTTTTTTTACTACGGATTTATTTTGTTTATTTAAAAAGCAATTAAACCAGTTGACTTTTTTTTTAAAAAAAAAGCTTTGTAAACAGAGAGATCGGAACACACAAAAACGTACATTTCCAAAAATTTCAGATACAAAGACATTTCGTATCAATGGATTTGCTTTCTAACCGGTTTGTCTTGGTTTGGTTTAGCTGAGAGTTTGATAACCTAACGGTCCTTGTAAACCGTCTTGATCTGGTCCGTTCCTTCCAACCAAAGATGGCATCCATGGGAACAGCTTGCTGAGCTCATTCCCTAATGTCTTTGGCCTCACTTCCTTATCATTGATCCCAAATTTCGCCCTCTCTATCGCTTCCATTATATCTTCCCGTGCCACCGCTTCCCCGCCTGAAAACAATCAAGAGAGAGCAAATGCGGGTTAAACCAGAAACCGTAGGCTTCTTAATCAGGGAAGCAACAAAATGTGGATATTATTGAATTTTGATGTGTATAAGGTCACTTAAAACTGACCTCTACGAGCAGCAAGTAATGCAGCTTCATTGACAATATTGGCAAGATCAGCACCTACGAATCCAGGAGTCAGAGAAGCAACTAGATCACATATGAGAAATGCATCTTCTTCTAAAGGGATGTCTCTCAGATGTACGGCCAAGATTTTCCGACGGCCTTCTTGGTCTGGTTCTGCAACCACAACTTTTCTAGAGAACCTTCCAGGCCGGCAAAGAGCTGGGTCTAACGCTTCTGGTCGGTTGGTTGCTGCAATTACAATAACTTTTGTGTCCGACTCAAATCCATCCATTTCGGTAAGCAACTACAAAAGAAAGGAAACAACTTCAAGCATATCAGTTATGGCATCTACATGGTTAAAAAGTTTCTAAATGTTGATTCTTTACCTGGTTTAACGTCTGGTCACGTTCATCGTTGAAACTCCTACCACGTTTTCCTCCAACCGCATCGAGCTCATCGATGAATATAATGGACGGTGAATTTTTCCTGGCTGCACTGAAAAGATCTCTGATTCGCGCTGCCCCTCTTCCAACAAACAATTCAACAAACTCGCTAGCGGAAACAGAGAAGAACGGAACTCCCGCCTCTCCAGCTACAGCTCGAGCCAACAAGGTTTTACCAGTCCCCGGTGGACCAACCAAAAGCACACCTTTAGGTAATCTTGCTCCTAGTTTTCTGTAATTTATACTTCCTTGTAGACATGACACTATCTACAAAGAAAAAACACCATAACACATGAAGGTTGGATTTCAGACTTAAATCTCCAAAGAAAAAACGCGGCATTTGTGGATCTTTTTACCTCCACGAGCTCATCTTTAGCAGAATCAACGCCCTCAACATCATCAAACCCCACTGTGGGATTGTTAGACCGTTGCTTCTTTGCAGGGCTGTTAGATGCAGAGAGTTACCGATAGAGAAGCCACATAAGAGGTGTTAAAGGAATCCATAAAGAAATGATTGTTATCAAAGTAGTCCTCATAGCCATCAATGCTGATTGAGGAGCTGAACTATAAGTAATCCCTTTCTCCCTCATCAAACTAAGAAGAAACTTCTCATCATGATCTACTTTTCTCGTCACATACTTCCACACAGCAGGCAACGCTCGAACCTTTCGCGGAGTAACATCTTTTGTAACAGCTTCAGTCGCGGTTTCCACTATACCGCCATCAATTTGGACCGCAGGTTCTTCTAAAGTTTCAGACTTCTGAACCTCTTCAACAACCTGAACATTCTCATCAGTGTTGTAATAGATTCGACGAGAACCTTCTTCAAGCAAAACCTTTGAAACAGAACCACCTCGAAGATTCGTTACGAAATCTGAGTAAGGAACAATGGATGGAGACGGAACAGCGGTTAACCTCAAGAACAAATAACACAGTCCAAAGATAACAGCCACACCAGTAGATAAGATCACTCTTTTGATATTCTTTCTCAAAAATAACCGAAAATCATCCATCGATGCTCTGAAATCGAACCTCCCAAGTCTCATGCTCAATAATCTTAATCTAGGTCGAAGCCTAAGAGAAAACCTTCTTCTTCTCTTCCCTTTGCTTCCACCATTTTCACCAATACGACTCACTTTATCTCCGTAATCACCATTCACAAGACGCTTAATCTCGCTATTACAAGAAAAACCATTTCGATAATCGCCATGAACTCTAACCCCTAATCTTGTTTCCCCAATCTCCAAAAACCCACCAAGTCTCCTGCAAGTAAACGACGGATTCTTTCTTCTAGCTACACAAACATTATTAAGCTCACTACTCCTTGAAGACACCGTTCTATTAGATTTCTCTGGAAATTTACCTCCTTTGAATAGAAATCGATTGCTACAAAGAACATTGAAAGTAGCCATGGATTCTCTTCCCTGGAAATCGAATCATGCGTTGCTCATATCTGGGCACAAACGAAACAATCAAAATCCTACGAAAACCCACCAAGTGCAAGCGTTCAGATTGAATTGGAAATGGAATTTGAAAAGCTTTCGTCTTGAAAGCTGATGACTTTTGATGAATGTTTTGGGTGGTTCGGTTCAATTGAAAAGGATAAAGAGTTTGCAACACAATTTGGCTCATTTTTTTTTTTTTTTTTGTTAAACTTAAAACAACAGATAAAATAATGCTCTTGACGTCGTCGTTTCAAGCTGGCGACATTGTTCAATTGAACCGAAAATTGAAGCCCAATCCACCATTGAAGCATCGGAGCACCTGGTGAATGAATTGAGGTGAGTTTTCTTTAAAATGCAGTAGCTCAATCCAATTGAAGCAACATTGTGTTTTAGTTTTAAATGCAATTGGATCTCCGATTATCTTGGATCTTATTAGCTTATTTGTTAGCTATACATGGGTTCATTAGATTAAGTAATGTGGACTCATAGTTGATGAATCGTAGAAGATTAATGAGTAAAACTGGGTAAAACTGAGCTTAGAACATCTGGGTAAAACTGGGTACAACTGAGCATTGTTGCAGAATTGAAAAAAATTTCGACTTAGAACATCTGGGTAAAACTGGGTAAAACTAGGTACAACTGAGCTTAGAACATCTGGGTAAAACCGGGTACAACTGAGCTGAACTGGGTAATACCGAGACTTAGTACAACTGGGTACAACTAGGTACAACTGAGCAGAACTGGGTAGTACAACTGGGTACAACTGGGTACAACTGATATGACTGATTTAGTTATTTTTTGTTTTTCTCAGGAGGCCATTATGTTAAGAACGGGAATGGGTATGAATGGATTTCAGAAGAAGATCGCATGTATTCACTATTGTTCAAGAGATTATCTGCTGAGGAGATTACTTATACGATGTTATTGGAAAGTGTATGCAAGAAGGTTGGGATAGATTCAGCTACGAGAGAACTTAAATTGAGTTACATACCACTGGACACGAGATCTTTGAGAAATTCATATATCGTCGATGATGATGACGTTTATGTATATCTAACGTCGATGGATGCAAAAAAATGTAAAACTGTATTGCATGTGGAGAAGGGTAAGGGTCTAGTTTCAGGAAGGAATCAGCTGGAGAAGGGTAAGGGTGTACTTCCAAGTAGAGAGGAAGGTAGTTCAGTTGGTTTGAATTATGAGGAAGTGGTTCCAAGAGGTTGTGGCAATGGTGGTGCTCTTACTCTTTACGAACCACAGTTGGAAGAACATAATGAGCCTGAGGATAATGATGGACGTGGAGAGTTTGAGAATATTTTTTCAAGTGATGATGAAGATAACGGAATGGATTACTCTTCGGATAGGAGTATGGGTAACAATATGGAGCATGAATATTTTCCAAGTGAAGGGGAAAGAATGGATCAGTTTGCTCAGGGATGGGAAGATGGTATGGATTTGAAAGTTGGTCAAGAATTCAATAATAAGAAGGAAGTGAAAGCTTTTGTTGAGAGAGGTGCACATAAAGGTTGTTTTGCCTTCTCAGTAAGCAAGAGTGAGAAAGGTAGATATGTGTTGAAATGTCGTCAAAACGGACAAGGGTGTGAATGGTATATACGAACCACAAAGGTGAAGGGTTAAAACTGCTTTTGTGTTAAAGTATACAACAGCACGCACACATGCTCTCGGGCTAGTGCTACTACAAGCAGCGAGAATAGAAACAATGCTACAGCGGGATTAGTTACTGGTCTTTTGAGAGAAGACTATCCGGGTATAATGCAGACTCCAAGTGCTAAACATCTCATGGGTTTGGTTCAAAGAAAATTTGGTGTCACACTGATATATCATGGTTTTTACCCACTTTCAACCATGATATAAATCCTTTTTATAGAGTCTTTTTAGTGTTTCTCGAGTGTTTTATAGTCTTTGTAGGTCAATGATCGATTGGACCCTAATGGGAGCTTTTGGAGCATTTTGGAGCATCAAGGAAAGAAGATTTGAACAGAAGAATTCCAGCAGAGTCCCTGTCGATCGACAGGCTCAATCCTGTCGATCGACACGGGACTGTCTGTGAAGAACAGTTCCGAACAGTCAGAAGTTTGGCACTCGTTGAAACCCTTCCCACCGACGGATCGAGCTGAGATTTTGATACAAGCTATAGAAGAGAGTTAGCTTTCATCTGAAAGAAATTTGAGTCAATTCCAACGGTTGGATCGAAAGTTATGAAGGTTTTAGTGAAGACATGTCGGTCTGGCTTGAAGGTGGAGATCTTGAAGAATTTCCTTTTTTGCCCAAAAGGCCCAGAAGTTTATACAGAGGGCCCATTCCGTTTTTGACACCTATATATATAGTTTTACCTAGGTTTTTATGTTTACATCAAGTTTTTCATTGAGACTTTGAGAGAGATTGTTAGGGAGAGTTTTTCAGAGAGATTTCAGAGTTTCTCAGATCTTCAACATAAAACCCTCTGTATCTCTAACTCTATCTTTTAATGCAATTCTATTCTTTCATTATGATTTCAATCAATATGTCTGAGTAGTTTGCTTGTTAGGTTGTGGGGAATTCTAGGGTTTTGATGAGAAATTGTTAGGATTCTAAATCTGTTAGGGTTTATCTTCTAGTTCTTCATCTAGATTGTTTCCAATGCTAGATCTAGCCTGTACACCTAGAATCTAGATCTTAGGTTGTTTAATAGACACGGAAGTGTTATTAATAACTTGAACTAGTCTTAGATGAGCAAAATCACCTATTCGCAAAGGAATTTGGCTTAGGGATTTTGTGAACAATTGAACCTGAATGTTAATGCTTGACTTGATTCTCTAGGTTTGCAAAGGAATTTGGAATTTAGGTTTCTAGTCATAGATAGTCTCTGCAACGGAAGTTGATTGGCTTTACCTTCGTGTTTGAGTTCTAGAACGGTGCTTAACAACCCCTGACAATAGTTTTATCCTCAATTTCGATTCATACCTGAAGAATTACCCATCACCTAACTTTTGTCTCATTGATTTACTTGAATTTGAACCATCTCTTGCTTGTTTTGTTTTGATTCTCGCATTACATTTATATTACTTAGCTTAGCATAATTCGAATACTTAGATTGATTGTGTAATTCTTTTCCCTGTGGATTCGATCCCTAAGTACTACTACGATCTCTTAATTTGAGAGAGTAGCTCAAGGGTAAATTTGAGCATATCAAATTTTGGCGCCGTTTCCGGGGAATTGAATCACCATTCGATTTTAGTTAGTAGAATTTTGTCTAAGTTTTTTTATTTTTGTTTATTTTACTTACTTTTTCTTTTCTTTGTTTTGTTTTGTGTGTTTCAGGATGGTTTATCCGCTAGTGCTTATCAGAGGTGAAGATGGGTTTCTGCAGGATGCTGAGGGTCGCAGGCATAACGCTCAGGGTCAGAGACTGGATGAGAATGGGGCTGTGATCGTAGAGGAACAGCAAGTCGTGCAGCGCCAAGAGCCAGCAGCAGCTGCTGCGCGTGGGCGTACTCTGGGAGAGTACAACAGGCCCGATGAGTTCTATGCCAACAGGGCAGCAATCCGACCTCCTGCTTTCCAGAGGAACGATTTTGAGCTGAAGCCTGCATACTTCTCTTTTGTGGCTCAGCATCCATTCCATGGTCTACCCTCTGAGCACCCCATGGACCACATAGAGAGGTTCGAGGACCTAGCATCTAGTATCAAGGCCAATGGGGTTTCAAGTGACTACCTCTTCTGCAAGTTTTTCCCTTACTCTCTAGCTGGGGAAGCATCTTACTGGCTGAAGCAGTTGGAGCCTGGATCGCTGACTACTTGGGAGGACACCAAGAATGCCTTCCTCAACAACTTCTTCGATGAGGCTAGATCAGAGGATCTGAGGACCAAGATCTCTACTTTCAAGCAGGGTCCTACTGAGGCATTCAAGGATTCTTGGGTGCGATTCAAGGCTTACCAGAGAGATTGTCCTCATCACGGGTTTAGTAATGTTCAGTTGTTGGGCATCTTCTTCAGAGGGATTGACTGGAGGTATCAGGTGGCCCTCGATTCAGCTAGCAATGGGAACTTCAACACTCGATATCCAGAAGATGCACTTGTGCTTATCGAGAACTTGGTCTCTAGCAACAGTGCAAAGAATGCAGACTTCGAGAGGAAAAAGCTGGGGGGAGACGTGGATGGTAGCCAAATCGCTGAGGTTAGGGCTAAGCTGGATTCTGTACACAATCTGCTAGTAGAGAAGGATGTCAACTACATTGGTGGGGCTGGCTATCAGGGTCAGAGGTTTGGGAATCAGCAGGGGTTTCAGAAGCCGTTTCAGAGCAACTACCAGAGGAACTATGGTCCTTCGTCTTACCAGACACCTCCTGCTCAGGCTACAGATAGTGAGATGAAATCCATGCTAGAGCAGATCCTAGAGGGTCAACAGAAGATGACCGTGAGCTTTAATGGGAAGATGGATGCCATGTACCAGGATCTGAATGGGAAAATTGAGGCCATCAATCTACACATGAAGAAGTTGGACACTCAGGTAGCCCAAACGGCGGAGTCGGTAAAAAAGCAAGAAGGATTCCTACCGGCTAAGACTGAGGTAAACCCAAGGCTCCATGTCAATGCCATCACTGTGGGGGATAGGAAATAGGTGTTTGAAGCTTGTGGAAAGGATCCAGAGGAGGTAGAAGTCGTGGAGCTTGATGAAAACACGGATTTGGGAATTCCAGAGACTGCTCTGTCGATCGACGGTAATCAGTGTCGATCGACAGGAACCCCACGGATCGTTTCCATACCTCCAGAGGTGCTAGTGTCGATCGACAGCAGTGATAGTGTCGATCGACAGGGGTCCCAGAACTGCATAACTTCTTCAAAACCATCAGTCAAGGCAGAGGAAAGGGTCTACAAGCCCAAGCTTCCGTATCCACGAGCTGTTAGCATCAGATCACCAAAGGAAAAGGGGAGACATGCTCAACCACAGCTAAGGAGTTTGCAAAAGATAACACATACAGGGATGTTCATGGTTCCTTGCTCAATCAAAGGTATGAAATTTAAAAATTCTCTTTGTGACACTGGGGCTAACGTAAATGTCATGTGTGAGTCTGTGGCAAGGAAGCTAGGGATTAAGGATCTGCAACCTTCGAAGATCTCTATCACACTGCCAGATTCTTCCTCACCACGTTCGAAAGGGTTCATTCCTGACTTGATGCTTCAAGTAGGAGATTGTCTAGTTCCGGTGGATTTTCACCTTATGGAGACGAAGGATGATAGGGAAAGACCGTTGATCCTGGGGTCATCATTCCTTGCCACAGTGGGTGCGATTGTGGATTTTCCCAATCAGAGAATCTCTTTCTCCAAGATCAACAAGGATGTATTCTACCCCTCAGCTCGGTTTGAGAAGAACTCTTGTCTGACTGTCACAAATGAAGAAGAGTCGAGTTCAGACCTTGGAGATGACACGAAGACGATCCTCTGTGCACCACCCTTGACTTCTCCACCCTCTTTGAGCTCTAATGGAGACTTGGCTGAACCCAAAGTGAAGCGAAAGAAGCGATCCACACCTTTCTCCAAATTCCGAATCATCATCTCCTTCGAGCTGAGGGAGAAAGGAGAGGCAGTGGTTCAAGAGATGCTGAACACCACCATGAAGCTTTTTCCTGGTATTGTTCCTTGGATGCCTGGAGCTGGAGAGCGATCAAATGCAAGGCTATTAAAGGATGAGGGAGACAAACAACCCCTCAAAGATCCACCAAAAGCCTGAGTCCTGACACAGTTGAGCTAATGACTGAAAACAAGCGCTTAGTGGGAGGCAACCCACTTGTGAGTTTTTCTAGTTTATCTCTTATTTCTTTTTGAGTCAGTTAGTCTTTGGATCTTTTAGGAGCTTGAACTTGATCATCTTACGGATTTGCATTGTGTGTCTTTTTTTTTTATCGTGTTTGTTAAGTGATGCAGAAAACTTGCAGTCTGAGACAGTGAGGTCTCTGTCGATCGACAGGTATTCCCTCTGTCGATCGACATGGCCTTCGATTTTCAAAATTCTCGACATCACAACGATCCGATCCCTCAGAACTCGTGTCGATCGACACGGACCTGTGTGTCGATCGACAGGGTCCCCACTTTGGTAAATCTCATTCATTTCAATCAAGTTCAATTTTCCTTTGATTTCCTTTACCAACTTCAGGCTTGACAACACTGGGGACAGTGTTGGTTAAGCTTGGGGGAGGAAACTACTAACGTGTTTCTTTTTGTTTTATTTATTTTGGGTCAAATTTGAAATTTTTTGTTTTATTGAGTCAAAATTAGTTAGGAACAACCCTTCTTTAGGTTTAGTGGATTGTCTTTGCCAGCATGTGACCATTCTTCCAGAGTCAATTTCAAAGCTAGACTAATGGAAAATCCTAGGATTGACCAGTTGACTGGAGACGTCTGCTACTTCCAGTATAATCCGCCAAGTCAGAGCTACTGCACGGTTTTCTTTGGGATCGATGTCCATTGATCTTGACTCCTCATTCATACCTGACAAGTGCAACCCCTTTTTGAAAGTGATGGTACCCCTCTCCTTCTATTCTCTTAGAAAAAAAATATATCATTTATGTTAGGATTGGGGTGAAATGATAGCTCCTAAGTATAAGATGAGGAATAAAATCCAGTGAGTCTATACTCAAGAGGTGATCACCCAGCTCAAAAGCAGCAGTCTGAGTCTCGTAAAACGGATGAAGAAGACGAGCAATCTCACGAGCCTGTCTCCTCACAAGGAACAATAATAGTGAGTCACGACCCTGTCTCCTCACAAGGAACAATATTAGTGAAATATGCACTGTTTTGAGTTCGGCAATCATGAAAAATAGGAATATAGAACAAAATAAGTCTGGGGGAGAGGAAGAATACCAAGTGTTGTATAGGTTGTTTTGTCATGGTATAGTCTGGGAATGAGTCTAGAAGGTTCTTGGCTTTGAGAACATTGAGACCAAGCGATGAAGACTAACGGATTATGCTGCGAAGTGGTGATGAATTTGGAAGGCTGCGAATGTCTGCAGAGAAGTACATGGTGGTCTGATTTTGGTTGATTCTGGATTATGTGGTTCACTAGATGGAAGGGTCAGTTCATTGCTCCAAGAGAAGGTAAGTTTCTGTGTTTTCAAACCTCTTTCACATTCTTGGTTTATGTTTTGCTTGAGGGCAAGCAAAGGCTAAGTCTGGGGGAGTTGATATATCATGGTTTTTACCCACTTTCAACCATGATATAAATCCTTTTTATAGAGTCTTTTTAGTGTTTCTCGAGTGTTTTATAGTCTTTGTAGGTCAATGATCGATTGGACCCTAATGGGAGCTTTTGGAGCATTTTGGAGCATCAAGGAAAGAAGATTTGAACAGAAGAATTCCAACAGAGTCCCTGTCGATCGACAGGCTCAATCCTGTCGATCGACACGGGACTGTCTGTGAAGAACAGTTCCGAACAGTCAGAAGTTTGGCACTCGTTGAAGCCCTTCCCACCGACGGATCGAGCTGAGATTTTTATACAAGCTATAGAAGAGAGTTAGATTTCATCTGAAAGAAATTTGAGTCAATTCCAACGGTTGGATCGAAAGTTATGAAGGTTTTAGTGAAGACATGTCGGTCTGGCTTGAAGGTGGAGATCTTGAAGAATTTCCTTTTTTGCCCAAAAGGCCCAGAAGTTTATACAGAGGGCCCATTCCGTTTTTGACACCTATATATATAGTTTTACCTAGGTTTTTATGTTTACATCAAGTTTTTCATTGAGACTTTGAGAGAGATTGTTAGGGAGAGTTTTTCAGAGAGATTTCAGAGTTTCTCAGATCTTCAACATAAAACCCTCTGTATCTCTAACTCTATCTTTTAATGCAATTCTATTCTTTCATTATGATTTCAATCAATATGTCTGAGTAGTTTGCTTGTTAGGTTGTGGGGAATTCTAGGGTTTTGATGAGAAATTGTTAGGATTCTAAATCTGTTAGGGTTTATCTTCTGGTTCTTCATCTAGATTGTTTCCAATGCTAGATCTAGCCTGTACACCTAGAATCTAGATCTTAGGTTGTTTAATAGACACGGAAGTGTTATTAATAACTTGAACTAGTCTTAGATGAGCAAAATCACCTATTCGCAAAGGAATTTGGCTTAGGGATTTTGTGAACAATTGAACCTGAATGTTAATGCTTGACTTGATTCTCTAGGTTTGCAAAGGAATTTGGAATTTAGGTTTCTAGTCATAGATAGTCTCTGCAACGGAAGTTGATTGGCTTTACCTTCGTGTTTGAGTTCTAGAACGGTGCTTAACAACCCCTGACAATAGTTTTATCCTCAATTTCGATTCATACCTGAAGAATTACCCATCACCTAACTTTTGTCTCATTGATTTACTTGAATTTGAACCATCTCTTGCTTGTTTTGTTTTGATTCTCGCATTACATTTATATTACTTAGCTTAGCATAATTCGAATACTTAGATTGATTGTGTAATTCTTTTCCCTGTGGATTCGATCCCTAAGTACTACTACGATCTCTTAATTTGAGAGAGTAGCTCAAGGGTAAATTTGAGCATATCACACACCGTCATATACTACCTGTTGGAGGGGAAGGTATGATGCTGCTAACGACTTGCGTGGTGATCCAGAAGAAGGATACAATCAGTTGTACTCTTATTTGCATATGCTAAAGAAAGCGAATCTTGGAACAATCACAAATGTTGAGTTGGATACGGAAGGAAGGTTCAAGTATGTATTCATCGCACTAGGAGCTTGTATTGAAGGGTTTAAATCGATGAGGCAAGTTCTCATTGTGGATTCCACTTTTTTGAAGACTTGTTACGGTGGTGTGCTAATGATTGCTATAGCTCAGGATCCTAATCGTCACACTTATCCGATTGCATTTGTTGTAACGGATGGTGAAAATGATTTGAGTTGGAATTGGTTTTTCACGACTCTGAAAACCGCTATTAAGGATTCGAAGGAGCTGGTATTTGTGAGTGACAGAAACAACAGCCTCATAAAGGCGGTGCGTGATGTGTACCCCGAGTCTACACATGGGTATTGTATCTTCCACATATCCCAAAACGTAAGGCTAAAAGTTTCGCACGTCAACAAAGAAGTAGTTGCACAAACATTTAGGGATATTGCTCAGATTTATACAGAGCATGAGTTTCGGAGAAGGTATGATGATTTTAGAAGACGATATCCTAAAGCAGCGGAATATCTAGATAAAAGCGTTGAGGTGGAAAAATGGGCGAGATGCTATTTTCTCGGAGTTGTGTAGAGTCTCTGAACAAAGTGATTGAGGAGGCAGGACACTACTATTTGTTACCTATGATAGATGCGATTATCAACAAAATTTGCGAATGGTTTAACAAACATAGGAAAGAGAGCATTAACTACGGAAACTACGGGAAGCGACTAGTGCCGAAGGTGAATGAAGTAGTGCACGAGAGATGTGCAGAAGCGACTCATTTGATTACGACCGAGCTAAACGTGTACATGCTTGAATATAGTGTGGTTGGACGGGATGGGATTCATTATAAGGTGGATTTGCGAAACAAAAAATGTAGTTGCAAAACTTTTGATATTGACCAGTTTCCTTGTGTCCATGCTTTAGCCGCACTCTATACCCTCATGAAGGATGAATCGAGAACGAGGAGCTTCGAGATATTTGAGTTGTGTTCACCAAAGTATTACGTTGAGCAGTGGGTTGAGCAGTGGGTTTTCGCCTTAATATTTCGACCTCTTCTTCCATAGAACGATCCCAAGCTTTCCTAAGGTGGAAGCCATCATTCTACCCATATATACAAATGCCATCAAATACATCATTCTACATCTTGAAATAACAAATTGGATCCTAAGAACCTAACAAATATCGTGAATTAAAAAGTACCTGAAATTTTAGGCAAGTATAGAAGCATACCTTCCCTTCGGGTTTGGAAAACTCGAGTTTCATGGGGGCACCACATGGACAGCGCTTGGGGATCCCATATCCCCCATCCGCCACAGCTTCTAATTGGGCGAAAGCCCTCTTCGACTCCTTCATCTCTTCGTAGTAAGGGTTCTTCTCATTACTCACCATGACGATTCGATTTGGGTCTCTCGATTTGGAAAGAAATAAGAAGAGAAGGAGTAGAAGAGAAATGAGAAATGAAAATCTTTTCGATTTTCGAAAGAAATAAGGAGTAGATATGTTTTGATTTGGGGAAATAATTGAGAAAATAATTAAGTAAATAAAGATTTTGGAGGGAATATTGATTTTGGGGGGAATTTTAAAGAGTTTGGAGGGAATTTTGATTTTGGGGGGAAAAAGATTTTGGAGGGAATTTTAAAGAGTTTGGCTGGAATTTGTCACGTGTGCGCCGTCAAATTGTCACGTGTGCGCCGTCAAATTGTCACGTGTGCGCCGTCACGTGTGTAGATAGTTGTACCAAGATACTAGTTTTACCAAAGTTCAACATAGTATTACTTTTGCAATTTTTCACTTTAATCAGTATTACTTTACCTTTAATTCGGTTTTTTAGTTTTACAAATTACTGAAGTCGATAAAAATGTATTTCTGAGTGTTTTGTGTATTCATATGTTAAAAAAACAACAATTTGAAAAATTTTCATCATATTAGAGTCTTTCCTTACTACTTGGTGATATAATGGTGATATATTGTGTAGAGTCTTTCATACTTTGATATAATTTTTAAATTTCTTATTTTATAGTTAATTTATCCTTGTATCATTTATAAGTACTTTTCATTTCCATTTGTTTTTTCATCCTTGCTTATTATTAACAAAAATAAATATATCAGTAATAATATATTATAGTTTTACCAGTATTACTAGTATTACCCTATCGCTAGTGAACGTTTTTGGTAAATTATATGGTACTAATTCTGAAAATTAGTATGATATAATTTACTTATATTTAATTACTTTATAAATATTTAATTACTTTATAAAATAATAAGTATTTATGAAACTATAACGAATAAAGAAAAATTACTTTATAAAAATATCGTCATTGGAAAAAAGGAAATCCAAAAATCCAAAAATTATAACAACCAAATATTATATTGAAACAGAAAGCCATAATAATCAAGAAACACCAAATCGAGTTCCAAATAGCAACCATTGGAGTTGTTGTCTCGGACGCCTTTTGTTTTTCGTCCTCGGACGCCTTTCCCCAGCTGATGGAAACCTTTTCACTTTCTTTCTTCCCTTCTTCTTTTTGCGATCCGGATGTATGATTTGTTTGCTTTTCACGTCATCCGGGACATCCCATTGAGATCTATCCGGCACTAAATAGATTGTCTTGTTATACGCCTTCGCCCACCAATCGGTCCCATAATATTTTGAACACAACTCATGTAATTCGATATCACGACCTCTGTCTTCATGCCTTCGGAATACAATGTAAGCGGCTAGTCCGTGCACACAAGGATACCTTTCACTATCGAACACCTTGCAACTGCAACTTTTCGAGAGCAAGTTCACCAAATAAGGCTTTCCATCACTACCAATGACATGGTATTCAAGCTCAAAACTGTTTAGCTCCGTCAAATTCAATTTCTCAGCAACAACCCATAAATCGTGCATGCAATTCTCCACAAACGACACCAGTTTATGTTCAATCGATCCAGCCACCGCCTCCTTCTGGTGTTCATTAAACCACCTCGAAAATGTTCTAATGATTGCATCAAGCATGGGTATTAAGGAGTACTTCCTTGCGTCCTTAAAAACACTATTCAGCGATTCCACACAGTTGCTTGTGTCTAAGTTGTATCTTTCTCCTGGAAACCAACATCTTGCCCATTTTTCTTTCTTCGTAGTCTCCTCTAGATACTTGGCAGCAGATGGATATCTCATCTTAAAAGAAAAATAAGCAGCGTTGAAATCAGCCACCGCGTACTGCCTACTAACCTCCATGAATCTCCATGCGACTACATCCTTGTTCACGTTAGTAGCATGACCTTTCACATTTTGAGACAAATGCCATATACAAAACCCATGATGAGCCTTCGGATACACATTACCTATGGCGCCGATGAGCCTTGCATTTCTATCACTCATAAACACCAATTCAGAAGAGTCCGGTACAACAGTTTTAAGCATCTCCATAAACCAAGTCCAACTTGCATCATTCTCACCATCGAGTACACCAAACGCTATGGGATAATGGTGACGATTAGGATCTTGAGCTGAGGCAAATATTAGAACACCACCATATCCGTTCGTCAGAAACGTTGCATCCACAACTATCACTTTCCGCATGACTTTAAACCCTTCAATGCTAGCTCCCAAAGCTATGAATAGGTACATGAATTTGGAGCTGTCCTTATCCAATTGCACATATGTTTTTGTACCATCATTTACCTTCTCTAACATGTGCAAATAGCAATACAACATCTTGTAGCTTTCTTCCGGGTTACCACGCAAATCACTAACAGCTAGGTTTTTCCCTCTCAGAGCGGTGGAGTATGATATTGTGACACCTAATTTTGTCTTCACAAGATCCATGATAATTTTAGGAGATGGAGTTCCCATTTGTCCTGGATAATCTTCATGCAAAAGAGCTGCAACTAATTCTGGACTGCCATGCCTCTTTATGTTGTTGTTGCTTATACTCTGAGTAGCCCGAGAGCATGTATGCATGTTCGTGTACTTTCTAACCGAGAAAATATCAGTCTTTGCAATCCTCGACGCTCGTAAACTCCATTTACACATTTCTTTAGTACATTGTAGCACTAAACGGCTCCGATCTGACCTTTTAATAACAAAACTAAAACTGTTCAGAAATGAGGCTTTAGCCACAACAGCTTGCAATGCCTTCTTATTTGGAAATTCTTGAAGTAGACTCAAACCCAAACCGTCTTCCCATATCTCTATAAACGACTGACTAGCTTCTACAATAGGTGGAGGCTCAAAATATTCATCATCCATATCTCTATCCGAGCTACACATAGCTCCATCACTCATAACTTCATCACTTGTTACATTTCCACCCTCTTTAGCATTAGAGACATCATCATCATCACCATCATCACCGTCATCAACCTCCATCTCTACTTGGTTTCCTTGTTATTTTTCTACGTGGAGAGTAATGGCATTAGCTTCGATTTCATCATAGTTCATACCAAAAGAACTTTTGCCTGCTCTCGACAGTTGATCGGGCAGTCCCGAAGTAGTGATGACCTCCACAAACAAAATGCATCTACGGTTCTCGTTATCAATGGACGTTAGATAAACATACATATCCTCATCATCACAAATAGCCTGCTCTTCCTCACATCAAACCAGTAGTGGAATGTAACTAAATTGCAATTTGACCTCACTTTCATCTAATGCAAGCTTCTTGTATATCCTAGCTTCTACCATCGACAAAGTTATCTCCTCCACTGAATTCTTCAACAATATGCTATACATGCGACCTTTGCATTTAAAATGTATGCTGACATTGTTGCTCATTGTTTCCTGCCAAAACAATACACAAAACTCATTCACTATAATCAGTTATACCAGTTGTACTAGTTATACCAGTTGTACTAGTTATACCCAGTTCCCTACTCATCCTCCTATCGGGTTCTAATCTACAATTCATTACGATTCAACCACTGATATCCATTTCTTCCTACTCTGAAGTCCTAATCGACCCACAAACCATGGTCAAACACCCAATGTGCGTACCAAAATAATGTGCATAATCAAATCTAATTCAATCCCTCAATATCCAATTCTAAAACTAAATCAATTGAAGAACGGACCTAGATCTTGGCTCAATGCAATTCCACGGAGGCAAATACACGGTGGCGGTTGAGTTGAGAGAGCTCGACGGCGGTGGAAAACAGTTTTTCCGGCGAGATAAAAAGCTACGGTTGAGTTGACAGAGCTCGACGGACCTGGATCTTCAAGGAGAGCTCAATGCAGTTCCACGGAGGCAAATACACGGTGGCGGTTGAGTTGAGAGAGCTCGACGGCGGTGGAAAACAGTTTTTCCGGCGAGATAAAAAGCTACGGTTGAGTCGACAGAGCTCGCCGGACCTGGATCTTCAAGGAGAGCTCAATGCAGATCCGCAGAGGCAAAGAAACGGCGGCGAGAGACCTCGACGGCGACGGAAACAGCGTTTTCCGGCGACAGCTTGACGGCGACGTCAATTCCCAGCTCCGGTCTTTCTCTCCGACCAGATGAAAGAAAACCGCGGTTTGATTTTTATTTTTTTCAGTTTTTATTAAATCATTAATAATGTACCAAGGCTATTTTCGTCAGTTCACACACTTTTCATTAAAAGTGGGTATGCAGATTAAAGAGGGATATAGGAGATTTGTGTTTGAACAAAGTGACCTTTTCAGATCTTGTCTCTTCTACGTTGCATTTTATCCTCACGAACGCCTCTCAATTGCCATCATTACCAAATCATCTTAAAAACGTTCTCTCAAATTAGGGTTTTCTTAATTTTTTTTCTCTTTTACGAAATTGCTCGAATTCTTGTGGTTTCCTGAATCATCATCTCGATCAGGTGAGTTCTTTTGAATCACACAGATCTAAAGTTTTCGATTTGATTAAATTGTCCTTGGTTAGGTTTTTGTATAAGAGATTCATAATTCTGCTAGAGATCTATATTCATAATTATAAGAGGTAATCTTAGGTTCTTAGTTATAGATCTTAAGAAGATAATTTGATCATGTCCAGTTTGATAATAGTCCGATATATTTGAGATCTGTAATTGAAAGTTTAAACATGAACATTGAATCTGCATGTATATATGGGTCCTTGTAATCTAACCATTGGTTTGTTTCTTCTCGGTTGCAGTGTGAATGATATTATGATGGAGTCAAAAGGTGGTAAAAAGAAGTCTAGCAGTAGTAGTTCCTTATTTTACGAAGCTCCCCTCGGTTACAGCATTGAAGACGTTCGTCCAAATGGTGGAATCAAGAAATTCAAATCTTCTGTCTACTCAAACGTGAGTTTCTTCTTCTTCAGATTATCTTGTTTTGTTCGATCTTTTTGTTCTCAATTGTTAAAAGTCTCTTAACAATGTTCTTTGCTTTGTTGCAGTGCGCTAAGAGGCCATCCTGAGTATCAGCGTGCACCGAGTCTTCTAATATAGTTATAGCTTTCTTTAATTTCCAGTTTTATAATTTACTTTTGTCGAAGCTCTGTTTCTGTTGGTTCCCGAATCCAATCGTTCTTTCCTCCAAGCCCTGTCAATCACACAACAAGGCGAAATGGCTTTATCTGCAATCGGTTTCGAAGGTTACGAGAAGCGGCTCGAGGTGCCTTTCTTTGAGCCAAGCTTCTTCCAAGACTCCAAGGGACTGGGTCTCCGTGCTCTGACCAAGTCCCAGCTGGACGAAATACTCACTCCTGCTGCTTGCACGATCGTTTCATCTCTCTCCAACGATCTATTGGACTCTTACTTACTCTCTGAGTCCAGGTTCTTTGTCTACCCGTACAAAGTCATCATCAAGACTTGTGGTACCACGAAGCTCCTCCTCTCTATCCCGCCGCTTCTTAAGCTGGCCGGTGAGCTCTCTCTGAGTGTCAAATCTGTCAAGTACACTCGTGGCTCCTTCCTCTGTCCTGGAGGCCAGCCTTTTCCTCACCGGAGCTTCTCTGAAGAAGTATCTGTTCTTGATGGTCACTTTTCTAAGCTGGGCTTGAACAGCGTTGCCTACTTGATGGGTAATGACGATGAGACCAAGAAATGGCATGTCTATGCCGCCTCTGCCCAGGGCTCTAGCAACTGCAACAACAATGTCTACACGCTCGAGATGTGCATGACTGGTCTAGACAGAGAGAAGGCTTCTGTCTTCTACAAGAATGAAACTGGCGAGAACGGATCCATGACTGACAACTCTGGAATCAGAAAGATCCTTCCTAAGTCCCAGATCTGCGACTTTGAATTCGAGCCATGCGGCTACTCTATGAACTCGATTGAAGGAGATGCAATTCCCATTATCCGTGTGACCCCTGAAGATGGGTTTAGCTATGCTAGCATTGAAACCGCAGGTTACGACTTCAACACTATGGACCTGAGCCAGCTGGTGACAAGGGTTCTTTCTTGCTTTGAGCCCAAGCAATTCTCTGTGGCCGTGCACTCGAGCGTTGGAGGAAACGCGTACAAGCCAGAGATCTCTGTAGACTTGGAAGACTATGGGTGCAGAGAGAGGACATTTGAGTCTCTAGGAGAAGAGAGTGGAACAGTGATGTATCAGACGTTTGAGAAGCTTGGAAAGTATTGTGGATCGCCTAGATCTACCTTGAAGTGTGAGTGGAGCAGCAACAACAGCTGCAGCAGCGAGGCCGAGAAGGACGAGGGAAACTAGCAGAACTTTTCTCTTAATAACTATTTTTGAACTTTTCTTTTTTTCTTCGTTTTAATAAGTTGTAATGAATAATGGCTTGTAAAGTTGAGCTGGTCTCCTTTACAAGCCAAGTATCTTGGTGTTTTCATGCTTTATAACATTTGGTTTTATATATGTGAAAGTCTATTTATGTTTGTTATTATGATGATTATGCTGTATACTTGACTGCCTATTCATTAATTGGTATCTTCCAATGTTGATCTAGAACAAACTTGCATTTAAAATACAATCACTTGATCGTGTAAACCATTCTTACAAAAGAAAATCCGCTTGATACTAGTTACAAAAGGCTGAATCAGAACATATCCTGCTCATATCACACACATGTGAGTTCGTTTCTGTTACAAAAGGTAAAAGGTCCATATGAACTCAAAACATAAACGAGCAGGCGAGATTCATTTCATCATGTTCCTCCACTTATCCTTCAAATCCACCTCAGTCCTATCAGCCAATACAGCAGGATTTGAATTCTTTATAAACTTCCATCATTTTCCATGCTGTTTCACTCCTTCCCTCAGAACTTCCACTTCTTCATTCGTCCAGAATTTCACTGGCCTTCTCGGACGCGGTTCAACTTTCTTCAACGGTGATACATTCAGAGGTTCCGGGGTTGGTAGACGAAGCCGAACTCTCTCAGACGATGAAGTTCCCGGACTATCTTCTCCTCCTCCATTATGCTCTTGACCTCCTCCTGTTTCAGTCCTATTTGCTCCATCACGAGAGACGTCAATAGCATTGTTGGTTTCTTGCACTTGCCTAGTCGAAGGGTCCAACATTCCTTGAATCTCCATCAACCAATCTTTAAGCTCTCTAGCCACTGTTATGTCACCCTTATCA
This sequence comes from Arabis hirsuta, assembly GCA_964056655.1. Taxonomy (NCBI): domain Eukaryota; kingdom Viridiplantae; phylum Streptophyta; class Magnoliopsida; order Brassicales; family Brassicaceae; genus Arabis; species Arabis hirsuta. The sequence goes on from OZ053301.1 coordinate 43,650,696, forward strand.
AGACTTGGGTCTTGTTCATTCACCTTATCATCAACTTCCTCTCTACTGTATCCATTTCTCCCTTCCCTCTCATTTCGATCCTTGCGCTTAAGAAGCCACTTTCGAGTTTCTGATTCAAGAGAAGAGCATCCAAGTAATGCCCACTGCTCTTTGAGAAACTGATTCAGATGAGAGATAGCTTCGTACCTAATGTTAGTCTCACGAATCTTCTGATACATCTCAGGTTCCACAAACGCCTTGTTAAGATCACTCTCCCACTTCAACAACTCACGAGTCACAAGATGACTCTCCTTCTCCTTCAATAACCCAATCCGTTTCTTCCAAATCCCCTCAAGTGCATCGCTTAGTAATCCATCAGAAGCAGACACTGGCCACAGGAATCTAACCGTGCATTCAACAGCAGTCAAGCAATACGCAGACTTGAGAGCCCCCGTGATTACAGAACCTTCCTGCAGTTTCTCGAGAATCTCGAGGAGATCGAGCATTTCTTCGTCGACATTACCTCGAATCAAGGAGTTCGACAAGTCTCGCAAAACGGCGGTGATCTTGAGATTTACAGAGTTGACTGATTTTGTTGGCGACGAAGGAAGAATTCGAGCACCCAATTTTCCATGACTTCCATTTTTTTGAAACCCTCGATCACCTCGTGTGTGGGAAGATTTAGGGTTTTCAATTTGGGGAAAACGGAAATCTCGATCAGTGATTGTAGCAGCACAAGTGTGTGGACCCCTTTTTAAAAAACAGAGTTTCTATTTCAAATTTCAAATTTATTCGTGTTTTTTTCTTAGGAATTAGTCACTTAGAGTGATTTTATAGAGAAATATTTTGATTTTTTTTATGATAACTGTGGAAGCTGAATTCCGCACTAAGAATTTGTATGTGAATTAGGAGACTCAACGATTAAAAGAAGAGTAAAGAGAAAGTGGATTTATATTGATCGGAATCGAATATACAAGTGTGGTCTCGAATGAGACGTGTTACAAATTCAAAATGTGGTGTTCTAGCTCTCGCGTAAGTAAAAGTTGGCGAAATCTGCTCGGATTCCTCATATTTATAGCTCAGCTCAACTCGTCCATCCAGCTCCACTTTTCCGAGCGGTTCCGCGTACCTCGGGCACGTTCTTGGCATATTCCCCTCGAATCTCGCTCTGCTGACTGTGATAACCGTCCCGTTGACTCATTTCCAGCTCGTTAGCTCCGCACTCCTCGACTAAGTCTTCCGCGGGCTGACTTAGGCATTGATCGAATCATGCTTCTATTCTCTTAAAACTGGGCCGTAGGTCCATCGGATTCGGTCAACCCTTCATAAACAAAAGGCTTTGACTCGGGCTTTTAGCTGACCGGATTTGTCTAACAATAACCTAAATAGTTTTGATGTTATACAGAAAATGCTGATGGAATGTATTGCAAATTTGCAAAACATATATTTTTGAAGCTCTATAATAATGTGTGCAGTAAAATGACTTTTGTCCACATATCAAATATCCATAATATTATTTTAACGATATTTTGAGTATTTTGACGAACTTATACTGAACTTAAATTGTTGAAAATTTTAAATCAAAATAGTGAATCCGAATTTTAAAAAATAAAATCTAAATACTCCCAATCCCAAATTTTTTATATCTTTTCCAGCTCTAGCTGAATATTAATTTGCCAATAGTTAAATGCGATGAATGTCGAACTAACGGAATTAAAAATGAGTGAAAATAAAAAGACTAGAGATCTAAGATTAATGAGTCCGAAAATCATTAGCTGTCACTCAAAATCCTATTTTCGAGCAACAAAAGAATAATTCGTTCCTCTAATACAAATCCAAAGTCAAAATCCACGTACGTAAGAGCATACACAATGGGGGTGCTTAACCCAATTTTTAAAATATAAAATTATTAAAACACACATTCTGTCTTTCTTTTACTTAACTTTATATTTTCTCTTTCATCTATTTATTCAATTTTTATTAATTTTATATTTAAACACACCCACTATCTTTTAAACACTCTCTCCAAAAGTTCTTATTTAAGAACCCTCTCTCTTTTTTTTATTTAACTTTTATTAATTTTATATTAAATACATCCACTATTTCCTCTTTTTACTCAAATTATATTAATTTTATATTTCAATACACCCTACAAAAACACTCTCTTTCTTCTTTTTACTCAAATTTTAATAATTTTATATTTTAAGAACTTCTTAAGCACTCCCATTGAACATGCTCTAAAAAGCCTTTATGTCCTCGTCAAACGATTAACTAACACGTGGTTGGAAGATTCTCGAACCAATTCCCCTGTCCTGGACACGTGGAGGCACCCAAGCTACCAAGCTCTTAATTTAAATAGCAACACAAAACTCCAATAATTTTCATCATCAGAACACAAACAACCAATCAAAGCAAGTTCAAAGCAAAAACCACAAAAGAGAGAAAATGTCAGACAAGCAAAACCTAAGCTACCAAGCCGGTCAAGCCATTGGCCAAACTAAGGTCTACACTATGATCTTTTGTTATACATTTGATGATTCGAATTCAATAAGTGGTATTTTTACAAAAGTTGGCATTTTTGAAAAAAATTCAAAATTTAAATTTAAGTTAATATAATTTGATGTAAATAATAGTATTGTAAGTATACACGTAAAATTAAGGACTTTCTTATTGGCTTCCAACTAAATTAATATTATTATTTCGTAAAATACGTTTTTTAGTTTTGTAGCTATGAGTTATGAGTTTATATAGTGTGTAGCTTTAGTATCTTCAGTATCACATCTATTTCTAAATTCAGGTTTTCTACCTTATTTACTCAAAATATATTTGAAATTTTTTAATATGAATCGAAGTTTAGTTTATATTGATTCTTCCTCCTCTATGTACCTTTAGTATCTTAGAACTAATTGATGTTTGATTTGGATTTTGCTAAGTTTAGTTGGAATTTATGAGATTTATTTCATCAAAATAATGAAATTGGTTTTAGGTATGTATCTTAAGCAGCCCATTAAGCAGCCCATTAGTATCATAAACAGCCCATAAAGCCATTCCCAAACCCTCACGTTTCGCTGTCTCCGCCGTATATCTCCCCGACGGTTTTAGTCTGTCATTTCCTGTATCTCTCCGCCGTATAGCTGAGGATTTAGTCTTCATTTGAGAAGAATCTCTCTCTCCGCTCCCCATTCCATTTGATTTGATTTTGGAAGAAGGTTTTAGTCTTTCCTGTGTGAGTATCTCTCCGCGCTCGCCATTTCATTGCTTTTAGGTATAGCTCCGCCGTATAGCTGAGGATTTAGTCTTAGTCTGTGACTATCTCTCAGCTTCCCATTTCATTGGTTTTAGGTATAGCTCCACGGTTAACTGAGGTTTTAGTCTTTACTGTGTGAGTATCTCTCCGCGCTCGCCATTAAATTGGTTTTAGCTATAGCTCCGCCGTATAGCTTTTTTTTTTTTGGCGAATCAGCTCCGCCGTATAGCTGAGGATTTAGTCTTAGTCTGTGACTATCTCTCAGCTCCCCCATTTCATTGGTTTTAGGTATAGCTCCACGGTATAAGTTTTAGTCTTAGTCTATCTGCATCTCTCCCCCTAATACCCCATTTCATTGGTTTTAATTGGTTTTAGGTTTTAGTCTGTTTTTGAGGTTTCCTCACTATCTCTCGGCCTTGTAGCACCACAATTTAGTGGTTTTAGTCATAGGAAGAATGGAGAATATTGACCACCACATTTCATTGGTTTTACTAACAGGAACAAAAATGGAGATCATACCACCACCAGATGATACTCACGAGAGAATTATCAAGGCTCAGATTATGAAGGGAATTAAACACAAACATAGATCAATGTTTGTGATAATGGGCGACAAGGCATTACAGCAGGTAAAAAATTCTAACATTCAGTTTTGTATTGTTTTGTTTTTCTCTGTTTGTATATAACATTAACATGCTCGTCTAATATATCAAGACACTGAAGATTCGGCGTATGTTCTCACAATCACTAAGCGACCACTTGATGTCACCACCTCCTATAATCAATATCTTATCTGTGTCCAAGGATGGCATGTCCAGTGATGGCAGGTCCAAGGATGGCAGGTTACCACTATTAACTTAGAGTCTTAGTTGAAGTATTTAAGCTTGCATGGCATTCTGCCTCATGGTTTTGATTGTGGAATTCCTATCTCATTAACTAACCTACCTTTTTTGTATATACTCAGAGATAAGGAAGTCAGAGATGAGAAAGAGCTACATGGTTCTTTGTTTTATCCCTCGGTACGCTGCACACACTCTAAGCTAGAGGATGTGGCAAATGTCGTCCGCTGCTCATACGAAGATTATGATCAACAAATTGTGGGAAATAGGTTTGAGATGTCTATCTTACAGGTATTTACTTATTCATATTCAACACTGCCAACATTAATTATTCTCTTTCAATTTATAATTTTTCTTTTTCTTCAGGATTCTGAATGTTTAAATCCCACTCTTCTATCAATTCTACATAAGACAGTGGAATGCGGCGGGATAACTCTACTGTTATTGAAATCATTTAGTGTTCTATCTGATTTATGTGCAATTGCTACTAACAATGTCAAAAGTCCTTCTGCTGCTTTGCTACAATCAGTCTTAACCGTTCAAGAAGAATGTTTAGTTTTGAATGATGACTTGAAGCTCTTGCTAATTCCCTCTCTTCAACAAGTTAAGGTAATTCAACAAGTTAAGGTAATTTTTGATTCAACAAATTGGTTTTGTTTCTTACTAATATCATTTTGTTATGCAGGAGCCCCATTCCCCGTGGTTTTCCAAATTACAAGACTTCGTGAAGAATTTGGGATTAGACAGAGATGATAATATTGCAGTTGAATTTGTTGATCCTTTAATTCTCAAGTCTAGATCACTTTCTCAGGGGATTGCAGTTGTAGAAGTCTTATTCTCAGTTCTGAATAGAAAGTCTAGTGTATTGATTGGTCCAAGAGGTTCTGGAAAATCACATATCCTTGGATGTGCACTCGCTGCAGCAGTTGCTAGTGGAGAATCAGTTATCTACATCACAGCCCCATTCTTCTACAAGTTGAAGGTGTGTTTTAAATCCTTCACCAAAGCAATTCAGGCCCTTAACTATGAGTCGGATATGAAGGTGGAAGCAAAATGTATAAAGATCACTTCATTGAAGAATCAGAAAAACCAAAGTATCCAGGTTAATAGTTAGCTTACCGTCTATTTTTTCTCAAATTTTCATGCACCAGACTTATGCTCAATTTATACTTATGCTCAATTTTTCATGGATGCAGTATATAGAACCAGATGACTATGACAAGCTTTCAGAAGGTGTTCTTTTGCTTATTGATGAAGCTGGGAGTATAGCTTTGCCAACTCTGGAGTCTTTGCTTGGTTGTTGTAGAGTTCTTCTAGCTACTGATCATGAAGAAGAAGACTGTTTCTCTGGTATATAACTCTCTTTCGTATTTTAACTAAATACCTTGCTTATAAGTCTTTGTGTTTTGTGATCATGATTGTCTCTCGTATATAACTCTCTCTGTTTCTCTGCTATTTAACTAAATAGCTTACTTATAATTCATTGTGTTTTCTGATCTGGTATATAAATCTCTTTATAATTTTTTTGTGTTTTCTGATGATTCGTTCTTATGTGATTCATTATTTTAAAAATCTTTCCATTTTTCTTTTTGACAGATTTGAAGAAGATATACCTTACCTATGACAAAGAGTGCGAGATAGACACCGTCTTGTATGAGAGTGCTCCCAACCAAGGATGGTGGGATCATGAGAACAACTCATTACCCATAGATGTCGAATTAAAGCATGCTGATGAATTGTTTGGGGAAGGACTCCAAAACCTGGGTTGCAGTGGAAAGCTTAGTGTAAGGTGTTTTGCAGCAAATGTTGAGCAACAACCGCGAGATGTTCGTCCAGCATTCAAGCTTTATTATTATAATAAGAAGAAGAAGACCGAAGTTTCAACAGTAACATCGGATGACTTCAGAGGAATAACGTTCACAAATCTAGCTGTAAAAAGTAGCAAAGATATTACCGACCACGCTATCATAGATGATATGGCAACATGGTTGGGAGAAACCACTGAGGATCACAATGTTATCCTGATGGGAGGGGACCAAGGGTTTAGGGAAATTTTGAAGGTGATGAGGAAAAAAAATCATGGAGTGATTATTTCTTTAAATCTGAATTTGCAACGTTTTCCAGAAGATCTTGAAGATTTCTGTAAGAAGTACAAGGTAAACTTGGTGGATTGGAGAACTCAATTGCTTCGGCTACCTATGCATAAGGGCAAGAAGATTAAGAAGCAGAATCCGAAGAAAGTTAAGCCGTGCCAACAAGAGTCATCAGTGGTGGAGTCATCAGTGGAGTAGAGTCATCAGTGGTGGAGTCATCAGTGGAGTCATCAGTGGATGAACGTACCCAAAAGGTTTCTCTTTGAGCTCTCTTTCTCTCTGTTTCGTCTTTTGGTTAAAGGGTTTCTCTTTGAGCTCTCTTTCTCTCTCTTTCGTTTTTTGGTTGAGCTTGTATTCTTTAAGGCTCAGCGATCTCAAGATCATGTAATCAGGATAGAAGTACCTCTACTAGTTAAAAAACTCACTAACAATTTTAAATGATTGTTCCAAAAAAACATGTAATCAGGATAGAAGTACCTCTACTAGTTAAAAAACCACGTATATTTTAAAGATCATGTAATCAGGATAGAAGTACCTCTACTAGTTTTCAACTATGTAAAGGGCCTAAATTAACGAATTAACTGTTAAAATATAGCTTGACCCTTATCCAAAAGTCAACCGCACGTCACGACAAAACAAATAGCTCTTCAAGTTTTTTTTTGGGTCATAAATTTTTGTTCACCATGTTTCCTCTTACACACTATGTTTATAATTATAGGAAAAATCATAGCATTATTTTTATTTTAGAACATTATTTTGTTTATGTTGTTTTCATTAGACGTATTCTTTTGGTCGTTAAATTTCTTTTGACTCTTCTCGAGTTTTACTTAACGTTTTTAGTCATTTGAATACCGTAATACGGTGTATAATCTGCCAAACCTTTGTGAATGCTTTGTTTAGTCGGCTTTTAATGTTTTATCTAATTTCAGAAAACTTTTACATTTTATTTGATTGTTCCTTATTTATTGCGCCGATAGTATACGTAATTAATGAGGTATCAATATGCTGTCTCTTAGGTGTCAAAACAATAATTAATAATACTAATTGCAAAAACAAATGTCAATTAAGTAGTTTATGTTGATTCCTTTAACTACTCTTAACACTCAAGAACATGCAACGCAGACACTTGTTATGTTTTGTTTCAACAAATCCGAAAATATAATTTATGAAAACTCAAATCGTTGCACGAATATTCTCAAAATTACGTTATTATTCATTATGCCACTTAATATCAAAGAGATTAGAATCATTAGATAGTATAATCAGCGAGATTATATATTTGAACTTCTGAGTCTTTTGACAGTTTTCAGCTTCAAATTTTTAAGTTTGGTCAATAGAAAAATACTTATAATGATTCAAGCGGTATAAAGTATAGTATCAATTAATGGACCAAAGTCGTGGGGCAATTAATGGAGTATATGTTAATAGTTAGGCAATGATCAACTTTTTGGTTTCGCAATCAAATGGATCCGTTTTAGATTTTTTCCATTCAAAACTCCAATCTTAGTGGAGATATCTGTTAATCCTACCCAAATCTCCCATACAAATCAAGTACTATAAAAGAGATCCAAGTCTCTATATTTCGGAAAACGTGTAAAAGCTCTATACTATACCATGTTTTAAAAATGAAAAGGGAAATTAGGTTGAATAACTACAAAAAAAATTATAATTAACCATCTAACCAATTCCATTAGATCCAATGGTTATAAATTTGGCCACATATGCCACTTTTCGTTAGAATTTAATTATAATTTTTTTTTTGGTTACTTAACAAATTCACCCAAATAAAAAAGGCGTTAGTTTTTGTTTTAACATTATCATTTTCACTTTTTTTTTTTTGGTTAACATGGGGGTATCCCGGACCTATAGAAAGATCCAGACTAATCCTCAAGGGAAGGTAGCCCACGAATGGACCCTCTCTCCGGATATTCAAATAGGTTGTTAGATAATCCCCATATCCGCGTGGCCACATGACAGAATGTATATCATTTTCACTTTGGTAAATTATAAATGTAAATATGCACTTTTTGTGATAATATAATTAAAGATATGTAACGAGTTTGACATATTTACAACCCTGCGGATAGATGAACAAACCGACCACTTAATATGGTAAAGTTCATGTATAGTTTCCGTAAACATGAATTGACAAAAAAAATATAATTAATCATTTTTTTTTTAACATTTGGAAGTCTAATTTTTTTAATGTTTTCCAACTCATTATATATCAAAATATCTAAAACAAAAAGATTTAAGTTTCTGTATAAAGAAAATTGCATACTAGTTTTTTTAAGGGTTTTCTGCAAATAAACCGTTCAAGTGGTTTGGGTTTGCGATTTTATCCTTTAAGTCAATTAAGTGCAGGTCAACCCTCCAAATATGAGTCAATCCGCAATATAACCTTTCGGATCTAAAACATATAAGAGCATTTACACCTATAAACCTTAGAGTTTCTAAATTTTAAGAGTAAATTTAGCCATTTGGGTTTCTCATTTCAATGACTTTGATTTTATATGTAATTTTGTGGTTTGACAAATTTAGAATGGCTATATTGCGGATTGATTCTTACTTGGAGGATTGATCTGCATTTAATTGATGTGGAGAGTAAAATCGTAAACTCTAACCATTTGGAAGGTTTATTTATAAAAAGCCTTTTTTAATAGCTCTTATAATTTATTTGATAATATGATTTACAAATTGAAGATTATGTTCTACATTGACATAAATAACATATGCAAGTTGGTCCTTTTGTGTTCGGATTAAAAAAGGAATAAGGTGAATGCTTATTGGCTATTCCCTTTTTTTTTCTTTTTTTTTGTGCAACTATTGGCTATTCCATTTGTCACGTTTCATTCCCACCTGTAAAAATATTGACCTTTACTTCTTTTTTTTTTTTGTTAAAGAAACATACTGACCTTTACTTAGTAAACAAAAAGAAAATCAACCCTCCGTTCGTAACGTTAAATTCATAAATAAAATTATTTGATGTAAGCAAATAAAGAAGATAGCATTTAACAGCATATTTTCTGTGAAACAATATGTGAAAAAGTGGATATATGAAAGAGAGCATTTTGACCAAATAAAAAAAAAATGAAAGGGAGCATATTTCAAGAAAACTCACCGATAAATTATTTGTCCTCATTAAAATTGTGAAAGATTCTTATTAAGGTTGCCTAATCTAAATCGTTGGTTCAAATATCTACTTCATCTAGAATGTGAAGGTGATTAAATACAAAACTGCCATACGTAGTGAACATTGGACTATAGACTATATAGAGCAACAAATGAACAATTGTTTATTAGTCAATCTTGGACCATACATTTATATACGTTCATTTAATCTAAAAGGTCTATTTTGTCGCGATTTGGTGTGGCTAGTGCCGGTCTTGTGAGGCAAACTTCGAGAAAAAAACAAATAAGACTCATGACATGACTCAATTTTTTTACAAAGAAATACTAAAGATATCTACCAAGTGAATAATTTTGTGTGTTTAATCATATAAAGTACTATTGATTATTGTTTACTCAACTAAGTAACTTCCAACTTTAAACTAAGAAATAGTCTAGTAAACATATCCAAATTTTGTTGACCCACAGAAATTTACCATATGTTAATGTGTATACTTATATATATGTCCACAAGTACACATAGCTTATAAGATGACTTTTACAAGTTAAACACAATAAATTTGGTTATCCAATCAACCTTTTTAAAAAATATTTAAAGTAAAGATGCAAGTTGAATTATTTTTCATAGTACTAATAAAAAAAAGCTTAAATATGAAATTCAGAACAGAGAGATTGGACCACAATAAAATTAGTAATATTACAATTGTTAAAAAAATCCATTTTTATGCCGTTGACTTTTGAACACCAATGTCAAGGTAGCACGAAACCGATCTAGAAAATCAAAGACATTGAAACAGAAGACTCTTGTCTCTTTGTTTCTCTATATATATACACACATATATACGGATACATACACTAATATCCATATCTAGAGAGATCTAGCAAGAGATATTTAATTGTGTTTGAGAAAAATGGCGGTGGAAGAAGATGTATCTTCGATGAGAACGACGACGTTAGTGGCTCCAACAAGACCGACAATTACAGTTCCTCAGAGACCACCGGCGATCGAAACGGCGGCGTATTTATTCGGCGGTGGAGATGTGCTTAGTCTAAGCCCTGGTCCACTTTCTTTTGTCTCGTCTTTGTTCGTTGATAACCTCCCTGACGCATTGACGCCGACGACGTCGTTTTCTCAGCTTCTCGCCGGAGCAATGTCGGTATCTCCCGGCGGCGGAGGACGTTCTACGGCGGGGATGTTCACCGGTCCGATGTTTACAATTCCTTCTGGTTTCAGCCCTTCTAGTCTTCTCACCTCTCCCATGTTCTTTCCTCCTCAGGTAATTAATTAACTACTTCTTTAATTATTAGTAGTTAAAAGACTTAAAAGGCTAAACTAAACCCTATATAATTTTGCTAAAAACTTTAATTGTTGAGTTTGTTGATAGTGAGTCTTTAGAAGTAGAACAACACAAAAAGGGATAAACAAAAAAATCAACAATTTAGAATTATGTGTGTATACAAGTAATTATGTAAACTAATTGTGAATAAACCCAACTACTAAATAAATTCGTGATTCACATTATTTTTAATTAGTTCTTAATGATATAACATAGTTAGTTTCAAAACTCATATACTCAATCGTCTAAAGAGTTGAGAATCTTGGACATTGTTTTTCTTCCACGTCCTTTGTTCCCACTATCGAATTTGAATCTAATTAACGACAAGGCGACATTCAGTATTACAAACGAAAAACTACAACTTAGTTTTGGGGATTGTTAGTAGTATCAAATTAACATCTCTTCATATAATTTTCTGTTTTTTCGTATCAATTAAACCCACAGTATAATGTCATATATATCTAATGCAGCAGTCACCAGCTCAGAACGGCTTTGTCCAACCGCAGCCACAACCCCAGCGACCAGAGGCATTTCCTCACCATATGCCACCATCAACATCAACCGCCATCCACGGCCGTCAATCTTTCGAAGTTTCGCAAGCTGATCAAAGAGCTAGAAACCATTATAATAGTCCCGCGAATAATAACAATAACAACCGGTCATATAATGTAGTGAACGTTGATAAACCGGCGGATGACGGTTATAACTGGAGAAAGTACGGACAAAAGCCGATCAAAGGGTTTGAATATCCGAGGAGTTATTACAAATGCACACATGTTAATTGTCCAGTTAAGAAGAAAGTTGAACGGTCATCGGATGGACAGATCACTCAGATCATTTACAAAGGTCAACATGATCACGAGAGGCCTCAGAACCGCCGTGGCGGTGGCGGTGCAGTCAGAGATTCCGGCGAGGTTGGTGATATCCATTTCATTGGTGGTTCAGGGCACATAATGGAGTCTAGTGATGATAGTGGTTATGGTAAGGGACATGATGATGATGACGACAATGATGATGATGATGATGATGATCTTCCAGCTTCAAAGATAAGGTATGGTAAAATTTTAATCTATATATATGGAAACTTGGAAAGAGCATATAATTACTATGATATTCAATATAAGATATACCTAGATGATTAAATTTATATGCATATTGAACATAACGTAGCGTTAATAATCAAATACATTATTAGTATGGATTTCGGTTTGTGATATCCAATTAATTACAATAATATTGGGATTATAGAAAAATCAACGGTGTGTCGACGACTCACCGGACTGTGACCGAGCCAAAGATCATCGTTCAGACAAGAAGTGAAGTTGATCTTCTAGACGATGGCTATAGATGGCGCAAGTACGGACAAAAAGTTGTCAAAGGAAATCCCCATCCGAGGTAATATTTTAGGTTTATGTTCATATATAGTTAAGTCTATCTAGAAATAATGCGATGATTATTGTATACATTATTGCACATTCGTTTTTTGAAAATACACTTTTTTATTTTGGTTATACTAGGAGCTACTATAAATGTACAACGGCAAATTGTACTGTTCGTAAACATGTAGAGAGAGCTTCAACAGATGCAAAGGCTGTGATTACGACTTACGAAGGTAAACATAACCACGACGTCCCAGCCGCTAGAAATGGTACTGCCGCGGCAATCGCAGCCGCGGCGGGAACGTCCGACCAACATCGTATGAGATCAATGTCCGGGACCAATATGCAACAACATATGAGTTTCGGTAACAACAACAACAATACAGGCCAATCTCCGGTTCTTTTGAGGTTGAAAGAAGAGAAAAACACTAATTAATTAATTGATCGACTTTAAACCGAGGATTTCGAGATTGATTTAGCCGCTCGGTGATTGACTCTGAACCGGGGTACGACTTACTGACTTGTAACATGTGTGATGTGAATTGAGTGCATGTTTTTGACTAAAGAAAAGAAAATAAATCAAAACCCCATAATAGGGTTTTTTTTCTTTCTTCTTGTGATTTTTTTTTGGTTGTATTTAACCATTGATTGATAATACGAATGTACCATGATATAGATTATTTATTCATTGCAGTTTTTCTTGTTTCCTTCAAAATTTAGTAAATTTTTGTCTTATTTTTTTCTCTCATATAAGATAAAAAAAATCTATTTTAAATTACAAAGATAAAAAAGATTTGTTTTTCCTTGTGTCTTTCTCATCCAAAGTTTAAGGAGGATTGTCTAATTCTCCGTAATTATCTCTCTCTCGATTTGGTTTCTCTCTATTTTACATCCAAAATTATTTTCCTTGTAATTTTTGTTTTTTTCTCCTTTATTTTCGTTTCTCTATGGTCTAATGCGGGGATTGTCCTCCCTGCGTTGGACCCGTTTACCCGACCCGGGTCGATACTCACGCCGCCCGGAAACTCTCCTTTGACAATTACTTTCATATTATGGGTTGCTTCCAATCCAAGCATTCTTCTCCGGCTGGTCCTCCACGCCCTATTCGCCGCCGTTCAGATACCACCGTCCACCGAAGCCATCCACAGAGCCACCAAAACAACCGCCATGTTCTTCCCGCTCCGCCTTCTCACCGCCGTGTCGTCAACTCATCTCCGAAAAGACATCGAAATAATGACGATGAAGCTCCAAAATCGAGGACGACCGGAGTTAGCTTGAGATCGGGCTTGTCTCACGGCAATGTAGAGGCTGAGCAGGTGGCGGCTGGTTGGCCCTCCTGGCTCAGCTCCGCTGCACCGGAGGCCGTTCATGGGTGGGTCCCATTACGCGCCGAGGACTTCGAGAAAAGAGAGAAGGTAACATAGCTCTAATTCCCTAAACCTAATCATAGATCAATACATTTCTTGCAAGACAAGAAACAACCTTATCGAGATTTTCTTGTAATCTTAGATCGGGCAAGGGACGTATAGCAACGTGTTCCGGGCTTGTGAGGTATCGACGGGAAGAGTTATGGCTTTAAAGAAGATTCGCGTCCAAAATTTTGAAACCGAAAACATAAGATTCATAGCGAGAGAAATTATGATTTTGAGAAGATTAGATCATCCGAACATCATGAAACTCGAAGGGATCATCGCGTCACGGAATTCAAACAGCATGTACTTTGTGTTCGATTACATGGAACACGATCTCGAAGGCTTATGTTCATCTCCTGACATCAAATTCACCGAGGCACAGGCAAGAAAAGACACATTATATTCATACAAAACCCTAACGTATCCTGCAATTACTCTGTTTTTCTTTTTCTGATAACCCTTGTTTTGATTTTAGATCAAATGCTACATGAAGCAGCTTCTTTGGGGAGTAGAACATTGTCATCTACGAGGGATTATGCACAGAGACATTAAAGCCGCAAACATTTTGGTAAACAACAAAGGGATTTTAAAGCTAGCCGATTTCGGATTAGCCAACGTTGTAACACCAAGAAACAAGAATCAGTTAACGAGCCGAGTTGTGACGCTATGGTATCGTGCACCGGAACTTCTAATGGGTTCGACGAGTTATAGTGTATCAGTCGATCTTTGGAGCGTTGGATGTGTTTTCGCCGAGATTCTTACCGGAAGACCTCTGCTAAAAGGAAGAACAGAGGTGAGAAAGATACTAAATCGATAGATCGAAAAAACACTATTAATTTCTGAACTTTGTGTGTGTGTTTAATATATGTAGATTGAACAACTTCACAAGATCTATAAACTCTCTGGCTCACCAGATGAAGAGTTTTGGGAAAAGAACAAGCTTCATCCTCAAACTAAGATGTTTAGACCACAACATCAATATGAAGGTTGTCTGAGAGAAAGATTTGAGGAGTTTCCGAAAACCGCAATTAATCTTCTGGAGAACTTATTGTCTATTGATCCAGAGAAACGAGGCACTGCTTCTTCTGCTCTTATGTCAGAGGTGAAAAAATTTAATGAAAACAAACCCTAACCCTAACCGAAATGGAATCATATAAACTGATAAACTTTTGTTTCTCTATGGTTTTGTCATTGTTCTTCAGTACTTTAACACAAAACCTTACGCTTGTGATCCATCAACATTACCTAAGTACCCTCCTAACAAAGAAATGGATGCTAAGTACCGCGAAGAACTTCAACGAAGGTAATCAATCAATTCTAGCTTTGTAGATATATTTGTAATTACGCTTGTTGAGAATTGAGAGATTGAAAATTGGTTTTGCAGGAGACGAGTTAATATTAAGAAAAGAGATAACTTGGCACCTAAGAAATCTGGGAAATCACGAAGAACAATCAAAGAGCCTACAAATCTCAACAAAATACCAACCCAACAGGTATAAATTTCAGCAACTTACCACCCAATTTGACAGATTCTTATCTTTTATTAAAGTCCTTTGTAATTTGGTTCATTGTTTTTGTAGGAGACGAAGAAGGAAACCGAGACAGAAATCATTCTTCAGACACCATCAGAGACATCTCAAGCGACCACTCGAAGCGAGTTTCCGTATAACAGTTTATCTCAAACCACGGCTCCGGCAAGCGGGTTCGCATGGGCTGGGACGAAGAAGAGGAAAGAAAACGACGTAGCTTCGACGCTAACTTATAATCAGCCTCCAGGATCTGCGAGCCACATTAGTGGAATGAGCATGGCTTTTGCTAAGAACACTTTCGGGTTAACGATAAACGAAGACAAACCAAGCTTTCTTAGGCCACAAGTTTCTCTAGACTCATCAGATGTGTTGTTGTTCTCTGGCGTGCATCATAAGAAATCAGAAGAAGATACGATAAATCATTTGGATTTGGTATGATCTAAAACCGAGATTCAATTATGCTTTTTATTTTCATGATTTGGAGCCTTAATTTGATTGAATGCTGGGTTTTTTTTAGGATTTGACGAATGTTGGGGCGAATCCGAAGATTTTCCAAACTAATGGGATGAATGAGATATTAAGGAGGACAGAAAGTGATGTTAGAGTTGGTATTCGAAAACCGCCACGAATAGAAAGAGGTTAAAATGGGAGATAAAAAAAAAGATTACTATAAATTTTTAGCCAATGACATATTTTCACTTGGCATCATTTGTAGTCCATAAATTAAAATTTGTCGCAAACTAACCAAGTCAGTCTGAAAGGCTTCGATTTCAGGTTCTCAAAATGATAAGTTTGTTCATTTCTTACAAATTATTGTAAGTTTGCAAGATTTTGTCACACTATTTGATATGTTGTGCGCTGGAGAAGATAAATGGTAGCTAAATACATCTTAGAATTTTTTAACACTTTTTTAAATGTTGTAAATTGTAATGTGAAGTTTAATTAGTTCAAACTATAAGGGTAACAAATTTTGGGTTGGTAGAGAATTGAAACTTTTAATGATATCTCACTAAAATGATAACTAATTGATGATACTTTCTTTACTAGTTACTTTGGGTTTGCCTACTTGTATCCCAAGCAAAGAGTATAAATCATAAGAAAATATTTGTTTGCGTACTTGCCAAAAAATTTCATTTCCGACAGAACGAATGTTCCCGCAGCAATTTCGTTCTAATCATATTTATCATTTAGTTACGGACGTGACTCGTTAAATTCTTAGAGTAATCAGAAGAAAAGAGGTAAAATATCATAAGTTTCATCAAAATATGATCTTGTACATGAATTTGATTAGTAAATATGAATTTATGTTTAGTTTTTTTTTTTTTAACTCTGCAATTTTATTATTATTCTGTTATAAATTATGAGATTTATTATATCGACGATTCTACAACGGACAAATCTTTCATCTTGATCCACGCTATATGATTTTATCTTGTTCCACGCTGAAGATCTCCTATAAGTTAGCCTCTATTAATCTAAACAAATATCAATAAATCGCATCCCGTGGAATTCGAACCCCAAATGTTCTAGTGTAGAAGCTTTAAAACTCTTGACCACTACAACAAAGGGGTTTCTACGAATTTATGTTTAGTTGGGATCCCTATATATATATATATATATATATTCGTATGATAGAATATTTTGGGTGTAGATCGAACATAACTCACTTTTAGTGTATGAATAATCGATTTTCTATGCGTCCCTAAAATTAGCGTATAATAATTTTAGTCCTCCCCAATTTACATATATGTAGGATATTTTAGTTCCATTTTATATTTTGTCAAATATGTAAGTAATATCTTATGAAATATTTTCCCTATCTTAACTGATTCATACTGTTAAATTTAATTCTTAAAAGTTCCATAAATCTCTTTTTTTTTTGGGTCTCGCTAGCAAATTTATTTTCTCATGAAAAAAATCTTCTCTAGGGTTTCACCGAGTTCTATAGGATCTAAGAGATTGGAAATTGCTTTGGTTTAGGGATTTCTGTCATAGTCGTACGTACGTTGGATCCAATCAATATTCTAAAGGGTAAAACTATTTCTAACCAATTTTCGATTTTTTTTTTTAAATTTTTTTAGGGAGAAGGCTTTGAAATGTGTGGAAGCAAGAGGAGGAAGCTTAACTGGTCGGATCTTTGTCCGGACGTGTTTGAGATGTGTTTTGGAACGATTGAGTTTCACAGATCTGAACCGAGCTAAATCAGTTTGTTCTTCGTGGCACTCTGCTTCGAGAGGCTGTGTCCCTAAACGAAATCAGATTCCATGGCTGATTCTCTTCCCTCGCAACGAGGAAGACAATAGGTGCGTGTTGTTCGTTCCAGAAGACAGAGACAAAGTTTACAAAACCAGAGATCTCGGTCTTGACTTTGTGCGGAGTTGTTGCCTTGCTACTTACGGTAGCTGGCTCCTGATGATGGACATTGATTATAATCTCAACATTCTGAATCCTTAACCGGTGAGAGGATTGAGTTACCACTTACAGAGTCTGTAGTGCCTGAGAAGTGTAAAGAAAGGTTAAAATACAGCCTTGCTTGTCTCTGGGTAGACGAGAGAAGCAAAGATTACCTAGTTGTCTGGACGATGAGGCAGTTTCTGATGTTTACGAAGAAAGGGAATAACATGTGGAGACGGATGACCTCTAATTACGTGGGAGGGGCCGAATCGTATGAACAGATGGTCTACAATCACAAGGCTCAAATGCTCTACGTGTATCGGAGTGATTGTGCTGTTAAGAGCTGGTGTTTCTGTGACTGATGATTTGACCAGAGAGTGGGAAAAAATGGATTCTTTGGGGGAGGAGGCATTGATCTTAGACATGGGTATAACAGTTGTCGCCAAAGACATACCGATGGTTCTTCCCGAATTGAACTGCTTGGGGTCTTTTATTCGGTTTTACAACCAAGCTAAGTGCTCTCTACGATCTCTCACACTTGGGCTGGCATTGAACCTAAGGACTGCTCTGTTTCTGCCCTCTTCTTTAAGCAGAACAATTTGAAAAGCAAACATTCCCAGTTATATTATTAGATAATTTACTTTAATCTGTTCATTTTCCCAGTTGTATTTTAAATCGATCTTAAAATATGAAGACGCCAAAAAAAAAAAAAAAAGTATCAGTCTTGGTGGCATAATGCACACTACAAGTTATTTACAAAGTTTGAAGCTTCGTCTACTTTTTTACTTCGAGTCGTCCAGTCTTACACTTAAGTTAAAAAGAGGAATTTTAGAAGAAATATGAAAACTAAAAAAGAAATAGACAAAGAAGAAAAACAAGTGAAGATTATTCTTGAAGAGGTCCGGTCTGATTGATTATTCAGAGGACTCGGAGCTGAGAAAGAAAAGCAGCACAGAGATCCAAGAACAAGAACTGAGGACCTTGTACCCTCTGCAGATCCAGCAGATACTTGTCGTCCCGAGTTTTATACAACTGTTTCAAACATCAAACAACAAACATCCATTTTTAAACATATGGTATGAATGTGTGCTCATCATCAAGTGGAGAAGAGGATTTTACCTGAATTTCAAACTTGACAACATTAGGCGACTTAACAGCTGCGTCGTTCTCTATTATGCTGGAATCATCTCCAAAGTAGTTGTTATCGTGCATCGAGTTACTGAGCATTCCGTCTACGTTGTTAGGAACCCATCTGCACTTCATGTTGTAGTGCCCTATCTTCTTCCAACACACATTCAAATCTTGCAGGGCTTTCAGGACTTCTGTCATTATTTCACGAGGATGAGCCCGAGACTGTAGGATCCAGCGGTTGTATTATCAATAAAACTGAACATATAGAAATCAAGGGATTGAACTTTTATAGAATAAATTCAGAAAAAGATCAAGACCTGGAGTCCAAGAGCCCATTTTCTCTCAACAGGGTATTGAGATCTCAAGCCAACTCCTTGGTATTCCATCAATCCTGGAAGCCGATGGCTAACTGGTGAAGCAACGCTTTCTGCTGGATGCATACGCGGAGTACCTTCCTGATTAGATCAAACATTCAAGTATTACTTCAAAGATCTTTTGCTACAGTCAAAAAGGACAATGAAGACCCACCATAGTCTCTTGAAACTCGGCCCCAAGATAACCACTAGAGGCACGGAACCGATTGTCCAGTATCAGATAGTATGTCACAGTGCCCTGGAAGACAGTATTCGATAACAATTCAGTATTTCAGATCTTTCGATGGAAAAAAATTATTTCTGAATAAAAGAGTAACAGCAAATGGACAAGAGGCTGAGAAACACTTACATCATTCTGGGTCCGGTTGCGGAGAGATTCCATAAGGTGGTTTCTGTCAAATCCCATATTGATAACTTCTTGGACAATCTCCTCGTCAATCTACAAAGGAAGCCAGCGCTTTAACGCCTTTATCGAAAAAGGGGAATACAGACAATCTCTAATGAAAATAAGAGTAGATTTGCTAGGTTTACCTTTTTCGCCTGCTGCACCGTATCTGGAGGAGGAACAGCTAAATACCTTGGAAGATGAGCTTGGAACCAAGGGTGTTGCCGGATCTCAGGGATGGTTACTCGTTTCATGGGGTCGACAACAAGCATCCGGGGGATCAAATCTCTAGCACCAGCAGATAAATGGCTAGGTAGAGTATATATCCCTCCCTAAAGAACGAAAAAAAATTACTCAAAGGATGATACAAAAAAAAAAACACCAAATGCAAGCATTACTTTAAAGAACGTAGCAAAATGGAAAAAGAACAAAAAAGTTAAGTAACAGGGTGTCTTTTGCAGTACCTTTATCTTCTTAAAAAGGTTGGGAATGTTTTCATCATCGAAAGGCAGTGTCCCACAGAGAAGAGCGTAGAGGATCACACCACAGCTCCAGACGTCTACTTCAGGCCCAGCATATAATTTACCCGAAATGACCTGAAACAATTTACAGATTCGATTATAACTGCACGTTTGAAGTAAAGCCCTACTTGTAATGTTGATACCTGAAGGTTGCAGCACTTACCTCTGGAGCAGCATAATTTGGACTTCCACAACTTGTCTTCAAAAAATGACCATCTCGCATTATATTGCTCAGGCCAAAATCAGCAATCTTTACATTGCATTTAGAGTCTAAAAGCAAGTTTTCAGGCTTAAGGTCTCGGTGAACCACCATATTCCGATGGCAGTATTCCACTCCCGATATTATCTACATCAAAGTCAAGTCATGGGTAAATTTTAACTCTCAAAAGTATAACAATAATCTTGGAAAGTTACATGTTGATAAAAGAAAACATACCTGCTGAAAAAAGTTCCTCGCCTCGTCCTCCTGCAATCTACCCTTCTCCACAATATAGTCAAATAGCTCACCAGAGTTCACATACTCCATGACAAGATAAATATCTGTCGGAGTCTCTATGACCTCATAGAGACGAATGATGTGAGGATGCATAAACAGTCTCAAGATTTTGATCTCTCTCCTCACTGCCTCAAACAGAAAAAAGAAACAAACACCAAATGAATTCAACGAAAGGAACATGAAAAGAATCTATACTCCACAACATCTTAAAGTCACAACCAGAAAGGCAGAAACAATTAAGATACTGTGAGGATTCACAAAAATCGTACCTTTCTCCTCCATCTCCATGTTCTTGATTTTGCGACGATTAAGGATCTTAATTGCAACCTTATGTCCTGTCAATACGTGCTCAGCTATCTTCACTCTACCAAAGGAACCGATACCGAGAGTTCTCCCGAGCTTGTAATTTGGTAGAATTGATTCCACTCCACCTCTACCACCTGATCCATCCATTTTCTACACAAAGATGAAGCCACACACACAAAAAAACAAAGCCCAAAAGAGCTATATTAGATCTACCACACCAGACACAAAACAAACTGCGAAGAGTATAATTAACAGAAGCAAGCAATGTTCACATTTCACCACTCAATTTCACCAAAATAGTACGAGAAAAAGACAATGAATTTCGAGTACAAATCGTGCATCATGAAGATTTAGCAACACTAACAGAGCTTAAAATAGCAATTTCCAACAATCCCCAATTCGAATTCAGAACCCTAATAGTCCAATCGCCGGATTTCTTCTACAAGTAATGGATCTCTCGTACCCGATAGAGAAACGAAGAATTCAAGAACAATCAAATACGCCCGATTCGATGCAAGTTAACATATACAAAAAAAAAAAAGCGATCATTTGTTTCCAAAATTAGAAGATTGAGAGATATCGAACTTACCAAAAATAAACCCAGAAATGCAGCAAGAAGGCGAAAAAACCCTAAAATTCTGAGCTAGAAAAGTGAAATTGAGATACGATAATGAAGATCCAGATCAGCTTAAACCCAGAAATTGAGAGATTCTTCCCTCTCGCTCTCTCCGTTGCTTGTAGCCTATAGGCGCAACATAGAAAATATTTGATTTTTATTTTGTTTCCATAAATGGATTTATCTTTACTCAAACTGCCCTCAGAATTAGCTTTAATTACAAAGAATACCCTTATGCGGACGTGGCAAAGAGTCATCATCTTTCATCTTTTTCCAAATTATTCTCGGTTTAGCTTGACACTTGTGGTAATGATTAATCGTTACTAATTACATTATCTAATAATTTACTTCATTTAACAAAAATGTACGTATTTAGCAATTTCCAAAAATTAATGGACCGTCTAAACAAAATCTCTTCCTTTTTTTTTTTCTTTTTAACAAACTGTAACAAATATACAATCCAAAATCCGGTTCACTCTCGGTTCAGACCCAATCAATGTACAAGACAAACCGGTTTAGCATGTTCAAGTTCAACATAAGCAAGCAACTTTAAAAGCTTGTAACAAGAATTGTTTTAAGCATGTTTCTTCTTCTCAGGCTTGATTTGAATGAATAAGCAGAGGATCTTAAGGTGAGATGTCTCGTGAGTACTGCGACGCCGAAAGCGCAGGATCTCGATAAGCGACGACGAGTTTCGAATAGAATTCAGACATGTTCTGGTCTCTCTCGTCTGCTTTGTCTTTGTTTACCAGACACTGCAAGAAGAGAACATATTAAAGGCAACACAAACATAGACTGCACAAAGTTCTTGATCGGGGCGAGATTCTAAGGACTATGCTTTTTATGTTCTGTTTGTAGCCTATGAGATGATGAATTTGATTCAAAATGTAGTCAGTTTTATTTTCACAAACAGTTCTGAGAAAAGAGCAAATGATCTTCAAACGCATCTCTAAAGCATTTACCTCGGTAGGATAAGATTTGAAATTTGGTAAGAACCGTCTCTGGCAGTAAATGCTGAAAAGGAAGGTGAGAATCGGGAGGGGAGTTGTTAAAGAAGATGCCAGTGGAAGCTCTTTTAGCCCGAATAATCCGATTGCAATGATGTGCATTAGTATCAAAGAGAAGATAGTGGAGCTGTGTACTATTGGCCAAAACTTTCCACCAGTTTCATACTTAGCCGCATATACGTTTAGGAGCTGCAACACAAAACGGTGAAGTTATTACTACCACCAAGTTGTGATGAAACAATAGATTCATTAAGGGGAAAACGAATCAAGTGACAAGAAAATGGATTCTTGATGTAACGTTAATGTCATGGCTTAAGCACCAAAAAGACTTTCGGTTTTAAAGATGCTATTCGAGAATTTAGAAAAAATGAATAACACATAAAGAAAAGATAAAAGTGAGATTCCATAACCGAAAAGATGTGTAGATGATTCATAGGTTTTAGGGCAGATTCCTATATGGCTTTATCAGAGTTTTGAGGAGCATCAATGGAGAATATACTCAGCATTGTCCAAGGGAATGCAATTGGAATCATTTAAAATTTAAAATTATTGGATACTCTCTACATAAAAGAAACTCAAGAGTAAGATTAGTTTGGTTACCTGGTTGCGATAGATGACATATCCAAGACAAAAGTAGACCAACAAGAACGGTAGTATCAATGGCGAAAGGAAGAAGTAAGTTGTACCAAGAAGTCCAAAAAAGAGAATCCTAGGGATTTCTTGGCAGAATGGAGTCGGAGGGACCTCAAATTCTTTGTCATCTTCCTTACCGAAAAGTTTCGTCATAAAACTCCATAGAAGAGGAACCAAACGGAAGATCTCTGATGATAAACCAGTCCATCCAGTGGTCACAACATAAGATATAAAGAACGATGCCTGCACCAATGATTAAACATGATTCATGGTTCGAAAAAAAAGTCTCAAAAACCTCAAAACTGGATTTTGAGTTTATTACCTGTGCTGGCACAGCTGCAGCAAGCACACGAGGAATAGTCTTAGGTTCAAGGAAGACATT
This sequence comes from Arabis hirsuta, assembly GCA_964056655.1. Taxonomy (NCBI): domain Eukaryota; kingdom Viridiplantae; phylum Streptophyta; class Magnoliopsida; order Brassicales; family Brassicaceae; genus Arabis; species Arabis hirsuta. The sequence goes on from OZ053301.1 coordinate 43,673,885, forward strand.
AACACGATAAAGAGCAGTTCCAGACAGTACATTTGCAAAGAAACTGTTCCATACGGTAAAGATTAGAAGCTTGATACATGCAGATTTCTCGATCTGGCTATGAGAAATGAATCCTTGCATCGAGGAAAGTAGAAGCATAATGGGTGGTAGTATCATAAGGAAAAGCTGTAAGATTAGACTCGGAAGATATCCCGTAATCACTTGACTCACAATTTTCCTGCAAACATATTAAAAAAAAAAAAATTAGATCTTTTGTAGTTGGTTCAATCGAAACAAAGAAGCCATATTTATCTAAATAGGGTTTTACTTACATATTTAGTATGCTTTTCAGAAAAGGGAACCATGTTTCTAACTGGTGAAGATTAGCAAGACCTTGAACCAATGCAACAGGCAAAAGGTATATGATTAACAGAGCTACAAAAGCCACGAATACCACCACATTGGAGATCCATCTTCTCACAAAAGATGCGGTGAAAAATGGCCAATGAACATCTTGAGGCTCCGGGGCTGTCTCAGTTAGCCATTGTGTTGGATCTATTCCTTGCTGAATGTTTGATGCTATTGCAGCACCATGTCTTGTCTTAAAGGAAACGAAGGCGGCTGGAACTTCCTAAAAGGATTTGACAAAAAAAAACAAGAATGAATATGTTGAAGAATGCAATTAATCACACAAAGACAAGTTCTTACCTCTCCTGCTAATAAAGACTGTTTCAATCTCATGTCATCTTCTAACCTCTCGAGCTTCTTTTCGTAATGGTCAACCACATCAACTTTCTTCCCAAACATCCCTAAAAACCCCTCCCGCTTTGACTGTTGGCGAGATATGCTTCCAGATTTTACTCGAGTGAGTTTCTTGTATAGCTTCTCAGCATCATTCTACAACATTAAACAATTATATGAAATCCCAAAATACCAGAAGGTATGGCATCATAGAATCTCTCGTACGTAGAAGCTTACCATGAGAACCTTTAACTTGTCTGTCCGATGAACAACTACGTGAGAAAGATACGTAGAAGAATGATACTCCCTGAAAAAACTTTCTACTGTTTCACTTATACTATTTCCAGACACAAGCGGGACGCCACTAACAAGAACCGTAAACTCTTGTGGTTGAGGCTTAGCTGAATAAAGATGATCAATCCGCTTTGATGAAATGTACTTATGCTCCTGCAAAATTAGTCGAAACATTCTTTTATGTTCACGTATAGGCGCAAAGGAGTAGACAAAACAACCGGCTTCTTACATAGTAAAGTAGAGAGCAAACAACTGCCGTGAAGATGTATATTGCGCAAAAGTGAACCCACAACCTAAAGCAAAACACATACAAGCATAAGAAAATGGTTAAGCATAGTAAAAAAGCGGGATTTTGTTAAGGCATAAGCTTCAATTTCTTACTTATTTGAACCATCATTGACATTAGAAATGCTGAAGTTATCTAAAGACTTCTTTGGCAGGTCGAAAAACTCTTCAAACTCGGTACCCATATAATTCACTGGAAGAAGGATAAAGATCCCAACCACAGAAGCAAAGCTAAACACTCGTATACTGCCAAAAAAACGCGTTGACATTTCACATGATTCAACCAAAAAAGTTTCAAACTTGAAGCAAACTCTCAATGAATCAATCAATCACCTGAAGACAAAAACACGAGTTAAGACCAAAGCATCTAAACCAAGATTCGAGAGGATTTCTTCATTGGTAGGTTCCAATGCTCTTTTAACCCAACCAGCTGTAGGCAAAAGCCTCTCGAGGTTGAATGCATTTGACTGCTCAGATTTTCCTTCTCCAATAAGCCGTGGACCGTAGACAGTAACATTACCAGGCTGCTTTCTCAGTATTGAATACAAAGTGAAAAACAGAAGACAGAGACCAAGATTGATTCCAACTGAAGTTAAAAGTGCTGACAGAATCATAACTTCGAAACAAGAGGATTGGTTTCACTTCCTTTGAAGATACAAGTTACAGCCTAGCACTAGCCTGGCAAGAATTTGAATTGATTGTTAGGAGTTACATAGAATCAAAATACAGTAGACTCAGAATGGTACTTGCTCTACACTGAATCAAATTAACGACAACATGGATCATAATCATTGCAGCGTCTTCAGCAAATTTGGGAGCAAAATGAAAGTTGACACATTTACAAACGAATTTATAATATGAAGAGTAATACCATAAACCCAGTAGCAATCTAAGAAATCTCTAAGCTAATAAGCGTTTTCTAATCTGGATTAGATACAAGACAAGAGACGATTGTTCGAAAAGGCTTAAGCTTTTCGATCAAACCCCAAAGGAACAAAAACAGACCCAGAAGAAAAGATGGAACCTTTAACATGAATCAGTCAAGACGGTGTTCTTCTTTGAGCTCTGAGCGTAACGCGACACGAATGCCAATTTCTCGATTTCTCCATGTAAACTGGATACTTTTGCATTGGGATTCAAAAAAATAATCGATATTGATAAATGTTTACTTGCTTAGGTTGGGTTCGAAACTCCGGGTTGATGGATGGGCACCACGTGGATTTGGGCTGTTAAATTAATAAGTAAATTACTTGCACGATTAGTTTTTTTTATGTGGATTAAAATAAAAATTAAGGAAATTCGTGTCAAGAAAATAAAAACTTGCCGACAAAAAAAAGAATCCAATTAAGGGAGTCTTTATGAATGGGCCTACATAAAAAGCTTAAGTCTACACAAGAGTGGTCGATGAAATTAATTTTGGGACTGCTCTGTTAAATCCTTTTTTGTCCCGTAACGATGAAAGATTATTTGATAAAATTAAAGCTAAGAAAAAAAGACAAGGCATTTGAGAATGCCTCCAATTGTGAATCAAATATTGAGAAACAGAGGAAGTAGGAGTCAGTCATGACCAATGTTCGAAGCCAAGACCTTGAGGTTTCGAACGCTTAGTGTTCTTACCACAAAGGCATGGTCACATTGGTCGTTTGCTTGCAAACAACTATCTAACTTAACCTCTAAAAGACTGAGGTTTTCTTTTTCAAGAAAGGATAAAATAAGATTTATTATAACCCAACAAACACAATACAATAATGATTATTTCGAAACAATAAATGTCGCGGAACATTAGTTCAAAGACATTATTATTAACGTGACTGAAACAGAGAAAGATAGCAAAAACAAAACCAGCAGACAAAAGGAAACAGAGAAACGATTTGGGTGACAATCTAGCGATTTCAGATGGCTTCAAGAGCTTGGACAACGTCAGCTTTGACATCTTCAAAGTCTTCAACTCCAAAGCTGAAACGAACCAAATTATCTTTGATTCCATACTTTAGCCTCTCCTCTTGCGTCAGATCCCTAATCATTCAACCACCCAAAGGTCAATTAGTTAAACCACAAATCGGGAAATTTGATCGAAATTTTGTCAAAGACCAAAGCATACATACCAGTAAGACATGATGGCGGGTTGGTCCACGATGCTTTCCACGCCACCAAAAGATGGTGCGATGTAAGGAATCTTGAGAGAATCCACAAACTTGATTGTTGTTTCAATGTCTCCATCAATCTATCCGAGAAAAGAAAGATAATCATGGTTTTTGAGGATCATTTTACTCTTAATTAGATGCTAAATCTTGATTAGATTGGTAGTTGATCGTTACCTCGAAACTGACCACACCTCCAAAACCAGTCATTTGTCGCTTGGCGAGGTCATGCTCGGGGTGACTTGGAAGGCCTGGATAGTATACATGACTCACCTGCGAGATGGAAAAATCATTGATTATATCGAGCTTCTGTCAAGAAAGTTACTCAAAAGATAAAGTAACCACAAAGAAATATTGCATATACCTTAGGATGTGCCTCTAAAACTTCGGCCATCCTTTGGGCGGTGGAATTCTGTTGCTGTACACGAAGATGCAGTGTCTTCATGCCTCGGATGAGTAGGTACGCAGCGTTCTGTTCACAAACATCTTATGAGATTCATGAAATAAAGACGTAAGAAGAGAGATTTATGAGAAGGTCAAGTGATTCACCGGATTAAGTGTGCCACCCAACACATGATGCAGATTGCGGATTTCTGAAACCACCTTCAGCGAGCCACAGATGCATCCAGCAAGAACCTAAGGCAAGGAGAAACAATCTTTGATAATAAACTACTGAAGTAACGAGAAATCTTTTGATGTATTTACAATACTTATAACATCTTTTCTACTCACGTCATTGTGTCCACCAATGTATTTTGTGGCAGAGTGCACGACAAGATCAGCACCAAGTGCAAGGGCTTTCTGATTCAGAGGTGTTGCAAAGGTGCCATCAATGCAAACAAGAGTTCCCCTTTTGTGGCATATTTCTGAAACTAGCTTAATGTCGACACATCTAAGAAATGGGTTCGTCGGGGACTCAGTGAAGAACAGAGAAACCTGCCAGATCAGTCGGGAAAATGAATTTCCAACAACAAGAAATAATACATATGCACAATATGTTACAGAACTGACCTTGTAATTATTCACAGCAGCCTCAAGCCCGGCAATATCAGCAGGATCAATCACAGTGACCTGAACATAAACATGATATTTTCAAGATGAAAGGGTTCTACATTTTCAAGAATTGGAGAAACAGGAATTGACAAAAGGAAGACTGTAATAGAAAATTCGGTGTCAGTACATTGATCCCCAACTTGGGAAGGAAATTCTCCATGAAGATTCTTGTCTTCCTGTAGCAATCAGTAGTAGTCACAAGGTGTCCACCAGCAGGAACCAATGCCAAAAGCATAACAGTGCTTGCACACATCCCAGATGCCATAACCAAGGTTGATTCAGCACCTTCAAGTGCACTACACAACATATTAATCAAACAAATCCAAACGCATCAACAACATAATCCTCAGGAGAAAATTCAAAAAACAAAAAAAAGGCAAGTGCAATTATAAAAGATTAATATAATGACCTTATCTTGTCCTCGACTACCTCAGTCGTAGGGTTTCCATAACGACCATACTCAAAACTTACACTCCGTTTCTCCTACAATAATTCAACAAAGTCTCAATGATTATTTAAACACATCATCAAATCTATTCTATTTAATCTAATCAACACAGACCTTGAAGTCAATAAGATCAGCAGTTTTTTTGAAATGATAAGCAGATGTGTTGACTACAGGAGTAGTGATCGCATCAGTGACTATACCACGACCTAATCTCTCACCTGTGTATAAAAAACATCATAAAACCAATTAATCTCAATTCAAAATCCAACGAAATGATTCAAATGATGGATCTACCTACCAGCATGAACAGTCAAGCTCCCATCGGAGCTTAAGAATGAGGATGGTTCCGAATCCTTCTTCAACTGTACACTATCTATCTCCCTAATCCCTTCCTCCTTGGCCACCGAAACCTCCTCATCGACGCTTTCAAGCACGACGGGAGGAACGGCAGCCGTTGGGGCGGAGGCGGCGGCTGAAGCTGCGGAGGAAGAAACCGCAGAAACAGATTTCTTCGCCGCCGCCGCCGATGGTAACTCGGAGGCGGGATCGTTAGACCACTTAGCAGCCACGATCTGTGCAACACCGATGTTGCTACAGTTTCTACGGGCTTTGATACTTAGCTGACGAACGAAATTAGGAGGAAATCTCAAGATCCTTGAGGATAATCCACCGTCTCCGGTGAATGACGATGAAATCCCGGCGGTCGCATTGACGCGACGGCGAGATGATCCACCGATTGGAGAACCGACGAGATCTGGATCGGAACGGCATTGGAAACCGGAGATTGAGATCGACGAGAAGATCGTAGGGCACTGAAACGAAGAGACGGCCATTTTTGGGTTTCTCTCTCTCTCTCTCTCTCTCTCTGGCTATGGGGTTTGGTTAGGTGAGTGAGGGCTTTCGTTAATCCATGGGCGGGTTTTTAAGAAGCCGATTTTGCTTGTTGGGTTTAGATCAACTAAACCAGAATCCTAACTAAACCACGGTTTTGGTTTATTTTTGTACATACTATTTTCTAAATTTCTACATTGCAAAAATAGAACACGTTTTCTTTTTAACAGGTTTTATTGGTATATCAGTAATTTAGAGAGGATTATTACTGTGAAAATTTGCAATTTGAAAATGAGTTGTTTGTTGTTGCTTTTTCAATTTAAAGGTCAAAATTGTTACAAACATTTTGTTTTCATCTGACATTAAATTGTTAAAAGATGCATGTTGAAAATTTGTTTAAGAGAGAGAATTTGATATTTTTAAAAATGCTAATGGGTGACTAATTACTTTTTTTTTAACTATCGCATTTTCGTAGTTAAACAAAAAACATCAACTTCGTTTTTTACATAAATTAGAAACTCGTTTTTAAATATAATTTTTATTACTGATAAATATAATTAAAAAACCTTGTTTCGAAAATGATAAGATTCTTTCTAAATTTAAAAGTTGATTTACTAAAATGTATATAGGGATAATGTCTACTCAGCCGGCGAAATTTGGTATTTTTGTTTTTACTATGACCTCTTTTTTAAGGCTTTGTATAGTCTTCAAAATAACAGAAGGAAATAAAAAGATTAATAGACATCATCAATCACTTTCGTAAACCATGATGAGCTTAAATGGTCATCGAATAACAATATTGACTTGTTGATCTTACGGAAATGCCACTTGAAAATTGTGAACGTGCGTTTTGAGACATCAGGGTAGGTCGTGTTACTTTGATTATGGATTTGGATTAAGTTTTTTTTATTTATCTAGTATTATATAACAAACCAATAAACTATCTCACATAATAATCTAATTAGTAACATGTAAAATGAACAAAACCATAAAAAGAGCAAAAAGTGCGAGTAGAATGACAAACTTACTGTAGCATATAAATTTAGGGATCTCAACTACGAAACATGTTATATATACATTATCTACAAAATACTATCTACAACTACAATAGTAAAGATTTGATTTTATTTTCCCTAGTAATCATCTCAAATTCAAAACATCTACTATCATTTATAAGCATCTAGACCCTAGTTGATGGTAGCCAATGGACCACAACTATCTTTTTTCTAAACATCATATTTCTTTATATATTTTTTAAAAAAGCATACAAAACTATATTCTTTAAGTTATCATCCGTCCAATGAAGAAAGCACCAACGATGGAAATAAACCTCAAACTACGTGGCCCATTAAAGTTTGTGGTGTTGATGAATATATTTTAGTAGTCTTTGATTATTATGTTATGTGGTGTTCGAGTCACATTTTGATCGTAATGTATCTATATAAATAAAAGTATAAACCACACTTATACTAAAGTCTAAAGATAATTTCGATTGCAACTAGTAATGCTAGTTAGGCAAGCCGCATGCACCTCGATGTGATAAAATATAAATTTGGTTAAACTCATTTGATTTTTAAATTATCGAAGTTTTAAAATCATAGTTTGGGATGACCAATATCATCATAAAATATAATATTGTATTATAAATATTATTTTTACTTGCGCAAGTGGTCTCGAACCACTATTTTCAGATCAGGTCACTCTCGAGAGTCTCGCTTTTATATGCACCGATCTGAATTATTATTATCTTAAATGTAACGGAAACCATCCATTTTGATCCATACCTTTTTTTTGATAATTACAATATGTTTCTATTCAAAAACAAAAATCGTACACGCATTTTAAATACTCTAATCAGTTTGGTTTCTATGAACTTGTTAAAATTGTAGAAAAAGAAGGCATTTAAGAATGCCTCTTTTGATGTCAGAGATTTGACGGTGAAGATGATATAGAGACAGAGCCAAGAATTTGTGACCAATGTTCGAAGCCACGTCCTTTAAGGTTCCAACACAAACGGTTCTTACCATAAGGCAATGGCTACATTGGTCGTCTCGAAACAGCCAATCACTTACTTTAACTTATGCATCAGGGCCGATAAAATATTTTTTTCTTTTTCTTTTTCTTGTTCTTTGGTGTTCTCAATTTGAATTCACTATCATCTCGGTATTAATCAGTTAAATTTTTAAGCAAAATTTATTGGAATGCATTTTTTAAAATAAGTATTTTCCTAATATTTTTGCGAGGCTCCAAATACGGTTTATAACTTTATAGACAACCTGGTTTGATCTCTGGATCAATTTTTCGATCTGGTTTAAGCTCAGCCTGGTTAAGTTAAACAGAAAATTGACCAGTATTGACACCCCCTGCTGGTTACATCAATACTGATAATAAAAAAAACTAGGGATAACTATCAAGCAACAATTTTCGATTGTTATCGCTGGTCTCGACAGAATCACAATAGGTTACTATAATCATTAAGGTTGAAATGATAAATGGATGGTGATTATTGAATAGAAAGCACCAAAAAGGAACTCAGGTTTAAACCAAAATGGTATATGATTGCTTTTTCAGACAAAAGATTTTGTTCATCTTCGTTAAAAGAAAAAAGAAAAAGCAGAAAAATCGAGAAAAATATCACCGAGGGAGAACGACGAAACAGCTACATTTGGGGATAACATTCACTTGGCTTCATCTTCTTATTATGAAAGGAGAGAAGAGTTGATTTAGTGATGAGCCTTGGCTTCTGCCTTAATCTGTGAGTTCTTCTTTATCTGCATATGAACGAAAAAACATTTGGTGGTATCACTTAGCAACAAATCACTTCACAAAAAGATAAGAAATATAACTACAAACAACGGAAACTCTGTAGGCTCAAATATCACTTGCAAATAGACCTAAACAAGAATTCAGATTTGTCTCTAAACAAGGGATACTCTTATAAAGATGCTGTGTAAACTATCCCATCTTCTTAGGGTTTTGGAAACACAAAAATGCAAGAAATTGCAATGCAGTGACAAACAACTTCCAATCAATAAGAAAATCTTCTACTTAGGATCAAGTAAAACTATGATCATTCAATGAAATATGAGAATCAGAAACTCAGACATAACCATTGGAGTCAAAGAACAACCATGTTACTTGCAAATAGACCTACCATACTTCGATTCAGATATACTAAAGTCTGAAGCCAAAAAAGAATCGAAATTTCAAAACATCATTCAATCGAGAATATCATGTACCCACCAATTCAAAACCCATAAAATTTCAATCAGGATGTTAAAACACTACTAAACATCAAGAACAGAACATGTGTCCCATATTCTCTCAAAAAAGACAAGGAAGATAGAGAGAGAGAGAGATGTACCTTCAAAGCCTTGAGCTTTACGTTCCCATAGATGAGACCTAACCCGAAAGCAGAAGCACGAGCCACCTAATCGATACAATAAGAGACTCGATGAACTCAAAATTCTACAACTCAGAACGAGTCAAAGATATATACAGATCGAGAAATCGGAGAGAGATTAGTGTTTACCAGAGCAAGAGTACTGGTACCGGAGTAAAGACCTGGAGGCGGCGCCATTGATAAGATGATTCGAAGTTCGTCGGCAGACAAAAACCCTAACCCCAATTCAATCGAATCTTCCGAAATCTCAGATTCAAGAACAGTGGTTCCTTCTTTTGTCTCCGTCTTCTCAGAAAGGTTAGCATTGGGCTTTAAAATAGGCCTGTATCAATTGCTCTCTTCTTTCACATGATTTAGGCCCATATTTTGAGGCCTAATTACTTCTTACATTTTGATTTTAGTTAAGCCCCCCCAATTATGTATGCTTTGATAAAATAAATAAATCAAGTAAAATAATTCAATAAAACTAAAAACATTACTAGAAAAAAAATTAAATTTATCAATTTGCAATATAAAGAAATTACATTTATTGTAAAGAAAAGGACATGAATCTACCAAACGTTTAATTTTAATTTTTTTTACTCAGACGTGTCAACGTGTTGCTTTTACTATTGGCTCATCGTTCACATTTCTTAATTCTTAGATAAAACTTAAAATTGTGACAAACAAAAAAAAGATAAAACTTAAAATTAGGAATGCCAAATAACATATTTAAAAATTTTATTTCGGGTTTATTTGATTTATAGGTTAATAATATTTACCATTTCTAACTTGCTATTGTAGTTGTATAAAAATTAAATACAAATATTTTCGTCCTTTAAGACATATCCAACATAAAGCATAATATTAATAAAAATATAAAACAATTGGGAATAGATAAGACTACCAAAGCATAGGTACATAATAATATATATATTTTTTTTGTTTGGTCATGAAAAATCTTCATCCAAATAGCAAAATAATATGGGAAAATTAAATAAAAAAAAAGATTTAAGTAAAGTATTGGAAAAGGAAAACTATCGACATAACAATCTGAAAATTAAAAAAAGTTTGGAGCGAAATCACTGTAGACCGTTGGATCAGAACATTGTTGGAGAATCGGACGGTGATGAATCCACCAAGTTGAGAATGCTATTCCAGTAGTTCTTGTTATCTTCATAGTAGTTATAGTCACTCTCGTTGACCACGACGGCTCCGGCGACGGACGCGGCGTCGTTTTTACCGGCGGTTGAATCTCCGAGCAGAAGACTAGTGAATCCTTCTTGGATTTCTTCCGTCGGACAATTGATCTGCCTCATCCAATCATGTTCGTGTTCTTTGACCAGAGTCACATCGGAGGAGGTAGAGGAAGAGACGGCGAATTCAACCATCGCCGGAGGAATTTCATTGTTATTATCTCTACGGTTTCTGTTTCTGTTTTCTGTCGGGATTCCTAAAGGCATGATCATCAGAGGAAGATTCTCGGAGAATGTCACTGTCGATGTCGGAGATTCAAGCTGTTGTTGTTGATCTCCGTTACCTGTAAAAAATTTCCGATGAAACATCACCAAAAACCAATCAAATCGATGTCGGAGATTCAATCTCTCTTACCTTCGTTTGGTTTTGTCCAAATTGTTGTTGATGTTTTGTGAGTGAAGCCTGATTTGTTGTTTTGGTAATGTTGTAAATGGAGAAGCTTTGATTCTCTAGCTAGTCTAGCTTCAGCTTCGAGCCTAGCACTTTCCCATTGAGCCATATGACTAAGTGTAGCTGCGTTCTTGGATTGACCAGAGGAAGAAGAAAGAGTCTCGTTCTTGTGTTTGTGAGTCACTGGATCTATCCCCATTTTAACCAGACGTTTCTTCAAGTGTGTGTTCCAGTAGTTCTTGATCTCGTTGTCTGTTCTTTTCGGTAAGTGTGTTGCAATCGCTGACCACCTGTGGAAAATTCATGACACTATCAGAGATTTGTTTTGGCTTTAAAAGCAATCACAAAAGATCAAAACTTTGTGGTGATTGAATTCACCTGTTTCCGAGGAGAGCGTGAAGTTGAATGATGGTTTGTTCTTCTTGTACTGTGAATTTGCCTCTTTTGATGTCAGGTCTTAGGTAGTTAGTCCATCTGAGTCTGCAACTCTTTCCACACCTTTGGAGACCTATAAGAAGAAGGTTAAAGTAGATGATGAAGAAGAAGGAAGAAATGTGCGGTTTATGGAAGACGAAAGAGCGGAAAATGTGGAAGTTACCGGCTTTTTCAGGTAACGAACGCCAGCTTCCATGGCCATGTTCTTCAATGTAAGCAAGAAGTTTTTGATCCTCTTCTGGTGTCCAAGGCCCTTTCTTTAACCCGGCCTTATCACAGCACGGCGATCTAACCATTCTTTGCCACACAATTAGACTAAAGCTTCCTTTTTGTCTTTCAGTCTGATCCACAGTGTGATGTAATGTATGAGATAGTAGTAGTCATTACATGATCATTATAATCACAGAGTGTGCTCTCTTGGCTTCAGTCTGATATATAGAGGAGACTGAGGAAAAGACACAAGAAGAGAGATGTCTCTGTTTAGGTTCTGTAAGCGCCCCTTTTCCCGGTCTCTGACATCGATTTGCATTCAATAAGATGGGGTATAGAGATATTATTGCCTTTGTGGTTCCAACACCTTGATTTCCTTTTAAAGACTCAACAGAGCACCCAAAAAGTAGTCATCTACTCTCATCTTTAACTGGCAATTGTACATTGTCAACACTGTGGTAAAACAGTTAAAATTCAGAAACCAGGAGTAAATTCGCAGGTCAACATCTATCCATAGCACTCACTTTGATAAACCTGTAAACTTAGGATAATGTCATAGAGAAAAAGAATGTTTTCTTCACAAACTCTGTGGTCCATTCAAAGCTTTGACATTTAAACCATTCTTGTTATTTTCCGCAGTTTTCTCGCGTCAAGGTTCGCTATATACAGTCTCTGATCCCTACATGTTCACACCCGAAATGCCTGCATCGGTTCTTTGGATCAAAACCCATTCGAACAAGCTATAAAACTTAACTTCAATACTTTATGTTACAATAGGTTTAAGAAGATGCTCAAGGTTTCTTATTAGTTATTATAAGTATCCTTATAAGGTCTTGTTTCTTGGAAGCTGCAAAGTTCTTATTGTTATCTCTCTCTTAGCTATAACTAGTTACCCTAATAAGTTACACTACTTTACCAAAAACGTGTTCATTGAATTATTGTTTCACATTTTTGTTAGCTTTTACTAGAAACTCCACAATAGTAAATGCTGTTAAATGGCGGTGTAGAAGAGGAAGCTGGCACTATAATGGGAAAAGTAAATCAGACATCTGAGTATTGATGATATTTGGAGTAACTTAGAGCAAAAAAAAGTCTTTAATGATTCATAAACCCAAATTTAAGAAAAATAAAAAGGGGAATTGCAAAGTAGTTGCAAGTGATTAATTGCTTCTCTATGATGACATTAGCATAGACTTCTTCTTTAATCAATTAATCAATTAATCATTGCTCTGCAAATGGTAAACTTCTCCCTGTGGAAGCAACAATGTATTTAGTTTTGTGCCAAAACATTTGACACTAAGTGATCACTATCTCTAAGGATTTAGATGAGAAAAAATTATAAATTTTCACTATGACTTAGGTATGCAAGCCACTGTAAATTTGGAAAAGATTTTTCTAACCTTATAAATGAACAGAGGAAACACTTTTGTGGTGGGTAGCAAGAAGAAAGGAGATGAAAAACCTTTCCTTGCGTGATTCTTTCACCATTTAATGTAAGTCCCACTAGCTCATACACTGTTCTTGGTGTCAAACTCATGAGAAGATCTATTTTTTTCACAAAGATAAACAAAAATAGACAATGAATGATGAAAAGCATCCAGAAACTTAACCACCAAAAGCTACTTTATGAGGTAAAAACCAGTATTTGGTTTTACCATCTAACTAGTACCATATCACAAAAGCTAGAAAAACTGATTTCTGCAACTACATTTCTCATCAATATAGATAGAATGTAACTCAAAATCTATGCCTGTTTTTTTTTAACTGTTCATCATGCAATTTTTTACTATCATGCATAGTTTTGGATAGGTTTACAAGTGATGAAATGTTGTCGACAAAGGTAAGTTATCCTGCCTAGAAAGGTAGACGATTAATGGCGGTGACGGTGACATTAAAGAGATTTTACTAGACCAAACAAAGAAAGAGTATCCTACTGTGTTTCCATGGAAGCAAAAGATGGATTTATTGAGGTGGGGCTCCAAGTTTGCAGGGAGAGAAGAAAGTATCTTCATCAACTCAAAGAGAAACCGTAAGACAAAATCATAGGCCCAAAGAATTGTACCAATAAAAAAAAAAAATCATATTGGCTGCAAAATATATAAAGGACAATGGGGACACATCTATAGATGTCTTGCTGATTTCATATAGCCAGCTTCTGATCTTAATGGTCCAAACAGTTCTTAGCAAGATGATGATGCCACTTGTCAAAATCATGTCGATCCACGTAGCTGAATCTTCCTTAGCAAATGAGTCAAGAAGAGGGTCCAAAGCTTTTAAAGTCAACTGATAACCATTTGCTTTACTTCATCATTAGTTTTTGGACCAGAAATAATTGAAATACCATCATAGTTTCTTAAATTTCTACATCAATGCTCCAAGTCTTGTGCATTAGTGTGTTTGTTCTATTGGAAAGAACAAGAAGTAGTCACACGCATGAAAAATCAGTAGCAGAGCAAGAAGTCACACTACATCAATGCTCCATGTCTTTTACGTCAAACACTGTTTCAAAATTCTCATGAAAAAACTATGTAAAACACTTCTTCACTGGCTTAGTAATTTACTGAACTCAATACATAGAAATGCAGAACCAACTTCTTAGTTTCCTATGTTCCAAAGTTATATAACCTGTCACTGGAGCTACACATTCCTTGTCCATTGACCAAAACCTGACTAGATTCTTCTCATTTTTCCTAATGGTAAGAAGATGGAAACATTGCATAAAACTTTAGTAACATATGATAAAATTCTCTCTAATTATACATAGAGTTCTATTTAGTTACACATAGAATTCTATCTAACTATAGATAAAACTCTATCAACATATGATAGAATTCTATGTATATACATAAAATTCCATCAACTTTAGAGGTCCAAGCGATTCACTAACTCGTGATCTACTCGGTTTCTTATCTCTTAACTCTCTTTTTTTAAGTCTAACACAAACTTGCTTGTTCTTAGACTCAGTATAACCATATCTCAGGAAGTTATGCTCAAATCTTTCATTCAACTAAAACCATCCAACTAAAAGTCAACGAGGAAGAAGATAAACAAACAACACAACTTCCAAATTAACCACAGTAGACCCAAGCATAAGCATTACTTGAGAGAACTTATGGCAAGAAACAAGCCACGCGACGCAAAAGTTAGAAAGAAACTACAACAAACTAAGTACAATGTTAAAAGACTAGTTAATAATACAATTAAGAACAGTATTAATGAACATGTCCCTTCACAAACAGTAGTAATAACTGTTGAGACCCTCTCGACCAAGACAACAATAACATGACTTCAATCCAATAAGAGTAACTAAGGATTTGAGATTTCAGTTAGTTCACGTAGGGCCAAGAAACAGCTCAAAAGTTGTGAAACTTTCAAGTATCAATTCTTTGTGACCACATCAAAATGTTTCGCTTTTTTTCGGGTCTAATTTAGAATTTTATCCAAAGGGGCCATAGTAGAATAAGTTGAGAGCAAAATCTCTTTAATTGGCGCATTACAATCTACTGCGAAAACAGAACAAACGTAGAGATACCAGATCGTGATTGTTGTGAACTTGACAAATCGATTGTTGCTTAATAGATGCATCAATACATTACACATAGTCAGAACAGAACAACCATATCGTTATATTTGATTGTGGAAATGAATATGGTTAAACTCAAGTTACAAAAAGAAGAACTAACCCAAATTCTATGTACCTTGTGAAAATGTAAAAACATAAGAATCATAATTTCAAATGGTATAAAAAAATTGCTTATAACAACACCATCGGTCCATTCATACATATATGAACCAAGAAAATCTCAAGACAAGTAGTCACAACAAGTTTGATCACACATACACTCAACATTGTCTATGAAATGAACAAACTATGAAAAAACAATCAAGCTTCTGAAATTCGAAATAAGCAGAGGAAAACAAATGGTGACATTGAATTGAATATCGAATAGTGACCATGAAATGAAACCAAGATCAAGAATTTTCTATATCTTATTCATAAACCAAGTGTACACATATATACAGGTCACAAACGATGCTCTCTCCCCCAAAATCCCTAACTTGAATGCAAAGATACAACACTTAAATACAAAGATATCAAAACATTATTAACACTGATCTTCAGGGATTCTCTTGCGATTACGTTTCCTATCTTGTGTTTGAGTAAATGTCCGAGATTGGCTTAACCGGTTCTTCGACCCAGACCCGGTTCTCCAACACCCCCCCTCAAGTTGGAGCATACAAGTTTCGTATGCCTAACTTGCATCTGAAGTTTGTGAAGCCTTCTTTTCCAATCGGCTTGGTAAATATATCAGCGAGCTGAGAAGTAGTAACATCATGTCGTGTAGCAATGTTACCTTTGACTATTTCATCGCGGATGAAGTGACAGTCGAGTTCGATATGTTTCGTTCTTTCATGAAAGACCGGATTCGTTGCAATATAAATCGCAGATTTGCTGTCACAACACATGAGCATTGGTTGTTCATGCTTAACTCCTAGTGTTTGTAACAACTGTTTGAGCCACTTCAACTCAGATGTCAGGAAAGACATTGCCCGATATTCGGCTTCGGCAGAGGACTTACTAACGGTGGGCTGTTTTCGTGTTTTCCATGAGATTGGTGAATCTCCAAGTTGAACAATGTATCCTGTGACAGAGCGACGAGTCAGAGGACAACTCGCCCAATCGGAGTCGCACCATCCTGTTATTTGAAAATCACCATCAGCCCTAAGTAAAACTCCTTGACCGGGATCAAACTTCAAATAACGAACTATGCGCAAGGCTGCTTCCCAATGGTCTTCGCATGGTTGCTGCATGAATTGAGCCAGAGTATGAACCGAGAATGCCAAATCTGGTCTTGTTACTGCCAAGTATATCAATCGCCCAAGTAGCCGTCTATATCCTTGAGGTTGAGGTATCAATGGTGAGTCGGAGAGTGCCAACTTGTGATTTTGTTCCAGCGGAAAACTTGCCGGTTTCGCTCCCAACAATCCCGTTTCAGAGATAATATCCAACGCATATTTCCGCTGACAGATGTAAATCCCAGTTGAGTTCCGTGCAACTTCAATTCCCAAAAAATATTTCAGTGGGCCTAAATCTTTCATATGAAAGCAACTCGTAAGATAGTCCTTAAACACTTTAGTCGCTTGCGGTGAGCTGCCCGTGATTATCAAATCATCGACGTATATTAAGATGTGAATTCGATGCTGATTCTGGTCAAGAGTGAAGAGGGAGTAATCAGCCAGGGATTGCTGAAAACCATACTGTTTTAAAGCCGCAGTTAATTTCTCAAACCAACACCGTGGTGCCTGTTTCAAACCATACAACGACTTACGGAGACGACAAACCTTATTAGGATGTGTTGCTTCAAACCCAGGTGGTAGTTTCATGTATACCTCTTCGGCCAAATCCCCGTATAAAAACGCATTGTGAACATCCATCTGGTGGATGTCCCACCCTCGTTTCGCAGCGACATCAAGAAACATACGCACCGTGTTCATCTTCGCAACAGGCGCAAATGTTTCTCCATAGTCTTCACCTTCTCTTTGTTTATTGCCTAGTGCCACGAGACGTGCTTTAAATCTTTCAACCGTAGCATCAGAATTCAACTTCACCTTATACACCCATTGACAACCTATTGCTCGCTTTCATGGTGGCAAATCTACAATATCCCAGGTCTTATTGAGTTCTTGGACTTCAATTTCTAATCCCATTGCGTTCCTCCATCGTTTGTCAGTTACCGCGTGCTTGTAACAATTCGGTTCCTTGATGGATGTGGTGGCCGTCATGTAAGCAACATGAGTTGCAGAAAACCGATGCCCAGTATCTTAGCGCGGAGACAAACATCACACACCTTATTGAAATTTGAAGAAACCGAAACAGAAATCTCAGGAAGCAACGCAACTACTCTCGCAGCTGGATGACCCAACCGAGCATGCCACAACTCAAATTCTTTCTCCTCCTTTGTTGCAACAGATGCGGCTGTCTCTACACTGCGAAAGTGAAATGTTCCTCCAACTCTTTTACCCGCTCCAATCACCATCCTCGTATTGCGGTCCTGTACCACAAGGAAGTGATCAGCCATTTGAAGCACACAACGATTCTCATCCATCAATTGCGCAATAGAAATCAAATCAGATTGAAACCCTTCCACAAAGAAAACTGATTTCATAATCAAACCCGAACCAAGCCGTATCGATCCTTCTTTATTAGAAATTCTTTCTCTACCATCCGCTAATATAACCAAAACCGGAGCCATATCTCGCACATTAGTCAATATCTCAAACTTTCCGGTCAAATGATGAGATGCTCCGGTATCCATAATCCAAGAAGGGAAAGAAGCATTACCAGTCAGTTTTTCGGATGATCCGTATTCCTTTCCCGAATTGAGGATCTGCTTAATTGATCGCCATTGATTCTCAGTTAAACCGCTCACTCCATCTCGGTCACTGTCTGTGAGCACATGATTCGCTTGCTCACGATTATCCAGATTTGGAACGTACACCGTATTAGCGTATACTCCACGTCCTCTTCTTCCATTTGTATTTGCTCCACCACGTCCTCTTCCTCCCAATGTTCTTCCTCTAGGTCTTTCACCCCACCATTCCGGATATCCAATTACGGCATAACAACTATCCGAAGCATGACTAGTTCGATTGCAATGTCTACACACCGCAGTTTTGTCTTTTTCATCATATCTCCCTTGATTTGATCGTGACCTTAGCTGAGCAGCAAAGGCATTCACTTCTGGTTGTTCTTCACTTTTTGTGCCTCCCCGAATCATATCCTCTTCTTGTCGTACCGTGTTGTAAACATCTTCCAAGGATTGAACCGGAATACGAGCCACCAGATTTGATCGCACAGTAGGAAAAGAGTCATCAAGTCCATAAAGAAATTGATGAACTTTGTCATCTTCTCGATCTTTCTCCTGCAACGTTCCCAGATCACACGTGCATTGCCCACACTTGCACACTCGCAGTGGACGATGGCTCTCCATACTATCCCAAATTTTCGTCAGTTTGCCATAGTAAGCTTCTATAGTTAGTCCTCTTTGCTTGCAGCAAGCAAGCTCAGCTTTGAGTTGTTGTATCTTCGGTCCGCTTGTAACAGAGAAGCGTTTGTACAAATGATCCCAGAGATCCTTCGCCACCTCGCGATGAGAAATGGTAGAACGGAGCCCCGGTTCAATTGTCATCTTGATCCAAGACACGAGAAGCGCTTGAATAGTCACCCAGTCTTCGAGATCCGAAGATCCTATTTGTGGTCGAGCAATTGTTCCGTCAAGAAATCCGAATTTCTTTCGAGAACTCAGTGCCGTCTTCAATCCGCAAGCCCATTCTTCGTAATTGGTTCCCTTCAACAAAGGATGCGAAATCACAGCTCCTGGATTGTCCGCGGCGGTCAAGTCGTAAGGAGAGATTGTTCTCCTCAATTCAGTCTGATTCGTTTCAGTCATTTCGTCAAAGTGAAAGAAGAAATCTGTTTTCAATTTTCAGGCTCTGATACCATGAAATGAAACCAAGATCAAGAATTTTCTATATCTTATTCATAAACCAAGTGTACACATATATACAGGTCACAAACGATGCTCTCTCCCCCAAAATCCCTAACTTGAATGCAAAGATACAACACTTAAATACAAAGATATCAAAACATTATTAACACTGATCTTCAGGGATTCTCTTGCGATTACGTTTCCTATCTTGTGTTTGAGTAAATGTCCGAGATTGGCTTAACCGGTTCTTCGACCCAGACCCGGTTCTCCAACAGACCATGATCATGATTCTGATTATGATTGAAGAAAATACGACTCTTCATTTCCCTGACGAAATTGTATATTCAGCTCTTCGTTGGGTTTTACTACACGAACCGGTCTTTTTGTCTTCAACACTTGCATATGTTTTTGTTTTGTTTTTACTAAAGAGTCCCAATCTCTCAATTATGATCATTATCTCCCTCTATTATCCATCATTCAATTAAACCCCTGGAGAGTTTTTTTTTTCTTTTTTTCTTTTCATAATAAAAACATTAAAAACTGAAATTGGCGAGGAATGAAAAATAAGTCTATAACTAAAGAATTAAAAAAACAAATAAAAGTGGAAATACAATTGTTTTTCCAGTAAACTATCAGGGGCGAATATAGAACAATATAAAAGTTGAGGGGCGATTTACAAACTTTCCTGATATTTTAGCTGTTTGGTTCCGATCACAATTTTGTTTAGAGAATCGAGGTTCCTCTAAAGCGACGGCTTTGCTCTCTCTCTTTGTGTGATCGGTTTCACCAAATCCGACAACTATCGAACGCAATCCTGACCGGAGATGTCGAGCTCAGGCCAAACACAGTTCCGATACACGCAGACTCCGTCAAAGGTGGTGCACCTTCGGAATCTTCCATGGGAATGCGTCGAAGAAGAGCTCATCGACCTATGCAAACGTTTCGGCAAGATCGTGAATACGAAGAGCAATGTCGGCGCGAATCGCAACCAAGCCTTCGTCGAATTCGTAAGATTTCTTCTTCGATTTTTGGTTAGGTGAAATTGGAACTTGTGATTGAAATTGAAACCCTATAAGTTGTGAAATCTATTTTGATTGGCTCTTGTTGATGTTGATGTCTATTATTGTATTTGGTTTACAGGCTGACTTGAATCAAGCTATATCAATGGTTTCGTATTATGCTTCATCCTCAGAGCCTGCACAGATTCGAGGGAAAACTGTTTATATTCAGTACTCAAATCGGCATGAAATAGTAAACAATCAGAGCCCTGGAGATGTCCCTGGGAATGTCCTCTTGGTTACCTTTGAAGGAGTGGAATCTCACGAAGTCAGCATTGATGTTATCCATCTGGTAAGTGTTATTCACTTGATTTTTGGCTTACCTAGCACTGTGATTTGGGTATTTCTCTGTGGGGATTGGTTGCTTTTACAATGAGGCAGTGTGTTGTGCTTTGATTAAGGAAAAAGATTTGAGTAATTTTTACTTGAGACGTACTGTTCCAGTTACAATGTATATCAACATTAATGAAATGCTCGAATCACAGATGTTGATGCCTCTTTATTAAAATCTCTCTGGAGAGAGTTTGGAAAATAGTATCGTGTTCGTCATTCTCCTATCTATGGTCTATCATGCCCATAAGTGGACAGGTGTCACTCTGTACTTATCTGGGCTTCTCTTTTTTAGGGAAAGATTTGAGTTTCTTTCGATTGATTTGGTTTCCTTTACTTGTTCTTCCTCTACTGTATAGTCATATGATTCATATTGAGTCCAAACTTGTTTCAGGTGTTTTCTGCTTTTGGATTTGTGCACAAGATTGCCACATTTGAGAAAGCTGCTGGTTTCCAGGTAAGATGTCGAAACTCGTTTCAAAAGTCTTGTCTTTACGGAGAAAATAAATTGATATTAAACTGTTACCCGACTTGATAATCTGCCAGGCACTAGTCCAATTTAGTGATGTGGAGACTGCATCAGCGGCAAGGACTGCGCTGGATGGCAGAAGTATACCCAGGCATGCTCAAATTTGCCTTCAACCCATGTGTTATCGCCTTAACATATAGCTCTATTGATGATTTCTTCTTTTGTTTTTTGAAACATCTAAATCCAGATACTTGCTTCCTGAACATGTTGGTTCTTGCAATCTGCGGATGTCTTATTCAGCACATACTGATCTAAACATCAAGTTTCAGTCCCACCGAAGCAGGTAGAGTTGACACTTTTCAAATGCGCCACTGCATATACTGCCCCTACTGTTGAAAACCTTGTTTTTAAAATAGCTGATTAATATGGTTGATTGTCTTACGTCCTCAGGGATTACACAAATCCATACCTTCCAGTGAATCATACTGCAATGGATGGGTCTATGCAGGTAATTCTTTCTTTCCTTTGCCCTCCCCACACTTTTATATCTCTCTCTCCACCACTTTCTTCGCTGTACTGATCATCTTTAATGTCACTGCCTTCAGCCTGCTTTAGGTGCTGACGGAAAGAAAGTAGAATCTCAGAGCAACGTCCTTCTCGCTCTGATTGAGAATATGCAGTATGCTGTCACTGTGGATGTTCTTCACACGGTAAGGAACAAAAGTCATGCACATTTCTGCTTCTCAACATGCTAAATCTCTCAAGATTAGTAATGTCCTTTTCTTCTCATAGGTGTTTTCCGCATATGGAACTGTCCAGAAGATTGCTATCTTTGAGAAAAATGGTTCAACGCAAGCCTTAATTCAATACTCTGGTATTATATCCCCTTGATGATCTGCCCTAATATTGGTTGTGATCAGCTTTAACCCCTTTATGAATTCTGAACATCTTTCGGTTATGATACAATCAGCTTATGGCTATTGGCCAAGTA
Organism: Arabis hirsuta; assembly: GCA_964056655.1. Classification (NCBI taxonomy): domain Eukaryota; kingdom Viridiplantae; phylum Streptophyta; class Magnoliopsida; order Brassicales; family Brassicaceae; genus Arabis; species Arabis hirsuta. The sequence continues at coordinate 43,695,669 of OZ053301.1, forward strand.
GAATCATCTTTTGCTTCATGTTTATTTCTTTTCTCGTCTCTGTAGATATAGCGACGGCAGCAATAGCCAAAGAAGCACTGGAAGGACACTGCATATATGACGGCGGCTACTGTAAGCTTCGACTATCATACTCTCGTCATACTGATCTCAATGTAAAGGTACATAATATTTGTTGCTTTCTTGAGTTGTGTACCTGAGAGAAAAAAAAGTTTGGATAAAGAGAATAATAACGGATGCCAGCTAAAAACCGTCGTAATGCTGATTTTCTCTTGAACATTTCGCAGCGAAATCTGAAATCAACTTTCTTGCTTTTAACTAATTTTCTTCGGTCTTGTATTTTCCGGTGTTTGAATGAAGGCTTTTAGCGACAAAAGCAGAGACTACACACTGCCTGATCTAAGCCTGCTCGTGGCCCCAAAAGCTCCCGGGGTTTCAGCTCCTGCGCCAACGGGTGGTTGGCAGAATCCGCAGGCGCAAAGTCAATACGCAGGTTATGGTGGAAGCCCATATATGTACCCATCATCCGATCCCAACGGGGCTTCACCTTCTGGTCATCCTCCTTACTATGGTTGATATTTGTTTTCTATAAATTTCGGATTTTTGCTGTCTGTCTTAAACACCCAACTGGGAGTTTCCATGTTTAGGTTTCACCACTCATGTTTCAGGTAAAAGTGTGATTGTTTTTCTTTTTTCGGTTTAATAGACATTTAAGTTGGAAAACCAAATAATAAATCGAAAGGCGCGTACAAGCGCCAATGTTGCGCGTGCTATTTATTATTATTAACAGAAAAATTTATAACAATAATTCCATGTTCTTCAATGCAATATACCAATTTTAATAGGTAGTGAATTAGATTTCTAGTCGTTTAAAACGTTGATATAAATTTGAGTCTAGAATGTAGGTTGGATTTGTTAACATTTCTATTAAAATCCAAATAAACATATAAAAATCCATATCAAAAACAATGTTATACTAAAATATCAGTGCTCTGAATTTGGACTTTTTTTTTTTTTAAACGAGAAAGAAACAAAACAAAATTGATTTGAAGGAAACAGAGACATTATCACTTTTCTGATAAATCTTTGGCTTTCTTCTTAAGTCGCTGAGACAGGGTGGAGGAAGACATTGCATTTTCCGCTTTTTTCTTGTCCGAATTTTTCTGCTGCATCTTCACCTTCAACGATTTGATAGCGGAAGACATCTCGTGTTTCGACTTCTTAGCCTCCGAGTTACCATCTGTACTCGACTCTGCTTTCGCCTTTTTTGTCGTAGCTTCCACTTCGCCATGGCTTTCTGGATCATCCTTTTGCTTGTGTGCTAATTGCCTTGCATAAGTCGCACTCCTGCAACACAGAAAAAACCACCCAAAATCCATAAACTTCACATTCCGCAGCACAAAGATTCCAGAAAATTAGATTCATCATCCACATACCTTTTAAACTGAGGATCCGTAGGGTCTAAAGCATAGAGAGGCGAAGTGAATAGAACTGAGAATCTCGGATCATTCTCAACATCAGCCGCAGGTACCTTCTCTTCTGCCATCTCTTTGCTTCCTTTTTTACCTTTCCGTTTAATATTATACCCTTTAAGACCATTACCGTCTCCTGCATTCTCATCAGCTAGTAACAACTCAAGCTCCGCTCTGCTTCTTTCTTCTGCCGCTGCTACTTCCTCTAAACGCTGCTTCCTCTTATTCTTTGTCTTTTCTTCTTTCTTCTTCTTAATAAGAGGTTCCTCCATAAAGAAATCATCATCACCATCATCTTTCACCGCTCTTCGATCAATGTTATAATCATCATCATCATCATCGTCTGGAGAAGAAGAATCATCGTTCTTTTTGTTCTTCCTAGCTCTCTTCTTCTCGCGAATCTTCCTTTGTGTTTTCTCCCAGACAGTTTCCGACTTCTCATCTTTCTTTTTAAGAATCTTTTTGCTCAGATCTTCTAACCCGGTATTGAATGTTACCTCCATATCCTGGTCATTGTCATCCTCCTCCTCATCTTTATCAGAATCAACATCTCCAGATTCAAATAAAGCTCGGTACTTTTCTTTCCTCTTCTCCTCTTTATTCTGGTTAATACCTTCTTCGTTCTTGTCATCAGCAGATTCACTCTCATCAGAATCAGATGCTAAAAACTCCTTCAGCTCAAGTTCTGCCAACTACGATTGAGAAAAATATATATAACTGTATTAGAACACTAACACTGCAGCTATAGTTGATGCTTCTAAAAGCCTAATTCCATATTTAAAAGTATACAGACCTGATCAGTATTGAATTTCTGATTTAAGGTTTTAATGCGGTGTGGCTCATCTTCATCCCAAGAAAGATTAACTTTACTCAACTGAAGTGCTCGACTTTGAAAATCTAAACCTTCATACTTGGCAGGTGCCTGTACAATTTTTAAAACAACTATTAGATCACCATGAAACCACAAGATCAAAAGTAAAATGAAGTAGCAGTAATATACCTCGGTTGCAATATCACGAGGTGGATGTTTGAATTCCATGGAATCGGGAATATATCTTAAGTCGAGCTTGTTAGATGATCTCTCAAACTCAATTCCATCACATGATTTGTACAAGTAATCTGCTGTAGCACTTGAATCACATACAGCAACAGCATGATAGTACCTGAAACAGAGCAATAGAAACTGTGAGTTTTACTAATAGTTCCCCACCCCTTTCTACTTATAGCCAGCCTTAAAAGGAAGATTTCTACTTACTTTAATCTACTTATTTCATAAGCACGTAATTTCTGATTGATGACGTCCTCATCTTCCTCTTCTTCTTCTTCTTCTTCCTCCTCCTCCTCCTCGTCATCTTCTTTCTTTTTGTCACCATCAATAGCAGGACCGTTGGTTTCCTCCTCTTTCATTCGCTGAAGTCCAAACTCAGATGGATAGACCGCAACAGACACAATGCGGCCATCTTTCGGGAGAAATGAATTCAAAACTACGTACAAGTCTTTGGCCTAAGTAACAAATAAGATAGCAGTCATAAGATCAAACGCTGCTAAACTCATAGAACACTAACTCCAGACTAGATAGTACTTTCATTTTCCATAGCAAAGAGATTGAAGCTAAATAGAGCTAATTTGGAAACTTACAGAGACATGTCTCCAATCCATGTTAACAATAGCCAGTCTGTGAGTTTCTTTCTCGATTTGCACAATGTTCTCTTCCTACAAACAATCACCATCAACACCAAAATTTGCAATATGAGAAAATCAACTGACCAAAAGTTAAGAAATTTACCTCAATTTCAGGTCCATCGTCTTCATAAAAAGCTTCATCGTCCTCATCGGTATCCTCCTCTTCTTCTTCCTCCTCATATACTTCCTCTTCAGACTCTGCTTCATCCGAAGAAGCCAATTTCAACTCAAGCTTTTTCTCACTCTTACTCTCTTCCTCTGATTCCGCCTCCTCGCTAGATTCTTCGGATTTCAGATCCATCATCTCTTTCTCACTCTCGCTCTCCTCCCCAGATTCCTCATTCACCTTCTTTTTCTTCTTCTTCTCTTCTTCATCGTCTTGTTCATCAATATGATAAAACTCTTTAAGAGAACCCTTGCCACTTCCTCCTCTTCTCCGTTTTCCACGCTTATCGACCGGAGCAGAAGCAGTGGCAAATCGTTTATCGGTTAACACGCCCGCGAATCGAGAATCAATCGTCACTTTGGACTCACGCCTCGGAACTCTACGGAATCTCGGGTCAGTGTGCGCCGACGAAAACCTAGGATCCGTAATCATCTCTTTTCCTTCACCGGATTCTTTACCATCGCCGCTTCCTCCTTTCCTCCTTTTCGAACCCATTGTAGGATTGAATTAGAAACAACGGAAAAGCTTAGGGCTTTTATGCTCTGTGAGTTTGTCTGCGACTGCGAGGTTGAAGAAGAATCGGAAAAGCTAGGGTTTTTAAAAGTTAAGATTTTTTTTTAATATTGAAAAAATGACGTCATCTACAAAAGGGCAAAGTTATCTAAACGCGTGTCACTTGCTCTCTTTCTATCTCACATCACATACATACGAATATACGATCCGATTCCTTTCCATTGGATTTGGACCCAAACCTTGAAATCATGACGACGACGACGATTGTGATTCTTTCTACACGTTGAATTTCTTCCTTCTTCAGCAACCTTCCTTGCTTCTAGCTTCAATCTCTCACCTTTTCTTCTTTTCTCGATTCGATTCAGCTTCTCTTTTTGGATCGATTTCTTCCGGAATCCGATCAGTTTGTACGAACTAAGAAGTTGGGATTTCTGGGTATTTCGATCGGATTGAATCCGAGCTTTTATATCCATTTCAATCAGGTGAATTCGAAAAATCTCTCTTCGTTTCAGGACTTTGGAATTCTGGGTTTGATCGTGGATCGAGAATTGGGATCGAGGGTTCATAGATCGATTCTGATCAAAACTAGTTCGATTGGGTTTTTGTTGGTAGAGACGAAAAACAAAATCAAATTTTTAGATTCGAATCTGTCTTTGTTCTGTTCTGGTTCTGGTTCTGGTTCCTAATAATCTCGAGTGATTCGAGTTTTGTGAGTGAGATGGTATATCTCCATAGCTCAATCTCGGTCTGCAATTCCGTCGACCAAGCTCCGACATTGATCATGGCAAACTCATCAGATTTGCAGACAAAATCAAGAACAAGCCGAAGATCTTACACATCATCATCATCACCAACATGTTCCAAATTCCCTGTCTGCGACGGATCTCAATCGGCTGCAATCGATGTCGTGATTCTTATCGCGGTAATCTCGGCTTGCGGATTCTTGTTCTTCCCTTACGTCAAACTCATTACCCTCAAATCGATTGAGATATTTGCAGAGATTTCTGTTTTAGTCAAAGAAGAGATTTTGCAGAACCCGATTGTGTATGGATCATTAGCTTTGAGCATTTTCTGCGCTGCGATCTCTACTTGGCTTGTTATACTCTTGTGTACGATGCAGAGATGCGGGAAACCGAATTGTAAAGGGCTTAGGAAAGCTGTTGAGTTTGATATTCAGTTAGAGACAGAGGAATGCGTGAAAAGCTCCAATAACAATGGGAAAAACAACAATAGTAACAAGAAGAGAATGTTCGAGTTGCCTCGTGTCCATCACCGTGAATTGGAAGCCGAACTGAAGAAAATGGCACCGCCTAATGGGCGAGCGGTGCTGGTTTTTAGAGCGAGGTGTGGTTGTTCTGTAAGGAGGTTAGTGGTTTCAGGGCCAAAAAAACAGCAGAGGAAGATCAAGAAATGAAAAGAAAAAGAACGAAAAAAAAGAGGTTTGATCTTTGGAAACGAGATTGGATCGGTATACTTTTGTTTGGTTAGTTTTTATTCCTCACACACACTATTTTACAAGAACTTATATATATGTTAATCTATGTGTTTAAATAAGGTACAATGAGAATAAGCATTGTAAGGATATTGTGGGAAACCGGTTATAGTGAAGAACTTTTTGGTTATCATCTCTGATTCGAGCTAACTTTGGATCTATCTCTGTGGAAATAGGCGTTGATGTTGGTTCTGGTGTTACCTGGTTAAGTTTGAAACTTTTGTGCAGGTTAACAAAAGATCTGTTACTTCTATTGAAGAACATCATGTGTGTTTTTGTGTTTGTTCCTTTCTATGTTCTTATGTGATTTGTTATGGAGCTTGATAAGTGATGAGCTTCGAACTTAGATCGTTTAGTTTCTTGATTCGTTGCAAGAATCTGTACAGTTACACTTGATGATGGTCTATGTAGATTAAAAATTATGATATGATAATTTTTGTTACAAAATGGTGTCACTAGTTCCACTATTAGGCCTTATGTTAAAATCAACAATTGGAACTATATGGAGGGTTAAGCATGCTCTTTTAATTATAAAAATTGGTTATAGCCAAAACATAGCTTATAGCCATAGTTAACACAAAACCAAAGTTTTTTTTTTTTTTTTTTTACAAGTTGAATTAGTTTAATTCAAAATCCGAATATATCCAACATGTTTAAAACAAAAAAATGCATCAATATGGAGAAGACACTCAAGATTATGACATGACCCTTGAACAAACTTTGTTAATTAATGATTAGTCTAAGGGGAAAAATATTCCAACAAGGCTCTTTCTCCGAAGCTTCTTCATCATCATCTTCTTCTTTATAAATACACTCTCTTGAGTCCCTCTTTCTCTCTCTCCCTCTCTCTGAAATTTGATGGCTTTACTCTCAACATGTTGGCTAATTATAGAATCCATAGTGATCCAAGATGGTTTCTTGAAATGGTCTTACATGAGATTATACATGCACCCTCTTGTTCTCTTTCTTTGTCAACTTCTTCTATGGCTCTACCTCTTCCTTTTATGGCTTCTCTTATCTTTTCAAGCGTTTTACAACACTTTTTCGTCGGTCTTGGTGATATTCTCTGAGCTATTTAGTAAACTTCTTCGAGTCATTATGGTTAGAAGGAAGGTTATATGTAATAGTGAGTCTAGGCAAGAGATAAAGAATACCCTTGTTAACTTGAAACCTTCAAGAAGTATTCATACTCCGGCTCCTGCCTTTAGCTTTTCGTTTAAAGATCAAGTAGATAGTCAATTAAAAGTGCTCCAAGCTCTCCAAGAAGGTGGGAGTCTTGAAGAAGAAGAGGAAGATGATTTTTTCTGCGAATGTGATCAAGAAGATGTTGTTGAGCTTCTTGATGCTAAGGAGGGTGAAGAGGAAGAAGACATTGAGATTGTTATGAGCATTGAGAAGATTCTTGAGAATTCTTTAGCCAATGATGATGATGAAAAAGAAGAAGAAGAAGAAGAAGAAGAAGAAGAAGAAGAAGATATTGTTGTCGTGAAGAATGATCTAGCTTCTCTAGTAGCTAGTGATGAGATAGATTCACTCAATAGCTATAGGGATCATCCCTCATCTTTATTTATTAAAAGTGTGGATTCAATGCTCCAAGATTCGATCGTGATAGAAAAAAACACTCATCGAGATGTAGATGAAGAAACCGATGAAGTATACAAGAAATATTGCGAAATAATGAGATGGTATGATATCCTCGGCCGCGATAGAACTTATGGACTAGGTAAGTCTTTCTAATTTTATTTCTGTACAAAACGAAATCATTTGACAACAGTTTACTAACCCTATCATAATTTTATTGATGTACTATATCCATTTTTGTTCTTCCTAGGTGTGATCATGAACCAAGAAACGGCAAGTAGTTTGAGCTTATGGGGAAAAACGGCAGAGAAGAGGCTAAAACAAAGCATAGAGAAGGATCTTGAGCTAGTGTATGTTGCTCAATCATGTTTATCATGGGAAACTCTTCAGCATCAGTACATCATAGTGAAAGATAATAGCTCAAAACCCGCTGATTCGAGAGGCGGGTTCTATGACGATGATATCTCTAAAGAATTCCAGAAATTTCAGGTCTTATTAGAGAGGTTCTTGGAAGATGAAAGGTTTGAAGGAAAAAGGGTCTTGAGCTTTGTTCAAAGAAGATTTGAACTCATGGGTTTCTTTCAAGTCCCTAGACTTTCAGGTAATTTATTTATTTATTTGTCATCATATATTATCAATATTAAGAATTTTGTTTAAAGTATATATATTACTTTGCTTGGTGGGTTATATCTTGTATAAATTGAGAGTTCATATAATATAGTTTTTAATTACGTTGGTTGGAATCATAGGAACCATAAATCTTGTTTCTTTTAGTCAAGACTATATTTAACTATGATAGTTGTCTATTTTTCTTTAATAAGAATTATAAAGTTATGGTCAAAAGATGAGTTTTAACAAATTCCTTGACTAAAATTGTCCAAAATCTCTATCAAGATTCATGACTTTACTCCATCAGAAAACATTTTAAATTCCAAGCACATTTCATTTTTGATACGTCGAATCTATCTATTAATTTTCAATGTACATGTGAATAAAATACTTTATAATTTGGAATTGTAATTTGCACTTCTAAAATATTCAAATTTCGGTTCTAACAGGTTATGTGTCAACAGATTCTTTTGACGTAAATCGGTTGATAAGTCACACAAGTCACAAGAACCAACCTTATCTACAATGTATTTTATATCTAATAAACTCTTAAGAATTGTCAACTCTATAAATTGACCAAGAAAACTATTTTTTTCTGTCGATTTCTCAAATACAGAAATTATTTTAAGTTTTATGCAAAAAAAAAAGATTATATTCTAGCTAATTAAAAAATTATTATCTTCTTAATTTTTGTTATAGAAGGATGTAATAAAGAGGGACCTCATGAAGGAGAAAAAGAAAGAAAAGACAAACAAGTGTTGAAAGCAATAGAGAAATGCATTGAAGTCTTCTATGACTTTGTGAAAGTAGACATCAAGAAACCTTTGATTTGGGAAAGACTTAAAATCTCTTTTGTGAATTCTCCTTTTATGGAGTTGGAAGATCCTAGAGACATCAACCTCTTTCTTGACCTACAAAATTCACTCCAAAAGGTAATGTTAAAAAACACTAATTAAAAGACTTTCACTTCCCCAATTTCTCAAGAGTTTTGATAAGAATATTAATATATATATTTGTGAAGAAGGAGCAATTGTTAAAGGTGATCATAGAAGGGAATAAGAAGCAGAAGAAGAATTGGTTCAAGAAGAAATCTTCTAACATGGAAGAAGATGAGGTTGAGAAAGATGAAAACTTCATGTTAGTGAGATTGATAATGGTAGATTTAAAGCTTGTGTCCAGAGTTTTACACATGTCACTGGTCTCATCTTCTCACCTCAAATGGTGCCAACACAAGCTCAACAACATTGATTTCAATGGTGGCAAAATCTTTAGAACTCCCTCTTGTGTTTTATTCCCATTTTCTTAGTTAGTTTCATTTCACAGTTGTACTTTGTCAAGTCTATCTCACTCAAGTATGGTCTTCTCCACACATAAGTCTTTTTCTTGAAGATGTTGTTCCTCTAGCTGTGAGCTCACGGTTTGCTTAGCCTTTGAAGTTGTTGTTGTTGTTTTCGAAGAGACGATCTTGATCAAGACTTCAGCTTCATCATGGATTTCGACTTCTTCAAGATAACAGCTGGTGCAGACATTTGATTTCGCATCAAATATCTATGCGGAAAACCCGGGATGGGTTGTAATAGGTAACAACGCACACTTTCTGAATTTTGTTGGTTTTCAAGTAAACAATGTTGCCTCTTTTCATATTACTCTTTTGTGGTTGTAGGTGTGACGAATAAGGCGATTGAAGAAACTGCAGCTCTGATTCTGCGGCTTGGAGAAAAACCAAAAACGAAGCAATAAAAATTTCGAACAGGTAAAACACATTTGAGCTTAGCAGTCTACTGAGGTGAAACTCATTCCAAACAAAAAACCAAACCAAATAGCCAAAATAGTCAAAAGAGAGAGCTTAATTGTGCAATACATATCATGCATGAGAAAACCAAACAGAGAACCTAAAATCGCCTTCGGTCTCCATCGCCCAGGCTAATTGAGCGGTCTTGTTGAACACTTAGAACAAAACAAAGATTTCGTGAGTTTATTGATTAAGGAAGAAAAAACATACAGAGAAAACATGTTATGTTCGACATAGCTTTTTACCTTGTCAATGGATATCGCATGGCGTTTACACCAAGCAACGGTGGTGATCCATGTATACCGTCTCGGAAATGTTCAAGACCTTGGCTTCGGCACACATAGAATTTAGAATAATATCCAAAGGTAGGTTAATACCTTTGCATCCAAAGCCATGGACGCATTATACACGCGAAGATTCTTTAGTGTAAGTCCATGTACACGTAGACTTAGCTCTTGCATGAGTATCTTTGTGTTTAGGTCAGAGAACACATAATCCGTTGTAGATTTTTCTAAGAGCAAAAAAAAACGGTGAAAATGTTATTCTTTTTAGTAAAAAAAACGAAAACAAAGTTAGATTAAGTATCTTACCGTGTTGTAGAAGTTCAATGGCCTTGCAAATTCAAGTTTTATTGTGGTTGAAAAGTTGTCTGAATACGTGAAACCTCATCTTACTAGATGAGAGAGGTTTCACATCGGCAACTTTAAGGCTGCAACAACCCACAGTTTCCGTCTCATACCCGGCTTTAAAAGCCCGAGTGTCCATGAGGTAGAACGCGATGGCGATTTGCCTATTGAGAGAGTCCTTGGCTCCAACATCATTAGCATAGGCCTCTCTGAAACTTTTTATGTCGTCATGCACAAATAGAATTTAAATATAACACGAATCCAGAATCCACCAAGTGTTCGCTCTTGTAGCACGAATCCAAAATCTCTTTGTGGAACTTGGTCAGATTGGGAATCTTTCGGAACCGCAGCCTACGAAACTTGCCTATTTTATCCTTTCGTGTGCCGAGGTGGAGACCCCACGATCCAATGAGCAGGGGTTTTGGATTCTGATGTTGATCCACTCGGGGTTACTCCGAGCCGGTCTGTAAAAGCTGAGCTGAGGTCCCAAGAATTTGACAGCCACAACACAATCCTCTTCCTCGGGAGAAGATGAGGACATGGCCACGTTGGTGACAATTTGGGTTTGGCAATGAGGTAGAGTCACAAGAGAAGGCAGCAAAATGCATTTCGCATCTTCTGTATCCGAGAGACCCATCACGCCGTCCTTCAAAGTAGTTAGCTATCCATTAGATGATCCGATGGTTCTCATTTCGTGAGGCAACTTCTTTTCGACAAGAGTCCTGTCACCAGCCCTCCTAATCACGAGTTTTCCAAGATCGGCTCCACAAGGATCAACGTACATGATGACTCTTTGCGGTAAGGAAGAAGATGAGAAGCCATTCAAATGAAGAGGAGAACATCTTACACAGACAGGTTTCCGAAAGCAGAGCTGAGAAGACATGGATTCTCAAAAAAATGAGAGCAAGAGAAAACAAAAACCTAATTGAAGAATACAGAGGAAGAAACTTGCTCACCAAGTTTCCCATCTTGGAAATTAATTACGGTCTTTATGTATATTTTGTTCTTTCCCAAAAGTTATTTTCTCCACTTTAGTACCATATGATATAACAACTCAAATATTACCTAACCATTTCCATTTCCTACTTTTAAAGCTACAAAACAAGTCAAATATTGACATTCCACAGAAATCTTTCCCTCAGAAAACAGAGAGCCTCACACTTATAGCTATAGCTCAACGTTTGTTAAGAACAAATAAGCACCAACCAAATCCTCAATTAACTCCAGAACATGACATTAGTCAACTCACTCCAGAGAACCGGACTTAAGCTTCTCATGGCTTTGGAGAGCAAGAGCAGAGAGAAAGCCAACATTTTGAAGACTCAGTGTTTTATGACGACGGTGACAATGATCTAGCTTCTCTGATGTGATGGATTCACTCAATAGCTATAGAGATCATCCCTCGCCTATATCTATTATAACTTTGGATTCGATGCTCCAAAATTCGATCGCGATACAACATATGGACAATGTAAGTCTATCGTTTACCACAAGCAGCTTAAAAAAAGCATGATAATTTGCCACAAGGAGCTTAAAAAAGCATGATAATTTGCCAAGCTCCAATGTAGTTTTATCACCAAATCTACACAACTAAGCTTCGTAACAACTCCATAGACAGATTCTTTATAGACACTAAAAAAAAGAGAGGAACTTTTAACTCACCAATGGTACTTAGCAGCAACAAGAACTTCTTCGTACTTCTCTGCAGCATTATCCCAACTCAAATCTTGTGTCATTCCTCTTCTCTGAAGCCCTTCCCAACTCTCCTTATACTCTCTATATGTCAACAAACAGTTTCCTAAGGCATGAATCAGCTTACCTGTTTCCGCACTATCAAAAGTCCAACCAAGACCCGTCTCGCTGTACGGGTCAAACTGTTGTACTGTATCCCTCAACCCTCCCACGGCATGGACCACCGGAATGGTTCCATAGTTCATTGCGTAAAGCTGGTTTAGACCGCACGGTTCGAATCTCGAAGGCATCAGCAAAATGTCTGCACCAGCTGTTATTCTGTGAGCTGTTTTAACCGAGAAACCCACCCATCCCCGCGCTTTATCCCGGTATTGGTGCTCCATTTGTCTGAGGACTTCTTCAAGATCTGGTCGACCTGTGCCTAACATAACCAGCTGAACATCCTGACTCATCATCCATGGAACCGCCTCAGCTATCAAATCAACACCTTTCTGGTGATCCAATCTTCCGATGAAGCCAATCAGCGGAACATCAGGTCGAACAGGTAAACCGAGCTCTTTCTGCAACGCAGCTTTACATTGCGGTTTACCAATGTGAAGATTCTCCAAGGAATAGTTGGTATACTCATCAGAGTGCAAGTGAACATCAAATTTTGGGTTCCATTCTTTTGTATCGATGCCGTTCACAATTCCTCTAAATTTCCAGTCGTTTTCATTTATGATGTTATGCAGACCCCAACCTCCTTCTAAGGTCTTAACCTCCCAGGAATATCCATGGCTAACAGTGAGAACTCTATCCGCAGCTTTTAGACCAGCCGCGAAAATGTTGAAGTGCTCACCTCCAACAGGGTCATATAACCTGAAGCTATCCAAATAATGGCTCGGTAAATCCACGTAGGAGAAATCATCTACCGGCCCCCGACCCTAATTTGCCACCAGTAAGTTATGCATAGATCTCTGGATGTAAGAATGAAGTAAATCACTTTATGAAATGGAAAATTACTAACCTGGTGAGCAATGTTATGGATTACAAGAACAGATCGTGTGTATTTCATTATTCCATGATCTCGGTAATAGGCTTTCAGGTAAACTGGTAGCAACGCAGTGTGCCAATCATTTGCTATAAAAGCCAAATTTCCATCTCCATAACACACACCTCCACAAGGAACATACCAAGGAACCTGAAAAAATTCCCCAGACACCGGAGTTGGTATAAGAATTAAGAAGAAAGCAAAACATTGATTTACCTCATGATCTTAGAACAGAGGTTTACCTCAACAGCAACCTTGCAAAATAAAACCATCCGCTTCAAGATATCCTGGATTCAAAAAAACCAATCTTAGTTCAGTAGGCTGAAAATGATTTTCAGTAAAGAACAGAGAGAAATAGATAATCTTACAAGTCGGTTTCCACCGTAAATGTTATTACTCAGATGCCGAAACACAGGGCTATCAATGAAAACAAAATCCACACCATCAATATATGCATGGAAGTACAATACTTCCATATCCTGCAGAAAAGTGTGCTCTATATGAAATTTTCTCTACTTATATATTTTTGTTAAGGAATTTTGAAATGAAAAGAAAAGAAAATTCCAAAGTTGATACATTAACAGCTTTCATACCTGCCCGGCCACCTTATATCTCTTCCTCACCCCTACATCTTTGGCTTCGGCATACTCTGCATACCGAGGAACCACAACCTAACAAGAAAAAGAAACTGATTCACTAGCAGGTTTGAGTTTTGAAGTCCACAGCCAAACAGAGAGCTTATTGACACAAAAAGGCACTCTGATAAATATTACCATAACCCTATGTCCACGCCGAGCCAAAGCCTTTGGTAAAGCGCCTGCTACATCTCCAAGGCCACCTATAAAATTTCTCAGTCTTCAGTTTGTATACTTCAAGAGAAGCCTGCTTATGCCACAAGCAAAACAAAACTCGCACAATCGAGCAAAGATAAATAACAAATGAAATAATACCTGTTTTGGAAAATGGAGCACACTCTGCTGCTACCAAGATCACATTCATGACATTTGCTCCAGCCAGTGGAGGTGGCTTTTCTTCGTCCTTCCCGGGTTCATTAGTTTCACTACTAGCTGGTTCAGGTGTTTTTTCCTCCTTTGTTTCCATGTAGTCCTCTGTCTTTACAGTTGATGTTTCAGATGTACTAGTCAGGTAAGATGGTAGTGGGTCTGACCAAAATGCACCAGCGTGAGATTTACTCGGCTTTTCAGGAGAAGTTATAGGATGAGAAGTTTTCTCAGAAGTGGTCACAGTAGAAGATGGTTTATAAGGAGGATCTTGACTGGAAATTACAACGCTAGACCAAGGTTTCCCATTAGTGGCTACACTGGATTGTTTCTGAGGAGAGGTTACAGGGGAGGAAGATTTCACAGACGCTGAGCTTTGTTTGCTTTTCTTCAGGGATCCGGTACTCTTAGCTTCTGGTTCTTTGTTTAAAGATAACTTGCCGTAGCTGCTTGGGCTAACACTACTGTTTCCGTCTCCATCCATCTTTTCTTTCTTAGTTGCGTCAACATTTGCATTCACAGAAGAACCATACTCTTCTGTGGAAGAAGCTTTCCCATCATCCAAATTAGGTGTGCTCTCTTTTATAGATGAGACCAGCTTCCTCCTTTCAGCAATCTGAAGAGTAACAAGATAGTTAAAACTGAAAGAATCTTTAAACACAAATGTCAAAGAACGATTCAATACATCTAACCCTTGAAACTACTCAAGAACAGCCTCCAAAGCAGATTAGGATAGAATTAAGCATCAAGTTCTGTCGCAAAGCAATTCATTGAACTAATTCTCACATTGAATCATTTCCAGAAGGTACAGTTATATTTTGCAAGATAAAAAAAATGCTAAAAAGGTACCTTTACCAAACCCAGGTTCAACTAAAGTTTCAGATAATGAAAAAAATTGAGACTTTGGCAATCAAGTTCAAACGAGATCAATCAAACTCAAGGATTGATCTACCTGCTGAAGAAGGTTCCTTTGCATATCAAGAACCTTCTTGCTCTTCTCAATGGTAGCTTGAAGCGCATCCTCCTGCTCATCTCCACTCGCAGTTTCAGAAGAATCTGGGCCCGTAGCCTCAACACGCCTCACACACTTCCATCGATGACCCAAAACGAAGCTCAGGCCACGAAATGAGAGCGACCCAGAAGGGAAATCAGGAGAAGAAACTCGAACAAGACTCGAATTCCTCGACGTAGACGAATTGACACGACGATGACTCTTGATTTGACACAAAAGAGGGAATGAGCTCTCAGCAACTGATGCCATTTACTCGTTCGACGAATTGCCCCAATGAAATTACAAAAAAAAAGTTTCTTTTTTTATGAAACAGATCACACACAAACACAGACAGGTTTCCTTCGAGAGATTGGACAGACCTAATTGAGAAAACCCGAACCCAGGATGATCCAAAAGACGAAAGATTTGTCAGAGAGTAGTAGCGAGAGAGACGAGTGGTTTTGTGAGTTATATTTACGGCTATGAGGAATCAAACAAGAACAGAGTCGTGTGAGTGAGAGAGATTTTTGCCCAAATGGGGCCACAAAGAGAAATCACCATAAACTCAATACCATCGCGTGATTCATGAGAACAATCTGGTAAAAATACAATTATTTTTGGTTATAAAAATTGATTCTTCTCAAAAGCATTGGATTAGACAGATGATGATGATCTATCGCCACATAATTTTATTTCTCGAGATTTGACAAGAAGAAATCAGAGTCGCCCAAAATTACAGATATCAAGAGTCTATAAGTTTTAATTTTATTGTTTAAATAAAATACCAATTAAAAAATCATGTAATGAAGCTTTTCATTTAGTCATATGTTTTTAACTTTTAATTTGTTTAATCATGTAATAAAAAATCATATATTTTACGAACAAAATATGTTAGAAAGTGAATGCTGATGGAATATTGAAACTATTGATAAACTGATTAAATATTTGTAATGAACTTTATATACATCGTGAACGATACAAAAATGTATTTTTGTTGTTGTTAAAGATACAAAAACGTTTTTTGAAGCCAACTAAAGTAAATAAAGATTTTTGTTAATGAGAAAAAACAGAAACGTTTTTTTTTTGGATCAAAACAGAAACGTAATTAATTAAAATACAACTATGATAGACGTTTAAGAAAATACAATTAATAAATTAATAACATTCAATCGACTACTCTCTATATATATGGACATACAAATTTTAAATTACAAGTCGTAAAAAAGGTAAAAAAACAATAAAAAAAGAAAGAAAAAGATGAAGACTGATTTTTCTTTCATGGCATTTATTGTAATCACCACGTTGGTATTGTTTGCTTATCCAAGTTAGGGTTCAAAAGTTGAAGATGATAACAAACCGTTGATGGATCCTAATGTTGATATAGACTCGGTGTTTGCGGAATCGCCGAGTGCGAGTCAATACAATTCGGGCTTGTTTCGCAAAGAGTCACGAGATCATATGAAATATGTCGTGAGATGCGCTGAGTCCATGGGAGTTTCTAAATGTAACGGCGAAGTGTTATCTGAGATCCTTCAAAACAAACCTACTTCGAAACGTTGTTGTATCCAAATGTTGGTATTTGGCAAAAAATGTCACACGGAGGTGAACAGGTTAATTCTTGAGGCTTATAATCTCAAACCATTTGCTTCTAAAGCTCGTCTCAGGATTCCCAAAGTTTGGAACAGATGTTGTTCTTCGATTGGAGTTTGCGATGATCTCTATTAATTTGAATTATTAATGTTAAACAAATGGCTTGAACTGTGAGGGATATCGGTTTGATCGTTAGAGCAAAACAGAACAAGTAAATAAATGATACAAGCAATTTGGTCACCCAGTTCCCTTTCGGTACGTCTGGGGAGAGGAACTCTTGCCTCTCAACTTCACTAGATCGAAAAGGTTACAAGCACTAATCAATCTCTCTCACTTACACAGGTTTTCTCTCTCTCTAGAAAAGAAGCGTTACAAAGAATAATCTCTTAACAAGATTATATAGAAGAAGATCTATATCTGGGAGGATAAACCTGAAGGAGAATATACACTCCGTCTATTTAGCTCCAAGACTTTATCATAAACCATTATCATGCTTCTGATGTATACGATCTTCCTCTTGTATTTGGGCTTATGTGCACTTCAACCCAAAACATCATTTCCTTGTATTAATCTGTGTAAGCCCATAATCAGCCCAATGTGACCTGGTTTGGCTTGGACATTGACCTGGTTTGACCGAGAAGACAATATTATTTCACATTCTCCACCTTTGACTTCTGGTCAAAATCCCTAACATGAACATTTGCCTTTTCCTTTCTTCGATCCTTGCGATTCCTGACAGCTCCGATGACTGTCAACGCCGGCGCCGAGTCCACGATCTACTCCGCCTGAGCTTCTTCCCCAGCTCCGACTTCGATCTCGTCTTTCCGCCGGCTCGAGATATTTCGGTAAGATTTCCAGCCCCTTCATCTCCATTTATATGACACTTTGGCTTCATCTTCCTCATCGAAAAACTCACTCATAGTGAAGTAATTTACAGCTTTGATTCTTCTTTTCCAGATTCACCGAAGAATCAAGTTCCTCTCGTCGATTTTAGACGCCATCGTTGTGTCTTTCTTCATCAATTTCAGATTCGACATCTATAGAGATATCAGGTAAAATCTTTGTTGAAATCAACTCATTTCTCTGAAGTTTCTTTACTGAATTCCTCTCTTCCTCTGCCAAATTTAACCCGACTCTTCTTCTTCTGCTTCTCCTTGAAGAATCAATTTGCAGATTGTAATCGAACCTTTGATGAAACCAGGTAAATCACTCAACTTTTCGTGACTTCCCAATCTGATTTTACTTGCAGCAAACAATAACCATCGATTTTTTTTTTTCTCTTCTCAAGCTTCCGGAAGAATCCAAACACTAGCGACACAACAAACGAATCTGGAATCTTAGGTAAATCTTGAAAGTTTTCAGTTTTACCTAATTCCCTTTGTTAGATTTCTTTCTTCTGGTTTTTAGAGAACTCCCGAACAAAACACTAACTCAATTTTGTTCTTCTCTTTCCTTGTCGAGAGTCCATGGCCATTTACACAAACCACCTCTAGAAAAGGTATAGTCTTTAACCAAGACTCTCTTCTTCTCTTGTCAACTCTCTGACTTTCAAGAACACTGAACCATGTGTTCTTTCCTTGTTTATGTCTCTCTTGCCCAGCCATGATCACAGAATCAAGAGCATGTACCCGCTGCGCAAACATTTAACAAGGTAAATAAACAAACTGACTTTGTTTTCCAAACTGATTCTGATACCTTTGACCAACACACACTGATCTGACGCTTTCCCTTGTCTTCTACTGTCACTGCGAGATTCTGAAAACGCCAACAAGAACCTCACAGTAGCTCCAATCAATTTCAGACGACTTTAAGATGCTCCAGGCATTCCCGGAACTTGTTACCTGGTAAGCTCTTAGTTAGGAAGTCTGCTGGGTTTTTAGATGTATGAATCTTGTGTAGAGTAACATCACCGCCTTCAATTACGTCTCGAATGAAATATAATCTGTGATCGATGTGTTTAGTTCTCTCATGGAATCCTCCATTTTTAGCTAAGTGAATAGCACTTTGAGAATCTGAAAACACTTTCACATCATCTTGATTAAAACCCAAATCAGTAACCATTCTTTTCAACCATAGTGCTTCCTTGAATGCTTCTGTCAAGGCCATGTACTCAGACTCAGTAGTAGATAAAGCCACTATGTGTTGAAGTCCTGACCTCCAACTAACCGTATTTCCACCAACTTGAAACACATACCCTGTCACTGATCTTCTTCTGTCAAGATCAGCGGCATAATCAGCATCTGAAAACCCTTCAACCTTAAAGCTTGAACCCTTAGTGAATGTAAGACATAAGTCTGAAGTTCCCCTTAGATACCTTAGTATCCACTTGACAGCTTCCCAATGTTGTTTTCCCGGATTTCCCATGAATCTGCTAACCACACCAACTGCATGAGCCAAGTCAGGTCGGGAACCTACCATGGCGTACATAAGAGAACCAACTGCATTGGCGTAAGGAACCTCACTCATCAAATCCGTTTCTGTCCTTAGCTCTTCCTCATTCAGACTTCTCAACTTGAACTGTGGACCCAACGGTGTACTTACTGGCTTAGACTCACTCATGTTGAAAGTTCGAAGTACTTGTTCAATGTACTTCTCCTGAGATAGCTTTAGGATACCTTTTTCTCTGTCTCTTGTAATATCCATTCCAAGAATCCTTGTTGCAGCCCCAAGGTCTTTCATTTCAAACTCTTGCATAAGACCTTCTTTTAACCTTTGAATTCCAGCTGAATTCTTTGAAGCCACAAGCATATCATCCACGTAAATCAGAAGGTAAACTGATTCTTGTGGGTCTGATCCTGAAATGTACACACATGGATCAAATAGACTTCTCCTAAATCCTTGATCCTTCATAAAACCATCGAACCTTTTGTTCCATTGCCTTGGGGACTGTTTTAATCCATACAAGGACTTCTTCAGCTTACACACCATATCCTCTTTACCTTTTACTACAAATCCCTCTGGTTGAGCCATGTAAATATCCTCATCCAACGAGCCATTCAAGAAGGCTGTTTTTACATCTAACTGCTCCAACTCATAGTCTTGATCTACCACTAGTGAAAGCATAAGTCTGATGGAGACATGCTTGACAACAGGAGCAAACACTTCAGTGTAGTCAACTCCTTCAACCTGTGAGAAACCCTGCGCTACCAGCCTCGCTTTATACCTTGGTTCCTCAACTCCAGGAATTCCAGATTTCCACTTAAAGACCCATTTGCAGCCTATCACCCTTTGCTTCTCTGGCCTTTTTACTAAATCCCATGTCTCACTTCTGTGTAAGGAATCCATTTCATCCCCAGTTGCTAAGTCCCACTTCTTCCAATCTTTGCTTCTTCTTGCTTCTGCATAAGACTTGGGCTCATCTATCTCAATATCATCAGCACAAGTTAATGCAAAAGCTGTACAATCATAGTCATCGTACTTGGAAGGAAACTTAGATACTCTTTTAACCTTGTCTCTGGTTAGAATATGCTCAGCAACGATCTCTTGGTAATTATCTGCATCATTACCTATATTTTCTGAACTAGATTCTAAACTTGAAGTCTGAATTTCTGCTGTTGCATCTGTAGTAACGGATTCTGAACTAGCTCCACCTTGAACTGAATTTTCTGCACTTGTAGAACTGCTTGATGGACCATGAATCAGATTCTGATCAAATGAAACTCTCTTTTTCTTCTGCTTCACCAAGCTGCCTTTTTCATTTTGATCTGAACTGTCAGCTTCTACAGACTTTAATGTATCCTTATACATCTCTGATTCATTGAAAATCACATCCCTGCTGATGATAATCCTTCCATCCTCTTCAATCCAGATTCTGTAACCCTTTGTGCCTTGAGGATAACCAAGAAACACACCTTTAACAGCCCTAGGACTGATCTTCCCTTGAGAAATATGAACATATGCAGAACATCCGAAGCTCCTTAGATGTCCCAATTCTGGTTTATACTTACTCCAAATTTCTTCTGGTAACTTGAATCCAATAGATGAATTTGGAGATCTATTGATCAAGTAAACTGCTGTTGAAGCAGCCTCAGCCCAGAACTTTTCCTCTAAACCACTTTCTGACAGCATGCATCTCACCTTGTCCATAATCGTCCGGTTCATCCTCTCTGATACTCCATTTTGCTGTGGAGTATAGGTGCATGTTCTGTGCCTCTTGATACCCGATGACTTACACAATGAATCAAACTGGCTGTTACAGAACTCTAGCCCGTTATCTGTCCGTAAACACTTAATCCGCTTCTCTGCTTGATTCTCAACACTCAGTTTCCATTCTCTGAATTTCTCAAATGCTTCACCCTTAGTTTTCAGAAAATAGATCCATACCTTCTTTGAGAAATCGTCTATGAAGGTAATGAAGTATTGGCAGTCTCCTAGACTTCTTGTGACTGATGGAGAACCCCATAAATCAGAATGAATGTACTCAAGGACCTCATTAGTTGTATGCTTAGATCTCTGATAACTCAGCTTGTGTGCTTTCCCTAGCACACAGTTTTCACAGAACTTAAGCTCCTTAACTTCCTTGCTTGATAGATATCCCTCTTTAACCAGTACATCCATGCATTTAACACTCATGTGTCCTAACCGTGAGTGCCATATGCTAGTCAAATCCGTTTCTGCCTTAGTTACCAAAGCTTCATCTTTAGTAACTGTTCCTTCTAAGTAGTACAGCCCATCTCTGTAGTTTCCAGCAAACACCAACTGACTACCCTTATAAAACTGTACCCTACCGTCTTCTCCTTCATACCGACATCCAGCTCTGTCCAAACAACCATAAGAAATCAGATTTCGACCCAACGTAGGAATGTATCGTACTTGTGTGAGAATCACAGTAGAACCATCCGGGTTTATAATTCTGGTGTTTCCCATGCCTTTAACATCACAGTAAGTGTTGTTTCCCATCAACACTTTACCTCCTTCGAATTCTTCTAATTCGAATAGCACGTCTTTGTTAGGAGTCATGTGAAAACTGCATCCCGAGTCCAAAATCCAATCTTCTGAACTGCCATAAAAGCTGGTCATGAGAGCTACACCATCCTTTACGAATGTAGAATCCTTAACAGCGAGGATTAGAGGTTCCTTAACCTCTGTGACTACATTAGCTGAGCTTTCTGGTTTCTTGTAGCCCCTGTCCGGACACTCCCGCTTCCAATGTCCCTCTTTACCACACACAAAACAGCCCTTGTTCCTAACCTTAGACTGTGATCTGCCTCTGCTCTTTGACCTTCCTTTCCACTGGTTCCGAGTTCCTCTTTTCTCAGACCTTCCTCTAGAACCAACGAATAGACCCTCTGAAGCTGATCTCTGTTTACTCAACAAACCAGATTCTTTGAGTTCAACTTCCTTTGCATAGGCAGACGTGACGACTTCACTCACAGTCAATGTGTCTTTACCGGTTCCATACTTAAGAGTATGGACAAGAGCTTCATACTTAGGTGGTAAGCTGGTGAGAATCTGAATTGCTTGATCTTCTTCAGGAACAATGATGTTTAGACTCTCAAGATCAGCAATCAACTTAAGGAAAACATTCAGATTCTCCTCAATACTCTTTTGTTCCTCCATTCTAAAACCAGCGAATCTCTGTTTTAGATATATCCTGTTTGGCAAGGTCTTGGTCTGGTAGTCTCGCTCAAGAGCCTTCCAAATACCCAAAGCAGTAGGTTCTTTCATCACTTTCCTTAAGATCAGATCACCTAGGCTCATACAAATCAGATTCTTCACTCGCTTCTCTTTTTCTTCTGATTTTGGGTCTGCCTTACCCTTTCCCTTTGTGTCAATTACAGCCTTTGGATCTGCTGCAGTCTCACCATCCTTTTTCACTGTCTCTTTCTCTGCAGATGACTCAGCACTCTCTTCCAAGACTGAAGCTAAACCCAGAATTTCCAGCTGACACAAAACCTTAAATTTCCAGAGGCCAAAATCTCCTTTGCCATCAAATTTCTCTACATCAAATCTGCCTGAAGTAGGTTCCATGTCTAACAACTATTTCTCCTTATCTTATTTTGCAGGTACAACCAGATTAACCCAACACACAAATAAGAAACCAAGGAGATATGCAGACAGCTCGAGAGATCTGCGCAACTACCAAAGAGATCTGAATTTCAGCAACCAAAACAGATAAGTATCGATACCTTTTCCTTCTATCTGTCTGTATGAATTCTGCCTCTTTGAACCTCCTGTCCCTTGAGAGAATTGCTTGTATTGTCTCTGTTTGCTCTAGCTGGAGCTCTGATACCACGTGTGAGGGATATCGGTTTGATCGTTAGAGCAAAACAGAACAAGTAAATAAATGATACAAGCAATTTGGTCACCCAGTTCCCTTTCGGTACGTCTGGGGAGAGGAACTCTTGCCTCTCAACTTCACTAGATCGAAAAGGTTACAAGCACTAATCAATCTCTCTCACTTACACAGGTTTTCTCTCTCTCTAGAAAAGAAGCGTTACAAAGAATAATCTCTTAACAAGATTATATAGAAGAAGATCTATATCTGGGAGGATAAACCTGAAGGAGAATATACACTCCGTCTATTTAGCTCCAAGACTTTATCATAAACCATTATCATGCTTCTGATGTATACGATCTTCCTCTTGTATTTGGGCTTATGTGCACTTCAACCCAAAACATCATTTCCTTGTATTAATCTGTGTAAGCCCATAATCAGCCCAATGTGACCTGGTTTGGCTTGGACATTGACCTGGTTTGACCGAGAAGACAATATTATTTCACATGAACTAATTACACTTTTTTTTTCTAACTATGTAAAACAATAATAAAATCATGATTTAACTCATTCAATTAGTCCTAAACATTGTCATAAATTAAGTTATGAATTACTCTTTCAGATCAACTTTATAGTGCTTATTAATTAGACAATTTCTTATACAATGAACAAACAAAAAATCACATGTTTTATTTTTTTCTGACAAATTAATCACAGCTTATTCCCAAGAAAACAATCACATTCAACGTAAAAAAAAAATCAATACAAGCAAACCATAAGCATAATCAAACTCAAAGGAGAGATATTTTCATTTAAAAAAAAATCTCTTAGTTAGGAACGCGACACGTTTTACGAATCTCCCCGGCCCGACCCGTAAGAACTCCGATCCGACCCATTTTCACCATAGAGACACCAAAGTCATTAAAAAACGTTGACCCATGAGGTCTTGCCAGCTTCAAGACATGAGCCCTAGTCTTTGAGTTAGTTAAAAGAGCAGCATCCGATTGGAAAAGCCCTCTTCTCTTAGCCACTAGCGCGAAGTAGCTCACGTCAAATGTTTTGAAACTTCCTGGATCCATCTCTAGAGCGGTCGTGGTATCGGTCGGCTTGCACTTCAACTTGAGCTTAGCGGCATACTCGGAGTCCAAACTTGGGTCGCTGTCTCCTTTTCCGGTGAAGTTGTAAAGCCGGTTTGACATTAGAGGACAGTGTCCCATTCCAATAGTGTGTCCACCTTTAAAAACAAAAATTTATATCAATTCACTACCAACAAAAATTTCTTATAATTATTTCTTGAATCAAAATTTAGACTAATATATCATTTAGTAGTATACGTACCTGAAAGAACGACTAGATCTTTCTCGTCAAGGCCTAGAGTGCCGAAATCGGTGATAAGCTTGGTGATGTTATCAAAAGGTGATGGCAAGTTGACCTCACTAATATTAGTAACCCTACCATCTCTTCTTCCCGTTTCAACTTCCCACGATGGTCCTTCGAGCTAAAAATCAACATATATAAATAGTGAATTCAAAGAACTATATATATGTATTATTTTTGGATTAATGTGAAGGTTACTTACCGCAACCATTGCGTCCCTAGCGATAAGGGCCAAGACATCAGAGCAAGAAACAATCCCTGGACACACTTTTTCTAGAGCCGCTTTGGAATCGTCAATAATTCCAAAACCTCGAAGGCTTAGGTTTGGAACCGCATGCTTCTCATCTTGCTTGTTCTTTAGCTCTAACAAAATTGATCCGTCACATCCCTGTTGAACAGTACGATTAAATCATTAGACAACATCACTTTACTAGGAGTTTTTTCACACTTTTAAGAAAACGTGACTTAATGAAGAATTATATAAAAGTCATGAGTCACTTCAACCATAAAAGAAACATACCCGGACGAAGCAGTCGTGGAAGAACATCCTAAGCAAAGGAGCACCAAGTGTAGGTGCTTTATTCATCGCGGCGAACACGACCTTTCTAACAATGCCCTCAGCTTTTGGGCATGTTTTGCCATAGAAACCTACTTTCAAGCCTTGTGCGTTGACTTGAACCAACAACAACACTAAGAACAAGCAAGAGACAACTAGTAGCCTAGAAGCAGTCATTTTTTAACTTCTCTTTAGCTTTTGTCTTTTGTTTGATTGATGATGGATTGTCGATGAAGCTTGAAGTTATTTATACTCAAATTATGTAAGTTGTTTAAACTGAAATTGGAATATTGTAAGAGTTTGTGGTTAGAACATTGAAATAAATTAACATCAAAATGTAAGTTGACTATCATCGGTCTGCGGTGGAATGCTTGTTGTATTTTTGTTGTTCTTATAATCAATCATTGTTTGCAGAAATATAAACAAGGCAAATTGACAAAAGTCGTTACGTATTTGTGTATAGTATATGTATGTTTGCATATATACAAATGTATGTTTGTGTCTTCCTATGCATGATGTATACTGCCACCAGAAACAAATGGCTACCTAAATTTAAAAATTTCTCCAAAAGAAACAAAGACAAATTGTGTCTCTTTCGTGACTAAGACATCTTTACTTCAAATAAAGTTAAAACAATGTTTATAAAAAATTAAAAATATTCTAGCATGGAAATATAGTAATCAATATGTTGGTACCTAACTCAAAACTTATTAGTACCAGAGAAAATGAGAAAAAAAAAATTTAAACATAATACTAAAACAATATAATTAATTTGATTGTTAGAGGACAACGTTTGCTTGTAAAGTATGTTAACAAATTAATATATATTTTTTATAATATTCTACTTATATTATTTAGCTGCCTTAGCTGGGGACGGTAGTTTCCTAACGCTTGGAAGTACTTAATTAAATTTTAAACTTTATCTTATCAAGTATACATATAATCTTGTCAATGACAATGTTTTATTCTTGGACGTTAACGCAAACAATTATTTGATCCCACATGCATCCATGAATTATAGGTTTCACGTAATGTTTCTTCTCTCTTGCATGTTCTTCCAATATATATTTACCAATAATTCGACCGCAAGGTTTTAACCCTTTTTAACTAGCGCCAGGTGTTAGCATGCGATTAATAATGTGGATGAACAGATTAATAATTATTGTTCGAAATTCATGAGTTTTCATTATAAAAAAAAACCACGGTCGAATTCTAAACTGATATTAGATGATTCCCACGTTATACGTGATTAAATATTTTTTAAAAATTAAATAAATTAAAAATATTATTTTATTATTAAAAATTATTAATTATGTTCAATTTGGATTTAAGTTCAATTTTTTTATATAAAATAATTTCTTTCTTTCTTTTTGTTTATTGGTATTAAGTCTATTTTCATTAATAACATTGACAATAAGTTAATTTACAATTTAATTAACAAAAAATAATTAAATTGATCATTGGATCCAATTTTATATCGTAATAACCAAATAATATTTTTTCGTTTCTAAAAGTTTCTCCATTTCAGTTGATATTGTAGTGTCGACCTTGTCGTTAACACATTACACCAAACTACTAATACTGTGTGTGTAAATTCTTTCAAAACTTAAAAAATGGCAAAACAAAACACGACATATTGTGATCAATAGACATTTGGTTAAACTCGTGTGAATTATTTTATTTGTGAATAACAATATATAAAATGAAAATATCTACTATAGACAAGAAAAAATTTGTTAGATTCAATAGTGAATTTAGATTAGACATTATTTTCTTTTAAGTTTACGTAAATTGTAAAAATATTCATATAGATATTTTATTATTTGTTTATAACTTTATATATAAAATATGAAGTTTACTAAAAAATTAGAAATGATTTAGAACAATAGTTTAAAGAGTACTTATTTGTTAAATAAATATGTACAACTCAAAATTATTTGAAGTGTATCTTAAGTATAAATTATGTTAAATTTGGCTTGTCCGAATATCTTAAATAGAATTTAGAATACAAATAAATTATTTAATGAGTTAAAATATTAATATATATAAATGAAACACGGGTTAAAAATATTTTTTTGTTATTTTTGAATTAAAGAATGTTTTTGTTACTTTCAAATTGTCTTGTATTAAAAAAAAATTCAAAATAATAATTATATTTGTTGTTATAAATTTGGGAAGTTTTTTCATAAAACATATCAAAATTTCTGTTAAAAATTTGATAAGTCTCTATTATTAATTTTAAAAAGAATATATATTTTATAAAAATGTTCTAGAATTTTATTATTACAATAATTAATTTCTAAACTGTTTTAAAATGAGAAACAAAAATTTATTTATAATTTTAGAATGAAAAACGAAAATTTGATAAATTTAAATAGTTTTGTAAGATTAATTTTTGTGGATATAAGTTTTTGTGGGCTAATTACAATAAAAACTTAATTAGTTTTCTCACAAAAAATTACATGGGTGTAGTTTTTGAGTTATTAGGCAAATTTAAGTAGTTTTATTAGATTAATTTTATAAATTTTATTGAACTAAATTATTGGGATAAATGTTTGATAAATTTTGTCATGTCACAATAAATTTTAGGAGAATGACTTTAGAGAAAACACATAAACTATTTTACAAAAATCACTTCCCAAATAATATATAAAAAATATTTTACATTTCTAGTTTAATGTCGAATTCGAAGACCATTAACAAAACTACAAAAGTCTTAACATCTGCTTATTTGGTAATTAGTAAACCACTAAATCAAAATTTATACATGAATAATAGAAATAGATTATCAAATTCACGTAGATAAAACCTAGCTCTAGCAAAATTTTGTCTTTACGATGGAATCCAAAAATTGTCAACTTGTTATAACACACATCCAAGTTGCAACCTTTCAACTAAGTCTCATGATGGTTATCTTTGTTTCTGTTTTTTAATATGATAACTACTAACAAAAAAAAAACCACAAACCAGCACGAAATTTAAATTTACAATTTTTAAAATTTTAAATTATAACGATGATTCATATGCTGGTATCTTTCTCACTTTTTTGTTATATAATCTTCTATAAACCTAAAATAAATAATTTCTTTTTTTTTTTTAGTCCTTCTCCCTATAACATTCAGTGATTGTTTCCATGAAAATATACCATAAGAGAAGGAAACAAAATTTGAGAAATTTTTCCTTTATTAAAAATAAAAAATTTGACTGAAACAAAATTCTCCGCCTCGGGTTGTTTTGTTATTATAGACAAGTTATTGCTAACACTTTATTTTCATAATGTAATATTTAGCTCTCTCTTCAGGAAATACTACCAAACTGTTTAATCCATCCTACCAAAGGAAAGGAGTGAGCTTAGTAGCGTTTTGATATCCGAGGTACAGAAGTACTACTGTCGCTACCGTCATGGTAAAGCCGCAGAATCACAGCTGCGGTTTCTTCAATCGCCTTATTCGTCACATCTGTAACCGCAAGAATAATATGAGCATGAAAACCAAAGAAATAACAGAATTTTGAGTAGCAAAACAAGAATGGTGTTTAAGTGTGTGTGGTTACCTATTACAGCCCATCCCGGATTTTTCGCATAGATCTTTGATGCGAAATCAAGTTCTTTCCGAACAAGATCGAACCCTGAGTAATTGTTCTCTGCTTCTGTATCTACCCCTAACGTTTTAGCCCTTGTTCTCCTAATCGCTTGCAGAACAACGAGTTCAATCTTCAAACCGAAGACCTTTCTCGGTTCAACCTCAAAGAGCGTCTTGGGCGGTTCCACACCCATCACAAACGGTACATTCGCGACTTTGTACCCTTTCTGAGCAATGTAAGTCGACAATGGCGTCTTCCCTGTCCTGGAAACTCCGACTAGAATTATATCAGCCTTGCTTAAGTTCTCGGGTAGAGTCCCATCGTCTTGCTTAATGGTAAACTCAATGGCTTCAATTCTTTTGAAATATGCATCATTGAGAGTCTTGACCCTACCACGTGCTCCACGAGTAAGACCAGATGGAGAAACACCTAAGTGAGATGCAATCCCTTCAATGATTGGTCCTAGAATATCAACAGAAAGCACGCCACATAGATCGCAAGCTTCTTTCGCGGATTTCGCCATTGCAGGATTTGCTAAAGTGTAGAAACACATTGCTCCTTCTTTCGCCGCCTGCTTGATAATCTCTAATAGCTTCTCCTCATCTTCAACCTGACCAAACCCCAAGCCAAACCAATGTCGTGACAATTCACAAACCCTGTAACAATTTCGGTTTAAAAAACCAAGTATAGTCTTGCTCCTATGATCACTAATTACAATTGTAGACTCAAATATTCACTGAGAAATATCAAAATTTCAGAGATTTTCATGATCACTTATTGCAACTCCCTTCCACTAAAAAACACTAACTTTCCACTGAAATGTAATCAGATTTCAGAGAATTCGCAATCTTTCTGGCAACATTCACACAAGTTTCTCTCAAAATCTCATAACCAACATCTTCTTATGACCAGACAAAGGTGAAAGTAACAAAATTTGATGTCTTAATCCTTAACATTTTGATTGCCTTTATGATTCACTGAGAAAAAGATGAGATTTTTGGTTTACCCAAGAGAAGAGATGAGTATTAACAGAACAACCACGATTGACCAATCGATCATCGAATTGCCCCAAAGCAGCGTTAACGGAATGCTCAGCCGTCCATCCAGTCCCATCGGAAACCAAATAAATAGACTTAACCGCCGTTATCTCCACGTCATCACCACCGTCGATCGCCGAAGACGTCGTCTTCTTATCAGCCTCCTCCGTCGTTACTTGACGGCAAGGCGTGTTATCAGTACGGTGAATTTGAGGACGGTCGATCTTAACACCGGATCGTAAAGCTCGAGTCATGGACCATCGATTCAATCGGGGACTAATCTTCAGCTTCGGTGTCGGAGGACTCGAAGATATTGCCGGAGGTGGTTCGGATTGGCCTGAGCCGCCGTGTAGATTCATCGTCGAAAGATGATAACTTTTTTTCTCACGAGCTACGGTTACTGTTTTTACATGATAATGTTATGGGCGGTACAAACGCGTTAACCGCTAAATTGATTCCAGCGTTTTGTTATAAAAATGACGGAAATGTCCTCACGAATTACTTGGGCTTGGGCTTAGCAACAGATACTCGGGCTGGGCTTTTAAAAGCCCAAAATAACAACACGCGCGTTAGAGCATTATCCTCGACCATATCAATATCGAGCCGACAAAGAAAAAAGTGATCATATTCTGTCTCTCTTCACACGAAATTTGTGTTCTTTCTTCTCCGTCACTTTCGTTGCCTTGCTTCGATCATGTGACTTTCCTAATCTATGCCTTAAAATCGAACATCGGGTAAGCTAACACTCGTTGATATCAAATATTCGTGCCCTGTTTTCTCGAAGTTTCCGTTCTTTGGTTGATACTTATCACCACTTTGATCGATTATCTGAACTTATCAATTACAATCTAGTGTTCTTACTCTGTCTCTGTTCTCTCTGTAAAACGAGTTAGTGTTAATCACAAAAAGGGTCCACTTTTCAATTTGAATTATGACCTAATCGTAGTTTTATGGGTAAAATCTTCAAGGAATCTGATTTGAGAATCTGGGTTATGTTTGTTATGTGATTTAGGTTTCTGGGTTTGTTTGAGAAGATAAGAAAAATGTATCCTTGTGGTTACATTGCTGAAGTTACCAACTTGTCTCCTCAAGCAACTGAGAAAGATGTTCATAGTTTCTTTTCTCATTGTGGAATCGTCGAGCTCGTCGAAATCACTGGGTAATTCATAACAACAATCTTCAATCATCTCTATCTTTTACAGTAAACTATTACTCATTTTAGAGACATTTGATTCTTGAAGCTGTTTCTTGGATTCTTGTTTAATTATGTTTCAATGGATTTTAGATGCGAAGGGGATGATTCGTTAACGGCATATGTAACCTTCAGAGATGCGTATGCTTTGGATATGGCCTTGTTGCTTAATGTAAGTCCCCTGTAAATTCACAATTGAATATGATCTTCTCGGCATTGATTTGAACGTTTCAGGGAGCTATGATCGTTGATCAAACCGTTTGGATATCAATGTACGGTGTATATTTACACGAATCTAACAATTTCACACCAGAAGAAGAAGAAGAGTATAGTGTAACGGTAAATAACAGAACCAACTAGATTACTGATCTTCTAAGTCTTTCGAAAAGGCTCAAAGTTTTTCTTTGTTTCTTGGGGTTTTAAAGGTCACTCAAAGTCATGCGGACGCGTTTGCTTCATCTCCGAGAGAAGCAGTAACCGTAGCTCAACAAGTCGTAAAGACAATGATCGCGAAAGGCTACGTTCTAAGCAAAGACGCAATCGGTAAAGCTAAAGCTTTGGATGAGTCTCAGAGATTCTCAAGCTTGGTAGCAACTAAATTGGCAGAGATCAGCCATTACCTTGGCCTCACACAGAACATTCAGTCGAGTATGGAAGTCGTGAGATCAGCGGACGAGAAGTACCATTTCTCGGACTTCACAAAATCCGCGGTTCTTGTCACGGGAACGGCTGCTGTGGCCGCAGCAACCATAACGGGAAAAGCGGCTGCGGCTGCAGCTACTAGTGTGGTGAACAGTAGATACTTTGCAAATGGGGCTTTATGGTTCTCAGATGCTTTGGGCCGGGCTGCAAAAGCAGCGGCCCATATGGGTGGTGGAGGAAGCAATTAATCTATACTGTCTTTGTGCTTCTTATTATATATAGTATATATGAGAGGTTAAAGATGCTGGGAAAATAAAATATTACATGTTCTTCCCTGTCTGTTTTATGAGAAATTTGTGACAGATATTTAAAAACATTTTATGAACAAATAAAAAAAGAATTTTACACAAGATTAAAGAGTTTGTACATGAAGTGGAGGAGGTATATAATAATAATAATAATATAAGTTTAAGCTTTATTAATAAAAAGGATGGGTCCTGGAAACCTCTCTAACTTAATCCTTTCCTCCTCTCTCTCTCTTTCTCTTATTTGAGAGGTTGATGAGATCTACAAGAAACTCTAAATTCATTTCCAAATTTGTAAACAACAAAGCATTTTGATCATCACTTTACAAAACTCCACAATCCAATAGAAGCATATATGTCAGTGATCAATCATTTGTGGAGTTAAATTTGTCTATACATACATACATACATACATACATGTATGTGTTTGATCCAACCACAAACGCAGACGCAGGATTGAGATTGGAGATGGCGTTTCCTCAACATGGTTTTATGTTCCAACAACTCCATGAAGACAATAGTCATGATCAACTCCCTTCTTGTCCTCCTCATCTCTTCAATGGTACCCTCTTTCTTTCTCTCAAACTCTTTCTACATACATAGATTGTCGTAAATTTTCTTGTATCTTCTTGGTGTGTATAGGAGGAGGAAACTACATGATGAACAGATCCATGTCTTTAACAGGCGTGCAAGAGGAGCATCATCATCAAAACATGGACGAGGAGAATCTATCAGACGATGGGTCACATATGATGCTAGGAGAGAAGAAGAAGAGGCTACAAATAGAGCAAGTGAAGGCATTAGAGAAGAGCTTCGAGCTTGGGAACAAGCTTGAGCCAGAGAGGAAGATACAACTAGCTAAAGCATTGGGGATGCAACCGAGACAGATCGCGATTTGGTTCCAAAACAGGAGAGCTAGGTGGAAGACAAGACAGCTCGAGAGAGACTATGATTCACTCAAGAAACAGTTTGAGTCTCTTAAATCCGACAATGATTCTCTTCTTGCCCACAACAAGAAACTCCTTGCTGAGGTATATAACGTATATATATTTATATAAGTATATATCTATTATCCAATTTTCAATTTGATTTTGATTCGTTTTTTGGTGTTACAAGACTAATAACTAAAGTAAAAATGAAACTATTAGTACAATTTGGTCGGATTTTTGGATATATATGTATATAAGTATATATATTATGAGTGTTAGTAGGACTAGAACCATTTAATATAAAATGCAATAGATTATTGTTAGGCACATGATCCAACACTATAAGATGTTTGTCAAAAGACAGTAGGTGTTTTGTTTATTAAATCAATGATTCTTGATCAATATATAGATTTAATTAATACATCCCCATATGCTATCAAGTAATGGCATGTGCAGGAAGCGCTAGTCAAGTTATATATAGCTTCTTTTTTTTGTGGTAAAAGTTGAAAATTAAGTTATATATAGATGATTTAATTATATTCTTTTTGGGTTTATAAATGATTCTATTAATTATTAAAATGTAATAGTTACAAATATATATATATATATTCTTAATTACTTAAGTAAATAAATACATTAGTCTTACAAGAATTAAAAATTCTTATTTTATATCTAATTTTAATTGTTTTTAGTCAATATTGAAACAGGTATTAATTAAATGATATTGAAATGATTTATGACATTTGATGTGTATGTGAGAGTGACATTTGATTTGTGTGTGAATGTTTAAAGGTAATGGCTTTGAAGAACAAAGATTGTAATGAAACAAACATAATAAAGAGAGAAGCAGAAGCTTCGTGGAGCAACAATGGAAGCACTGAGAATAGCTCAGAGATAAATCTGGAGATGCCTAGAGAGACCACTACGACACATGTGAACACGATCAAAGACCTTTTCCCTTCATCGATTCGATCATCTGCACATCATCAAGATCATGATGACGATGATCATCATCAGAATCATGGAATGGTTCAAGAAGAAAGCTTTTGTAACATGTTTAATGGCATTGATGAAACGACGTCGGCTGGTTATTGGGCATGGTCTGACCCAAACCACAACCATCACCACCACCAATTCAATTAAAGAGATCACCAGTTCACCACCATCTTGGCATTACCATCATCATCAGAAACAATTAATCTCTTATTTGAATTTTACTCTTTGGAATTTTATTGTTACTCTTTTTAATTTAAATTGGGGTTTGTTTTGTTTGCTTTGGGGTTGTAGAGCATTGGTGTATAGTCCGAAAATTTGTTGTTGCTTTAAGTTAATAAATATAAGGTAAACTTTATTATATGAGCAAAAAATTTTATGGGTGGGTTTACAACTTGAAGATCAATCTTAAGTACCACCTACTGACCGAAAAATTGGACTAAGTAAGAAGCATAGCATTTAGCAATGAGTAGTAAATACGAACACACTCGAATTTACATACTGTCTAATCCCAACCTGACCAAGGTTTATAAATTACGTTCTCTTTTTATAATTTACGTACTCTTTCTTCATTTACAACAAGATTTTCGAATCGTCTAAGGTTATTTTAATCAGAAAGCTCTTTGCATTCGGCCAAAAATATTTTTAGATTTGAGAAGATTTATCATTTACCGTATAATGCAATGGTTAAACCTCTCCCTCTATTTGTCCAATTTTATATTATTTGATGGGTTGGTACAAATTTATTAAGAAAAATATGGAAATAAAAGTGAGAAAGATTCAGATGCATGTGACCTCGAGTGGGATTCCAGCTCTTTCATTGACGTAACATGATCCATGACTTATATTATATACAAGGATTTATTTTAATATATAATTTATTAATTTATTATCTTTGCAAGTTGCAATTAAAATCAACGAACTTATACTGAATTACAATACTGTAAATGCTGACAAAAAAACGAATTATTACACACACATGTATCTAAATCTTTATGGATTAATGGAACCATAATTAACAGAATATCACCATGCCATGCCTCACATACTTAATGGACCAAATATTCACGTTCAAGCCAAAACAAAACCTAAAAATCACCTCTTCGATCTTCTCTATATATATTCTTCGTTACTTCAAAATGTTCGAGTTAAATCTATCCGATTGTGGTAATTTTTGTTGTTGTTGTGACCTATCCTTAATGTTGCTAATCACCCAGAGCTATCTTACATTACCTTCTTCAAATAATTATTACATTACTCACTAAAAAATATAATAAATAATACTACTGAAGATAGCAAAGAGGAAGAATAATGGAAGCACACGTTCCAAAACACAAAGAAGAAAACAAAAGTGGAAACAGTGTTGCAAGACTTTTTTTGGAAAAGAAAAAAAAAAAAAAAAAAAACGTGTTCCAAGTCTTCTTTCTCTTCGAGACGAATCTTATGTGTTTTAAACATATTTTATTGATATTAACTTTTAGAAAATTAATAGTTATTATTGTCTTTTAAAAAAAAACGGAATTTACATTACTTAAGAGACCCATCGTTATTCCATATTAAAAAGTAATATCATTTTACAAAATAACTTTTAAGTATATACTTTATGAGAATTTTTGTTTTTATAAATAGAGATTGTATGTGTTTATATATGTATATATATATATATATATATATATATATATATATATATATATACAATTTATAAGTTTATACCATCGGTATTATTGTAACAAAGACAAAAATAAATTGCAAAAAAATACTATTATATTTGTGGCTCTCCATGACTCCACGTGACTTCAAAGATTCACTCACAGAAGAAGAAAAACTCCTCAACAAGTAGAAAACTAAGTACAAGTGTTTCTAACCAAATTGGAACCTTGTTATAAATTTATAATACCAGATGTAATATACTTATGCATACATGTATGATGTAGGTTGTTGGACTAGATACATATTGGTATGTGGAATAATGGCTTTTTTCAACTTTTCACTGGATATGAAGATAAATATTTTGGTGAAGTGATGTTTGAAGAATAAATCAGCTCATAATTTTTTTTATCTATTATTATTATTATTATTGTTATTATTATTATTATTCTGTAACTATTTCAAGATACATTGTGCTTATAACTAACAAAATATTAGCACAAAATAGCTTACAATATTATAAGTAATACCTTTCATTTAATTGTATTACAATTGATTTATTATTCAATTGATCCAATTAAAATATATTTATACTATGGGCGAATTATTTGCTCCTCTTAACTTTTATTGAAACCTCCTTTAGACGCATCAAAACAGTCATCAAACCCTAATTTTTTGTTTCAAAATCTCCCTCCGTTTAATCCCAAGTCCTTCAAAATACTTTGGATTATGGATACGTATCTCCCTTCCTCAGGCGCCTTCTTGATCCTCCTGTTGAATCTCTTGAGTCTTTTCCCGAAAGGCGCTATATTCTTACCGTTTTTGTAAGCATCTCCGAGCTCACTCAACATGTGATCAGATTTGGTTAACATATGCACCTCGTCTTCCAAGTGCTTAATGCTCGTTTCCTTTTCTTTTAAGTCCTCTTCGATCAAGCTCTTGGCTTGATCCAAATCGTTTTCAAATACTTGTTCATCGAAATGTAGCGAACGATGAGCCTCAGAGACATGTAGAAAGGCAATAAGGGCGATAACGAGAAGCACAAAGGAGATCTTTGCCATGATTAATGATTAATTTTCCCTCAACTTAATTTGAAATAGATCAAATTATAGTTTTGTTAAAAGGAAAATAGTTGATGAGAGGAGTGAGTTCGTGTGTTGATTCCGTCAAGCATTTATAGCTTCATCATGTTCGTAAAAATAGAATATGAATGTCTCCTTTTACTTTTCATGGTCAATGAATGGTATTGACTTCCTTAGCTTGATTTTCTCTGGTTACCCATAAAATTCGCTAGTATGTTCGTAAGTCATATTATTAAAAATTGTCAAACTTCTGTAACCTTCAATTGTGAAAAGTCAAATTTAAGATTCTTGCTTTCTGTATTTAGATATTTTTCGTGTAACGGTTTAGCGAGGAACCAACATAATTCACTAAATGTTTACTAAAAAAAATTATTATTTTTTCAACAAACAAATTAATTTATAAGTATATATATTCACGGCCATTTCAAACATTTTGGGTTCCTAGTACTTATTTATATGATAAAAATTCTGATAGTTTTTTTAATGTGTTTTTATCATATCATGATTTTATATCTATAACTAATAAGTTAAAATAGTAAAGATAAATTGGAAATTGTTTAAAAATCAATATTGAAAATATTTTGTGAAACAAAAGTATAGTGGTATACATATATGTGTGTATGGAGGGAGATATATATTATATACCATGTATTTTTGTCTTATTTGACACTATCTAAATTTCACCGTGTACATAGAAAAGTCAACATTAAAGCTTTTGTTGAAGAGCATGCACATGATTATGTTTATATGTATATAAAGCACTAAGAGATGCGGTTTTCTTCACGAGTGAAAAGGAAGATTTGAGTCGGACTATCTCAACTTATTAACGCCATCAACTCAGGGACTTCGCTCCTAAACGCATATGGCATCATCGAAAACATTATGGTTTTAGCTCAAACCTTCGAAACTGTTTTTTTTTCGTGTGTATTAACCGTAAGCTTAATGTAATAGCTAATCGGCTTGCTAGACAAGCTATTAGCGAATTGCGTGTAGTCTCTAATTGATATTTGAATGAAATTTCTTATGTTCAAAAACAAAAAAAATGTATATAAAGTCCTAAATTATTCTTATCTGTATTGTCAAAAATGAGGTTCATTTGTAAAAAAAAAATATTTCACGTGGTAGATAAAATATGATAAAATATGCTAGCTGCTTCGACTTGGTCATTCCTCTGAGAGTATCTCAAAGTTAAGTCGGTTAAGCATATCTACCACTTCTGGTAGAAATTTTTGAATACGGTCGAAGTGAACTGGGTTCGTTATCAGTTATAATTTCCTATAGCTACCCATGTCGGCATATGATATGCTTCCATATAAACTTTTTCACCTAGTCGGAGTAGATTTGCTGGTAAGCTGCTGCTTCCATCCACTTGGTGAAGTAGTCAGTCATGACGAGTAGGTATTCAACCTGTTTCGGTCCTGACTTAACTAAAGGTCCGACTATGTCCATCGACCATCTCATGAAAGGGTAAGAGGCTGAGATCGATGACAGCATCTCGGCTAGCTGGTGTAAGATCGGAGCATGCTTCTGGCACTTTTCGCATTTAGTCGCGAACGTGGCACAATCAACCATCATGGTAGGCCAAAAGTATCCTTGTTTTTTTATCTGTAATGCTAGGGCTCGTCCCCCGGAATGGCTCCCGTAGAACCTGCTATGCACCTTGGACATTATGTCGTGAACCTCGTCCCTATGAATACATGATAAGCATGGTCTGGCCGCGCAGCGTTTATATAACTTTCCTTCCCTTATGCAGAATCGCGTGCTATTCGCTCAAAGTTTTCTGGCCTGCAACTTGTCCTGAGGGCTGTCTTGAAGATAATGTATTCGAGGATTAGGATCCTCCAATCGCTCGGTTTGGCTTTATGAGCAGCGTCGGCTTGCTCAACCTCTTGTAAGTTGATCGGGCTGTCTTCCTCTGACTCGTTCTACGGGTTGTCGGACAGCTCGGCGTCATCTTGCGACCGGCTTGTTCCCACTTGGGAATTCTGAGTTACTATTTTATCATAATAACTAATTAAGAAAATATTCGTATGTAAACGATTTTCATATCTTTTGTAAACTAATGTGGTTCACAACTGGTTTCGTCTAATTTTTGTTTTCATGACAACTTTGTATTTTCCAAACACTTGATTAGTTGATTGAGTTTTTTAATCTAATATGAAGCTGTTATCAAAAATAAAATACTCGCATGGAAATAATGATATCATCATAAGTAGTAATGTAATTCATTAAAGTATATCAATTACAATACGATGCAACTAATATACTATGGAGGAGATTATTTACTCCTCTCACTTTGTAAAGCTAAACTCCATGGCCAAGTTCAAAACTCCTTAAAAACACATCAAAACATTAATCAAAATCCTAATTTTATTATTATTTTTTGTCATTCCTTCCCCCCATTTAATCCCAAATCCTTCAAGATCGACTGGATTATGGATACTGGCTTCTTATTTTTCGCAGGTGCTTTCTTGACGTTAACTACCCTGCTGAATTTTTTGAGTTTCTTTTCGTAAGGAGCTAGATCCATATTCTTTTTGTAAGCATCTCCGAGTTGATTGAGCATATGTTCAGATTTGCTCAACATTTTCACCTCAGATGACAAATCTTGAATGCTTGTTTTCTTAGCCTTTAAATCTTCCTCGATCATGGCCTCGGCTTTAAGCAAGTCATTTGCAAGTGCTTCATCGATTTTTACCACGCGGCGAGCTTCATAAACGTTGAGAAAGGCGATAAGGGCCACGACGAAAAGCAAAAAGGAGATTTTTGCCATTACTAATAGCTTGATTTTCCCTTAACAATCAATTTGAAATTAGATTCAA
This sequence comes from Arabis hirsuta, assembly GCA_964056655.1. NCBI lineage: Eukaryota > Viridiplantae > Streptophyta > Magnoliopsida > Brassicales > Brassicaceae > Arabis > Arabis hirsuta. The sequence continues at coordinate 43,734,285 of OZ053301.1, forward strand.
ATCGTTTGTTAAAGGAAAAATAGGCGAGAAGAGATGTGAGTTCTTGTCTTTCTTTTTGAGTGTATTTATACCGTTAGTTGTGACTAATTATAGTATTATGAAAACATATAGCCTTAATTAAATTGATGGTCAGCGAATTGTATTGACTCGGTTACTCATCTTTCTTTGGTTATCCATAATATTCGCAAAACATTTGCTAAAGTCATATAATTCAAAACTTCTAAATTAATAATATTTACCTTCTACTTTTAGATAACATTTTTTACGTTTAAAGGGAAGAAGATTCAATCCTCTCATATATTCCAAGCAAGAAGTTTTGTCTTAATTCGAAACGGAGTACAATGGCGAAGAAAATTTCCATACTCTCTGGTCTTATTGTGACCCTAGTCATTTCTTTGGGATACTACATCGACGAGGCTGCAGCGAGAGACGTGCATCTAGTGAAACTCCACGATGTAAAACCCGAAACTTTGGAGAAGTTGAAAGCAGAAGAAGAAGTACAACTCATGAAAGGAGAGTCAAAAGTCCATCTTCTAAAGGAGATTGAGAAGGCGAAGAATCTGCTCGGAGAGTTGAAAACGATGAAGAAGCAATCATCAAATGGTGATATGAAAGGAGAATTGAGTTCTTTGGTGAAATCCGAATCGCTACTTAACGAAATCTCAGATTCTCTCAAGAATGGATCGTACAACCCTAACAAAGCTACCATTTTTGTTGAGAAAGAATCATTTTTCTATAGAGCATGGAAGGAGAATGCATATCAATCGGTTGTTCCGGAGAAAGAGAAAGAGTTTATGACTACCATCAAACACATTGTGAAGTTGTTGAAGAAAACTTAGAAGAAGAATATATATGGGTGAAATTCAAGATACTTACAAAAGAAAGAAATCGTGTCACACACACAAACGCATATCTATACATATAATGTATATATCAAAAGTTTGTAGTGTAACAAATTTTTGTAATTAGTAATTACATAATTTACATTGTTGTTTTCTTAAGCATATCCAACATGTTTTTGGTTGGATATACTAATAATAAAATGTTTGACTATTTAAAACATCAATTGTCGCTAATATCGTCAATCAAATGGGCCACGAAATAGGTCTAAACTACAACAAAGCCCGATGAAATATATTTGCTAGATCATTCAATGATAACATTATAATTTTAAGACAATATATACAAACACCACCAAATACAAAAGCAACTTCACAATGAACATAAATAAATAGTGGTAATTTTTTTCAGTCTATACCTACCTAATAACATAGTTTCCCTTGGTATCAAGGAATCTATGCATGATCACTGAGTTCAACTAGAATGATCAGTTAATTCAAATATTCAAAAATGAATATATACGGTATATGTTTTTTTGTTCGAAAATCAATTAATTAAATTAAAAGTTAAATACGACCAAAAAAAATAATAATTAAAAGTTAAATTCGAGTGTGTACAGTTTTAACCAGTTTGGGCCTTGTTTTGACCCAAAAAAACAATTGGGCCTTGAAGATTAAGAGAAAAACAATTAAAACAATTGGGCCTTGGTTTGTAGTCTGTTTCTGTTTTGGCCGTTAAGAAGCGTAACCAATGAGAGTGAATCTGATCTTATTAAGAGTGGAATCGTTTTCAATTTCTTGTATGTTGCTTGAACTCAGAGAGCAATTAAGAGAGAGATCTTGATAATTCCATTAAGCTTTTTTTCTTTCTTCTTCAACAATGACCAATACGAAATACAAGGAGAGGAGACGAAAGCAAACGAAGAAGAAACAAATGATTGCTGCATTGAGACCACCACCATTGATATCAAACTCTTCGGAGCTACCACCGTTGAGCTCGTCGGAAAACCAAACGCCGGTAACTATTTGTTCTCTGCAATCTTAACTTTCCCGGTTTCTCTGTTTCTTTAAACATATGCTCTGTTTTTTGCTAAAATCCTCTGTTTTTCTTTTTGGAATGAAAAAATGCTCTGTTTTTATTGTTCTTTGTTGAGATGCGATCATTGTTGAAACGAAAGTAATTAGATATTCGTGAAGTAAGTAGAAAAGAAACAGCAACTAATCTAATCTTTCAATTAGAGTTTTTTTTTATGAAGAACTAATCTTTCACTTAGTTTCGCCCAAGAAAACATCTTTTCTTTTCTTTTTTCTTGAAACATTTTGATGCATTGTTAATTTGAAAGGGGATAGTCGTAGAAACGATTCTTTGCTTTAACCATTCTTTCATTTTTTCTCTTATGAATTTTCTTTTAAATATAGAGCTTTGCATCATATTTGTTGGACAGAGCCAGATATCTTGGACATTTATTCTATGGTAAGTTATTGTAAAACTATGATACAATTTATTAGAGTTAAACCTATATATTATGTTTTTTAATTGTTATAAATTTTACTTGTCCAGGATTTATGTCGCTATTTGTCCTTATGGGCTTATTTTGCATGGCTTTGTTTTGGCTGTTGAGCATTGTATGCTATGCGCGAGGTATATATATATATATATATATCTAGTCTTTCTCATTTATATATTTTTTTCCATTTTAATTGATTTTTATTGATTTGTTGTATATATTTTTCGACAGTATCAGATGTCACAATCGTATATATGTCATCACTCGAGGTAAAGTACTTACGTTTATACTATACTAGATGGAGTATATATTCGTATATATGTTGTAAAGACGCGGGTCCCATATATGCGAGTTTGAAATTTGATTTCTTATAAACGTGTGAAAAAATAAAATATTTAAAAATTTTGGTTAACCGATTTGACATGTGTCCGATCATGATTTAGATAATAAGATTTTCAATTAAATTATGTAACATATATTAATTCAATGAAATTATGTCATATATTTTAAAATAATAAGATTTTCCTAATCCAATTTAAATTAGGTTTAGATTTTTGTAATCCTATTTAAATTAGGTTATTTTTCACTAATTTACAAATAAAGATAAATAGATAAATCTTTTGACATTTAGTTAAATCTAATTAAAAAAGTTTATTTTACATTTGTATACATGTGTCAAAATGCGATGAACCGACTTGACATGTGTCACGATTATTTTTAATTAGTTGTTTACCTCTTGTTTTATTTTATGCAGGGTACCAAAATAAGATTAGCCACATTACTATATCAGGATATGGCGACCTTACTATATCGTCATATTGGGGTTTTAGTAGAAGGTATAGTTAAGTTTTTGGAAAAAATATTTTCTATAACTTTTTTAGATTGAAACAAACTCTCATTATTTAATGCTTTGTGTAATTGTTTTTTTTTTCCCAGTCATGACTTTCTTAATTAAATCGATTATGGGATTGATAGAAGCTGTTCAATGGGGTATTCTTGTGAAAGAGATTCTGAGATTGATAGAAGTTCAATGGGATAATGCACTGATAATGCTCAAATTTTGCCTGAGCTACTCTCTCAAATTAAGAGATTGTAGTAGTACTTAGGGATTGAATCCACAAGGAATCAAATCACACAAACGACTGATAAATTCGAATTCTGCTAAGTAAATATGTATGAATGTAAGAAAAATATCAAAACAAAGCAAGTGATGATGATTAAGATTCTTAAAATTCAAGGAGACAAAAGAGTTAGAAAATGGGTAATTCTCAGGAATGAATCGAAATCAAAGATAAAAGACTGTCAGGATTTTATTAAGCACAATTATAGAATTCGAACACAAATGTAAAATCAATCAACTTTCGTTGTAGAGATTATCTATGATTAAATCCCTAAATTCCAAATTTCTTTGCAAATTCAGTGAATAAAACCAAGTATTAAAGTTCAAGTTCGATTGTTCACAAAATCACTAAACCAAATTTCTTTGCGAATAGATAAGAAAGAATTTACGAAATATTAGCTTTATTAAAGATTTTAGAATTATCGCAAAGATCTTTTAAATTTGTTTAAAAAGATTAGATATAATCACTCCCAGTAACCGAGTCACTTCGAAGCTTTGCCAAGAAGGCAAGAAGTACTTTTTTTTTTTTTTTTTACTTTCCTTGCACATTAAGAGTATCAGAATAGTTTGAATCAACACCGATCCGGTTTTTGCTTTATAAGTTTTCAAGCATAAAGTGATTCTTAATTGTATACACGAGAAAGTTTATGTACATTTGATCAACTCCTGATTTGGTAATACACTCCACAGTACTCTATGGAACTAAAGAACAAGAATTAGGCGTCTTCTCATACATAACTATAAATATTTCTGAAAAATGTAATAATGTTATAACATTCTGTCTTCCTTGTTCATAAAACTAGCTGTAGTAGTAGAAGAAGAAGAAGAAGAAGTCGTGAACATAGAGAATAGAAGTTGCGACGATGGTGGATTTACCGGCGGATTCGCCATTTTCGACATCAACAAACTACTAAAATATCCTTCACCTCCATTGTTTTTGGTGTTAGAATCAACAGTTTGTTGATTAGTCGACGAGCTCTTTGAAGTACTATTCTTTTGCATTAGATTCCGGCCGTCCCAAGCAGATTGGTGATCCCCATTCCCTGATCGCACCATAGTTGATATTGCGGCTGCGATCACCGAGTGGAAACTTGGGTCAGAAGTAAGAGCCTTCGTTAGGGTTTCGGTCAAGGAAGGGTTTTGTGGTTGGGTCTTTCCAAGATCTTGAAAAGAGGACGATCCGGTTTGGATGTTGTTGTACCGAATGGGACTGTAAGAAGAATATCCGTTACCCCAAATCGCGGGAATGTTGATACTAGAAGTTGAATCGGATGAAGAAGAAGCGAAGCTAAGGCTTGTAGAAGGGAATCTTTGGAGTGAAGAGAATTTGTTAAAGTTGAAAGAATATGGTGATGAAGATTGTTGTTGCGGATGAGGAGCCGTGAGATCTAGGGTGACGGTAGGGTGTAACGGCGAGAAAACGGTTGATGGTGAATAGAAGGGTTTGTTGATGAATCTTGAATTGTTTTCGTAAAGTTTGAAATTCATTCCGTTCTTGATCATCTCGGTGTCTAAACCTGACGGGGTAGAATTTGATTGGAAAGAGGTGGAGGAACTAGAGAGGAGCATGGAGGCGGCAGCTGCGGTGGTGGAAGCCATGGCGGTGGCTGAGAGTGGAAGAGGGTGGTTGTGTGTTCCTTCATAAGTTGTGATTAGAATTGACATATCATCTACACATCTTTGGACCTATACATAATACAAAAAAGTCATTAACTAAGAGAAATTAGATATTGGAAACTATAAATGTATGTTTAATATATATGTTTGGTAGGTAGATAGATACCTGTCTTCGAACAGGACATCCAGGTGCAATCGTGCAGCGGTAATATGCTCGAGGGCACGGGTTCCCTTTCGCAATCTTTTGTCCATATTTTCTCCATTGACAACCATCATTCATCTTTAAACACACAAAGAAACATACAATTATATAAGATGACAATATATTTTTGGAAAATTATCAGGATGATGAATATAAAGGAATATAGAGACTCACCGTGAGAGTGTCACATCTTGCTCTAACACAAACTCTAGCTCTCTTGGCATTGTTTTGCTGACCAATATCATCAGCATCACCACTAGGAGAACTTCTCTTCCTGGTCACCTTATTCATGGCCAGATCTACTAATTCCGAGCTATTTTCTAGGCTCGAAATGGTACGATTTTCCTTTGATAATCCAACGTTTGGTCCTAAAGTCAAACCAGCCTTGGTCAACTCTTTGTCTTCTTTGCCTCCTAAGCTTATGCTTTTGGTCTTCTCTTCGTTATTGGGAATGCTATTACTTGGGGACTTAGAACTTCTCCTCCCGAGGGAAAGCGAGACAAATTCGCGTTCTTGATCAGAAGAATTTAAATACTCTGCGTTGAGATGATCGTTCTTGTTATCCTGAATTGGTTTGTCTGAAGATTTTTGTTGAACTTTGTCAAAAAATCTGAGTCTAAGAGACTTGTAATCACTCTCAATATGTTCAAGCATTATTTTTAGTTTCTTATTCTCTTCCTTCATTTCGTTCATCTCAGCTTTTGCGGATTCAAGTTCATGACTCCCCTGAAATATCATCAAAGATATTTTAAAATAACAAATCAATAAATAACTAGGATGGATACAAATATGCCTAGAGATTACAGATTTTAATTTAATTATACAAGTAGCTAGGATTATATGCGCACCAAATCAAGAAACTTTAGAAACTAAACCTATTTAGATAAATTACTCAGAACTCATCAATTTTGATTCAATAAATATTATGTTCAATCTTCTGCTAATATCGCCTTTTCAACTCATATTCACATACATGCATATATATATATAAAATAAAATCTTAAACCGAAACACATACTAGTTTTACGAGCCTAGACTAACGTATATAACACAAGTATTTATTACCTTTTTACTTTCTTGGATGCATCCATCATTTGGAGAAGAAGCAGCATATCCAATAACTTCATCTTTAACAATACAATCTGAAGTACTTGTTAGTTTCATAACAATCTCCATTTAGAAAAATATAGAAGATGAGGACAAAAAAAATAGAGAAGATGTTCAATTCGTCGTCTTCTTATTTTTCTTGTCGGAAATACAAAATGTTATTCTTCTTTTTTTTTTTTTTTTCTGTTTGTTTGTCCTCTTTCTTCAAAACCTTTTACTTATAGACTTTGAAGTAGATCGATGTGTACTTTCTTCGAGGGAGACCTAAATCGTCAACTTGTTCAATTCTTTTTATTATTTCAACCATGAGATTAACGAAGACCTTTTCGATCTCCGGATTTATATGCGTTTTTCTTCCAATGATATCCGAATCATTTATTTAAAATATTTTCCTTACAATCTAGTAACAAAATAAATTAAATCATTGACTCCGTTGATGATAATAATACGATATTCAGTCTACTAGAATAGTAAATGTTTCATTAAAAATGTAAACTGAAATATTCTCTCGAATAATAAAGTACTCATCGATGTATGTTTGTGTATAATGTGAAGGGAGATATCGTTGAAGGTTCGTAGGAGAAGGAGAAGAGAAGACTTATATCTCTAGCCTTCACACTTGTCAACTCTTTTTTTTTTTTGTCGACGTCAACTCTTTAATCCTATCTTCTTTGTTTATTTATTAGTCTTTTGATCCATAAGTTGGTTTTATTAGACGTAATTTCATCAATGCAATGTTCACATGACAATTACTTAGCTCAAACTTGTTACACACCTTAATTAGTAATTTTTTTTATGATTACACTGACACAATATGACAATTTGACTCCGCATCAACAGTTTACAAAATTCAAAAGATGTCTTGTACATTTCTATATTAACAGACAAAAAAAAAAGGTTTCCGAGATCTGAGTTACCACTAAATATATTTAGAAGAACAATCTGATAAAAGTCAACTCACTTATCTATATGACACTTAAAAATTTAATTAATTTAGTTATAAATCTGTAACTAATGGCCCCCCGGCTCTCTCATTTTAAGTTTATGGCTAAGTAAACTATCGTGGTTTCCATGTGGTGCTTTGTTTACTAAAAATAAGTATGAATTGGTTTTGTCTTTGTTTATAAATAATTGGTTAAATAATACAGTAGAGCATATTAGTAATGAACAAACGAATATATATCAGATTAGCAAGTCCCATAATGAACACCAAGTTTATTTATGGAGCTAATGAAAACAAAAAAATTGTTTAATTTTAGATTTAGCCATCAAAATGTCCAAGAAAACTCAACATGAGTTTAATAACATTTTCATATGGAAATATATATATATATATATATATATATATATATATATATGCGTTGCCACGTAATCGTAGATTAGACTATATCAGAAACATAAACAAAACAATTTGGTCTTATTTAGACTAGAAAAAGTCTTTGGTCACCAATATTAAATCTATAAAAATATTTGCTCATCAAAATTAAATTGAGAAACAAGGGAATAAAAAATCAATGGCTGAACAAAGAAAAAAGTTACAGAAAACATTAATGGTTCAACAATAAGTAGTTGATTTTTTCAGACAATGAGTGAATGAAAAGGTCAACTAGCATGTCTTCACGACTCATCATCACCGATAAAACACTTGATTACTATTTAACATAAAATAGAAAGAAAACCATTATAAATGTCGTACTCTGTTCCCAAACTTCAGCAAAGGTAAAATATATTTCTCATGCTAAGCAATCGGAATTGGTATAATTAAGACCAAATAGACCGTTGACAAAATACAGATATGTATATACCGTATACTTGTAGGTATGTATTCGAGAGAATCTTCAACATTTTGTAAAACATGTATTATTATGTATATGTTCATGTTATTATTAAATTTGCTAATAACATTTCTTGAAAACGAAATGGTAGTGACGAAGGCTTCGTATGTTTGCCAACCTTTCTCATTAATTATTTTAATTAATTATTTATTATTGTTTCGTCAACTTGCGAATAGATTTTCCACTGACCTAAAAGGTCAATTGTGTCGATTTAGACATTATATTAAGCAATGAAAGAAAAGACTTTTTAAGCTCAAGGCCAGCTTGGAGATTCTCTATAATCTAGGTTTATGATCAGTGCGATAATTAATTTTATCCGCGTATTCAAATTTAAAAGTCATTATATGTTAAAATTAAATCGTTACATGATGTAGTTTTGGATTTGAGGAATTACAAACTTTAGCCCAGAACCTTTAAAAACAAAAAAATTAAATCGTTGCATTATCAAATCTAACCAAGTTTGGAACGTATAACTAAATGGAAGTATATGTTTCTATAGGTTGTTTTTAGCCATAAACCTAAAAATGGGACAAAAAGTGCTAATTCAAAGGTATTACTTAATCAGACAAATCTGACAAAAACGATCTAAATGTTATATTATGATTATTATTTTTAAATGAAACTTCCAATGTTACTTCAAAAAGATGTTTACTTTATGGTAATTAACTATAGTGTAAGAAAATCTTTGTTTTTTTAAATTAACCACTTTAATTTCAAAATTCCCTTTTTTTCATGGTATTTCATAGTTTCCCAAAAAGTAAAACAGTGGATGAAATTATAGTGACCACAACCAAAACATACACAACAAATGAACACAGAGAATAGAATTACAAAGTATCCAGCCATTCGCATTTATTTTTTACACAAAATTCTCATAAATTAGATTTTTTTCCATTTTCACCTCATAGCTTTTTCTTTTAATTTCCTGGCCTAGATACAAGAGAGAAAAAAAGTATTAGTGAGATATATTTTAGCATGGTTTTCCGACCCGGCAATCCAATGCTCCGGCATATTTGGTAAGTTTTGAAACGGCCACACCATGTTTAGGCTTTATCATTTGTTGTCTAGAGTGCGAACACTTGAACTTAGGGTTTCCAGATTGTCTGAAATATGCTTTGTTCATGAAAACATCTCTCTCTGATCTCCAATTCCAGTTTTTCCATTCGCTTTCCGGAGAATAATCCCTCTTCGTCACCTATATAAACATCTTTCTATTAGTTCACAAATCAAACTTTGATTCATAATCAAGCCTTTGAGTTGATATATGTTTGTACCTCATTGTACTGAGGCATGTGAAGAGAAGCGATGAAACGGTTTCCATGGCTAAGAATTGTAGGACCTTGGCTACCTCCGATCGCGTAAAGCTCCCAATGAGTGTAGTCATTGTTGACAACGTGGACGAAACCCCATCGGATCCTTGGCATTCTCTGCACAAGCCCTTTACCAAAATGGTTGTAAGCAACTGTGACTTGCATCTTCTTGTCATCTTGGTTGTCGTTTTGTGCACCAAGCAACATAACCTAAACACAAAACGCAAAATAACATAAACAAGTTCGTTTAGTTTGAGTTTTCATTTGCCAAGTTCCAATAGACATGCATAAGAATTTTGAATACTAACATCGTTGTGGTGAGTGAAATGAGAGTTAGAGATGGTGATTGCAGTGGAGCCCATTATAGCGTCGATGAGACCATCTTGGCATTTAGACATAGAAATGTGGTCAAGCCAAATGTTAGTTGCTCCAAAGATAGAGATACCATCACCATCAGCCCTTCCTCTTTCCCCAAAGTGGTCAACCGAATTTCTAATCAAACCGCCACTGCCCTCGACAATGTGATGGACGTGAAGCCCATGGATGATGATATTGCGCACGTACTGCATTGTGATTCCGGCACCATATGCGATGTGCACGTTAGCGCCACGAGCATCGATTGTCTTGTGACTGTTAATCAACAGTTCTTGGCTCAACCTAATGCTCATATCATGCTTGAAAATGATCCAGAGTGGTTCTTTCTGAATCACAGCATGACGTAGTGTTCCGGGTTTAGGGTTAACCACATCATCGTCTCTAGGGCTCGTGACCACGTAGATGCGGCCGCGTTTGCCTCCCGTGGTTCGGTAGCCGAAACCACGGACGCAATGGACAAGCTTCTTGCGACGCTTAGCCCAATCTGCCTGACAACGCCAGCATTTATCGATGGGGTTGCTTGCGGTGCAAGGTCCCTTTAGTTTGCTCCATTTTCCTTTTTTTGCTCTACCGGTTAGGCTCCGCCTTGTGCTGTTGGTAGGACTAGAAATCATCTCAATGTCGTCCTCTTCCGCGGAAGCGGCCGCCTCGTGTTCCTCCGTCTCCTCAACATCAGTAGAGTTGCTGAAGATATACATCAAACCCAAACCATTATCATAAACTCAAAGTCCTCATTTTTTGTATTTAAATTTTAGAAAAATATCAAGACTAATCCAAACCGAATTTCTCTCTCGATCACATTCAAACACGGATAATTTCAACTAGACAAATCGGGTCGGATTCGAAATATAAACGGACTTACTCGTAATGACGCTCGTGGAAGTGGTCGACGATCGCATAAGGATCGGGATGATAAGCCAAAAGGGTATGTTTACGAGCTTCATTGGCCTTATTTACCCAATACTCATCGGTCTCCGCAACATTGGCTCGTATGGTCGGAATCAAACTGGCAATACAAATCACACACACTAATTTGAAAAGCCTAGCCGTCTCCATTTTATTTGATTACCCCTTTTCACAGAAAACAAATTATATTAATTCCTTTTTCTTTTTCTTAAAGGGGTAATCTTTTTAATATATTTAAATATATATGGAGAACTGCTAAGCTTTAAACATGGCTTTAGGTCGTTATTTCTGTTTGGCCTAAAGCCTTTTTTTGGTAGATGAATCGTATTGCGAAGTTTGGACAACGTAAATGTTGTGTTTAAATAATAAGACGAAAAAATATGAACTTCTATATTTAGAAAGTTTTCCCGTTATGTATGGAAAGCCACCATAATTTATTTGTGGACAGGTTTCTTTGTTTTTTTGTATTAATTAACTTTTTCTCTCCATGTTTTTTGTTGTTTTCTATATTTGGATATTTCTATAAAGAGATAAACATGACTGTTTTCTCAATATTTGTAACCAATTTTAGTAACAAAAAATAATTACGTATGAATTCTCATACACATCAAAAGTTGTGGAACTGTCAGACTGCTTGTAACTTCTAATTTGTGAGTATCAAACATAGTTTACTCTCTTTTTTTTAAAATGTGTATAAGTAAAATTATGTTTTTTCACATACTATTCTTTGCAACTATTTTGTTTTGGACATTTGAAATCATGAGACTCTGGCTCCAAATGAAAATTACATGAATTATAATATAAAGTGAATGAAATGTGAAAGCAATTGAGTAAGAGTATTAGGGTGCAATTGGTCGTCTCTCAGATGAATAAAATGAATAGGCATGAGTGGAATAAATATAGATGAATAACTTTCAACTTATTCCTATTTATTTTAGTGGAGGAAAAAATTCATATATTTTCTCTTATTTGTTCCTCTTATTAATAACGTGGAATGAGTTGAAACTATTATCAACTCAACTGGTGGATTTTGAGAAGAATGTGTTTTTCTTCTAATTTTTTTCCCCTAAAAGTCCAACCATTTGCAGAAATACAATTGCCAATTTGTATTTTGGATTTATTCCATTCTCAAAGTTTTGGTCAGTAAAGAAGGACTTAAGCCTACTAATTGTTAGTTGCCGCATAATTGTTGACTAATCGCTGATTAGTGATTAGTATTACACTAATACATATTTTATAAATAGCATTCAATTCATGACATAAGTTTTATCCCAAAAAAAAAGTCCATGACATAAAAGTAAAACAGTAAAAAGCATAATTTCACTATAATTACTTTTTGTCGTCTTTATTTCAAATAACCGAAGCACTGAAAAGCAGCTTAAAAACAGAGCCAAAAGCAAGGCTCCAAAACAGAGCATAGACCATTAACCAAGACATTCAATTATTCATCATTAGAAAAAAAAAAAAAATCTAGAGTTTTCAAAGATGAAACCTAAAGTTATGAGTGCAATAATAAAACAAAACCGATCACATCGCCAACCCAATCACATGGTTTACAGACTGCTAATTAAAAAAATAAACCAATTAGTCAATAAACCGAAAAACATTAAATTCTAAACCGATTATCAACCCGTTCAATCCACCGGTATAGAAAAATTTCCTGGGGACTGGGGAATAAATATATCGACGGCTATGAATGAGGAAACCTGACGCAGCGAATCTCGATCCAACGGTTAATATTTTTTTGCTTGATCAGCAGGAAAAACCCTCTCTGTAAAAAATAAATAAATAAATAAATAAAAAAGATTAGGGTTTTCTTCAATCTCTTATAGACGCCACATCTCCAGATTAGGATCATCTGTTTTGTTCTTCGACTTGCGATTCTCAGAGACTTTGGAATTTTCTCCGAGAAGCAAAAATGGTGAAAGGTCCTGGTCTCTACACTGACATCGGCAAAAAAGCCAGAGGTATATAATCTCTCACACCTTCTCTTCTTCAATCTTCTATGTTGATCTGGTAGTTGCTAATTAGGATTCCGTATCGGTGTTCTGATCTGGATTTCGTTTAGATTCTTGCAATCTCTTAGGTTTTTCCTCCTTTCGTTGTCCCTTTTTGTTTGCTGGTCATCGAGATGCATGCGTAGATTCTGTGTATTCGATCGGAAGGAGATTCTGGTGATAATTTATCATCAGCGATTTGTAGTGTCTCCGTCACCAACGTTGAAGCTGTTTATGCTCAAATTTATCAGTTTACTTTCCCATTTTGTGGTATTCGAATTTGGCCCTGGTTTTGTTCATGGTGGATCTGGAATTTGTCAATTTGATATGCAGTAATTGTCTCCATGTTTAGCATATCTCACCATTTGTATTTTCTTATGAGAATCTCGTTTCAGTTCTGAGTTTTGATTTTGTGAATTTGCAGATCTTATCTACAGAGATTACAACACTGACCACAAATTCAGTATCTCTACTTACTCTCCCACCGGTGTTGTAAGTCTTTTTTGCATATCAGCTTTTATTTACTCTTGAGACTTTGAGTTGGTTAAGCATTGTGATTTAGTTTCACATTCTTTTGCATATGTGAGTCGGTGAATAATGTGTATTGTGTCGATGTGTTTCTTCTATCCTGACCATCTTTACTCTCATAAGCTAACTATTTCTTTGTGTAACATGTTACATCCTTAGGCCATCACTTCAACTGGAATCAAGAAAGATGACCTTTTGTTGGGAGACGTTGCTTTTCAGTCGAAGCAAAAGAACGTCACTACCGATCTAAAAGTTTGCACCGATTCTACTGTAAGTATATTTGTATCTGATATTCATATCTTAGCTTGAATCTGAGTCTTTTTTCTTGTTGGGTTATTCAACTGACATCTCTATGTGTATTGGTTTCAGGTTCTTATCACTGCTACGGTTGATGAGGCTGCACCTGGACTGAAGTCAATCTTCAGCTTCAAGGTCCCTGACCAAAATTCTGGCAAGGTATTGTGAACGTCACGATATACAAAGCATCCTCTTATGTTTTTGTTTAGGTTTTATAGTTTGATCAGTTGATAATCTGGCTTTTCTAACTTGATATTGGTATGGTGTTTCCTCTTGAAAACAGATTGAGTTACAGTACTTGCATGACTATGCCGGTATCAACACAAGCATGGGATTGACTCAGAACCCAACTGTCAACTTCTCTGGTGTGATTGGTACCACTGCGTTGGCTATTGGTACTGATGTGTCCTTCGACACCAAATCTGGCAATTTCACCAAGATCAATGCTGGGTTAAGTTTCACCAAGGACGATTTAATTACCTCTCTTACCCTGTAAGTTACTCAAGTGAATTTTGAGTGACAAATTTGGATAAAATATGTGTGTTTTCATCGATTTCAATAACAACATTTGAGTTTCTTGTTTTCTCAGGAACGAGAAGGGCGATCTGTTGAATGCTTCATACTACCACCTTGTTAACCCGCTGTTCAACACCTCTGTTGGAGCAGAAGTGAGCCACAAGTTCTCTACCAAGGACAACACCATAACCGTGGGATCTCAGCATTCGCTTGACCCGCTGACCTCGGTGAAAGCACGAGTGAATAGCGCAGGCATAGCGAGTGCACTCATTCAACACGAGTGGAAACCAAAGTCGTTGTTCACAATCTCAGGAGAAGTTGACACCAAGGCCATTGACAAGAGCGCTAAGGTTGGGTTTGCTCTCGCGCTCAAGCCCTGAAACTGAGGCAGAAGAATCCAAGTTGCTAAAACTTTTTAAGTAGTGTTTTTCTCTCTACTTGGTTTGGTGGTTTTAATGGCTACTACTAATCTTTCCCCATTTTCTGGTCGGATTTGTAGAGAATAAAAAAGGATCTCGTCTTGACGATGATGAAACCCTTTAAGATCCTTTCTGTTTCTTCTTCTTTGATAAATCTCTCACTGTTTTCCTTCCACTTAAAATTTGTTTTCGTGATTTTTGGGATTAAAACGTGCACTGATTTACATCGGAATTTCGTATTTGTTAGTAGGTGAGATGACTTGTATTATTCGAAAAGTGTATCATATGAAGTAAGTGATCCAACGGAGAATACCGCGAAAGATGAACTTTTTATTAGGCCCACGGATTTGTAGTATGGGCCATACCGTGACGTGGTGGCACAATATAAATGAAATGGTTAAGAAGTGATAAAAACAGGAATTGCGGGGAATAGCGAAGTTAAATTCTTTTGTTTTGTTTTGGGAAATTCCATCCAATAACCAAAAAAAAATCTATAAAAAAATCCTAACCATTTAACCTAAATCTAAGGGTTAATATTTTAGCCACATATACTAATTTTATTACTTTCCCAATTTTTTTTTTTTTTTGGTTATTCTTGCAATCAATCTTTTTGATTTTACCTCATAATAATTTTTTTTGCTTTTGTCAAGGAAGTTAACTTACTAAAATTCTTATTTGAAGTAGGTACTAACTTTTTTTCCATCGTCAAAATTTATTACTATTCTGTTATAAATTATAAAAAATTTGTTAGATCGACGATTTTACAAATTATGAGAATATTACATCGACGAGTTTATAACGGACAACACTTTCTCTTTAATCCACACCAGACGATTCTATCTTTCTTCACGCAAAAGATCTTTTGTAAGTTTGTCTCTTTTATTATGCATCAATAATAATAAGCACATCTTCTGGAATTTAAATCCACCCACACTTCGTGTAAAAAAACATTAATGAACTCATGATCAAACTGTGGTAATAGGTCCTAGGTAAATCTCAATTTTTAAGGTAGGGTTAAGGTTTAAGGGTTAGGGTTTGGGGTTTGGTAGAGTTTTAGGGTTTTGGTAGGGCTAAGGAAGGAATAGGATTTAGGGTTTAGGGTATATGTAGGGTTAGAGTTTATGGTATATGTAGTAGGGTTACGGTTTAAGGCATGTGCAAGGTTAAGGGTTTGTGTAGGGTTAGGGTTTGGTATTATTAGAGCTTAGGAAAAGTTAGGATAGGGTTTATTGTTTGGTAGGGTTTAAGGTTTAGGGCATATGTAGGGGTAGGGTTTAAGGTTTAGGGTATATGTAGGGGTAGGGTTTAGGGTTCAGGTTTGATAGGGTTAGGGTTTAAGGTTTAATAGCGATAGGGTTTAGGGTTTATGCACGGTTTAAGGTTTGGGAAGGGTTAGGGGTTTGTGCAGGGTTTAGGGTTTGGGAAGGGTTAAGGTTTAGTAGGGTTAGGGTTTGGTAGGGTTTTTGAGGTTAGGGTTTGAAAAGGGTTAAGGCTTTAGGGTTTGTGTAGGGTTAGGGTTTAGGATTTTGTAGGGTTAGGGTTTAGGTTAATCCTAGTAAATCCTAAACCCTACACAAACCCTAAACCCTAACCCTACCAAACCCTAAACGCTTTCCAAACCCTAAACCCTAACCCTACAAACCCTAAACCCTACACAAACCCTAAACCCTACCAACCCTAAACCCTAACCCTTTCCAAACCCTACCAAACCCTAAACCCTATCCTTGTCCTAATCCTACCCAAACTTATACCCTAAACCTCAATAACACAAATCACTATTATTGATTGTTTTTAGAAGAAAATAAACTTCCATTCTAAAGATAAGATAATAAAAATAAAAATAAAATTTGTTTAATTTTTAAAAATAACATTTACTCTTAAGTGTTTTAACCACTAATCAATTTACGGGAGAAATAAAAATTTAGCATAATCAAAATGGTTTTTGAACTCGACAAATCCCATACAAAATCAAAGTGTTCAAAGCATTTTACCAAATTTATAGAGGTTTTTAGCAACAAAAAAAAATTACGAGAGGTTTACAAACAAAACAAAATAGATCATGAATATTAGAAATATATTATTTAATAAATTTCGTTATTATCATATGACTATTCTAGCCCAAATTATTTGTATGTATCTCATTGTTTGTAAGACTTTATAGTAATATATCTTAAACAACTTAGTTAAACAAAAGAGCATAAACAAATCAGACGAAAACATTTACCTTGTTGTAGGGTGATGTTTTTATGTTTGTCACCTTTAAAAATGAAGAAAATCAGTTTCAATTTTGAGTAGTAAAAATAGAGATCAAAAGAATAAAAAACAAAGAACATTGGACATTTTGAAAATGTAAACTAGGATAACAAGATTGTGTATGTCTGAAAAACTAGAGATCCAAAGAATAAAAAACATAGATCTAGTAAAAATAGAGATCAAAAGAATAACAAATAGAGAAATTGGACATTTTGAAAATGTAAACTAGAATAACAAAGATTGAAGTAAGATTATTTTCTTTAGTTCCAAAAAATAAAAATAAAAAATAACGAGATTGTGGATGTCTGAATGAGGAAGACGATAGTACCTATATATATAGACATTCATACCAAAAAAATATAGACGTTATTATCTGCAATTATTGTTTATTTTTCATTTTTGAATTCATAAACATAACGATCAAAATTAAGTTACAGTTTGGTGACGTGACAACACTGCTTTTTGATTGACAGCAAAATAGTACTATTAGACCATCATTATCTATGAAATTTGGTGGATATCATTAGATATAAAATTATTAAAACACACGCTCTCTTTTCCTTTTACTCAACTTTATACATTCTTTTTCATCCTTTTATTCAACTTTTATTAATTTTATATTTAAACATACTTCAACTAAAGTTTAAACTCTCTTCGAAAGTATCAACACATTGATACAAAGACACTCTCTTTCCAAAAGTATCAACTTATTTCCTCTTTTTACTCAAATTTTATTAATTTTATATTTCAATACACTTCATTCTTTCAACAAAAAACACCCTCTTTCTTCCTTTTACTCAAATTTTAATAATTTTATATCTAATGATACCCATTAAGTTTCACCTATAATGATGCCCTTAGTATTTGAAAATTATATTCTCTATTTAATCACAAATTTATAATGTTTTTTGTTGATTGTTTTTACAAAGACCAGCACAGTTTTTCACGAGTGATTTAAACATACAATACTATTGATTAGTAATAATATTACTAAAAACAGTGACTACATATAATTAGATATTTTCATTTTTTCACATGTACAAACAAACTTAATTCGAAAAACAAATCCAAAATCATAAAACACAGACAACAACAACAAAAAACGCCAAAAAAAAAAAACAATATATAAAAAAATCCACAATTCAACACAGCATTATTTATATATGTTGAAAAATCTTTTCGAAAAAATATCACAGAAATCTAAGTGGGAGACGACTTAGACAGTTGACTTTTGAGTGGGCTTTTACTCATGGGTCTGGTGGGCCTGCAATAACCCATTTCGAATCTGGGTTGCCACGTCAGAGACGGCGCCGGGACCGTGAGGGATAAAAACCGCCGACGATTTGGAGTGAGCTCCGATGTCTCTCATTGTGTCAAAGTACTGAGTCATCATCACCATGTCCAACACATCTTTCGCCGACGTCCCCGGCACGTTTCCGGCGAACCCAAGAACACTGTCTCTCAGACCGTCAACGATCGCTTGTCTCTGACGTGCGATTCCGAGTCCCGACAGGTACTTAGACTCAGCTTCACCTTCTGCTCTCTTTATCTGAATGATCTTCTCCGCCTCTGCTTTCTCGTTCGCCGCCACTCTCATCCTCGCCGCTGTAAAATCAAAGATCCAATTTTGATTTAGGGTTTTGAGATTTGGAGGATTATGAACATATATGTTTATCAAAGTTCCAATTTTGATCTAGGGTTTTGAGATTTGGGGGATTTTGAACATATTTGCTCATCAAAGATCCAATTTTTGATTTAGGGTTTTGAGATTTTGGGGGATTTTGGTGACTTACCGGCGTTGATTTCGTTCATGGCGCGTTTAACTTGTTGATCAGGCTCGATGTCGATGATTAGTGTTTGAAGGATTTCATAACCATAAGCAGTCATGGCTTTGTCTAACTCTTCTTCCACTGATTTGGCGATTTCATTCTTCTGCTCAAAGACATCGTCCAAGTTCAGCTTTGGAACACATGCTCTGATCACTGAGAAATGATCGGGAAATATCTATGAGATTACTGGTAAATGAATAAGAAGAAGGAGAAGGAGGAGGAGGAGTTACCATCAAAGACATAGGCTTTGATTTGTGTTGTTGGATTGCTAAGTCTGTAAAAAGCATCACTTGCTTTGTCAACTAAGACTCTGTATTGAATGGATGCAACCACTGTCACAAACACATTGTCCTGAAACAGAATCAAACATGATGAATGAGATTCTTCATTTGAAGAAGAAGACATGTGTTGTGTGTGTTATGTTCAATGTTAGTGTTACCTTTGTTTTGGTTTCGCATTGAACATCGAGTTGCTGGAGACGGAGAGTGAGGCTACCGGCGACGTAATCACCGATGATCCAGGGAACAAATTGGAGGCCAGGATTCAGAACTTTTTCAAATTTGCCAAACCTCTCCTTGATGGCAACATCTGATTGCTTCACCAGCACGCAGCAGAAAAGATTCCCCATTCAAATATCTTCTTCTTCGGATAAGATCAAGGGTTGAGTTATATGTATTGTCTGTATTGCTCTGTAAAGTTTGTGGAAGAGAAGAAAGTCTGCAGGAGGATTTTATATAGATAAGAGGAAGAAGATGATCATGTCAAGATGT
Organism: Arabis hirsuta; assembly: GCA_964056655.1. Classification (NCBI taxonomy): domain Eukaryota; kingdom Viridiplantae; phylum Streptophyta; class Magnoliopsida; order Brassicales; family Brassicaceae; genus Arabis; species Arabis hirsuta. The sequence goes on from OZ053301.1 coordinate 43,753,713, forward strand.
CTTGTAATTATTCCTCGGAAATTTCGTTTTTTTTTAAATCCAGTAGTGACATTTCTTTTTGAAAAGTCAAATAGTACATCTTGGAGAAAATTATATGAATTTTTTTTTGGTATGGAGAGGATAGAATATGCTTGGATAGAGCCTTGTCAGACGACAATAAACAAGAATTATCTCCACTTAAAAAAATGCAAAATTCAGACTTTATTTATATAACTATGCAGCTGTTATGTGTTAGGTTTCGAGATTAAATTAAAACAAGATGGGTTTTCATATTTTAGTTTTTGTTTGTTGGAAAAGGTTGGAGGGAATTACTGAATATTTGGAAACTTTGAAGTTGGAACGGTCCATTATTCTTTTGAATAGTTGAATCTGTGATTTTAGGTAACTATGATGTTTATTATTTTATAAACAAATGATCAAGTTATACAAAAAATACTAAAATCAAACAAATTACAGCAAAGTAAGCGACTATATCATTTATTGAACAAAAGTCGTTGGTCGTTGGTCATTGGCCCTCGCAAAGTGGATAACTTGCATTTGAGTGACAATAATAATTTTCACGTAAGAAATGGTGTCATTGTGACATAATTATCCATCTGAAGCAGCAAGCGGATAAGTCCAAAATTCATAAAGAGGAAAAGATTGAATTTAAAAGCGAAATTCCATCCACACTTTCCAAAAACTTTGTTGATATTTTTTATAAAGAAAATTGGGTTGCGTGCTGGTGAAGTGTGAAATCACTTTAATACTGAATAGATGCTCTAATGACAATATTACGGCCCAAAACAGATAAACACCAAGACGATTGCAATAGACTAAGAAACATGAGGTCACAAATGTAAATCGACAACTTGGGATCTTGCTTTTAAAATGGGTTAAGAGTATCGGTTTTACACCGGTTAAGACGAAGAGGCGTTCTTGCGTCACAAGAAAAAGCTTCTAAAGGATACGATATAGCTTCAGGGGGTGAAACCTAAGTAGTTGCACCTTTAGGCTTAGGAGACGGTATCTGATGACGATAAGGTGAAGAACCAGTTTGACCATGAGGACTAGACAGAGTCCTAAACACGGGTTGCCCATTTCTTGAACCGAATCCACGACCTGAACCTGAACCAGACCCAGACCCGGCTTTCAACCGCTCGGCTTGCATTGTCTGGAAGTAGTAAGAGGAGCTAGCCATATCTTTATATTGTGGGAGAGGTTTAAGGACTTCGACCACTTCACTCATTTTCGGTCTGATTTTGGAGTCACGGCTAAGGCATTGGGCTGCAAGCTGAGTCACTTTCTGAGCTCCTTTGATGGAGAAATGACCCTCCAGCCTCGGATCAAGCAACCGGTAGAATCTTCTTTTGTCGAGAAGATGCGGTCTTGCCCATTCCACGAGGTTGTGTTCGCCGTTTGGTCGGTTTTTGTCCATAGATCTTCTACCAGTCAGCATTTCGAGTAGCACCACACCAAAACTGTAAACATCGCTCTTTGATGTCAAGTGACCTACAAGCAGTGATAAACAGACAGTTGTTAATCTCAAACCGAAGAAAATTACTGTACATATCATCCTAGGAATTAGTCGTGTCCAATCCGGTTTAACTAAACCAAACAACCTGATCTAGAAACAAGCTGAAGAGGAGATCTACCATTTTTGTTTCATCCATATCCAACAAAACAGTAACCGAGAATTAAATAACTTTCTATTTCCATTTGGATCAGTGCCAATAAAGAAGAAATAAGTAAAGTGAACAAAACGCAAAAATCAAAGCAACACTTACCAGTCATTACATATTCTGGAGCAGCGTAACCATAGGTGCCCATGACTCGAGTAGACACATGGGTTTTGCCTTCATCAGGAGCATCTTTGGCAAGCCCGAAATCTGATAGTTTAGCATTGTAGTCCTGAAATTGGGATATTGGTAAAAAGATAAGAAGCAAGGAAAAAGGCATATATAGATGTCAATATAAAGTAAAGGAAACATACTGCATCTAGTAAAATGTTTGAGGTTTTGAAATCCCGATATATAACCGGCTTTAGAGCTTCTTCGTGAAGGAAACTGAGACCCTTTGCAGCACCTAATGCAATCTTCATCCGAATAGACCATGGCAGAGGCAAGGACCCTTCAATGAGAGCCACAAGTTAATTCACAAATAAAAGATTTAACATCAGACATAACTGAGAAGACAAACCATAGAAAAGCATTTTGCCCTTTTAAACACACTTTATACAGAGAAAGTCTTGAAACTAAAACTATGGATGAATGGCTTTACTTATTGATAAACCATCTAAGAATTGGCACTGAAAAGGATCCAATTTGAACAATATACAGTAGAAATGTTCCAACTTTAATTATAGAGTCTAAAGGTTCCAGCTTTAACAATATGGAATAGATGCTTCTTAAACTATACATTTTTGCTATCCGAATGGCAAACAAAGAAAAGAGTGAGTTGAACTTTACAGTGTAAATACAATATGAAGATAATAACGATTTGCTTACTTCTGAAAAGGTGATTCTCCAAACTTCCTCGAGGCATAAACTCATATACCAGCAGCCTTTGATCATCTTCGATACAATAACCCACCAGCTTAACGAGATTGGGATGGAGAAGATTACCGAGATAATTGATCTCAGCCTGAAAACGCACAAACAGGAACCTTTTAGTTGTGTGGTAGGTTACAATAATGGAAAAGCATATATTGAAGAAAACAGAACAAAAGGATCTTACAAGCCACTCTTTATGACCCTGAAGTCCATCAGGATTTAAGGTTTTGACCGCCACAGTAAGTCCAGTACCAGGCTTAACAGGAGCAGTCCCGTTCTCCTCGACCCATCCTTTAAAGACACAACCAAACCCACCTTCGCCAAGAAGACTTTCCGGTCTGAAATTTCTAGTTGCCAACTTGAGATCAATGAAACTGAACTTCTTTAGGTGAGAATAGATCTTAAGTTCTTCACTTATCATTGGAGTCGACAACGAGCTTTCTGCATTGCTAGTTGTTGTTGTAGAAGAAACCGGGCCAATCGGTTGATCATTTGATTTCTCATTTGCCGACTTACTTCCCACTGTTGAAGCAAACAAAAGCTGTCATTACAAAACCATTCAAATGTCCTTCCTACAATTGCTGTTTGATCATCCTTCCGACAAATACTAAATGGTAAGAAGAGAAAAAGTTTTCTTTTACAACATACTGGTCTAACTAAGCACATGATATCGAAATATCCCTTGAGGCAACCACAAAACACATAACAACACAGCACAATTCACATTGAAGCAAAGAAATCTCAAGAACACAAAGTTCATCATCAGAGTTCAAAGCAAAAGGAGAAAGAATCGTCTAGCAAGTTATAAAAAGGGCAACTCATGATATAGATTCTAATTCGGATAAGCACCAAATTAGTTTAGCCTGAATTCTCTAAGTTAGGTAAACCAAACCACAATGACATTGAAGTTTTGCTCAGTTTGTCAAATGGGGGGCAAAAACCCTAGATGGAATCATAAGTCTTGTAACAATTATAGGAAACAAATTTCACAGAAACATTAGAAGGGTTCATCGCAAAGGAAGGATTCGGCTCTGAAAATCCTATCTTGAGCTCGAATTGCAGAACCAAATGGACTAGAGAAAAGACCCATAAGAAGAAGGCATACCAGTGCTTGTAGAGACACTGAGAGAGCTATCAACGTCTGATGTTGAAGGTACGCAACAAACCATTACCCTAAATTTGACCCAACACCCATTTGCTTCTTCTTCACCTTCACTGTTTCTGACATTGCTCTTCTTCTTCTTCCTCTTCTTCTTCTTCTCACTCTCATTAGATTTCTTCGATTGCCAATCCTCCAAAACTTTAACAGAATCTAAATCCATCTCTACAAACCCAGTAAAACGAGAAGGAATAAAGCCAAAAAAAATAGACGGAACTTGCTCAGACCAAGAGAGAAAGGAAGGAAAAGCCCTACAAAATCCAAGCAAATCAGAGAGAGAAAAAAAAATCCCAGTTCGAGAAAGAAGAAAAGAAGCGATTTTGGTGAAGAGAGAAGCGAGATTCACTTGCAAATGGATTAGAAACCCCAAGTCGCGGAATTTTAGTCAAAAAGAGAATTGATGTCTGTGTAGATGGAGAGAGAGAGATGTGCAGAGGAGAGAGAGAGAGAGAAAGAAGAAAGAAGGGGCAAAACGGGCAAGAGAGAGAGAGATTGGGCATGTGTTTGTTTGCTAACTCTCAACAGTTACAAAACGCATATTTCGTAGCCCCAAATATTTTATTTATTTAAATACTAATTATTGACGGACAAATATTCCTATGCATTACAAACAAAATTAATTAAATCCTACATTTGGTGATTTTATAAACAAACAACAAATGGGCTTTACCTATTTTTGTTGGATTTTTTCGTCTTGTGAAAAACTATTGATAAATTAGTATTACAATTAATAATTCAATCTTTTGAGATTTACAGAGATCTAGAATTTTATTTTCCTGTGCTTCTTTGCAAAAGAAGCTCATTAATCAAATTACTTTTCATTTTCACTTTGTTCTTTTTCGATATAAGTGAAGCAAAAACATTAAACAACAAAAAATGAGAAAGAACTAGCTTTCCAATAATCATCATTACATATAAATTAGTTTTTACATTCAAGTGACAAAATCCTAAGATTATTTAATTCGGTGATTGGCCAGTTTTGGCATAAACATAAGATTGTTTTCAGTCAAATTAGCTATTACAAAGGAAAAAATGATAGAAAATATAAGAGTTACGTCACGGGTGACTCATTTATGTTCCATGTAATAATATCATAATTCAAACCAAACTGCAGGAGTCCCTTTCACAAATTTGACTATATATAGTATGTATAGTCTATACAAAGAAAGAAATGCCCATATTGAAAATCATTTATAGCAATTTTGGGAGAAAAAAAGAAAATCGAAACATGTAGAAGAAGAAAAAAAGAGCAATGATCATTTGAAACTGCACAAAGAAAAAACCTGGAGAAGAAAAAAGTATAATGCACTTAGCTTTTCCCGTTAGAAGAAGAGTTTTTGTAGTTGTGGAAGAGGTTAACGAGACGCTCGAGCACGGCGGCGCTTTTGGAGAAGTAACCGGAGAAACCAACCGGAGTTGAGGCCGGAGGGAAATCTTCCGGCGGCATAGCAAAAGGACGAACCATTTTCTCCATGGTCTCGAGTGTTAAACAAGAACCAACCTCTTGAAGCCTCTCTGGTCCCATTATCGGTAGTGTGTGTTCCCTTAGCAATGACTCTGCCTCGTCGTCATTATTCTGTATTTACAGAAAAATGTTAAATGTTAATTCGTTCATTAAACAAAAACTAGTTTAAATACATTTGCTCTTACCTCTAAGGGAGACAAATCAGCTCCACGGCTAAATGTAAGTTCAATTCGGAATCTCTTCGGGTCTTCAAGTGATACCTGCATCCATTTTTAATGTCAAGATTCAGCAACCGAGAGCATATATACATATATTGAAGCTTATGTCTGAGAGTGAAAGGGAATGTAATAGTATACCTCCGTGTTCTCGAAGAGCCTTAGGACAATGTAACTCATGTAGTCGAGTTCCTTTGTTTTACAAAGACGTTCCAAGGCGTTTTGGCAGATGAGACTTTCTTCTCCTTGAAGTGATTCATCGAGGTTACAATATCGGAGTACATTCATCAGCGAATGAATATGCGATTCCTGTTTCATGCCAGGCAATAAATATGTTACTTTCATTCTAAGAGTCGATCACACACACGTAAACACCAAATCAAGCAATGGAGGGAGGAGAAAACTTACGGATGTGAAGTAAAGTCGAGTCCTCACATGACGTTCAGGTGTCTTCACATTTGCATACCTAAAAGGAGAATCAAAAGCAATTAGAAGGAAAAAAACAGTGAGTATAACATGTAGAAACTGGAAAAAAATATCTATAGACGAGAAAAGAAAGCAGGTTACTTTGGATCTAATCGGTATTTGGTTTCTTTATCATCATCTTCATCTTTATCACTTGTGCCAGGTCGTCTCAAGTCATCGCTATTGATAAAAAGCTTTGGTTGACTATTTCTGTCTTCCTTTTTCGAGGCAGATAATGACAATGTGACTTGTTCTTGGCTTTCTTTCAATTCAGATACGCTCATTGCTTCTTCTCGAGTATTCCTCAAGTCAATCAAGATTTTCCCCATCAAGCGGCGGGCAATCTTTAATGTTTAACAAGACAAAAAAGATTTGATAAGATGTGAGATCCTCTGGAAAATGAAAAAAAGGAAATAAATTTCTGAGAGAGGAGGTCGTAGCTAGAAAATGTAACCTTTGAACCGATTTTAAGCTTTTGTTGCGGATTGATTCCATACTCATTTGGGATTACACCATCTGCAAGCAACTGCAACCACATAACACATAACTTAGTTATAAGCAAAACAGTCAAAGATACATGCAGATTGGTCATAGTTTCAATCTGTACCTGTGCAACTTTGAAGAGTTCATCTAATCCTTTTAGATCGAGATGGGAATTATGCAACAGGTCGTACCTGTCGATGATAACACATTACAGCATATTCGGAAACGAATAACAAAGGCTAGGTGGAAATCTAGATATACACCAAGAACACCTAACATATAACTTACTTGCATGAATCATAAACATCTGGAATTTGCGTGATGTCAAATCGGCTGCAATTAAACTCAATAATCAGTGCTTCTTACTCACAAACCTCTAAATAATAAATGAAAACTTGAGAAGAATTACTAGAATCAATTCCGATGATAAACTTACTCTTTTCTTTCATTGTAGAGATCCCTTGCGAGTTTTATCCACCGAGCAAACATTAAAAGGAACCCTTCACTACCACATGGTAATCCAGAAGCAATCCGATCACTGTCAATGTTTGTCTTGCCAAGGGCCTTTGCTTGATCATATGGAGGAACTATATCATATGGCTCAGTGAGGTTCTCGTCCTCATCCATTGCAAGTAGTCTTACTTGTTCAGTCACATTTTTAGTTAATTTCACCTAATCATTTAGAAAGCAGTTCAACAGATCAGGAATTTTTGGAAATAACTTTGTGGACTTCAATACACCACTTTCATCAGAGAAAAAAAACATAGCAACAATAAAATGAGAGCAATACCACAGAGGTTACAAATGTGCTAAGGCACTATGAAATATTACGTTGTTGTTCAGACAAAACTAAAAAATGGTTGGTGATCTGTTTCACATTAGTAATAAACTAATAGTAGATGGAAAAAATGTGTGTACCAATTCACGCAGGAGTTCATGAGCGTTGGGAGGAAGTCCAGCTCCATCAGTCATCCAAGGGAATTCTTCAGAGGAGCCATGCTCATGTATAATCTCTGTGCCAGACGTTACAATCTCATTTAATCTAGCCTGCAGGGTTAGTAGTTAAATGAAAACTGATTTAACATATTTCAGGTGGACGACAATTGAAATTCACCCTTATTCAGGAAGAAACCATATCTACAAAAATCATTTGAAAAGGGATATCTGAGGAAGCCTCTATTAAGTCCCCTTTGAGAGGATAGCAAGGTCTTTCAAAAACAGTTTCAATCGTTTTGACCGCTAACCAATGGTTAAAGAGAGGTACAAACCTTGGCCGCTTCCATTTCAATGCTGGCATTATCAAGACCATCCAACATGGAAGAGTCCTTGCTAACCAAAGAAACCTAGAGAAAGAAGATACGAAATTAGTGATTATGTGACGTAGCAAAGCACCACGGGATCTCAGATAGAGAAAAGAGGCAAACCAGGATTGGCGTCAGCTGTCCTTCTAGGTCAAGCAGGCCTTTAGCAAAAGCAGCTGCAGACATCTGTCAACAGTGCAAATCAGTTCACAGTTTTCGATCAGATGAGCTCATCTACCACATATTTTGGTGCAGACTGTGAAGAGTAGTGAAGCTTGAAGTATATATTCAATAGCTGAATGTCATATGCTAATCTTCACTACTAAAAGCATATAGCTGTACCTGAACACGTCCCTCATCAGAGCTGTAAATTTTCAGGTCATGACGATATGTACTATGGAGACGAAGCAAACCAGTCCCTTCACCTGCAGACATATGACATTTCACAGTGAGATACTCAGAAAAGATATTGATCATCACAAGTACATTAAACTGCTTCAGAAAGATTTGTGAGATAGACGGAAATGAACAAATAAAAGCAGATCAATTGCCCTCACCTGGATACATATTGTTTCGAAAGTATCTACCAAGTTCTTCTGCCTGCAGATGGAAGCACACATCGCAAAAATTAGACAAGAATACACTAAGGGCAGGTACTTGTGTAAGATAAGCTACCACAAGAGACCTCCATTTAGCAACAGATTCTTGAATTTTGCAATGCATTTTACATTATTTCTGGTACTGAATGCTAGTATACCTGCTTTCTACCAGCGTGTGTTAGAACACCCCCGTATTTCAGAACCATAAGTGCCTCCACCGGTCTTTCTTCTTCCCCTTCACCATTGCTTTTTGGTATTTTGACCCACTTCAGTGGCTTCAGTTGAACCTTCCTGTATATACCAGAGAAATGTCCACCCTGCATATGAAAGTTCTCTAATATGAGGGAGAGCTTATGGAGGAAAAGCAAATTCCATACAGAAAATGTATAAAAGTCCCAGATATATTCTAACATCAAATCACTGTAAAGCCAAAAACAAGAACATATGAAACAGTAATTGCGGTATGGCAGTGAATTTAAAATCAGAACTGCTAATATGTAACTTTCCAAGGACTACAATGACATGAAACTGGTTATTTCAAAGAATACAGTACATAAAAACGGGAAAATAATACAAATATCAAGCCACACAACCTCTTCAAGAACTGCTTTGACTTGCCGAAGCTTCTCAGCATGTTCAAGGTCTTCTGCATCACTATCACTTTCACGACCTGGTCTAAAGATAAAAAAGGAAGACCATAAGATTCTTACCAGATTTCAACTGTAAGCACTATTTACAGCAGCAGTAAATGAACCGAATAAATGAGTTCAGGGTTCTACCTTGTACGGGGAACTAGCATTCTTGTAGCATCTAGTAGGTCTTGCAACTGGACGGCACTTTTAAGTTTGGTCTGCAAAAAGGGAGAAATTGACACAGTATAAGCAAATTAATCAAGGCAGGATGAAGTTGATAATAGAAAATATTGAACCTCTCACCTCAGCTCTTGGCTTTCCACCATTGTACTTCAACATCAGGTTTAGTAGTTTTTCCTCTGTAACTTTTAGTTTCACCTTTTGTTTGGGAGTTCTATCGCCACTGTCATGTAAAACAAAGTTTAATACTTCTCAGATCCTCACTGAACAGAGAGAAAGATAGAAGGGGTAAGTGGTTGTATGGTAGAACATACTGTCGAATAACAGCAATGACACAACGTAGCTCTTCTGACTGTCCAAAAGTGCCAATGATGCCACTTCCCTGGCGAGTTAGTCCTTCATTAGGCTGTACAGGTTCATTGACCTTCCACGGCAAAGTGGGAGGAAGAGTGGATGAAAGATGAGGAGCCTTTGCATCCAAACACATTTTCCGTAGCACACAAGCAGCATCATCGTAATACCTTACAGTACAAGAGGTTAGTGAGTACTTAAAAGTTGAAAAAAAACTTTTTGAGAGTTTAAGTAAAGAGAAAACAACATGCCAGTCTAAAAACCATCTCAGTGTTCCAGGTTGAACACAGAAAGCAAGAAAGAGGTTTGAAAGATAATTGTTTTCACTTACGCAGACACAGAAGATAAGACACAGTTAAATGTTTGACATAGATAATTGGCCATACTACGTCTCCCCTATGCATTTTGCCAAAATAATACATTTGCGTTGATAAGAAAGGCTGCGCAAAATCTCTAGGGATGTGATTCATCCACGTACACAATTTTAAACTAGAAGCTGGGGCGGTTACAAGCTTATTCTAGTAACTGAGCGTAACCTTGGCAGTACCCTACCTAGACCTAAGATTGCAAGAAAGGAAATACTCTGCAGAATGCTAGCTTACTTGTAAGAGTTTTTCACAAAACTCCATCCATTTACATCACAAACATATGAACAGCCCTCAGATCGTAGAAGATCAAACCCGCAGACCTGGAAATGAGAAAGATATTGAAACTAGATAATCAGAAAGTACCATTATAAGGGAGTACAACCCTGCAAGACATAACGAGAGCCAGGGGATTGAATTCAAAACATACCGCTTGCCTAAATGCAAGGCAAACTTCTCTAGCCATTTGCTTTTCAGCAGGTGTCAGCAATACTGGATATCTCACCTGCTCCATAAAATAACCAAAAAAATCACTGATAGAAATCTAAACATCAACGTTTTAAACCTTCAATAAACATTAGCAATTCATGCTTTCACTATAATCAGCAGATTTTGATAGTCTATTCAAATTATAGCCCTTTCTCCACGAAAAATGAGTTAAATCAGGTTTTATAGACGGAACTGTTAGGTAATGATTGGCAGACGTACTTCCTTCCCATCTACATTCCTCATAACAACACCATCAACAACAGGAGACTTTCTTGCTTCAGCGTGCGCGTATTCAGGACCCACTGTGTAGACCTGTGTTTACCAGGTAGTTTGTCAGTTGAGAGCTCATGAAAGCCAAGATTGACGCAGAATATTGTCTAGACAAAAAAACCAACCAGCAATAGGAGCAACATTAGCTGGTGGAAAGTCATGCATCATGTATACACTATAACAGATGGACCAGCAGAAAAATATAGGACATTAACATGGCAACCTTCTACATTGAGGACACTTGATACCAACAATAGTCCAATAATATTCCCCGAAGGTTAAGTGGTCCAAAAGATGGGAGGGAAAATGAGTTCCTCAAAAAACAACTAGATGGGAAACGATAACAACCTTGACATCAGTTCCTCCAGTGGCCATAAACTCCTCGTATATATAAGAACCCTCTCTTCTTACTCTTCTGACGTCAGGATGAAATTCACTTGATCGGTTCCCAATCTGAAGTAAAATGGGGAGAAACGAAACTACATTAGGCCGAAAAGGAGTTAGTCAGAGGAATGTACCACAAATCATTACGCAATATCAGAATAAACAGTTCTATCTACAGCAGAGATGTTCTGCAGAAAGTTGCACTACCTTACGAAACAATTCCTTCATGCCTCCACCTGCCGAGCTAGGGTAGTAAATCATTATACTATGGTCATCTCCTTTACATGCATAAAGAATGCCAATAGTTAGAAGATAATAACACTTCTATAGTTATGTTTGAAGTTTAGACTTGAGCTTATGGATGGATAGAAAATAAGCTGCCAGACCAATGCAGAAAGAATAGAGCAATAGGTAAAAAAGAGAAACTCACCATTGACAGGCTTTTCCACAAATGGCTTCCAGAAGCGCTCACCATTAACCTCAACAAAATCTTCTTCCTCGACAAAATAGTCAAGGTCTTGATTTGGTACTGTTCTATTGACACAAGCATACCTAGGAACTGGGATGCCATACATCTCAAGATGCTGTAGATGCACACAAATAATTATTTTTCTTATCAAAAGGAAAAAGAATGTAGCTATTATTTTTTATTAACACTGAAAACTTTAAAGAATTATCTAAAGTGCACAGAACCAACTATCTTGCAGTCTAATATGCATACCTCGTACACCTTCCGGCGATCATGAAGAAGATACTGGGGATCCAGTTCATTCACTAAAAATGGCCTGAATAACAGAAATTCGAAACATCAACCTCAGAAGCCAAACTCATTAAAAGTTTCACCAAAAATAAAAATTAAAGTGATTTAGGCTGTTTATTGAGCCAACAGCAGGAAATCAAAGGTAGACTCACTTTCTTAAAGCAGCATATGCCTGAGCCTTCTCAAGAGGATATCCAGAGGAATGAAAAGCAATCAAGCAATCACAAATGGGCCAACTGAAACAGTAAACCTTTTGGTGATGTTTTTATTCCAGTATATACTTTGTACTTGATAAATATTCAACTACGCTTTATCCTACTTCACTACTAAAGGATCATTCATAACATGAACTAGAGATGATACAATATTGGGAAAGGATAAAAGTAAACTATATCTCATACCTTTCTATTGGATCTTCAAGTATAACTTTATCCCCAAAATGTAAGATCTGCGAATAAAGTCACAAAAAAAAAAAAAAGGTTTCCATGAGAATACACCAGAGAATCTACAAAGACAAGCGTCAACAACTTTTCTTTCCCAGACTAAAAGATTCCCAAAAGTATCTTCCATTAACAATTTTCCTAAGAATCACGAATTAAAAGTCATAAGAGTACAAACCATACACGATCAAACGAAACTTGTGAAAAAGCTACTACCTCAAATTCACCAAACGACTCCAATCTGTCCAGAATTTGTCCCATGGGAGCTGAGAAAACCTAAAAAAAACCCACAACGAACAATCGATAAGCGATAACACATGGTGAACAAAAAAATCAACCGGTGAGTGATCGAAGAGAGACTAGCATCCGAATGCGTTGATCAGTAGAAAACGCGAAATACGAACAGCGAAAAAAAAGGAAACAGAACCTCGGAGCCGCATTTCACCTTCTTTTCCATGACGCAGACTCCAATCTTTATCTTCCCACCAACACTTGCTCCTTCTTCCATCTCTCACTACCTTTCTCTATACTACTTTTCCCCCTTTTCACTGTATCTGCTCCTCGCTTTACACAACGACGTAATCCTCTCTCTAAAATAAAATCACAGATTCACAAAATCAAACAAAACAAATCAATCACCATCAACGACTCAATCTCGTCGTCACGAAGATATGATCAGCTCTTTGGACATGGATGAAAACGAATCCGCCATGAGAGAATAGTTGAAGATCTCGCAGAGAGGAAGACGGAGAAGAAAAAGAAGAAGAGACTTACCGGTAAAAAGCAAATGTTGATCACAAGGCAGAGCAGTAGCGATAATGCTTGAGAAGAAAAGAAAAGGAAAAAGAAAATCCGAAAGATTTGGGAGAGAAAATATATAAAAATATATAACGGAGCGGTGAAGCACGAGGAGAGAGAAGGACATTTCAGTCGTCACAGGCCGTTGCGTTAAAAATTAAATTAATTAAAAAAAAACAAATATACTTTATTTTAATTTTTTATTCAGTATCTGTGTGGACTGAAAATGGACCCACAAATTGACGTTAAGATGATTATTGAGGTTGAGAAAAAATGATTACAATCTAAAAATATCACATGGTCCATTGTGTCACTCATCAATGTCGTATAAACAAAATATAGTTTTTTTTTTTTTAACAATGACCATTATATTAAATCAAGTTGTTACCGATTGGAAAAATTTTCTAACGGATCATCCCAAACAGAAATGTCTGGTTATATGAGAAAATACATAACTTCGTGCTCGAGCTTCCTTTGCAAGGGAGTCGGCCCAAACATTACTAATACATAGGATATGAACTAAATTAAAAGATACATAAGATTGTCTAAGCATAGTGAACAAATCAAACTCCGTACTGAAAGATGGTCAATCAAGTGGATGCGTAGTCATAGAAATCAGGCTTGCACAGTCCGTCTCAATCCTCACTGAGTATAGTCTCCTCTCGCTTAGGCACTTCATCGCCCAAAACAATCCGTCGAACTCAGCATGAAGTGCCGAGATGTTTCGTCTACATCCTCTCATGCCGAAAGTAAAGAAAAGCTCGTATAATCTCTTAGATACCACCATAATCCACTGATCGGACTATAATCAATCCAAGATGCATTGATCTGGCATGTCAAGATTTGAGGATCCCAGAGAGATAAATCATGTGAGTCACCCTATTGACGTAGATCTTTTGCTTTTTTCCCTCTTCTCTTCGATTAGCAATACTCCAATTTTATGCCTCGACGGTCGCTATCTAGAGAGTATACCGTGAGAATATTGTTTTTTCGTAGAACACTTTATCATTTCTGGCTTTCCAAATATACCAAAAGATTTATGGGAAAAATTCTCTTTGAGATTCGGATAAACCAATCTCATTTGTTCGCGAGAAAAATGTGACTAAAGGAAAAAAACGGTGGAGGATAAGATCTAGGATTCCAGAATATGCACTAAGAGAAAAATGTAATTTAGCTTTTTGGTTGGTTTCGAACTTTTCTTATTCCCAAAAAGTTTTGAATATAAAGTTAAAAGGTTCTTCGACAAAAACAAAAAAAAGTTAAAAGGTTCCAACCAAAACACAATAGGTGTCATATCAGGTTTTCTGACTTTATTTGTGTATTAAAAAATTGTAAGACTCTACTAACAATTTTTCTTCTTTTTTGGGGTTAAAATACTAACAACTAATTTGTTAGGTATGATATCGATTTCGATTCTATTTTACAATGCAAGTGTGTAACAGATTTCCAAGTTGAATATATTAAACAACATCATCTACAAACAAATTTATTTGACTTGCGATAAAAAAATGTTTATAATTTACGCTCTATGCAGTACATTGTATATATGTACTTCTCTTCTACGTATCATATACAAAGGAGAGTATACAAATATAGAAGTTTATAATATCTTCGCCATGAAGTTGTAATTGACATATAATTACTAATTTACTATCACTTGTCAACATCTGCAAAAAAAAAAAAATATATATATATATATATATATCAATAACATAATATTTTAATTAGTTAGATATTACAGAAGTTGGAATGATGAAAATTTGTGTTAACGAGACGTATAATGAGACTTTCAAGAAAAGTATGTGTCGTATATATTACTAGTTTTTTACTTGATATTCGAAACAGAACAAGAATTTTGGAAAGTAATGTCCGAAATGTATTCTAGGTTATATTAAAAATTGGAGTTCTCGTATTAAAATACTTGGAAGAAAGATTCTGAATATGAAAAAACAAGTAACAATTGGCTATAAACTTGAGAAGGGTAGTAAAAGAGAAGTTTTTCGTACCGAGTGAAGAATTAGGAACAACGATGATGTGCATTGTAGTGTTGTTCGGAGGAAGATGCAATTGAAGAGGACAAAGCTTCTCATTCAAAGGGTTTCTAGTGCAAACCGTAACATCTTCGATCCCTGTTTCTTCCTCTAGTCTCTTCTTTAACTCTACCACCTCGCTTCCGTGGAAGATCAATGATTTTTTTCCCATTTCTTCATTTATGTTTCCACGATCATCTCCGATCTCGTAATTTATCACCCTTCCTTCGGATTTTAGTGGAAAACTCACAATAGACGAATCACCTGACTGATTATGCATAACTTAAGTACATCATAAAATCATAACTTAAGTATTTGTATAAGAACAGTAATGGTATATGTATAGTACCTCGGTCCGTGAAAATGTGGAAGAACTATGTGTAGATTCTGCATCATCTTTGATAACTCGGATTTGAAGAACATCAACACTCCACAAGATCCAATCTTGTGTGACCGTACGGCTAGGAATATCGTGTGTAATAGAGTTTCTCCATGGTGGTAAACCTTTGTTTGCCCTTAGATATTGTCCGTACCGACTCTTGAGCCTTACATGAACACCATCGTCCGATATTGGCTCCCACTCAGCCGATGAATCCAACTTTTCCGGCAAGGTTTGAAATACCTTGTTTCACAAACAACCCTATATATTATAAATAATGTACTCACATAGCTTGTTTAGCAAGAAACCTAATCGCATTGGAAAGGACCTAAATTTGTTGATTATTTTGGTTAATCATAACAAAGGGTTTGTACTTGTTGTTAAACACTGAAATTTCGTTAGCAGACGCAATTTGGGTTAAATCTTTTAATAATAGATAAATATTTCGTACGGATTTGGATGCCTTGTTTGTGAAAAAATCAATAAGAAGACCGAAACCTAGTTTCGGTTTGGAAGATCTCTTGGGTTACAAGAAATCATAGTTATACCTTTTTGCCGGTGGCTCCAAGGAGGAAATGGATATTAGTGGCGGTAAGGTATTTGCCGTAACAGCTCTGAAGACGGATCACATTGGAACCAGGGACGATATCGACCGTCCATCGAGTGTTTTTCGTTGTGCCACGACGGTCTTGATGAACAGATTCTTGATCATCATCGGCGATTAGGTATTTGTCGTTGTGGCTACGGAGCCGTACAATCGCTGCCTTTCGGAATATCTCCATCCACTACTTACATGAGAACACAAAAGAAAAACACAAAAACATAAGAAAAATTACGAGACTAAAAGGGATCTAAAAGCTATTTGTTGATGTGCGATGTGTTGCCACGTCGGAAGATTCAAAAGTTTTTGTTACATTGTTTTTGTTTTTTTTGTTTGGTCAAATTTGTTTTTGGTTTTACAACAGTCTCTTGACATAGTTTTGTCCGTTGAAACCTGAAAAGTGAATTTTATGATTGATAGTAATTGATACAATCATACTATCTGTTTTGTAGAGTTGGTATTAAAATTTGAGACACTTAGTTCCTATTGAGACAATGATTTTTTCTTTTAAAATGTTGCAGGGAAAGTCCAAATCTAAAAGATTTTGTCGATGTTCAAGCCAAATTACGATTCGGTATCGGTTTTCCAAATTAATAATACAATCCGATAACAAACCTAAGCTGTTATGGATGGTTTTGTCCGACTTTGGGTTCAATTCGGGTTAATATGCATATAACATTTTTGGTTTAATTGCTTTCACACAGTATGCAAAGCCTCCTTGTACTAATGTCTAAGCATAATCAATGGTAGATTTTAAGTTATGGATGCTAAATAATTTTTTATTATAAATTGTATAAAGTTAAAATTAGAACTCCATTTTGAGGTTCTATAAATGCTAAAATTAGTACCTCATTTTGAGGTTCTATAAAGTTAAGATTATTATTTAATTGTTTTCAATTCATTAGCAACCCATTAAAAATCACTAACACCCACCATTGATCATATGCTCTAATAGTAATAATGGTCATATTCTTGGTTTGATGAATACTCCCATAATCTGCATAGTCTCTTTAAAATTTCTGGTTCCAATTCGGTATAATAAAGTTTAATAATTCAAATATTAGGCATATACAAGATTATTTGGTTCAATAACTTTCACAAATTATGCAGAGTCTCCTTGTACTAATGGTCATATTTTTGGATTAATGAACACTCACTAACACAGTCTTCATAGTCTCCTTGATTTAACAGTCAGATTTAGGATTGATGGGAGGAAAGCAAGTTATGAATTTGTCTTCTGCTCAGAAATATGAATGTATTCTCATCGATTACAAGAATCTCTGAAGTCTGACATGTGAATTTCTCATAAATTCATCACCACAGATGAAGATAAATACCAGAAAACAATAAATAAAAATTAAAAAAAAATCAAATTTTCTTTTGAAAGAGATCAGAGTTTGGTTAAGAAATTCTCGGTCACGGTTAATCTGAAACACGGACCAAATTGTTGATCATCATATCTCTCGTTTCTTATCATACTAATCATAAAAACAAAGATCGAAAAAAGGACCTAAATTGAAAAGCTGTCTAAAACTTTCTAAGAAATCAAAATTTTCTTTGGTGACGAAGAGGCTGAGATCAGAGTTTGGTTAAGAAATTCTCAGTCACGGTTAATCTGAAACACGGAACAATTTGTTGCTCATCATATCTCTTGTTTCGTATCGTTAAATCAAAACACAACACAGATCGAACAAAAACAGACCAAATCGAGAAGCTGTCTGATACCGAAACTCAATCGAAAGACACTACAGAACAAAAGGTAGAGAAACGATTAAGATCATCAGAGACTTAAATACTAAGAATCATGAAGATTTTCTCCGTCATATTGTTGCAGTATTAATTCATCAACTGATCTAATTTCTCATTCCGCACACATAAAAATAGATCAAAACTCGAAATCCAAAAGAAATCTACATAACAGAATTGAAGACAAGAAAAACTGAACAGAGAAACCTAAATTGAGTTATGTCTCGCCTACAAGATGAGAGATGATGTGTGGTTCGTATTTAAAGGTCCCTAACGGCGATTCTCATGTTTTACGATGAAACCCTAGCGATTATTGATAGCATATGGGCTTTTTAAAAGGCCCATTATAAATCCATAGCCCATTCAAACCCCAAACGATACCACAGTTTTTATACGATTTATTTAGTTTTTTTTTTTTTTGGTTTGTCAAAAGATTGATTTTGTTTGCCTGAAGTTTCCTATTTTAATTTACAACTTTAATACTTAAGCTATTTTAGAAAACTAAAAAAGAAAATAAAAAATATCTACATATTTTTAAAAAATTTAGACAAAAATATATGCACCTATTAAAAGCCTAATTATTCTGTTCATTGGATTGAAGACAAACTCAAAATGTATACTTCTTTTTTTGGATTAGACTTAAACTGTTAAACCTTCAAAATTAAATTATTTAGAGCCTAAAAATCACACTAAATACAAACCACTCGCTTTAATATACAAACACATCTTAATTTTAGCATGTTTGGAGCATTAAATCCATAATCGGATAAAATCTATTTTTAAACTCAACATTACTCTATTTTATCTCAACACTTGAAACTCCAAAAAAGTTCAAACTCTTTTCAATAACTTCAAATACATACACAACAACAAAAAAAACGATAGAATAAACACAAGTTTGGTATCAAAGAGTTGTTCTTAAGTAAAAAAAGAAGATTATCTACTAAGTAATGACAACGTTACAAAGATCAGCAGTTTCGTTCCGACGTCAAGGTTCTTCCGGTCGAATTTGGAGTGATCAATTCATTTCAGATCCAAAAAATGGAGCAATTTTTCAAAATCAAGAACAAACAAGTACTCAACAATCTGTAAATAATGATCTTGAAGATAACATTCGAATTCAGAAATCAAACTCTTCATCTTCTTCTTCTTCGCCTGCTCCATACTTTTCTGAAATACGTCGAGGACCAGATTTTTCATCTTCTACACGAACTAAGCCAGGTTGTGGTTTATCATCATTTTTTCGACAATGTATTGGTTCTTCGGCTCGTGTATAACCTTTTTTTTTTTTTTTTTTGGTTCTCCTTATACTTGATACAAATTTGTAAATATATATGGGTCTAAAGTTTTCATAAAGGCCCAATAAGTACTTTTGAGTATTCGGCCCAATTCTAAAGTAGAATAAAAATGTATTTACCAAATTTACCAGTAGCCGCAAAACGCAAACAAAGTGAAACGCCGAACCTCCGAATGCAAAATCACTCTCCGCCTTTTTCTTCTCCATATTCGAAAATTCTCTGTCTCCTTCTTTCCTTCTCGACTCTGTCTTCTACTTCTCGTCTCCGTTCATCGCCATTCATCTTCAGTCGTGTCTTTAAATCGGAAAATTTAAGAGTTTCGCCGGAATTTACTCTATCTGTGTACGATTTGCCGATGATCAAAGTGCATCTTCCGGATTCTGTACTCGTTTCAGAGATCTGAGTACCCAATTTCATCTGTTACTCTTCGTTTATCGAGAAAATCAAGAGTGCCGGAAAGTAGGTTTGATATGCTTCGCCGGGAATTTGTTTTGTTCGTCTTTCAAGTGATTGCTTTTTGGGGGAATTTTGACTCCCTACTTCGGTTTACTAATTCCTGATTTCGATGATTTTGTTGTGTTTATGAAATTTGATATTTTTTTTTGGCAGCAATGAAGCGGATAAGAGATGATGTTTATGCCTCTGGGTCTCATTATAGACGTTCTTTGATCCCTTCTCGAGGCGAATTGTGAGTTCCTTTTAGGTCACTTCAAAATCAAATCAATTGCTACGATATAATATTTTTTTGTTGCTTTGACAGAGATTTTTCAATTTTCCGACTTGGATAAAGTCTTTTGCTTTCTAGGTATCTGTAAGCCTTTCTGTAGTTGATTTCGGCTTAACTGTGTTGTTCATCTGTTGCGATGGGTTGATCTTGATTCTGTTTTGAGGCAATTAGGGTTTTCTGTAATTTTGCATGGGAAGTGAAAGAATTTGTTAGGAACAATTTATGATTCGAGTAATTTAACTAAGTGATTAGAGACTATTTGGTGCAGGTATGGACGATCTCCGGTCCCTGGCAGTGGTGACACTGAAGAAGAAGGAGGTGGGGAGGGAGGGAGAATAGCTGGCGGGGAATTTACCTCTCAGAAATTGACAACCAATGATGCGTTGACGTACCTGAAGAACGTCAAGGAGATGTTTCAAGATCAAAGGGAGAAATATGATAGGTTCCTCGAGGTTATGAAAGATTTTAAGGCTCAAAGGTAAGGTCTTTGACTTTTCTATAAGGTTAAAATGTTGAGGTGATAATTAATAAGGGTCGTTGAATTAATTCTTTGTCTTGATTTTGTAGAATCGACACAGTGGGTGTGATTGCACGAGTTAAGGAATTGTTTAAGGGACATAACAATTTAATATATGGATTTAACACCTTTTTGCCAAAGGGTCATGAAATAACGCTTATTGAGGAAGATGAAGCTCAGCCAAGGAAGACTGTTGAATTTGAAGAAGCCATAAATTTTGTGAATAAAATTAAGGTGCTGTTGAAAATTTGCTCTTATCCTTCTCTTATAAGGTTGCCCTTCCACCTAGTATCTCAATGTACGAGTCTATCTATTGTCACTGCAGAAGCGATTCAAGAATGATGAGCTTGTCTATAAATCTTTCTTGAAAATCTTGAATATGTACCGAAAGGACAACAAGGAAATTAAAGAGGTTTACAATGAGGTAGTTTACTTCTCTCCTGTAATGCCACTTCAAAGTTTTTTGAACATTTTCTAACTCTCAGATTTTGGTGCTTTAGGTATCTATTCTCTTTGAGGGCCATTCGGATTTGCTTGAAGAGTTTACTAGATTTTTGCCAGCGTCTTTACCCTCTCACTCAGCAGCGCAGTATAGCCGGAGTCAGGCCCAACGGTATAATGATCGAGGATCTGGCCCTCTAATTCGTCAAATGCAAGTGGATAAGGTACTCTATAAGTTTCATAATTTGTACTTGTTCTACTTTTTTGTCAGCTATCTCAATTTTGTGCCTGGTACATTTTTCCATCACCAGGAACGTCGACGAGAAAGGGCTGTTGTTTCCCGCGGTGATTATAGTGTTGATCATAAAATGATGGTGAAAATGCAAAGAGAGCAGCGCAAGCGTGCTGATAAGGAGAACAGAGAAAAGAGAGCCTGTGATTTGGACGATAGAGAAGCAGAGCAAGATAATCTACACTATTTTCCAGGAAAAAGGAAGTCATCCCGAAGAGCGGAAGGCCTTGAAGCATATTCTGGTTCTGCTTCGCATTCTGAGAAAGACAATTTGAAAAGTAAGCCAATTCTCCTGTCAAAAGTATGTGTATTTACTTGGTCCCTTTTCTATTTACAAGGGTCCCAGATAGTGGATGCTTTAACTCTCTCTTTAAGATAAAATTTATTTCCCAATTTTTGCCGCCTGGTGATTTTTATGGTGCAAATAACTTGTTTCTGTTTGCTAAGATGTTTACATCCTTTGTGCTAGGCATGTACAACCAATCATTTGTTTTCTGTGAGAAAGTGAAGGAGAGATTATGCAGCCAAGATGATTATCAGTCATTCTTGAAGTGCCTCAATATGTTTAGCAATGGAATAATTCTAAGGAAGGATCTGCAGAATTTGGTATTGCAATTTGCGATTAGGGGTCTATCTTGTGGTAACTTCTGTAAGTTGTGTAAAATCCATTAATTTTGTTTCAGGTTTCCGATCTTCTTGGGAAATTCCCTGTTCTCGTGGATGAGTTCAATCAGTTCTTCGAGCGCTGTGAGAGTATTGGTATTAAAAGTACCTATTGTCATATTTTAATAGTGTTTTCAGCAATCTTCTTCTTTCTGACGATCATCATTTTTGCAGATGGATTTCAGCACATTGCTGGTGTAATGAGCAAAAGTATGCGTTGCTATATTGAACTCTTGAGCTATGGATAATATTGTCTCTTCTACTTTGTAAGATCATTTCTGAAATCGCTGGTACGCATGGTGCAGAATCATTTAGCAGCGAAGAACAATCATCCAGGTCAATGAAGGTGGAAGAGAAAGAAAAAGAACACAAGCCTGACCTCGAGGCTGTTAAGGAAACAGAGCAATATAACGAGGAGTACATAGGAAAATCTATTCAAGAGCTCGATTTATCTGAGTGCGAGTGTTGCACACCTAGCTACCGGCTCCTGCCTCCGGATGTAATTAAATTTTAAACTTTCGAATTGTATTTTGAGCATGTTCATTGGATTATTACTTACTATTATATCCTGTTTGCAGTATCCGATACCAACTGCGAGTCAGAGATCGGAGCTAGGCGCTGAGGTTTTGAATGATCGATGGGTGTCTGTCACTTCAGGAAGTGAAGATTATTCTTTTAAGCACATGCGCAGAAACCAATATGAAGAGAGCTTGTTCAGATGCGAAGATGATCGGTATATTACAAAATTATAAATATCTTTGACAGTATACATTTCGTAGTTTGAAGTGATTGGTCGTTTAATTACTACTTATAACAGATTTGAGTTGGACATGCTGTTGGAATCTGTAAGCTCTGCAGCCAGAAGTGCAGAAAATTTGTTAAACATCATCACAGAGAAGAATATAAGTTTTTCTGGCTCTTTCAGGATTGAAGACCACTTCACGGGTCTGTATGCTTTTCTGGGACCTGTAGTTCATATATCTTTCCTCTCTTCCCCTATTTTGGACAACCCATATATTTGTTTCTTACCTTTGCCATTTTCTTATTGACATTTTTGCAGCCCTAAATTTAAGGTGTATTGAGCGACTTTATGGTGACCATGGTCTTGACGTGATAGACATATTGCATAAGAATCCAGCCGCTGCACTTCCTGTAGTCTTAACTCGTTTGAAGCAGAAACAAGATGAATGGAAGAAATGCCGTGAAGATTTTGATAAGGTTTGGGCAAAGGTATATGTGAAAAACCATTACAAATCACTTGATCACCGCAGCTTCTACTTCAAGCAACAAGATTCAAAGAACTTGAGTGCAAAATGTAAGTAGACTTATGGGTCTTGTGGTTCTTTTTCCTGTTCTATTGCTTACATTCATCTGGTAGTCCTATGTTCCTTCTTTCGCCTTTTTTTTTTCCTTTCTCATTATTTTCCGTTTCTTATTTTTGATCCATGAACCAGCATTGGTGGCTGACATTAAGGAATTGAAAGAGAAGTCTCAGAATGAGGATGATATTCTGCTGTCTATTTCTGCTGGTTACAGCCAACCAATAAATCCTAATCTCGAATATGAATATTCCAATACAGCTATTCACGAGGATGTGTACAAATTAGTCCAGTTCTCATGCGAGGAGTTATGTTCTACAAAAGAACAGCTCAGTAAAGTTCTGAGGCTTTGGGAAAATTTCCTTGAGGCAGTGCTGGGTGTTCCTGCCAGGGCCAAGGGCACATATCCTGTTGAAGATGCTATAATAAAACCCAAGACTCTCGATGTGAATAACAGCACATCTACTAACGGGGAGGCTAATGTGAGTTCTGGAGTAGACGCAGCAAGGTTGGCTCCTAGGCAACTAAAATCTGCTGCCAACGAAGATGAGATTGGTTCATCTGGGGCATCCAAACATGGTGTGATTGGAGTGTTAAATAAGGATTCAACAGGGAAAGGAAATCTTAAAGATGCTGACACAGCCAACATAGTTGGTGTTACCTGTTCTGCTGTGAAACCTCAGCATGAACAAGAGAATGGAAATGGAGCCGATGAAAGATTTGAGATACCTATTCCGATGGATATTTACGAAAAAGTAGCCGATGAAAGATTTGAAATACCTATTCCGATGGATAGTAACGAAAAAGGAGCCGATGGAAGATTTGAAATACCTATTCCGATGGAGATTAACGAAAAAGGAGCCACCTCGAGTTTATCAATCCCGAGTGGGGGAGAAAACAATGATGGTACAGTAGGAGAGGAAGATTTAGCAGGTAAGTTCCCGATTTAAACTTCTAATTTTATTTATGCTGCTTGTCTATTTGTGTTGATATTTGATACTTTGACAATGAAGGTTCACATGAGATTCAAGCCAAACCAAGCAACACTCTCAGGGATATTCATCATGGTGTAGATAGCATTGAAACTGTTCATTTAACTCAGGTACTACATTCAATTTCTCTTTGTATCATATTTATACTTTCACGTACCCACTATTGCTGAGAGGTTTATATGGCATAGGGATGTACCACCCATGTAATATTACAATACTCAGGGGTGAAAAAAGTAAAATTGGATCTTAGTTTATATATTTTGCTTTTTTCCTGGCCTTTCTGACCATGCTAAACGGTCCTCATCATTTTACAAGGGAGGTGATGCTGGCAAATCGATAGTTTCAGTAAATGGAAGGTCAGATTCTTGTAAAGGTAATAAGAATTCTGATGAACCCGAAAGTCCATCCAGAATTGAAAAGGAAGAAGGTGAATTGTCACCTAATGGTGATTTCGAAGACAACTTTGGTGTATATGAAGATCTTGGGGTGAAGTCCACATCCAAGCCAGAGAATTCAGCAGAGGCTGATGTAGAGAATGAGGATGATGCTGACGATGATGATAGTGGAAATGCTTCAGAGGGTGGTGAGGATGCATCTAGAACTGAATCTGGTGGTGACGAATGTTCACAGGACGAAAACATAGAGGAGGAAGATGGTGAGCATGATGAGATTGGGTGTAAAGCTGAGGGTGAAGGAGAAGCGGAAGGAATAGATGCACATCTCTTAGAAGGAGACAGTGACTTGCTTCCGCAGTCCGAATGTGGTCTCTTGTCTGTCAGACCTCTTTTAAAGCATGTATCAGCGGTTTTACGCGACGAGGGGACGAAAGATTTCCAAGTTTTCTATGGGAATGACGACTTTTATGTTCTTTTTAGGCTTCACCAGGTGAGTGCATCGTTTGATATTAATGCTGGTACCAAAATTATTGACTAATTTCTTCTTTCTAGAAAAGATAATGAGGACCATTTTCAGATCCTGTACGAGAGAATTTTGTCTGCAAAAAGGAATTGCTCTGGCAGTGAACTGAAATCAAAAAGCTCAAAGGATACCAATTCTGTAGATCCTTATGCAAGGTAACGTTCCTGCATACAACCACTAATACCAGCCTATATGAACCATTCAATACACTTTCTTTCCCATTAAAATCTTATCTGTATGTTGTACAGGTTTACTAGGGTTCTCTATGGTTTGCTTGATGGATCAGCTGACAATACCAAGTTTGAGGATGAGTGCAGAGCTATTATTGGAAATCAATCTTATGTGCTATTCACGTTGGACAAACTGATATACAAATTGGTTAAACAGGTTTTACTGGCACTGGTGGTTTTAAGACTTTATATGTTTATTTTTATTTTATCGACATTACATGACATTCCTTGTGCTTTTGTCCATTTACAGCTTCAAGCTATTGTAGCTGATGACATGGACAACAAGCTGCTTCAGTTGTACGAGTATGAGAAATCCCGCAAATCTGGAAAGTTTATCGACTCGGTGTATTATGAAAATGCCAGGGTCCTCCTTCACGAGGAAAATATTTACCGGTTGGAATGGGTACGAACCCTTGTGACTCTCTTATCTCTCCTGGTCTTCATACATCAATGTGGTGATTCATGATGAATTGGAACTTAATTCCTTTTTTAATTCATATGCAGTCATCCTCGCCATCTCGTTTATCTATTCAGCTTATGGATAGCACAATCGAGAAGCCAGAAGCATATGCAGTTTCTATGGATCCCGCATTTGCAAGTTATTTGCAGACTGAGTTTCTTTCCACCTCCTCAGGCAAAATGGAGGAGGGCCATGATATTTTGTTACAACGGTAATATATCTATATCTATTAAAGTTGCTCCTTTAGGCTTTTGACCTCTAAGTCCATGAAAAACGCATTAAAATTTCATCTATCACTAATAGCATTTGGTAGAATTCTATATGATTGATACGCTTGCAGGTTATATATTAGGTTTGTTTTTTCTTTCTCTTCTACTGGAATTGGTCCAGGATACAATCTAGGACGATATTGAGTAATTAAACCAAATCACTGTTGGCCAATTTTGTCAGGAACCGGCGTCCATACAGCAGCTCGTGTGACCTTGCAGCACTCTGTAAAGCCATGGAAGGTGTCGAATTAGTAAATGGCTTGGAGTGCAAGATGTCTTGTTCTTCTTACAAGGTAAAACAATCTTCAGTCTCAGAAAATCTCGAACCAGTCACTTGTTCTGATCTCAACCAGTTATTCTTTCTTTATGCAAAAGCTTCTCTGTAATCAAAATATGCGTCTCCTGTAGATCTCGTACGTCTTGGACACAGAAGATTTCTTCCACAGGAAGAAGAAAAAGAAGACTGAGCACCTATCGCAACAACGTAACAAAGATAGAGTAGAACGGTTCCATAGATTTCTCTCAGCTTCAAGATGACAACAAGAAAAGCTTCCTCTTGGGTCATCTTCTTTCTTCTTAACTCCAACAACACACAAGAGAAATGGTAAAAACCGAAAAAGGCATACAAGTTCTCTCCAACTGTCCCTACTTTGTTGAAAATTTTTACTTACCTGATTATAAGGTGAACACAATTGTGGTTTAGTATATCTTGTATTGGTTTTGTGTGTACTCTCGAAGAGATTGTTGTTGTAAATATGGAGACACAATTGGAAGAAACTTTGGCTAATAGATAGAAAAGGCCCAAAGGAGAAATTAATTTTCATCTGCTTCAAATTTTAAGATTATGAAATCAATTAGAAATTTTAAAATACAAGGAGTGGTCGTATAATAATAGTTTGATGAAACGAAATGCCATTTTTTTTTTCCTGTTTTTTTTTGTGTTTTTGTCACGGACGTATGAGTTTATATGTGTTTTTGTCACGGATATACAAGGAGTGGTCGTATGTGTTTTTGATGAACCAATGGGGAATTGAAGTGCTAACCTAAGAGAAAACTAAATTTCGTAGTCGAGCAGGCAAATAAGTCTGCCATTTCATTGTTTTTCCTGGGGCAATACTGTAAAGTAAAATTAGGGTACCACGTTCGAAATACAAGTTGTTCTAACGGTATAAAATTTGCCAAATACAAAGTGAAGGGCCTGAAATATTCAACGAGATATAGATGATTGTTTTGCGATTTATAAAAAAAAAAAATTGTTTAATTTCATTATTAGAAGATACAAAACAACAAACAAAAATTATGAAATAAATCCAGGGAATTTTTTAGCACAAATGCTTTTGAAGATTAATGTATTGTAAGCTTTGTCAGGATAAACAATCAAGAGGCACACAGGAAGTGCTTTCACTGCTTTGCAACAAAGTCTTGATAGCCATCTGGTATCTTTTCCCGACGCTAATCTCACCGCATCGAAACATCCCGGCACTATATCTAAAGCTGTTTTCTTGGGACATACGTACGTTGAATTTGTTTGTTGTAATATGGATGTAGAGATTACTGCTAAAAAGAAAAACAACACTTTGTTATGTGTTAGTTTCATTTTCGAGTAGTACACTAAAAAATAATTGGTTTTGAGGGTTTTGGTTTCGTAGTGCTGATGAGATCTTTGTATTGGTAAATAAATAGAAAAGATTTGGATTTTTTTTTTCCTAATAAATCTAACAAAGATTTGGAAAGTTTATATATTTGTTTGACCTCATATGCCTATTACCAGAAGATATTTTTAGAGAATCGGTTCGAGTCCGATTCGGATAATTCGGATCGGATTCGGTTCGGTAATTCGGTTTCGGATTTTTTGTCCACCCTTAGTTTTGATCCTAACAAACCCTAACATAATAACATAATTAATCCACATAAATGATATCTTGAGTAAATAATATTTCAAAAGTGGTATTTTTTAAATATTTTTAAAAGTATAGTATTTTTGAAATATCGCATTCCAAAAATGGTATTCTTCAAAATTTCTCTTAAAATATTAGGAAATACATTTGAAGATAAATAAAACTTATAATGTTGTAATGCACTTTATTTTGTAATGTTTCTTTTTGTAGTATGAAATTAGTTGATTTGTGCATATGGGTCAAACAAATATTTAAGTTTAACAGATCTTTTCTATCTCTTATAGTCAAACTTTATTCACACATGTTCTATATTAGGGAAAGTTCCATATACAATATCTAGTTCTAATACAAACCCTTTTCTCTTTATTTACCCAACAAAAATCTCATTAGCTCTACACAATCCCAATTCTTTTGTTGAGTCTTCTACAAAAATGAATCTAAAACAAACCAAAGTGATGTTTTTCCTGTTAGCCGTAATGTCGACATTGATTTTCCGACAATCGGAAGCTGATACATCGAATATTTGTCCGACGGAAACTATAAGAAGCATTCCGGGATGTTTCCATGCATTGAGAGTAGCATCAAATAGAGATTATAGTTTGTTAACAATAGATTGTTGCAAAGCAGTGTTCTCGATAACTTCTGAGACTTGCTTCTTGATTGTCTCTCTTGCAAGAGCTTACCCTATTAACATGTTCAAAGAAAGTTGTCTTAATGTCCCATCTGGATCACATGCATAATGTTTGTGTATCTTCTGAGTTCTGATGATATAATAAATATAAAATGAATCAAAATTTTCTTTTAAATTTTCTTAGTTACGTCATTCAAATTATTCATTGAATGTTTCATGGTCCTTTCGCTTTGTTCAACAAAATAACAATCCGTAACTCTGCAAAAGATGAACAAAGTCATTATAATTGAATTACATCTTGTTACCATATTCCGATGGAAAAATCGCATATTAAACTGAAAAAAGTCTAATGATACCGAACATTTACATAAAGTTTAGGAGAGAATGGGAATTCGAATCAGTCACCAACGTCACTCTGGCAAAAATACATGGACTTTTGTTGGGTGACTTTAATAACAATAACAACTACACTACTTTGATTCTTACTAATGTTTCTTTCATGATAAAGGCAAAAAGACTAAAGTTATGTTCAACATTCTACATGAGTAATGTTACTTCCGATCAAGCTCTGAGTACCACAGCTTCAATGCCCCCGCGTAATGCCCAAGAAGACCACTTAATTCTGTTCATAACAACAACAATCATCATAACCAAAACCAAAACTTAGTTATGACTGGAAAAACAAGCCAAATGGAATCAAGAATGCAGGATTATTGAACTACTTGCGTAGAGTTTCATAAGGATTTGTGTGTAGTTGTTACCTGGATTACAATACTGTGGTTTGTAGGTAGAAG
Source organism: Arabis hirsuta (assembly GCA_964056655.1). NCBI lineage: Eukaryota > Viridiplantae > Streptophyta > Magnoliopsida > Brassicales > Brassicaceae > Arabis > Arabis hirsuta. The sequence goes on from OZ053301.1 coordinate 43,782,805, forward strand.
CAAGGGCCTCGAGATCTTGTAACCTTCGGCCTCCGCCATTGTTGTTGTTCTTCTTAGATGATGCACCTGTTGGGGAGAATGGGCCAAACACATATCTATTTGCAGTTGGTTTCAGTTGCTGCTCTGTGTTTTCCTCGTCGCATTTCTTGAATTCGATTTGCTTACTGTTTGATGAGCAATCGGTTTTGTTTCTCTTTGTTCTTAAGTTTGTGATCTCTGTTCCAAATACCCGCTTCTTCGGTTCACTGGAATTAAATAAGCTTGATCCTCTTTCGGTTAAGGATTTGGACCCCAACCACTTATATGCTGGTTTCCTAGTCTCTGGTATCTGAGTCTGTGGGAAAAAGCAAAAAAAAAAAAAAAAAAAAAAAAAACTCAAAGATGAAACATTGGAATTTGCAAGTTCAGGGTTAATGTATTGGTTTAAGAGCAAAGTTCTTACCTTCTCGATTAAGTTCATCGAGGAAAACACATTTGCAATGTCATAAAGTCGTCTAACTTTAGCTGTTGATCATTTTCAGAAGCCAAATTAATGTATGTGATAAACCCATAGATCAGAAAACATGTAAAACAGGAGATTGAGTTTTACTTCTCATGTTCATTGGATCTTGAGAATCGCTCAGCAAGGCTTTCGCAGCACTATCCAGTGTAATGAGATCTTCCTGAAGAGTAATCAGCAATTAGAATGTCAGAGAAGAGTATATGAAGAGTAGTTTATAAGAATACTTCAAAAAGTTTTTGAAAGACGCCAAAGAGAGGTGTCTAGTCAAGTTGCTCACTTACATTAGAACACAGAAACATTTTCACAAAGTTCTGAGAGAGAAGCCAGAGAGATTTCTCCTTCTTGTTGTCTGAAAAAGATATTAGTTTGCCTTCAAGTTAGCTCCAAACAAAAATCTTATCCTGGTAAATCTTTCTTAACTAGCACATTCATAACGCAGAATCATTTGCAAGAAACTTGTTTACTTAGAACAAGTTCTGAACTGAAATCCCATTAATGAATAGCAAATACAAGACATGTGGTTTTAGCTGAAGCTAGAAAGAAGAAGCATTACGATAATACTCGACAACATTACAAAAACACTAGAAAGAGAAGATTACCCATTTTAGAGGATGATGAGTTTTCTGGATCATCAGATGTTAAATTGAAAAATTCTTCTCTTTCATCATCATTTGAAACCTATTAAAGAGGAAAAAAAACATTTGCTCAGAACTAAAAGGCCAAGATAAGCACGACATTCTTGTTAATGGCCACAGAATCACACGTAATCCAGCGCTCATATACACATATTCAAAGTTAAGTTTCTAACCACTTGTAGGATCTTAATAGAAAAACAAAAGCCTGTAATAAGACCTTGTATACCTTATCTGAGTTGTTGATATTTGAGATACCAAACTGCTCTCTCATTCCTTCTTCCTGCAACACAAATAAACAAAGCAAAGACCAGTTTCAAAACCATTATCTAAATCAGAGACTGAGACTAACATTGAGACTATTTCCAAGTACCTTGAGTTCATCTAGACACCGAGGAACTTCTCCAAAACCTTTCCACGAGTATTGATTCTTCCCTTTCCTTGCCACAACCTGAGTATCACCACACAAAAAAATCAAAATCAGCTCAAGCGAATCGTGAAATTAAGTAACCCAGAAAATGAAAATTTACCCCAATGCTCTCCAATATATTGACCACATCATATATTCGCCGACGTTCAACTCCTGCAAATTCGAGAAATTGATATATATGAGCTTAATCAAATTGTACAGATTTTTATATAACCCAATTGTTCTTAGATTCGGAATCTAACGCTTAAATCAGGTCGAATTCCAATTTCATAAAAAGCGAAAACAAAAGTTGGGAGGAAGATTCACCTAATTTCCCAGCAGCATCATCGAGCCCAATCAAATCAGCATCGTCTCGGTTATACAATCTCAAGAAACTGAATCGTACAGAAGACATTAATTACACAGAAATCCATAATCAGGTGGAGATCTCGAGAAAATCATAAATTCGTAAGAGAGAGAGAGAAAGGGGTATACTTGACGACTAGAACCCCTAGAGATTTCTCCTTGCGGCTATAAGATTGCATGCCGAGAGAATCCATATCTTGAGAAACAATCGAAGACATTTTTCCCGAGAAAATTCTGAGAAAGAGAAAGAGATAATTCTGAGATTGGATCTCTCAGAGCTTTTGGAGAAAAATAAAAACCCTTTTTCCAAGAGATTTCGAATTATGAAATAGGCGGTTCTTCGTTTTTTTTTTTGCTTGTGAATCTAAATGACGAATCTACCCTTACCCCTAACGCTAAAGAGGGAGATGCGAATGGGTGTTATTGTAAATAGACGTAGAGCCTTCTAAAATAAAAACTATTGGGCCGGCCTTTTACGAATATTAATTGTTTTGTGGTCCGGTCTTCTTATTCGTTGTATATTTGGAGATAAATAAAAACTTATGATGCTATAAATGCACTTTATTTTGTAGTGTTTCTTTTTATGCAACTGTGAATTATGCATATGGGTTAAACAAATATTTAAGTTTTACAAATCTTTTCTATCTCTTATAATCAGTTCATTAAACATAATCAACTGCTTACTTTCACTTGAGTAATTTCAAATAAAGTAAATCGTTTACGGGATTTATAAAGAATGTAACTTTTAGAAGAAGTAAAAACTTAAAATAAATGTCAAAAGTGTGAGGACTAAATATACTTAGTTGAAAATTAATTTTAATTAATTAATTAGTCTGCTAATTGCCAAGAAAACAATGAACTAATTATGAAAATGTAATTATGAAAATTACATTTCTTAAAATAAAAACAGTTTTTTTTTTTGCAATCGAAGGTGTTTGATTAAAATACATTGAGAAACATGTCAAGTCCCTAGAAAATGTATAAAAGAAACACAAAATTAAAGACGAGCAAACACGCAACAATGAACAATCTATGGCTCAACGACAGTCACTTGTTCCCACTCTCCATCAGTAGCTTCTTTCCACACCGTAACGACATTGTTCCCATCGGAGACAGCCAACAAGTTACCGGTCAATGACCACGAAACCCGCCACACCGGTGTCTTAAAATCTTTCAAAACCTTACCTTCCCATTGCTCACCTTCTTTCCCTATTGTCCATATGATTACATTCCCATCTTCTGAACCACTGGCTATGGTTGACTTTGGTAGACCCAAGTTCGGTGCCCAAGCCACGTCGCGAACCCAATCCGTGTGCTTGTGAAGAGCCGGGAAGCAATCCATTTTCCATGACCCGTTGGCGAATTTCCACACTTTCACAGTGCTATCACACCCACCCGATGCTAATTTGTAAACCGGTTCGAGCGTACCAGAGCTAACGAGTGAGCCTGGTTCTGTGGCTGGGGCCCATGAGACTGAAGTGACTCCAACAGGGTGTGCTTGGTCTATCTTTGTCGTGTCCCAACCGCCATCGGCTCTAGCTGAGAAGACCGATATATTTCCATCGGATGCTCCACAAGCTAAGGAGAGCCCGAGTTCATGAGGAGCCCAAGCGATAGAGTTGACTGATACTTTGTGGTCAGTGAAGACATGAGCTTGAGTCCATTCGTTTTGGTTACCTTCTTTCCATAGTATGATTTGCCCATCATAGGAACATGAAGCAAGGAGAGAACCAAACTTTGGGTGCGCCCATGCGACTTGCCAGACAGGACCCCGGTGACCGGTTAAGGTAGCTAGCTGCTGAGATCCGCCACTGTTGCTTACGCCAGTTATCTTAATCGTGCCGTCAGATGAAGCAGTTGCTATTCGCTTTCCATAGTAATCCATGACCACATCATGGACAATATCGGTATGACCCGTTTCAATCTTCTGGGGAGGCATGTTTCCTGAATGATTATAATGTGGATTAATCAGAATTTGCATAAAGTTCACTAAACATCTTAAATAGCTTAGAGCCATCGATCCTCCCAATACAATTGGATCCAGACATTAGTTCAAGCAAAGCGTGATACTGACATTGCAAAATTTGGTTAACTAAGCCGAACAATGAACTAATTATCACAGTCGAAGCAGAAAGCATGAATCGATCTATTCACAGATCTCAATTTAAGCGTTTAAACCAACACAATCACCATGGACAATTCAACATCGCAATGACAAATTTCCAGAAAAGCCATCAGAAGAATCCAAAGCAAGTAAGTTTTAAACAAGATCAACAAAAAAAAGTGAATTCGAAATCATGAAACTCTGATCTCATCGCTTCCCACCGATTCATGAGAGTATACATAACCAAACTCGATCTAAAGACGTTCATAGATCCTAAGGAAAAATTTCAGATCAAATTCCAACTGAGTTTTTTAGAGATATCTCACAGAAACAAGCGAGTTTTGATGAGAGAATCAAGGAGGAGATACGAACCTGGTAATTGTGTTTTTCTTCTAAACGCAGATCTGCTAAAGAGAAACGACAAAGTAAATCGAACAAAAGGGACGAGCTTCTGTCTTCCTTATTCCTTTATTTTACCGATTATACCCCTGCCTAGTGGAATGACAATAATACCACTCTGGATTACTCTAATTTACGGACCTGACCCAATTACGAGATAATTTAATCGGAATGACAATCTCATCGTTTGGGCTTCTAGGTATCATTCATCAACTTATGGGCTTTGAAAATATGCTTTAAAGAGGACCCATACAAGCTATCTTTTGTTTGGACATTCTTGAAATATAACATTAGTAGATATAAAATTATTAAAATTTGAGTAAAAAGAAGAAAAGAGTGTTTTTGGTTGAAATAGTGGAGTGTATTGAAATATAAAATTAATAAAAGTTGAGTAAAAAGAAGAGATGAGTTGATACTTTTGGAGAGAGAGTGTCTTTGTATCAATGGGTTGATACTTTTGGAGAGAGTTTAAACTTTAGTTGGAGTGTGTTTAAATATAAAATTAATAAAAGTTGAATAAAAAGATAAAAGAGAATGTATAAAGTTGAGTAAAAAGAAGAGAGAATGTGTGTTTTAATAATTTTATATCTAATGATATCCACCAAATCTCATGGATAATGATGGTCATAATCTACCCTGCAATCGTTTTAATTCTTTTTACAGATTCTCTAAAGTAAGTATTTAAATATGACCAAAATACTGTGACCAAAAAAAAAATGACCAAAATATAAGTTTTTGAAAATGTATACTCCTTCCGTTTTAAAATATAGGTCGTTTTGGAGGGTTTTTAATGTTTCAAAATATAAATTGTTTTGATAATCCTAAGTATTTTTAATTTTATTGACTATTGTGTGACCAATAGTATTTTGCAGCCGTTTTTTTTATTGGTTAAATTATTTTATTATATATATAAAATAATACTGTTTAGAAAAAAAGTAATTTTTTAATATTCATATTTTTAGGCAAAAAAACTTATATTTTAAAACGGAAGAAATATTATGTAATCATGTTTTAGAGTTATCTTATGATATATATTCATAAAATTGTTATATATACATAATGGGTGTCAGACTTACTCCACAAGCTAGCATTCCCATTTAATCATCGATCGGAATTTTAAAACCCATTTTGAGTAGATATAGAAAAACTTAGTTTTGTGACAAAAAAAAAATGAAAACAAAAAAAACGTAGTTTATTTGTATGTCGACATTAATTCATATTATAGTAGACATGTATAATTCCAAATTATATGGTAAGAAAGTTGATTAATGCTTTTGCACTATTTTCTGAACTTTATCTGGAGACTGGTGTTCCACGTAAAGGTAGCAGAAAATGTAAAATGTCAGACACAAACCAAACATTTAAGATATAGTACTAATATAACTAGAGTCAAAATTATATGGTAAAAAATCAAAAAAATATACAAAGTAGTGTCTTGGTCATATTTAAATATACTTACTTGGGGACTATAATGTTGTGTAGAAAGGTATCAGAGTACCAATATATAAAATTAAAGGTTAGTGAATAAAACAGCATTAACATATTTTATGCCAATAATAAGTAATTTGGTAGCACCAAACCAATACAACTTTGTTAGTGTTTTATTATATTAATTAAAAAACACTAGTTTGTAATTCATGTAAGTTTAGTCAACTTAAATTAAATCGTGTGAAAGAAACATGTGTGTGAAGTGCGTTAAGTGCGAGTTTACGTACCATGTAGTTGTGGTTGTAGATAAGGATTAGGCATGCAGATATTATTTATCTTGTTTTTAATTAATCAGAAAATTCAGGGTTTCATTTTTTATTTTTAGTTTGAAACTAGTCTTTATGATAGGATATTTGTAATTCACTAATCCACAAAACATACGTGATTATTTTTTTTATTTTTTGTAAACAAACTATTTTCCTCTCTATAGATTTCGATCGTAAAATATTTTCGTTCTGGTTTAAAATGTTATCTGTAAATTTTGTTAGTAATATATTTCATTTCTTTAACGACTTAAAGGACTGATGCAAAATCTAACAGGAAGGACCGTTAGGTTAGGTGTCGATATTTCGTCTGGTAAAGTAAAAGGAAGAATTTATGGTCCAATGCTTTCTATAGTTGAGTGAGTATATATATATAACCTTAAATCGGTCGTCATTAGCAGATTCGCTTAGGACATGAAGTTTGAATACACGAAATGATACTTTTTCTCATGTAGTCACAGTGTTATATGTCCCTCTAGTCCAAAATGATTTCCATCTCACTAAACCACCATAGCATGGGGCACACACACTACGTACCTAGTGCAATTCAGTTTTTTTTATAAGCAAGCTAAGTATGTTTAATTTTTTTTTGGGTCTAAATGTTAAGACGTATGTTTAAATTAGTTTAACAAAAACAAGTAAAATAGTTAAAACCTTAAAGTCGTTTTGAAACCTATTTAGAAATAGTGTGTTTTATAAAATTTCAATATGAGATGTATTTTCGTTAGGAAAAAAACCGACAATTTCAAAATTTCAAGTGCATATTTGTCAACATCTACATCATAACTTCATTATTATTTTCCTGGTTAGTAATCATGTTGTCTACAAAACTAGAGATTTATATATCCCTATATATTATTATTTTTTAGAAAAAATCCCCCATATAGTACCTCATCATTAATTCTAAGTGTGTTGCAACTATATGTTTCTTTAAATTCTTTCATATATTCATATTTCCTTTACACACGAATGCATGTTTATATTTCAATAGCTTTTGCAAGTCACGTGCTCAGCAAACGTAAGAACGTGTTGCTATAAGGTTCTCCACGATGGAGCCTAGTTTTCAATATACTCTTTCCGTTCGAAAAAGAAAAATGTTTTAGAAGTTTTATACATTTAAAAAAATAATTAATATTCTATAATAAATATATTGTTTTCTATCATAAACAATTTTCAAAAAATTTCAACCAATAATATTTGAATATTTTTTTAAAATCTACAATCTTTTATCAATAAATGATAAAAATGCATAGAAAACATAAAAAAAAAATTTGTAAAAAAATTATCTTTATGAAACGAAATAAGTATTATGTCAATTAACACACAGTTCAATCTTCTAATATCACCCAAATAAACACAGAAACCTTCAACAATGTTATATTTCGATTAACAGACCATTCAATTTATATGAATAGTGGGTGATGTTAGAAAATCCTAATTAAAGTGTTCAATTTAAACCTGAGATAAAACTACACCAAATGTTTTCTGAGACAACTACTAAGATGGATCACGAAGAAATTACTGTAGAAACAACTATATATATTTTATATTTATATTAACAACTATATATTTTATATTTATATTAAGGTATAAAAATAAAATTATTGGACCATGAATCATCACCTTTTTCCTCTTTGTGGTCAGCATTATTGGACCATGTCGTAAAAAAAACATTAATATTCTATAACGACAAAATAAAAAGAACAAATTATCCACTAAGCTATTTGCTGCCAGCCTTTAAGTTAAAAATCCATAGGAAAAATCAGGAAATGACGTGAATTTATCCACGTGGGCAATGTATAAATACCAGAGAGGAGTTTAATGAGCGGAACCTGTTCTTTGGTGCACGTCGACATTAATTATGGCACTCACGACACTACCTTTCTCCAAAGCCAAACCCTAAAGTTGATTTTATCATCCCTTTTTCTACTGCAAAACTTTTGCTTTTAAAACCATTATTGCGATGTTATTACTTACAGTTCTAATAATCAAACGATTTTTTTTTTGTTGCTAAAATTAATAATCAAACGAATTACATTTGGTTCATTGAAATTTACAATTGCATAATCAAATGAATTACATTTACCATTGTAAACGAATTACATTTAGTTTACAATTGCATAATCAAACGATTACATTTACCATTAAAGAATATTAAACAAAATATCGTGTTTTAGTTCATTGGAATTTCATCTTAGGTATTGTAAAGCCTATGCATATCTCAAAAGATTCGGGAAACTATGATTTTGGGACCATGTAATACCAATATTATTTTCCGACATACCTCTGCATCATCAAGCGTTGAAACGAGTCTTGGTATTGTCTTTTCTCTTAAACCATATGATCTCATGCATCTACTATATTTTCGTTCTAATTTTTATTTTATTTTTTGGTTTTTAAAAGTAAATTCGTGATTTCGTTAAGGGTTCATTAATACTTTTACATCAAGAGATATGTGGTTCGAACCCAAAAAAATGATATTTATTTATATTGATGCAGATTAATAGAGACAAGCTTAGAAGATCTTTAGCGTGAGGCAAAATATAATCGTTTGGTGTGGATCAAGGCGGAAGACTTGTCCGTTGTAGAATCGTCGATGTAACAGTTCTCAAAATTTATAATAAAATAATAATAAATTCAGACGATTAAAAAAAAGGCAATTAGTTTTTGCAAATGTTTTAGATAAATTTAATTTCGAAAAACGAAGATATAATTCTAAAATTTAACCAAGTGGTAGTGGGGTAGTGGTTCCTATTTGAGGAATGAATTACTCTGTGGGTTTAGACCAGAGTTTAATTCTCCTCAAACGTGGAATTATCTAACCACTCTTATTTGGCCAGTCGAAGTGGTACTACGCTTTAGACTCATTAGAAAACATGGTGAGTGGACTATTCGATGACTACACTCATCCTAGGGAGATTAGTCGGATGGTAAAAATCCAGATTATCTCTTAGTTTACAAAAAAAAAAAAATTATATAAGTCGGTCAACGAAGCAAGAAGTTGTTCATAAAGGGTACCAAATTGTAGAGCACTTTTAATTTTGTATTTTTATGAGCACTCTAATTTAGGGTACAATTGGATTCGTGTTGCGCGAATTTGGTTTTCTTTGATTTTTTTTTGAGTTATTTTCTTATGTTTTGCATTTATATCATATATTTTTTTACATTTATTAACACATTGTAACATCATATGTTCAAGTATTAATTTCGGTGTGAATTTTTTTTTAAATCTTTTGATTTGACATTTAATTTTAAATAAATATTTTTTAGGTTTTGAGAATTTTTTATTTTATTTTTTATTGCATGATAGCTCCATCCAATCTTCGAACATATTCTAATTATAATCGTGCAACGCACATATCAGTATATTTACTTTTGTCATTTTTTCATAATACACCAATATAATTATAAAAAATTAATTTATACATAATCATAATTTTATTTTATGTTTTCTTAAACACATAAAAAGTTTTTTCTAGATTTTTTGGGTTAAACGCATTGATTCAAATATTACATTAATAAATATGTATTTTTCTTGAATCATGGTGTAAGATTGCGTACATTTTTACATAAATATCATATATCATTCCCCCACTTATTTTATTGTAAAATTCATGAATAATGTGACCATTAATTTTTTACTTTATATGTATCAAAACTTAATATTTTTTCTTTTTTTTTTAAATTATAGTATTACAATGTTTCAATTTTTTTATTTTATACTTCTAAAAAACTCAAATATAACATTTGAATAAAATTTTATAAATCAGTTTTTCACCTTATTTTCAAAATTTTATTGAGATCGTTTAATATCCTTTAGTGAAATCGTATGTTTTCTTTCTCTTGAAATCTTCAACTTTCTAACAATCGGTTGAACTCAATTACGATGCTACAATAATTAACATTTTTAATTTTTTTTAATTTCATTTCATTTACATTTTTATTCAATTCTATTAAACTCATAATCTTTTGGATTATTTACTAATGAACTATAATATAAATGAAATATATTTATTATTATAAACTTATTATAGAAAATAAAATATTCAAATAAAACACTTAAATAATCTTAAAATATGGTTCGCATAATCCTAACCATTTACAATTTTATGCTTCTTATAACCATTCACTTATTTATTTTTAGTAGAATATAACTCGCACAATGCCTATTTTTTGTTTGCACTAATTTATACCTCTTATATCTTTAAAATATGATAATATAACACTTTCAATTTTTTTTATACTTCCATAAAATTCAAATATAACATTATAAACAAAATCGTATATTACAAATTTTCATCTTATTATTTTATTTTTAATAAGATGGTTTAATATCATTTTAGTGAAATAATATATATTTTTAACAATCGTTGACACTCTTATTATTTATTTATTTTTCTTTGATGTCGTTTATATTTTTATTTATTTGTTCTTATATGTATATTCGTTTTACATAATTCTAATTTCTATAATTCTAATTTTTGATATTGAATATATAAACTTTTATCATGATTATAAGCTCATAATAAAATATATTTATTGTTGTAGTTTTATATTTAGAATAATAAAATACTCAAATAATTTATATGTACTACTTTTAGTTATTTATTGACTTATTTTTCGTTTTTTATTTAGTTAAAAATTTAATTAGCTATATCTAACAATAAATATACATTAATATGAATTAAATGAAATTTAAAATTAAAATTAATTGTAAAAAAATATTTTCTTTATGTAAACACTCTTAAAAGAGAGAAAAATGTCCTATTATGTATATAGATTATGAAATCAATAGATTTTCGACCAACAAAGAAGAAGAAATCGTTAAGCAATTGAATACTAAACGTCCTCCTACAAGTCTACAATTATACAACATATCGCTTAAACTAATTTATATTATTTCTAAATTAATTAAAGAGCCACAAGTGTTTATATGCATCTGTTGCGAGGTACGATACTTGACACATATGGTGATGTAGAACACGTGTTCTGTTAATGTAATCACTATTCACGAAATGTGCCACCTGGTAACTACATGACGCCACACTTACTTGTATGTACGTTAGTACGTATATCTTCTTCGTGATATGGTCTAAAATATAATTTAAGTTTGTTTGAATTTCCTTTGAAAGAATTTTGTTTTTCAAAGATTAGTAATTTCTTCTACTAGCTTATGTAATGTGGATTGTAATTAAATCCCGGAGATCCGAAAATAAATTAAGCCAAAATCTAGATTAATACTAATTAATCAGGAAAATGGAACCTCATACCAAACTTTTGATTATACATATAAAATGATATATTTTTTAGAAAACCTAAAGAAGACAATGTGTGAAAGGAGAATTATAGATATTAGAAACAAATATACAAAACGTAAATTTGGATAAGGATACAACAAGTGTAAAAAGAGAAAAAGACTCACAAAAAGAAAAAGGAAATCACGAAATTTGGAAAAAGGGAATGTGATGAAGAAAAAAAAAATCTAATAAAAGAAATACAGAAAAATATACACAGAAAAAGACGTATAGAAAAGAAACCAATATGTAAAAAAAAAAAGAAGGAAAAAGAAAAAAAGAAATCGATACGTGAAACATAAATGAAAGGAAGATAATTGATTTCTTTTTTCATATCAGTTTAAAGATGAATTCAATCTAGTAAGATTGAAAAGCTAAATGTTAGATGGTCCATTTTAGGGATTACATATGCATAGCGATGCATTATTTCGACATACATTCATACACTTTTATTCTATGGTAATATACGTGATCTACTCTCTTTATAACTAATAGTGTTTTTTTTCTTTTTTTGGCTGAAATATAACTAAGAGTGTTGACATAATAGACTTAGGTAGTGTTTAACTATAGATAGAAGAAATCTGCAAAATTGTAGTATATTTACTTTCCAAGAAATGTCGAAATTTCCTAAAACATAAAAGGGAAAATATACATGAATATTTTCCAATTATTGTTCCCGAAAACTTTCAGAATCTGGCTGTTTTCAAAAAAAAAAAAAAAAACTTTCAGAATCTGGAATATTTTCTGCTAACGTAACAGTTTTATTAACAAAATACTTAAAAAAAAAAAAAGAGTATGTTGAAGAAAAAGGTTAGCATAACGGTTAATTAAAGATATGAATCAACTAGAGTACCTATTGAGTTTCCTTTTCTTGAAATTTTTCATTTCCACATATTTCTTCTCAATGTTTCACTAGTGTCGACATCTCTAATAATTTCTACATTACAAACCATCTTTTTAGTAATTTTTACTTTTCACTTATTGTCGTTAGATTTTTTTTTTTTTATCATTAAAAATGAATAGAATGTTAATTTCATCTAAGTAATTGGAAAAACAGGTAATAGAAAATGATAGAGTTTGTAATAATTAAATATATATTTATTTAGTAGTGTAAAATTAAAAAAAAAAACATATTCGAAGAAATAGAAGAAGTATTGCAAATAAAGAAAAATGGCAAAAAAAAACGAAAGAAATATCCACTCATCTATATATGCATATTATACCTGCGTATAGCAAGGTGTGAAGACAAAAGATATAAATTCCAAATATGGAAATAATCTTTACCATTAATGGAAGTTCTCAAACACCCAAAAGTTATGATTCTTAAACCCTATATAAATACGAAAACCAATCTCACAAATCATCTAACAATCACCTTAATCCCCACTCCCTTAACATACAAATAGCCAAATCTCCTTTTCTCCTTCTCTCTCTCTTTAAGACAAGAAAGAAACACAAAAAGACACTCTCCAATGGACTTAGAACAGAAGACAAGAGGACTTGGCAAGTCATGTGCCCTTCTCATAGGTGAATAAATTTCCTCTCCTTTTTTTTTTTGTTTGTTTCAAAGATTGCAACTTCATTGAAATCGAAGTTGGTTTTATATAATGTTTTTTTGGTATATATATAGTGATTGCTGGAATGGAGAGATATGCATTCAAAGGAGTTGCATCAAACTTAGTGACATATCTAACAGATGTAGTAAAGATGAGTAATTCAAGAGCAGCTAAAACCGTCAACACTTGGGCTGGTTTCACTTCTATGTTGCCTCTCTTCTCTGCTCCTTTGGCTGATGCTTATTGGGACAGATTCTTCACTATACTCGCCTCTTCTTCTATCTACTTTGTGGTAAGAATCTCTTACAATACACAATATTTATATATTTGTGTAGGTATTGGATCATTAAAGTTTTATCGTTTTTTTTTTTTTAAACTGTGTTTTTGTTAATGAAATTGATTATATGTTGATATTGTTTGGTCTCGTATATGTCTATGTATATGCTTAAATTAAGCAGTCATGAAGTGATCAACTGGTGGTAAGTGTTAACTAGTGTAAGAAATTGGTTTAAAATGTATAAGGAAGTCAACATTTGGGTGTTGAGCATTCTCCGATTTAAGGAAGTGATCAAGTGATGGTAGATATGTTACTAGTAGTGTTTGAAAATAACGGTTTACACTATCTTGAAGAGCTAAAAATCAGATATTGAATCACCACCATCCGTATACATTATTTGGTTTTTTTTTTTGTTTTTACCACTAATGTTGTTTCCTTTTATAATTGGGTTATAATGAAGTTTTGATGATAAATGTTGATATAGTGCTTGTATGGGCCTTATCTTATTGGCAAAAAGCTAGCTTAGTGGGAAATTCGATTTTTTCTTTTGCTTTATATTTGAATTCTTATCTAATTGTTATCTCTGTTTTTTTTGGGTTCAAAGGGGTTAGTGGGATTGACATGGACGGCATTTGCTGGGTCACGTTCAGCTACTAAGACCATCTCTACTTATTTTCTCTACTCTTCACTATGTCTTGTCTCAATCGGTTTAGGCGTCTTAAACCCTTCTCTTCAAGCCTTTGGTGCGGACCAGCTAGACCACGAACTCGATAAGGATTCTGAGCTTCCCTCGGGCGATCAAAAGGACGCTAAAGCTACCCAAAAGACACAGTTTTTTCAATGGTGGTACTTTGGTGTCTGCACCGGAAGCCTTATGGGCGTAACAGTCATGGCTTATATTCAAGACACTTTTGGTTGGGTCCTCGGTTTTGCTATTCCAGGAATTGCAATGTTCCTGTTGATCTTGTTGTTCTTGTCGGGTTGTGGAATCTATGTTTATGGTCCTGGTACCGGTTTGAAGACGAAAAAAACTACTGTACCTTTTGAGAAGATTCTTAAGTTCATCAAAGGGAGAGCTGTGAAGCAGAGAAGTAAATTTACTCTTGTAGATGATGATGATTTGGATGCTATGGAGCTTGAGTAAGTCCAAAAAAACCGCAATTTTTTTAGTGAGGATTAGATTTTTAAAGTTTTTAGTGACTTACGATGACCAGTTCTTACTCTGTTTACGTAGGTTACAAGAGAGGCCTCTCTGTAAATGTGATAGCACTGAGATAGAAGACATTGAGATTTCTTCAACAGCCACCAAAAGATTGGAAGATGACGAAAGCTCGAAAACTGTTTTCTCTGGACTTGACAACGTCAAGTTAGTGCTTCGCCTTTTACCCATATGGACGATGCTTCTCATGTTTGCTGTTATCTTCCAGCTACCAGCGACATTTTTCACCAAACAAGGTATGACGATGAAGCGAAACATCGGATCCAGCTTCAAAATCCCACCCGCGACCCTGCAAAGCACGATCACGTTATCTATCATCCTTCTTATGCCATTATACGATAAGATTTTAATACCTATTACCAAGAGAATCAAGAACAATAGTAAAGGTATCTCCGTGATGGAGAGAATGGGAGCTGGGATGTTCCTATCGATCATTGCCATTGTTATTGCGGCATTAGTCGAAAGGAAAAGACTGGACATAAGCCAAAAGATGAGGTCCTTACTTGATTATAATCCGGAAACAGTCCCGATGAGCATCTTCTGGTTGCTACCTCAGTATATCCTCTTGGGAATCTCGGATATTTTCACAGTCGTTGGGATGCAAGAGTTTTTCTACAGCGAGGTTCCGGTTAGAATGAGAACAATGGGATTTGCTCTCTACACAAGTGTCTTTGGTGTTGGAAGCTTTGTGAGCGCCGCGCTGATCTCAATCGTTGAGGCTTACTCTTGCTCAACAGGTGACCACCAAAGCTGGTTCGTGGATGATATGTCGGAAGCTCGGCTTGACAAATACTACTGGCTTCTTGCTCTTACAAGTACAATAAGCTTTGTGCTCTACATAGTTCTATGCAAGTACTTCAAGAGTAGCAGCGATCAAGGAGGTGAAGAAGAAGAAGAAGCCGCTAAATGAGTTCCTTCGTCACAGTCGACCTAAACTAACCGTTTGCCACAAGATTCCACAAATGATCTAACTGTAGTAGCTTAACTAACTATCAAACCGTAAGAGGAAGACATCTATAAATCTATAAAAAGGTTTATTCATATGAAAAGTTTTCTTCTGCTACAAATGAAAAAAATTCAAATTATTGTGCCTGTGTGTTTGGTTACATATCATCTTCAATCCTCCCATCGACCAACAACATTTCTAAAATAAACAGAAACAAAACCAAAAGAGAAAGTATGAAACTTTGATTTATACCTTTAATCGTGCGAGCTGATTCCATTTTGACCAGTTTCCTTAGCTACGTTGTTCTCTTCTCGTATCTCCTCGTCTTCATCAGAATCGAGAGTGAAGTTACTTAAATTCTCCATCTCAGCTCCGAGAGGTCGATATTTGGAGTGATCTTGACGGATATAACCTTTCTTGTTTGCAACAAGAGAGAACAATCCAGTAGCTAAAACCACCATTAGAGCCAAATGACAGTTAAACTGAAGAGTAGCTATAGCTTTTGCTCGGTGATAATCGTTGTGTCCTTTGCACTTGATAGTGAAATTGCCTCTACTCTTCTCGTGAAACGTACAGTTATTAGTGATCAAATCTGTGAAAAACGATATACCCATTTGCAGAAACCATGTTCCTTGCAGAATCAGACCGATCCCACGACCTAATTTCGCGAATCGTTGCGTGTTTGCGTCGGATCTCAGCTCAAACATCGTGGAGAAGACACAGATCGCAATGGGTACGAGCATGAGATCGTAATAGCGATTCTCGATCCCAGAAGTATCTTTCTTTTGCAGGTAGAACATCAAAAACTCCTCAATGAAGCCAAAGAGAAGCACCAAACTCGTAATCGAAGACGGAAGAGCAACAAAAACAGAGTTTTTGGAGTTTACCAGATAGGTTAAAATGGCGTACACCAGAAATAGAATCGCGACCGATAGAATCTGTAATTGGATCATCGACCCGACCCGATCACGAGACCCGATTGAGCTGAAGAAGGAGAAAATCGAGTTGGCAATAAACAGAGACGAAAGCAAAGCTACGGAAATGGAAGACGATCCAACAGATTTGGTCGTGGACTGAGCCATAGGAGAAGAAGATGGATCAGTAGCAGTAGATGGATTCGGATCCAGGTTCGACGAGTCGAGTGACTCCCACACGCCGATTACTGCAAAACCGCCGCCGGAGACGGCATAACTCAAGATACCCATGACTTCAATTCTCCGAATTTAACAATCTTCCTTCCTTGATCTATGCGAAATCGCCATTGAAGCTAAACAGAAGCTCTATTCGGGTACACCGGGATGATCCGACCCGTACCATCATCGGGATAGGTTACTGGGCTCCCAAATGGGCCTGTATATTGGGCCCAAGTTTTGTTGGATTTAATTTGTGTGTATGACATATAATAGGGACCCAAAACATTAATCTCTCGGGATATGCTAGTCTCTGGAGAAATGTTGCTTCCTCTGTATCAGTATCATCATCACCAGCGACCATTAATAATCTCTCCCAAAACTTTACCGGATCCAATTTTCCCGCCATTTCTAATTCCTAAATCCCTAGTTTCGCGATGCAATCTTCGTCGAGCGAGCTCCGTCGTCGTCCGTAGTTCTGCTTCCGATCGAAAAACTCTTCCCCAATCCGCCATCCAGAGAATCGCTGAGAAGCTTCGTAGCCTTGGATTCGTGGAGGAGAAGCACGATTCGCCGACTAGGAATGATGAAGAATCTGGTAAACATTCTCCCGGAGAGATATTTGTTCCGTTGCCTAACCAGCTTCCGATTCACCGGGTCGGGCACACGATTGACACGAGCTGGAGCACGCCCAGTTACCCGGTTCCGAATCCCGGGTCGGGTACTGCTATTTCCAGGTACCATGAGTTGAAGAGAGTGTGGAAGAAGGAAAATGAGATAGAGAGGAAGAAGGAGGAGAAGGTTCCGTCGTTGGCGGAATTGACATTGCCGCCGGCGGAGCTGAGACGGTTGAGGTCGGTTGGGATTAGGTTGACGAAGAAGCTTAAGATTGGTAAAGCCGGGATTACGGAAGGGATAGTGAATGGGATTCACGAGAGATGGAGAACAACTGAAGTTGTCAAGATTTTCTGCGAGGATATCTCTGGAATGAACATGAAACGGACCCATGACGTCTTGGAGGTTCGTAAACGTTTACAAATTACACTATTGATTTCGTGGAAGCTTAGGGCTCCAACGTGTAAGATTTGGCTTCTGGCTCATAGTTCAATTGAATTCTCTGAATATGTCAACGAATGCACATTCAGACCAAATTTACAATAGATGGTAAGATTTATGTAGACTGATGATAGTGTTCATATTTGTGTGGTTGATTTTGCAGACGAAAACTGGAGGCTTGGTCATTTGGAGATCTGGGAGCAAAATTTTGTTGTATAGAGGGGTAAATTATCAGTACCCTTATTTCGTATCTGATGGGAGTTCGGCACATGATTCTTCTGTGGAAACTGCGTCAGGAGCATCATCTATGGATCCGGGAGTGGTTGATGGTATAGATAAACAGCGTACTGCAGAATCTTCTGCTCCGAGTATCACTAATAAAATGGTTAAACCCTTGTTAATACAAGGCGTTGGTTCTCCGGATAAGGTTCGGTTTCAACTACCCGGTGAAGTACAGCTAGTAGAAGAAGCAGACCGTTTGCTGGAAGGATTAGGTCCAAGATTCACTGACTGGTGGGCATATGATCCCCTTCCAGTAGATGGTGATCTTCTTCCAGCCGTAGTACCTGGCTACAGGAAACCATTTCGGCTTCTTCCATATGGCGTGAGTCCAAAACTAACTGATGATGAAATGACCACTATAAGGAGACTTGGTAGACCACTCCCTTGTCATTTTGCTTTGGGTAAGCTTGTTTTCACCTGATTATAGCTTCTTTTAGACAAGATTGTTCAACTTATGTTGGCTTACTTGCCTGCGACTTCTAGGTAGGAATAGAAATTTGCAGGGACTAGCTGTTGCAGTTGTCAAGCTTTGGGAGAAATGTGAACTTGTCAAGATAGCAGTGAAGAGAGGAAAGCAGAACACTAATAGCGAGCTGATGGCCGAAGAGTTAAAGGTAAACTATCAAACTGATAGTGGCTTGTATTGCGAACAATAGGAAATTATGCCGCTCATATAACTGAAGTTATCTATTGATGAGGCGGAAAAATATTTATGTTGCAGTGGTTGACTGGAGGGACTCTGATATCTCGGGATAAAGATTTCATTGTCTTGTACAGAGGAAAGGATTTCCTCCCGTCTGCAGTTTCTTCAGCAATAGAAGAAAGGAGAAGGCAAACAATGATTGAAAATGCTAATAAGCTGACTGAAAATGCTACAGAAAATACTGAATTAGAAGCTGAATATAAGAAGGATCATACACAAACCAATCAAATGAAACCAGAACAGCGGAAATCTCCTGAGGCAATCCTTGAAAAAACTAGTATCAAGTTGTCCATGGTATGCCATAGTAGACATGTTCTACTTTAATCCATTGGGTTTGAGGGAACTCTTTTAGTTGTTAATGATTAATTTTCTCTTTAGGCGTTAGAAAAGAAAGCAAATGCAGAAAAAATTCTGGCGGAGCTGGAGAATAGAGAGAGTCCTCAACCGTCTGCTATAGACAAGGAGTGTATTACTGATGACGAAAAGTATATGCTACGAAAAATCGGCTTGAAAATGAAGCCTTTCCTTTTACTAGGTAGGTAATTGTTTTTCCTCTTTTTCCACTTGAAAGCAGCCTGTTCCAGTCTTTCATGTAAATATATGTGGTAAATGAGTAACTGTCATCGTTTTCTCTTTGACATACTATATGTAATCTATCCTTTTCTGAAATATCTTGTTGTGTTCCCAAGGTAGACGAGGTGTCTTTGATGGAACAGTAGAGAACATGCATCTTCACTGGAAGTATAGGGAACTTGTGAAGATTATTTGCAATGAACGGAGCATAGAAGCTGCTTACGAAGTAGCAGAAATCTTGGAAGCAGAAAGTGGTGGCATACTAGTTGCTGTGGAGATGGTAAGCAAGGGCTATGCAATTATTGTGTATCGTGGAAAGAATTATGAGCGGCCTACATGTCTACGACCTCAAACACTTCTCAGTAAGAGAGAGGCGCTGAAGCGATCTGTGGAGGCGCAACGTCGAAAGGTAAGTAAAATCATAACAAGCTCTAAGAAAATATCTCATCTGGAAACTTCAAATTGATTTTGTTACTTTCTCGACTGATTTTTTAATTATTTTCTGCTCAAACTAATGCAGTCATTAAAGCTGCATGTGCTGAAACTTTCCAACAACATTGATGAATTGAACCGTCAGTTGGTAAGTCATATGTGTTGCTCAGCTTGATTTGCTTAACAATCCTCGAAGATGTTCCTAACATTCCAAATGCTGGTTGAGGGCAGGTGGAGGACAGTGCGACCAATGAAACGTGGTCAGATGGGGAATCAAGTAACAGAATGGTAAATTATTTACAATTACAGTAAACTCACGTCAGCTCTTTATGCTACACCTATGCTTCTGTGCTTTTCTCAGTTCTCCATATTGATGTAGGTCCAAGAAGAGACAGAAAACCAGCATATTGAACCTGAGAAATCAAGAGTAGAATTTGAACACGGTTCTTCTTCCGAGTCATCAATTCTTTCCTCTGGTGAAGAGAACTGTGAGGTAAGATTCTTTGCTCCTACGCGAAATTACTTTCATATGGCTCCAGTGTATATATAATTTACATGGCTGATAACTTAGCCATCTTGCAAAAAGCTAGCATCACGTAAGTTTGAATATTAGCTTATTCTGGACCACTAAAATATGATCATGAATTTGGATACTGTGTTGGTGAGTATTCTCCTAAGGATGACAGCGAAGATGGAGAAAGCCATTATACTACGAGCAGTCAAGAGTGTCAAGAAGATGAATCTGGATCTGGCTCTTCTCAGAGACATGAGGGTAACTCTCTTGATGCGACTGCAAATATAGCTGTACTTGCAGAAACCAGTTTTGCGGAGGCTTCCTCATTTCATGATAGATCCATGGTAATGTCCAAAACTTCTTTCTTTCTTCTTTGGTACTATGTGTTGCTATATCTAATTAATTACCTTCATTGCGTATTTTAGCCTCGCAACAGCTTCCTGAATACTGAACGAAAGGTACCAACTGGACAAATCTCAGCTCTGACAGAGAGGGAAAATGATGGGTTAGTCACAGATCTGTCCAATAGGGAAAGGCTCATTCTGAGAAAACAAGCTCTTAAGATGAAGAAGCGCCCACCTTTTGCAGTAGGTGAGTTATATATCTGAAATCCAATACTTTTAGTTATCTATTGGATAAAGCTCAGTACATTACCTCAATGGTGATTACCTATAGGTAGTTTCGCTTGGAACCTTATAATTACTGTTATTGAGAAGACTATAATTCTCACTTACAACTTTTCAAATTTCAATTTTGTAGGAAGAAGCAACGTTGTAATCGGTTTAGCTAAAACATTGAAGATGCATTTTCAGAGAAACCCTCTAGCAATCGTAAACGTCAAAGGGAGAGCTAAGGGAACATCTGTCCAAGAAGTAATCGCAAAGCTCAAGGTCGATTCATATCCACACTACAATTTTAAAAAATCTAACCATTATTACTTGGTCTGTTTAGGGCTTTGTTGAAAAATCGTGGTTTTTGAATTGTTGAGCAGGAAGAAACAGGAGCTCTTCTGGTGTCGCAGGAGCCAAGTAAAGTCATACTTTACCGAGGTTGGGGAGCAGAAGAAGAAATGAAAAGCTTCTACCCAAACAACAATGTGAAAAACACCATAAATCTAAGATCTTCACAAAGGTTTGTTAATGATCCTCCTCCTGTGTCTCCTGCACTCATTGAAGCCATAAAATTTGAATGTGGATTGCAATGATGTTTTCAGTTATTACATGTAAGCTTAAGTGCAATGATAAGTGTCCCCAAAAAAAAATCTAAGTAAATGTTATCTCGTTCACTCTCTCTCTCTCTACACACGTATCATACGGTAGGAAACAAAATCGAAAAATTCAAAGCGCAAATGATTTTAATTATATTTCCTGACTGAACATCTCTAGCCTGTTCAAAAAAATATCTTTCTCTCACTCTCCCGAAAATTGATTTGTGCGTTTTGGAGAAGAAGCTTACTTAGAGCGTTTTGAGAGAAGGAGAGGTCGAGAGTGGCTTGACTCGGATGCTTCTGGTGTAGAGGTTGGTGAGTGCAAAGAGTAGAAGCACAAACACCACTTGAGCACTCACTATCCCGAAATGGCTTATACTATTCCCAATCTCCATCCAGCTTCCTGTGTTTTTCACCTGAAATATGTTTTGCGTCAGTGAAAGCTTTTAACCCAAATCTATATGCTTTTGACATAACTGATTGGGTCGGTTGTGTCTATGCTTACCAGGAAGAAGAAATGGATCGTCATTATGTCTGAAAATAAGATCACAAGGAAGTAACATCCGAGTCTTGGCACTCTTACTAATTTTGTTATTGCACTGAACGCACATCTGCAATTTCACAAGTCGTTCAATGGAAAACAAGAATGTTAAAAGGATTAAAAAGAAGTGTTACTGAGTATGGTTTAGCAATTTATACTCACATGACAAGCATGAACGGTATGAAGAGCTTGAATATAAGAAGAGCTGCCATCAGAAACGGCTGTAGAATAATAATTCACATAAGATTTTACAGAACTACAAGTTATAAGTAAAAGACGACGATGAGATTCATTTTTTTTTGTTAGCTACTTACGCTGAAGATTGTGATGAACCGGTATACAGATGATATCTCAAAACTTGCTATACTTGCAAAATTCCCAGTTCCAAAGAAAGCAACATTGAACAAGACCATCTACAGCACACAATCCAAATACTAAATCATATAACTGTTATTTTGCCAGATGTAACTGAGCTCATAACCTCACAACATAATAGGACCAAGGAAAGAGAGAAGTTGACTTACAAAAATCAAAGGAATCCGCACATCAGATAACTGCAAGTATCTCTCGTCATTTCCAATAGTGACATGTTCCTCTGTGTTTTGTTCTGATAGAGAAGAGTCTTTTGCTTTGCTAGAATGATGAGAAGCGTTCTCAAACAGTATCCATGCCATCAGTACGACTGCAAGACCACTGTAAAAGACAGCTTCGTACCTGCAAACAAATCGTGGAAACATGAGAACAGAACTTTAATCCATATAACCAGTGAACTCTAATTTATAAGAGACATACCCAATAGACAGAAGGAGGAATGGAGGCGCAAACCCAAGAAATATTGAACTTAATCGTGAAAGGATGCCATTTCCTGAAAACAGCGGAAGAACCATTGAAGAACCTGCAAAGACAGAAGACGGTTAATATCACCGGTAAGTTATACACAAAGAAACAAATTATGCAAACAGACCACTAGACCAGAGTTCTGAGGATATACCGGCAACTAACCAGTTTATAAACTGGTGTGACGAATGTAGTTCTTGATTCTGTGTTCGGTGCTTTGTAGACAGAAACACCATCACCGACGAAACTCCAACCAAGAAAATCTGTTCCCATTCACACCATGAAAAGGTGGGCCATTTGACGCAGAACCAAAATCTTAAGTTATAAAAGTAGAAATGGATTATACCTGTATGCAATATAGCAAGGAGCACATCGGCTTCCTGCTTTCATGAAAAGTGATACTCTGCCAAAATTTGTTCCCTTCTGCATGTGTGTCTAGCCACTTTGCAGCAAAGCTTATTACTATGATGATAGCTCCACTTATAACTCTGCAACCAACAGATGGTACCAACACGAAACAGTGACCATTTCACAACTATAAGTTGATGCTAGAGAGAAAAGATGCTTATTTTGTGTTCATCAACATAATTTATATCCTTTTAATTCAATTGAATATGATTATCCACTGGGAGTGAAGACTTGTTCTAGATGAGTTTCATTCTCAAAGCATTTGTGTCATGTAAACCACAAAACATAAGAAAAATAATCAGAGGAAATTTCAAGCAAGGGCATGAAAAGGGACTTACACTAAGTTATTATTATCAGGAATTTCAGCTGGCATCAGAGTGAAGACAGATAGGAACCAACAAGAAATACAGACAAAAACTGGTATCCCAGATCTCCAAGGAATTGAAAAGTGCAGCAAAATTGAACCCACAACACCTGTTATCAAGAAAAACCAAGTGTAAAGCTTTCTCTCAGTGAAGCTATGAACCTGCAGGAGGTTGAAAGGAACAAACGATCAGGGTAACATAAGACTCCGTCTCAGAAAAACCTACTAAGACCATCCAATCACACATACCAATAATTCCACAATGACAACAGCCACAGCTGCAGCAAATACAAGTTTGATGAAGTAGCCAGCCTTCCTTTCCCTCAAATATCTCCACAATCCTCTTATTAATCGGTATTCACTAAATATTTGTGTCCATAGAAATACTGTCATTCCAATATATGCATGGTAAAGTGGGGGAGAGTGTTCCACCAAATTTAACATCGAGAGAATTGCCATCAGCAGAAAGCCTGATAAATATACCTGCACCAAAATGATCAAACTATATGAGATAGATGGAAATTTCACAACAAAACGTACAGACGCTCAACCATAACAAAGAAACCCTGCTTAAACAAGAAAACAGAAGAACAGCTAGAAATTGTCAAAGCGAAGTTGAAGCGTTTAAGCTTATGTCTGCCTTACTTTTCCAGAGTCTTTTTTCTGCACGGATAATTGCTCTTTTCTGGACAAATCTCCTGATAGTGAGCTATAACATTGCAGGACATGCAGGGCAAGTACAATCATCCATCCAGTGTATCCAAGGGTGATTACAGTCATCAGCATTAGCCAGTCATACGTTTGGAAATAATGAAGACCCTCTAGTGACAGGTTTCTGAGGTCCACAGCTAATTTCATTGCAGCTTCGTAACTTTTGGCGGAAATTAATTCATCAATCTGACTCAACGATGATGAATGGTGAACCAACGGCTTGAATGGCTTGAAAAATAAGGAATTTGACCTTTTTATATCTGATTTCGTCAAGGAGACCATACGCAAGGCAAAGGGCAACACATAAGCAATTCTAAGGGGGAAAAAATCCAAACACAGAATAAAAATTATTTTCTACCAGCTACTGCACTATAGCATGAACAATATCAAAAGCTTGAATGCAGAAAATGACATCAGAGAAGTGATGCTACTGTAAAAAATTATAATCATCAGCAGAAGGTATGCTAGCATTAGATTGTGAGTAAAAGGATACGTGATTTACGAAGAAGCTGATTAAGGATTTGTTTGGTATTCGTTAGAACAGCTTCAACTTCTTCTGCCTGAAAATACATAAACGATAAAGCACCATAAGTCTCGACCTCCCAGCCATGTACTTATTTGAACTATATATATTCCTATTCCTGTTTTAAGCCAGTTCCCTATCAAGTTTCGACCTCTTACCTATGAACACACAATAGGGAACTGGGATTTTATGAAAGAAATGTACGCATAGACAATCATCTAATCTCTTACAGAAAACACAAGAGTTCACATCAAGAATAAAAGTACCTCATTCAACTTCATATAACCAAGTGGTAGGTTCCCAACCGAGTTCACTGGGCCTGGCAAACCCAAGAGCGTTGACTACAGATAGTAACACACAGTGAGACCAACGAACTCAAAAAACAGATTCACATATAATTTATTTGACTGCGAAGATAAAAAAAATTAAGGAAAAGTCCAACCATAAGTGGTGCTATGTCAGCTTGATTGACGTCTACTCTCTCAACACGGTTAAGGCCCCAATCATAAGGTGTGGGCATATCATGTGCATGCTTGTCAACAAATGTAGTGACAGAATCAGAGTGACTGCTTCCAGATGCTGGTTTGGGATATTTAATCCCAGCTCCCCAAGCAACTAATGGAGTATCAGTGTTTGTAGGATGCCCATCTCCATGACTTCCTATGAGTAAAATCAGATTTATATAGCATCATTACCACCATTACGCCCTAAGTGATAATTAATGAGAACGTTTCACACAAAAGGAATGACGCAGGCAAAAGCAAACCTTTGTCGCTCATCCCATGATCAGCGGTGAAGATATACGAAGTGCGATTGTCTCTGTAGTAATCCTCCAAGAGATTGTAGACCCTTTCAGCTATCTTATCAACAACTTTGACATTGTTGAGATAGATTGATGAGTAAGGCCGATGTGCATGACCGTTGGAATCGCAACCAAGAAGGTGCAGAAACACAACAAGTTTGTCCTGGTGGAGCAGCTCTTTCAACTTTGGATCTTCATGAGACCTATTGAGAAGGCTCTCAAATTGATCGAAAGACCACTCATCCAAAAAGGAAGCATCTACACCAAGAATGAACATCTCAGTTCATTCTAGTGATAAACAAAAACTGTGCTGCATATCACAAGCAATAAGCAAATTGACTAGACAGTCAAATATCACAAGCAATAAGCAAACTGACTAGACAGTCAAATATGTTTCCAAATACTGATACATAGCTGATATGGCATATAAGGCTTCATTTTCAAACTACTGAACTTACCTGTTGCAAAGTCTTCATACTCGTGAGGATAAGAATTCCAGGTGCTATGAGGCAAGGCACTGCAGAATATAGGAATAATATCCGGACTCCCATAAGCAAACGTATGCCTGCTCCGGTTAAAAACAGAATCAAATTCAACAGGATTAGCTTTCCATCCTGCAAACACACAGTATCATTTCAACCATTGACTATCTACTCTACAGAGATCAAAGCTACCAAATAGTAATTACAAGCATAAATACAGACTGAAGAAGAAGAAGAAGAAGAGAACCTTTTGTGACAGCACTAGGATCTTCATAGAAACCAGCAATAATAGCAACATGTCCAGGTCTAGATTCTGTGGGAGGTCGAGCATGAGACACACCCCAACGCCCTTGATTCTTTATTACATTCCTCAAGAACGGTGCTCTGTAATTCCCGTCAACGTCCGGCTCAAAGAATTTGTCAGCTCGTAAACCATCCGCTTAAGAAACATATTTCATTTCAGTGTCAAAACCAATTAGGGAAAACAATTAAAAAAAAAGAAGAAGCAGATTCAGTGATGAAGAATACGAACAGATGAGAAGAACAAGTCGCTTTGCCGGTGGTTCAGAGAATCTCGGAGGCACTGGATCCATCCCGTGAACTATCGGCGTTTTGAAGTAAATGTCGAATATACTTAGCATGTAAACGGCGTGAAGAGCAACACCGAGAACTACGAGCCATGTTTCTCGCCTCTTTAGCCATCTTCGTCTACTCGCGACGACGACGCTTGTTGCTCGACTCTGATCAGAACTTCCCAAGATCCCGTCGCTCCTCATAGATCTTCACAGACGAAGCTTTTTCTCCTCAGTTTTCTTAAATCTCCATCTTTTTCAGCTGTAACTAAAAGCCCAAGCAGGCCCAATCTACTAATGATTAGGAATTTGAGATTTTATTGTTTTAGTAAAACAAAATGAATTATCCAATGAGTTCCATTGATCTCAATTTTATTACAACAACATACAAGATTGAATACACAGAGGAATTACAAAAAGGAGAGAATAAATATAGCAACAATAATATAAGATGAGTCTCTGAAATCCAGAAACACCACACAAGAGAGAAAGAAAAATGACTTGGACTTTCTCACCATCTTACAAACTTTTTTTCCCCACCATTTTTTTTTTTTTAACTTTTGATACAAAATCTCAATTCTTGACTGTGGTCACATTTTTCAGAAGCATTTCCACAACATCTTTGGAAATCCTCGAAGCTTCGTTCTTCAACTGTTCGATTTTGGCATCAGTCTCTTGCTCCAGCCTCTTCACATTCGCACCAGAATCTCCACTGGTCTGTTTTCACAATATGGTTATATTAGAAAAGAAAAAAAAAGGACACTGCTACTATTTAGATTGTCTAAGAACATTTTCTTTCCTTACCTCCTCAAGTTTCCTCTGGAAGTCTTGCTCTGTTTTAGCTTTGTATTCGGCAATCTCTTTCTCAGCCTCTTCCTTGGCTTGCTTCAGTCTTGCCATTTTTGCTGCAACCAAGAAACAGATCATAAATCAACTTCAAAACATATTTTGTTTATATATATAGTTTCAGATAGCAAAGTATGTCGCGGAATTAAGAAGGGAAAAACTTTTAATTACCGCTTCTTGCAGCATTGACAATGTGTTGAGCTTCTTGCTCAGCAGCAAGCAATTGCTGGATCCCACCTTGACCTCTGTTGGAATCCATGTTTTATCCCACAAAATCTGTTAAATAAAAGGTCAACTAGTTAGGTTTGTGAATGAAGAACACAAATTTGAACTTCCATAAAGTCAAAACATTTTACATAAGCTACTAGATGAAAACCTAGCATGATCTTAATCCTTAAGTTAAGATTCTTAACTGATCACTAATTAGGGCGATCATATCGATTACTAGAGTTACTAAGTAGTACTAAAGACGGTCCATTTTGATAATTACTGTTAAATTTGAGATCACAACAAGTTCAGAGAAACATAATTTACCCATTAATTTAAAGCAGATCTGTTCGTTCATTCTAGCAATCCATAACTCGGAATCGAAACAAGTGGAAAAATCGATAGAGGGTCAGAATCAAACAGATCTAATCTAAGCGCCCAAAAGAGTAATGAGCATCGAAGATCACAAATTGAAGAAAATCGATGTACAATTTAATCCATCTTAAACAAAAATCCAACTCTTAATCGTACCAACGATCCTAAAACGTTGAATCCCCCGCAGATTTTCCCAACTCTTGTCGGAATTTCCGGAAGTAGACAAAGTACACCGATACATTTCGACTTCCGATTGAAAACCGATCTATTCGAAGAGAAGAAGAAGACAGAAATCAAAAGAAACATACCTTGTTCCAAGGACGACGACGAGAGAGATACGATCGGAGAGAGGATCTGATAACACGTTTATCCAATCTACCACTTACTTGTATGACTAGTGGGTCCACGTTTAATAGAAAGTCAGCCCACTTTACTAATGGGCCACGTATAAAATCAAAAAGCCCAAATTAATCATTGCTGTTTATTTTATAAGCAGCAGCATTTATTGAATTTAATAACGTATTATTGCTCCTTTCTTTCTCTCATTCCTTTGGTTACATCCAAACAAATATTCCTTGACAGTGGTAAGACAAACCCTAATCATTTCCACGTTTTTGTTTTGTTTGTGATGCTTTGAATTCGAAGAAAGCTACAGATTTTGTTTGATCTTTCTCAAAATCCATGGAGATGGAGAATCATGGCTCTGGTTTCACATACATGGGTCGCAAATTCAGCGATTTACGTGTCAACGATAACTCCTCTGCTTTCAGCGATTGTAACAGCGACAGATCCGGCGAGTTTCCGACTGCTTCCTCCGAGAGCCGTCGTCTTCTCCTCTCTTGCTCATCCGATAATTCCGATGATCTCATCAATCATCTCGTAGCTCATCTCGATTCCTCTTACTCGATCGATGAGCAAAAGCAAGCAGCTATGGAGATCAGGCTATTATCCAAGAACAAACCTGAGAATCGGATCAAAATCGCTAAATCCGGTGCGATTAAGCCGTTGATTTCTCTGATTTCGTCTTCGGATCTTCAGCTTCAGGAGTATGGAGTCACTGCGATTCTGAATCTATCACTTTGCGATGAGAACAAAGAGCTGATTACTTCTTCAGGTGCGATTAAACCGCTCGTTAGGGCGTTGAAAATGGGAAATCCAACGGCTAAAGAAAACGCTGCTTGTGCTCTTCTCCGATTATCTCAGATTGAAGATAACAAAATCGCGATTGGAAGATCAGGAGCGATTCCTCTCTTAGTGAATCTTCTAGAAACAGGAGGATTCAGAGCCAAGAAAGACGCATCAACGGCTTTGTACTCGTTGTGTTCAGCTAAAGAGAACAAAACCAGAGCTGTTGAATGTGGGATCATGAAGCCGCTTGTTGAATTAATGGCGGATTTCGGATCAAACATGGTTGATAAATCGGCTTTTGTGATGAGTTTGTTAATGTCGGTGCCGGAATCGAAACCTTCGCTTGTGGAGGAAGGAGGGATTCCGGTGCTTGTTGAGATCGTTGAGGCAGGAACACAGAGACAGAAAGAGATTGCTGTGTCGATATTGCTTCAGCTTTGTGAAGAGAGTGTTGTCTATCGAACCATGGTGGCTCGTGAAGGAGCGATACCACCGCTTGTGGCTCTTTCTCAGGCTGGAACGAGTCGAGCTAAGCAAAAGGCAGAGACTTTGATTGAGCTTTTAAGACAACCAAGATCTGTTAAGTAATGGTGGTCGAAGATCGTCTGAAGAAATGTGAGTTTTTTTAGAGAAATTTCTTTCTTTTACACTTTTTTCTTTTCTTTTCTTCTTGTTAATGGGAAATTATACAAACAACAAAACCAACCAGAAAGAAAAAAAAGGGGAAAGAAGATTGAAATTGTAAATAGTTTGTGTACTAAAATGTAGAAAATTTAGTTTGTTTTTTTCCCTCTGTAATTTGTCTTGTTGAGTTTGGCTTTTTTTGTGATCCAGTTGATAAATTTGGGTTTGGTTTGATCAGTCTCTATCTCTAACTATGGCTTTGAATAACAAAAATACTTGGAAAATTGCTGAACAATTTTAGGGAAAAAAACAAAAAACAGAGCATGTTCTTAATATAAAAAGTTAAGAATGAAATACAGAATTACAATGAAACAAGATTATCAACGTGATTTGCATAAACGTTATGATAAAGATTATGATAGTGGTTGAGAGGCATTTTGATTACAAATTCTCTGATAGTCTTCTTGTCTAAGTTGAAATGCCAAGTAATGAGTCCACGCTTATATTCTCTTCTTGGTACAGAAACAATCTCTTCCTCACAAATACCAACCGCACGCGAGTATTCATAAAGCCCTCTAGAGTATTTCAAACTCTATGGCAAGTTATACAACTTGGACGACCATTCGTGTTTCTTTGCATCCTCGAGTACCCAAACACGGATTTCCTTGGTGCAATCAATAAGAGCTAGCTTCCCTTGGAAATCTATCAGCTTGGGGAACCTCCAATCACCAAGAGGGAGACTAATATGTCGGAAATTCTCAGAGTTGAGGTCAAAGGTACTAACCACTATTTGGTTGCCTGATTTGTTGTGGCATGGATAGTACAAAACACCATTAATGCATACACCAATTGGCCACAGCAAGACAGGACAGCATGGATAAGCTACGTCTTGTATCTTTCTCCACGAGTCCATCGTTAATATGGAGATTACTTTGAACCGATTAGAGATGGATTCGTATCCAAAAAGCAATTTAGGATTATTCAGCTCCAACATTTACCTAAACAATTTAGGATTATTCCTTTATATCAATCAAATTGAACCAAAAAAGGAAATATCAAATCATCAATACCCTTTTCTTTTCCTTTGAAATTAGGGATATATCTTGTTGCCTAATCATGTGTCCAAATAAATTAAATATTTTGTTTTTCTGGTTAAACATAAATATATTAAAGTTTTGATTGTTTCTTTTTTATATATCTGTTCAAATACGTTCCTAATTTACCGTTCCATGTGTACGGTCGCTGACTAGAGCTTTGTATACATAACAATGAAACATTATTATTTGGAAAAACTATTCAACAGATTTGTTTTCTAAAAGAAAAGAAGAGAAACATAGTCATGTTCTTGGGAATGAAACTTAGAGAACAAGTGACTGACATTCCAACAGGCTCATGTTTATGTCAACACTGGTAACATGTTAAAAGACAAGATCCTAGAAACAAGAAAACATGATTTATATTATATATTTCTCTTCTAACCGCCTGGAATCACTTCCTTTTGACCCTCTGGTAACGCATTGAGTAAAGAAGAAAAGAAAATATCAAAACCTGGTTAGCTTGATGCGTGTGAATCAATATCTTTCTTTTGTAGATCGTAAATTAAACTCACCTGCGAGATTGATCGCATGGTTGGCTTGAGCATCAGCATCAGAATTGAATTCCTACAAATAAAAAACAAGATTACAAACCAGACAGCTTAGAATTATCGAATGATTTAACAACACTGAATTGAAAATTATCCAAACGGGAATAGATACTTGGTTCTAATTCGCTATAAAACTCTCAAAACAAGACATGACTTGAAACTGAATGTTATGGAAACTAAACAAAAGGATTTGGTGGCTTACTCTCATTATGTGTTCAATATGAAATGATTTAAACTGGGTCTTGAGCTCTTTAGCCTGTTTGCAAAGCTCAGCCATTTTCGGGTGTTTGGTTTTCCATGCATCTTGAACCTGTTTCATTGATGAAAATACCAAAACAATTAAGATATTAACACGCGTTATCCGAACAATCAAGATAAAGGTAAAAGTCTATCTGGACCTGCATACAGACAAGCATTGAGTCTCCTACAACGCGCACATTTCTAAACCCTTTCGCGAGAGCAACCTTCATACCAAGAATCAAAGCTCGATACTCTGCAGCGTTGTTTGTAGCAGTGCCTACACCTTCACGTAAATAGAAGAGGACACTTTTATCTGAAGCACGGAGAATAGCTCCTGCACCAGCTTTTCCTGGGTTTCCTTTCGAAGCACCGTCAAACTCAATGGTAATTGTATCCTGAGGTATAAGTAAAAAGATGCAACTACCAAGCATGTGAGTGAAATAATTTGTTGGGTGGTAATTACATTTTTAAGCATCTGTAGCTGACTTACATTATTGGAAGGAATAAACCGAGGAACCATGTCCTTTTGTATCTTAAGATGCTTTTGCGGAGGACTCGAGGAAAAGAAACCCGTTTGATCACTTCCCTGAAAGATCAAGGTCACAAGATTTTTCATCATCATCTTTCAAGACCTTGTGAAACACACGATTACAATTACATAGTATACGCAAGTGAATTGAACAATGTGCCTACTTTGAACTTACAAGATTTTCTGTTCTGACCGTTTCTTGCATTCTCTTAATCGGGAAAGGTTTGTTGTCGAAATTCCCTCCTTGGGAAGAAGATGGTTGCTGAAATGTGAACAATCTTAACTCAACTCGAATAATCTTGGATTACAAAAGGAACTGTGCACTAAAATCTCACTCTCTTATTCTTTTTCAGTCTCTCACAAAAGAATCTTAATAAGATGAAGATTATGCATATAACCTGAACAGGACAAGGAATGAGTTTCCCAAAAACATCATCTTTGACATAACTTGCATTGATAGAAAAGAGAGCGTTCTTAATTCCAAACGAAGATACCAAGTCTTCTGCTCCTTTTGGCCAACCATATCCTTTGTACACACTCATTGCAGGATGTGAAACCTTACACATCAAAATCAAAACAAATGAGAAAAAACTACGTAAGAACAAAAAGAGAAAATTCAACAGTGAACAAGATTGAGTAGATTTAAAAAAAAAAAAACGGAAAGAAAGGCAAAACAGAGAGAGAGATTACAGATGATCCAGATTGGTCTTGGCATTCGCTCAAGGTTCGATATACACCAATGATGTCTCCCTTACGGACAATGTAAAACGCGTCTTTCTCATCCTCCATTGCAGAATCTATGAATCAATTTAACACTTTCGATCAAAAACCCTAAAATCCCAAATTGTAATTAACCAACGAAACCCAAGTCATCGAAATTAGACAGAGAACTGGGAAAAATGCAAGAGAGACGACGAAGCAAACCTTCACGTAAAACCCTAAAACCTCTACTCGAGCCAACAAAGAACTGGAAAATCCCTTGACAATGAAATTCAACGGAAACCCAGGATTCGAAGAGCCAACGCGAATCGAGCGAGAGATTGCAACAAATAAAATTCGAAGATTTGCTTTTCGAATTTCAAAATCAGAAATTGAATAATGCTTGAGAGTGGCGATGGAGCGGATCGGCGCAAAAGAGAAGAAGAAAGACAAATAGATGGGCTTTGGCGGGAATGAGCCCAATGTTATATTTAGGGCTAAAGATTTGGAAATCACGTGTCCTTCGGCGTCATTAAGAACAAACTGCTTGCCGTTTTAGCTTTACGCTTATGTCAATCTTTTGGGTTCCTCTTTTTTGTCTTTCTTTTGCAAGTAACTCTAATTATCTCAAACTGAATTCGTTTTGGGTTTGGAGAATATAGTACTGATTCCAAGATTGAAATACACCATACAAATCATTATTTTATAACAAAACATTATCACAAACGACGACTTACTAAACAAACGATACATGTATGTCATGCATTTATAAATTAATGTCGTAGGTGATTAAGGTTCATAGCTTACAATGACACAGTCATTTAAAGTGCTTCATCATTTAAATGATCTAAGATAGGATTCGGAGATAAAGAGGGATTGGGTTTTTGGTAACCGGTGGCGAATCCCATACTGAAAATGCACTTTCAGAATTCATCCATGTATCAGTCATTTTAGGATAATGACGATCAAAAACATCTTTAAGAGTTTCCGTAGTATTCACCCATTCAAGTCCTTTCTTTGTATAGATAGTCTCATTGAAATCGCTCGTGAAAAATCTATCCGCTTCTAATCTCCTGAAAAAAAATTAAATTCATATACTATAATATTAATTAAGGGTTTTTAATTTAATGTCTTTTTTTTTAACGTCTGGTATAGAAATCTCCTACAAAAAACCAGCCTCTATTACGTGCCGCACCAATGGACTTAATCCAATTCCACACCAAACTCCTTCTCTGTCTTATTGGATCCCCATAAACAAAAATGATGAAAAACTCCAAAGAATCATTCTTAACTTTTCTATCAATCATTCTATTATCAGCCAATAAAACATCAACCTCATATGTATTCCTCCAGAATAAAGCCAGACCACCACTAAGACCCACTGGGTTAATTAAAAAGTGGTTATCGAAACCCAACGATCTTTGTAAACCAGAAACGTATTCAGTAGAGTTTTTAGTCTCTAGGAGAAACAAGAAATCTGGGAAATGCTCACGACACATTTTCTCTAGGCGTCGAACTGTCAAGCCATTCCTCAAAACTTTGTATAAAATAATTTTGTAAGAAAAAAAAATTAATGCTAGAAAATACCTTGTGGCCATAAGGAGGAAAATGTTAAATGCGGTCTCGCTGATAGCGAATCCTTTGATTTTCTTCTCTGCCATAAGTCCTACCAGAAGATCAAGCTCATCTACATCACGACCGTATACGTCATCTAATGCTTCAATTGCTTCCTTATCGTCCGTTAGATCTTCCCACTTAGTGATCGGAACCATAAACATAGATCTCCTAAAATCGTTGTACCTTGCAACATTCCTCTCCCTGTCCCTATAGACTGAAAATGACGAACCCAACTCAGTGATCACTCATTGAGCGATGATAATCCAATCAAACCACAACGTAACGAAAATGAACGGTTGAGATCAGATTGACTTACTCTCTAATGCAGCTAAGTCAATGTGGTCCGGACGATCTTGACCGTTGGGGTCTTGAGGAACAAGATCCCTAAACCACTGTGGATAATTCATTAGTTCAAGTGCACCACATGCTTGGTGACCCATTGAGACCATTAATTTAGTGAATCCAATATGAGATATGTTTTGTTCTCCCTTACGACCAATCAACTTTTCGATAGAAATCCTAGAAGTCCAAAAAAAATAAACAAAACTTTAAAATCTAACTTGGAATTTTCAAGATATGGAAAATTAGAAAGCTCTAAAGTTTTACTTTTCAATCAACGGTAGTGATTTATTAGTTCCCGGTACAACATCAATGTCACGCATTTGGAGTTGATCCGGTAAGAGAGAGTGCATTCGATATACGCTAGTGAATTCTTCGGTTAGCGAATATGGGACTCCATGATTTTGCGTTTTTTTCATACCCACGATACCTCCCAAAATCGAACTACCTACATGTCCGAATGAATCTTTAAACTTCTTTCCAAGTAGTCCGTACCTAAAACACACAAATTTAAATATGTGTTAGATGGAAAAATGTGTGACATGATTATAATTCAAAAAATGTATAATTTAGTCACCAATTTGCTCGCATTCCAGCAAGTAAAGTGTCGGTTTTGAGAAGCTCGACGGTCCAATCTATGGTGTGAATCTTGGCAATCACCGCTGAAGTCACTAGCCTCGCGTAGCGGTACAAATCTTCGTCCTCCAAATCCATATCCTCTTTCTAATATATAATAGAGATTTTTTTTGCAACATATAAAATAGAGATTTTGCAGTAAATTATTAGTTTATAAAAAATTATTCAAATTTAATTTTAAACACATAACTGACCTTGAGGGCGTCGCATACGGCGTTGTGCTCCTTGATGAAGAGAGCTTGCAAGACGGAGACACCGACCCAACTGTTACGTATGTCGCCGGAGATGGCTAAACCGTCGTCGTCGTGGAGGAGGAGACCCGTTTCCTCCGAAATCTTTAGTTTTCCATCTTTGTAAGTTCTCACTCTCTCCAATGTATTCGAGTTGCTTCCATAAATGACGCTCGAATCCCTAATTTAATAGTCACTCGTATATCATATATGTTTATATATTGAACAATCAAATAAATTGTATAGTATATGGTTTGTATGCATGGATGTATCTACGTCCGTTACATAAATTTTCAAAACGAATTAAGATTTAGTTCAAACCAAACAAAAAATATGGATTGAAATTTCTGAACTAAATAATCCCCCAAAAATGAATTATGCAATCTAAACCAACCCGAAAAATCACGGTCCAACCAACTTATAGCGAAAAAGGTGTATAGCATATTATGTGCAATATAATATATGTATATAGGTTCTAATAAATTACTTACCACCAAGGTGTACGAGTATTTAGCGAACCGGTCTTGATGTCGAAGAAACCGGTAGGGACTTCTTTGGTCTTGAAGAATCTAAAGGAGTTTAAGGGACACTCGTTGGCCACTTCTTTTGGAGCCACGAGCTCGATCTAAATTTACCAATAAATAACCGGAATAAACCAATTTAATCACTTGTGTATTTAACATATTATTAGTGGTTAGTGGTTGACAAATTAATGAACGAACCTGATTAGTTTCTTCAAGATGATCAACCCAGTCATGGATCATGAATTGAATCCAAGAAGCTGCGATCATATTGAATTGTTTTCCTGTGTCGATCAACTTTCTTCTTGCTAATAGTTTTGTCGCCACCATCATCGGGTCTGGCTTCAATAACTTCAAAAGAATCCCACAAAAATAAAATTCAGAAAAGTAATTCACAACTTGCTAAAAATGAACAACGTACTTCAATACAGAAACTTCTCGAGAAAATTTACCTTTTGTATATTACTATTCAAATCAGTGATATTACGTCAATTCAATGAAAATTCCAAACTATTTTTATTCTCCAAATTTAGATTGTCTCTTTTATATATATATATATAGAGGTAATTTTACGTACCTTTATTTTCTGATCGACGGGAGGACAATTTCTTCCGATGAAGCTATTTTGGCTACCGACGCCTTCGTTAAACGGATCAGTGAATTTTCCGTCAGCAGTACGGTACGGATAATCAGCAGGATTAAACCGGGTCCCTACCGGAGTACGACCGACGTTGATAAGATTATATTCTTGGTGAAGATGTCTACGTAATCCAAGGTATGCCAAACCCAAGAAAACCGGAAGCTTATGCCATGGAACAACCTTATCCACTGCATGCACGATCTGTACGTACCAGGAAAAACTTAATGCATCAGCTATTGTTTACCGAAAACACAAAATCGTGAAAATATGTGTTTACATACATAAATAAGTGTTTTGTGGAAAGGAATATATTGCCTTGGAATTGAGAGTTTCTAAGTCCATATATATATATATGTAATATACTAGGGTTTAATTACTTACAAGAAGTAGAAAACGATCGAAGAGGGACATTCTTGAGTAAATCTCATGGAAGTCTTTGTGGATGAATCTAAGCAAAACAGAAGAAATTAGAGAACTAATTGCTTCCATCCTCTTAAATTATATTTTATGGTGTTATTACAGATAATTGTGAGGGTTGTGAGGAAATATTAACGTGTCTGCTGTGTATTTATAAGCAAAAACTATAAGAAAATAGAAGACTTATTCAAAATTACAAATACATACATTAACCAAAAATCAAATTATTGGTATCAGTTCATTTGAATTAACCAAACTTACTGGAGACTCTTAATTAGTTTGGTAGCTAGCCAAACACAATCAAAGATTGATAAGGTTGCCATTCAAAATTCTTTCTCAAACAAAATTTGTTTCATCAAAATAAGTAACCATAGAGCCATCATCAAGTTGTTCCATTTTAGGATACATTTTTTTTGGTAGCTACCTAATATGAGAAAATAGATTACGGTGCAATTAATTTTACATTGGATGAGTCCGCACGTATAACACCATGTTTTACATTCACGAAACGTTCAAGTCTTTGATATATATCCCACCATGTTTGATTTTTATCATATATGGACCATAAAAAAATGTTGAATCAAATGTGAAAATAATACCATTTCTGTAAATATTCCATGCACGTTACTAGAAGAAATAATATATAATGTATTTTAGATAAAGAAAATTATATCTACATTCAACATTTCAACTTCACAAAAGTTTGTTTGAAAAAATCAATTCAATAGGTTTTACCTTTTTGTTTGCTTTACATGACTTATCCAAAGTTGAGAATTCTACATTTTTAACCTTCTTATTATAAACTTTCAATTATGTTCGTCGAATTTGCCGATCTAAAAAGTCTTTGAAAATCAGTCAATCATACTTAAGAAAGTTCCAAAATCTTTGCTATAGCTGAATACAGGGCCAGCCAGCCCAAAAAAAAAGTTGATACCCCATTATAAACATAAAAAAACAATTACTTATATTTCATAATCTAGAATTTGAATTCATCACTCGTTGCAAATTATTTTTATGTTATCACTATGCTACAAAGAACTTTTAAAAAAATAATATCTTTGAAATTAATAAGCTATTGATGTCTAACGCTTGATATAGCTTATTAAAGATTTAAACTTGTATGTCCCTGTCTGAATATATATATGCTTTGAAACTTGTGGAAAATATGTATATATATTGGCGTGAGCTTTTTCATGAGTATAAAGAAAAAAATAGGTGAGGAGAATAGTGAATAGATTGAATAAATAATACTAGTAGTACATTTTTTGTTTCCTGTACATAACTGTGTAAGAATGGTCTACGTAAAATTTATATAATTATTTTTATACGATATATAGAATTCCAAGTTGCAAAACCCTAACGGATCTATATACACTTGTTACCATAAGGTTTTTTTTTTTAGGGAACGAAGTCAAACAATACAAGTTTCATAAACTATTAACAAATTTTTTACTAATTTAAGATTATTATTTTAATTGAATTTAGTTATGTTATTAAAATTAATGTTTGAAAACAAATTTTAACCAATTAGGTGGAAATAAGTGTGATTTGAATCTCTAATGGCTATTTTTTCTTAGAAATTCTTTCCATAAATTCTCACTCTTTTTTAAAAAATTTTTATTAATATTTTGGGATGGATATTCCATTAGATATATATATTTTTTTTTTTAAATCATGGATAATCCAAACTTTTACCACTCAACTGATCCTTCAAAGATAGGTCGAAAGCGTGGTACCACTTCGACTGGCCAAATGGAAGTGGTTAGATAATTTCGCGTTTGAGGAGAATTGAACTCTGGCCTAGATCCCCTGAGATGGAAATTACTACCTCATTACCACTTGGTTTCCACTGGAAATTACTACCTCATTACCACTTGGTTTCCACTGGATATATTTGATGGAGATGTTTCTAAGAAGTATATACATATATGTTATTTTGATTTGAAAAAAAAAATTAACAGGTTTCTTCTTATATTTTCCTGTCTATATATGGCAATTATTCATGAGAAAATAAATCCTTTTTTTTTTTGCTTTTTTAAATACATTGATCATGAGCAAAAGAATAACAAAAATGAGAATAAATCTTATTAAGCAAACACGTGCAAAATGAAGAAGTCATGTCTCTTTGGCTCATTTTATCACACACACTAGATTCGGCGCACGTTAGACTGCAGCAGCCTCCGGTTCCGATGAGACTTTCACTTATGAAGCGACGGCGCGTTCATGTCGCTA
The DNA here is from genome assembly GCA_964056655.1 of Arabis hirsuta. Lineage (NCBI taxonomy): Eukaryota > Viridiplantae > Streptophyta > Magnoliopsida > Brassicales > Brassicaceae > Arabis > Arabis hirsuta. Next base: position 43,822,322 of record OZ053301.1, read on the forward strand.
TCGAAATCGATAGAGCATTTAGTGGAGACCGGTAAGGACGGTGCAGCGAACCTCATCGAGTAATCTCGGTATGGAAACTCGTCATCAAAATGTCCGGTTTGCTTTCCGTCGTCGAAATTCAAAGAGTAGCTCAACGGATCGTACCGGAATTTACCATGATCTGTCCAGTTAGGGATTGAACTGCAGCCTCCGCCGCTATTTCCGCCTCCTCCTCCGCCGCAGCAGTGGTTGCGTCCAAATCGGCGGATAAAAGTTTTCCACCTAGGTCCAGCGACGATCTCCGACCACTCCCTCATCTTCCTCCACCCTCGAATCCACCACCGTTCGTCTGGCTCGAGTTTGTCGACGGTCCTGATCCGTTGCCACCATACAGATCCGCCGCGAGTGGACGGCTGAGATGAAGCAAGGCAGGGCATAAGGAAACAACAACCTCGCTTCGCGAACAATGCTTCGTGCATATCGTCGGTGGAGTGCATTTCAGAGACCGGTGGAGATTGGTTCCTCATTCTCAGAGATTGATCCGAATCGATCTCTCTCTCTCTGTCTCCTTAGATCTTCGTTCCTCTTCTCATCTCCAACACTAAACCCTAATTTTCTTTCCTTCTTCTATCTCCCTCTCTCTCTCTGCAATGAACGCGTCTCTTGAGCTGGAATAAAAACAGAGCACGAAACGGCTTAATCGCCACCGGTTCTCAGAAACCCTTTATAACCGATTTGGTTTTGTAAATTAACCGGGAAATTTGAGCTGTTAATAGCTGCTAATTACGTTATTAACTCATTGATTTCCAAATTTAGATCGATACAGCATAACATTTCCGTTTTCGTTTATAAATTAAATTGGTTTGGTTTCTCTCTGGTACAAAAATTGGTTCGGTTCTCTTCATTAGTTGGTGTGGCTAGCTCTCAATGGATATTCTCTTCTTGGAGGAGATTCATTGCAGGTGAATGTTCTAACCAAATCCACCTAATCTTTTTAGCATAATGAATATACTAAGTAGGGTAATATCTTTACACTTGTGTCACACGTACTCAAACACAAAATCCGGATCTACTTTAATAGGATAATCTCTAACTGTTCTAGAAACTATACCACAGTGGTTTTGCATGATTCCTCAAGTAAGCCTTTTTAATGAATATCAATACCAATGAAGAGGAGATTACTTGTGAAACTCTACAGACTTGAGAAAGTTTTTCTTTTTGCGAGTTCAATCAGAAGAAGGATACCGGTCAGCGGTTTGTTTCAGATCATCGAGCTGTGTGAGAACATATTCAAGCTTCTGTAAGCAGATCTCATTAGCTATTCTTGCGTTGTAATCGCATTTCTCAAAGGGACGGTACTCGCACGCGCTTTTGATCTCTTCCCTTAATGTCCCTTGAATATCCTGCAAGTTCCACAAGAAACATTATGATTGACAAGACCAAACTCTCGAAATCAGCCTCCCACCAAAGTACATCTACTTGTTCACGATTATGATCCCTAATCTAGACTAGTGTCAAATGAGAGAGCACAGATGTTCTCTGATCAGTGAGTTTCTTATAACACTTGAATTCAAATGAATTTAGAAGAGATTAACATTCACCATTCATAAACCTTAAGGCCAAGACCCAAGGATGTATGTCAAATCCTAAGAAGCAGAGAAGGAAAACATAAGTTTAACCAAGGAGAGATTGTGATACATGAAACCAAATTTTCAAAAAGTTCATGAATCACGCAATGGGATGCAGCACCCATCTGGATATTTGATAGTTAACTTAACTAAACCTCGAATCAAACAAAACTCCAAACAAATCCCATTAGGTTGATCAGAAAACGTATCGAACCCTAATCTACTACACTTGTGTCAAACAAGCCCAAGCGTTATTTAATCAGCTAGGTTCATAAAACACTAGATTCCAATTGAAATCAGAAGTATCCACCATTCATAAACCTTAAACCCAAGACTCAAGAAGAAAACCCCAAAAATTTAGTGAAAGAGGGATTGAGTCAGCTACACTAATCAGTTTCAAATAACATTCTTAAACCAATCCACTAATTCATAATCATGAAGCTCAAGAGATTTAAATTTATAAGTGAACAAGAGATTGAGTAGGCAAAAACCTTCATCGATTGCATAATCTCTCGGCAATGACTGTTGACGAACTCTTTCTTAGGACCAGAAGGGCTCGCGAGTTCTTCCATCACTCCTCCAGCTAGTTCCAAAACCCTAACAACTCTCTGCCCAAAAAGAAAAGAAAAAACGGATACAGATTCACATCAAATTACTCCATGATCGGATCTACGGAGAGAAAAGCGAATCTTCTGCAAATTTTACCCTCTCGACATTCTGGAGTCGCTGCAACGAAGTGTTCTGCGTCTGCGGATCCATCAGAAACTGAGATATATCACAATAAAGTCAAATTCAATCAAATCGGAGTAGCGCACGGCGGCGCGACGGAGAAGAGTATGGAGACTGGAGAAAAGCAAGGAAAAGAAGAGAATTAAACTGAAGTAAAAACGGCACGAATGTTACTTCAAGAGTCCTCGAACAGCGCGTAGTTAGCTTGTTGAATTACGAAAACACCCCTTCGTTCAGATAAAATGTTTGTGATCCTCTTTTATAACGGATAAAATAACGGAAATCGATACCAAAACAAGAAAGAGCTGTGATAACTCTTTTCATAGCTTCTTCCTCTGTAACTACAATGGCTCACTTCGTAGACCTAAACAGTCTCACAAACACTTTACCAGCGGTTCCGAAACTACCCAGGAGTCGAAAAACCGGGAAATCAAGCGTGTTTGCTTTCAAGAAAACCGGAGATTCGGTACAGATCACAAGACGAATGACATTGGGATTTACTCTCTCGGTAGGCCTAACCGGTGTTTTCGGCGAAAACAATGTTTCTTTCGCACAAGACAATAATGGCTTTTGGATCGATGGTCCTCTTCCAATTCCCCCTATCTACAACAGTAAGCACCATTTTGTACCAAACTCTTGATTCTTAGTTGAGAATTGTATACCTTTGGTGAGCTATACAGCTAACCAAGATGAGAATTCGATTTGCTAACAATACCGGAAACTACTCATTCAATTTCCGGTTTTGTGTTTTCTCCGATTCATGTGTGTTTACAGATATCACAAACGAGCAGACAGGAACGAGATCGTTCTTGAAGAAAGGAGTGTATATAGCTGATATTGGACCGAAAGGAAGAATGTATAGAGTTAAAAAGAATGCTTTTGATTTGCTAGCAATGGAGGATTTGATCGGACCAGACACTCTAAACTATGTTAAAAAGTACTTGAGGCTTAAATCCACAATTTTGTTCTACGATTTCGACAATCTCATCTCTGTTGCTGCTTCTGAAGATAAGCAACCTCTCACTGATTTAGCAAACAGATTGTTCGACAACTTTGAAAAGGTAACATTACTAATTAATTAACACCGCTCTTAATCTGGTTTATTCAAACCGAAGAGAGTGTTGTTTCTACTTTCTATTGTAATAAATACTTTTTTTTTTGGTAAACATGTTAAGAAATACTTTGTTTATTTCTTTCCTGACACAGCTTGAAGATGCAGCAAAGACGAAGAACTTAGCAGAGACTGAGTCGTGTTATAAAGACACCAAGTTTCTTCTCCAAGAGGTTATGACTAGAATGGCGTGAAGCCGGTTCGGTTTTCACCGGTTTAGTTGATATTGAAGATCATTCGTGGTTGATAACTCTATGGTCATGAAATGTAATATTGCATAAGCCAAACCCAAAAAAAAACTTGCTAATAAAAAAATGTAATATAGACCTATATATGAATAGGATTTTGATGTGAGAATCACATAAACCGACTAATTTCTTGCTTAAATCTTACTTGTGTATCAAGGTTTATATTGGATAGTCATATAAGATATATATAATTCTAAATCACTAATTTTGTTAGATAGTGAGTTGAATATTAACTATTTATTTTAAGTTAGAAAATTTTGTTTAATTTTAAAAATTGTCAAATTTTGATTGGATAGATTTGATCAATTTTGACAAAAAAAAAACAAAAAAAACAGATAATTTGATCAAATTATTAGGCTAAATATAATGTCTCAAGGTTTTTATTGATTTTTTAATAGTATATATATATATATATATATATATTTGATATTAAATCATTAATTATTTTTTTATCAACTTTCTAAAAAGTGCATTGAATATTTATTAATTAATCATTTATATATAGATTTTAAGTTAGAAAATTCTGTTTAATTGGCAATTTTTGATTGGATAGATTTGATCAACTTTGACAAAAAAAACAAAAACAGAAGATTTGATCAATTGAATAGGTTAAATATAATGTGTCAAGTTTTTATTGGGTTTTTTATATGCACAAAATAAATGATTAATTAATAAATAATGTATAGCAAATAAATTAGATTTCCTTTTATTTAAAAATATATCTCTAATTACCTTTATGTTTTACACAAAATAAACCTTATTAATTTACAACAAAACGAGAATTAGAAACGTTGTAAAAGTCTTTTGATTACAAATGAAAAGTTAACCGATCTGAGTAACAAATCTATATTGAAACTGTCAACATTTCTATTATGGAAACAATGTTTATCAAAAACAAAAATAATTTGAAAGAAACAAAAACAAAATTACTTCTTTAGAAAAACCTTTTGCTTTTTTCTTTTAGCCTAAATAAGCATTTCCCTTCTTTTTCTTCTCCTTTAAAAAAAGGATGTGGCAGCTTTTAATTTTAATAGATTAAGGTTAAAGATTTTTATTTTTATTTTGTTTTGTTTTAAAGTAAAAGATCAAAACTTCAAAACTTTTGATTATTACAAAAGGCTAAAATTAGAATTCTATGTAGATTAACTGTTAGATACTTAAATATGTTTTAGCCAATATTAAATAATCAATTATAAATAACAAACCTATTATATATGCTAATTTTCTTTAAAAAAAACAAAGATAAAAAATTATATTTGATAAAAACTTGTCTTTAAAATCTTTTGTTTTTTCTAAAGCCTTAAAAGTGTGTTACCAAGCATAATATAATGTGTCAAGTTTTACTTTTGGCTTTTTTAAAATATATGTATTTGATATTAAACCATTAATTATTTTTTGTATCAACTTTGTAAATAATGAGTTGAATATTAACTAATTAACTATTTATATATAGAGTTTAAGCTAGAAAACTCTGTTTAATTGGTAAAAAATATCAAATTTTTGATTGGATAGATTTGATCAACTTTCTCTTAATTGCCTTTGATTTAGTATATAAAGATAGAGACCCTAAGTGTCATTCTTGAGATCGTCTGCTAACATTTATTGTTTTCTTCTTTGTAGTCTTGTTCGTCTTGTCCTAATTAATAAAAGAGAATGAGCTGTAGTGACAAAAGAGTCGCCGGAGTGACTTGCCGTTGTGCTTGTCATATTTACTATTTCTTTGCCTTCCATTCAACATTGATTTTCCTCTTTAGTTTAATCTGCGGTCTATGGTTAGGGATTGAACCCTTTGGCACTATGCCCATATACGTGTAAGAAAAATCGTCATTGTTATATATACTAGATTTTGATCCCCGTTGTGTAACAGTCGCGGGAAGATGTTTTTATTTATATTTTGTTTTATATAGCCTCTGATATTGGGTTCGTGTAATATTGATGATTTTGAAATGTATTATGTTGATCATGGCTAGATACATAATATTGGGAGCTGCGAAGATTGCGTACCTTGGAATGGTAATTAGGTGCTTGTGCAAAGATGTTCCGGTCCCAACATATCGACTAGGAGTGGAGGGTCGGAGGGGATTTTTCTTAGCCGTGATGATATATATGTATTGCATCTCATATAACTCTCCCGACATATACAGATTCGAGGTGGCGGTTAATGGCTTTAATCTTTTATTAGAGGGGATTTCGATCGTGCAACTCTCTTATCCGGCCGAAGATTTTTTTGGGTTTTATAATATGTTCATCATACAATTAGGAGTCGTGTTCGGTATCGCAGGTGGGCTAGGAACCGAATCATGGTCCTCGTTCATTGCATCCCTTTTAATCTTCCCTATATCCATATTTCTCATTGGAGAGCTTGTTCCTCTGGACCGACCAACTAGATCTTTTAGACTAGTTTTGAAAGATAAAAATTTGTAAACATTGATTTAAACAATTAATAAAAAAAAACACTATTTGTTTTAATAAGCTTTCTCTCTAAATATCTTATCGAATTCATCATTAGCTTTCAATAATACGTTATGTTATACATGTAACAGATCTTTAGAATTAAATAACCTTTCATCATCATCTGATATAGCTGGCGTTATACTCAAATTTATATTTGGCAAAACTTTTCAATTCCCAGTAAGCTAGCCAAGTTTGGATTTGTGGCCCAATTTGACAATATATTGTAAAATATCACTTACATTAAGTTTGTTTTTTCCGGTTTGTTTTGGGTATATCTGGAATATTTTATCTGATAATAATTTTTTAAGTCAAATTCCAATCCCGTTTCGGTTTTTTTAATGTACTAGTATTGATGTGCCATGTTAATCTAATGATAATGCCGACGTCTCAATTGACTCCATGGCTTTGTAGTTTGTAAGAGTTAATATTACATTTGGTATATTACTTGGATGTCTAAAATCGTGTCTTCATCTCTTGCTTGGTTTTATTACTTAGTTTGTTTTCTTTTTTGGTCTACGTCTCTTCCCCATTCAATGTCATGAAAGTATAGCATATAAGAACAATGCATACAACAATCTTCAGAAAAATGGTTGTTATTCCCCTGCGTTAAAAACAAACAAAAAATTGAAGCATTTATCATTGCTAAATTATGTATTCCCATTGAAAAATAAATGATAACCTATGAAACAAAGGACGGTTTGAGAAAGGGTTACTTACTATCTTTTTTTTTTTTTTTGGGTATGAAGGTTACTTACTATCTTCATCAGACGGAAAGAATAAAAACCAAGTACGACTACTCAATTGTTAGGCACAAGTTCTCCATAGTCTAGTAGATCAACTTAAATTACAATTATTGAACCATTTAAAAGTAGCATGGTTGAACCAAATGTGATGATGAAGTACTGCCAAAAGCCCATAGTGTTTGTCGAACCCCAAACATGGCCCAAGTCCCTTGTAATGAAAATCGATGAACAAGTTTCGTTGCTGAGAAACCAGTTCCCATTTGATTCCCAGCATCAAGAGAAAACTATACAATCGCTTGCAGCAGACGGATTATGGTGTCGATTAGCAGAGATTCGGTTCTAAGAGAAACCGGAGGTTGTTTGGAGTTCCGATGGATCCGATCATTGTGAGAAGGACACCAGTCCAAGTCCTAGAGAGTGGAGGATATCGCTGAAAAAGGGCTCCAAACTGCCGATGAATTGTGTGAGCTGGAGACAAAACTGAACCAGCCAAATAACAACCATTTAACCACTCATCTTCTTTTTTTATTTATTAGCTTATACCATTTCTGATTTAGCTCAGCAATAAGTGCAGTTTGATAGGCAAAAAAATCATAAAACTGATTCAAACAAGAAACCCTCTGAAACATAGCTCCACCAAGTAGAGATAAACATAGCTTCGAGGTTAGCTCCAAGATATCATCATGACTGAGATATTTTTCTGGCCAGAACCAAAGATGAGCTGGGAAACCAACACACACACTTATGCAAGATAAATTGAGCTTCATTACCTCTTTTTTGCTCATGTTCGACAAAGATTCTTGTCACTCGGATTCACCACTTGCATCTGAGCATATAGAAAAGTTCCGATTCCACCATTGAACCTCTTCTCCTGTTTCTTACTTGTCTTCAATCGATTCACAAACGGATCAGGACCAAGCTTTATCCCCTCCACCAATTGCACTGCTCATAGGAATCTAAAGCCACATGATTTGATTGAGCATTGGATTTGGTTGCAATGTGTTCTGATTTGGTGAAGCCAATCGAACAATTATGAACATAAATCGCAATCATGTAGTCTGACGGAAAGATACCAAAGTGATTCCGAAGCCTTAAGCTCAGGAGGATGAAGAATTGCGAGCATCAAATTTTGGGAAATCAGGTGGATTGGACTCTCGATGAGACTAAAATCCCTAACCGAAGAAAGGGAAAATTGAAGAGAGTAGAGGATGATGACGGAGGAAGAATCCAGGATATACACTGATTCAATGATGATCACAATTTTTTTTTTTTTTTAAGATAATAATAATAATAATATATTGTTTTCTGATTTATATTCATCGCCGCCATGGCCAAATTACATAATATAACCTAACACTGACGATAAAGTTTCGACTGTCTATAAAATCGATAAAGACCAGATTATTAAAACCAAATTACTTTAATTACCAACTAATTAACACACGACTGCATCTTATTAAACTGAAGAAGTTAATAATAATAATAATATATTGTTTTCTGATTTATATTTATCGCCGCCATGGCCAAATTACATAATATAACCTAACACTGACGACAAAGTTTCGACTGTCTATAAAACCGATAAGGACCAGATTATTAAAACCAAATTACTTTAATTACCAACTAATTAACACACGACTGCATCTTATGGCCTTTGGCCATGACTAAGATGTAGTCGTGTGTTAATTAGTTGGTAATTAAAGTAATTTGGTTTTAATAATCCGGTTCTTATCGAGTTTATAGACCGTCGAAATTTCGTCACTGTTAGATTATATTACTTCACCATCGTCCATAAGTTTATGAAAGAAGCTAAGAGAATTGTGTTAGCCATCGTGTTCAAGAAATTTTAAAACAGAGAAATTTGACGAAATGAAAAGAAAGAGAGTGCATTCCAAAACGAGGTGTGTATAGTATATATAGAAGAGTCACATCTTCACATATACTATATGTTTTGAAAGTTAAATTTTTTATTTTGATTTTGGATATATTTTCTACATTGTTTATTTTCATCCAAAATTACCACACACTAAAATAGAAAGTTCTTTAGAGCATCTCCAAGAGACTTTTCATTTTTGAAGTATGGAATACTTCAAATTTGAAGTTTTAAAGTTTTGTTTCCAATGATAAACTTCAAAACAAAACTTCAAAATTTTGGATATTTGCATTATAGTCCTCACTATTAATCATAATTAATTAAAATCATAAACCTTTTATAATTAACTAGAGTAGAAGCAATATTAATTAATAAAACATTATATCAAAATATAAAATTACATAACTATAAAATAAAGATTTTATAAGGATTTTTTAAGAATTTTTTAAGAATTTTTTAAGAATTTTTAAAGGATTTTTTACAGTTTATAAATCATTTTTACAGTTAGTTTATAAAGAATTTTTACAACTTATAAGGATTTTTTACCATTTATAAAAAAATTTACAGTTAGTTATAAAGATTTATAAGGATTTTTTTACAGTTTATAAGGATTTTATAAAGATTTTTATAGTTTATAAATCATTTTTACAGTTAGTTTATATAGATTTTATAAGGATTTTTTACAGTTTATAAATCATTTTTTTGAGTAATATTTATGTGTTCATGTAATTTTACTTTTTTTTGTTATTTTATTTTGTATGAAATTAGTTTAATGTAATATTGTTATTGTGTAATATTTATTTTTTAATGATATGTAATATTTCTTCTATACTAGTATTTTATTTATTTATCTAAGGTATTCATTAATTTATATACAAAAATTTAACTTATAAAGATATATATATATATATATATATATATATGAAATAAAATTATATATGTGAATTAAAATGATAAACAACAAAATTAATTGAATTGTTTATGAAAACGTAAAATTGTAGGGACTAAAATGCAAAAAAAATATAAAACTTCAAATTTGAAGTATTGAATAGTGATACTTCATATTTAAAATATCACTATTCAATATTTCAAAATTTAAAGTTTTAAAATATCTTTTGGAAAAGCATATACTTCATATTTGAAGATTTAGAGTATCTCTTGGAGATGCTCTTAGTAAGAGTTGTAAGTTTTAATAAAAGTAACATTGATAGGTTTATTGAAAACACGTTAAAATTTTGTGTCACGAAATTTACTGATGTTGACATATAACAAAGATTAATGAAAAGCATACTATTGAGTCATACTATTGAGTCATCATCTGCTTACAATGACCTACATTGGTGTGATAGAATGTGAATAAAACTTTGGACTCTACATAAATAGATTAGGCATGCTCACTTTGTAACAAATTTCAACTATCTCTTAAGTTGCCAAAGATAGAAACATAATTAAGCACTCGTTTTTCAAAAGTAATAATGCAAGTGTGGTTTGTTTTTTTTTAAAAAAAAAAAAATTATGCAAGTGTGGTAATACGCGAAATCCACTCATTAGTAGCAAATAAATTAGATTTCCAGTTATTTAAAAATATATCTCTAGCTACCTTTACGTTTTACACAAAATAAACCTTATTAATTTACAGTACAACAAACGAGAATTAGAAACGTTGTAAAATTAGAAACGTTGTAAAAGTCTTTTGAGTACAAATGAAAAGTTAACCGATTTGAGTAACGAATCTATATTGAAACTGTCAACATTTCTATTATGGAAAAAGTGTTTATCAAAAACAAAAATGATTTGAAAGAAACAAAAACAAAATTACTTCTTTGGAAAAAGCTTTTGCTTTCTTCTTTTAGCCAAAATAAGCATTTTCCCTCCTTTTCTTCTCCGAACCATTAATCTTCATCTTCACTGATTTGAAAACGAAAGTCAGATCGAAATTACGTATATTCTTGTTTATTTACTGAGATATATATGTATATAATTACAATTGGCCTATGATAATGCATTTTGAAACTATTATCCAAAATATTAGTAAAAAGCCTGGAGTCAGATTTGCTAAAATATAAGTAAAAATATGAATGTCTAGAACCATCGATATTTGAACATTTCGTGTCTTGAGACTTTGAAGAAGAGGTGAAATAAAGATAATTGAAAAAAGTTCTAGTAAGAGTTGTAAATTTTAATAAGAGTCCAAACAACACAAGTATGTGATATTTTTATTTTATTTTCAAGTTATGCATTGCATTAAAAATAATAATATACCAGACTGGTATTTTTTTTAGAATGTTCATTTCTTTTGAACGTCAATTAAATATAACTTATAGGATACAAAATTAATATGTAGCTCATTTGTATTATTTGTTATGTATGAAATGGGGTTAGTGAGAGACATTAATGATATTGTAATTCATGATACTCAATTAGTCAAACGCGCTTTAGTTCCATCAAATCTGCATGTGTCTACATAATCATTTTTAGTAGTAAAATATAACTAATTACGTATAGCTCGAATTAGTTTCTAGAGTAAGGAGATTGTTAGAGTAATAAATATAATGATTCTCCACCATTACATACAATAATCATAATAATAATAATAGTGATAATAACACATGGACAAGGCAACTCTTAACCTATCCAATTCGATTGTAAGTTTGTTAAGAAACGAACAGACATCGATAGTTAGACGCAGTAACTATTCCAAATTTTATTTATAGTCGATCGTTCACATATATATGTGTTTGGAAGTTAATTATAGGCCTAGTTAAGTAGTTAATTTGATTTTGGAGATATTTTCTACACTGTCAATTTTCATTGTTTATTCTTATCCAAAATTACAATCAAACTTTTTAAAGTACCACAAAAAATATTCTTTAGTAAATGTAAATTTTGGACCAAATGATACCCTAATGTATGTCATGCATTTATAAACATTATTATTACTGTCGTAGAACATTTACGCACAGAGGCTTAAGATCAAACTGGGGACCTGTGTCATGAACGCGTAACAAGACCCTCTCGAGCCACACTAGCAACATTGGTGACACGGAGCACGGCCTGAGCACTAAGAGGTGAGAGGTTTGATTGGCAGAAGATTCGCCAAGTGGCTGCGTCTGGATGCTCCTCCTCGGGTTTGACAGGATGAGATATCTTGTACACTGTCTGAAGTTCCAGTAAAACTGTCCGTGCAGCCTCTCGGGATTCTGGGAGTTGGTCACTAAGCTGAGTCGCGGCTGCTTGGACCAGTTTCTCGATTCCATATTCTCTAATACCTTCAATGCCCTGATCATAATACATAGCCAGAGAACAGTGATGTTGATGACAAGGAATGAATTTGAATGGTTTATCATGAAAATGACATTGCATATTGAAGGGAACAGAGCAAGAGAATGGGTTAATATAATATCAAGTGAAACTTTGATTACCAGTCGCAGAACACTTTGGGAAAAGCACATGGATGCTTTTGCACGGATCCGAGGATTTCTATTCTTCAGACAAGGTTCAAGCTTTGGTAACAGCAAGTTTGGAGAAACATGTGTGGTCATCGCTACTAATGCTTTTTCGGCTGCCTCACAAACAAATCGCTTGTCTTGGGAAGATTTAAGGAGGAGTTGAGTAAGCTGAAAAAACCATAATTTGAAATTGTAAGTATATGTACACGCAAGTGTTTCCGCTATTTGAGGGGGATTCCAAGATATGATGCAACAGATGATTACCAGGGGATCCAATTGATCGATTATATGGTCGTTATACGAGCTGAAGATGTCTGCAGATGTCATACATGCTGTTTTACTTACAGCACTTCTTGGGTTCTTCAATGACTTCACGACGAACGGGATCACTTTCTCCCTGAAAAAGCTGACTTCGTGAGACTAGAAAATATCTGTCAAAGTATAAGTCAATCTACTTCAAGTGATAATAACGAGCACAGAGAATATGACTTACACCATATGTAGCATTTCTTCCTTGTGGAATACTGAAAGACAGCGAACGATATTAAGAGCACCACAGACCGAAACCCAATCCTTTGAGTCTAGCCCAGTAAGAAGTGACTGGAATATAAAACCGAAAGAGAATCGTTATGAAAACATATCATTTCCACAATAGTATTAGGTAAGCACCTCACTTCCAAACTCCAAACAGATGAACAAAATAGCATCGCAGCATTGCAAATGAGAATTTACAGTAAGGCATGGTTTAATAATACCTTCAGAGCTGCATCAACATCGGTTATGTTGTTCAAGTCTTCGGATTCGATATACTCAATTTCTATAACAACTCCTCTCTCTGCCTCGGGTTTCTCTATCTCAACGCCGTTTGGATGATTGTGATCCAAAGAGACAGAGTTCTGTGGTGGTCTATCTTCAGCTTTTCCATTCATTTTTCCAATACAAGGCTTTGTTAAGCCTGCTTTACAGTCTAAATTCCTCTCAGATGCATGAAGATTCTTCAAATCTATTGAAGCTTTAGCAGCCATAAGATAGATTTATCTCTCTACCTAAGAAGCATAAAGGATTCACCATTAGAAGCAAAAACAACACTTGTGCAATCAAAATATAGCATGGAAATCAACAATTGTATCTACATTAGCTCACACAAAATCTCATGACAATAACAATGGATCAATGGTATTATCACTTCACGAACACACAAAAACCCTTTCTATAGTGAAATTGGTTTGATCCTACTCGTAATACTATGCAAATTCAACAGCAATAACATAAATAAGAGCAGAGATCTACTACATTTCTAAAGCAACTTTCCAGCAATTACGAAATTAACACAAGAATCTCACTGGAAAAACTCTCAGAAAATCTCAATAATCCCAAACAAATCCTTCGAAATTCCAAATCCAAATCCATTGAATCACTCGCCGTAAACTTGTACAATAGCGAAAAGATCGAAAACCCCAGAAACGAAAGAATGTAGAGGGAAATAGTAGCGGCGAATCAAGCGGTATCGATGAGTAACAATAACCTGAAGAGTAAGAGTGAAGATCAGTTGACTCGCGTACCTTTAACACTCTCTCTCTACATATGAGTCGGAGAAGACGAAACAAATCACCGGCCAACAGTTTCGCAAGTTATAGTAGACTCGTCGTAGTCGTATAGTGGTCAAAGACGACGTCGTTTATGCATCGAATGGGACCCATATGTACGCCATTATATATTACTACTGTTTTTATTTTTCTTTTTTTCCTTCTACTAATCCTTCTCTCCTATAGTTTATGACTACATGTGAATGATTTGGAATTAGATTTGGAATTAGATTTGGAACTTCCAAATATTTTTTTCACATTTCTTTAAAATATTATTGTCATTTACGAAATTTTATAATCGGGTTAGTATGGAACTATTAATTTTTGGTTAATTACAAAACGAAAGACGAGACAAATCGCATATATATATAACATCTTTAGACATGAAAGAGAATAGACGCATGAGACACGCACATGGTCAGGAAAAAGAGTCACGTACCGTAACACTTATCTATACAAATTAACCATTCTCTACATTGGTTTGTTAGTTAGTTGCATGTGCAACGATGTTCCAATCCCATAGTGGGAGAGCGATTGTAATTTTTCATGTTCATATTCTTCTTTCGAGGATTTAGACAAAAACCGAGTCATGTTCGATTTCTTTAGGGAGCCATGTTTTGCTATTCTTGGTGTTGTTTCTCAGGAGTCATGGACGTCCTTATTTGTTAGTCTTTGTTTCTTCCGGTTGGTCATGTTTCTCATCCACGAGGTCGCTTAATCTCTTTGGCATTATGATCACCATCACCTACTTCCACTTAAGTTTCCAATTCGTTAATACAGATTATATATTTGTTTATTAGCCGGAAGTTTCTGAACCGAAATCTAATTAGAGTGAGTGAGTAGTTCATCTAAGTAACATATCTAATTGATTTCACCCAATATGTGTTTTATTGATATCAGTTGGTTTTTTCCTATCTCTTAGCGTTTCCTTGTCATGTTTTTATTTTCCAATTCCTTCTTAACTATAATAGTTAAAACCATGATTAGTGAAGAGGAAGAGTTCACACCATAGCTGATAAAGACTCTTTGTGTGTTCCTACAACTTTGAGATTTTGTGTGTGAGTTCGAGTTATATTTTTCAAAGTTGCTCCACTAATCGAATCACTCAGATATAAGTAGCTGGTTTCACTAATTAAAGTGTTTACGTTGTGACTAAAAAATAAGAAGAAGAAAACTGCTTTAACATTAAAAATATAATAAAAGATGAATGAGATAGTATCATTAACGTGTTTATTACACCTTCTCTTTGTTACTTTCCTCGTGATGCCAATGGTTTTTAATTTCTTTACCTTTCTTCTGACACAGTAACTTATTTGACTACTCAGGTCCATTTTTCTTCCTACTTAAACCAAGAATCAACCCACAAAAATAACACTAAATTTGATCTTCAGTCTAAATAAATATTCGAATCATATCACTGGATATTATTTACTACCATTTTTATTTAATTTTCTTTTAGTAGTAATTTCTCTTTTCTTTTTTGGTTAACAATCACCAAACTTCTTATGTAGCATCTTCAGGAATAAGAAGGAAAAAATAATTTAAAAAGCGCACACCAAAAAAAAAAAGCAAAGATAATTCACGTTTTTTTTTCTTTCTCTCTCCAAACAGAACTTCGGGAAAAGTGGGAAGAAAATTAATAAGAAAACCTTTTTCTCACTTTCTCGCAAGTTTTCAATTTCTTCTATCGTCTTCAATGTAAACAATGCTCGATTCCATTAACCTAATCGAATAATGGAACTCACTGATTCTACCAATAACCAACTCGGAGATACCATGAGCGCCGCCGTCAAGGACGAGAATCGCTCCTTTCTCGGCATCGATCTCAACGAAATCCCTACCGGCGCTACACTCGGCGGTGGTTGCACCGGTAGTCAAGACGACGACGCTGAGTACGAGCCTGTTGAAGTTGTTAGGTCAATTCATGATAATCCGGACCCAGCGCCTGGAGCGCCTGCGGAGGTTCCTGGACCGGATCGGGATGCAGCGTGCGGCGCGTGCGGAAGACTGGAGTCGATGGAGCTCGTTGTAGTCTGCGATGCTTGTGAGCGAGGGTTTCATGTATGTTGCGTTAACGACGGAGTGGAGGCGGCTCCTTCTGCCGATTGGATGTGTAACGACTGTGTTAACGGCGGCGAGAGAAGCAAACTGTGGCCGTTGGGTGTGAAGTCAAAGCTCATTCTGGATATGAACGCCTCGCCGCCGAGTGATGCGGAGGGATACGGAGGCGAAGAGACGTCAGATTCGAGGTACGTAGCCGTGGTTGTGTGTTTCTGACGATGCGTTAGGGTTTACAGGAATTGAATTTTGGTTATGACCGAGAACATAGAAGCAAAACTTTGTTAAGCTTTCTTTACATGCATATGGACTAACAGTATGAAAAGGAAAGCGAGAAGCTACTGAAGAACTCGCTTGAATAGAATTTGGTGTAGTTGAATTTAGGTTCCAGAATCCGATTAGCGGGTAAAGGATTATGGATATAGTAGCTGTCGTTCATGAGAGTTCTTAAGTAGCCTTTGATTTTGACTCTTATATACTCTCTGTGCATGACGAAGCTTTCTATACACATCATAGCTTTTGATGAATTTTACGACTATACCTTGTAGGAGATCTCGGTCTTTCTTTTTCAGTCATTTGTTTAGATTTTGTTTGGTAGGACTTTGTCCGGCCTTTTGTATTCTTTATGAACATTGCTCTGAGAATATTAGTAGCAGAAATTATAAACCATGATGAGTCCTGTGCTTCCTTGTTCCTTCTTCTCCAGAAAGCATATGCTGGCCAGCAGTTCTTGCATAGGAAACTCTTTTGAATATGCAATGACGCATTCAAGCTTTTTAAGTCCTGCTAGAGGACATGCTAATCTCGAAGCTTCAGGGATAATGGCTCGTAATACCAAAATGAGTATGGATGCATTGGGTTCACATAGTCTAGGATTTGGCTTCCCATTAAGCCTGAGCAACAGTAGTTTGCCCATTAGATTTCCATCATTGGATCCAAGTGAGCTGCTTCTGCAAAATCTCAGGCATTTCATATCTGAAAGGCACGGAATATTGGAAGATGGTTGGCGTGTCGAATTTATACAACCTTTAAATGGTTATCATCTATGTGCAGTGTATTGTGCTCCGAATGGAAAAACATTTAGTTCTGTACAAGATGTTGCTTGTTATCTGGGCTTGGCAATTAATGGTAATTACAATTGTATGGATGCTGAAATCAGGAATGAGAGTTCTCTTCTTCAAGAAAGATTGCATATGCCTAAGAGAAGAAAGACATCAAGATGGCCAAACAATGGTTTCCCTGAGCAAAAGGGTAGTTCAGTGAGTGCTCAGCTTAGGCGTTTTCCTTTAAATGGTCAGACGATGCTCCCTTTTGGCATTAAATCTGGAACTTCTTTTCAGGCTGGTGAATCTCTCAGCTCTGGAAATACTGGATGTGGTTGTGAGGAAACTAATGTAAGTGTAAACGTTAAATCTTTACTGGTTAATTTTTTAAAAAAAATTTATCCTCATGTTTGGGTATTTGATTTTCAGAATGGACTTCCGATGCAGTTTGAAGATTTCTTTGTTCTGTCGCTTGGACGAATTGATATAAGACAGTCTTACCACGATGTCAACATGATTTATCCAATAGGTTATAAGTCCTGCTGGCATGATAAGATCACAGGGTCTCTATTTATGTGTGAAGTATCTGATGGCAGTTCTGGACCTGTTTTCAAGGTTACACGGTCATCATGCTCTAAATCATTTATTCCAATTGGATCAACTGTCTTCTCCTGCCCAAAGATTGAAGAAATAGTGGAACAGAACATTAACAAACGAGGTGATCATAGAGACAGTACTCAAGAGCATGATGATGACGACACTAGTGTTGAGATCCTTCTTTCAAATCCCTGCCCATCTCTTGGAGATGATTTATTGTCTTGTTTAAGTGAGAAGAATTTCTCCAAGACATTCAATTGCCTCCGCTCGGACGTTGGTTCTTCTCAGGTAGACCTTGATAATATTTTATCCTACAATCAGGAGCATGGGGTTGAAATTGGCGACATTGTTGTGGAAGAAGATTCATTGTCTGTCGCATGGAAAAAGGTGTCTCGGAAACTTGTTGATGCATGTTCCAATGTCCTGAAGGAGAATGGTTCCATGAACTTCCGTTGCAAGCATGTTAACAGAGAAACGAGGGAAATCAACTGGGATATCATGAATGAGAAAGACAATGTAATTTTGTCGTTGTCAAGATTTTGCTGTTCCCTGGCTCCTCGCAGTGTTGCATGTGGTGGAAAGGATAAAAGCGAGATTGCAACTCTAGTTGATGCGTTGTCAATGTGGCTGGATCAAAACAGATTTGGACTTGATGCAGATTTTGTACAGGAAATGATTGAACATATGCCTGGTGCCGAATCTTGCTCAAAGTATAGGTCTCTGAAGAGTAGAAGTTCTTCTATTTCTGTTACTGTAGCGGAAGGAGCGCTAGTTGTCAAACCAAAAGGTGGGGAAAATGTCAAGGAAGAGGTTTTCGGTGAGAATGCTCGGAAAGCAAAGAAGCCTAAACTTAATGGTGGTCATGGTGTCAGCAATCCACACCCTCCTCCCGGGAGGCCAATGTGTTTAAGGCTTCCTCCTGGGGTTGTTGGTGACTTCCTTCAGGTACGAACATGTGTTTTCCCTAATGTAGTCTACAATGTACCCCTCCATTCACCACGTCCTGCCACACATATATGATAGTCGTTTTTTTTACTTTCCTAATTAGGTATCTGAAGTGTTCTGGCGTTTCCATGAAATTTTGGGTTTGGAAGAGGCTTTCTCACCTGAGAAGCTAGAACAGGAGCTTATCAATCCAATGTTTGATGGTTTGTTTCTTGATAAATCTGAAAAAGAAGTTAACAGAAGTGAGATGAACTTGAATGCTAAGGATTGTACGGCTTCTAAATTTTTGTCTTTGTTCGACAAATCTCGCCAACCTTTTTTGTCAGAAAATACATCTGCTTCTGTGCTAAAGGAGACAAAAACAGGGGATTCTGAATTTAAGACTTCAAATTCCTCTTGTGGGCCGTGCTTGGGTGCACTTCTAACAAAGACTCACATTTCACTTCTGCAAGTGCTAATATGTGAGCTGCAATCCAAGGTAGCTGCATTTGTTGATCCAAACTTTGATTCTGGAGAATCAAGATCCAGACGAGGACGGAAAAAGGATGACAGTACGCTCCTTGCAAAAAAAAACAAGCTGCATATGCTTCCTGTTAACGAGTTGACTTGGCCTGAATTGGCCCGTAGGTACGTCTTGTCTCTTTTATCAATGGATGGGAACCTCGAATCAGCAGAGATTGCTGCCCGGGAAAGTGGTAAGGTATTTCGTTGCTTACAAGGGGATGGTGGTTTGCTTTGCGGTTCGCTTACAGGAGTGGCTGGGATGGAAGCCGATTCAATGGTATGTTTTTGTTAGTTTTCTAATTATTTTCTGCGTAGATCTTGCTTCATTGCTTGTATTACTGGACGATATGATCACAAATTTAGTTTCACTTTTGGAAGCATCACCAATGTGCTGTTTTTCTTGTCAAACCAGTGTTTTAGCATTTTCCACGAAATTAGTCAGGTTGATCTTTCTCAATCTTCTTTGAAGCGATGTTCCATATGTAGGTTACTCTAGATCATTGGATTTATGTCTAGATATTAACTCTTTATCTTCAGTTACTTGCAGAGGCTATTAAAAAAATATTTGGTTCTTTCACAAGAGAAAATGATGTTCTTTCTGTGGAAGATGATGATGCCGATAGCATTGATGCTACTGAGACAAACACTTGCAATGGTGATATTCCAGAGTGGGCACAGGTTCTGGATCCTGTGAAAAAGCTTCCAACAAATGTTGGGACTAGAATCAGAAAGTGTGTCTATGAAGCTTTAGAGAGAAATCCACCAGAGTGGGCAAAGAAGATATTGGAGCATTCCATCAGTAAAGAAGTATATAAAGGCAATGCATCAGGACCAACAAAGGTTCAAATCTCTGAAACCAATTATTTCCACTCCTGAAGTACTTCCAGATTTGAATTGCATAAATTAAGTATTTCTTGTTTTCTCAAATTTACTTCAGTTTTCTGTCTCTTGTTCTTGCGGTAATAATATCAGTCTGATGATGCATGCTTTTTTTTAAACGCATCGTAATTCTAAGATAAGTTATTTCCCTCTTACTGAACACAGAAAGCTGTCCTCTCATTGCTAGCGGATGTTAAAGGTGGAGATTTGGTGCAGAGAACTGTTAAAGGAACCAAAAAGAAGACGTCTATAGGTGTATCCGATGTCATTATGAAGAAATGTCGGGCTGTATTGCGTAATGTTGCAGCTGCAGACGAGGATAAAGTATTTTGCACTTTGCTGGGGCGAAAGTTGCTGAATTTCTGTGATAATGATGATGACGGACTCCTGGGACCACCTGCGATGGTTTCACGTCCCTTAGACTTCAGAACTATTGATTTGAGGTTGGCTGCTGGTGCATACAACGGATCCACTGAAGCTTTTCTTGAGGATGTTTTTGAGGTGGGATTCTCGTTCTGATTTTCTATTGCAATTGATAGCATGATTCCTTTTGTACGATCTAAGAATTAGTTCCTGAGTGCTTATAGTAAAAGTGTGATAATTTCATTTTGGTCATTGCATCTTTGTGCTGTTAGTTTCACTAGTTAAGATTCATGAATGTAAAAGTATTGCAAGTACCAGCTTTATATTTGTAATATTTTTGCTTCTCTTTATGTCACAGCAGTATCAGGTAACCAATATATTTGCTGTCTCAGCTGTTGGATAACGTTTTAGTTATGATTAGAAGTCGAAATGCATGCAACTTGATCTTTTTCATGGATGACATGCTAACTTTAACTTTCTGATTTGCAGCTGTGGAGCTGTATACGTGCTATATATTCGGATCAGCCTGACTGTGTAGAACTGGTTGACACATTGTCTGAAAAATTTAAGTTATTATACGAAGCTGAGGTTTGTCTTCTGTCTCCTTCTTATGCTATGCTCTGCACATTAAGATATACTCATTACTTAGTAGCATCTTTAAGTCATATGGTGGAGACAGTCATTTATATTTTTTGGCATTTTCGTTTAACAAATTTGTTTAGTCTTGTTTTTGTGAAAGTTATAGGCCTCTGTGATCAAAGAATAATCTGGAGATGTTCACTAATGCTATATGATTTAGAAGGGTTCTTCCTTTTGTGTGCATGTATAATTGTTGTTGTGCTCGCCTTTCTGAATTTGTATGCATGGTCTCGGTTTTCTATGAAAATAGTTGCAGTATTGAGGTGCAATTATTTTCACAAGTTTCAAGACTTTATTTGTTTGCTGTATAGGTTCTACCACTTGTTCAGAAACTTATGGACTACAGAAAATTGGAATGCCTAAGTGCAGAGATGAAGAAGGAAATTAAGGACATAGTTGTTTCAATAAATAAGCTTCCCAGGGCCCCGTGGGATGAGGGAGTATGTAAAGTATGTGGTGTTGACAAAGATGATGACAGTGTTCTCTTGTGTGATACATGCGATGCTGAGTATCACACATATTGTTTGAATCCACCTCTTATTAGAATTCCTGATGGAAATTGGTATTGTCCATCTTGTGTCATTGCCAAGCGCATGGCTGAAGATGCTTTGGAATCTTACAAACTAATCAGAAAGCGGAAAGGTAGAAAGTATCAAGGAGAACTTACTCGAGCTTCTATGGAAACAACTGCGCACCTGGCAGATGTGATGGAGGAAAAAGACTACTGGGAGTTCAGTGCTGAGGAGGTCAGTTTTTTACCTTTTCTCTTATTTTTTACTCATTCATCCGACATGTCTCAACTTTCATTCCTATCTTGGAGATGAAGACCATGATTGGAATTTCATATGTGATCTTTTAGCTTATGAGTTGCTACCATTATTATATTTGACCCTAGCACATGCTGTGGATTACGTAGGTATCTTTCGGAAGAGAGGAACTCTTTAGATGTTTATTTTGTACCCTATCAAATTCCAGTTAAATTGAGTCGAATGAATAAAGAGTAGTGGGAGGAAAGTATTTTTTAGGCCAAAATTTGGAATGGTGGCTATTGCCACTGCTCTCTGTCTTTGAATGCTTACAAGCAGATGGTGCTGTTTCTGTTGATAATCTGGTTGACGTTTTTTTGTTCTGATGCAGAGAATCCTGCTGCTTAAGCTTCTATGCGATGAACTACTTAGCTCATCCCTTGTTCATCAACACCTCGAGCAGTGTGCCGAAGCAATAATTGAAATGCAGCAGAAGTTACGCTCTCTTTCCTCAGAATGGAAAAACATGAAAATGCGGGAAGAATTCTTGATGGCTAAACTCGCAAAGGTTGAGCCTAGTATTCTGAAGGAAATGGGCGAACTACAAAATTCAAGTAGCTTTGCAGACCACATTGGATGTGATCAACAACCACAGGAGGGTGTTGGAGTCAGGGATACTCATGATGATGGCACTTCCTCTGCTGCATTTCCTAACAAGAATCAAGAGAAATCTTCGCTTGAGACCGATGCTCAAACCCGAGAGTCAAGTGTCATTTCCGGTGAGAGCAAGATTTCCTCCCCGAAAAAGGTTACATCCCCTGCGAGGCACGAGTTGCCAACAGCAGATGCTTCTCCTCATGTCACAGATAATCTGTCTTGTGAAAAAGATACGTCAGAGACATTGCATAAGTCAGTTGGAAGGAATCTTGAAACACACTCTGTAAAAGCCAATGCAGTGGAATTGCAAACAGCTCAGGATGCATCGTCTTTGGCTTCCCAAGAGTTGCAGGCTTGTCAACAGGATTTGAAAGCCACTAGTAATGAAATACAGAATCTGCAGCAATCAATCAGAAGCATAGAATCACAGCTTCTAAGACAATCTATACGAAGAGACTTTCTGGGAAGTGATGCTAGTGGTCGTTTATATTGGGGTTGCTGCTTCCCAGAAGAACATCCTCGTATTTTGGTTGATGGAAGCATATCTTTGCAGAAACCCGTACAAGTTGATTTGACAGGTTCAAAAGTCCCCTCCCCGTTTCTCCATGCCGTTGAGCATGGAAGACTAATGGTTTCACCCTGGACGTATTATGAAACTGAATCTGAGATCAGTGAGCTTGTCCAATGGCTTCGTGAGGATGACCCGAAAGAAAGAGATCTAAGAGAGTCTATTTTGTGTTGGAAAGGGTTACGATTTGGAGATCTTCAAAAGGAAACGAAACAAGCTCAAGATTTGTCCCCTCCAGTATTGGTTGGGAGTCTTGTGTCAAAGGCTACCATGTCAATGGAACAAAGATATGGTCCATGCATCAAATTAGAGACAGAAACCTTGAAAAAACGGGGGAAGAAGACAAATGTTGCAGAGCGAGAGAAACTGTGTAGATGCGAATGCTTGGAATCTATTTTGCCATCCATGATTCACTGCCTCATATGCCATAAAACATTCGCAAGTGATGATGAATTTGAGGAGCACACCGAGAGTAAGTGTATTCCTTATTCATTAGCAACTGAGGAAGGGAAGGAAATCTCTGAATCTTCGAAAGCAAAAGAGAGTGTGAAATCTGATCATCTTAATGTTAAGTCTAGCGCTGGCAAAAATGTAGCTGACATGTCCAATGTTTCTGAACTTGACTCTGGGTTGATAAGATATCAAGAAGAAGAATCGATTTCCCCGTACCATTTTGAGGAGATCTGTTCCAAGTTTGTGACTAAGGATTCTAACAGAGATTTGGTTAAAGAGATCGGTCTGATCGGTTCAAATGGAATTCCAACATTTCTTCCGTCGTCATCTACTCATCTTAACGACTCAATGCTCATCTTTGCCAGTTCCAATAAGCTAGATGGTGGCGATTCAGGAGATCAGATCATTTTAACTAGTTCTGAAGCCCTTGGTGAAGGCTTAAAATCGGAATCTAACGTGTCATTAGATAGTTTTGTGACAAATGATCTTGGTAGTCCACTGAATAAACTGAGCGGACTTGGTTTTGGCTTCGCAGAGCAAAAGAATAAGAAATCTTCAGGTAGTGGGTTAAAAGGCTGCTGTGTGGTTCCACAGGCTTCTTTGAAACGCGTAAGCGGCAAAGCTTTGCTGGTTTTCAGGTTCCTTAAAACCAACTTGCTTGATATGGATGTGGCACTACCTGAAGAAGCTTTAAGGCCATCGAAATCACATCCAGACTGTAGACGAGCTTGGCGTGCATTTGTTAAATCTGCACAAAGCATTTACGAGGTTTAATCCTTGATACCTTTCCTCCTTTCTATCTATAGAAATACAGAACAATCTCGATTTTCTAATGTCTAGCCCTTTCATATTTTATTTCAGTTGGTTCAGGCAACAATTGTAGTTGAAGACATGATCAAGACAGAGTACTTGAAGAATGAATGGTGGTACTGGTCTTCTCTTTCAGCTGCTGCTAAAATCTCGACTCTCTCTGCGTTATCCGTCCGTATATTCTCCCTCGATGCAGCTATCATGTATGATAAAGCCATAACTCAGTCCGATCCTATGGATGAAACAAAGCCTCCGATCAGCTTACCAGACCAGAAGTCACAACCTGTTTCAGAACCGCAAGAAAGAAGCATCAGAGCAAACAGAAGATCTGGGAAGAAGAGAAAAGAACCTGAGGGGTCATAAGAATTTACTTAAACCACCGGAACTACAAAGTTCGGCAGCTCAGCCGGCGAGAACATAAACCGGGAATGTAGATTTTTCCGGGTTTTTTTTCCAAAGTGGAGCCAATGTGTGTATGTGTAGATATAGGCAATGTAAGCCCCGGATTTTGAGATCTGGTTTGGGGGGTTGGTCATGACAAGTCTGGTTTAGATCTTTCTTGGAATGGAACGGCGGTTGAAGGCGGTGGTTTACTGGCGGATGAGCCGAGAGAATATGTGTAGACATATATGTAGAAGATTAACTAATCTGGAATTAATTAGTAGTATTAAGATCGCTTTTTAGACATTAACTGATGTTAGAACGAAAACTTGCAATTCTTTATAAATCTCTCTCTCTCTCTCTCTCTTCTTCGTTTTTGGTACCAGTATAAAATTGAACCTTGATTTCATTAAACATAACTGATACAATACCGTGGAACTGGGGAATTATTCCACACGTCCACAATTATGCAGGATTACGTCAACATGGAAACGACATGACTGTACTTAAACAAAACCACACATAAATATATATTGATTGTTTTTTTTTTTTAAATTTCAAGTCCAGCCCCATAATCCCAATGATTCGCCGTGATCGTGCGACGGCGAAGTGGTGGGCACAAAGACATCGGCGAAACAGCTCCGGTCATTATCACTACCGTTGTTGTTGTTGTTACCTTCTTCCGAGTGGATCGGTACGATGCTTGGGAAGTAAGAGTCGCAGCTGTCTAGTAGCTGAGGTGCGTCTTCGTCTAGTACCGCACTCCCAACACTCCCTGAACTTAACCGGTCCTCGGTTTTGATTGCCGGTTCGAACCGGTTTACGTTAACCGGATCGAGTTGTTGTTGGTTTGGTTGGGGTACTTGAGCCGGTGGTTCATTAGCTGTCTCTCCTTCTTTGGCTTGGAGCTTCTCGGTCAGGGAAGTAACCTGTGTGGAAACACAAAAGAAAGATTCCATCAAACTTTAATCACAACGGTCAACACAAGCAACCTTCCATAAAAAGTTAATAAATTTTAAAAATTCCTTTGATTGATTTGATTTGATTCCCAATTTTATTTCTTTTTTTAGTTAATTTATATATTTATTCCGTTACTGATTATCTTTTCAAATTGTCTTGAAAAAAAAAAGAAAAAAGAAAAAAAAGCATAATTCTTTTTTCAATTGATGCCTTTTTTTCTCCTTTGGACCAATAAGGCAAAGGTATAATAGATAGATCACTAATCATTCATACTAATCTCTCAGTTTGAAGTGGTTAATTCGAGATTAATACCTCGGATCTGAGGTTAGCGTTGTCCTTGAGGATGGAGTCGTAGTTAGAGAGGAGTTGGTCGTAAGTGGACTTGAGAAGATCGTAGTCTCTTTCGAGCTGTTTTGTCTTCCAACGAGCTCTTCGATTCTGAAACCAGACAGCTACTTGTCTTGGCTGTAGACCAAGCTTCTTAGCTAGTTGAGTCTTGCGCTCTGGCTCAAGCTTGTTCTCTGTCTCGAAGCTTTTCTCAAGCAGATGCACCTGAAAACATATATATCTATATATATTAACCCAATCAATCATCATCTAATACAGAAGAAAAAACAATTTTGGGACCAGCCCAATCAATCATCTTCTTATTTGCTTTTGACTGTTGAATCATCAGAGTAAAAGAAACCTGTTCGGTAGTGAGGCGACGCTTCTTCTCCGGCGTCTGCTCGTCGTAGTATTCCTCATCGTAAAGATCCTCCGGGGAGCTAAAGAAAGGCCTTCGCTTTGATGTTTCCTCCATGTTCATCATCATCGATCTTGCTCCTTCACAAAAAAAAAAAAACAAAACTTCAATAATAAGCCTAGTGTCAAAAGACAGAATTACATTTAGTCCAGATTATTAGTATATACAAACAGCAAAAAACAGGGGAAATTCACCTAAATCCTCAAAGTCAAATCTGATCTTTATTCCACAAGATAGAGAATTGAGTGAGAGGAATCAATTACCTTGAACAACGGGATTGAGATTCCCAAGGAAGAACATGTTGCCATTGGAAGCAGATGGATCGAAGAAAAACGAATTGGATTCCATCGATTAACCACAAGAAAACAGAAGAAAGAAAGAAAGAAAGAAGGAAGCAGAGAGCAAGAGAGGATTCGATTCGAAGTAACCAAAGCAAGAAAGATGAATCGTGGGGGATTAGAAGATCATGATCTTATGGCGAAAGAAGCTTGTGCTCCACAGTAATCTCGCCGGTGACTCCAACGGACAGATGCAAAATCCCATCATGAACTGCAACTCCCCCTCCTTAACCAGAGGGATCAGATCAGATCACAAAACCACAGCCTTTTTTTTTTTAGTAACCTTGAGAATCTCAGATCATAATCTTAGCTTTTCCGATTAGAGAAATTCAAATTTACAGAGAGAGAGAGAGAGAGAGAGTCACTTGGGTGGGGCTTTTGGCTTTGTTATGTGAGCGTATCAGCTAAACTCATAAGCTTCAAGAAGCGCGGTCTTTTTATAGCAAGAGCAGAGCCGTATTTGTTAAGTTACTCTAATACCCTCCTTTTTATCCAACGGTAATAGTTTTTAAAGTGAAAACACAGCAAATTAAAAAAACTTTTTGCCTTTCAATGTTTTAATTAAACCGATAAAAAATGGAAATTTTCTTGCTTCTCACAATTCCAATCAAGTGCATTTATATTTAGATAGTGACACGATAAAGAAAATGACTATGCTACAAATTTCCATCAACTTTGTGTTTAACAATAATATTTGTCTTAGGTCCCAAAATGACATGTTTTTAGATATGATTAGAACTGAATTTGTAACGTGTTAGAGATTTTGCTTATTTGTTCTCCTATACCTATTCAATTGACGAGAAAGAAATTTTACGACATTCGAAAACAAAAAAAAAAAATTATAGTTAGATTAGATTCATCTCTATTTTCAGTGGATAATAACTGCGGCTCAAACAGGGGGCAATTCTGGAAGTTCGAGTGTGATTGAATATTACTACAATATGAAGTGGACTTTTCTGAGCTAGGTGGGGTCCACTTTCTTTAGCGAGTGGACTTGGGAACAGATCTTAACCGTTGGATCTGAATATACCTTTTTTACTTATAATTTTTAATTAAAAAATAGATATTATTCAGCTGTGGTGGTTCGGCCAGAGTGTGTTAAATAGGGTTCATGCTCGACGGTCGGGTCAGTGTCGGATCTAACGCTTCATCTCAATTCATCCAACGGTTCTCATCATCCTGTGACTATCCCTTTCTCACAGCTCTGTCATCACTTCATTAAAAAATCATTAAAAATTCACGTCATCACTCCTATCTTTTTATTTGTTTTCTTATCTTTTAATGCACCTTGCTCAACTAATATATTAATATTACTGTGGGTGTTACGTTAAATTACTTTATCATACTTAAATGTTACATTTTTAAGGTTAAATCACAGTAATTTTTCGTATACTGTCAAGTTATGGGTCAAAAAAGCATTTTTAAAAAGAAAAAGGAATCGATTATAAAAGTATACAACCAAACCAATATTTGGTGAATATCGAGTTCATGTCGCCTCCTGGAAGAGGAAAAGAGACTAGGTGCATGGAACTACTTGTGGCCGCATTAGTTTGAGCTAAAAACATAGGATATGGTTTTTTATATAAATACATTATTAGTTATTAATTTAACTGCTTTGAATAGTAACGTTTATAATGTTTTACTGCTGGATTACAAATGTGTATTATCTTTTGTATAACAAATAAAAAAAAATAGTGTTACAAAATATGGTTTAACTATTTTTGTTTGTACTGTTGTATTTATCACTAGTTATACTGTTTTTAATTCTCCCTGGGTTATTTATTTTTACTATACTATTTTGGGATCTTGTTTTCAACTATGCAAGTAATAACTGTTAATATGATGATTGATCGTCTAGATTTGACATAAATAATAGTATAATTTATAAATAATATTTTTCTATAAAAAAAACATATATATTTATCGTTCGTTTTGATTTCTTCTTCTTGACTCTTCAGCTACCCAAAATGCAAATACTCTTTTTATATCATGTTATATGACTTTATCAACATATGCTTTGCATACATATAAGGTTCTTTTTATGTATGAATAATGAATACAAAAGGCATTTCAATTTGATAGCTATGCTAATATGAATCTCGATATGAGTTCGATCACAAACTTCATGAAATACATCTTCGTACAAACTGTAAAGAAACTAAACACATAAATTTGTCACATAATTTTTCATATATGTATGTTTATAACCCTTGACGATATATTTATATCTATAATTATATTTTGTGTTTATAAGATTTATGTTTGTATGCATGCTGTTGATAAAAAAGAAAAAAAAATATAGTATATCAATAACATGCATACAAACATAACTACTCTCTGCGTTTCACAATATTTGTCATTCTAGCCTTATTTTTTTGTTTCAAATTAGTTATCATGTGCAATTTCAATGCACATTTATGACTAATTTTTCCATTTTTATTCCTAGTTTTAAGCTTATTAATTACTCATATCAAATAAAACATTGTATTTATTAGGGGTAAAATAGATTTTTATACTGTTTTCTTAATATGTATAAAAAACTTAGAATGACAACTATTTTGAAACAGAGGAAATACGATATAGTCTCGTTCCATGTGTTAGCCAGTTGGATCTCAACGGACTTTTCCAATAAGAGAATATCTTTCAGCACTCCAAATAAGAATAAAAAAGGGGGAAAAACCTTGGATTTAAAATAAAATATAAAGAGTATCAAAGAAGAAATTTGAAAAGATAGAGGAATTCGCCATTCTACGAAGGAATGGGTTTCTTCACTTCTCCCCAAAAGATAACAAAATCTTACGAAAGAAGAAAAGAAATAAGGAAGAGGGATATAGGCTAAAACGAGAAATAATTATAACTAATAGAGTGATTAAAATTGTATTATTTAAATTATCTTGTGAAAGCATATGGATTTATATAGACATGATTAATAGAAAATGTAAAGCAATGTACTTATTATTAGACAACAGTAGTAAGTTGAATCCTTGTAGTACAATTAGCTTATAATGGAATGTGCATTATATTTTTTTCCCTTGATAAGTTTTTTTTTATCTTAACTTGCTAATTAAAAGAAAATCTGAGCATTTGTTTTTTCGGAATCTCAAATGTTTAGAAATACATTCATCTTATAAAAATAGCAACATATTTAAGAACCAAATTTTTCCTTTTGATATTTTTTCTCTCTTCATAACTAAGTTAAGCGGCCATGAAAATGGTGGCATCTTTTTCATTGGATAGTGCCTTCTGAGTTTCGACCAAAAAAAAAAAAAAGTGTCTTCTGAGTTTTCTTTTTTATTTTTCCAAAAACAGGGGACTTTTTTTTCTTTATCCCACTATTATCTGCTTTTTAGAAAAAGGTGATTGGCATAAATAGGTCATGGAAAATTAGAGACTTTAAAAACACGAATATTGATTTTCTTTTCTGAAAACAAACATTGCCGCGGATTATCGTAAGCAACAAAAAAAAAAATTGTTACAAAAACACATTTTTCTCTTTTCTCATTTCAGCATAAAACTACGTGTAAAAAAAAATTTGGGGAAAAATGATCTTTTAAGAAAAAAAGAGAAAAAAAAAGAAGAAGAACACCTGAGAGTAACAATGACTTTAGGACATATCTATTGGTGTCGCCATGTGTGTGGTTCTGTGAAAAGAAGATCAATCTATAAAGGTATGTGCACCATTCATAGTTTAATAGTTTCCTCCACTATCTTTTTGCTTCTTCTTCTCAATTTCTCAAAACTTAAATAATTCACAAAGATAAAGATTTAAACAAAAACTTTCATTGGAATCGTTACGATCTGTCATGATTTTCATATTAGCTTCTTCCTTTTCATTTTTCAGGGCCAAGATGTCATTTTCAGAGAGATAAAAAGATAGAAAATTAAATATATAAAGAAGTATATTCAGTCTTTTCGTTAGAGAAGGTCCATTCATTATGGTATGGGTTTTCAATTCCCACTGTATGCGAATAGTGATATTCAATTTCTTTATCTTAAGCTACACACGTATACACGTATGTATTATTATTCTGTATATATATGCATATATACAATAGTACATGTTACATAACTTACATGTACACGTTCGAGACGTAACGTTTTTACCAGAGCATATAACAAATTTGAACATTTTCAAAACCGTATACTTAGGCTTTGAGCGAGACAATACGACCAAAAAAGATTATAAACAGAGCAGTCAATCCATTTTTATTGTTACCATTCATTTTTAAAAGAAAATTCACATATATTAGTTAATTAAATAAATAAATAAATCAATCTGGGAACCACTTGCAAAACAATTTATTGAAGGATAACATGATCTATTTGCAGATTTTTCATCCATTTTGTAAAAGAGTTATCGATCCACTTAAAAGAAGCAGTTATGACTTTAGGTTTTTTTGAAAAAGATTATTACAAGAATTTGCTTATAAATAACCACAGTTTCAAAGTCTTTGTACACACTTCAAAAAAATTTAGTCGAACATTTTAAAAAATTTCAGTTGAATAATTAAACATACAAAAAATTCTTCTCTAAAAGTATAATCTTTAACTTTTTCTTTTTCCTTCTTGTTCTGAGTTGGACAAAAAAAAACACAAATTTTATTTTGTTTAGTCATAAATAATTTATATATTTTGCATTGCTTAACTTTTAGTAATGGTTAGTGGCATGAAATTGTTTTTATTTTAAAAGATTAGTATATTCGATTAAAAATAAACCACTTTTACTAAAAAATAAAAATAAATGAAGGCATAGAAAAATAGTCAGAAAATTCTCTATATTATTAATATTGATATGTCCAGTAAATTCAGATTTATATAACCCAAATTTATCCAGAGAATACTAATGCGCGCTTGAAACATGTGTTACATATATCTATCACACGACAAAAAAAAAACATATATCTATCACAAACAGTATAAAATTAATAGATTCGAAGTTGTCACCATGACTTATTGTAGAAATTTATTTTTAGAATGATAAATGCTGCAGTAATCTTGAATTGGTTAATCATGAAATTGCTTTATTAGGAAAGAAAGTACTACATTCAAAGGGGAATAAATCCTTATCAACGATGCCGTATTAAAGTCTGATTTAATATAGCACGAGGAGATTGATTAGCAACATCTTCATAATTAGTCCCCTTTTTGTAACCAAAGAAAAGCCTATAATTACGTTTGTTCTGAGCTAAGATCTCTATGAGTCCCTTGATTCTTAGCTTTGTTCTCCGGAGAAAAAACAAGAGTTAGTTATTTTAAAAACACTCTTTAAGAGTTGCTTAGAGCATCTTTTAACCCTGATACTTTAAGAGTATCAGTAAGCAAAACTGATTAAAAAATTAATTAAGCAAGAGATCTGATACAGCTCATCGAAGACACGTGTCAGCCAGTTATTTGACCCTTTTTTTCTTAGTTCCAAACTAAAAAAGCAGACCTCTCTGCAATAATCGCCATGAAATCACCAAGACCTTCGAATCTCCCTCACAAATTTCTCAAACCCAGTTTCTTCTACGGCCACTGTAAACCGTCGCAGAATCGTTCCGTCGTCTACGGTGGTCTCTTCTCCAATCGCCAATCTCTCTCCAAGAATCACCCCAATCACAATCCAATACCGTCACTAACCAAACACCTTTCGATCTCCTTAAATGGGATCCAGAAGAAATCCATCTCCCTTCCAAACCACCTTCTTCTTCTCCGACGATTTCCGCCTCCTTAGAACGACTCTTTCTTCGACATTACAAAAATTCTGTTTTTAAAGTTTGCAACTTTGATGGCGTCGATTTCAGCCGTTGGTTATCTTCCTCCGCCACTGCCTCAATCCACATCGCTCACCGGAGCTTCCCCCACCATCGTACGACGCCGAACCCATTTCACTCCTTCCTTTTCTTCTTCTTCCTCCTTCACTAATTGAAATCTCTCATCTTGATTCTCAGAGATGCCGGACTACTGTGTCTGCTCGCTTAGCTGACCAAACAGATGACTTCTCTCCTCTTCGCTCTTCTGGTTTGCTTCTGCATTTTTAACTTTCCTTCTTTGTGCAAGCTCGAAATTTGATTGCCTCAATAGTGAATTGAAGTATTGATTTGTTTGAATACTGGAGGAGATTGTGGTTGTGTTCTTAGTTCGGGAGAGTTTGATCGCAAAAAGTTGTTGGTTTCTTCTGTTGGATTGTTGATTGGAGCATTGGCATACGATCCCAAAGATGGAGGAGATGTTGCATTAACTTCTCTTTCGGTTTAGATATGATCGATTGATTCATTTTTTTATGATATTGAAATCGAATTTCATGTTTAAGAACTTTGTCTTAAATTCCGCTGAGTAAAGTTCGTATTTTGATGTGTCTCTGTTTCGATGTCCTGATAAATTTGATCTTATTGGGGAGATGTGTCTCTATTGAATGTCGAATTGCTAAATTTCGAGAGGAAGTGTAGGTTGCAAATGCTTGAAACTCGTCTGGATCAATTATAACTCAATTTCACCATGGTTTTACATTATGTAGTTTCAGTAGCTTTTATAGTTTTTGTGATCTCTTGGTTTAAAGGCTATAGTGCTTCTTGGTCACTGAGTTAAAATTTTCCATTTGCGTGTGTTGTTGTTTTATGAGGGTATCGAATTCGAATGATTCAGTTTTTGCCTAGTGTTTCTTGTGATGGATAGTTATGAACCTTTCATGATTATGATAGTTATGATGATCTATTGTTACCTCACAACCTGAGTCGGAACTTCCTATCTCATCTCGTTGTTTCATGTCTTGATAAATGATTGTATGGTGTTATCCAGTATCCATATTTTGTTCTTGAATTGATGCATATTTGCAAATTTCAGCCGCGCATAAAAAAATAATGCAAGTTGATGATAATGTTGGCAAGATCGCTTTGGCGGTGCCTGTCTTACTTTGTGAGTCACATAGTTCATATTTCATGTAATTTAGAGTTGTGTTGTAATCTTTTCACTAACTTTTCATTTACTGTTAACAACAAAAGTTTTGGAATTATTTTCACAAGATCTTCATTTTATCTTTTATAAAAAATAAATTATTATTTTTATTTTTTAAAACTCCATTGAATATCACCATTAGACATACAAAAATTAGAAAAAACTTAATGAATCTCAAAGATTAAATTAGTATAAAATTAATATTAAATTAATGTTGGTGATACTCTTAGATGCTCTTATTGTAAGATTCCCCTAAATTATTTTTTAAAGTACCTCTAACTTGTTCCTGATTTCGTAAGATACACCTAAAAAGTTAATAATTTTCTAGAAGAGTTTTTTTTTTGGTCGACAACCGGTTATCATTGATAAAGCCCAAAGGGTAATTACAGAAGGATTAAGTCCACAAAAGAATTCCAGCCCACTAAGCTAAATCAAACTTTTACAAAAAGATAATACTAATTAAACACAAATGATTTAGCATAAGACACGTGGAAGATGATGTGATCTTCTAACATTCACGCGTCAACAGATCCAGGACCACCACCAACGCCAACCATCTCCGGCCAACGCTGAAATCGACCTCCGAAAATCCCCTTTTCTTCTGCTGATCTCCAATCCTTAAGAATAAACGCCAAGATCTACTGGAACATCATGAGAATCTCCTTTCTCGAAGAGTTTAATTTCTAAAATACCACTGAAGATAAATATCCCTTTCCTTGTTCTTTCAGTACAATACCGAAAACCCAACAAACTCGGGCTAGGGCCCAAAAACAAAACGCTGGCCCATTTGACCACAAAAATCAAAAGACCTAGAAAATCCGAAAGAAAATTGAAATCTTATCCAGAGAGAACTGGAGTCATAAACCCCTTATCTTCTTCTTCTTTAATTCAAAATCCGACGCAGACACCGACATAGACAAAGTTAGTTTCTTTCTCATGTTCTTTTCGCACAGAACAAAAACTCCCTAATCCAATGTCAATTCTTCTCGGCTGTCACTGAAAACCATCTCTCTTCAAACCCTTTTCAAATTTATCTTCGGCTAATTCTCCAATGGCGGCGTCGTTTGCCTCACTTCCCTCATTTAATTTCGTCAATTCCTCAAGATTTCCCAGAAGGAGAATCGATTCTTATAGCTCCAGAAAACCCCTCGAAGTTCGTTGTTGTTCCGGCAACATTCGCGAAAACAAGCAGGTTCGGTCTTTGTCTGATTCCTTCTCTCTGTTTATTCCTTTTAACCGTATGAATTGGAAGGAAATAAACCCTAAACCTAATTCACTCTCCAATGCACGTTTGATTAGAGTTTGTAATAGTGGATTTGACTGTCTGAAACTTCCAATCAGTTGGGTCTTTGAGTAAAGAGTCAAACTTTAATTGTTAATCGAAATCAATCTCTGTATCCTCACAATGTGAGATTGTTGTCTGCCTAAAACTGTGAAACTTATTGCTCACGGCATCTAAAACTGATGAAATTCTCTGATTTTGAATGCAGAGAGGGACTTTTTCATCATTGAAAGAATGTGCCATTTCATTAGCTTTGTCGGTCGGTTTAATGACTGCAGTACCTTCGATTGTTTCCCCTCCCAATGCGTACGCAGTGGCGAATCCAGCGATTCCAGATGTTTCTGTGTTGATCTCTGGTCCTCCGATTAAAGATCCAGGAGCTTTGTTAAGATATGCATTGCCTATTGACAATAAAGCCATCAGAGAAGTGCAGAAGCCTCTTGAGGATATCACTGATAGCCTCAAGATTGCTGGCGTTAAGGCTCTCGATTCTGTTGAACGGGTAAAGATTTGTGGTGATGACATAAATTCGTTTACCTTTTGCGGAATTTGAGCATATTTTGTTGTTGTGTTTACATATTGTAGAATGTGAGGCAAGCAAATAGATCATTGGAGCAAGGGAAAAGTATGATTGTGGCAGGTTTTGCTGAATCGAAAAAGGATCATGGTAATGAATTGATCGAAAAGTTGAAAGCTGGTATGCAAGATATGCTACAGATCGTGGAAGATCGGAAAAGAGATGCAGTTGTTTCAAAACAGAAAGAAATTCTTCAATACGTTGGCGAGTAAGTTTTCAAAAAAGCTTTACCTTGTTGCATGAATTCAGCACAAGGGGTTATGAATGAGAGGAATGAGGGATAAAGAATTGGTTCGATAAGGAATATTACGTAGAACCGAGATGGGTTTTGCTCATTTAGACCTTTGTGATTGATGACTGCAGCTGAGATCTTCGTGTGGGGCATTCGGTTTATCTGCAGAATAGAAGAGGACATGGTTGATGGCTTCCCATATGAAGTGCCGGAAGAGTATCGGAACATGCCTCTTCTCAAGGGAAGAGCAACTGTGGACATGAAGGTCAAGATCAAGGACAACCCCAACCTCGAGGATTGTGTTTTCCGCATTGTTCTCGATGGTTATAACGCCCCTGTTACTGCGGGGAACTTTGTGGACTTGGTTGAGCGGCATTTCTACGATGGCATGGAGATCCAGAGATGTAAGACAGTAAAATTCACTCTTGCCTTAATATATGGGATTATAAAAATGTTTGATTAACTGGTTTTCTATGTGATTTTGGTCTCAGCTGATGGATTTGTGGTACAAACGGGAGATCCAGAGGGTCCTGCGGAAGGATTTATTGATCCAAGCACAGAGAAAATGCGGACGATTCCTCTAGAGATTATGGTGACTGGAAAGAAATCGCCATTTTACGGCTCAACTCTTGAAGTAAATATCTCTCCTTGTTTCGTTTCATCGAGAATTGTTTTAGTCGAAAAGATCCTTAAGATTTCGTTGTTGTTGGGGTATTGGTGAACAGGAACTGGGGCTTTACAAGGCTCAGGTTATGCTTCCTTTCAACGCATTTGGGACAATGGCAATGGCAAGAGAAGTAAGTCCATTCGTCTACTTTTTTCATAGTTTATGTTCTTATGAAACATATACATATGCTTAAAGTTGATGTAATACATAAACAGGAGTTTGAGAATGACTCAGGATCAAGCCAAGTGTTTTGGCTGCTAAAAGAGAGTGAGCTCACACCAAGCAATTCCAACATATTGGACGGTCGTTACGCTGTGTTTGGTTACGTTACTCAAAACGAAGATTTTCTAGCTGATCTTAAAGTCGGTGATGTTATTGAATCCATTCAAGTTGTCTCCGGATTAGACAATCTCGCTAACCCGAGTTACAAAATCGCCGGTTAACTCCGACTTTTCCTTTTGTCGGTTTATATAATACTCTGTTTATTTTAAATTTGTGAGAGAAATTTAAAGGTGTACCCTTAAGAGCATTTCCAATGAACTCATAGTAACAAGTAGGTTTTTGTGTGCATTTATAACGTATGAAATGATCGTTTCAAATAGGTACGACATCCATCTTACAAATCTAATTAAAATTGAATCCCATACTTATAATTTAAAATAATCTCTCTACATCCAAAATAAGAGTAAATAACAAGAATAGAAATGTTGAACTTCATGGGCCTCGATGTCGCCGGAAACAGAAACAACCTTGTTGTTGATCGGGAGGAATCATTCCTCCACCTTTAGAAGTATCGATAGCCTCCAACATCGCCACCACTTCCTCCATCTCCGGCCGCTTGTCCGGATTCGCATCCCAACACCTCTTCATCACGTTTGCGAGCGAGCTCGGACAACATCTTGGTATCTCTGGTCTCAAATTCTAATTAACATGATGATAGTTATACTCTTTTTAAGGTATAATGTTTTGTGAAAAAAGATTACAAAAGGGTAAAAAGGTAATTCAAAAAGACCTGGCGGACCACGGCGGATGTGACTTCGGAGAAGCTGAGGTCGGGATAAGGCATGTCGCAACAGTAAATCTCCCAAAGACATATCCCAAAGCTATACACATCACACTTTCTATTGTACGGACTCCCATTTAACACCTATTTTCATCATAATCATCACATCAAACCTTAACAATATATCTAATAAAACAAATTAAATTGTTATGGAAGGATATGTTTTTCTTTTTTTGAAAATTAGCTTAGGATATGTTTATATCATCAAGTAATATAGAAAAATGGAATAAATTTGTAGTAGTATACCTCGGGAGCCATGTAGCCCAAGGTTCCGGTCTCACCGGTCATGTCATTAGGGTTGGAGGCCTCGAGACGTGCCACTCCAAAATCTGCAATCTTTAACGTGCGGGACTTGTCTAGAAGCATGTTCTCTGTTTTCACGTCTCTATGCACAATCTTCTGCGAGTGCAAGTAACTCAACCTGATAATATATATTTAAGGGAATCAACTAGTTATCCAAACACATACCGGAAGCAATAGAACCAATATATATATACCCGCGAGCTAGATCGAGGGAGAGTTGGATAACGACTTTGAAGGCGAGTTTGCGGCGGCGAGTTTTGATGAGAAAAGACTTGAGAGCACCGCCGGGGCAATACTCGACCACGACGCAGCAAACGTTACTCGGCATTCCCATTTGACCGTTTTCCGTCTGAATGCTCATCTCCGATGTCCCCATCGCCGCTCCTATAAACTTTATATATTTCCATTCACACACCAAAAGTTATACAAAAGTTACATCTTTAATTTAATGCTGACAAAAGACGTAACCTTTGTATTAAAAAGAGACATAAACGTATACCTACTTTATATGTATGTGCATGTGAGTAAGGGTGAATCTTAATTTAGGTTTTTATTTATTTATTATTATTAGAAAGATTATAACAACTCAATTATGTTTCGGTTTGGTTGGTTTTTAAGTTTGATTTAGGTTCAAGTGTATCACCATTAACCACTGGGCATAAGTGTACCTTGGTGACGTTGGGATGGTCAAGTCTATGCCAAACAGCAACTTCTTGAGTGAAAGCAGCTCTAAGCGAAGCTATCTCTGCGTCTGACCTGTGTCCTTCTTCTCCCCAGTCTAATAGCTTCACTGTTTTTTATTTATTTTCACACATAATAAGTACTCTTATTATAATCCAAATTGTTTGTCAAATAAAGAAAAAGAAAAAAACAGAGATAGAAACAGAGTTTTTCATTACACTAGGGCATGTTTGTTTACTTGATCATTTGTTTAACAAATCTAAAGAATTCGTTTCCCCAAAAGTTTCGACTTTAAAAAAAGAAAAGAATGTTTCGATTTTCTTGCCAAAAGGGTATATATATCTTAGAATAAAAAACAAAGGAAATTATCAATAGAGAGAGATTGTACCGGCTACATCTTGACCATCGTAGATTCCACGGTGAACAGTACCAAAAGTACCACGAGCAATCACACTTTTGATAATAAGCTTCGAAGGATCAATCTCCCACTCTCTCCTCGACCTCTCCACCTCCTTCCTCGACCTAACTATGCCGTTGTTGTTGTTGTATTTATATCCACCACCACCACCACCACCACCACCGAGAAGTGGTCTCTGAAACACAAGCTGACGATGCCCGAAGCTGTTTTGGTTATGTTTAGTAACGTTATCTTCACCATCACTCAAACTCTTCCTCTTCTCCATCGTCCATG
Organism: Arabis hirsuta; assembly: GCA_964056655.1. NCBI lineage: Eukaryota > Viridiplantae > Streptophyta > Magnoliopsida > Brassicales > Brassicaceae > Arabis > Arabis hirsuta. The sequence goes on from OZ053301.1 coordinate 43,861,237, forward strand.
CTCTGCTTAAGTGTCTCTGCAATTGCTCATCCAAGCTCTTTAAATCTATCTGATCTGCTCTCACGTATCCTACTCCTCCTCCTCCTCCTCCTCCTCCTCCTCCACTCTCCGCCTTCTCTTTCATTTTCAATGGGTTTTTATTTTTCTTCTTTTTTTAGGTTGAGATTATTTTACTGTATTTTTGTGGATATGGGTTGTGAAATGTTGTGATTGGAGTTGAAACAAAAAGGCAGGTAATGGGGAAGTTGTGTTTGTGTTTATTGCAACAAACAACTAAAGAAGAGGCTCAGTACTCTCTCTGTGATGAGAGTTCTCGGAATACTTCAAACTTACAAAAAAAAAACTTTTTTTTAAGGCAAACAAACGTTTACACGTGACCACATGGGGTGTCCCCAAGAGGCTAAGCGTCGACGTGTGTCGGCTCCACTTCTCACAACTCTCTTTAATGGATAATCATAATACTAACTATACTGATTATAAGTAATAAATATGTTAGAATAATATATCAAATTTATAATATTATTTATATTAAAATTGACGAAGAAAAAAAAAAAAAGAGAAAGATAGAAAAAAAGATATATATTTACTGTAAATATAGATTTTATATTTAGAATTTCAATCTTATATTTAGAACCCAAATCTAATATTTAATTTATAAAAATTCACTATATTTATCCATATTTACTATGAATAATCATGCTCTAATTTCTTAGACCAAAAAAAAAAACTATACTAATTCCTTTTTTACATATATATAAAAAACATCATATTTCTGAAGCAAAACCTAAAAGTCGCTGTTTCGAATGACACTTGAAACAAAAATAATATTACATGCTATAGTTTCGAGCTTAGAGTTTTCACCCCAAATCTCTTGATAATTCCAAAAAAAAAAAAATAATACTAACTTCTGATTTGTTATACCCAAACTATAAAACCAATTTTCATTTTTTTTAGTGGGTACCGTATATATAGTTCATGAAATCATGGGATTCCTGATCACTTTGTTACCTTTCCATGAAGCTTTAGTCTTTCGTTTTGTGGTTTTAACGTCTCATTGTCAATATTATTTTTCCTTCATTCTTACTTAATTGACTTAATCCTATATATTAGTTAATTATTTAAATATGGACATATTCTTCAAAAAATCAGTTTAATGTATTTCATATATGTAAGATAGTACAAACCTCAAATTAAATTTTTTTTAATGAGTGTAGCTATCGAGTAGCTCATTTACTAGATCTTTTAATGGGTTTAAAGTATGATACCATTTCGATTGGTTAAATAGGAGTAGTTAAATAATTTCACGCTTGAAGGGAATTGAACTCTGGCTTATACCCATAAAGCAATTTTTTCTTTAAGTGGAAATCACTAGCCTACTAAAATTTTATAAAAAAAAAATATCTCAAATTAAATTACCTATGGGAATTTAAGGTAATATCTGATTAAGAAATTACTAAATTAATTTGAGTAATGAGTACAAATACTATTCTCTTGCACTTCTGTAAACTATAATAATCCGGCCGTAATAGTTACTAAGATAGACAATAAGTACGATACTACTATACAATAAGTAATAGTAAAGATCAAATTGTTGGATCAGACATATATAATCCAGACTCCAAAGTGTCCATGCCAATTATAAACGCCGCAACAACAAAATCTAGTTAGCAATATTGTCACATATGATTGAAACAATTAATCTAATGTGACAATAAACAAATGATTCAAAATGTTAGTTTACTACTTTAATTAAGGTCTGAGAGACAACGTTTGTACGCATCCATAGAAGTTTGGTCCAATGTACGTTGTTATTTTGGCATTTTTATACTATTACAAATATTTTGATCGGGTAGATGTTTCTTTCAACGGTGGATATAGTTGCGTTGAGTCTGAAAGTTATTTCAGATATATCTAAAAATTAAAAATGTCGATGAGTTGCATCGACATGCACGTGAAATCTTTGACCGCCTTTTAAATCATGTGAAAAAAGTGTACTCTGTGCAGTCAGCAGTGCTCACATATTAAAAATAATAATAATGATAAGCTAAAATGGTTTGTTGTATTTCTGATAAATATATAAAAAAAAAATAATAATAACGAGTGTACATTTTTTTTATATATCTTCTTCAATGAAAACGAAATAAAAAGATAGTCAGAGGTCACATGGAGAGGGAAGAACTAGTAGAAAGCATATCTTATTATCTTCACTTCTTCAGTCTCAACCATACAATCATACATGCATGAAGAAATGCCAAATTACTATATGCATGCATGAGAAGAGATACTTTTTATTATATGAGCGTTATCACAACCAGTTTAAGAACCTCTCGACAAATAGTCTAACAAAATTTTATATCTAAAAACATGTAAATCGAACATGTAACCTAGTCATTTGCATTATCAATATTATTATCATCGACGAATTCAAATTTACATAATACATATCTTGACGCGTCAAACATTTTAATTAACACGATTGTAACACGTGTTAGTTAGTCGTTAGGATTTTGACACATGTTAAAAAATTCTAATTAGATTTTACCAAATGTCAAATAATTTTATTTTAAATAAAACATACATATTTATATTTATCAACTATATATTTTGATTTTAATATAAAACAAATAAGACAACAAATCAATTACCTTTTTTCAATAGAATATTATAATATAGTTTGTATTTATTTATTTTAAAATAACAATATTTTTTTATATGTAAAATAGTAAAAGGTAAACCTAATTAAAATAGAATTAGGAAAATAAATCCATCAACATTTTTCAAATAGATATTTGAGTAGTAAAGTAAAAATAGGATAAAAAATAAAATTAATTTAAATAAAAGTAAGAAAAAACTAATAATTTAAAAATATGTGATCAAATTTAATTGTAAATCAAATAACAAAAACATTAAAATTAATAAATAAATGTTAGATCTCTAAATGTTATGCTTCTCGTCAGTTGTTTTGGAGCAATTTTATTTTTATTTTATTTATATTAACGGATAATCTAATTTTATTTTCTAATATTAATATTTTTTCACATATATATAAAAATTTAAATTACAAATCCATATATCCTTCATCTAGTTATTGGATAAAAGGAAAATAAGGTGTGTGGACTACTTTTGTTATTGTTAGCGCTCGGCTCTTTAATTGGGTCCATTTAAATGGAAGCATCAATTTGCAAATGGGCTAACTGTTTTGGGCCTTGCATTAGTCCAAAGATATGTAAACTTGTAAGAACAGTAGTGTGCGCATATATTTTCTTGGTTAATGTTTAGCATACATAAACCGATAAACGCAAGGCTTGTGTTAGTCAAAGAACACGACAAAAATATTTTTTATAGGGAAATTTGTGGTGCGTACTTGTTATTCATAATAAATAAATACTAAAATCTTACGTAGCGATTTTGTGTACGTAGGAAAAAACATGGAATTATTACTCTTTAATGGTGACAGAGAATTATTACTCTTATTATTGCCCCCACTCCCAATGTTAATGAACAACATTTCATTGTCTTTTTTTGTATATTTACGGAAGTAAAAAAAGAAGAAGAATTATTTACCTAATATTTATTGTTATGCGGCCCGTCGTTCAAAGATTTCATGACAATATAGGGAGGTTATATTCTTTAGTTTCTTGTAAATTCTATAATGCCTACGATGTTTAAATGATAGTTTACTTTCTAATCCCAAGGTAGTCAAACCATCTTAGCCATCTCACCGTAACTAACTCAGAATTTTATGGCCAAATCACTAATTTTCATGCCACTTACCTTTTCAGTTGAACTAAATAAAAATATAAGTCCAAAAAGATTCCCCACTGAAGCGGGTTCCGGTTTTTAAGTTTAGACTCGTGATATCATAATAAATTAATAGTAGAGTACTAATCGTCCATTAGTTTCTTTAACTGACTATGTAATTTAATGATTTATAATGTATTGATTTATCGCTTAATTAAGCGGATAAACATTGGACTGAAGTTAAAAAAAAAAAAAAAAAACATTGGACTGAATTTTTGCTGAATTTACTGAATTTGCTGAATTTTTGTAGAATTTGCTGAATAATATCAAACTTAAATGGTAACAGCAGAATTTGCTGAATTTTCTTAAAACAGTAATTACTGTTGAATTTTTGCTGAATTACTGTTGAATTTTTAGTGATTTTTTGCGGAATTTGCTAAATAATGGGTCTAAATGGTAACGTAATTCAGCATATATGTTTTAGGGTTTATAATTTTAAGATTTATGCTTTATAAATCCATAATTAGTATCATTTTTGCAAATAGACACCTCTAAGTGGCATTTTTGAAAATGTACATACCAAAAATGGTATTTTTACAATTGCCCCTTAAATAAATTAATAGATTGATAAAACAAATTTATATACGTAATTTATGATATAATATTTTGCTATTGAAATTGAATTATTTTTTAGTAAACCTAATTTTTAAAATATTACAATATTATTTTAAAATTATCAAGCAAATTTAGTAAGATTTAATCACACACATATATATTTAGGGGAAAATTGCAAAAATACCACTTTTAGTTACGTTTTCAAAAATGCTGTGGGTTGTCCATTTACAAAAATGCCACTAATTATAATTTTTTAGAGTCTAAATCTTAAAATTATAAACTCTATGGGTGTAAATGATAACCGCATAATTTCTGCTGAATTTCTGTTGAATTACAGAATTTGCTGAATTTCTGTTAAATTGTAGAATTTGCTGAATTTCTGCTGAATTGCAAAATTTACTGAATAAATGGTAACTTAAATGGTAACTGCAGAATTTGCAGAATTTATTGAATCTGTTGAATGTGTGTTACCATTTAGTGCATTCGTTGCCAGATTATGGTTCACTCATCGAAGGCGAATCTTTTTAAAACTCACGTGATCGTTTTGTACCTCTACTACCATCTGATATGCGGCTCCATTTTATTTTTCCATGGAGATAGTCCCAATTATTTAAAAATTTAGGTATTTGTATAATCCAAAATTAGAAATGGGAAATTTCTTCCTGTTTTTAGGGAAACAGACGAACTTGCGTGAATAACATCACTGCATACACTATATATCCATTGTTAATACTTCGTACGTACTACCTGCAGTATTTATAAACACAATTTAAATGCATTTTCGAATACAATAGTTGTATTAATTACTGTTGACAATTGAATTCTGATGATAAACGTACGTCATAACTCACAACGTACCCAATAAATGATACTACTATTAGAAATGAAATTTCATTATAAATTCGTATGTCATTAATTTGGTATACCCAACCAATTAAATCGCATGTTTAAGTTAAGTCACTATCTATAGAGTATAGTCTCTATACGATCTTTTTCGTTGAAGATTCTTAGTTAATTTATTTATCTATTTGTCAGCTGGCTTCTCAGACCTCCATTATCATTATCACTAGCTATCATTTGCCAAACATAAATCAACTTATAATTAAAAATCTATAAATCATTATAAAAATGAATTTACTCATATGTATTTACTAGATAAGACTACTAGACTATACATTTTAAAACTTCTATATGTTTCAATTATTTTGAAAAGTTGAGTATATATAGATTTTTAAAACATATTTTTAGTCAAAATATTGAAACGTGTGTATCTAAGATTAATTTGTTCATTTTTATTATTAATAGACATCCACGAGAATGTTATTTTAGCTAATTTTTTCCCCCTGAAATTATGTTTTAGTCTTAACATCACATTTGATTTTCCAAAACATACACATCTAACTATAAGTATTACCAAAAGAGAAGCCAAGAAAGAAAGAGAGAAGAAAGAAAGAAAGAAAGAAAGAAAGAAAGAAAGAAAGAAAGAGAAGCATGTGAAGTGTTGCCCTCCAAAGTTACTTCCTCAATACAAAAAAAAAAACTATATATACATATATAACTTAAAATAAAATATTATGCTAGCTTTCGCAACACTATAGCTGTAGCTCTAGTATTTTATTATATAGAAGAGTTATTCTCTATAGTCTGTCATCTAATTCTCCCCCAACTCTCTCTCTCATCAGCAAAGAGACAAGAAGAATGAGAATGAAGAAAAGTGGAGAAGAAGGAAACAATGAGTATAAGAAAGGTTTGTGGACAGTTGAAGAAGACAAGATCCTCATGGGTTGTGTCAAAGCTCATGGCAAAGGCCATTGGAACCGCATTTCCAAAAAAACCGGTAAATCTCTCTCTCTCTGATTTTTCCCTTTTCTTGAAGGTGCAGTTGAAACTCTTTTATGTAAAGTTTTAAGATGAAGGGATACTTTTTTTTAGGTTCCCATTACAAGAAGAGATTAAGTTAAGAAGTCACATATATCGTAATTAATGAATAAATAGGTTTGAAGAGATGTGGAAAGAGTTGTAGATTAAGATGGATGAATTATCTTAGCCCAAACGTGAAGAGAGGCCATTTCACCGACCAAGAAGAAGATCTTATCATTAGACTCCACAAATTGCTTGGTAACAGGTAAAGAATCACATCCATTTTCAAAATATTTTATCTTACAGGATTTATTTACTAACATGGTATATATATAGGTGGTCTTTGATAGCTAAAAGAGTTCCAGGTCGAACGGACAATCAAGTGAAGAACTATTGGAATACACATCTAAGTAAAAAAATTGAAATCAAAGATCAAACATTCAAACCCATCAATAATCAGATGGTCAATTTGGCAGATGCATCCGAAAAAAGATTATCGAATGTGAAATTTGATAATAAAAATGTTATTGGAGATGATATATTGCTTATGAGCGACGGGCTTGGTCTTCTTCATCAAGGCAATAACTATACGAGTTCATCACTTTGGGGTCATCATGAGGATGCGTTTGAGCTCAGCACACTCACCTACATGATGGATTTCATTGATGGAGGTAGTTATTAATAATATGTTGTGTTTTTGCTGCATTTACTTACGTTTCAAATTATGTTTCTTTTCTAAATTGTGTAATTTTGATGTCTTAGTTAAAGAGGATCAAACACTGAAACATCAGCTGTCTAATATTAAAAGTTGCTGATGTTGTAGTGTTTGGTTAGCTCATTTAGTTTTTTTTGTGTGACTTTGCTTTAAAACATATATATATATATCACTTTAACCAAAATGATACTATTTTGTATCATTTTTTTTGTATGAACTATTTTGTATCATTGTAGATTTGTATTGCATCTCTGTGTTTTTTTGCCGACCAAAATATGTAATGTACTTATTTTCCTTTCTCTTTTGGCTTAGCTTAACGAATTTTCAACAAAAATAAATTAAAAGAGTTTGATAATATTTGCTACCGATTTTTCATTCGGTAGGGATGCATATTTCTTTTATCGTATCAATAACGTACAAAATAATACTTTTGTTAAAAACAATTAAAATGAGCATGAATTAATCTTTTAATCGCAACATATTCCATACGTTCACAATACTTGTCATTTTAAGTTATTTTTTATGCAGATTAAAAACAATTGAATTTTTTATTTTACTTCTAATTAATGCATTATTTTATTTGATATGTGTAATTAATAAACTAAATAAAGATAAAAATAAAAAAATTAGTTTCAAAATATGCATTAAAAATACAAAACGATAAATAATATGAAACAAAAATTTAAACTTAGAATATCAACTAATATAAAACGGAGGCCGTATATATTAATAAAGTAAAGAACAATTGAGGTCTTTCATGAAAAATTTATAAGTCGAGGAGTTGAAATCTTAGAGCACCCACCCACAATGGTAAGAAATCCATTAGATCTCTTAATTATATTATTTTAATAAAATTAATTTAATTAAATTATTTATATAAATATGAAATTATTAAATAATAGTTCAACCAATAAATGGAAGACAAGTGAATATGAGAGATTTTCAACATTAGAGAATCGGTTCTTGTTGAAGAACCTCTCCTCTTTTATTATTATTTTTTATTTATTTAATTGTAAGATATTTTCCTAAATACTAGTATTGGAAGCATTGGAAGTGCTCTTACAAATTAAAAGCTGGAGGGATGTGTGATAATGTAGAACACACTAGAGGTGCTCTTACAAGTTAGAAACTGGATGGATGTGTGATAATGTAGACCACTCTAGCGAACTCATAACTCATAAAATTATCATAATTAGAGAAGTATTAAATACAAGACATGTAGCCTTGAAAATTAATGAGACAGAGCAATAATAATGTGCCAGACGAGGCATAATTAAACGCATAATCTATATATTTAATTAATCATATTTAAGGCAACAAGAATATAATAATAGAGGGGTGTGATTGGTTATAAATTAGAAGAAAAAAAGCTATTTTAGAAAAGAAAAAAAAATTATATTTGGTTTTTGAAGAAGGAAGATTTCTTCTTTTTTGTTTACTTTTTGACCTTTTTAGTAAAAAAAAAATTTCTTTTAAACTTTTCTTGATTGGTTTAGTGAAAGAAGAATTTTTTTTTTCTTTTTTTTCCTTCTATTGATATTAATCAATTACACCCGAGGACTATTTGTGTTATTATTAAATACTCCTTCTGTTTCAAAATAGTTGTCATTCTGCAATTTCAATGTATATTTATGACTATTTTTTCTATTTTCATCCATACCTTTCAACTTATTAATTACTCATATCATATAAAACATTATATTAATTAAGGAAAAAATAGATTTTTAATATGTTTTATTAATTTGTGTGAAAAGTTCCAGAATGACAATTATTTTAAAACGGAAGGAGTACTTTATTAAAATGTGTGAATTTAATTACCATTAACACTGTCCAAAAAAATTCTATAAAATTGCTGTAGGAGTATATGATAAGATTGTCCCCTTTCTTTGTATAATGTTATTAACTGTCTTGATATACTCCAGTTCAAAATATTTGAATAAAGTTTAAATTTCAAATTTTGACTAACGTCTTTTTCTAAATATCAATGTATGTGAATAAACAAAAATGAAGACAACAAAATGGAGGAAACAGAGAAGGTAGTGGACAAAAGAAGCACTAGGACTAAGGTTCACAGATATAGCTCAAAAAGGTAACGGGACAAATGATGGTAGTTGATTTGATTAGTTGGCAATAAAATTGTCAGAAATCTATCTTCAGATCTATTTGTGTGCAATGGTTTTTTTTTTTTTTTTAATAAAAAAAATTGTGCGCAATGTTTTATGTATTTACTTTCAAATGCAATATATATTCAAATATAGGAAATAAAGAACAATAATCGATTATATACTTTTCTTTTAGTTTTTGTTTTGAATTCTTGTCTCCCAAGATTTCAATTGTTTTATTATATATCAAAAGACCATTTGCATGCAATATTCATATTTAATTATTAGATCATAATGCAAATGATTTTTATCATCTACATGGAAACAACAAGCTGGTGTGATTGAGCTGAAAAATATATAAATGCGGAAAAAGGCTTCAAAGAGTTCCTACAGCTTCCAATGTAGTATGGTAGCCACATCTTTAACCTACCAAACAACATAGAAAATAAATCAAACCGTAGATACAAACGACTTGATACAAATAACAAACTCGTTTTCTTTCGTAATAATTAACCGCGAAAGGTCTATATATCATTTGGGTTTGCTTTTTTATTTATACGAATAAAGTTGGTAGAGAGGAAGAAGAGAGATAACTCAACACAATCAAAGGCACATTACAAATTACATATGGAATTATAGACGTATAGTAATGATGGATGTTCATGATGATGGATTGGTTCATACAGAGCTAGTTTCGGAGAGGCCAAACTCAAGTCCCCAAAGCTCAAAAGCACCCTTGACAAAGTCATAGTAGCCTCCCTTCAAAGCAAGTGTTCCCTTCACAAGTCCTTCTCTCACAAATGGATATGTCAATAGGTTTGCTAGTGAAACATTCACTGCCTCCTGCATTTATTAATACATTGTATCAATAATCTCATAGAAATATATAATTTGATTAGACATTAATTGGAGATATGAAATGAACATGTATATGTGTACCCTTTCACATCGGCCACATTGGTCTTCAAAGCATTTATCTCCAAGTTCTGATATAACCTTTGACTTGGCTGGTAAACAGATTTTGACCCAGTCCTCGATGAAATCACTGCAATTAACATTATTTACAGAAAAAAAAATTAATCTTATTTAGTAAAAAAAAGTGATGTTAAAATTTAAATAAACTGTATATAAAGATAGTCTACGTACGTGGAGTTGTTTCCATCTAAGGGGAAAGACATAAGCCCCTTGATCCCACCACATGCACTGTGTCCTATCACCACAATGTTCTCCACCTACATTGAATAAAATTTCAGTCAAAATCTTTCATCTTTTTTGCTGTTAAATTGTATGTTTCTTATCATCTTTATTTTAAGTATATATCACCCATAGATAGATGGTTCGGCCCATATAGTTCAGCCTTTATGGATCGGCCCATTAGAAAGTAAACGGTAAGGAAGTAAAAGAATGGTTCACACCTTAAGGTGCAACACAGCGTACTCAATGGCTGCTCCAACCCCACTGTATTTGACCTGCGAATATTAGCAAAAATGTAATAAAGTCAACGTTACGACTCGTCAAAGACAAAAGTAAAGCACATGTGTCTGAGACAGAAGGTTCTAGGTTAAAGAGTTATACTATTATTAGTATTATATACAGACAAAAGTAATAAAGTGTTAATTAACAACCTTGTCAAAAGGAGGAACCATGTTGGCTATGTTACGGACCACGAAGGCATCTCCTGGCTGAAAGTTGAGAACGTGCGATGGACACACACGTGAGTCCGAACATGCAAACACCATGAACTGCACCACCCATTCACACATATTACTAACTTTTCTTTTTAACTTATTTTTCTTTGTTATAATAGTTAAACATTATAACTTTCTATCTTTTTTACCTTAGGACTTTGACCCTTGGCGAGCTCACCGTGCAAAGCAGGGTTGGTTCTGCAAAGTAAGATATTAATTAATATGTGAAGTTAAAATCAAGACTTATCTAATTGGAGATATGATTAATTAAGAAAATAAGAGAACGAATTAATTACTCGTATTTCTCCTTCTTAAAAGTGATGAAACCCTGCTTAATGGTTTCGACGGGGTCGAAAGCTTTCTTGTCGGACGAAGTCCCTGTCTGAAGCTCCGCCGTGATCTGCTCCACCTTAGCCGCCGCAACCGTCTTTAGCTCTTCCTTCTCGCTGCCCATATTTATACGTATTTTACGATTAATTAAACAAGACGATTACATGATATTAAAGACCCCTTCATTAATTTTTGTGTATAAGGAAGATGATATTTACTTACATGAGAAGCTTCTTGAGGGCTTCAATTGCCTCTTCGTATGATTCACTTCCCATCTCTTCGCTCTGCAAGTTTGTTGACCAAATAAAATTATAAGAATATGTAGATAAATTGTTAGAGAAGTAATTAATTAGTAAAGAGAGGAGCTTGTCGTGTTTGTTAAAGTTGAAACTACTATCTACCTATTCAAGAACTACATTATACGATAAAGTCCAATTTTAAGGTATTTAATATAGTTTTGTATTTGAGGAGAAAGATCTGTAATATGGTTAAGAGCCAAATCGGTAGGTTGAATAAATAAATATAGAGGGCGACTTCATCAACACTATCCTCCACACGCTCTCATATGGTATATGCATACACACACGTCTCAGTTTTCATAAATCGTTTCGTTAAAGCTTGTAGTAAATTCGTTTATTTTTATCACGTGGATCCTACGTACTTTCCAACTTCCAATTTTTAAAATGTTGGATTTTGAGTAGAGATACGTACCATAACGCTTTTTAAATTTCGAGGACATTATTGTTTTACAACATCATTAATTTAAGATTGGATCTAGAACGTGTTACTATAAAATGTCGAAGGAAATAATAATACGGATAATAATAGTAAGGATAAAAAAACGAAATGTGAATACACATGAGAGTTTCCAGGATTTTTGGAAGTTTCGTAAAAACGGTAAAATGCAGAATCTATATAACGAATTCGTCGAATAGTGTGACATTTTCCTATTCGAAACTGTAGAATTTTTCCATACTTTTGCAGGTTACTAATTAACTAATGAGAAAATAGCTTTATCTTTATATGGTGAAACGTTCAAATGATGGATTAATTTGTTTCCTATCTACTACCTATATACGTAAACAACAAAGTAACTATGAATGTAAGTAATATTGTAGGTTAAAGAGAGAGAGGGAGAGAGAGAGCTGAATGTAAAATGTATACCCAATAAGGGGTGATGATAGGAGCAGGAGCAGCAAAAACGGGCTCGTTACGGATAAGGGTGGGAACGGAACGGGAAGTCGAGGAGGAGGAGGAGGAAGAGGACGATGGGAGGCAAGCGACGGTGGGAGAAGAACGAAGAGAGAGTTTTTGGAGAGAAGATTGAGAAGGAGAAAGGGAAGTGAGGAAGAAGCCGGAGAGAGGAGCGCTCGACATTTGCTGATGAAGAGTAGTGAGATCGAGTGAGTTTGTATTTATAGTAGTAATATAAGAGTTAAGGAAGCTACTTAAAGTGAATATATTATGGGATTGGTGAAAGATTTTGAGCGTTTAAAAGAATGGTGTGTCATGGTGATCATGGTGAGAACGAGGATAAGGAAAGCGATAGGTGAGGTGAATAAGAAAGTTTCTTCTCTTTTGTGGATGAGGAATGTTAGCTCAAGATTTCAAGTTTTTACGTGCTCTTCTTTCAAATTTCTTTATTTTTATTTCAATTTTAGAAAATGAAAGGTCTCTCAAAAAGCGTGGAGGATAAGGTGCATATAAGCCTTATCACCAAAACAAGGATCAGCCTCTTTCACTTACCCACTCAGGTAATCATCTTAAGTAAGCACCACCCAAATTAGATCGTAGGCCATTGTTTGTGGTGCATATGAAAGAGCCATACTTCTCTAAGCCTTCTAGAGACTGCGAGGATCCACATCGATCATGGACTATTCTATACTATGAATAAACAGACTCGGTGGAACCTTGTAAAAGGAACTATAAAAACAAAAAAACAAAAAAGGAGAGAACAGAGCCATAAGCAACATCTATCTCAAATCCTCCATGACTATAAATCAATCATATAACCAAAATTAGGGAAAGAGAAGAGTTTCTATTTCCCAACATATGTTAGAAACGAGAGAGAGAAGTTGAAGAAGAAAGACAGACGAGAACTGCATAAGGGTTGCTTTTGTGACTTATTATATGTAAGGTGGGGGCAATGGCGAAACTATGTCGACATTTTTCATGCAAACACACACACACACACACACACAACATAATGTCAACATTCTTTTCTTGTCATCGAGCGTGGCTTTTATTTATTCATTTGGAGTAAAAAATGAAGATGAGCACTGAATTTCAGAAAGACATTACGAGTATACCTTGAGGAATGGATAGAGACAGAGGAGTTTGATGTAATATAAACTTATGTCAATAACAAAACTTCTACTTTGGGCACAGTCTTATTGGACAGACTGAGAATGCAATACACCGAGCTGCTTTTGCCAACCTGAACCTTTCGCTCTCTGTCAGCACTCTCTCGATCACTTTAATGATATTTGCATCCTGCAAAACATTGTAAGAGTTGTTTCAGATATATGTCTTAAACCAATCAGGCAGATATATTGTGGAACATTTATCCAAGTTTTTTTCTATTGTATCAAGAAGAGACTACTGCATTCTAATAGTAACCTTTCTTGGTTGTTGAATAGTTGGCCTGACGTTAGCAACATCACCAACCACTATTATATTGTTAGTATTTCCTCGATCATCCCTTTCTGTTGGCGAGCTTGTGGAATGCCGCCAATCACCGTTGATTATGTACTTGTAGTAGTATCTGCCACAATGATGAGATCACCATGTTATTATATGACACAAATTCATTTTCACAAGTTTCCAAACTAAAACACCTTTGAGATCTCTTAAAAACTCAACATCAACCAACATGCAGGGCAATTATGGAACGTCTTTTCTGTTGAACATTGAGCATAAGCATAAGTCGGAAAAATTCAAAGAAGCAAGACTTACTTTCCCTGTGAAAGCCTAACTTCTGTTTCAAAACGTGGACCGCCCTTGTGTGTTGCTTTTATCGGTTCTTTCCAATTTCCAGTGAAATCCCCAACCAACAATACATCCTCCCCCTGTGATAGAGCAAACCAAGGTGCAACTTTAAACCCAGAGGCCAGTTGAGTTTCTGAAAGAATTGCACCAAAATAATAAAAGCATGTGAAGCTATACTCACCTCATGTCCATTCCAAACAAAGGTTACAGAGTGTGTTGGAGGATCATCATGTTTGCCATCGTCCACCATTGCAATAAGATCCCATGTTGCCCAAGCAATTGCAGGTCTGTGAAAACATAAATATAAGTTAAATGTTCTTTCCATCAAAACATAAAAAGTTAATGATCAAGAGAGAGATGAGATGAATGAAAAACCTGTCAGGTTTGCAAGCGTGCAATCCTGTAACGAAACTATATGCAGCATGAAGAGAGGTATCAGTCATCCAGTGTAGATAAGCAATCACACAAGCCGATGAGCGGTCAAAACCAGTGGTACAAGTTACAAACACACGATGGTTCTTTTTAAGTAACCGTAGTAAGAGCCCAACACAAAGTGGGAGTTTCTTCCTCAGATCAAAAGAATCTGCATCCCTGGCACCAAAATAATAAAGACTTATATATTCTTGTTCACACCTGATTAGAGCGCTAAAAACAAAATAAACACATGAGGTTCCTCAAACCGATATAAATTTGTATACCTTATAGGATAGTTGATCATTAAGATTTCAGATTTCTGGCATGCATCATTGATTTTTAGTGAATCAATTCCCCAGTTTTGAGCTTCTGTTCCACCTTGGAAATTCAGTATAGCAGTAATTCCCTAAAGCAGAAAAGCTTAACCAATCAAAACCAAATTTAAAATGCTATCATTTCATACCATAGAAAACAAAATTCTCGGCTATAGAGACTATAAAGCACTCACTGTGTCCGACAAATTTTCTACATCGTCTTCTGTTTGTATACATGAGCCAACATATATCTGCTCTGTAATCTGCAAATGGCCAACAACAGAAGAATGGTGTTGAAAGATTGAAGAGAAAGAAAGAGGATATAAAGAAGGCTACTCAGGAAAAGAAAAACTAATTTTCAGACCTTACTGTAGCGCATTCCAAGAGCATGATTATAGTGCAGTTCTCCTTTCGATCGGTCAAGTGCTTTGATGTATTCCTCCAAAGGGAAATTCCCATAACCCCATTCCCCATCTCCGGGAACTTCTTCTGAAAAGACACAGACGAGTGGACTGATAGGAGGGGAAAGAATGTTCTTCTGTGTCCCTGATTGAAAGGAATTGCTGTGTCTGGTCAAAAGTTTCCATCCCTGGGAAGTAAAGAATTTAGAGGAAAATGCAGCATAGCCAGAGTTTCCACTGCCTCCAGATGCTCTCAAATTCGATGATAAAAGATTTTTGTCCCAAGTAACAAAGGCCACACGTCCTCTGTTATACAGCATATCAAGGTCGCTCAAGTGAAGTAGATACTGAACTGGAAATGGGGAGAATGGTCTTTCAAGGACAAGACTAAACGATCCAGTTCTCTCTACCAGCATCTTCCTGAATAAACCAAAAACTGGAAGAAATAAAAAAGAAAAATTCATAAACATAACAATATAGTCAGCATTCAACTCCCAGCACTTGACAAAAATACTACATTTCGGAACACACTTTTCTATATTAAAATGTCAAGCAAAGGATAAGAAAACCAACCAAGACATGATAAATATCCAGCCATGTAACAGAGTGCTAGCGATAGTTACCATATATAGGCAAAGTTATGTTATCCCAGACACTGTCAAGTATTTCAGACCAATCTTGGTTAAGGACTAAGCAGATACTGATACTTTGCCTCTTAAGTCTTAACTAGTCACCAGTAATGAAACAAGCTTCAGAAAGCATATTACTTGATAATGTCTTAAAATTCTTACTCAGTATCACCAAAATCCTTGATTTCCACAAGACTACCACCAGAAGAATCGCTAGCTTTCTTTAGTGTATCTCCTACCATAATGATCCTCGCCTTCTCCGCATTACTCTGCAAAAAACCCAATTTCACTGTTCAAAACTATGGATTGCTAGAAACGACATTCCCAAGCACAAAAATTAGACCTAGAATTCAGTACCCCTTTTTTGATGGCGTGGACGAAGATCTTGCCATCTGCTGATAATGCGAAGCGAATCCCGAGGGGTTTCTCGAGAGTGACCATATACTCGTTTAAATTCATCTTAAACGTAGATGATGATGATGATGACCCCAAAACTCTAAGAACGACTCTTCTTCTGTTGAATCTGATCTTTCCCCTCGAACCGAAGTATGCGATTCCCCTTCCGTCGAATCCACGGCCATTCCCGCTCCGGAATGGCGAAACCGACGAAGATCCGATCAAAACCGACGGAGATGACCGTTCGAGGGCTCCGAAACCGGAGATTTGATGAAGAAACGCCATTGATAATTGATCAGAGAGATTTTGGTGTAGAGATGAGTTATGGAACTTGGAGACTGTGAGAGCAGAAAACGAGGAAGAAGATGGAAACGGGGTGAGAAACAAGTGGTCCACGTGGCTTCTCGTGGGTCCCGCTTTCTCGTGGAAGTATCTCTTTCCTTATTATCAAAACCTGACACGTGTAGTAAACCTTTCAGCAAATAAAATATTTAATTCTCCCCCCGGGTCATAATGTCAATTGAGTCAACGTATTTAATTGGACTTTAATAGACACCGAATAAAGTTACATGGAAATAGTATAATACAATCATTCAAGAAGGACATAGTTGCTATATTTGTAAAAATTAGAAAAGTGATTAATGACGTAATCTTCGCATCACGGCGAAAATCCCGATCAAATCTTGCCGGTAAGGCAAATAAGACGTTCGTCGCTTATCTCCTTCTCCGATGATCGGCGACTTATACAACGCCGTTTTATCCTTCCCTTTCACGGCCGGCGAGTTAGTAGTAGTCTTACTTCCGTCGCTATGACTCCTCCTCATAAACCCCTTGAAAGAGCACGGAACGGCACCGTCGCTATGGCTTCTCGTTAAAAAATTCTTTAGACGGCGCCGTTTCGATATCCTCGTAGACAGCTCCGAGGTTTCACTGATCTTCGAAGTCGCCGGCGAACAGAGCGGACTCCATAGACAGTTGCTTGAGAAGTCATCAAACTCTTCTAATTCCGACCACGAAGGAGAAGGCAAAGTACTCTTCCATGCAGCGGAGGCTGCCACGTCATTGTCTTTCTTTTTGCTCACCAAAACGGCGTTGTTTGTGAACGTCGGGAAGTGGACGAAGGTCTCTTCGTGTAACGGCGACGTTTCGAACTCGAAGTCAGGGACTTCGTCGATGTCTGAATGTTGATTATTGTAGCTATGGATTTCGCGGGAAACTTTAACGGCGGCGGCGGCTAACTCACCGGAAGCGTAGCAACTGAAGCTTGGACTATACGACACTGTCGAGGAAAACTCATGCATTTTGTTGACTTTCTCCATTTCTCATAATCGTGTTTCTGTAACTTGATGAGTCTCTATGCATGTGTGTATATATATGTGCATATACATGTGAACGGTTTAGTTTATTTGATCGTCGGAGAACAGGCGAGAAACGTGGTCCTTTTTTAAGGGAAAAATGGAATTATATACGTCAATGCTGACGATAATAGGGAGCAACCTAAAATTATATGATCCGAGTTTTATTAAGCAACAAAATTGTTTAGTCGTATTATCCGATTTCAAGGAATCATTTCTTGATTCTTTATTTCTATTTACCAACAAAATCGTTTACCAATTATAAATTTATTATGCAAATCGTCATTTGATTGATACCATCATTCAGTTTTTCCATAAAATGTCCAATTCATATTCTAAAGTTTAACTATTAATTAAGCTAAATTTTGTTTCTAGATGAATCTTCCATTTAGAAGTACTAACAAGTTTCAAACTACATCAAATGATTAGTCAGAATAACTACTACTAGGAACCCAATGATTATTATTCTTCGAGATTAGAAAAACATAAATGAATCAAAGATATTGAACGTCTAGCGAAATTTAATGGCTTTTAAACCCGACTATAACAACTTTGCACTATACATATTCTTTTCTAGAACGTCGGCACTAAAATCTACTATATATATGTCAAGGAGAAGAATTTTTATTTGATAAATTAGGAGATAAAAACAAAAACATCGATGATTAAAATAACTGCACCGCATGATAATACATTTCCTAGCAACATTGAAGTCTATATTGGCGTGTTCAGCAATATAAATAATACACTGCTGTTACATTGATTAATCTGTTCGTATTGTTTTAAGGTGTATTCAAAGATTGCTTCTTCTTTTTTTAACCAAGAAATTCCCAAAAGATTGTTCTCCATGATACATTTTTCAAGTACATGTGGAACAATGAGTTGGCAGCAGCTTAAACCATAACCAATAATTTGAGTTTTCTATTCATGGTTTGAATATTATTGTTGTTTTTAAATTAATCAAATCCTCTACCTTCCCAATCCCAACATTATCATTCGTACTTTGTGACCAACAAAAATAAAATGATCATTAGCCATTGGACTATTATTTTGTTTGCAATATATGGAGTATTTAATTACTTAAGCCCAAATTTGCCCAAATCCAGGGTCGGCCTTCTCCCGATCCATAGACCTAGTTCTTAGCAGATTTTGTTACTTAGTAAGCTCAACATATTTTTACATATTTGATGAAGTATTTTGGAGAACTAAACAACCGGAAGCAGAGAAATGTGCATCCATGTTATAGTTTATTGTCAGAGTTTATACATATTGTTATCACAATACTATGATATATATATATATATTTTTTTTTTACAAAATGCCTTTTCCTTTAAATTTGGATTGAAATGGACTTAGTGTACACTACTAATTTTGTTGTCGTGTGCGTGACTAATAATGGCAGTGCTTAGATAAGTTAGATTTGGCAGTGTTATGTTCAATGGTAAAAGTTTACCACATGCATACTTATAATTATTCGATTATAAATCATTAGATTAAGTGATGGATTGTACTGAATTCAGACAGAAATCAATTATCGAACGTAAAAAGGAGATGGTTTACAGTTAGATGTCTGAACTATATGAAGATCTAACTTAGTTAGCTTGGATAATTAATTTATAGCTTACTTGTTGATTATAATTTTCTGTCAACTTGTTCTATGTTTTCAAATTAGTCAACCCAATTCATACAGATTTATTCAAAAGAATATTCACTTATGAAAGGTTCGTATATCAAGACACTAATTTAACAAAGATCGACTAGTTGCATTATTATCCATCATCCATGCATGGTTTACTATATATTATGCTAGCTACAAAATTTCAAATGTGGTCCACAACACGCACAGCTCATGCATGCTGTTTACTTTTTTTTTTTTTTTTAAATTGAATATAAAATTATATTCAAATCGATCCATGGTTAGAGTAAATGTATCTTGAGTTAGAAATCTAGAGCAAAAAACAAATGGAAAAATAGAGGTTTTGGAATTTGAATAAATCGGAGAACTTGTTTTATGCGTTAGCGAGACGAAAGCTACAAGTCCATGGCTGCTCCATAGTCATGATCGTGCATATGTCTGATCGAATTAATACGGTTGATGTTGTTTTTGGCAAGTTGCTTGAGCAATAGCTGAGTGGATTGCGCGGCTTCTCCCTGATGTCGTCGGTTACGTTTTTACCAGAGATTATACACGGTCATTTGCAAGGCATATCGTAGTAAGAATAGAGAATACTTACTCAGGTTGGAGGTGAGAAGATTAGTAATCAGTCCCAATCTGTAGTGAATTTAGACCCGAGAAGTTTCGTCATTAATGTCTTTCATATTGTCCTTGTGATTCGACAGTCAAATAAAAGGTGGTTTCGAGTCTCTTCGGTGTTGCCACAGAAATTACAGTCCACATGTTGTCCCTGATTCCACTGCCTCATTCGATCACCAGTAGTTAAAAGGTTTTGAAGTGCCAACCGAGTGAAGAAAGAGTATTTGGGAGTAGCGTGAGTGAACCACACTCCCTTGTACCATTCTTTCGTGGGCATGGCTGTCCGAGTTAGGCTCCAAGTGTTTTTTGTAAAGCGTTTCTTGTATGTATTCTCTGATTATTTCCAATACGAGACATCATCGGTCATTCTCCTTTCAAGTTTCGCTTTTTCAATGGTGTCTTCTATCTCATTGGGATATTCCACTTGATGACTCCTACGACGATGTTTTTGAAACACTTCTGACATTGTGGCTAATCTCTTAATTCCCAAGTCAATAGCTCCCCGAGGACCAGTTAAGTCGTGAATCCGACCAAGCGGAGACCAATTATCAAACCAAAAAGAAATATTTTCTCCATTACCTATGGTGATCCGATGTAGATTTTGTGTCATTGGTCGATATTTAAGAAATTTTCTCCACATCTACGAGCCTTTTGTGGTGCTTCCTTTGATTGACCAAAATGATTCCTTACCAATAAGCATATGCTGAACCCATTGAACCCATAAGGAAGATGTTGAGAAAACTATTCTCCATATAAGTTTTAAACAACAGACTTGATTAGCTTCGCGAAGAGATTTGATGCCTAAACCACCTTCTGCTTTTGGCCGACACACCTCTGTCCAAGCAACTTTGGCTTTCTTTGTATTTAGCTCCAGTCCCGACCACAAGAAACTTGTACATAGCTTATCAATCTCAAGAATGCAACTGTTAGGCAACCTAAATGCCGATATCCAGAAGTTTGTTATGCTTCCAAGTACCGAGTTTATAAGTTGCACCGACCCGCATAAGAAAGATGTTGAGTTGTCCATGATATTCTCCAGCAATGGGTTATAATCAGCCGAAGTCATTCTTTTGGTGAGAAGGGAAAGTCCAAGATATTTTACCGGGAGTTGGCCTGTAGCAAATGGAAACCGAGCAATGATGCTCTCTCAAATCTGGTCTGAGACTCCTGCCAAGTAGAGAGTTGATTTTTCCAAGTTTATCTTCAAACCAGACATACTTGCAAATGCATCAAATACATTTAACACTCCCTCAATCGATCTTTGTGTACCATCAATAAAGACCATAAAGTCATCCGCGAAGCACAAGTGTGTTAATTGAATGTTCTTGCATTTGGGATGATAGCCAATTTTCTTCTCTTCTGCTGTCGTATCAATAAGGCAAGACATTACATTTATACACATCACAAAAAGGTACGGAGACAAAGCACAACCCTGACGAAGATCTCTTGCACTTCTAAAAAAACCCACAAGCTCACCATTAACATGTACGGAGAATGAGGCGGTGGTGATACAGAACCGAATCCAGTGAATAAATTCTTTCAGAAAGTTCATCGCAGAGAGAGCATTCAAAACAAAATCCCATTGGACATAATCAAAAGCCTTTGAGATGTCAATTTTCATTGCACAACGAGAAGATATATGAGGTTTGTGATAGTCCTTGGCCATCTCCATTGCAAAGAGCACATTTTCTATTCGGAGCTTTTGTTTAACGAACGCGGACTGTTTTAATTTGATGAATTGAGGCAGAACATTCTTAAACCAGTTTGCAATTATCTTGGAGATGACTTTGTAGATTAGGTTGCAACAAGAAATCGGCATGTAATCTTTCATTACTTTTGCTTCATTCGTTTTTGGGATCAATGCTAAGATAGTTGTGTTCATCTCTTTCGGAAGAAACCTTTTTATAAAGAAAGATTGGACAGCAATGATGAAATCTTCACTCACCATTGGCCAAGCAGGTTGAAAGAATTCACTCGTATATCCATCAGCCCTGGAGTTTTGTTGGTTGGCATTGAAAATACAGCTTTCCGAATCTCCTCTACCGTGACCTCTTTCACCAACAGTTATTTATCAATCTTTTTGCATCGAAACGTCAAAATATCTTGGAGTTTTTCCACCGATAAGATGTCAATGTCTTCTGGTTTTTGTGTAAGAAAATCTTCAAAGAATCTTAGTGTCTGTGTTTTGATATCCTCTGCAGAAATAAACAGCTCATTATTATAACTTAAAACTCTGCATTCTCCTTAGGGGAAAATCTTCAAAAAATCTTACTTTCTTATTTTTGTAAATGAAAAAAGGTAACTTAGGGGAGACCCGATCGTACACGTCCACGAAGATGATATGTTACTGCGGTGGCGACCTACGCAAACGCAGATCGCGACTCTTGTTACGTTGGATAATTAAGAAGCTTATAGATCTCATGTCAACGACTCGGTAACTTATTATCTTAATAAGTTGATTTCATGAAAGCTGCACGTAGTAATTAAGGAACAAAAACAGTGACACGTGTTGGTCAAAGTATAGGGAAAGAAGACAGTTGGGTGTGTGTGTGTTACTGACAGTTTGACAGTTGGACGGTAAACAAATTTTCTTGTCAATTAAAGAGGGAGCATCTCAGTTGCTGACGTGGCGGTCTTGGAACCCGGCGCACGTGATTCTTCGCAGCAACGCACGTGCATGGCCCAAGGCAGAGTGCCTTATAGAGGCAGCAAATTTAGGATTTTAAAAAGGGCACGAAAACCTACACTTTAATTTAGTCTACGTAAAAGTTTTACGCAATAAGTAAAATCCATTATTAAATGTTTAGAAATCCAAATTACGCCATCGATTCATTGGCAGATCAGATACTCCGAAATGCTCGCAAAGTTCTATATTTCTCCCAGGAGACTAATTTAAAGAGGGATCGAAAGCAATGCTAAATATAAGTATAAGATATTCTTAATAAACTTGTAAGTTGCTCTAAATTTCGTACTCTTCGTTCGTTTACATAATTTTAATTTCATAGGAATGCACATGAGGGGACGAGTTCCCATAAATTGATTCTCTCTGTCTCCGGGACTCATCAAACATAAAGTTCCGATATTTTCTTGTTAATACGTATCCAATTACATTAAACCCAACCGGCTACAACTACATTCTAAACCGGAGCAGTCCATATTTTTCATATGAAACTATTTAATTAATGAAACTTCAAATTTTTTTATAAAATTATATATTAGCTCGGTAAGTAGAGAAAAACAAGTACCAATTTTCAAATAATATAAATTCTATACATGTATGTATACGCTATATCATATGAATAGAATATAGATGCTTTAGTGAGGACTAGCATTTGTAATTGTAGCCGCTAAAATGGATTAAAATATTCATGTAAGACCCTCACACATATGAGTGTGTATACTAATGAGAGAGAAATAGAGAGAGATGATTTTCAAAAATAAACATAGAAAAAGAGAAGCTCTAATGGAAGATTATAATATAATGTGCGTTTATAGATCCGATCACAACTTTCTTCCTCTTCTTCCTTTTCTTCTTCTCAACCTCAATAGAACAAAAATAAAAAACAGAGAGATGGGTTTTCGTTGATGTCTTCATACCTTCAAAACAGATCTGTGGCCTTTGAGTAGATTACTTAGTAGAAAGAACCAAAGGTATGTAACCATTTGACTATTCTCCATTTTTGTTCACATTACTCACCTTCTATCTTTTTTGTGGGTCCAAACTTACCTTCTATATTGCTTCTATAGTACTTTTTCTTTCATTTCGGAATGCTCTCTTAGTTCATTTCTTTTTCTTGATTTAAAACATATATATATACTATGTAATCTCTTATAAGAATTTATTTTTGTAATAAAAAAGCCATTATTTTATTTTTTATCAAGACTTGGATAAATCATCTTAGCAGTTTTATATTCAAAATTATCTGTTTTGATTGGCATTTCAATGTATGAAAAACTAAATAAAGTTGTTTAGATATAAGTTAACAGTAACAAAAACTGTAAAATTTGATAATTTTAGAATGCTAGTTGTCATATATAGATAAAAACAATAAAGTTCTAGTTACATACTGAGTAAATCCGTTTACTTAACCCCTACATATACAAACTGTATTCGGTTTGTACACATATGATTATTATGAATTATGAAAAGGGACAGCCGTACTCGTACCTTTTGCTTTTTTTTCGTAACATACAGTATTGAAAGGTAAAAATGGGTTACTTTGTAGTTTTGAAAAACACTTAAAAAAAAAGGCAAATTAGTCCTGATAATCGTTTAAATAATTACAATTCCAAGTAAAGATAATCGTTTAAAAGTCCTAGGGAGTTAATACGAAAAGAGTCTATAGACCCTTTTTTGTCCTAACCAGCTTCATAACAATATTATACTGTATTATACTTTACCCCCAAAATTTTAACAATATTTATTTTGTAGTACTTGTAGTTTTGTAATGGGCCACGTAATTGGGCCATACTTAGACCCGGCAACCCATGTGAGATATGATCTCCCACACTATCATCCACGTTATCCCATTGATATTTAACCCTTTTTAATAATAAAACCGTAATGTTTAATTTATTGCAAGCGTAGGGATTTTAGTTTTGAAATCAATAGGGCCACTAAAAATAAAATAAAGCTACCACCATAAAGAGCCAAAATAAGAAAATTTTGTTACTCCACCAAGATTAAAACTTTCTTTAATCGCTCAAAAACAAATAAAGATGGTTCAGATCCATCTCCTACGAGCTCATTCAACTCCTTCCATTCAACACCTAACCAGACCAGTCAATAACCGGAGCGAACCAATCTCAGTTACATCACAAAAACCGGTGAATGAAACACGCGCCAAAGTGGGAGCGTGAGTGAGTTTTGAATACACCTGAAACTGTCTGGTCAATAAGTTAAAAAAAGTGCATGGGAAAGATCTTTGTTGCTGTTTCCTATATCTCTCTCTCTCCCTCTTTTTACGTATCAAAAACATTTTACATACACTCACTCATATTCATATATGGACAAAAATCTGTATATACGACGAATTCATATAGCTGTATCATGTATGTAACGGTCTGTATATATAGCTATCAGCTTGTAAGTTTTTTTCTTTTTTACTTTTTTTTTGCAGGATTATATAACATTTTAATAAATGGAAAAGGAAAACCAAAAGCCGCATCGAGTTTCACGTAAAGACCAGAGTGGGTCCCATGTAACTGATGATGAAGCGTCGCCGGGAGGTAAATGCGCCGGGAAAAGGTGCCGGTCTTCGTGGGTGGCGGCGGCGATCGCCGACTGTGTGGCGCTCTGCTGTTGCCCTTGCGCCGTCGTGAACCTCCTCACTCTTGCCTTGGTTAAGGTCCCGTGGATGATTGGACGGAAATGTATCGGACGTGGTGGTCGGAGCAAGAAGCGGAGGAAAAAAATCAACCGCGATGATAGGTTTCATCACCGGAGGTCGTCGGAGACGGTGAAGAGTGGTGGATGTTGCGGCGGAGGAGATGGAGAGATTGATGATTTCCGGTTTGTGGTGGAGAGAGACGGGAGCTTGACGAAGGAAGAGGAAGAGGAGAAAACGGCGTCGTTAAAAGGAGAAGATGAGACGAGAATCAGTGCGAGAGTTGAAGCTGAGAGAGTTTGGTTGGAATTGTATCAGATTGGTCATCTTGGCTTTGGTAGAGTCTCTTTCACTGGATAAATAATACTCGTACTTTCATTAATTAATCAGGCATATAATTTCCATACAAAACAAGCCATGTTTTTGTGAAAATCTTTAGTGTAGCAAAAAAAATTCCATAATTAGATCAAGAAAAAAAAACAGATTGATGATTGATATTGTAATCGTTACTAAACAAAATGGAGCTAGTTGAAAAAATATATATAGATGTGGGCTATTCGATGGGCCCATGTTGTAGGGCTCGCACATGATTAGCAGAAAGGGTAGTTTGGGAAAGTTACGTACAGAAATCTGCGCATTTTAGCAGGGTTATATATATCGTGGGCGCACGATTATTTTTCTCCATCTGACAAAGTCAATTCTCCAAACTCCGTCTTGTTGGACTGAGAAGTAGAGAGATTTGGAGAAAGGAGAAGAATTTGGGTGAGAAATGGGGAGCGATCCGACTCGAGTGATGGTGGCTGTGAACGATTCGACGATAAAGGGTTACCCTCACCCTTCGATTAGTAGCAAAAGAGCATTCGAATGGACTCTTGAGAAGATCGTCCGATCAAACACTTCCGATTTCAAGATTCTCTTGATCCATGTCCAAGTTGTTGACGAAGATGGTTCTTCTCTTTTTCACAATCTTGAATTTGTGCGAAATTGATTGATTGATGATCGTAGATTTGAATGATGATTGTCGTATAGATCGCGGTTTGCGGGTTCGTTAGGCTTTGTGTTGCAATTGCAATTAAGTGCCCAATTGTTTGAGAAAATTGCAATTTTGATTGTCGAGAGATATATTGTATTGTTCTGTTTCTCGAGAAAAATTGTGATTTTGCTAAGTTGGTTTTTGTGTGTGGGATTTAGATTGTTTTGTTTGTGAATTGGAAAACCAGGTTTTGATGAAGTTGATAGTGTATATGCTTCTCCTGATGATTTCCGAGAAATGAGAGAGTCTAACAAGGCTAAAGGTCTTCACCTTCTCGAGTTTTTCGTTAAAAAATGTCATGAGATTGGGGTACATACAACACTCTCTTTTCAGCCTCAGGGAGCTCTATTGTCTATCTTGTGATGTTTCTAATGAATTCTACTTGTGTAATAGGTTGGTTGCGAGGCCTGGATTAAGAAAGGTGATCCAAAGGATGTGATATGCCAAGAAGTGATTCGCGTCCGACCTGATTTCCTGGTTTTGGGAAGTCGTGGTCTTGGCCGCTTCCAAAAGTAAGTTATATTCTCATGATCATATTGCTCACTAATTCTATACCCGTCAACTAGTTCTTAGGCTGAATGATGCTTCAGTTCCCATGATCAAATTTAAGGCTGAAATCATAGACTTACTAGTGTTGTTGTTTGTGTAGAGAGAAAGAGTTACCTCTTTGTTATAATAATGCCAGAGTCTTATGAGTTTTGTTCCTCTTTACGCTCTTGCATCGCAGGGTCTTTGTGGGTACTGTGAGTGCATTCTGTGTGAAACATGCTGAGTGTCCAGTCATCACGATCAAACGCAATGCCGATGAAACTCCCAGTGATGATCTTGCTGATGACTAAACAACAACAATGTCCCTCCCAAAATTGGTAAACACTTCTTTGATCATATATACACAGAGTGCTTTTGTGTGTACAAAACAAAATTCTATATATTTGTATCTATATCTATAAGTGTGCAGTCCTTTCATTTCTTGCCATGTCTGTTAAAACATTTTCACCTGTTTGTAATCTTCAGTTTATAACCCTGTCCTGTGAGACTAGAGATAAGCCATACGTAATATATATTTGGTTCGTGTCAATTTTGATATAGTTACCAAAAAAATGATCAAATCTACACACAAAAGCAAACCACGGAATTGAAACAAAAAGAGTAATATTTTGAAGATGTCATGATTACATTACAAGTACTACCATACTATGTAAATGAAGCAAACATTTCAGCAAGAGAAATTTTAACCAAGGAACATACCATCCAAAAAATCAACACGAGCGTTTGTGTAATCATTATATTTCCCAACTACTATATGAGATTATTTAAATTACTTGATGGTGATCACCATTAAGCAAGTGGACGGGCCAGAGATCTTCAACGTTCCAGTAATTGTCGTTGGATTGTTCCATCACGTGAAATGACGTCGTAGTCGTCGCCGGAGAGAAGCTCTCAGACATGTCGAAGGGTTTGCTTGAGCTGCCTTGATCAGCCGTAGTCATCTCCGAGGTCTGTGAATTTGCCGAACTATTATGAATCTTCATATTTTCGGACGACGACACTTTCATGTGTCTCTGAATCTTTGTCCTCCAGAAATTCTTTATCTCGTTGTCCGTTCTTCCTGGAAGAAGATGCTTCGCAATCTTTGACCACCTAATACACATAATAAGTATTGTTTAACTTACACCATAAGTAAGTTTTTCTTATTAAATTTACGTACGTACGCATGTAGTCATGAAACTATGTAATTTAGACCCCATTTAACAAAAAATATGTAATTTAGACCTGTTCCCAAGCTTAGCATGAAGTTGAATGATCAAAAGATGTTCTTCTGGGGTTATGTTTCCTCGCCGCACATCTGGTCGGAGATAGTTCAGCCACCGGAGCCGACAACTTTTTCCGGTACGCTTTAGACCTTTTATAAGAAAACAAAAATTATATAAATATATTATCGTCACAAACATATAACCAATAAAACATGTGATTGTGTATACTGTATTATCACTGTTATTCACAACTATCTCAAAGTATATTTGCACAAATATTTAAAATGAAACATATAGAGCGTAAGGATTAATTAAATTTTTTTTTAAAAGGGATTTAATTAAGACATTAATTCATATACATAATTCAAGAGATTTGAAATATACCAGAGGCTTTAGCGACGGAGTTCCAAAGAACTGCACCGTGATTAAGGATGTAATTAAAGAGGATCAAATCTTCTTCCATAGTCCATGGCCCTTTCCTCACTGTTCCTTCTTCTTCTTTCTGTGATGTTATTCTCTCTTTCCCTCTTCCTGTCTTCTTCATCGTCTCCATCTTCTTCTTCCTTCTTTCTTTCTTTGTGTATGTGTATATTTTTGTCTATGCAAGAAAGAGAGAGAGAGACAGAGAGAAGAGAGAGAGATACTCGAGGCGGGAAGATGATCAACAACTGTTTTCTTTTATAGCGGCTTTGACTTGTGACTACGGACTCAATTTGTAATACAGAGCCAGAGTTTTAAGTTGTATGTCGGTAACATATAACGGTAAAACTTACTAGTGACGGGAATTCAATACAATAAACATCAACGAAAATATGCAATATTTGATTACAACACTAATAAGTTGCAAAGAAAACTTAATAATTAAATGAAAACTTGGCGTGATTAGTTCAGGTCCACACAAATCGTAAACAGTGAGAAAGAAGATAGTACAATTCTAAATCAAAGCAAAGTTGACAGAAACATTACACAGACCTTATGTCAATAACGACTACTTCCTAACCCTCTATCACTAATATATATATATATATATATATTAGCATGTATTTAATTAGTATTCAAAGTTCAAACTCAATGTAGTTTTTTTTTTGGAAGTGAAATTGATACTTGTTATAGTTCTACCACATATAATTTACACTCTCTTAAATATATTTTATTTGATCACCGCATTTTTTTATGTGTATGATTATTTTTTGGTCAAACCGAATTTTTGATGTGTTTGATTTATATTTACCTTTTATACTAGAAATTCCAAAGTAGAGAGAAAGAAAATAAAATGGAAGTTAATAGACTAATAGCGTTTGCTTTTGGCAATTAATTGAGATCGGTTTGGTGTTATTCATATG
The DNA here is from genome assembly GCA_964056655.1 of Arabis hirsuta. Lineage (NCBI taxonomy): Eukaryota > Viridiplantae > Streptophyta > Magnoliopsida > Brassicales > Brassicaceae > Arabis > Arabis hirsuta. The sequence goes on from OZ053301.1 coordinate 43,890,496, forward strand.
CCAAATTTAGCAAGTGAAATTTTGTGGCTGCAAATTTAAATGATGTGTCAACTCACAATTCAATCAAAGTATTGTGGATTACTATAAAATTGGATGATAATTAACTTTGTTTTTTTTCAAGAATAATTCGTCATATAATCAAACACTATGCGTGTGTTTTACCTGATAAATATAATTGTACTAAAATTTATGAAATATGAAATAGTATATATTTCAATATATTTACTAAAAAAATCTTGAAATGTCATCCTATAAAATGATTTCATCATATTACTAGTTGCTTTGGTTGATGATTAATTTTATCAAGATACAAAATGTTATCTCCTAAATAAAAACTAATGAAAAATATATATTGGTAGTGGGAAATATAAACCATGTGTGAACATGTAGTGAGATTTGAATTTAGAGTTTAGGAGTTCATGATTCGTTTAGTTATAAAAGGAAAATTAATTTGTAACCACAAAAAACAAGAGTCCATTCGGAGATTAACAGGCTGTCATCAATTATATTATCATCAAAGTACACAAGACATACACTTTCCTCTAAGCAATAGACTCACCAAACTTCTTTTATTATTTATTTTTGAAAAATTTGCTAAATTGACTCAATTTGAATTAATGTTATTTAAATGATCTTCTTCCTATAATTTTTTGTCCCAATAATTTTTGATATTTCTAAATCCCAATTTTATCCTTCAAAATTAAGAAAATTTAATCTTTTACTAATATATAAAAATGATTTTCGTTTTTTCAATTTATTTTAAATAGTTACAATATATTTGAAAAAAAATTTACAAATATATTGAAAATTATAGGTAAATATCCATTGTTTTCTTAATTACAAAAAAATTACATAAAAAAAGTAAATATCAAAAAGAAAAATTTCACAAAAAAAATATTTAATTAAAAGTAAATACATAAAAACGTAAATATTTAATTTATAAAAATAATATATAAAAACGTAATTTGAAAAGTAAATATTTAATTTATAAAAATAAATATAGAAATAAATATCTCAAAAATCATTTTATGGAAATTAAATATTTAATTTTCCTAGATTTAGGGGATTTAAACTATCTTTGATAGTTCACACTTTCTACCATTTAGTAGAAGATAGGAAAATAGGTAGATAAACATACATTATGCAACTGGTAGAACTGAAACAAATGGTGGAATATGCAATCTGCTATATGTAGAATTTGAGCAATTAGTAGAATATTACATTCTACTACTCGCAGATTTATTCAAATTCGCAGAACACATAATCTACTAGTAGATTCGACCATGATATAAGCAAAAATAAAATAATTTTCTGTCATAGTTTTAAAAAAAAAAAAAATTGTACATCAATCTATATGTCTTGTGTATTACTATTTTGTATTTTCCTGATTTTATAAAATTATAAAAACCATTTATTTCTAATTTTCGAAATTAATTAAAGGGTAATTTAGAAAAAAATTGGCAAAATTAAGGGAAAATGTCATTTACATAACACTAATTCAAATTGGGTTAATTTAGCAAATTTCCCTTTATTGTTCGGAAATATAAATTTGCATGATTATAAAACAGTACATTTGAAAATGAATGCACATCAATTAACTTTTTTTTTTCTTTTAAGAGAAGAGGATAATACATTTGATCTTGGAGATGCAATTTCCTACATCTGAGATTCTCGCGGGCGGCAGAGCAAGTAGATTGAATTGAGCACTCAATAGAGGAGTAGTAGGAGTGGAGCAAAAGTGAGGAACTTGGGCCTTTGGAGGATTTCTCTGGACAAAACAAGTAAAGGAGCTGCACGAAAGGGAAACTACTTGGAGATAACCAAAAACACGCCAAAGTGACCCACTCAGAGCTAACTAAATTGCATCTCCAAGAACTGAATTTGGTTTGGACCCACAGATCATCTATTTGATCAAAAAGCAGTATCAACAACACACAAAAGCTAGATAAACTAAACAGTAACACAAACAATCTATACATTGTTTCCAGATCCGAGCTCTCTTGTCGGAATAACGATAGGTGCAGGGACTTTTGCTCAAGGGCTACATAGAACTTGTGCTGGTTCTAGCGGCGGCACAGTAACGAGTCTAAAAGATATTTCTAATCAATTGAAATGTCTAAACATGTCGGATACATTGGAACAAAAGCAGACACAAATCCATAATTTATTCGCATTTCAGCGATAAACACAAGACAGCATAAAAGGAGTTTCCATACAGCAAGCACAAAAGCTTCAGGATAATTTATGATTTTTGGACAGACGAAATCATCTTTTCCTCTCGATCCAAGGCTTCGTCAAACTGAAAACACAAAGAAGATGATGACGAAAATGAAATAATGGCAATGGTCACAATTGATTTGATTATTATTATTATTATTGTTACCTGTTTCATAATCTTCTCATATTTTGCAGTCTCAGAGTCCAACGCAAGAGGGCCTTAATAACAAAAGAAAAAGAGAATCTCAAGAAGCTGATTGTTTCGGCTGAAAAATTTAAGATCACACTCTCTCTCTATCCATACCTAAGATGCCATATCCTGCAGCGGCTGCTAAAGCTCGCGTTATGTACCACCATGCTCCCTTCGACTCTACAAAATCACATCACAAAAAATATTTTTATTTTTTTTTCCATCGAATACAAATTCTAGTAAAGCTCGAGAACGAACGTTACCACTGCTGCTAGCAGGATGTGATGAAGAGAAATTACGGGCTTGTTGGCTATACCTGATCGATCTCGAACAGAGAAATTTGAGAAACTGCGGCGAGAAAAAGATCATCATAATCAGGTTTTCGAATGTACCTGCGCAATTACGGATCTCATGATCGAAATCTAGGGTTTGCTCTTCGTCTTCGTCTTCGTCTTCGTCTCCGTCTCTGATTTCTTCTAAAGGGGATAACATATATGGTCTGTCTTTCCGTCCAATGGGCCTGTGTGTTTCTTTCTTGTTGGGCTCAAGTCCCTGATTTTCAAATAAATATACGGCACATGCTCCTAATCCCATATCTAATATGCATCTTTGGGCCTCTGATCACATGCCCATTCTAACCTCCTTAATTTGCCTTTAGAAGGAGATGCCATGGGTATAGGAGATTCTAAAAGAGAATAATAACACAAGAATGTTTCAAAGAGATGATTCGCAGAGGTTGGGGTTATGGTGATGAGCATCTCTTCATCAGAGGTATAAAAACAGATTACATCACCATAACCCCCAACCTAACCTCCGTGCTTATTTTTCTTAGTAACACCAACATCCTAATAACATATGCAGAGTATTAACCGCCATGCAACAAGGTATTACACATAATTTCCCTTCAAACATGGTATCACTTTTTTTTTTATAGCAAAATTGAAGAGTATTTAACAACAGAAGAGAACATGAACAAAATTCATGCATGGTTCTGGCTGAGAATGGACTTGAATGTACATTATTACTAAACTAGCACACCCCAAATTATATGGACAAAATTTCAAATTATATGGACGCCGAGGTGATGAGATGACGCAACGCATGCCTGAATTTTATTACAAATTGAAGAGTATTTAACGACAGAAGAGAACATGAACAAAATTGAAGAGTATTTAACTTACTAATTTTATTCAGTTTTAGTGAAGATATTATAGTAAATTATTATTTGAAAAAAAATGTATTTTTCAAAACACTAAAAATATGGTGTTGTGTTGGTTTGTAATATGGATGCCGAGGTGATGAGATGACGCAACGCATGCTTGAATTTTATTACAAACCACTTAAAATAACAGGTCAAACCACACAAAAATGACCAATCTAAAGTAAAGTGAGTAGATCAAACAATCACAACATCTAAAAAATTAAGGATGTTAATTCAAAGTCAACTCCTAAATTTTTACATCAAGACAAAACACATAACAAACTAACATTGCAAATTTCGTACAAAAGAGCATCACAAATTAATCAACCATCATGTTAGATATCCAATTGATATTGATAAAAGATTTAGAAATTAGTGATACATTACTTCCTCCACATTTCGACAATGTATCTGAAATTACAAGTCATTGATAAAAAAAGAACCAATTTAAAATTTTTCTTTGATGGTAGAACGGCACGAGTGTTTTTGAGAAGCTATCCATCTCTCTCTCGCTTGAGCAATGGAATCGATGAAGAAAGAATTCTAGAAATGGAGATGATCGAAACCTTTTTTCACAAAATAAACAAAAATTGAAGATTAAGGTACCTGTTGCCGAAACATGGGCAAATCCACTGCGAAGATTGAGGTGTTGCAAGCTGAAGTTGACTTTTTGAAGAAAAAGGTTTCAGAATTTCAAGATGTCACCGAGTTTCTGAAGAAAAAGGTTTCAGAATTTCAAGATGTAACCGAGTTTTTGAAGAAAAAGCTTGAAGAATTTGAAGCTGGAACTTCTCCGAAGTAAAAGAAGAAGTCTTAAAGATGAAAAATCAGTTTTTTTCTGAGCTTTATTTTTTTGAAGCGATGGAGTTATTCACATTATCATGCAGCATTTCAATCTTTTGATGTTTCTTCATTAGTTCTCTGCTTTTTGAATCTTTAAAGTCTTAAAGATGGAGTTTTTCACATTATTATGCAGCATTTCAATCTTTTGATGTTTCTTCATTAGTTCTCTGCTTTCTGAATCTTTAAAGTCTTAAAGATGAAAAATCAGTTTTTTTTCTTGTCCTCTTGGTTTGTCTGAGAGAATCGATCCTATTATGTTTCATACTACTGTTCTTCATCTCAAAGTAACAAATGCAAAACAGTTTGGATAAAAGTTATTCCTATCTAATACATTCTCAACAATCTCTGAGCTGCGGAACACCAACACATCTATACTATATAAAAGTTGAAGCTATTAGCTTTTGAGGGCGTCCACCTAGGATTTAATTCAACCAATAGTAGCATGACACGTCAAATATTTAGAATTATGTTAATTTTGTTTTGTTGTTGATAATAATTGAAAAATAAGACATGATTTTCTTATATCATTAGCTCATAATTCCAAGTAATTTCCAAATTTTTGTGGATTTAATTTCCTATCTCAATTTTAGATTAGGAAATTTCCTTAATTTAAAAGTCTTAAATATTTAAAAAAACGTTATTATTTCAAGTTTACGAAAAATTTAGGAAAAGTATAGATATTTTGTTATAAAGAAAAAATTAATATCACATTCTAATCAATTATTATCCCAATAGAATAGGATATTACATTCATTCTCAATTAACTACAAAAGAGATTAGGAAAAATTTCCAACGATCCACAATTCAACCTATAGTAGCATGCCACGTTTGAGGCCGTCCACCTAGGATTTAATTCAACCTATAGTAGCATGCCACGTCAAATATTTAGAATTATGTTAATTTTGTTTTGTTGATAATAATTGAAAAATAAGACATGATTTCCTTATATCATTAGCTCATAATTCCAAGTAATTTCCAAAATTTTATGGATTTAATTTCCTATTTCAACTTTAGATTAGGAAATTTCCTTAATTTAAAAGTCTTAAATATTTAAAAAAAGTTATTATTTCAAGTTTACGAAAAATTGAGGAAAAATATAGATATTTTGTTATAAAGGCAAAATTAATATCACATTCTAATCAATTATTATCTCAATAGAATAGGATATTACATTCATTCTCAATTAACTACAAAAGAGATTAGGAAAAAATTCCCAACGATCCACAATTCAACCTATAGTAGCATGCTACGTCAAATATTTAGAATTATGTTAATTTTGTTTTGTTGATAATAATTGAACAATAAGACATGATTTCCATATATCATTAGCTCATAATTCCAAGTAATTTCTAATTTTTTGTGGATTTAATTTCCTATTTCAACTTTACATTAGGAAATTTCCTTAATTTAAAAGTCTTAAATATTAAAAAAAACGTTATTATTTTAAGTTTACGAAAAATTTAGGAAAAGTATAGATATTTTGTTATAAAGGCAAAATTAATATCACATTCTAATCAATTATTATCCCAATAGAATAGGATATTACATTCATTCTCAATTAACTACAAAAGAGATTAAGAAAAATTTCCAACGATCCACAAAAAATAATATAATTACAATAGAGATAAACAAATTTTACAAGAAACTGAAAAAGATGGAATGTAATAAAGATGAAGCTAGAAGGGCAATTGATATTGCAGAGAAGAACTTTTATAGTGATATAGAATGATTACGTTGGAGCGAAAAAAATCGTTAACAAGACTAAGAATTAGTATCCTAAGCTTGATGGTTCAAACAATTATTGATAATGATCAATGTTTATATCTCTGCATCAAAGAACGAAACAGGAGAAGCTAATTGGTATGGAGTTCTCGGTGTTGATCCTTTAACTGATGATGAAACAATGAAAAAAATACAAAAATTTAACTCTTTTACTTCATTCGGACAAGAACAAGTGTAAAAGCGCAGAAGATGCGTTTAAGTTGGTTTTAGAGTATTATAAAAAAAAAGTGGTTGAATTTAGAATTATGGTGTTTGTTGCCTGATAAGGCTAAGAGAATGTGGTTATTATCATAAGAGGAAATCGAAGACCGGGATGCAGAAACCACCAAACGCTCATTAACCAGCTTCTACTAATGGGAATCGACATTCAAAAGACGGTGTTGATCTGAGTGCTAGGCTAGAAGTAATAAGCCTACACCTCCACCATCTCCGTTTTCCAATGGACTCCATCTCTTATCTTTGCTCCTTCTCTAACGTCCGTTTCCGTTTTGGATCGAGGTAAGTAATCTCATGATTTATAATTAATTGATTTGTGCTTAATAAAGTCATGACAAATTTACGGTGCTTTACTTATGCTTCAATATTCAATATAGCATATTGATTCATGGTGTATACTATAGATCTAAGATAGATTGACTTTTGTTTGGTCTGTTTTTGCATGTTTATAATATGTTGACTTTTGCTTCATTAATTAGTCTCTTCTCATGCTTTACGAGTCATGCTTTTTTTTTAAAATGGTATTGTTCTATCTTATGATATATCGACACAAGTTTATTGCTTTATTACATGTATCAAGTAAAGTATTTGTTTCACCGCGCGATGATTTATTTGCTTTGTTTAATGGATTTTGCGGTTAATAGGGTCACATGTACTTCTAATTATTTGAGACGAGGTTTGTCTAAGCATGTGATGTAATTTACATGATCTTCAAGTTCCTTAATTAGTTAGCCATCAAATTATTCATCAAATCTTTCTTCATGCTATATTTTGTTCTTTAAGACAATAACATATCCTTCGATCGCAGAAAAATGAGACCTTAGAAACAATGTTTTACACAAAGGATGTATGAAATTTAATAGAATACATAATATATAGATATCCTTTTTCTATGATACTCAATTTCTTTTGTACTGAAATTGATTTGTGTACTAAAGCAAGATCCGCATAAAGAAGCATATGCAAGTTCATTCAAAGAAAGCATGGATGCTTGAATGAGAGGAATATAAACTTTTTTGACTTTGATTTCTGAAATATATGTAATTTTGAAGTTCGTGTTGTTTTTTTCTTTGGATTTTACAAGGAGCAAATCCATTTTTCTCCCACCATAGTCTATCTCAGAAACTACATTTTAAGGAAGTCATTTTGGAACAACATTATGTTATGTCTATTTAGATTTTGCTTTAAACGATTTTTTCTACCACTAAGTATGAATGGTAGTTAACTATACTTTTGTGTAGCCATTTGAACATGGAAATTGAAGGTACATGTTTGTACAAAAATGAGAACTTTGGAAAAAATTCTCCTGAAAGACGATGACTTTGCAAGCTTGAAAGAAGAAGATTCTTAACTGTCATCAACTTTTTACAAGTATAAAAAAAATGGTGATGAAGAGGAACTGAGAGAGCGTTTGGATAAACATTTAGCCCATGATTATTTAAAAACAAACTATTGACTTTCCAGCAAATTGCAGATTGTACAAGAGTGGAAAGCTGCTCAAGATGAGTTGCCAAAAAGAAGTGTCTCCGTGCTTTCAAACTACAATGGGAATATGCTAGGGAACGGTATAGTCTCCTTATTGATGCCGCTTAGAGAAAGAAAGTGCACAAAGGGACTTAGGATGGTTTTTCAAGAATGAAGCTTAGAACATTAATGAGGAATATGTAGACTCCATATCAAATGTTCCATCGGTCTTCGCAGCCGAATCATGGGTTGTGATCAATGCAGTACAGAAGGCTCGAGAAAAAGGTTTTGAGACCTTACACGTATGCTCCGATTCTCAGGTTTTGTTTAATCTCCTTCGAAAGAAGAAATCACATACGGAGATACATAACCTTCTTTTCGAGGTTAGTATGTAAGCTACCCATTTTAGGCAACTTTTGTTTTGTTTTTGTTCCACGAAAATCCAATATGTTGACGGATTCGTTATCTAAAATAGCGTTTTCAGCTATTGATTATCATCTTTTTAACCAAAAAAAAAAAAGAGTGGGTGACAAACAAAACTTGGCAATAAAAAAAAATTGAGGTTGGTTTCAGTGAAACACATACATCTCTTTCTCTATCACGAGGCCTCTCTAATAAACCATTTTTAAAACCGTTATATTTAACGAGGATTTCAAGTCTATTTGGTTGCATTTTGGTAAAATCATTACTTTTTCAACATTTTTTTTCTCTCATTGATTTTGATTGATGTATTTTGTCATCGATGCTAACTTAGCAGCAACATCATTTTGTGACAGGTTGTATGGTGTCTGTAAATAGAATCATATGGCTGCAATAATTGGAAGATTAGTACTACCTCTTTATTATACTACCTAGCGGTGAAAATTCAGTTTTATATGACAACATTCATGAGAGGTGAATCCTTACTTAAAAATATCATTTTTGGTGTGTACATTTGTAAAAATACCATTTTGGGTTGTCCATTTGCAAAAAATACCACTAATTATGGATTTTAAAAGATTAAATCTCCCGACAAAAAAAAACAAAAAAGATTAAATCTTAAAATTCTAAACCCTAAAAATGTTTTTACCCATGTACCATCAAAACTAAACTCTAATACAACATAATTAACATAAACACAAATAATATAATGAATATATAGTTTTGAAAAAGTGGCATTTTTAAAAATTTCTTTTAATTTTTATGGTAAATTAATTAATTAATTATCTACGATTGTTTCACTTTTTACGATAACACTTTGTATTCGTAAATGTTTACGTCTACCTAATTTAAAAATTAGCAAGTCTAAATATATATATTAAACGCGTATATTGGTAACACAAACCCATGCGTAGCATGGGTACAAAATCAACCAATAGTGTTATGTCATGTCAATATTTAGAATTAAATTAAATTTTCTTTTGTTGTTAATAGAAAACTTCCAATTCTTTTAAATCATTTATTATAAGTTAATTTTTTTTGTTTTGTTTGTAAATAGAAAACTTATATTTGTCTAAATTTTGATTTGTTTCATTATTAGTGTCAACAAAAAAAAAAAGGAAAATGTGTCATAGCAATTTACAAAAATAAGAAAATAGATGTCATAACACTTTTTTAGAAAAACACAAGGCAATTCTAAAAACGAAATTAAGTGTATATTTGCTAAAAAGAAAACTCAATGGTATATTTACATATCAGCCATCTTAACAAAATTATAAAAATGTTAATTTTCCATTCTCCAACTATGTGTTGCATTATATATAGTGAGTTGGAGTATCAATATGCATAATTTATAATGTTATTGTATTTATTAGTGTTTTTAAAAACAAAATTTAGGTTTATTAAACTAATATCTATGTTCTTTTGTAATAATTATTTTTCACGTATATCTTTGTGTTCTTTTTCTGTTTTGATTCTTTTATTTTGTAGTTACTGTTATTTGGTAGTTTATATTTAAAGCACAAAGGTACATTTTTGAAAATCATTTTTTCTGCAAATATTTATTATTAATTAAATAAATATAATTTTATATTTATTATTATTATTAATCAATATATAAAATTTTATATTCATACATTTATGTGGAAGTATATTATTAATTATTAGAATAAAAACTACATATGTTTCTCGTGTGTGTAATGTATTGCTATATATATATAAGAAACTCTTCATATAATTTTCTTATAGATGTGTATGATTTCCTATGCAGAGAGTAGCTACAAATAAATTACATAATAACATAGAAGAGCTTCCAAATGCCAACATAATCTCAGCAGAGAGGTAATTCAAACATATAATTTTATATACGCTTACAAGTCAATTTTACAGGTTTATATGATTTGTTTTTATTTATAGACATAATCAACTTATAATATAGCTATTTTTTTAAGTTATAATGAATATATTTTTTAATCAAATATTTGTGTCCTTAACTTTAATCAAATATTTGTTTTAACTTTTGTTTTTTTATCTTCAACTGTATTTCTCAATTCATATGGTTGAAATCTACCATTTGCTATACCGACTGAATGGATTATTGCTGAAGAAAAAAAAAACTATGAAAGGTCATTCGGATTTCGGGAAGAAAATAGAAAGAGAATCGTATAATTAAAAAGCAATCGAACCATGTGCTCGACACGCTTTGTGTGTGGTTGGACCGTAATTAGCCATGTATATGAACCACTAATAGCCATCAACAATTTTTCAAGTTTAAATGTGCTTAAAGAATTTTGGACATATAGTGGAAGTTGAAAATTCTCAACAAAGAAATTCCTCGGTGAGAAAGTAAAATTCAAATATCATCAGTCTTGAGTGAAACTCTACAAATTTAAAGTAATTAAATTGAGTTATTCTAACATTTTTTATTTTCTTAGATCGATTGAATAAATATGTTTGAAATGTTTTTTTTTTAACAATTTTGTTTTCGAAGAACTACAAAACAAGTTAATTGGGAAAGAGTTATATAATTATCAATTGATTTTAAATTTATATGTTTATATATAACAAACAAACTAAAAAAAATACAAATTTTTAAAAAATTTAGAACATTTGCCAATTAAATTTTTAAAACAAAATTTAACAATGTGAAAATTTTAACAAAAGAAAAGGAATGTGATAAACATCGTAGGAATTGTAGCTAAATAATTTGTGGTATTCTTGATTCTCATATACAAATGTTCTACTATAAATTACAAATGAGATATGTCCTAGGCTTTAATTATCTCATAAACTTAATCCATCACTGATTTAGACCAAAGCGAGTCCGAAAATCTTTTGATGAGAACATTGTCACTCTTGGTTGTTTGGTTACCATCTGTAGATGATGTTAAACATAAAATGAGCGCATGTATTATTTTTAAAGAAGTAGAGATATGTGATTATATCTCTTCTCAAGACTTGGTATCCGATTTTTTAAGCTTCTAGAGCTTTTTTAAGCTCCCATTACATATTATTTTTTATGGTAAATTCATTTTTTTTATTTTCTACAGTTGTTTCACTGTCTACCACGCGTAACGTGGATATAAAATTTAGTAACATAATAATAATACAAACTATAAGAAAACACAAGTGTAGTTTCTGACGTAGTTTTTCAATGGGAGTGGTCTTGATTTTTAAGTTCGTTCACCGGCCAAAAAAATATATTATGTCAAATGTAAAAAGATAATTTCCCACAACACATTCTTCGTCTTCGTCTTCGCATGGCTAGAGCTTGTATTATATCTCTCTCTCTACCTGTGCTTCATCATACTCTCGTGGAAGCTGCGAGGAGGTGATCCGTTGGAAGACGGTGGTGGAACTCTGTTGAATCTCTCAGGGCTACGACTCCTTTCACGCTCTCTTCCCCATCCATTGCTGCTTCTGAATTCACAATTATACAAAAATCTTCAAGTTACAAACAAATACTTTCTTTAACATACTTCAATAAAAAAAAACAAGAGGAAGTTGTGCTTATGTACCTGTTGTCACGGGATCCAGAGCTACCTCCTCTGACACCATAACCAGAGTCGCCTCCACGACCACCATTACGACCTCCGGAAGGAGGACCCCAACGACTAAATTTGTTCATTCCACCGCCACCTCGTCTAGCCATCTCGCGGATCTGAGGAGGAACTTGCTGGTTTGCTCCTTCCAAGATCTTGATCAGATCCAATGCATGTTTCGAGTCTTGATCACCAAAGAATGTGAATGCCAGACCAGTCGCTCCAGCTCTTCCTGTTCTTCCGATTCTGTGAACATAGTCTTCCACTCCATTGGGGAAATCATAGTTTATGACCGCCCTGTGATTCAAGTCGTGTTAACTAATTTATATATCTTGCTTTTTAAGGATTGAAATTTAGATCACACACACACACACACACACACAGATATATATATATATACCTGATATCCTTAACGTCCAGTCCACGAGCAGCAACATCAGTGGCGACAAGAATTGGAGTCCTGCCACTGCGGAATTGATTAAGAACATTGTCTCTCTCAGGCTGGGACTTGTCTCCATGTATAGCAGCAGCTCCAAATTGGCGGGTTAGATTGCGTGTTAGTTGATCACACATCCTTTTGGTTGAGCAGAATATTATCACCTTTGAGCCTGGTTCCTGAGACCGCAATATCTGCTCTAACCTTCTCTGTTTCTCCATTGGTGCTACCACTTCAATATGCTGTGTCCAAACAAAAAAGAACAATCAGATCTAACTCCCTGAAACAGTCAGCAAAATCAAAACCATGACACAAATGGAATCAAGACAAGCCATACCTGTGTGATCGACTTGTTAGCCACAAGCTCGTCGACGTTGCCAATGTTGACCTGAGCAGGGTTAACAAGCAAGTCAGCTGCAATTTTCCTGACTCCCTTTGGCCATGTAGCTGTGTACATAAGGGTTTGACGCTTAGTGGGTATCTCTTTCACAATCTTCCTTATCTGTGGTTCGAAACCCATGTCCAACATTCTATCTGCCTCATCTAGCACAAGATAAGATATCTGACGCAGACTAATTCTCCTCATCTCAAGGATATCATTCAATCGCCCCGGAGTTGCAACCACAATATCTGCTCCTCTTTCCAAGTCCCTCAGCTGAGGCCCTTTTGGCGCACCACCATACAAACACTGAAACAGAGATAGCAAAGCCACTCGTTTGGTATACGCTAGAAAGATACTATCCAACGAGGATGTTGAAAGCTTACAAGTTCAGAGATTTCTACTTACCGTACACGAGATTCTTGACGACCTCCCAAATTTAACAGCTTCTTCTTGGATTTGTGTGGCCAGCTCCCTTGTTGGAGACAATACCAAAATTGTTGGGCCCATTCGTGAATCATTTCGGATACGTTGAAGATGCATGAAGCCAGGAAGCAAGTAACCCAAAGTTTTTCCCGAGCCAGTTTTAGCAATGGCCACTATGTCCCTACCTAGCATCGCAATTGGCCACGACTGAGCTTGAATTGGAGTTGGAGCAGAGAAACCTGCATGGAGTACCTAAGAAAGCAGAAACCAGAATGTCCTAAGAAGAGGAGCACCAATATTTTTTTTTGGCTTATGGAGTGGTGGCTCATGTCAGAAGAAGCACCATCCCCCATTTGCAGGCGGCAAAAGATTACTGATGAAACCTGCAGCAGGAGGACTCCTCTTCTTCTGTCTGGACCCGGTGGTGATAAGAATTATCACACCAATAACAGGCCCGGCCACGAGCTTGGATGATTTGAGAAGCCCTTCCCAAAAAATTTGGTCCACCATAAAGGGCACTCCAAATAATTTGCAAGGACCTCAAAGAAGTGGCACAGTGTACGACATTAGCTCCTCCCCAGGAGCAAACATCGCACCTGGGAAAAAAGAAAGAGAAAAGGGTGCATATGGCATAAAACTTTTGACTCTAGATGTTAAACCTAATATGATTTTAGCTTGGTGACAGAGTAGGTCTAATATTAGGAAAACCAAGCCAGCTTCATGAATCAGACCCCAGCATAAATGAAACTCAATAGAGATCCAGCTATTGGTATAACAGTTATAACTAGAAAAATAAGGCTTTGAGGGTGCATTTTCAATTTACTATAACAATAAACACATACCTCCCGCAGAAGCTCAGGAGGAAAACCAGTAGCTTCAAAGGACATTAGAGGTGGTGGTAGTTGGCCCCCCTGAAGAAAAGGGAAAAAAACATATCACTACATCAGTAACTACTTGGTAATTAAAAGAAATAAAGACGTTTGAAGAAATAAAACAGATCTATGCCTCTCCCCAAATAGGCTGTTCTAAAGTGGTTATTGCTCGAGAGGAACACATTACAAAACTTGTGCAACTTGGTAGGGAACACCACATAAGAGAGGAACAAAGGGGGTCTACCCAGAAAGTGAAATCAACACGACAGTGACTGGTCAAGGATGTTATTAGATACTTACACTGACAGTAATTTCATGACGGCGGCAATAGGCCTCCGCAGACAATTCACTTCCTGGAGCAGATGAAAGAGGAGGATCTCTGGCAGATGTTGGACCATATGCAGAATTCCCAACTCCATTAGCAGCGCCATTTGAATAGGGCGGTCCATTCCTACCACCCTTTAACAAATTGAAAAAAAAGAATAATTAAGATGAGCAAAACAAAAGAAGAGGAATAATATATCAAGATTTCAGCTTTAGCAACCAGTATCAGATAATGCTAGAGAAAGAGAATAATAGTTATAAACAAAACCAAATACAAATGGCAGAATTTCAAACAATTGGTCAGTACCCCACTAAACCTCGACCCAGACTCAATCTTAGGCCCAGCTTCACTGCCTCTACGGTACTTATCATCATCCTTGGCAGGACCATAGCTACCATTTGCTCCGGATGAAGCTTGTTGAACCTGAACAGAAGAGCTTACAGATACCGGAGCAAACTTGGGTGGTTGAGAGGAAGTTGGTCTCTCGTACTGAGTAACATTGGTCTCTGGATTCCAAAAGTACAAGTACCCAGTTCTATCATCCACAAGCCCTTTCCAAGGCTTGGGAAGAGAATGATCCTCCGGTGCATAACGGACCGCAGAAGGAGCAGTAGCAGTAGCAGCCATAGCAAGCAAACCAAGAGTCGTGCTAATGACAAATAGATAATAAATTCAGTAAGTGAAACCAGCACAAAACAAATCGGTTAATCACATCGCTATCACCTTCATAAAAACTAACAAATTACCCTCAAAAGCAGCCAAACAAAAAGAAAATCCCATTAAAAAAGCAACAACCGGAAGTCTAAGATCATTTTCATAAGCAAAAACTATTTGCCAACAACAGTACGTGCTTATTAAATTCAGATTGGAATATCTTCCGTGAAATTCAAGTCTTAAGAGAACAAATTAGCATCCAACATACAATCCCATAGATCTGGAAAGAAAAAACCTAACACGTAAAAGCAACAGGATTCGATCTAACAGCAGAATTAAACACGATCAAACGGACAGAATCAAAACAAAAACAGAAAGCTCAAAAATACCAAATTCGAGGAATCGAGACGGCGAATCAAATCAGGATTATTCAATAGGACGGCGATAAATTTTCTCTACAGATGAGCGAACGGATGAACACGTACCTGAATTCAAGTGTCGTGGTAGAGGAAAGGAATTGTGGAATCGGTCAAATCTGTGAACTGGAGCCTGAGATTCCTTTTTCCCTTTATTTCTCTCTCTAAAAATCTACGCCACAAAGAAAAAGAAGCGTAGAGAAGAGAGAGAAAGTAGAAGGAAAGAGGATTTGCACCGTAACGCGTCCCGTTAGGTTTATAAACCAAACCAACCATCACAACAAAAATATCTGAGCCTTAATGAGCCGCCTCTTTCTCTTTTGGGCCTTATTGAGCCAATTCTTTTTATCCTTAAGGCCCAATGTCTAATCGAGAGAAATAAAAATTTCCAAACTATAATTTCAGATTTTATAGGAACTATAGAAAGTAAAATTTCCAAAGTATGACCAGTAAAATAAATATACACAGAATATGGTGTACAACGACATGATTGAACAAAAAAAAAATGAATATAAGGTGTATATTTAATCAACCATAGAAATATGGTGACATGAATTTTTTTCTTTTCTTTATATACAAAAAAAATTCAAGAAGTTTTTGGGTTTGGTTTGGCTTTGACCCTTTTGGCTTTGGTGTACAAATAAACTCCAGCTAGTGCAGTGGCAGTACCTGTGGTAAGAGATCATTGAAAAGAAGACTCTTACTAAGAGCAAAGATTCAAGAAATTAAAATGTAACAAATCTTCTTATATTATATAGTTAGTTACCTATAGAATTAAGAGGCATGACTGGAGTTTGGAAGAAAATAATGGATGATATAATAACCACCACACGCTTCACACAGTTCCCTACAGAGTGTGTGACTGGAGACACCATCTCTAAGATCATATACGATACCTAATCCGAGACAGTTTATGTTGATTGGAACCGAATTAACAAAACCTAAACCGATTGATTCAAATTTTTGAAACCGGATTGTACGGACGAACCTGCTGGTAGCTATGCAAGCAAACGCCAGCAAGAAGAGACATGAGGTAAAACTCTTTTACAGTCAAACCCTGACTTGTCTGTCAAGCAACCACAAATCAAACCCACATAAGTTCTTGTTCTGTTTCTTGGTATTGGTTCATATGTGTTCACTTACAGCTATTTGTAACTGTGAAGGAGTAAACTTAAACCCATCTATGAGGACTGCTACAGGAACCAGTAAGACAAAGGAGATAATGGTTATTACAGAGAAAAGGTTGATGTTGTCCAAAGCTTCCTGTTTCAATGGAAACATTAGTAGATTTTGATCACTGGTTTCAAAAGAAACAAGTTTGGTTTCAATCCTATTAGAGGATATTCAGTTATTTTACCTTTTCAACCATGAATTTTTTACTGAGAACATTGCGTGATTGGTTGGTTACATTAGATGCCATTGCACTGCAGAAACCAATCCTGATCATTTGAAAAAACATAAACCAAATCAATTTAAAGTTCATCAACAAGATTACTTTTCTTCTTGTGTTCAACTAGTTCATACCAATTAAAAGAAGCATCTGTGAAAGATGCTAGAGAAACTCCAGCTACGATTGGTAACAAGGAACAAACAATCCACAAACTCGGCCACTGACACTCAACAGAAATCAGTAAGAACTCAAACATTTCGAAGATATGTCTACAAAAATAACTCTATTGCGTAATTCAAGATAATAAAACCAAAACCCTTCTTCAATTTTCTGATTAAAGATTCAAACTTTAGGTCAGTGTGTCTCTGTTTTGGTTACCTCACCGAGCAAGAGAACAGAGAACAAGACGGTGAAGAAAGGCTCCATTGCTTTGATTGTGTGAGTGAAAGAGACGTTTACTCTTTTCAAGCTAACATTTGTTAGCAAGTTACCTAATGTGTGAGCTGCTGCTAGTTGTACAATCGCCGGATACTGGAGACGAATCAGACGGTTAGATTTGAATCAAGGTCTCTGTTTTTAGGGTTTTGTCAGAATCATTTTGATGTACCTGAGAAGGAGCAATTTTTGGGCGTGGATGGAGTTTAAGGAGCCACATTATTGATATCATTAACGTTCCACACCCGAGTTGAAATGCTGTTACAGTAGCTGGATATGGATAAACCCTAAGTACCTAGATGAACAAGAAAATTAGGAGAAACCTAGTTGGGGAATTGAAATCTAATTGTGACCCAAGTTTCATATTGCTATATCAATCGAATCTTGAAGGCTGGAAAAATCGATATTCTAACTTATTGAAAGAAATAAGAAACCTGTTTGTTGAAGATGTTGTAGTAGATGTTGAGAAGATACCAAACTCCAAACATGGCTCCTAGCTTTAACCCTTTGATTAAACCTCCAGATTCCACATCTCCTTCCACATTTTCAGGAACTGTAGCTGACTTGAGCTTGAAGCTATTGAATTTACGGTTTGGTCTCAGAAACAACCAAGTATAAGAAGAAGAGGAAGAATAAGAAGCTCTGGCTCTTCTGGTCAATGATGAGTCATGAGTAGACTTGGAAGCTAATAAAGGAGATGGAAGTCTTGGATATGGATTTAGAAGCATAATTTGGTACAATTTTTCTTCTTGCTCTGAAGATTCTGTTCTTGAAAATCGATCTATGATTAGATACTTGAAGATCTACATAAACCCTTCGCCATTTGTTAGAATTCCTAAGTTTTTTTTTTTTCTCTCCTTCTTCCTCTTCTGTTTCTCTCCTCCTTCCTCTTCTGGTGAGAGTGTTAAATGAGTCGAAAACAACCCTGTCTCCTCAATAGTCAATATCATGTGTTGTTTATGGATTATGTTTGCACTTTGTTTAAATACTAAACAAACCAAAGAAAATGATTAAGAGTTTAAGTTCAATTTTAATAAACCAAAAATAAAACATGTGAACAAAAAATATGGTTGGGCACTTATATTAGACAAATTATATCACCGTTAATTTATTTGTATGAGAGGTGTTTAAGACATGAGTCCTTGTGTAAAACATGTTTTGTTACTTTATTTACAAGTGACCCATGGTTTGGTTCGTTTCACATCAAAATTAACGCCAAAATATAATATCTCATTCAAACTTTACGTACGAACATAACAAATTTCTAACCACAACTAATATATTTGATTGTAAAATCTGTTTGGAATTGTCAGGAAGAAATGTATGGATGTTATCAAAGGTGGTTTAAACATGTGGATGTTGTTTATACCGAAGTGGTGGTAGTGGTACCAATCAATTTAGAGTCCACCCTTATTTCCGTGTGATTTCATAAACAATATGGTCCCATTGATTTGATCACTGTATCATTTTTGTCATGATTTATGTGGGTAATATGATTCATTTTCCCATACAAAATAGATATATGGTATAACTATATACCAATATGTTGTTGAGTATATGGTATATATTACTATTACTCGCCAAAGAAAAGAAAAACAAATCATCTATCTGCTGACTATCTGTCTGACATGTTTTTTTTCTTCAAATAATTCATATTCGTTCCAATTTTTTTTTTAAATGTTAGAAACATCGACAATATTCCATTTCGTTTGTTGGTTATCAATAGTTTGGGCTTTTATAGAGAGGCTGATTGGATTTTAAACACATTACGGCCCATTAAACTCAAGAGGTTCTATAACCTTCTAAACCAACCAGAAGGATTGTTGACTTGACATTACAAGAATAAGCAACCTGGTCCATATATATGATCAAAAATGATTTATTTGTTATAAAAAGAATGGTATAATTTATCATTTCGATAAATATTAATAAGAACAAAATATTATACCCGGTAAAGAATGAGATATTGATGAAAATAAGATTGAGAGAGAATGAATGATTTGCTATTTCTTCTTGTTGAAGTTATAAATTGTGTGTTCTTACAAATGAAGGAAATGCATCATTTATATAGAAGATGAAAAGCATAAGTTAGTGTTTGGGAGTAGGTAAATGGGCTCCATATAGTGGAATGCATATAGTGAAATGCATTATTATAACACTCCCCCTTGGAGACCAGTTTTACTATGTTTCTTGACTCGTGTCTTTTGTTGCCTCGTTAAAAACCTTTCTAGGAAAAACCCATTGGGAAAAACCTTAGAAGGGCAAAAAGAGTGCAACTAGCATGCTCCCCCTCGAGTGATCAAGTTTATAGATTTCGCTGATGGCGCATTCCAATGTCATATATATGCTTCTTGAACACCGAGGTAGGTAGTGATTTCGTGAAGAGATCTGCAGCATTGTCGCATGATCGGACATATCTTACTTCAATGTCTTTATTCTTCTCAAGCTCTTGGGTGTATGAGAAGAACTTTGGAGGGATATGTTTGGTTCTATCACTTTTAATATATCCTTCCTTTGTTTGGGCGACGCATGCGGCATTATCTTCATATAATATTGTCGGCTCCATATTTACAAGTAATCCACTGCATGATCGAATGTGTTGATATATTGACCTTAGCCATACACATTCTCTACTTGCTTCATGGAGTGCGATAAGCTCAGCATGATTTGAGGAAGTAGCTACAAGCGTTTGCTTCTGGGAACGCCAGGATATAGCGGTGCCTCCGACCGTGAAAACGTATCCTGTTTGTGATCTCGCTTTGTGCGGATCTGACAAATATCCTGCATCTGCAAAACCAACCATTTGGCTATTTGGATTTTTAGGGTAAAACAATCCTAAATCAATCGTCCCTTGAAGATATCGGAAAATATGTTTAATCCCATTCCAATGTCTTCGTGTAGGGGACGAGCTAAATCTTGCCAAAAGATTAACAGCAAATGATATATCAGGCCGAGTACAATTCGCAAGATACATGAGGGCTCCGATTGCACTTAGGTACGGTACTTCAGGACCAAGTATCTCTTCATTTTCTTCATGTGGTCGAAATGGATCATTTTCGACATTTAGTGATCTAACGACCATGGGGGTACTCAATGGATTTGCCTCATCCATATTAAATCGTTTTAGCACTCTTTTGGTATATGTAGATTGATGTACAAATATACCCTTTTGAGAATGCTCAATTTGTAAACCAAGGCAGTACTTTGTCTGTCCGAGATCTTTCATTTCAAATTCCCCTTTTAAATATTCTGAGGCTTTCTGTATTTCTTCCTGAGTTCCAATTATATTTAGATCATCAACATAGACCGCAATAATCACAAATCCTGATGTTGTTTTCTTGATGAAAACACATGGGCATATTGGATTGTTCACGTATCCTTCTTTTGTTAAATGCTCACTGAGACGATTATACCACATACGTCCAGATTGCTTTAGTCCATATAATGATCTTTGCAATTTGATTGCACATAATTCTTTGGGTTTGGAACTTAATGCTTCTGGCATTTTAAACCCATCAGGGATTCTCATATAGATATCCGTATCTAATGATCCATACAGATAAGCAGTAACAACATCCATGAGACGCATCTCTAGATTTTCGCAAGCGGCTAGACTCATCAGGAATCTAAACGTTATTGCATCCATGACAGGAGAATAGGTTTCCTCATAATCTATCCCAGGTCTTTGAAAAAAACCTTGAGCCACAAGACGAGCTTTATATCTCGTAATCTCATTATCCTCATTTCGTTTCCGAACGAAAACCCATTTATGTCCAACCGGTCTTACATCTACAGGTGTAAGTACAATCGGCCCGAATACACTTCGTTTGTTTAACGAATCAAGTTCGGTTTGAATGGCTTCTTTCCATTTTCTCCAGTCATCCCTCTTTTTACATTCATATACGGACTGAGGTTCTGGATCTTCGTTTTCTTCATTTATCTCTTTTGACACAAGATATGAGAAAACGTCATCCATAATAACCATCTCATTTCGATTCCAAACTTTTCCATTATGAATATAGTTGATAGAGGTCTCATGGTTTTCTTTAGGTTCATGATGTTCCACATCTTCATTCGTTTCTTGATGTGATTCTTCCAAAGTATTTTCAGCTACTCTGGGAACATCAACCTTTTCAATTTCCCTTTTCTTCCTAGGGTTTTTATCTTTAGAACCAACAGGTCTTCCACGCTTCAGGCGTGTCCTAGACTCTCGTGTATCATCTGCTCTTCCAGAGTCTGTAGGAATCTCAATTCGAGCAGGAACATTTGCAGCTGGAATGTGTGACTTAGTTACTGTCTTAGTATCTGCAAAAGCATCTGGTAACTGATTCGCTATACTCTGCAAATGCATAATTCGTCGAACTTCCAGTTCAGACTGTTTCGTAGGAGGATCGAGATGTAATAAAGATGGCACACTCCACCTTATATCTTTTCCTACTTGTTTGTTTCCTCCCCCTAGAACTGGGAATTCTTTTTCATCAAAATGGCAGTCGGCAAACCGTGCCGTAAAGACATCACCAGTTTGAGGTTCTAAGTATCTTATAATAGATGGTGAATCATAGCCAACATATATCCCTAACCTTCTTTGTGGTCCCATCTTTGTACGTTGTGGGGGTGCTACAGGCACATACACCGCACAACCAAAAACCCTTAGATGAGAAATATTTGGTTCATGACCAAATACTAGTTGTAATGGGGAATACTTATGATATGCACTTGGTCTTACTCGGATAAGTGCTGCAGCATGTAAAATTGCATGCCCCCATACACTAGGTGGGAGTTTTGATCTCATGATCAACGGTCTTGCAATTAATTGCAGACGTTTAATTAATGATTCAGCCAAACCATTTTGTGTATGAACATGGGCTACAGGATGTTCAACTTCTATTCCCGTTACCATACAATAATCATTGAAGGCTTGGGATGTGAATTCACCAGCGTTGTCTAGTCTAACTCTTTTAATTGGATAATCAGAAAACTGAGCCTTTAGTTTGATTATCTGAGTTAGAAATCTCGCAAATGCCATATTTCGAGATGATAATAGACAAACATGTGACCATCTGCTGGATGCATCAATTAACACCATAAAATAGTGGAATGGTCCACATGATGGATGTATTGGTCCACATATATCGCCTTGAATCCGTTCAAGAAATTTTGGTGATTCTTTATCAACCTTTGTTGGAGATGGCCTTATGATCAATTTTCCAAGAGAACATGCAACACATGTCTTTCCATTCCCCTGATATACCTCCTGGGTTTTCAGTGGGTGACCATGTGAATTCTCTATGATCTTTCGCATAATTAAAATGCCTGGATGACCAAGGCGATCATGCCATAATGTGAAATCTTCTGGATTTCTTTTAACCACTAGATGTGATTCGATTGCATTTATATGAGTATAATGCAGTCCTGAAAGAAGTTTTGGAAATTTTTCCAATATAAGCCTTTTTCCAGATTTATCGGAAGTTACATACATATACTTTTTTCCATTTTCAGTCGCAGACTGAGTATCATATCCTTGAAGGTATATGTCTTTGAAACTCAACAAATTCCTTTTAGAATTCGGAGAAAATAAGGCATTTCTTATGGAAAACTTTGTTCCATTTGGCAACATAAAGTTGGCTTTACCAGTTCCTTCAATCAAGTCTGCAGGACCTGATATTGTATTCACAACGATTTTCGTTGGTTTTAAATCAGTGAAATATTTTCTATGTCTCAGAATAGTGTGCGTTGTTCCACTATCTGGTATACATATTTCTCTAATATTTCCTTTAGATATCATTCCGTTTGTTTTGCTTTCCATTTCCTGTGATCAAGATAGACACCAATAAAAGAAGAATAAATTTTATTCATTAAAAGAAAAATACACAATGATTATATATTAAATTGTTGTTAAAAAAAAAACAACATTATTTTTTCAAACAACGGAAAAGCATAATATTATACATGGCATAAACGGAGACTATACAGTAGTCTCATTACAAGCATCTTGATTATCCGCAAGGTCTGTCATTTCGGCATCATCATCAAAGTCCGAAGCGTTAAGGTATGTATCACCTTCAGGGTGTTCCATAAGATTAACTTCCTTTCCTTTGCCTTTAACTGACTCTTGGTACAATTTGCAAAGGTGCAAAGGAGTACGACACACTTTGGACCAATGGCCTTTACATCCGCATCTGTAACAAACACCTTCACGCTTCTGGGTGAAATTGTCTTTCTTTTCTTTCCCTTTGAGATTTTGTTCAGACCGGACCCATTTAAATGACCGTCCTTTTGGATTATAATTTCTCCCACGGCCACGATTAAATCGACCACCACGACCCCGGTTGGTTTGATTTCCTCTCCCCGGATACCTCACATCCGTTTGTCCACGATTTTTTCCATCCATTGCGTTCACTTCAGGGACAGCAATTGTTCCTACAGGTCGAGCGTTATGGTTTTTGATGAGAAGCTCATTATTCTTCTCAGCCAACATTAGAGCCACAATCAACTCAGAAAACCTCTTGTATTTACAGTTCCTGTATTGTTCAGCAAGAACAAAATGTTCCTTATGGAATGTTAGGTAAGTTTTCTCGAGCATTTCCTCTTCGCTCACATTCTTACCACAATATTCCAATCGGGACACAATTCTTAACATGGCGGAATTATAATTATCCACCTTGTCAAAATCAAGGAACCTTAAATTTGCCCACTCATCAAGAGCATGTGGGAGAGTTATTGCCCTTTGGTTGTCAAACCTTTCTTTAAGAGCTTTCCACAGCTCTACAGGGTCTTTTGTATTCGCATAATCATGCGTTAGATTTTCATCTAGATGTTTTCTCAGAAAAATTACCGCCCTTGCCTTTGCAGGGGCAGTCGATTCTTTTTCTTCTTTAATAGTATCTAATAGAGACTGAGAATCCAGATAAAGTTCAGCATCAGTGGACCATGCTATGTAATTTTCACCAGTGACTCTGAGAGCTGGGATCTTAAGCTTTTCGATGTTTGCCATTTGTTTCTAAAAAAATAAAATCGAAAATATTATTATTAGAAATATAACATGATTTTAGAAACCATATACATTAATTAAAATCGCAATTACAAAGAACATTAAAGCATAAACAAGTAAACCGATATTCATGATAAACTCTTCGCGAGTAAATTCTCCGGCGAAGAGACCATAAATCACGGTAAGAAATACACCGATAATAAAAATCAAAAACAAACGAAACATTTTTCTTACAAAATGAGAACTAAAAATATTTTTTGTGAAATTGTTTGGAAGAAGATGAAATGTTTGAGTGATTTTGAAAGAGTGAAATATGAGTGTATTTATAGATGAAAAATACTGTTCATAGCCGTTATATAGCCGTTTTAAAGTGAAAAAATTTTAAAAATTATTTTGAAATATTTTCTTTGTGACCGTTAAAATCGGATGAGAAAGAAAAATTATTCTGAAAATATTTGATAATCAATCAGATAAATTTACCAGTTCAAATATTAATTTTAGAAAAAAACTGGTTGAATATTATATATACTAGACATAAAATTATCATAGAAGTAATAACAAGGTTATGGTGAAAAAGTCATCCAAGAGAGAATACTAAATAAATAATTAAAGCAATAGATAAATTTTCAGGGTGGTTGAACCGATCATAAATAATTAAAACAGTAAATAAATAAATTATGGTGTGTAAAACAACCATAAGAATAAATAAATAATCAGGCGGTAAACCGACCATAAATAATTAAAGCAGTAAATAAATAAATTATGGTGTGTAGAACAACCATAATAATAAATAAATAATCAGGCGGTAAACCGACCATAAATAATTAAAGCAGTAAATAAATAAATTATGGTGTGTAGAACAACCATAATAATAAATAAATAATCAGGCGGTAAACCGACCATAAATAATTAAAGCAATAAATAAATAAATTATGGTGTGTGAAACAACCACATAGAATTATTATGGAGGCGGTAGTCCGCACACCAAATGGTACAATAAGTATGCGTATGAAAATTGATCTTTTTAGAGTGATCGTGCTGATAACGTGTTATAAAAAGAATGGTATAATTTATCATTTCGATAAATATTAATAAGAACAAAATATTATACCCGGTAAAGAATGAGATATTGATGAAAATAAGATTGAGAGAGAATGAATGATTTGCTATTTCTTCTTGTTGAAGTTATAAATTGTGTGTTCTTACAAATGAAGGAAATGCATCATTTATATAGAAGATGAAAAGCATAAGTTAGTGTTTGGGAGTAGGTAAATGGGCTCCATATAGTGGAATGCATATAGTGAAATGCATTATTATAACATTATTCATATAAATAAGCGAGCTCTAAGAAAGAAAACAAAAATTGGAGAGTCGGAGAATTTGTTGAAGACGATCGATGAATACTTCTTCTCAGTTTATGGATAAGCAGATAATGGATCTATCTACTTCATCTCCACCTTCCAGTGATTTCATCGATCTGATGAACAACAGTAGTGATTCACAGGAAGACGATCACCAGAAGCACCGGATCGGAGATAATGGATTGGAGTCGAAGAAGGAAGAGATCGTTCCTAGTTATGATTTCCAGCCGATTCGTTCTTATACCGCCGGTGGATTATCTCACTCGGCTTTAGATCTCGCCGGATCTACCTCGGCTAGGGTTTGGTCCGCGTCTGATTTTAAACCCATTTCCACTTCGTCTAATAGGGTAATAGTTGTCGAATACTTTAATCTGATTTCCTCTTGAATTAGTGTGTTTTCTCTTTCAATTACTTTACCAGCCTTATTGATTATGCGTCTTGCAGGGTTTTGACTCTATTGAACCTGCGAAGTTGGTTTCTGAGAATGTGTCTAACACGGCGATTATCTCTGAGATTGATAGGACACTGAAGAAACATGTAGATACCTTGTTGCATGTAATGGAAGGTGTGAGTGCACGTGTAACTCAGCTGGAGACTAGAAGCCACAATCTCGAATATCTTGTCGATGATCTCAAAGCTTCTGTTGAGAACAGTCACGGAAGAACCGATGGGAAGATGAGACAGCTTGAAAATATCCTTGTAGAGGTAACTTTGGACTTGGAATTAGATTTTAGACAACGTTCAATGCTATGTTCTGTCTTTGTGGGAAGATGAAATTGGCATTGAGTCCTTGTGTATGTATTCTTGTAGCCTACGATTCTAGCCTTTCCTGGGAACTATTGATCTCTCTCATAGAGAAGTTATCTCCTGCTGAATATTGAGCTTCTGTTGATGCTTTGGTTTTTTTCTTTATGTGAATTGTGTGCAGGTGCAAAGTGGTGTGCAACTATTAAAGGACAAACAAGAGATTATTGAAGCTGAGCTTCGGGTTTCAAAGCTTCAGGTATCCGAAGTTGACCACCACCCAAAAACACACTCTGTGCATGTTGATGCCACTTCTCAATCGCCCGCACAGGTCCCTACGCAGCAAATGCCGCAGTTCCCTCATACGTCTTTCCCACAGTCACCATCTTCCGCTGCTGCTCCATCCCAGCAAATCCACCAGCAACCTTCCTCGCATCAGAGTCTCCAACAACCGTCCTCGCCACTACTACCTCAGCTACCCAGTCAGTTTTCTCCTCAACAAGAGCCGTATAGCCCTCCGCCGAGTCATTCCCAACCACCTCCATCAAACCAGCCTCCTTACCAAGCTCCTCCTCAAACACAGCCACCTTATCAGCCACCGCCAAGTCATTCCCAACCACCCCCACCAAACCAGCCTCCTTACCAAGCTCCTCCTCAAACCCAGCCACCGCATCAACCACCTTATCAGCCACCGCATCAACCACCTCCACCAAACCAGCCTCCTTACCAAGCTCCTCAAACCCAGCCACCGCATCAACCACCTTATCAGCCACCACCTCAGCAGCCACAGTACCCTCAACAGCCACCACTATCATCAGGCTACAACACCCAGGAACAACAACCTTACCCGATGCAGTCTTACTCGCCAAACCTTCCCCGTCAGCAGCAGCCCGCTGGTTCCCCCCCTTCACAACAGTTCTACAATGCTCCTCATCCTCAACCATCAATGTATGATGGATCGGGTGGTCGATCTAATCCAAGTGTCCCGCCCGGGTACTCGTCGGAACCTTACCCATACACTGGTTCACCTTCATCAGTGAAACCGCCACATATGAGTAACAGCGGAACTGGTTACCCACAGCTCTCAACAGCACATCCGTTGCCACACGCTTTGCCAATGGCTTCAGCCGCGAGCGGTGGCTCTAGCTCCCCGAGATCAGAAAGCAGAGCCCCAATCGACGATGTAATCGACAGGGTTACAACGATGGGCTTCCCAAGGGACCAAGTGAGAGCAACCGTTAGAAAACTGACCGAAAACGGCCAAGCTGTTGACCTCAACGTGGTTCTAGATAAGTTGATGAACGACGGAGGAGCTCCACCTGGAGGTTGGCTTGGTAGTCGGTAGCCACCAGAATAGCCGACTCTGTATAGTACTCAATATCAAGTAGCAATTTTACCATCAATCACCGTTGTGACTTAATATCGGTTTCACTTGTGACCCATTGTGACTTCAAATGTCGATGTTATCATCTAGTTTGATGTCTGAGCTGAGAGATTACCGGTTCTGTTTGATGCTTGATATGTTTTTGGTTTTCTTTACTATTGGCCATTTGTAAATCAGCTTATATACCAGTCGAAGAAAGGACGCATAAATGAAGCTAGGTACCGATAAAACGTCTCTGACATTATTATTACATAAACAAAAACAGACTGAATAAAACTCGTGAGAAGCTTACAAGCAAATACAAGATTTTGAAACACACAAACATCTACCAAGAAACAAGAAGCACAACAGACGAGTCTTTTTTTATTCACCACAAAACACACAGCTTACGTTGACGCCACTCGGACCTCGTGAGTAGTTTTGGTGTCTCCTCTATGACCCTTGGTGTCTCGGTCTCGGACATCATGAGTTTTGGTCTCTCGGACATCATGAGCTTTGTCTTCAATGGTTTGTCCAGCATCTTTAGTCCTCTGTCCCACATACTCGGCCATGTCAGCCAAACGCTGCTTCGCTTCCTCCAGCTCCTCCGGCATACGCTCCCTTGCCCTACGGAAGAGGTTGAGCACCCACGACATCGATGATAATCCCGTGAGACCTATTGCCCCTGACGTAAAAAATCCAGTCATAGCTAGACCGATCACAAACGCTGCTGGTACGATCACCGGACTAAAGATGAGGAACAACGGGAATGCTAGCATTAACCCGATGACCGAACCGGCTAATGTCAAACCGGCTAGAAGTAGTAGCGCCCCTCCAACCGGTACACCGGCCACCACGGCTAGAACCTGCAAGCACATGCGTTGCTCGTAAACCACATGTACATATATATATATATATATATATGCATGTAATTTGTTGTATACAGTGTTGAGATTGGAATGATGGTAATTAAACGAGACCTGAGTGGAAGAAGGGCCAGACTGGGACTGAAGGACTTTGATGCCGCCTTCGTGTTGGCGTTGAGGATGCACTATAAGCTGATGTGACTGTGTTCGAACGTCCGCCATTTTTTTTTTTCAGAGATCCTCCAAGTTCAAGCTTAATTAGAGAGCTT
Source organism: Arabis hirsuta (assembly GCA_964056655.1). Lineage (NCBI taxonomy): Eukaryota > Viridiplantae > Streptophyta > Magnoliopsida > Brassicales > Brassicaceae > Arabis > Arabis hirsuta. The sequence continues at coordinate 43,919,295 of OZ053301.1, forward strand.
TTGCAAGAAACTAAACCCAAGAGAGTGTTGCTGCTTCTACCTTTAAATTAAGGTTTGAGAAATGAGATCGGTTTTGTCGTAATATAGATCAGTCACATGCTGCGAGAACATGACACGCAACAGAGTGACGTGGCACCAGAGAAGCTTGCATGAGTAACAAGTATTGTTTCCTTTTCAGATTAACTTTCAAGAGAGCGAATCCGATGATACCAATGAAGGAGCTGAGATGGACAAAGGCTACACTAGTGCCTGGTGGAGCCATAATACATGAAATGCCTGTTTTATCCTTGTACACAGTGTTGAATAACCAAATTATCCACTCCCTTCGGTTGTCCAAGTCTCCTATGGTGTAAAAACGTCTACTTTTGCTTCAACTCTTCTGAATTTACAGCTTCAATGGAGCAATGAGGATTCAGCCATGGAAAGCTTACTTATGTGGTGTAATCAGATTGTTGAACAGATTATTCAGGAGAGTGATCAAGAACTGGTTTCTCCAAACTCAGTACATAGTCTTTGACTGAATTTAGTAAGAAAGATATCTGTGTTAGGCTTAAATCTCCACATTCTTATTGCTCTTGATCCCTCTAATTAAACTTGAGTATGTGATTACTTACTCTCTGTCTAGCTTCTGCAAACACTGAATCATAAGCTGTCTCCCTTAGATTCGAAATACGGAGAATTTTCCAAGTCTTTTCTCATATGTAAACCCAGCTGTTTCAGCAATCCATATACCGGCACTTTCTCAGGATGCAAATCATCATCAGCTACAAATCTATGGACTTTTCTTCTAATCTCAATCAAACTCTCTGCCAATCCTTTCTTAATTCCTCTGTTCTTCACTGAAACTCTCAACTTCTCCACATTATCCCATTCTCCTTTAACTCCATACATATTCGACATTAACATGTAATAACCAGCATGATTAGATTCCAATTCAAAGAGCTTCTTTGCAACAGTTTCTGCCATCTCACCATTCTGATGAATCCTACACGCCCCTAAAAGAGTACCCAAGATTTGAGGTGTTGGTGAAAAAGGCATCCGCTTTATAACATCAATGGCAGTATCTAATTCTCCTACACGACCAAGAAGATCAACCAATACAGCATAGTGTTCTAAGTTAGGAACAAGTTCATAGTCACTCACCATCATATTAAATATTCTCAACCCCTCGTGAACCAAACCTGAGTGACTACAAGCAGATAAGATTGAGAGAAATGTCACTTCATTAGGCTCAACTTCTGAGCTCTGGACCATTTTATTAAATGTCTCCAACGCTTTAGTGCCCTTCCCATGGATTCCATAACCAGTGATCAAAGAGGTCCAAACCACTGTGTCCTTTAAAGTAATCTCATTGAATACTTTAGAAGCATTGCCTAGACTCCCACATCTCGAATAAAGCTCTACAAGAGAAGCTCCAATGAATGGGTTAGTGTCAAATCCAAATTTGATCACATAACTATGAAAGCATTCACCTTGTTCGAGAAAGCCTAACTCCGAACATGACCCGAGAACCTTCACCATAAGAATAGCATCAGGCCTGGTATTATTCTCCAGCAGCATCCTGGAAAACTCCTCAGTTGATTTGTGTGCCATTCCATTTAATGTCAAGCCGCTTATCAAAGCAACCCAAGAGACTACATCTTTCTTTTGCATCCTGGAGAAAACAACATAACCTTCTTCAGGGGAGTAACACTTCATATACATATCAACTAGAGCAGTGGAGACTTTCACTTCTGTCTCTAAACCTTTCCTAATGGCTAATTCATGAGTCTTCCTACCTTGCTCTAAATCATGAGCAGCTGCACAAGCTTGTATAAGACTAAGCATAGTAGCTACATTAGGTTCTACTCCCTTATCCATCATTTCATTAAATACACGCAATGCTTCAGTAGCAGATCCATTTTGAACGTAGCAAGCAATCACAGTGCTCCAAGATATAACATCTTTCTCTGCCATCATCTTGAACAAATTAACCGCTTCTTTGAAAGCTCTTGACTTCGCATAACAATTCAATAGTGAATTCAATATAGACAAATCCTTAGCAAATCCTTTCCTCATCACAAAACCGTGCACACATTTCCCAAGCTTTGAATTAGGTAGTTTTGTACATGCAGAAACTAGTGTGATTAAAGTTACCCGATCAGGACTAACATCCGACGCCATCGCCATTCTCCTGAGAAACTTTACGGCCTCAAAAGGAAACCCATTTTTCTCAAACCCAGAAACCATAGAAGACCATGTCACAATATCAGGCATCTCCAACTCATCAAACACCCTCAAAGCTTCAGTCATTCTCCCACATTTTGCATACATATCTATCAGAGCAGATCCAACATAAATGTCACACCCAAGCGTAGCTTCCTTCTTGACGAACCCATGAATCACTTCTCCATACTTAACTTCCCGCAACTGCACACATGCCTTGAGAGCAACTGGAAGCGTGAAGTTATCAGGCTTTTCTTCATCGCGAAACATTTGACCCAAATGACACAGGACTTGTTCCCATTGTTTTTCTCTGGATAAACTCTTGAGAAGAGTATTCCACTGATATAAGCTTCTCTTCGTCATTTCGTCGAACACTTGGTGTGCATCCACGGAAGAAGAAAACTTCCGACAAAAACCCATCCAATTTCCCTGGAAATGATCTTATCACGGATTCAAAACTTCGGAGACCGATAATATTTCCATCGATTTCCTCGCTCCTACATTGCTTGAGCAATTCAAATCTCCTTTTTGCAGTAACTTTGCAAGGGAGAGAGAATGTTTCAGCACATAATAAACAGGAAGCGCAAATAAACCACGATCCGACGACGTTTCACATAGGTTTGGGCCTGGGCCTGGGCCGAATAAGTTGGGATAATAATAGTCCAATATACTCTTATTATGTTTCCTTATTTGTACTATTTTTATTGGTCAATTGTTTTCATATTTATTGCATTTAAAAATACCAACAAGATAAGCTTAACAATTTGTTTTACAAGTCTTTTTTTTTTAAATATAAATTGTTTTAATAACATTAGATATTTTTTAATTTTATTAAATATTATGTGAACATTTAGAATTTTGTTAAGTACTACTAATAAAGGAAGGTAACAACAAACCACGTGGCAGTATCAGAGCTTAAGCTGTTATTGAGAATTGGAATAGCTACAAATACGCACAAGCCTCCTTCTTCTTCTTTCTTTCTTCAAGCTCTGACTCATAGGCCAAATTTCTGAGAATCGAATCGAAGCCATTTTCGAGAACCAAGGTCAGCATTTGAGACTGCGTCATATTTCTCGATCTTGTTCAATATCTCTCTTTCCTTCGTTCCCCCTTTGATATCTTTCTCTCTATTGTCTACATTTGAGCTACTTTTTCTTGTTGTTATCGTCACGTAGGTGTTGTAGGTGTCGTGTAGTGAGAGTCATCTCGGATTCGGTTGATCGATTGATGGATTCGTCACGAAACGCGTAGAGTTCGGTGGAAGTTGTTCAATTCGGAAGCCGATCGCGAAGAAAGTTAGGTTTCGTTACGTCGCAATCCGAACGATTTTCCAATATTGGATCAAACGTAAGCTGAATCTTTCCCTTTTTTGTTCGTATCTGCTTTAGCCGTGTTCGATTCTCTTTTGTTTATAGTATTTCTTTAACCTTTCGTGATTTCCCCTTTTTGCGGAACTGATTCTGGTTTTGGATTATTCTACCTATTGATTTGTCCGCATATTCCTATTCCCATTTTTTTATACTCGTGTAGTCAGAATCTTGATTTTAGTCTGGTAAACGGTTGGTGTTGTATAAATTCTTGATAGATTTTGGTTGCTGGTGTGGTTAAGAGTGAAGGAGATAGTAGAAAAGGAATAAGAGCCAAAAAGGGATGCCTTTGAATTTAGGCAACGATGGTGATGGATCGTCTCGGATTATTCTGACTGAGCCTCGCGGATCAACTGCAGAGGTTTGACTGTTTCTTCTTTTCTCTTCATGATTTAGAGAAAAAAATCTGTGAGTTACATATTCTCGGATTGAAATCTTTCAGGTGATTTTACATGGTGGACAAGTGATTTCTTGGAAAAATGAAAGGAGGGAAGAATTGCTTTATATGAGCAGCAAGGTAAGCTGTAGAACTATTGCTCTATAGCTTCTCATTTTCTGTCATGTATAACTTTCATATGTTGATGGAAATGAATTTATATTCCTTCTGGTGGCCTTTCCTTTGCACTGTGTAACCTGTGGCATTAGTTAGAAGCCTGAATGTATAACTGCTCAATAAGGAGTGAAGCAGGATGTTTTTTTAACTGCTATTTTTGTTTTGTTTGATGTGTCTCGTTTAGGCTCAATATAAGCCACCCAAGGCGGTCAGAGGAGGAATACCTGTTTGCTTTCCACAGGTTTGTGATCTCAGATCACTTTTAAACAGTTGAATAACGTTTCCCTGTGTTTTCGTACCACCATCAAGCATATTGTGCCATCTTTGCAGTTTGGAAACATTGGTGGACTTGAGCGACATGGATTTGCACGGAACAGACTCTGGTCATATGATGACGATCCTTCGCCTCTGCCTCCTGCTAACAAACAGTCATCAGTTGATCTGATACTGAAGGCTACAGAAGATGATCTGAAGATCTGGCCTCACAGGTGTGTGGGAGCGAGATCTATAACTTACAGTTTCGTCAACCCCAAAACATTGAATCTTGCAGCCAGCCACATGTTTTCTCGTTGCTCGTGTTCTGTGATTTGGATGTTTTGTCTGTGTTTCTTTATTATCTTCTCTGTGGCTAACTTCATAACTCCTCGGCGTTATATGTGCAGCTTTGAACTCCGTGTTCGCATTTCTATCAGCCCTGGGAAACTTACTTTGATCCCTCGTGTGAGGAACATGGACTCAAAGGCATTCTCCTTTATGTTTGCACTTCGAAACTACTTATATGTATCTGACATAAGGTGTGTGCCTTTCATATTTCTTCCCATCTGATTTTCCTCTACTTAGATTGCTTCCATTCTCTGAGTAATAACTCATGTGGGTATCGAACTTGCAGTGAAGTACGGGTTGAGGGCTTGGAGACACTTGATTACCTGGACAACTTGATGGGTAAGGAAAGATTCACGGAGCAAGCAGACGCAATTACCTTTGACGGTGAGGTAAGTTATGTCAACCATTGTTTTCCCCTTGAAGTTTTTTCAAAGTCAAAAACGCCCAAGATTGATATAAAGTCAGTGTGTGTGCAGGTCGATAGAGTGTACTTGAACACGCCAACAAAGATTGCTGTCATAGATCATGAGCGAAAGAGAACCATCGAGTTGCGAAAGGAAGGCATGCCCAATGCAGGTGCGCATTCAAACAGATAAAAAAAAAAAGATAATGAGTTTGATTTCTTCTTAAACCTTTTGAGTTTGGTTTCTTCTTCTAATGGATTTTGGCATGGAAATGAGCAGTTGTGTGGAACCCTTGGGACAAAAAGGCAAAGACCATAGCTGATATGGGGGATGAAGATTACAAGACAATGCTTTGTGTAGATTCTGGAGCTATCGAACCTCCGGTTTTGTTAAAGCCTGGTGAGGAATGGAAAGGCAGACAAGAACTCTCTATCGTCTCATCGAGTTACTGCAGCGGACAGCTCGATCCACGCAAGGTTCTTTACGGAGATTAGTGATCCTTTTTTGTTTGTTTGCATGCTAAGTAAAAACAATAATAAGCCATGATCTGATCGAGAGCCGAGACTCAGGTGTCTATGTTTTGATATGTAGCTATCCTTTCACTTGTTTTGAGTGGTTCTGATTGTTACACAGACAGAAGAGAGAGGCCACGGTCATATTTTGTAACGTTGACTCTGTGTTTGACCGTAAAACAATGTATTTTGGTCTCTTTTGATTCGTGAAACCATTTATGGCCCGGCCCATTTATGAAATATCATCATTATTCTCTGTCCACTATGTCTCTTATTAATCTATTAATTTGAAATTTTCTTTTAACTGCAAAAAAAGAAAAAACAAACTTGGGTTTTACAACTTTCTTTTTTGTGTAGAATTTCACTTCTGATGAACGTTTTTTTCACGTTGATCTTTGATCATATTTTCTAATATGCAAACTTGATAAAATTAATATTAGATCCCATTCTCCAACGGTATGTTCTTGTCCCAACTTTTGGTTTAGTTTTTTAATCATTAAATAACGCGAAATTACGGGTAAAAAAAAAAAAAAAGGTGTGTTTCTGGCTTGGCGAGCAAGGTAGTGTGGCCCTACATAAATCACTTAATTTACAAAATAGCCATTAAGCCCGTTTCCCGAAGCTCCCAAGTGCTTCGGTGTTGCACAAAACGTTAAGAACCTAAGGTTCGTATCCGAACCAAACTCTAAGTCAAGGTCAGTCAACACTAGTCTTGTCCGAAGCTGAGGTTCGTCAATTGTGTTCTTGAGAAGCTTTCTCCGAAGCTTAGGTTCGAGACGTACGAGCCTCTTCCCGCTCACATTAGTCTCCTCGGTCTTGTTTTTGTCTTGACGCGTTCACTCCACAGTCCCTTTTACTTACCCTTGTTGACAAGCTCAAAGCTTCATCTCTCTCTCTCTCTCTCTCAGGTTTCTCCTTCTTTGTTTTGCGAGTCATGGCGAGGTAAAGCTTTAAACCCTTATGTTAAACCCCAGATTCGTTTATATGATTTCATTTTCACCCTAAAACCCTTGAATCAATTCTCGCAACGTTATTCCGCTGAAAGTTGTCTCCTTTGTTCGTGTGTCGCGGAAAAGGGACATTTTTTGTTTCTGGGTTATGATTCTCCGGAGGCAAAAAAATGTGAAATTTCCCTTACGAGATTGAGCTAGAAAGATTGAATTTTTAGATTATTATTCGCCTGATTTTTGGGCATTGTCTGACAATATACGCTTGAATGAATCTCTTATGTCTGTAACTTTGAAGAAGACGACCGAGTTGTTTTCTTGTCTTGAGATGATTAACGATTTCATTCTTTGAGCAAACGGATGATTTATACTTTGTTCTTGTCACAAAATTATACAGGGCTTGGATTGTTGATGGCAGAGGAATCGCAACCAAAGTGAAGAATGCGTCTGTTTCTTCAGCATCTCAGATCAAAGACTGTGGTGCGTATATCGATTGCCCCAATTGCTCTTACCGAATTGACAACAGCAATGTGAGTGAACCACACTCCCTCTTGTCTGAAATAGTCGTCGACTTTCCTTACATACTGATTCGTGTATTGTTGGTTTCAGGTGCTGGTTCCATGGCCTGGCCTTCCTAAAGGTGTGAAGTTTGAGCCAACTGATGAAGACATCATCGAGTTTCTGGAAGCTAAATGTGGGATTGGTGGCTCTGAACCGCATGTGCTTATCGAAGAGTTTATTCGTCCAGTCACTGAAGATGTTGGAATCAATTACACTCACCCTAAAAACCTTCCTGGTAAATGATAACATTCCACTATTGATTTTGCAAGTAAAGACCTTTAGTTGTTTCTCAATTGAAACTGTACTAGTTATCAGTGAATCTCTGAGTTTCTCCAGGTTTATTGATTCCTGTGATCTTTGATTTCTCAGGTGCTAACAAAGATGGAGTAAGTGTCTTCTTCTTTCACAAGACGGTGCAAGCATACGGAACAGGACAGAGGAAACGCAGAAAGATCACACCGACATGCCTGGACGAGGAACCAGTTCGCTGGCACAAGACAGGCAGAACAAAATCTGTGTTGCTCAATGGAGTCCAACGGGGTTGCAAGAAGATCATGGTGCTATACAAGAGCGCTAGGAAGGGATCAAAGCCCGAGAAATCAAACTGGGTCCTGCATCAGTACCATCTTGGAACAGAAGGAGAAGAGATAGGAGACTATGTTGTTTCAAAGATAACATATCAGCAGCAGAAGATTGGGGAAATTCCTGATGAAGGTGAGAGTTCCGGTGTTCGTGGTGCGCCAAGAACACCAAAGACGAATACTCCTCAACCACCTAGACCTCTAGATGGTCTTGCTGGAGATGAAGAAGCTTTTGATCCATTTGGCGAGGTTAGTAACCACAAAGTCACTGGGAAACATATCTTTGTTTTCAAGAGACTAAAATCGGTGTTTTTTAACTCGTAAACCAGGGACTGGACAACATTCCAGAAGCTGTTTTAGAGAAGATGTGGTCTAAAAAAGCTCGAATGGATGATGATTATGTTGTAAACCTTAATGAAGATAACTTAACATGCAATGAAAGCATTGAAGCTTCGTCTGTTTGGGAAAACCAGGTTCTCCTCCCCAATCCTAACCTCGGAACTATGGGGGAATTAGATGGTTTTTCGATATCAGATCTGGAGAATGCAGATTTGGGGACTCCCCCTGACCTCTTCACCGTAAGATCCAAATAGAAAAAAGGCATACTTTACTTTTCTTAGAATCATTGAAACTTGGTTACTGATTTTGTTTTCATGGGTTTTGCAGTTGGCTTCTCAGGAGAGCTTGTTGAAATGGATTGGATGGATGTGATTGGATTCTTGCTGCTAAATGCAGAATCTCTAAAATGGCGTTTTCTCAGAGAAACATAGAGAAAAGCCGAAGAAGGAAGAAGGCAAAGGCAGGAATGTGTATAAATAAGAAAACTTTCAAGTCTCCTCATGCTGAAGTCATATCTCTGTGATAATTTTACTTCAGCAAATTCTCAGGCGATGAGTTTTCTCTCGGATTCCCGGAAAGTCACTTGTAGTTTCCTGGGAAAAATCATTTCAATATCGGAATCTTCACTTGATTGTAATTCGAAAAGACATTTGTGCTATTGTAATGTTGTTGTGGTTACTCTGTTTTGTTTGTCTCAAGGTCCAACAGTTATATACTATATGATTCTGTATTTACAATTTGCACCATATATTCTCAAAATATCCCATTACTGCCCCAAATAAAATATTTAATCCAATTAACCACTGAAAATTGAATTACACATTTTCGTCTTTCGTGTCTCTTCACTCGCAAATTAGGGTTTACTGAGCCAAGCTATTCCGCAGATTGGGCGCCTCCAAAATCTAACATTTGGTATAAATAAGCTGAGAAGATTCAGACTTTTCACCATTGAATCCCTCTCTAAGCACTAATAACGATGGTGAGGAAAGGTCGCGGCGGCGGAGGCGGTGGCATGGGCGGAGGAATTAATCGGAGATTTCTGAGTCAAGTTATGGATTCGTGCGGGAAGGATTTAGTTACGCCGGAGGATATCGCCAATGATCTTCGTTCCAGGTACGCTAATTTTGCGAGGTTGACCCGGCAAGTGCTTCTGCTTAACGTCAGACATGTCCTTGATGCTAGAGACAGGATGCGTGTCAAAGACAAAGAGGAAGATGACAACAATGGCGATGGTAAGAGGAAGAAACAGAGACGTATTGATGAGAAAGAGGAGAAATTGCAGCAAGCGGAGCAATCGCATCTGAAGAGGAGGAATAGAGAACGTCCGGTGTCTTCTTCTCCGTCTGCTTCTTCTTCTTCGTCAGAAGACAATGGCGACGTGTCGACTTCTGAGGACGCGATTTACGGTGAGAAGTTGAGTCCGCGGTTTGATTTGACCAATAGCAGTCTTAGAGACAACTACGCTAAGATGAATAGCTCCTCGAAGAAACCAATTGTGTCTTCTTCTCCTTCGCCTGTGGAAAAGAATGTTGAAATTGAGACAGTAACCAACAAAGCTAGAAGCAAGATGGCTACAATGGGTTCGAGGAAGGAAGCTAAAGTCTCTCTTTCTATCAGTGGAACTGCTGGTAATGGTGATTTGGAAGTGGTTGGTATTAAAGGACCTACTTTTAAAGATTTCGGTGGGATTAAGAAAGTGTTGGATGAATTGGAGATGAATGTTCTATTCCCGATTCTCAATCCTGAACCGTTTAAGAAGATCGGAGTAAAGCCACCAAGCGGGATTCTATTTCATGGACCTCCTGGCTGTGGAAAGACCAAATTGGCTCATGCCATAGCCAATGAAGTTGGTGTTCCGTTCTACAATATTTCAGCTACAGATGTGGTTTCTGGTGTATCTGGTAATGAATTGCATGATCCTTTTGCTTCAGTTTGTTGTTGAGCTCCCTCTTTGATTGTACTAATACAATATTCAAATTTTGTTCTGCCGAAAATTCGCAGGTGCTTCTGAAGAGAATATTAGGGAGCTCTTCTCTAAAGCATATAGGACTGCGCCTTCGGTTGTGTTTATCGATGAGATTGATGCTATTGGATCAAAGAGAGAAAAACAGCAAAGGGAGATGGAGAAGCGGATAGTCACGCAATTATTGACTTGTATGGATGGGCCTAGTAACAATGGCGATAAAAATGAGCCTGGTTCTAGTCCTGGATTTGTTCTCGTCATTGGAGCTACAAATAGGCCTGATTCTCTTGATCCTGCTTTGAGGAGAAGTGGACGATTTGAGTGTGAGATTGCTCTCGGTGTTCCAGATGAGGATGCAAGGGCTGAGATACTCTCTGTTGTAGTTCAAAGACTTAGACTAGAAGGTCCCTTTGACAAGAAAAAAATAGCTCGTATAACACCGGGGTTTGTTGGAGCCGATCTGGAAGGTGTTGCTAACATGGCTGGCAGGATAGCCACAAAGAGGATCAAGGATTCAAGAAAATCGGAACTGTCCGGTGATGGTGAAGATGATAAATCTTGGCTGAGGCAGCCCTGGCCGGAAGAAGAGTTGGAAAAACTCTTTGTCAAAATGTCTGATTTTGAGGTACATTACTCGGATTCCTGATATGACTTCACTTTCCTGTATTTCAATGGTTACAAAGTTTTTCTCTTTGGTTCTTGACTCTGTTAGTTGCTCTGTTTTCTACCAGGAAGCAGTGAATCTAGTTCAGGGTTCTTTAACAAGAGAAGGATTCTCTACCGTGCCTGATGTTAAGTGGGACGATGTTGGTGGACTTGACCATCTACGGCTTGAACTCAACCGTTATATAGTCAGACCTATCAAAAAGCCTGATATTTATAAGGTAGTTATAAATCACTTGCCACTGTTACATAGTCAAAAGATTACTTGCTTGTTCTATCGAGGTCTGAATGTCTCTCTTTGGATCTTTTTAGGCTTTTGGAGTAGACTTAGAGACAGGATTTTTGCTCTATGGACCACCGGGTTGTGGTAAGACATTGATTGCAAAAGCAGTTGCAAACGAGGCAGGAGCTAATTTCATATACATCAAGGTTAGACTTTCACGTCAGATTTTCTGGAGTTTGCTTTGCATATGAATGGTCCAATAATAATATGTCTTCTATTGTTGGCTTTCAGGGTGCAGAAATTCTAAATAAATATGTTGGAGAAAGCGAGCTTGCTATTCGGACGTTGTTTCAGCGCGCCCGGACATGCGCCCCATGTGTACTCTTCTTTGACGAGGTTTGTGTTTCACATTTTGAACAGTAGTCTGGCTAAAATGCAAATGTGTATGTAATCTTAAGACCGATGTATATTTGATTGAGCAAACAAAGTTGATCCATGTTTGGGTTGATACAGTTTAAGAGCTGTCCGATTCTTATACATGAGTAATGTTTTTGAACTTCAGGTGGATGCTTTGACTACAAGTCGTGGCAAAGAAGGTGCTTGGGTTGTTGAAAGGCTTTTGAACCAGGTAATTAAGGCTTTCTTTCTTTATCATATTGAATGGTGCAACCGTAAATCTTACTCAGGCGTCGATGTTTCACAGTTTCTTGTTGAGCTGGACGGTGGAGAGAGGCGTAATGTATATGTAATTGGAGCTACAAACAGGCCAGATGTAGTTGATCCCGCTTTCTTGAGACCGGGTAGGTTGGGGAATCTTGTTTACGTACCCCTTCCTAACGCGGATGAGCGTGCTTCAATTCTAAAAGCTATAACAAAGAAGAAACCCATAGATCCTAGTGTTGATCTGGATGCCATTGCAAAGATGAACTGTGAAGATTTCAGCGGAGCTGATCTCGCTAACCTGGTAATCTTGCTTGTCGCAACCTTTCTTGAATGATGAGACGACTTGTGTTCTGTAATGTGTATGATTCTGATAATTAGTTTGAATTTATTTAATGGGAAGGTGGACAAAGCTATACATCAGGCAGTGGAGGAGAAATTCAGCTCTTCTGAAGATGTTACGGATTCAACTCAGTGTATCGTCAAATTGACTCATTTCGAGCAAGCCTTGTCCTTAGTCTCATCTTCTGTGAACAAACATGTATTCTCTTTTCTCTCTCTCTCTCTTTGCATCACTTTGAGAAACTGAAAATTTTATCGTCTCTCATTGAGCTTCAATCTCATTTTGGTGGTTTTGCAGCAAATAAAACACTACGAGGAACTATCAAAAAGGCTTCAAAGAAGCAGTACAAGGAACACCGAACAAATCACCATTGGAACATCTTTTGCCCTTCAGTAACACTTTTAATTACAAATGTCTGCACAATCCCATTTTTCCGAGGTAGATACGATCGTTTTATATAAAGAATCGTCTGTTTTTCTCAGCTTCAGACACGTATAGAGTCAAGTTATGTTTTCCAGCTCTTCTTATCAAATCCGTAAAATTACAAAAAATCTGAGAATGTAGAATTGTATATACACAGAAGGCATAAAGAAAGAGAGAACCAAAGCTCCTAAAATCTATAGGGGACTGATTAGCGATAAGTAGAGATCTTCATCTATCAGCCAGTTTCTCGTTTGCAGTTCCCAGGTAATAAGTACTTGTAACTATCAGCATTCTGGATCAGATATCCAGGGAGATGAACGGCTGAGTAAGACCGAGGAACCGGACCTAGTTTCCCGATAATCTCTCTGAATGTGTGTTCTTCGGGAAACATATCGAAAAGATCAGTTCCTTTGCAGATAACATCTTGGATTCGTTTCGGGTTCAGATAATGTAAGAATCTCACCCGGTCTGAATGGCTATAAGCTTTCATCTTGAACACGAAATCTTTGATGTGTCTGAAACAGAAACTGCAATGCCAGCCTGAATCCGTCAAAAGATTGTTGCTTTGCCGGAAGTGAGCGTACCGAGTTTTCCCAGGCTTGAAGAGATGAACCGAAGCTCTCCAGCTTTTGCTATCGACATAGTACTCATACGAGTAGAGGTAGTTTCTCAGCTGAAGATGAAGAATTGGTGGGAATCCATCGCACCATCTTAGCATATTGATAGTATGACCGCTCGGAATCTCATCGACATCCGACATTATCAAAAGATCATCTTCTTTTATACCTGCGAGTTTGATCAATTGATCCAATGCCAGCCTTTGGAACGATTCTTCCACAAAAGGGTTTTCGCCTTTCTTGAATCTTCCTCCTACGTGCCCATAAGCCAGCCTTGGCTCAACGAATTTGAATTTCTCCTCCCGGTTATCTGCGAAAGCCAGCGGTTTTGGCAATCCAGTGAAAGTCGAGTTTGATTCCAGAAGCACAAACTGCGTAATGTAAGGATTTAACTCGTTCCAACGGAGAGTCAGCATATCGATCTCGTTACTGAACAAGACAGCATCAAAGACTCTTCTCGGAGAATTGCGGAATTTCCAGCCGTGAAGATTGCAGAGCATTTCCGTGGAAGCATTCTCGTGGTAGTAATGCGGAAGGATGTTAAATGGTTTAGGAGGTGATTCCCATAGAGGTCTCAAGAAATATGTAATCTTTTGACCGTGTAAATAGCTACCGAAGATGGCAATTGGCAAGAGAGTAAAGAGAAATAGATACGTCTTGAAATCAAGTCCTCTTAGAAGTACACATTTTAGCCTTGCCATGGCCTTCCCTGCTCGAGAACCCTCCTGTAAAATGTAAAACATGATTATGCAACAAGACAATGACCTAATTTTGATCAAGTTTCACTAAAGTCGGGTCGTTTTCTTCAATACAATGCAGAGAAATAAACCAATCACTTAGTCTAAATCATTAACTCTATAGTAGTGTTAACAATCAATGACCTAAAAGCCTATGAATCTAATCATCATCATATGAGAAAATGACCCCAGAAAATAAAAAAAATCATATGGAAACCCAGAGATCACCTGTCCACAAACATCTTCACAGATATTATCCGTCTTCTTAGAACTACCATAACCATCGGACATGATTGTAACAAAACAAAAACAAAAAAAATTATGAAGAAACAGAGAATCCACCAAAAGACAAAAAAAGAAAAAACAAGAGATGTTAGAGAGGAAGAAGAGAAGTCCGAAATTTTCTGAATTGAAATCGATTCTTCTCCTCTCAGAGAAACTGTAATTACCAATTATAGCCGTTTGGTGATTTTTCACCTTCCATATCTAGAATTTAATTTACATTAATCAAATCTCTAATTTCCTTATTTAAATATATTATAAAGATAAACCATAGAAAAAACATTCATCCGTCAGATCTGTAGAAGCGGTTTGATCACATGGTTTCAAATCCTTTATCCCAAAATCAGATTTTCTTTTTTTAACCTATTGATTTGATTGTTAATAATTAATAGCGTAATTAAATTTAAAATAGTAAAAAGAATTTTAAGCCGAACGTTTATTAAAAAAAAAAGAAGAAAGAAGCAAATGAGACGACGAAATGAAGCCCCCGAAGGCGGAGAAAGAACAAACCATGCGTAAACAGCCGCCGTCTCCGCCTCCACAACCACCGCCAGTTAACAACTCTTTGCTCCAATGGTGGCGGAGATGGACTGTGTTAGTGGCGGCGATATGGATTCAAGCATTCACGGGGACTAACTTCGATTTCTCCGCTTACTCTTCCGACATGAAATCGTCGATGGGGGTTTCTCAATCTCGCCTCAATTACATGGCGGTTGCTTCTGATTTGGGTAAAGCATTGGGTTGGTCTTCCGGTTTCGCGATTGCGTATTTCCCTGTCTCCGCCGTGCTTTTGGCCGCCGCCGGAATGGGACTCGTCGGTTACGGCGTTCAGTGGTTATCAATCGCCGACGTAATCGACCCTCCTTATGCTCTGGTTTTGGTTTGCTGTTCGTTGGCCGGTTTAAGCATTTGTTGGTTCAATACGGTCTGTTTCATCCTCTGTGTTCGACATTTCGAATCGAACCATTCGCTTGCGTTGTCTCTTGTTGTGAGTTTTAATGGAATCAGTGCTGCTTTGTATACGCTTGGTCATGAAGCTATTAGTGGGAAATCATCAGCAAGTTCTGATATTTACCTTCTTCTTAACTCTCTAATCCCTTTGATCGTCTCTCTTTTAGCACTTTGGCCGCTCCTTACTGACCCTAATTCCGATACTAATCGAACCAACGACGAAACCCAAATCTTCGTCGTCTTCAATGTATTGGCCTTAATCACATGCTTTTACCTTCTCTTGCCTTCCTCAAACACCTATTTAGCTTCATCACCTCGTTGGCATTTCCTCGGTGCCATTTTCCTTCTCCTTTTCCCGTTGTTCGTCCCGTTTATCGACTATATTCACCGCGCCATCGAGTCCTGTTTCCACCATCACCGGTCTGGCTATGCAGCGGTTAACGTCGAAGAGCCCAAGATTAAGGATGAGGAGGAATGTGGTAAAGTGAGACTAGGAGATGAGCATTCTCTCGGAATGCTGGTTCGTAGGGTTGAGTTTTGGCTATATTACATAGCTTATTTCTGCGGCGGCACGATCGGTCTTGTTTACAGCAACAACTTAGGACAGATCGCTCAGTCTCTAGGACAAAGCAGCTCAAAGGCTAAATCCTTAGTGACACTCTTCTCCGCTTTCTCCTTTTTGGGAAGATTGCTCTCCTCTGCACCTGACTTCACACGCAAGAAACTATACTACTTGACAAGAACAGGATGGTTCACCATTTCGTTATTGCCAACACCTTTGGCCTTCTTCATCCTCGCGTATTCATCCGAAACCTACCATACCGCGCTGTTACGAGTCGCGACTGCACTTATCGGGTTAAGCTCTGGGTTTGTATTTGCGGCTGCGGTTTCTATAACTTCTGACCTCTTTGGACGCAACAGTGTTGGTGTCAACCAGAACATCCTTATCACAAACATTCCCATCGGTTCGCTCTTCTACGGCTACATGGCTGGTTCCGTCTACGACACCAACGCGAGCCTCGGGACGGAATCTGTCGTCTCGGACTCGGTTGTTTGCGTTGGAAGTAACTGTTATTTCGTAACGTTTTTGTTTTGGGGTTGTTTGTCTGTTTTGGGATTTGTATGTAGCTTGTTTCTGTTTATTAGAACTAGACCGGTTTATCACCGGTTAGAAAAAAACCGAATCTTAAACGGTGTAGTATCAGCTGCCGATAATGGTTTAGATTGATCGGATCCAAGAAAAGAGTGTAAATGCTTGTATCCTCTTTTTGGATCTTCTTGAAAGAAACAGAGGTAGGTTTCTTCAAGAGTTAGGTTTCTTCAAGAGTTTCTTATACTATTTATTCTAAAACTATATTTAGATCATAATTAGTGTTAAAATCTATTTATCCTTGTGACTGTTGACGTGTCATTATCACCCACACGATCAGCGTAATTCGATACATTAAGTGGGACCCATGAGTCGTTAAACTGTAAAAATAAGGTAAAGAGCAATAAATAGTGAAGTATGGATACGTTAAAAAAAGAAAGTAAAAAACGCGCAAGGGAGATGGATCAGGATCAGGATCCGAGATCCACGGTTTCCGGCGAGACGACGGAGGCGGTGATCGAGCATCGGTCGTTTGCTCGGATCGGATTTCTGGGAAACCCTAGCGATGTTTACTTCGGCCGTACAATCTCCTTCACTATTGGCAACTTCTGGGCTTCCGTCAAGCTCGAGCCATCCCAACATCTCTTCATCAAGCCTCATCCATTCCACGATCTCGTCCAGTTCACCTCTCTCGACCATCTTGTACGTTTTCTTTCCACTTTCGCATCCGGATTTGCTCTATGCTCGACAAAATATCCTTCATTTGTGTTATTCTTGAGTTTTCTTTTTATGTAAATCCGAGATTGCCAATTCGGATGAATTTCATCTGCATTCCGTTTGAAATGTTGTTAATTAGATTCCTGATTTGGGTATTTTCAGTAGATTCCAGATTTGGTGCTCAATTCCAGATTGTATCATTAGTTTAAGTTGGATAGTGGAATTGATTTCATCTGGTAGTTGCAACCTGTAAATTTTCCAAGCTTAGATATTGGATTTATGATAACATAAAAATTTGTTCTTTTTTCAGCTGAATCGCTTGCAAAATGAAGGTTACTACGGTGGTGTAAGGTTGCTAATGGCGATTTGTAAAGTATTCTGTAACTATTGCAAAGATAATGACATTCAGCTTCATGAAGGAAACTTCACTCTATCTTACGATACCAATATCCCTAGGCAGGTACATAGTTTGCTTCTGCAAACCCCATTTCTTAATGTTTTTGTTTTCCTCCAGGTGAATTTCGATTTCTGCTTTTGACGTTTATTGCTGATTATCTAGCTTTGATGTTCCAGACAGGGCTTTCAGGTTCTAGTGCCATCGTATCCGCTGCTCTTAGTTGCCTTCTTGACTTCTACAATGTCAGGCATTTGATCAAAGTAGAAGTTCGGCCTAACATTGTCCTCAATGCAGAGAAAGAACTTGGTATTGTTGCAGGTCTTCAAGACCGGGTAGCTCAGGTGTATGGTGGTCTTGTTCACATGGTGAGTGGTGGTGATCTTTTATATATACAGCTTTTGGTACTAAGTTTCAACAGTTCATGACTTTATGATATGATCATCACTTTGCAGGATTTTAGTAAGGAACATATGGATAAATTGGGACATGGGATTTACACTCCTATGGATATCAGTCTCCTTCCGCCTTTGCATCTCATCTATGCTGAGAATCCTAGCGACTCAGGGAAGGTACACACGCACCATTAACCGTCTCAGTTTATGCTTCTGGTTGATGCAGCATTCTTTACTGCTGATTTGGTTTCCGGTTAACAGTAGAGTCATTCAAGTGAAATTTACACGAAAAGCTAGCTGGTTTCAGCATTAATGACTAGAACTCAAGAAGAAATTTTCTCTCTGTTATACATGTTTGTTGATGTTAGCATGGATTTATAATGTAGGTACATAGTAGAGTTCGGCAAAGATGGTTAGACGGTGATGAGCTGATAATTTCATCAATGGAAGAAGTTGGACAGGTAGCAGAAGAAGGCCGAGCTGCATTACTCGACAAGGACCATTCCAAACTCGTGGAACTCATGAACCATAACTTTGACCTTCGAAGGTAAATTTAATTCGAGATAATATTGCAATCTACACACAAGTCAAGATCAAACTCCAAGCTCACATTTAGTGATGTTCTTCTTTCAATAGGAGGATGTTTGGGGACGAATGCTTAGGAGCAATGAACATAGAGATGGTGGAAGTTGCAAGGAGGGTTGGTGCAGCGTCAAAGTTCACTGGAAGTGGAGGAGCAGTGGTGGTTTTCTGCCCTGATGGTCCATCTCAGGTGGAGCTATTGGAAGAAGAATGCCGGAAATCGGGGTTTATACTCGAGCCGGTAAAGATTGCCCCTTCATGTTTGAATGATTCCGACATTGAGAGCTTATCAAAGCCTTGATTTGAGTCTTGTTCACGAGGAGAAAGACCCCATTTCCAATGGTATAATAAAACATGTGAGCTTTTGTGTCTCAGTTGTTTCGGTAGTGGTCATGAACTCACGGGTACTTTTGCTCTGTTTCTTTCTCGTGCACATTTTCTATGTTTTTTGTTTTCCTTACACGTCTCTCCATTGTGCGTTTTTTTGTTTTGTTTTCTTCCATGTAGACGACGACACGAGTCCAAATTAACTTTAATCAATTGTCCTCCCTATAATCAATTGGTTTAGTGGCTACGTTAAAGTGATAAATGATTTATCCGTGACTTAAAAATCTTACTAACTACCGATATTTTAATCGTCCTAGATATTTGTAAGTGTTTAGAAAATTATTTTATTCTGGATTAATAATCAAAAACATTAGATGTTAAATTAATAAACAATTTACAACTTGTAATCAAATACAAGTGTAGTAAAGTATTTAATACTATGAGATAAAACAATTGATTACAATTTTAAATGGAGAAGTTTCCTGCCTTCCTGGATAGGATAGGAGGATCCTTTATTTATTTATTTTATTTAAATAAAGTGATTTGGATTTGAATGATGGGATTTGATCCAAAGCTATAAACAAAGCCAACTAATTAGCTATGATTGAAACGTGAGAAAATAAAAGAAAAGGTTTAGATTGCTTTTTGAACAAAAAATTAGGCGAATTACATTTTCCATTTGGGATTCAAATCCGCCATTGAAGATTCTTCCTTGACCTGTTGATCTTCTCAAGACTTTATTTTTTCTGTGAATTGGTCTTCTTCGTCTTCGTCGAGTTGACACATAACATAAGTAAAGGTGCGTGATTTTTCTATTATACTTTTCGATCGAAATGAATAAAAACTCACTTCTGGGTGAATCTTTCAATAATTTATAGTTTGAGTTTGCGTTTTGATTTAATTTTGGGAAAATCTAATTGGAATGGGTAGATTTCGTTTGTCTTCTTGTATACTAATTCTAGGTTGTTTTTTTTTAATGAAATCTACAATTCTGACTTTCTTCTAAAACTGGGAAAATTCAATATTTACTAGTTTCGTAACGGCAAGTCGGTGATGAAGGTAACGTGATTGAATCTTCATCTTCTTTCTCTTACGAGTTAAGAGACCAATGAGCCGCCAAATAACACCTGTTTCTTACTATTTATCTTCTAAGAGGAGGCCTGAATATTCACCAATCTTTTCTTCTTTTTTTTGCCGTTTCAACGTTATTAATAATTATCCTCTGTTAGTTCTTCTGAGATCACATCAAGTTTTCTATTGCCAAAAGGTATTTTTGCATGTTGTTGAATCGATTCTGTTGTTCTTGCGATTCCCTTTTGGTGGGTAAAAGAGGATAAGATTCTAAAGTCTGAATCTTTATGCAGGGATTTTGATCTTTGAGGTTTGAATAAAGTTTAATGGGAGGAGGGAATTCGAAAGAAGAATGGAGGCAAGAGCCACCGTCACCGTCTTCATCATCATGGGCTTCTCATCAAAGTTATCCTCAATATGGACCTGATAGCTACAACTATCCTCCTCCACCCACTTATACTCCGACTCCAGCCCCTGCTCCTGCTCCTGCTCCAGCTTCGGCTCCCAGTTTTGGCCATCAGTCTCAGCTGCCGTATATCCAAGAGGGTTATGCATCAGCATCACAGCCTTATCATCCTCCACCGCCTTCACAGAGTTATGGTAATGATAGGAAGAAATTTGATCCTGCGAAGTTTGATAAAGCTAAAGTGTTTATCGAACAAAAGATCTTTATGGAATCTCTTCGATTCAACCTACAACAATCTCCAATTCAATCCAAACCGAGAATTCTTCGACCAAGAGCCACTAACATATCGAACCAAACCGATGAAACCAATCCGCGACCATCATCCTCGGCCGGTAAGATCCAACGGTTAGTACTCAACAACGAAGGTCGTACCAAACTAAACGTCGACCCTGACCGTGAATTCTATTCATATCCACGTTTCGTGAACCACGTAGACGATCAGTTCATATCCTCCTTAACCGATCTATACCGGAACCGGTTAAGAACCGGTTCGATCGTATTAGACTTGATGAGCTCATGGGTTAGCCATCTACCAGAAGATGTGAAGTACGAGAAAGTAGTGGGACATGGTCTTAACGCACAAGAGCTAGCGAGAAACCCTAGACTCGATTACTTCTTCATCAAGGATCTTAACGAGGATCAGAAATTCGAGTTCGAAGACAAGTATTTCGATGCTGTTTTATGTTCTGTTGGTGTGCAATATCTACAACAACCAGAAAAGGTACGTACGTAAAGTAAACCAATTTCGGTTTATGTCAAAATTTATAAACCGGATCTCATTTCAATCCGTAGGTATTCGCGGAAGTGTATAGAATGTTGAAACCGGGAGGTGTGTTGATAGTGAGTTTTAGCAATCGGATGTTTTATGAGAAAGCAATTAGGGTTTGGAGAGATGGAACAGAGTACGGTCGGGTGCAATTGGTGGTTCAGTACTTTCAGTCTGTCCAAGGGTTTACTCAACCGGAGATCATCCGGGAACAGCCTGGTCGAGGCAGTGGTGAAGGAGGAGCTGAGAAACCGGTTTTCAGTTGGTTTATGAGTTTTCTTGGTTTAGCTTCTAGGCCGGACCCTTTTAATGCTGTGATTGCTTACAAGAATTTCAAACCTCTGTATGAGTAATACAATAATTAATTAGCTTTTTTTCTTTCTTCGTTTAGTTTAGAGTATAAAATGCAATGTTATGTGTTTTTCTCTAATATTATTACTACGACTGTAAAATATATAAAAAAAGGAGAAGAAGTTGGTATTGAATAAGAAGATTGGAAGAGGGATAAGAAAAAGAAATAAAACTTTGAATCAGTACCAAATCCAGCTGGAGAAACTTACATTGCAAATTCGATAAATAGTGAAAATTGAAATGCTAGATTTTGAACAACCAATCAAATTAGAAGAACCTGTAATACAAAAGAAATTAACGAAAGAAATATTACACTGTGGAAAATATATAGTATGGTTTGTGTGTGATTCGTTTTGTTGGTAGATTCATGGACAAAGGACAATATCCAAGCAAGGTAGCCTTGTCCTTTTCAACGAGTATCACGAGTTGCTTATGTTACTAAAAATCCATTGCATGTACTGATGTACGATTCAATAGTTTTAGGCTTGCTTTTAAGTAGATATGAAGTTAATAAAAAATAAATTGGGTATAAACTATGTAAATTTTCAAAGTTTTTCAAGATTGATAACCAAAAAAAGTTTCAGATGATCTTGTATGGAAGTTTGTATATTATCCAAAACCAAGAAAGTTATGAAATACCAATTAGGGAGCAAGTAAAAGGAATCGTCTATGGAAGTGTCAAAGACACAAAATAAATAAATATTAAACCAAAGATGAAGCAAAGAAGTTGATTCAAAGTTGCCATTTTATCTTAACCTTTTCGACCTATATATATATATGGATATTAACCCACTCATTCACCACAACACATCATATCCTTCACATATCATTTTTCTTCAACCCCTGTATTTCTCACCCCCTCGCCAATATGGCCCAACGTTTTCAATTGAACCCAAAACCCCTCACTGACCCACCAGCCGATCCTCTCAGAAGGGCCTCTCTGATCCCAAGATCCGCTGAGCAGAAGCTGGCTGATAACTTAGGCGAGAGGCGTCCCTTAGCCCCGAGAACTCACGAGGACAAACCCTTTGGTGATCAGTCAGATGGTCTCCAGCATCCTCATGCTGCTGCGGATCATAATAAGGTGATGGACCATGAGACTGACAAGACCGGTTACATGGTCCCTAAGACTGCTCATAATCCTCATTCATCTGAGGATCTCGTCGATGCCAATAGCCGACATTCTTTGGTTCCAAAATCATTGGGAAACAACTCGCTCGGTGGAAGATTTGGACCGGGAAAGAAACAAGCTTTCCATAGAAATGGCAGACCCATGTTTTCACTTTCTGATGACCGAGTCATGGCTGATAGAGTCTTGAAGACTCACAGTCCAGACATGATCTTCTTTGACGTCAAATCACTTCTCTCCGTTGTTGATGACATCTTCAAGTCTCATGTCCCATCCATCGACTCCTCTGCTCCTAAGGTTTTGTTACTTGCACTGCAATTAATCCTCATTTTTACAAAAAGATTCATTTACAAGTTTTTAAATGTGTACTTTTGCAGCCCTCACTCGTGTTCAAGGACTACGCTGATCACACATCCTTTGAAACGTTTGCAGATATTATCGATCAAATCTCTTGCGAGGTATATATTGTTCATACTCATATGAAGCTTTCTTGCTTTGATTTTCTGATGCATTTTCTAAAGTATCAATGTCTCTGACACAGATCGACTGCAAGTGTCTCCATGGTGGTGAGCCTCACGGAGTTATGACATCAGGGCTTCATTTAGACAGTCGCAACACGACCACGTTCTCTGTTCTGTCTCTTGTCTCCAAGTATCGTTGGGATGCTAAGCTAGTCCTTGTTCTAGCCGCTTTGGCCGTGAAATACGGCGTTTTTCTCCTTCTCGCGGAGACATTCGCAACAAATCAACTCACTAAATCTCTGGCTCTCATCAAACAGCTCCCTAGCATCTTCTCTAGGCAGAACGCTCTGCACCAGCGTCTCGACAAGACCCGAATTCTGATGCAAGACATGGTCGACCTCACCAATACCATCATTCAGATCTACCGACTCCCACCCAACCACATCACAGCTGTGTTTACTGATCATGTCCCGACCGCGGTTTACTGGATTGTTCGCTGCGTTCTGATATGCGTTTCTCATATCAGTGGCGTCAGCGGTTTCAAGCAGGAGTAAGTAATTGTTCTTTCCGATTACTAAGCTTTCTTCATCTTCAAGAAAACTCTAACAAAGTTTCTCATTGGGGTTTTCAGTCAAATCATGTCATTTATGGAAATTTCTGAGATACATGAGAATAGCGAAAGGCTCAGGAAGATCAATGCTTACCTGTTAGAACAATTGAAGAAGAGTCACCTGACCATCGGTGAGATTCATACGCAATTCGGCTTCGTATATATATATCTTTCACTCTAATCTCAGCTTGATTCTGCTCTATTACAGAGGATGGTATAATCGATGAAGAGTATCAAGAACTCATTCAGACATTCACTACTATCATTCACATTGACGTTGTTCCTCCTCTGATTCGTCTTCTCAGACCCATTGATTTCCTTTACCATGGAGCTGGTGTTTCCAAGAGACGCGTAAAAAACCATAACTAAATCTCTTTCTTTCAAATCTCTGTACACTTGCTCTGTTTCCTCCTCTGTCTCTGTCTGATCTGTATTCAACATTTACCAGGTTGGGATCAACGTGCTCACCCAAAAGCACGTGCTGCTTCTGATATCAGACCTCGAAAACATCGAAAAAGAGCTCTACATTCTGGAGTCGCTCTACACAGAGGCATGGCAGCAATCATTTGAGATTCTGTGGGTTCCAGTTCAAGATTTGTGGACAGAAGCTGACGACGCCAAGTTCGAGTCTCTTCACTCGAACATGAGATGGTACGTTCTCGGAGAGCCACGGAGGCTAAGAAAATCCGCGGTGAGGTTTGTGAAGGAATGGTGGGGATTCAAGAACAGGCCAATACTCGTTGCACTTGATCCCAAAGGTCAAGTTATGTCCACCAATGCTTTCCCTATGGTCTGGATCTGGCAGTCGTTTGCGTACCCTTTCACGACCCCGAGGGAACGTGATCTATGGGGTGAACAAGAGTGGAACCTTGAGTTCTTGATCGACGGCACTGACCCTCACTCCTTAAATCAGGTTTTCTTGATTGATGAAAAAAAAACAGAGCATTTTGAAAAATCTATGTATGTTTCTTGTGGTAAAAGTAACCTGAAAAAATGTGTTTTGCGATATTTTTATGACAGCTTGTTGATGGAAAATACATATGTTTCTATGGAGGAGAAGACTTGCAATGGATCAAAAACTTCACGAGTCTGTGGCGTAATGTAGCAAAGGCCGCAAACATTCAGCTCGAGATGGTTTACGTAGGGAAAAGAAACCCTAAGAACGGAATCCAGCCGATAATCAACACAATCAGAGACGAGAACCTCAGTCATACGTTGCCGGACTTGTTCCAGATCTGGTTTTTCTGGACGAGGATCGAGAGCATGTGGGAATCGAAGCAAAGGATGCTGAAAGCCCACAGAACCAAAGGGCGAGAAGGGTTTAAAGAAGGGCTTAAAGAAGGGGAAAAGGACCTTGTTCTGCAAGAAATCGTTGCTATGTTAGGTTATGGAGGAGAAGGAGATGGGTGGGGACTGGTGAGTAAAGCTTCGGACTTGATGGTTCGAGCCAAAGGGAACTTGTTCTCGACGGGTTTGGCTGAGTATAACCAATGGGAAGTCAACATTCCCACAAATGGTTTTCTAAAAGCTCTAAATGATCATCTCTTGATGCGTCTCCCACCACACCACTGCACAAGGTTCATGCTTCCAGAGACTGCTGGGATTATACCCAATGAGGTCGAGTGCACCGAGTGTCGTAGGACCATGGAAAAGTATTACTTGTACCAATGCTGCCTTGAGTGAGATCCGAGACTATTAGGGAAGAAGTTGATTTGGAAGCTTACTTCTGAAACATTCCAATAAAACCACAGTTTGTGTCTTTTATTTTTCTCCTTCTTGTTGTGTTTCTCTGCTTCATGTTGTTGCTTCTGCTCTATGAAAGCAGAATCTTTGTAATAAAAATTGTGTGTTTCTGACTTGGATAATAATAAAAGTTTTCGTCACCTTCATTTACAAACAGGTTCACAACAATTAGAGAATTGAGAGATCATGGATACGACAAAGGAATAGAAACATGGTTTGCTTCGAGATGAATCTCCTTTTTTAAGTTGTAAGATATAATATCGTCACAGTTATTAGCCCGAAGATGCACTTGTTGTATTTTTTTATGTCGTCTGTTTTTATTAAAAGTAAGGACCAAAGTCCATATTACAACCTGAACCAATACATAACCGAGAACTGAAGATGGACACAACCTTCTTCAATCAAGATAGACAACGAAACTAATAAGTTTAGCATACAAATATCATATCAATTAAAACTAGCAACAGATGAGAGAGTTTTTTCACTTATAAAAACATCACTTAACCAAGATGGAAAACCTCTTGCCACATAAGAGATGCACTTGTTGTAAAGAGCTGTTTTTTTTTTGTTTAAATAAATTTTACATTCATTTAAAAAAAAAAAAAGTTTCTGGAAAAGTGAAATGATTGAGCGTTGTTCTTTTTTTGTTGATTTATTGACCCTTAAGCTTCTAGAACAATAGTTAACTAAAAGAAGCAACTGACTTTCTTCTTCTTCTTCTTGTGTCAATATAAACTGGGTTTATAGAAATTAAACATTTATCTTTTTGAAATGAAATTAATTTAATGCTAACAAAATTAGAAAAACAAAGCAAAAGGGTGGCTCAGTCGATCAAAAGGTCAACAATTTCTTAGACATTCATAAAATGTAGACACTACTTTCTTGTGGCTCTGTACATTATCCGCTACCTTGTAAGAATTCTGCCACATTACATTTTAATATTATTATTTTGAGATTATATCTTTAATCAATAAATTAGATATATGAGATATGCAAGGTTGGGTTTCGGCTCTTCCTCCTTCAACCGCCCTTAATTTAGTTGAATAATTAATTTTGCATGTGGTCCAAGTTGGTCGGTTCTTGTAATATTAACATTATGTGGAAATGCAAAATATTACATTTAAATTATTTTAGTTTGAAAATTAGGTGGGTAGGAGTTTACATTCTCGATCATAGCTCTTTATTTTTGTTAATCGTCGTATTTGGATCTTTTATTCGCGGTTCTCCCTTATCTCGGCGTATATTGTTCTTTCTGCGCTCTCCGTTGATCGAATGGTTTTTTCATGTTTCTCTGTTTAGCGGTAGTTTTGTATTATAGATATCCCTAAAATGTAGATCTTTGTTTATCGGTAATTTTTTGGGTTTTGTTCTCAGGTATTGTTCCACAATAATCTTTCGAACTTTGCTTTCCAATAAACTTTCAGATTATGCTTCTGGAGTATCCGACTTTTTAGTTTGACTCGTTTATATATTATTAATACTAGAGTAGTATCCGTGCTACACACGGGTTTTTGTCTAGAAATGTCTTTCTCAATCGTTTTTAGTATGTATTTGTTTTGTTTTTTAGCAGTTTGATGTTTTCAGTATTTGTATTTAGTTTGATAGTAGATATTTGTTTTTTATTCTTGGATTTGGATCTTGTACTAACCATTTTTGAGTTTTCACACTTTCACTTTTTTGGACTCTAAAAAGTTTTGAATGTTTATACTCTTCTTATGAAAGTTCTTGTAGTGTGCTTTATAATCGCACATGATTCTTTTGCAGTTGATTGTGTTACGAATTTTGGTAGAGATTTTGAAAAGGAATAAGCTACATGCTAAAACAAGAAACCAAGGAAAACTCAGGCTAAGGCCCAAAAAGAAAAAGCAGGCCCAATTGACCTATCCATATTATACCGACGGATCAAATTCTTATAAAACTTTTTTTCCAATACCAAACCTCAACACCAACAAAAAACTTCATATAACCCTCTAACCTTTAATGAAGTGTGAAAAAGCAAAAAAACTCTTAACTAATAACTAAAAAAAAACAAATCGAAATCGAATCTCCTCCTCTTTCATCGGATCCGCGACAGACACCCTTCATCACCATTGAAACACATTTATTCAATTGAAACCCAATCCACCATTGAAGAACCTTAGGTGAATGAATTGAAGTGCGTTCTACTATGTTATAGCTTTAAATTCAGTAATGCAAGTTGAAAGGATCCGTTGGGGAATCCGCAAGTTGGAAGATATCCAATTTGATTTGGGATTATCTCTCATTATCTTGGATCCTTTTATCTTATTCGTTACCGATAGTATATGGGTCGATTAGATAAAGTAATGTAACATCTCACAGTTATTGAATCCAAATCGTAGAGGATTAGAATAACTGCAGACTTGGAAAATGCAGACTTGGAAACACTAGGTGTAACTGGATAATACAGATAATAGGGAACAGTAGGTAGAACTGGGTAATACTGATAACTGGGTAATACAACTTCGATTTGGAGCAAAAAAATCAAATAAAAACCCCAAACTTCGGACAGTCCCAATCACAGTACGCCACGTTTTAAGACATGTGCCGTTATATAACACATAGTTATCCCAAGTATTTCAGTGTTACAAATGAAACACATAGTTGTCCTTTTGACGTTTTATCTATTACGCAATTATTCCATGTTATGAAAAATAAATTTTCAGTTGTCCAGTTTATTTTTAAACTTTGTAATATATTTCCTATGATTCCATACCATCATATTTGCAAAAACACATTTTTCTCAAGTTTTGCTTTATAATGTATATGAAATTAACAAATTCTTGTTAAAAGTGTAAGGTTGTTCTGAGTGATGGGAGAATCATATATATTATACCGTCGCATTCAGAGGCGAACCTAAAAAAAAAAAAAAAAACAGAGGCGAACCTAATTTCTCCAATAATGCCGCCGATTCTGAGATCAGTAATTGCGCAGGTACATCGAAAATCCTTGGATCACGACTATGGATTTTGTTTTTCGTTGCGATCTTTTGACCAATTTTTTTACAGTGTTACCAACGCGGAAGGAGATCGATTGGGTCTCTTCGCAATTTCTCTTCATCCCCTGTACCCAGCGCCAAGGGTAACGTTCTCTAATTCCTCTATCAAATTCGCGGCTCGGATCTGTATTAGGGTTTTGTTGATATGTATTTGTATTAGGGTTTGTTTTTAATTCTTGTTTCGATTGCAGAGTGGAACACTCTGTTTTGCTGTCCCACGTTCTTCATGTTTGGATATGCGTATTACACTTTTGGGTGTAATGTCAAGAGTTCCGTATATTATTTATTTTGAGATGAATTTTTAGGGAAAAAGTTTTATTTTTTGTTTTTTTTTCTCTTACCCCCAAAGATTTATAATCACTACCCAAGTTACAAGAGATTTATGGAAGAACGCCAACTCTTGATACAACGGGTACGAACTGTTTTTAATGTTAGTTTATTTTTGGTTTTCAACAAGAAAACTAAACTTTAATCCTCATCTGTGTTTCCTTTCAGATGTCAAAGTTGGAGCGTCGTGATAATTGATTTCAGAAGAAAAGGTTGCTCTGTCATGGATGCTGTGAACTTATTGATAAATTATTGAGAATGAACTTGTTTCTCTTCTCAAACATAACATAGCTTTGATGTTGGATTGGTCTTTCTACTTCTTGCATATATGAATGTACTCTGTGGGTAAGTTGGCCTCTGATATTTAGGGCTTATACAAAACATGTAAACATATAAAAAATCATAAGTTTTCCTTTAGTTATCCCTAGTATTATGGTTGTACGCATATACAACAGTTCATGTACTTCGAAGAATTTTAACTTGGAATTAGTTTTACCAATTTGAAAATTAATATTTTTGGTTGTACAAATCACCAATCATTTCAAATTTTCAACCCCTAATTTACAAAATTTTAGTCATTATGCATATCCATAAAAAGACATACTTGAATCCACAAATGAAATTATTATTAGTCTTCTTCTTATGTCACAACTTCCATATGTGTATAGAACTGATGCCATCTTCTTCCCTTTTTGTATAATCGTATTCTGCATAAAACTAAAACCATCACCACTAGTGTTGTCTTTATGCTTGCCAAAGTACCCAACATAAAAAAACAAGACTATGCTTGTCATGATGTCTTCTTTGAAGAACCTAAACCAGTCTCTTACAAAATGGGTTCTTGAGAATATTCTCCAATTTCTTCACTTTTCCCATTCCCGCTAGACCTATCACCATTCTCAAACCCGGAGACATCTCTTCCTCCAGGCGTTCCTCCTCCGGCACATGAAGAAGAAAGACGTGGAAGGACTATGGTGCGAACGTAGGGGCAGAGACATTGCAACAAGCAACAAGCTTTAGATTTTGCATGTGGAGAGATATGTTTCTGCACAAACACAAAAAGATAAAGGCAGAGACATGGCTTAATTTAGAAACCACAACACAAGACTTCTCAACAATTTTTCAATCCATTTTAATATCAGCTTCTTCAAATGTCTACCACCAATCAATATTAAAATCTCATGTGAAGGATTAAGATAACAAGTCTAGTCAAATGTAACTAGAGATCAAGATCAAGCCCACCTTGTCGACGACGCCTCAGTTTACAAAACAAACATGATGAAGGTGAGATTGATCTACGAGTTCCCTTTGCCTTTGCGCGCTATGGTATAGAATGAATCCAGTCCCTCATCACCATCAACGATCCATGCTTAATGTCAAACTTTTTGTTCCTTGTCTTTAGCCTCTTCATGTCGATCATATCCCCTGTTTTCTTTGCAGGCCATACCAAACAAATGTTTGTTTTTGGTTTTCCTGGAAAATGCTCAATTAATGGAAGATCACCATACCAAAGGAAGATTCCTCGTGTTTCTTTTTCATCGACACACAATGCAAATGAGACTGAAGCAATTTTGGGAGTTGAACCATAAAGCTTTTCATCATCTGCATCGCACATCGACGAGAACGCGAATCCCTCTGTAAAAACAATCTAGAATTCAAGGTTCAAAAAAAAAAAATAACAATCTAGAATTCGTCGGATAAGAGAAGATCTTTCTACTTAAACCCCTTGGTTGCATAGTACAGCTCCTTGAATCTGAATCGATTC
The DNA here is from genome assembly GCA_964056655.1 of Arabis hirsuta. Classification (NCBI taxonomy): domain Eukaryota; kingdom Viridiplantae; phylum Streptophyta; class Magnoliopsida; order Brassicales; family Brassicaceae; genus Arabis; species Arabis hirsuta. The sequence continues at coordinate 43,949,439 of OZ053301.1, forward strand.
TTCCCAAACTCTGTTTTCGAGCTCTTCTTTGAACTTCTTCCTCATACACACAAGCAAGATTAGATATAGGAAAATCAGAGGCATACAGATTTTTATAGGCTCAAATCGAGCAAGTAACGAGCTTCTTTGTTTATCCGACATCGCACGACAGAATTTTTTGTCTTTGCTTTTAGAGACTAGGATGATTTTATGTCTTTGCTTATGTATGGATGAAATGCAAAACTAGGTGTAGATTATGTCTTTGCTTTTAGAGTTTTTAATCTAATTTTTAATTCAGTTGATTCAATTTTTTGATGAGATTCTTATATTGTTTATCGTCATTGGTGATCATATAATAAATCTTCTAGTTATTGGAACATACTACAAGCTCCGGATAAGGAGTCTAATGAAGAGAATAAATAAAAATTCATATTTGACATAAAAAAAATAAAAAAATCAGTAAGCGAAATGATGATTTACTGCATTTTTTTCCACTTCAGTTTTGATTCTTTTTTGGTTTGGTAGAAACATATTCTCTTATATACCTCGATTAACATATCAAAACTATTAAGATTACAACCATTTCATACTATCATTACCTCGTGATGAATCTAAATTTGTTTAGCATGTCATTTTCAAATTTATACATAATTTTCAGAAGAAGTTTTAATATTTTTTATACATAGTTTCAGTCAGATGAGGAGAGTTCAAAACTTTTCTGGTGGTTAAATAGTATTTTTTTAAGATACTGAAGACGAAAGTAAGAAGAAACATCTTGATAAAAATAAAATAAAATAATACTAATTGTTTTGTATGGAAAAAAACTAATTTCAAATTCTAGCCAAATTAGAAACTTGTGCTACAATTAGAGAAAAACAAAGAGTCTTGCAGTTTGCAGATTAAATTCCAAAAAATAACAACATTACTTTTAGATTTTGTTGTAGAAAATTACTTTAGAAAGAGGGTTGCATTTCATCCATATATCCTTGGGTACTCTAGTTTTGCTTTTTTAAGCCTTATCCTACATTATATGTATTCGAGCTTGAGAAATTCCATATATACTAGTTTTACCCGAAAGAGAGCAAAGAATCAAACTTCACACCCTTTTGTTCACTTCACTCTTGATGCTATTTTGTAAAACATGATATATATAAAGTAACTAAAACTAAATGACAGAATCCATAAAATTCTATGGCATGAGGGGAAGTAACATAAGAATCAAAGCAAAGTAGCAAAACAAAGTGTGTTCTAGGTTTGTTTCTTGGTATCTTTAGTATCACACAAATGTGAAAAGCCGAAAACTAAATGGTAGTCCACTGATCATCGTTGTATTAGTTAAGATATAAGATTTAGATAGATTATTATGACTAATATGTTACTATATGTAAATAAATTGGTTCCAACCATGTGTATATACTAGGGCCTAAACTTTCTAGGTGACAATGTATATGGAGTCAAACGTATAGTAATAGTAATATCAATATTAAAAGTGTAAACTAATCGCTTTAAATTAAACCATATTTACTCTTATACGTATTTGGAGTAAATAACACAGAGTCAAGACTGCAAGTTAAATAAAACGTAAGAAAAGCATTAATCTATACATAGTATGATTAGTTTATCATATTTACTATATCCCTATAAGAGTAGGCTTGTACTTTACAGTATTAACGACATTCACGTGGACGGGAACTATATCTAAAATCATTCTTCTATAATAAGCCACGAAAAAGAAACGCAACAAAAAAAAGAACAAGACTTTTTTACTTATATTCTTGTAGATTTAATTTAATTGTTCCAGAAGCAAAGAAGTTGATTCCCAATTTCCAACAGTAACCAAGGGGAAAAACGAGTATTTAAAGCTAACCTTACCGTTACATAAGACATCAACACACACCAGTCCAAAACTCACAACAATTAGAAGCAACCAAAGCAAGAATGGAGTCGCTGATCAAGTCCCAGCACGCTCAGCAACTGGCCGGTCATAGCAGTACTAAAAGTCCGGGGACGGAGATGATACCGGCGACGACTGGACTAACAATGTCATCGGACGAAAACATGATGCTGAAACTGATCCAACACACTCACTCTCCTGATGCTCGTGAAGTCCAAGTGCGTGGCCTTCTCCTTCTCGTTGAAGATATTCTTGATCGTGCCACTCTTGACTCCGACGACATCAACGCCTCCGTTAGTATTCATCATATACACATGTCAATTTTTACACACAATCGTATCATATGATTGTTCTATTGATATGTTCACTTTAATTTCACAGAAACTTCCACTTCCCACGGAAGATAAACTGATGCAGTCAAGCATGATGAGCGTTCTGGATAGCGTTTCATATGCCATCGATCGCGTCGCCTGCGAGGTATAACTATATGTGAACATCTCGGCTTTGCTTTATTTGATCTGTTTGGTTTGAGAACAATTCGGTATGATTTTGGTTTTGTTGGACTAAATTTAATTTGGTTTGTATGACTTCACGATATATGGATCTTATCGGTTTATACCAGACCTAGCTATGTTTTCCTTTTGATCATCCTGGTTCGAAATGGTAAACAAGTTTTTAAATTTAAAAGTTGCCCTGTAAAAGTTGTTATACAAGTAACCATAAAACCTAATTACGACCTAACTTGACCAGTAAGCAACAGAAGGATAACTTTAATTTGCTTGCACTATTGTTTTTTTTTTTCAATTCCTCCAGATAGCCTACAAGTCTCTGACGGGATCAGATGCACATGAAATAACAATGTCAGTATTTGAACATCTCTCGAGCTTCCACTGGGACGGCAAGCTTGTGCTGACTCTAGCCGCCTTCGCGTTGAACTATGGAGAGTTCTGGCTTCTGGTCCAGTTCTACTCAAAGAACCAGCTCGCTAAGTCCCTAGCTATGCTGAAGCTTGTCCCTGTTCAGAACAGAGTGACCCTCGAGTCTGTGTCCCAAGGTCTCAACGATCTCATCCGAGAGATGAAGAGCGTCACCGCATGTGTGGTGGAACTCAGCGAGTTACCTAATCAGTACATTACACCTGACGATCCTCAGTTATCGAGGATCATCGCCACAATCCCAATTGCTGTCTATTGGACCATAAGAAGCGTTGTGGCTTGCATTTCTCAGATCAACATGATCACTGCCATGGGACACGAGTGCGATAAGATTTGCTTCCATTATCGCTATTCTTATTGCTCTGAATTTGCGTCTTCAAGATCACCTGCTAACAAATCATTTTAATCAGGATGATGAACACTCAAATGGACTCATGGGAAACATCGATGTTAGCTAATAAGCTCAAGAACATCCATGACCATCTCTCTGAGACCTTGAGGTTTTGTTACCGTCACATAGGTTTGTACACTCTCATTCAACAGATTCATCTCTCTGTTTCTTTTACTGACAAAGACTGGATTTTGCAGAGAGGCGGAGGAGCTCAGAGTCCTTAAAGATGTTGCACTCTCTGTTCGACACCACTCACATTGATAACATGAAGATTCTCACGGCCTTGTTTCATCCGAATACCCACGTCACGCCGTTGCAAGATGGTTTGACCAAGAGCAAGGTTTCTGCATTACATTTGACGTAAACTGCTAAATGCGATGATACGATTAACCTCTAACCTACTATGAATGAATCTTGTAGGTTCACTTGGATGTGTTGAGGAGGAAGACGGTGTTGCTGCTCATCTCTGATCTCAACATATTACAAGATGAGCTATCGATTTTCGAGCAAATCTACACAGAGTCTAGGAGGAACTTGATGGGAGTCGATGGTAAGAGTCATATGCCTTACGAGGTTGTGTGGGTTCCAGTCGTCGATCCCATCGAAGATTTCGAAAGGTCTCCGAGTCTACAAAAGAAATTTGAGGCTCTCCGTGCACCTATGCCATGGTACACAGTGGATAGTCCGAAGCTGGTAGAGAGACATGTGGTGGAGTTTATGAAAGAGAGATGGCATTTCATGAACAAGCCCATACTTGTTGTGATTGACCCACAAGGCAATGAGGCTAGTCTCAATGCCCTTCACATGATATGGATTTGGGGAACTGAAGCTTTCCCTTTCACTAGATCTCGTGAGGAAGAGCTTTGGAGGAGAGAGACTTTCTCTCTTAACCTCATCGTCGATGGCATCGACTCTGTCATTTTCAACTGGGTAATTCTAAAGTCTCATACTTTTCTTATTTATATATGATTCATTCAAATTTAGGGTTTGTCTTGAAAATTTTAAAAACAGAGCTTGTTGGGTTTGGCCTAAATTAAATTCATTCATACAAACTCAAAAGGGTAACCGAAAAGTTGGAAACTTTCCAAAACCTCACATCTTAAGGCAGTGAATACTATATGATATATAAATGAAATGTTTAGACCCAATATTATGCGATGAGTTCAAAACCTTGATAGATGTGTCTGATGATTGTGACAATTACAGATAAATCCGGAGAATGACAATTACATCTTCTTGTACGGAGGAGATGACTTGGATTGGATAAGGAGATTCACAATGGCGGCCAAAGCAACGGCCAAAGATTCCAACGTGAAGCTGGAGATGGCTTATGTCGGAAAACGAAACCATAGCCATAGGGAACAGATCAGGAGGATCAGCGAAACAGTCCGGACTGAAAATCTGAGCCATTGCTGGACCGAGCCTGCCTTGATGTGGTTCTTCTGGACTAGGCTCGAGAGCATGTTGTACTCCAAGATTCAACTCGGTAAAGCTGATGATCACGACGAGGTAAAACTAAAAACAGAGTAGACTACTATATATAGGTTTTCATTTTTTCTAGGGTTTTGAAAATGGTTCCGTTTCTTGGATAAATTGATTAGGTGATGCAAGGAATCAAGAAGATACTGAGCTACGACAAGCTTGGAGGATGGGCACTGTTGAGCAAAGGACCTGAGATAGTGATGATCGCTCACGGTGCCATTGAGAGGACTATGAGCGTTTACGACCGGACTTGGAAAACCAACGTTCCGACCAAAGGCTACACCAAAGCAATGTACGACCACCACCACGATGAGATTCTTCGAGACACCGGAAAACCATGCGGCCACTTTGATTTCCACATCAATGCTCGGAGCGGTCGGATTCCGGACAAGATGAATTGCTTCGAGTGCCAGCGTCCGATGGAGAAGTACATGAGCTTCGCTTGTTGTCATGACGATAAGCTTCTTGATGACCAAGAGGAGAACTACAACTTCTAAAACCACTCTCGCTTCTCTGCCCGGTTCTTTTCGCACTTTAAGTAATTATCATTTTACTTTCTTAATAATAATTTCTGAAATTTTAATGTCTTTCTTTGTATGTGCTTTGGCCTTTGTGAACATGTTGGATTGTAGTACTTCGAATGATTTTCAATAATAAAAAATTTCTTTATATATGACTTTTTTTCACAATTGTATTAAAATGGGTGAGTGAAGACCCACTACATCAAAAGAAAATTTTGGTTTTTGATTTCCTTATAATGTTTCTAAATTTAGTTTCATTAAATGGACCCCCATGAAGGACACCAACATACAACTTTCTATGCTTTCTAGTTTCTAATGTTTTACTATTAATTATCACTCACTTATATTCTTATCATTTTCTAATTGATTATCTGTCATTTATTGGCTTATCTTCTTATAAATGTTTATTGTATTTAGTTGCTGATATCTCATTTTCTTGTCCATTGAATTATAGCATTTCAATGTGTCCCTCATGTCGTCAATATAATGTTTTATTTCCTTGCTTTGAGCCACATCTCCATGTGTGGTCCCATCTGTATCAATCTCACTTATTTGTTCTAGATCCATTCCTAATAAAGTATGAAAATGGTTACTAGTTTTTATTAGAGTAAATTCACTTAGAGCATGTACATTGGGGGGTTTAGAAAGAGGTTTATAACTTCAAAAATCCCAAAAATAAATAAAAATTGATAAAAAGTCCAGAATCCGGTTCTCATTTCAGAGTTTTCAGAACCTTTGAGAATCCTTATGTGTCATGCTCTGATTGGTTCAGGTTTTAAAAAAAAATAAAAAAAAAAAAAATTTCATGAAATGTAATATAATTTAGATCTACCTTTAAAATTTCACGAAATATAATATAATTTAGATCTTATAAATATTGTATGTTTTCAAATTTTATAAAAATAATTATAAAAAAATTATTAGTTTATTTTTGAGAACCCGTTTGAGGTTGTAACCAATGGAAGACACAAAATTTTAAAAATAATTAAAGAGTTCTAAACTAACTTTATTATTTTTTAGTATTATAAAATTGTTGAGAACCCTCTCAAAGGTTCTCACCAATGTACATGGTATTAATAACAATAAAAGAAAAGTTAATGAGGAGAATGACAATGTACTGTTTAGGTTTAGGTATTTGACAAAAGGGTACCTGCAAAAATGAGTTGAGCATTTTTTTTTGTTCTCGTGCGAGTGGGGAAGTTGAAATCGATGAAAAGAATTGCATTAAATACAATTTTAATGCTTTTCTCATTAAAACCAAAAATTGATATCATCATTTCATTTCATCTTCTCTTTCCTCTCGGCTTTTCTGTCGATCATTTCATTTACTTCTCATCTCTTTCTTCTTTATTGTTATTCTTTTTCTGATATTCAACACAAAATCAGATTCGAGTGAAGTAACACTGACAAATTTATTATATGGAACAAAATTACCACAGATCCGAGTCATGTCCAACAACGCAAACCCACCACTCCGAATCACCACCAAAACCAACACGACGCTGAACCGAGTTGACTCAATGATCCATGCAATCTGCGAATAAGGTTTTGGTTGGTATTCTTATATATAAATTTGACACGTTACATATAAATTTACTAAAAAATGATTTTGTCAATTTACAAATTTACTTTATATGTTAATTGTGCATCTCAATGTTTTTGAATAACGAGATATATTTAATTTTATTGCACTAAATAAATAGAAAACTTACTTACAAATGATGTTTTATAATTTAGTTACCCGATTATGTAAAAAATTAGAAGTATATTTTTTTGTTTATATGCTACACTAAATAGTATAACATGTTACGCAGACACATAACTTGTTATTTTAACTATATATACATGTATATTTTCGCATAGATGAGTACTATAGTGTACATATTTAATTACCTCGTTATGTAAAAAGTTAGCGGTACAATTTTATATTTATATGATACATTAAATATTTTAACAGACTACAAAAACACATAACGTGCTATTTAACTATATAGACATGTATATATCTGCATAATTCGTTACTATACCATACGTATTTTTATCAACAATATAAAATTAATATTTTATGTATGAACCGATATGCGTGTGAACAGAATGCAAATGATAAAAAATAAAAATTACATAAATATGCTGGAAAGAGAATGAAAGAAACATTGGTGTGATGTAATTAATTAATGTTTGTGAGTATTACATTATGCCTTACTGCTAAAATAACGCATTTAATGCCTTCTGTGTCAGAAGGAAGAAACATAGCTGAGCGCATGAGGACAATAGCGAAAAAATCGGTGGTAAAATATTCTATTTGATGTAACAACGAAATGAATCTTGTTATTTTCTTAATTTCTTATTTTTTATTGCTATTCTCCAAATTGACTCTTTTTATTATCAGAACACAAATCCATATTTTTCCTTGTTTCGAAAATCGTATTACTTTTAGAATCTATCACAAAGTAAATTGATGGATTAGTCTAAATCAAGGCAAAAAGTTAAGTATATGTCAATAGAACACATATGGTCTAATCATAACCTATGCATGGTTTTAGCTAAATACCAACCCTCACAACCCACATGCTATTGTCCACCTTATTTTGTCTCAGCAAAACAATTGATTCTTGTAAGCCTAATCTATATATACTCTTAATTGAACTATTAATCCAAACCCATTTTTCCTGGAGGACAAACCTTTTTTTTTAATAGCATGTCCTGCTGTCCACTTCTACTTGACTTTAATACATGAAATTAGGGGTGACACATGTACCTAATGCTTATTATTTTTTAATGATAAAATATTAATCCATCAAAATACCATAAGTTAATTAAAAAGATACATAAAAACATATACATAATTATATATATTAGATTTTTCAAAAAAAATTTATATATTTTGTTTCTGATTAATTAAATAACTTTAATAAAATTAGGAAACAAAAACTTGTGCCGTGCGAGTTTACATTTTTCTGTTTATTATTTTCATATTCTAGTCTATGAAAATTAGTAAGATATACATTTTTATTTTACTTTTTTTTTTCTTTTTGGTCACAACATTTTTATTTTACTATGGATGTGTAATTTACTAACAAATCCCTGATTGGTCCCATCAACTTAGTTCCAAGTATCCACTTAAAAAATGTGGAATGGAATATACAATATCCAAAGACTATCTTATTAACTTTCTTTTTCTATAAGTAGAGTGTAATGTAGAAGATATTGAAATGAATAACGTTAAATACTTAAATCTCATAGTTACCCATACCTAACCCGTACATAAACTAGATAGACATATAGTGTAGTCACATTATTAAAAAATGTTGGAATTATGAAAAGAAACATAGAAGAATGTAAACTAGTAAGTAATATGAACTAAAAAGCCACTTCTTACTCTCTCTTATCTTATCTCTCTTCTGTTCCCAAGTAAAAAAAAAAAAAGCTTCAATCTCAAAACTCAGGAGCTCAATAAATCAAATGCTAGTACTTGTGTAGAGATAAAGTGAGGAAGATGGGAGGAGTGACGTCTTCGGTGGCGGCGAAGTTCGCCTTCTTCCCGCCGACTCCGCCGTCTTACAAGGTGGTGACCGACGAGTTCACCGGACTGTTGCTTCTGGCCCCTTATCCCCACCGCGAAAACGTGGAAATCCTCAAGCTTCCAACTCGGAGAGGCACTGAGATCGTGGCCATGTACGTGAGGCATCCGATGGCTACTTGTACCCTCATCTACTCCCATGGAAACGCCGCCGATCTGGGTCAGATGTATGAGCTCTTCATCGAGCTTAGCATCCATCTCAAGGTTAATCTCATGGGGTATCTTCTCTTTCCCTTCCCATCTTCTTTCAAATTCGATTTCTTCTTTAAGCTCCTTGTGGATTCAAACATGTTTCCTTTTCTAGATTTGGTCTGTCCTTTCGATAGGATTTCCCCAGATTTGATTCAATTGTAGGTTTAGAATCACAAACCCAGTCGAAAAGAAAAGCTTTTTAGATTGAATACTGGGCTAAGATCTATCACCCGATTCGTTTAGTTCAATGATGTTGCTTCTTGTTGCTTGCAGATACGATTACTCCGGGTATGGACAATCAACTGGAAAGGTTTGTCCTTTACCATCAACCGAAACTGATGTGTGTTTTATTAGTAGGACTAAAGTCTGAATCTTTCCTTGTGATGATTGCAGCCGAGTGAGCATAACACATATGCTGATATCGAAGCTGTTTATAAGTGTCTTGAAGATACCTACGGCTCTAAGCAGGAAGATGTAATCCTCTACGGTCAATCTGTAGGAAGCGGACCGACGTTGGATCTAGCTTCTCGGCTGCCTCTACTGAAAGCCGTCGTCCTTCACAGCCCCATTCTCTCCGGTTTGAGAGTCATGTACTCCGTCAAAAAAACCTACTGGTTCGACATCTACAAGGTAGGTAGAGAATCACTTTCAATGAATCCTTTTAGCTAGCAGAATGTTAAGTGTGTGTTTTTTCTCTGCAGAATATCGACAAAATCCCATACGTCGACTGCCCTGTTCTCATCATTCATGTAAGTTAGGCTGCAGACTTTGATGAGATTCATACTACACATTTTTCCGGGCTTTTTGAGATTGTTTTGAGCTCTAAATGTGCAGGGAACTTCGGATGAAGTAGTGGATTGGTGTCATGGGAAGCAACTATGGGAGCTCTGCAAAGAAAAGTATGAGCCGCTTTGGGTGAAAGGAGGGAACCACTGTGATCTTGAGCACTATCCTGAATACATCAAACACCTCAAGAAATTCATCGCAACAGTAGAGAGATTACCTTGCCGGAGAGTAGGCTCGAGGATGAGTAGCAGCGATCAATCAGAGAGCGGGAGAGATGGGGTGCCACCGAGAAAGAGTGTGGACAGAAGAGAGAAGCCGAGGCAGAGCACAGAGCGAAGTAAGCCGCCAAAGAGTCAGTCGAAGAAAAGTAGCAGCAAGCTGAGGATATCGTTTGATCATCTGGATCTGTCGAGGAGGAGCGTTGACTGCCATGAGAAGAGTCGGAAGAGCGTTGACTACACACATCAGATTGAGAGAGGGAGGAAGAGTGTGGATAGGTTGGATAGAGTAGGCTCCGAGTAAAATCCACACACATAATGTATTTTTACGTATAGATGGATCAAGATGATGATGATGAGTACATAACTCTTCTTCTTTGCTCAACCAACAACCAAAAAAAAACTTGTGGTCGTGAGTCATATTGATTTGTAATTTTGTTGCAATTTGGGATGTATCTATTTCCTTTTAATTATCAACAACCTTGAATGTTCTCACTTTTTAATTGAGTTTTTTGTTGTTTGATTCTTCTAGTTTTCCAAGCTGGAAAGTTCTAAGTAATTCCAAACCTGTGTTTGGATGTTTTGTATAGGGAATACAGTTCTGCTGTAAATGGGCCTCTATCACTTTTCATAGCCCATAATGTACATTATTATTATTATGGCATCTTTCTTTGTTTTTTGTTTCTAGAAATGAAATGTTCGTATATGTAATCCAATTTTAGGATCTATTTTGGGTACAAATATTTATACAAAACATTTCTAAAATAAGGGTATTGGATCTCCATTTTTCTCTCAAATCCATCGATTTTTCCTAAAAATTCTCATCGTTGAAAACATATAAATCCCTCTCCATGTCCTCTTATTTTCTTCATCTAAAGCTTTTGCAGTATTCAGAGAAAAATAAAATTAATACTACTGCTTTAGCTTTGGAACACACCTCACCTCCTTTTAATCTTACAAAAAAATAATAAAACAAAAAATGGCACGTCAATTTGTCGTTTTTGCCCTTTTGGCTTTGGCCGTAGCTTCCGCATTCGCCGCCGACGCACCATCAGCTTCTCCCGCCGCTTCTCCGACCAAAGCCCCCACCTCCCCAACCAAGGCTCCGGCCGCCGCACCCAAATCATCCGCCTCCGCACCAAAAGCTTCGTCCCCTGTCGCAGAGGAGCCCACCCCCGAAGACGATTACTCTGCAGCCTCACCCTCTGACTCCGCCGAGGCACCCACCGTCTCCTCCCCACCGGCTCCTACCCCTGAAGCCGATGGACCATCCTCCGATGCACCCACCGCCGAGGCACCCGTAAGCGCCGCCGTGACCAATGCCAAGCTCTCCATCGCCGGCATCGTTGCCGCCGCCGGATTCTTCTTCTTCTCTCTCTAAGTTATTTAACTTTGGGATGAATCATATTTGTGTAACATTCAGGACGAGAAGCTGAATCATTAACTACGTACTCTACGATTATAATCAAAGATTAATTGGAGTTAACTATTATTATTTTTTTGGATGTGATAATATGTGGTTTAGATTTTAAATGAAAACAAAACATTTCAAAAAAGGGCATTTGGTCTAGTGGTATGATTCTCGCTTAGGGTGCGAGAGGTCCCGAGTTCAATTCTCGGAATGCCCCCATTTTTTAATTTCATTTTACATTAACTTAACACTTAATACTTTTTTTTTTTAACACCGAATGACAATTTTATTAAAACCGAAAACGGTATGCAAAATTTCAAATAAAATACGAATAGGTGTTATACATTACGAAGAACAAAGTTTCAGGTTATATAGAGCGTGGCTAAAAATAAAACTGGTAAAAATATAAATATATAAAATTTGGGTTTTTAAAAAACTAATTCAAAAGAATTTTTTTATTATCAAATAAATGAGAAATTAAGTGTTAAATTTATAATTTATTGTTAAGGCAAAACAGACAAATGACACCGCTAACGATCAAAGACAACGGTCAAAGATAAGATGTCATGTCCGAATTGTTTAAATAATTATAGGGGTCAAAACATTTTTTAAGATTTATAATTTTATTTAAATTTTAAAAATCTATAATTAATGGCATTTTTGTAAATTGACATCATTAAATGACATTCTTACAAATGTACACACCAAAAATGACATTTTTGCAATTGCAAAAAAAAAAAGATTTTATCATCAAATAAATGAGAAACTCGAGTGTTAAATTTACATTTTTTTGTTGATGCAAAGCGGACAAATGACACTGCTAACGGTTTAAGATAACGGTCAAAGACAAGATGTCAAGCCCGAATTGTTTACACAATTATGTAAATTTTATCACAATAAAAAAATATAAATATATAAATTTGGGTATATAAAAAACCAATTGAAAAAGAAAGAAAAAGGTTTATTATCAAATAAATGAGAAATTTAAGTGTTAAATTTACATTTAATTGTTAAAGCAAAATGGATAAATGGCACCGCTAACGGTCAAAAACAAGATGTCATGGCTGAATTGTTTACACAATTATGTAAATTTTATCACTCAAGTTTCAAAATCCAAAAATCAAAAATATAGTATGCCGTTATAAGTAAAATGCGGTAAAGTATTATAAATATATAAATTTGGGTTTCTAAAAAACCAATTGAAAAAGAAAAAAGTTTTATTATCAAATAAAAAAGAAATTCGAATGTTAAATTTATATTTTATTGTTAAAGCAAAATAGACAAATGGTACCGCTAACGATCAAAGACAACAATGAAAGATAGGATGTTATGTCCGAATTATTTACACAATTATGTAAATTTATCACTCAAGTGTCAAAATCAGAAAATCAAAAATATATGTCGAATAAAAAAATATCAAAGTAAAACCAATATTTATGTAATAGATTTAGGAAAAAAAAATGAGAAAATAATTCTCAGCATGGCCTCTAGATACGTTCTTGATCTATCAGATTCGTCCTTGTATATTCCGGCTCTGCATTTAAGCTACAAATAAAACGAATAAGATAAGTCCTAATGGTATTCAACTTAATTTCTATCTAAGTTTATCATAATCTGTGATCTGATAGACGAATCAAAAGAAACAGACAAGACAAACAAATTTTATAATGAAAGAGAAAGATTAATGTCTAAGCAGCTTAACACTCTCCTAATTGAGTTAATTACAAATACCTAAAACCTTGTTAAAAAGAAAACATAAATTTGTGAAAGTTGACAATTGTAAAGACGTTAAGACACTTACGTTCAAGCTCCGACGCCGTCGCCGTTACTCTCGCGAGTCCCCGAAGCCGTCGCCGTTACCGCGGCAAGTCTCCGACGGAGGAAAAGATTTCAGAAAGAGAACGACGAACAAAGATCTCCTTTTGCTCCAGTTCTGATGAATCGAGAAACAAAAAAGGAAAGAATTCTAAGCAATGCAATTATGCAAAGATTCAAGAAAAAGATCACCTCTCATAATTTTAGAGAGAAAGTGACAAACGCAGAGAGCTTTGAGGTATTTAAAAGAAAAAGGAAATTTTATGTAATTGTTTTTGTGACTAAATTATTGATTTCACAACGGTAATAAAGAGAGAGAAAAAAAGTTACCGTTGATTAATAACGTTCATACTGTATTTTTCTTCATCCTCTCACCTTAATCTTTGAATTTTGACTGTGAATTTGTGATGAATCGGTCATCTTACTGAACCGGGGGAAATTTAAACCGGTTTGTTTTCCTATTAAATCACAAAACCAAAAACACTCGCGAGTTCCTTCTGGGTTTGATGTTAAAGGCATGCGTGTGTATAGTTTACAGTATCTTGATCAACGATATTGCGTAAATTGGAAATTTTGAATGATGCATTACAAGTGTCCGACGAAATGTCTGAGAGAGAATTGTGCACTTGAGATTACGTTTTATGTTACGAGATATACTTGACAAGGCAATGTAATCTATGACCAGTTTGTCTTTAAGGTATAGTGTATCTTCTTCTTTTAATTTCAGCAACTAAGCCAGTCTGAGTTTTGAGGCTTTTCTCTGTGTCTGTAGTCTGTACTCTCAAAGAGTGTTGCATAAAAGGTGGAATCTTTATTCTTTACTTGAGAGAAGAAATGTTATGTTTAGGTACCTGAAAGAAACAACTATGCTGCTTATAAAATAATTACGCAAGTGAGCTGTGTTAGCATCTGGGTGACACATTGGTCTTGGTGGTTTGAGTAAACATCACTGAGATTTGTTACATTGGTGATGCAAAAGCAAATGTACAAGTAGCTTGACGTATCAAGCCCAAGTTATAAGTTTCAAACTTGGGTCTATTAATCAAGTTATATGATCTTTCTCGATTAGGAAGAAAGCAAAAGCAACTGGTATTGTACAAGTAATCAGCCACTGGAACAAGAAAAACAGCCAATAACCAGTACAAGTAATCAAGATCACCTCTGTTCAGATTCTTCGCGATCCAGCCTGGTCTTCCACCGGAGGTTGTGACTTTAGTAATCACCGTCACAAGCAATGTGCTTAGATAGTTCCCGAAAGCGACAGTCGTGAGGGACAAAGCCGAGCAAAGACTCCTCATAGCATCAGGAGCTTGATCGTAGAAGAACTCAAGCTGGCCTATGAAAGTGAAAACCTCTGCGCAACCGACTAAAAAATACTGTGGAACTTGCCAGAAAATCGTCATCTGAATGATTTCCTGTTTGTAGAGATTGTGTATTCGGACGTAGCTTAACCTAACCACCTCTAGGATTCCAGCTGAGACCATAGAAAAAATAGAGATCTACTCCCATTCGTTGAAGCTGTGTGAATCCACGGTCGAGGCCCGTGTATTTCCTGGTGAGCGGAACAAGTAGCTGGGTCATAGGCGGGTGTCCAGAAGAGGACACTAAGTGTGTCGAATAAGGAGAGTGATGCAGAAGGGATTGTGAAGTTAGGTCCCATGTGTTGGTCCATTGTGTTGCCTTGTAGTACAAACACAGTACTAATTTGGCTATAAAACTTAATTGTCTGTTCCTAGTTATCAACATCACAAGAACAAATTATCCAACTTACACTTTACAACTTATTTTGTGTGTTTTTCAACCATTAGTATATAACAAACAAGCTTACAAAGACCCATACAATGCAATATAATAAAAATCAATCTTCAACAATCAAATATTTCAATGATTCCAAACTAATCCTTTTTGGGGCAAAACGGTTTTATAGTTCTTCTTCCCGCAAGCGCTAAGTCAGCGCAATAAACAATCAATATCTCTTTAACATCTCCTCTCTGCTGCTACTGTAACAGAGCCTACAAAGACGACAAAGATCTCTCAGACACGTAACAATGTCTATCTCTTATGTCTTTTTAAGTTACATTTGACTATTAGTAGTAACGAGCTTGCTTACTTTCCTAGTTTGGTCAGTGGATTTAGGTCTCTGTTTGTAGAAATTTGGAAGTGGCTTGGCCTTGAAGCATAGCCTTTGCCTTAGTTTACTCTCTTCTTTCTCCTCACTCCTCTCCTCCGGCTTCTGGTTCTCTGTCTCCATGGCTTTGAATTTCTCCTCTAGCTTCTGAAACATCAAGAAGAATCAGTAAAATGTTTAGTGTGATAACACAAAACCTTTATAAACCAAAAAAATATCTCAAACTGTTGAATCACACTACTTGCCTTTTTTCTTCTCTCTGCTCTTTCCTCTGTTCTTAAGCCAAACGGTGTAAAACAGCTCGGTGTTCTGCTTTTTTCACCAATAAATAAGTTCCCACTTGGTTAGAAAAGCACACATTACAGATTTGAATTGAGCAAATTCTTATTTAAGATGAGTTCTTACTCCGAAGGGAGGAAATTCCATCTTCCTCGACTTGTCGTCTTAGCAGAAGAATCCGGAGCTATTTTCCCTCTGCATTTGTTGGTAACACCTGATTACTTCTCTAGTCACATAGCAAGTAAGAAGCTTTTAAGAGTTTATTGAGCAATGTTTACCTTCTGTTACTGGTTAAAGGTGTGGACAAAGAGTCGTCAATAATCCCCTTTGCAGACACCTGTAACCACAAGAGCATATATATAAGCACTTTGTTTCAATACCAAATGAGTGACGCAATCTTTGACAGGCGGGCACCTTGTTTGATGGTGTCCGGAGAGGAGTTCTGCAGTCTTTGGTTGGTTTAGAAGAAGCTCTTGACCCATCAATCTTCCTTATGATGGACACTAATCTATTGAACTCTTTTGCAGGTGTGAAAGTGTAAGAGTTGCTCTTGTTCCTTGGCTTTTGACTTGGAGTCCTCTCTGATGAATTGTACTTAGAGACTCTTGGTTTGGTACTGCTCTTTGGTTGTGAATCTTTGGATTTCTTCTGCAAACAAGTAACAGATCAAGAACAAAAGAAGCCACATAGAGAGAGAGAGAGCGAGAGAACTTTTATGATCATTAATCAGAAAATTACCTTTAGTATCATTGGCGTCTTCTCCTCCACTTGTTCTTCTTTACATGTATAGCCTCTGCCATTGATCTCTGTTTCAGCCTTCTCAAGATTCTCTTTCTCATCAGATTGTGTATCCCTAAATCTGCTTACTTTATCTGCAAGTAATTTCATTTTACCATCTAAAGATCCTCTTGGAATCTCAAGATCTGGTTTTGACACCAACCCATCTTTTGTTCCTCCTCCACTGATATCTTCTTGAACTGGAAGCTTCTCTGGTTCGGGTTTAGAGTTTTGTTGTTGTTGAAGCAACAATGCCTCTTCTGCAGCAGCTTTTCTTGCGGCAGCGAGTTTCTTGTAGTGAGCTTCAAAGAAAGCTTTCTTCTGAGCCACAGATCCTGGCCTTGAGTATCTCTCTGCCTCCGCTACATAACGGTTCTGTGTTGTGAAAGCTGACCATTTTTCCCACTCGAGTTTCTCCGACATGAATCTCCCAAAGGACACTGACTGTCCTAAAGCATCAAAAGAATCTCCCTATACACATGAAAACAGAGAGCCTTGTCAAAAAGTATTCACAATTTCTCACAAAACAGAGAAAATATCTGTTTTCTTTAAAAAAAGACATGGAATTGATATGAAAGAGAGCATGAGTTAACTGACTAAACTAACTAACTAACTAACCTCTGGAGCTGCATATGAGAATGGCTGCATGAGACAAGCAGATTCTCCCATGTTTTTGGAACAAGATCTAATTTTACTACAGACAGTGAATTGAAAATTAGATTGAATTGAATTCCAAAGATCCTCTCAAAATTTGTGAAATTTTTGTTTATATTGTGGTAACAAGAAAAAAAGAAAGGTAGAAATGGGGTTTTTTGTCCGTTGTATTTAGCTTTTTAGTGTTTGAATTTTGAATTTTTACGACCAAAAAAAAAAAAAAAATTTGAATTCAAAATTTTGCTGCAGGTTTTCTCTCTGCTTCTTCCGTTGTAGGGAAAGGAAAAAGCTACACACTTGATGTGATTTTACTTTAATATCAAAAAGTATTACCACAGGAGAGAGAGAGAAAGAGAGAGAGAGAGAGAGAGAGTGGTCCCCAAGCCCTATATGTATTATACTTTTGGAACTTTTATGGACTTACATATACTTTTGGAACTTTTATGGACTTACTTTTTTCACATGTATGAAATTTATACTGAACTTTTAATCAACTATCATTAGTGTCCGTTTGGTAATTTGCACAACTTCATTGGCCCTTTCTTTTTCATTTTTCTGAAGCAAAATGTGAAATTTCTCTTGTGAGTTTGCGCCTTGTGTGTTTTGAAACATAAACACGAATTTAGAAATCTCGAGGAAAATATAAGACAAATCTTTTAAGAATACAAATAAACCTATATGACTTTGGGGATTTTCAAGCAAAATGTCTCACCTTTTCTGGTTTAATTGTATCTACAATGCTCAGATTCTAACACAAACCCTCCTGTCCGGATCTTCTTTCTCTTTCTCAGGTATCTGTGTTACGAACATACCTATCTCGATCAGTCGTGTCCAAGAAACCCGTGTTCGAGTATGATGTTCGTCTCTTGTTTCTGTAACCTTTCCCTCTTGTTGTTCCTCTGACTTTACGACTTGAGAACACCAAAATCATCACTACCAAGAACCCTACACCAGATATCAGCCACAGAGCAATCACCCATAACTTCAACGCGCTGAATCTTGACTCGGACGAATCAGTCGTTTCTTCTTTGGTTTCATTGCTTCCTTGGGTTTGTTTCGTTTCATATACACCGACTTTCCTCAAACTCGAGACCTTCTCGCTCGACTCGGATCCAGGTTCAGGGCAATTCCTTCTCTTGTGGTGCAGAATCAGAGCTTCGTTCAGCTTCTGTCCACATTCAATACTGAGAAGGTCTCTTTGCCGTAGATCATTGTCTGTATGATGGACTTCCGAAGGTTTAGGTGGGTCCGGAAACTTGGCCCAACATTTGTTGATCAGATCGGTGTTCCTCCAATTCGCCTTGTCGAAGCTCCAATTTCCGACTTTGAACTCAAGACCATAATGAAAAACTCGATAGTCAACACCAGGTTCAGGAACATACCCAGGATAAATCAATATCTCTTTGCTTATCATGTGCCGCAAATTCAGCTGCAATGTCAACATAAGTATTCAGACCAAAGTCTCAAATCCAATTATTAATCAAAGAGTTATGATAAGTTTTACCTCTGCAGCACCGAATGAATAACCATACATTTCGCTGATCCAACCGGACTCGTATATATCCCCGGTTAACTCCTTCCCGTAGTGTTCTTTGTCTGCTCGAACCTCCTGGGTTTTAAGCAACCAGTACATTGCAAATTTCCGGAGATCCTCAATGTGCATTATAATGACTCCACCAACTTTGTCACAAGCCTCAGGATTACGTGTGTGAAGTCTTGCAAGGTCGTTGTCACATCCGATAAGATAGCTAAACAAAAGAAAGAGACAGAGAGTCAGAAAGAGTTCCACATCATCTAAAGAGGGAACATAAAACTTTGAATATTTACTCGTAAGGAGTTGAAGCTGGTCGGCCTCGAGCTGCCTTAAACTCCCAAGGAGTGATGGGTCCTCGGAGGATCATGTCAGCATCAAGAATTACTATGTATTCTGCATCAATATTCGTGTGGTGAAGCCAATGAACAACCGCTGCTGGTTTGTTAATTGCTGGGTACCTGATTCAGTCAAGATCACGGCAAAATTAGACTAAGATCAAGGGGTTAACTGCAAAACCTAAGGTTAACTGCTATCTTACCAATCGCCAGTTAGAGGATGTCTGCTCATCGAAGGAACATAATGCGTCGGGGCCAAATCATGACCTTTATACTTCTTAAGATCTTCATCCGTGCAACTGAGAAGCCGAGTGACATTTCCGGGCTGACCACTCAACCTGAAACTGTGCATGAACCCGACTGTTTGCCAATCGAAATAAGTTGTGCACTCAGTGGAAAACAGTGTGTGGATCTTTGGATGAGCTCCTTTGAATTCGTCAACAGGTACCGGCTCGTGTTGGTCTGGCAAGATATGTACACTTCCTGGTGCAAGCAGTTTAGGCTTTGTCAACTCCATGAAAGTTTTGCTCTTGAGAAAGCTCAAGTATTTGTTCCACTTTGGTTTCGGACACCCATTCTCTGCGTGCTGCAGTATGAGTCCCTCGTTCAATGTATCCATACATTCCAGACTCAAAAGTAGACCTCTTCGCTTGTACTGATCAGGTTCCATCATTTTCACCTATTCAACGAAAATTGTTTTCTCAGTAATTGCATCGATCAGAAAGACATAAAGTGGAGTTGAGAACTTGTTAAGGTTACCTCTCTTGGATATGGAGGCTCAGGGAAGAGACGGTTGCAGTCATAGACTATATTGTCTTGGTGGTGGTCCAGTTTAGTGAAAGACCAGTTCCCAATGGAAAAAGGCAAACCGTAATGCATAAGAATAGGCTCAACACCTTCTCGTGGAACATAGCCGGGATATATCATCAAGTCGTCGTTGATCTTGTGCTTAAGTCCAGCCTGTGGATGAAAAACAATTTCACACAGTTTATAATCGAAAACAAACGTACTGAAGACAGTTATTGTTAAAGCAAGAGAAGGAAGGTGTTGAGTTTACTTCTGCAGCACCGAAGGAGTAACCATACATCTCACTGATCCAACCTTTGCCGTAAACATCTCCGGTAAGATTGGTGGCCCAGTGAGCTGTATCTTGGCGAACATCTTCCGTCTTTGATAGCCAAAGAGGGGCCAGGATACGAAGATCATCCATATGCATAGCGAGAAGACCGCCAACTTTGTCACAGAGTTCTGGATGCTTAGTGTGCAATCGCACAAGCATGTTATCGCAGCCTACCAAGTAGCTATTTCATAGAGAAAAAGGTGTGAGCAACAAGGAAACAAAAGGCTCGAGATTTCGGTTTGATTGAAGAAAAGGCGTATATGTATACCCGTAATGTGCAGCAAAAGGTCTTCCTCTTTCTGCACCGAGTTCCCAAGGGATGATAGGACCTCTAATGATCATGTCAGCGTCAAGAATAACGACCCAATCCACATTCTTGGCATCTTCACTGTGTTGAAGCCAGTGAAGAACTCCAACTGGTTTATTAATTGCTGGGTACCTACCAAAACAACTTTCTCAATCAAAGATCCATCTAAACTTTAGCTTTTATCCATCATCACCAAGATTCCAACGCTAACTAACGACCAATTGATCCAACACAATCGAATTTTGAGATTCCGTCTCCCCCTGACAAAAAGATTCCGACCAAAAATAGAAACAGAAGACAAAATGACAGTTTGGTTTATTACCAGTCACCGGTCTTAGGATGTCTGCTCCAAGAGGGGACTTGGAAAGTGGGAGCTAGATGCATGCCTCTGTAAGTCTTCTTCTGTTCGTCCGTACAGCTCAATAACCGGGTGATCGGACCGGGTTGTCCTGATTTCTTGAAGCTGTGCATCAAACCGACCGTCTGCCAATCGAAGTAGTCCTGGCACTCCACCGAGAACAGAGTGTGGATCCGATACGGAGCCCTTAGACCCGATTCGTCGGCAAAACCGGACCCGAAACACAGCACCACAGCCACAATCGTCGTGATAAGACCCCACCGCATCTCCATAGGCTCGATTTCGAAATTTCAAACCCTAAATTTCCATAAAGAGTAGTTTCTTCCACGATCTAGGAAGAAGAACAGATAGAGGAAAAAAAGTCAATGCATGGATGATTGATGAATGATGCGTCGTTGGTTACCTTCTATAAACCGATGGGTTATGATTAGGTAGTGGTCACCACGAAGTGCAACTAGTCATTTTTTTTTTTTTTTTTTTAAAACAATAGAGGTCTTTGGAAGAATTCGATTGAATAATCAAAGATTCTATGCATTTATTTTTTTCTTGATGTGTTTAGGGGAGAAGAAGACTCTGAGAATCGCCCAAGTTCGGCTGCCATTGGAGTCCGGCTACACGTGTGTTCAACATACGTCCAAGACTCGGCGACCTTTTTATTTTTAACTTATTTATTAGTTTTACTCATTATATGCAAAATTCTGTTAAATGTAATTTTTTTTTAATCGGACTCCATTTACTGTATAAACTAAATAGATGATAGATCAGTTCTTCGATGATGATTATTACCATTCGGTCTTTTTATGTATGTTACTTATCTCTGCCGCAACACAAATTAGACCTATTCTCCCACGTTGACCTGTTTGGCGCTACGTAAGCATATATATATATATATATATATATTCCCTTTTGTGACCCCAAGGCAAAGAGAAGAGATCAAATACTGCATCGATGAGATCTTATGTCTTCGTGATGAGCGTTTTTGTCTTGGCCATGTTCATTACGGTGGCCGAGTCGTCGTATGGTGGTGGCGACGAGAAACGCGCTCCTCCTCCCCCGATGGCTCCTTCACCATCACCAAGTGTTCACTTTAATAAACCCAAGACGCTCACACCGCCTCCTAACGACGCCACTTTCCTCGTTTGTCCTCAGTTAACTGCCGCAACATTGATTAGTGTCTTGGCTTTCGTCTTCTAATTAAGGCATTTTTTTGTTTATCTTGCATTTGTTTCCTTTTTTTTTCTATGTATTCAAGTTCTACTTGTTTACTCATGGAGTTTTGAATTATTCTCTTAATATACAACACTTTGATAAATTTTGCGTTGACTCGTAAAACGAAACTACTACACTATCCTATTTAGTTTCATTTTATCCTCTTTCTTCTCATATGTTAGAGTCTAATCAGCTAACAAATTCAATTGTGGATAAGTTTTTGTTTTGTAAGATGTTACCATCGTTTCATCCATGCTTCTAAGGCACTACATGCATCAATGATATATATATTCACACAATTGTCGATGATAATATGTATGAACTAGTGAAAATCCGTTTATTTACGAGCCGACTTGGTCCGATCTATCGACAATTTCTGGATGATGTGCTTTTCACTTTAGCCACTTGTTCTTATGCCGATTTGGCTTTTCTCCCTGGAGATAAACCTCTAAAAATATCCTCAACATATCTCTACTTTCTCCCAAGACACCCTCTAGAAAATTTGATGAAGAATCGGGTGGTTTGGCTAGAGAGTGCGACCACAACCGAACAAGATTCGCTTTCTTGTTTACGCAAGACGAAGTGTTTCGTGAAGCTGATGAAGAAAATAGTTAGTGGAACAATGTTGAAGATTCACCGGGTGGGAAAGATGGACGTAGAAGACTCCGTTGTTGATTATGTTAATGGAAAAGGAATTGTGTTAAAAATAAAAAAACCTTTGCTAAAAATTTAGAAAATTTGCATAAGCCACTTCTTAAGATCGTCCAGATCAAATTAGAAGATTCTCGTTCGACCTACATTTGCCAAATTAGAATTTGAACACGGAAAATTACAAACGACTCGGAATATTACTAATGTTATACTCTCTTCCAAGAATAAGTTAGTAAATTACCAAAAATTATACAACACTTCTAGTATACATATATGTATATGTATATCAACACGAAATTTTAAGAAAACTATTACTTGTTGATATTACGAGCTAAACATAATAATTGATCTTTTTACAAAAAAAAACAACATAATGATTGATCATGAGTGTTACTACTACCCCGATGTCCATTAAATTCCATTGACAGTTAACCAATATCGTACGAGATCAAGCCTGTTAAATTCCATTGTGTATATTTATCTGCTTGGTTTTGATTACCTAAATACATTTGCTATTTTTTCATCTTCTCTTAATCATAGATGTGTCAAAAACAATCATGGTTGGGCACTAACCACATCACCATGTTAGCAAAGAACTGAGATTTGTTCATTGACCTTTTTGTATTTAACTAATTAAGCTAATTCTTTCAAGAAAAGAACAAAACCAAAAAGGATAACAAAAAAGACTTTGATAGTTAATTAAACAAAAATGATGGTCGTATAAGTGAGCTATATATGTTATTTTAATATACAAGTAGCATAATAAGATATTTGTACATCTCTGATACACTCTATAAGCAAATTACTTTTATCGAGGAACAATGATTTTTACATAAGACACTTTTGTTTTCTAAATTTTAAAGAGAATATTTTGTTGTAGGAACAAACATAATAGCAGGCAATAACAAACTTAGTTTTTTTGTCACCAACGATTAGTTTTAAATTTCTCAATTGACATTGCATTTTTGTCGCAACCATTCTCGTTAAAAACTACTTTCAGTCTATCCACATTTTTTTGTTATGATATAATGGAGATCTTGAAATTAGAAGAAATCCGAGAAAAAGTTATAAATTGTTTGATTTGGATAGAAATCATCTATGTAGTAGGTTTATTCACAATGTGATTCGGTCATGAGATTCATAAACTTTTGCCAACTATCTCTAAGGGAAAATAATCTCATTGAGATATGGCTTGTAGCTTATGACTAGGTCATGAGATCTGTTTGATTAAAGAAAAAAATTAGTAGTTAGTAATGTATCTTTTTAGTTAAAATGATATTTCAAGAAACTATGACTTTATTTAATTCATATTTGCCCTATGGGTTTATTTTAGGCCCAAGCCTAGAAAGAAGCTTCGGGCCGAATTAACAAAA
Organism: Arabis hirsuta; assembly: GCA_964056655.1. Taxonomy (NCBI): domain Eukaryota; kingdom Viridiplantae; phylum Streptophyta; class Magnoliopsida; order Brassicales; family Brassicaceae; genus Arabis; species Arabis hirsuta. The sequence goes on from OZ053301.1 coordinate 43,973,368, forward strand.
AAAGAAAAGAAACTTGGTTGGGTCTTGTCTTCTTCTCTCCGTCGGCATCAGAAATAAACCCTAATTTCGAAATAGAACAGTGAAGTCGATTTGTGATAAAAGTCTTGTGTGTTTGGTCTGTGGGGAAATGAATCGTGTTCGATTGATTTCCGGATCGAAGGATGTTGCCCGAAGAACATTCGGTGCAGCAGCTAGTAAAGCGAAGAAAGGTGGGAAAGGAGGAGGAGGAGCTAGTGATGCTCCCAAAGGATCGAGCTTGAGCAAAGAGATCAAATCCACCACTGTTGTTGGTGCTAATACTCTCAAAGATGGATCTGATCCCAAGATCTTGTCTGATTCTGATTACCCAGATTGGCTCTGGCATCTTCTCGATAACCGACCTGCGCTTAGCGAACTCAAGAGGAAGAACGTCGAGACTCTTCCCTATGAGGATCTCAAACGTTTTGTCAAGCTCGACACTCGAGTCAAAATCAAGGAGAATAACTCTATCAAGGCCAAGAACTGAGATTTTCCCGTTTACGTTTTTGTAAGATGTTTCTCTCTCTTTCCTCTTTGTCACTGAACGCTCTTCCTGCTCCGGTTATCAATAAAAATGATACCTTTGGCCTTAATAGACTCTTTGAATGAATCAATGGGATTATCATGCTTGCTTGCTTGCTCTATGTCAAATTGTTTCAGTTAAGTTACATTTCAGAGTCAGTAGCATTATACTCTTGTAAGTTCCTTAGTAATATCAATAGATTGTTGCTTCATCTTACTTGTCTTTGGCTCCTGTCTCTTGTTTAACCAACCGAATGATATGTCTTAACACAAATCCTTGTTCTGGATAGAAGAGATGAGTTGGTCGGTTCTTAAAGATACTGAAGGTGTATCTGTTCCATTTAACCATTAGGTTTATTGTTTACTGTAATAGCATTACATGGGGCCTAGAGTGTTGATACTGCATCACTATTCTTCTCTAGGTGGTGGATACCAACTCTTGTTGTCACCTTTTTGTGGGGTTCAATATCTTCAAAAGAAAGGGAAAGCAAAGTTTGCATCATTATCTCCCTTTGTTCTTCCATTATTGCTCTTCTTTGCTTTGATTGTTACTTGTCCTCTGATTTGCTCAGTTACAGTTTCATATTGCTTGCTTGCTTTTGGGTTAATTACTTGTGGTTGCTCTCTTGTCAACTTACTGGCTAATCCTCGAAAACCATTCTCTGTCTTTATAACCTATGTGAAAGAAAAGTTCCTTCAAGTTTCAATTTTGGTTATGATATTGTATCTGACGACAAAGTGCTACTTATTGCTTTTATGGCTGTATGAATCCCATTGCCCATGAAAGTTTATAGAGTTTGAAAAGGAGACACCACTCATCACATGCTTTTATGGGTATAACAAAATATAAAGCTGACTTTTTCCTCCTCACATGCCTGTTTTCCTCTTTATATCCATTCATTGTTTATTTCTTCATGTTCCATTTGTTTTCCTAAGGCTAACGTAATCTTTGGTTTTTTATATGTTAATGATATAATTATGGAATCTCTACGGTCATGATTTCCAGAGAGCACGAGGGGGAATATATATGATCGGACATTGTTGTTTTGGTGATCAGAATTTGTCCTTATGGTCTCTTTAATATAATGGGACATGTGGTGTAATTAGCCACCCGTATATCGCATTTAACATTGTTACGTTGGCTTATCTAAGCTACCCATATTTGTCGTCTATTAACTCTTACCTACGTACCATTATGTACCTAATGGATAGTTCTTCTACTCGTATGTGTATTAGCACAAGCGTCTTTCCAAAAAAATCATGTTTCCTCTATGTTTAACCAATGTGGATTTTTGAAAAATGTTTTATCGGCATCTGATAATTGTTTGGTTGGGAAATTTCAAATATTGTTTTAATTTCCAACGGATATATGAATTGTCCAATATCTGAGATCCTAAATTAAGAATGAGTAACGAATGTTTTTGATTTATAATCTTATCATATTAAGTCTCTTGGATATTCATTTAAATTGTCCATGATTTGAGTTGTTGCTTCGGACAATCCACCAACTCTCAATTCGATTACCTCGAAAGTAATTAAACTTTTGATACCATCTAAACTCAGCCTTGATATTATCATAATCCCTTGGGTTGATAAAGGTCACTTTTCTCCATGTGTCTCCATCATTACAATAATCCCTTTTTCACTTTCAAGAATTAGGCATTTCTCATCTCACCCATTATTGTTTTTTTTTCTCTTTCTTCCACATTTTTCCTCACATTATTATTCCGTTAATCTAAAACCATTTTCCTCCCTAATGTTACGCGTTGAACATTTATTCAATTATAAAAATATCTAAGTTTTGTTTATTTATTCCTAAAAATTTGGTAAATGATCCGTGTAATGAAGACATGAGATTTTCCAAGTTCGGTTACATATCAATTAGGAGTTTTATATAGACCTCAAGTGCATATGCTACGATAAGTCATTTTCATTCTTTATTTATGTATTTAAGTTCCCAAACAGTTTCCACTGATATTCTCCGGTCACCTTCCCTGACCAATCCTTTCTTCTTCTTCTTCTTCTTCTTCTTCTCCTCTCTTTGGGCTTTGTTCCTTGACCATCAAGAAACCTCTTTGACCCCTGTCTCTTCTTCTGCCTTCTTTCAGTTTATCAAAACCACAATCCGACCGGTCTCTATGTCTCCGACTTACTTTCCTCTCCGCTGGGAAAGCACCGGCGATCAGTGGTGGTACGCCACTCCGATTGATTACGCCGCCGCCAACGGCCAGTACGACCTAGTCCGTGAGCTTCTCCGGATAGACTCTAACAACCTCATGAAGCTCACTTCCCTCCGGAGAATTCGCCGTCTAGAGACCGTTTGGGACGACGAATCACAGTTCCACGACGTCGCCGCCTGCAGATCACGCGTCGCTAGAAAACTTCTCGCCGCCTGCGATGAAGGTGGTGGCGCGAGATCCAAGAAGAACACTCTTATCCGGTCTGGTTACGGCGGATGGTTGATGTACACGGCAGCCTCCGCCGGAGATTTAGGCTTCGTTCGCGATCTCCTCGAGATGAATCCTCTGCTTGTGTTCGGCGAAGGAGAGTACGGCGTCACGGACGTACTTTACGCAGCCGCGAGAAGCAGAAACGACGACGTATTCCGTCTGATTTATGATTTCGCGGTTTGCCCGAGGTTTGGGACCACCGGCGGTTTCGATCAGGAAGCCGGAGAGATCCCGGCGGCTTACAAAAGAGAGATGAAGAACAGAGCAGTTCACTCTGCTTCTAGAGGAGGCAATTTGATCATACTCAGAGAGCTTCTGAGTGATTGCTCTGCTGAACAAGTCTTGGCCTTTCGAGACAAACAGGGCTCCACAATCCTCCACGCGGCGGCCGGAAAAGGAAAAACTCAGGTAACTCTCTCTCCGGCCACATCTCCTTTGAACCAAAACATTCAATAGATAAACATGATTTTGATGTTGATGCAGGTGGTTAAAGAGCTTGTGGCTTCGTACGGTGGTTTAATGGAAGCCATAGACAACCAAGGGAATACGGCTTTGCACGTTGCAGCCTACCGTGGCCATGCTGATCTTGTGGAAGCTCTGATCTCGGCCTCTCCGTCTTTGATCTCCGCAAGAAACCACGCCGGTGATACATTCCTACACGCCGGAATCTCTGGTTTCCAGACTCCGGCGTTTGAGAGGCTTGACAAGCACACGGAGCTCATGAACCGTCTGATCACATCCGCTGCCTCGAGATCCGCAGGAGATGTTGTGAATTATCGGAACAAAGAGGGACGTACGGCTCTTCACTTGGCAATCTCCGGGAATGTTCCTCTTGAGTTGGTTGAGATGCTCATGTCTGTGAAATCTATTGATATTAACATAAGGGATTCCTCTGGTATGACTCCGCTTGATCTGATCAGGCAGAAGCCGCAATCTCCGACGTCGGATCTCCTTTTCCGACGGTTGGTATCAGCCGGAGGGATGTTCAGCTCTCGTGATCAAAGCATCACAAGCGTGGTTGCGTCTCACTTGAAAGACAGAGGAAACTTTTACAGCCCTGGAGCTCGTTTCAGGACATCAGACGCTGAGATTTTCCTGAGCACCGGAGTTGAAGTTGTGCCTGACAAGACTGCTTCTGTTGTTTTCCCTCGACACGTGAGATCAAGCTCCTGTTCCATTGAGATTGGTCAGTTACATGTGACGACGGACGAGAGTCATCATCTCAAGAAATGCAGAAACTCTTCCTCTGTTAACTCTGCAACAGAGAGATTGAAGAGCGTTTTCCACTGGCCGCGAATCAAGAAACAACCTGGACATTCCAAGAACGTTTCTGAGATCAGCATGGCTGCTTCGATGACAGCTCTTGAGACGCAAGAAGAAGCTCCTGTGCCTCTCCGACAGAGATTCTCAAAAAGCAGCACTTCGTCTCCTGCTCTGCCTAATAATAACAAAAGAGCCTTGTCCGTAAGAAGTAACCAGTCGAGTCCAAGAGCCAAGAAGAAGCGGTTTGGTCCCGTGCGGTCTCGTTCGAGCTCTTTTTCGAAAATCTCAATCCACTCTTCTTCCACTTCTTCATCATCGAGCATGGTTGATGTTAAACAGAAGGGAGTGTTGATGGACACGAGCGTAGCTGGACCGTCTGGCTTGAAACGCCCTGAGCCGGTGAAAAGCAAGTCAAGCGAGAAGCAGGGTTCGGTGAGGAGGAGATTGAAGAGCCATTACTTCTGCTTTGGTGCTTCGGCTTTGTCTGTCAAGACGCCGGTTACGGTCATGGTATAACCCTGTTATTTGGTGTAGAGGAAAACCGGAATGGCAAGAGCCAAACGAAATAGTATAGGTTCCTTTCTAAGTTTCTATGTAATGTAGTGTGTTTAATTAGACCGTGTCCTAAACATAAACTACCTGCCGTTTTCGTTTATAGCAACCAAGCAGCCTCGCATTATAAAATTAACACATACACCAAACTTATGGGCCGCCTGTAAATGTGTGGTGGGCTTACGAAATCGGATTTTATAATATCTTTATCTTACGAAACCGGTACACAAGTTTTACAATTCAAACCAAACCGGCAGGCCAAATATCTACAAAACTAAACCTCATAAAATCTAAGATATTCTTTGAAACTTGAGAATGTTTGATGACTTCTTTGAATCTTGAAACTCTTAAGTGAATTCTAAATTAGTATTCCAACTCTAATAAAACATATTCCGACACCAATCATTCATGGTGACCTATTCATCGATTTCGCAACCACTAATTATTAATGAAAACTTGATTAATTTTTCTATCATTGACTTGAGGAAAGATTATTCTTCTCATATTCTACTCAAGCAAAAAATAAAATTAGCGTGGGTTGACTCATTCTAAGTTGACTTGATAGATACTTAAATCGAATATTGAACATTCTTAGCCATTATTTAAAATTAAAAAATATATACATTTTATTTATATTTGTAGAATTCCAACAAAAAACTGCAGAAATGACAAAAAAAAGTGGTCCAAGAATCCCAGATTATAAAGATAAACAACAATAATCGGAATTACAGAAACTGTCCAGTAGTGACATAAAATGATATAAAATGTATGTATATCATATATAGTAGTATCACGTATGTAACCAACGGAGTCATTATGTGCACGTATCCAATCAACGACTATTTCAATACAAATAACCAAATCTTGAACAACACTAAGAAAATATCAGGAACAGATCATTCAAGGCACTAGCCCCAGCTCAATAATCTCTTTGGCGAGGTCAAAGTCAACTTGCATTCCTCTCTCTCTCTCTCTCTCTTGCATACAAGTTTTGGAACCACAGAAAAAAGCCTAAAGCATTGCCTCACAACTCACAACATTCCTTAAGTTTGTTTGCAATGGTGAAGGGAATCCCAAGTCCAATGGACCAAAACCAAGATCTTGTGGAGGAGGTATGTTCTTTCTCACAGAAGAATTTAGGAGTTTTCTTTTCCATGTCTCTTTAAGATTTTGCTTGCATAGGGGAATTCTGAGATACCTTGTAACTTACAGGATCATCAATCCTTTGACCTGGAAGATTGGCTTCCAATCACAGCATCAAGAAATTCCAATTGGTACTACTCTGCTTTCCACAACGTGACAGCCATAGTTGGTGCCGGAGTTCTTGCTCTCCCTTACGCCATGTCAGAGCTCGGATGGTACATGGATACCAACTCATCTTGATGGTCTGGAGGAGCTTCAGCAATCAATAAATTGCTTCTTTCATTTTTGTTTTCAGGGGACCTGGAGTCGTGGTGCTGATCCTGTCTTGGGCCATCACACTTTACACTCTCTGGCAAATGATTGAGATGCACGAAATGTTTGAAGGGAAACGGTTCGACAGGTACCACGAGCTGGGACAGGCAGCCTTTGGAGAGAATCTTGGTCTGTACATCATCGTTCCACTACAACTTCTTGTTAAAATCAGTGCTTGCATAGTCTATATGGTGACAGGAGGTCAATCCCTGAAGAATGTACATGACCTTGCCGTGAGCTATGAAAACTGCACAAAGATGAAAACTAGACACTTCATTTTGATCTTTGCCTCTTCACAGTTTGTGCTCTCTCTTATTAAGAACTTCAACTCCATTTCTGGTGTCTCCTTGGTAGCTGCTGTCATGTCAGTGAGGTAATAAAGCCCTCTTTTTTTGCTCTATCTTGTGCAAACAGCAATTTCAATTGTGTTTTTACATACCTACTTTGGTCCACAGCTATTCCACAACAGCTTGGGTAGCCTCGCTGAGTAAGGGTGCCGCGGACAGTGTAGAGTACGGGTATATTAAAAGAACCATCTCAGAGCGGTATGCCTTCTTGAGTGCACTGGGGGAGATGGCTTTTGCGTACGCAGGCCATAACGTTGTTTTAGAGATTCAAGCAACGATCCCATCAACACCACAACATCCATCAAAAAGACCCATGTGGAAGGGAGCCATTGTAGCCTACATCATTGTAGCTATTTGCTACTTCCCTGTGGCTCTTGTAGGGTTCTGGACCTTTGGAAACAATGTTGACGAAAGCATCCTCAAATCTCTCAAAGATCCCAAGGGACTTATCATTGTGGCCAACATGTTTGTGGTCATACACCTCCTGGGAAGCTACCAGGTACCAGGAAACGCCTTATTACACAAAACTTGTAATTACTACCAACCAATTTGTTTGTCTGTCTTAGGTGTACGCAATGCCCGTGTTTGACATGGCCGAGTCTGTCATGATAAGGAGATGGCACTTCAGACCAACAAGACTTCTACGGTATAGCATCCGGTGGACTTTTGTGGGTAAGTCCCATCATCATCATCCACATATATTTGCAATACTTTTCGCAGCCATTTATGTCGTGGCCTGTATTGCAGCCGCTACAATGGGTATTGCAGAGGCATTTCCGTATTTCAGTGCGTTGCTGGGATTTTTTGGAGGATTCGTAAATGCCCCAAACACATACTTTGTAAGTGGAATGCAGCTTCGAGTTACATATTAAAGTCTTGTTGTTGAAAGAAAGAAAGAAAGTAAAAAACATATAATAATGTTTCAGATCCCCTGCATCATGTGGTTGATCCTAAAGAAACCAAAGAGATTTAGTGTATCATGGTGTATCAACTGGGTAAGCAACTCCTCTCTCCCTCCTTGTGGTATCTATCTATCTATCATCAAGCTTATAAAAATATGATGCAGAGAGATTTCGATATTTTCCTCAGATTTGCATCATTCTTGGGGTTCTCCTGATGATCGCAGCACCTATTGGGGGACTGGCCAAACTAATATATCAATTTAATCACCACACTCTACCTAACAGTGATGCCTGCACAGGCTCATCATAGAAGATTTCTTGGCATAAACATTCACTTACGCACACGATTTGTTGGATGCATTGTGTAAGCACTTGTACTACTGGGCTTTTATATAACAAACTCGAGTGTAACAACATACGTATCGAAAACAGATAGTTCCGTTGAAACACAAACACGCCTAGGTGGTTGGTACGACCTGCAAGTCTCTCTCTCTCCCTTGCAAAATCCAAACTTTCAGTACCAACCATTTTAGTTGATTAGGTGTGGGTGGATAAAAACCCATTGCATTTGTTAAAATTGACTCCAACCTATTTATTTTACAACTTTCTTGGTTTCATTTACAAATCAAAGCTCTCAGTCGATTTCACCCTCTTCAATTTCTGGAGAAGCCAGCGGGTCAGCTTCATCTTCATCCTCGTCCTGTTTCATAAACAGCCCGAGCTGCTCTAGAGCATTGCTGCCTCCAAACCCCAATACACCCAACCCATCATCATCCTCTCTTATACTTGTCAAATGCTCCGTGTTTACTGTCTTAAGCAGTTCTAGGTCCTTGAGAAACCTTGAGTTCTCGTTTATTTCAACCGACTTCTCCATCTGTGTGTACCATTCAGCCATGCCAATCATTAATATTTCAGTATTAACAAATAATCACATAGCCAAGCCAGAACCAGCTATTTCTATTTCACCTCAAGCAATGCCTGCCGGGCTGCTTCTCTTTCAACTTCCAGTTTCCTCCTGGCCTCAGCCGCAGCTTCTGCTGCAGCTTGTGCCTCCGCTTTTCTACGAGCTTCTTCAGCCTCTTTGGCTTCTGCTTGTAATCGTGCTTTTTCTGGTGCAAAACAGAGGAAAAAGTTCATGTTCAAGGTCAGACTCTATGTATTTCACTCAGACGTACTTAGTACACAATATAATCAATAAGAAACTTAGAACAACCAAAATCAAGGATACCTTTCTTCTTTTGCAATTCGAGTTCTTCCTTCTCACGTCGCAATTTCTCTGGGTCTCGCTTCTCATTCTGACCTCAGACACATAATTTCTTGAGCAAATAATCTCCAAAATCAAAAAGGGAACAGAATAGCAGGGCAAATAACCTGATTAAGAGTTTTCTCTCGAGCCTTCAAGATTAAATCTGCAAATCGATTTTTCAGTAGAGCTGCCCTGTAACGCTTTTCTGGAGGTAGTTCCTTCTCATTTGGAGCACTATTTCCTAAATGATTAACGGGTCAAAAGTGAGATGCCACCACCTAGACATTAGAGCAGAACATTTTTCTGCCACACTCCTGAGCTTACCATCTTGATGACAATCTGCCCCCTCAACAGAACTTAGTTTCTCTTTGGATCCATCTTCCAGCTGATCTAATCCACCGACCGAAGCCGCTTTTAGACAGGGGGGAATAAGCAAACAAGGGGTCAAAATTCAAAATCAACAAAATTTAACCACTATTCGACCAAAATCTGGCTCACGTTTTCTCCTTGGGGAAACGGTTGTTGCTCCATCCACGGGAGATTCTGAATCCATGATTTCGGGCCCCTGCATCAGGAGATGAAAGATAAGGAATATAACCAATAAAAATAAATAGTGTCTGTCAGGTATAAGCATATATTAGAGGTTGTAGCACGACCAATGACAACAATTTCCAAATTGTCGCAATGTGTCTTAAGACCTTTGTAGAGGCACACGTAAATCAATTATGAATTCATGATCCACATTGATAATTACCTTTGGTGAACTCGTTAATCTTGTGGGTTTAGGATTATCTGGTACACTCTCCGGGCTACTAGACCCTAATCAGTTACATGCACCAAAAGAGAAGTAGCCATAGGTTAGAGCACTCTAAAAGAATAATATGATTGCTAAAGATAACAGAAAACAGCGACATGAGAGTAAAACAAACAAAGAATGTATGTCTATCACTATCAAACCAGAGTGTAATAAGAGTTGCTATCAGCTAACAGCAAGTAAAAAGGTCATTTGTATAAGAACAGTGAGTTCTAGATCGACAACAGCTTCTGACAAGAAAGAATTAAATTGGTTCTAAGAGTTAAAGTGCATATAAAAACAGCAGCATTTAAACATCTGCAAAAGCTCCTAAGATAATATAACAAGATGGAGAAAAGACACTAGTGTGGTTCCCTAACACCATACCCTTATCAGTCCTGACAGGAGAGATCCTTGATCTAGGGTGCTCATAATCACCAATGTCAACATCCTCATCCTCCATTTCACTCCCTGGAAGAAGAGAAAGAAATGACAGTTTAATCATACAGCAGAACATGAGATTGCTCAAACATCAACAAAAAAATTATGCTAACCATCACAGTTTTGCAACAATGAATTTTCTGGCCCTGACCCATGCAAAAGCTACATCAAAAAAAGTTTGCTGTTTGTCAGTTGCATTATCAAATGGTTCAAACATGAGATGCAGAAGGATAATTACCTCTAACACACAGGGTTCGCCGTTCGAATCTTTCTTCTGATTTTCTCGTGAAGACTCATCTAAGAGGTCTCGCAACTGGAACAAGGCATCATGACTGAGATCATTAATGTCAATCTCTATCTCATCATCTCCAAGTCCCCCTACCTTGGAGCTGTGATCTCTCAGGAAATTTATTATATGTACCGGGAATTCTGTCAAGGACCCCAAATCTCTGCCAAGCTTTACTCTATCCTCATCTGCCATAACCCGTTTAGCAGGCTCTAAGACACTGTCATGATCCACTGCATTCATCTTTCTCTTCTTAGCCAGAGGCGCAGGCATTGCAATCTCTCTGTCAGCAGAAGGACCAGAATTACTTGGCTTAGATTTGGTTCCAGGTGATTTCTTATCAATAGATTTCCACCTGACTTCAAAAAACTTGCTGAGCGTATCAGCCATGATATAAACATCATTTCCCGGAGGGTTATATGTCATTGCATTGGAGAAAGTAAGACGGACATCAGCAGAAAACTCTGATGGGCTTGAATACGTGCCTGCGGTTAACTTGCTCTTTACAGTTCCTAAATCCATTGGATGTTTGATAATGGTGAAATAATCAGGTATGTTCAGCTTGACCACATCCACAGGAGTATTAAAGAGCCAACCGAACTGATGCGCCATTAATCGTTTCAAGAGGGTCTCACATTGCTTCATCTGAAGCATTGTAGAAGCAGTGACTGGAGCTGGTTTAGGTGCGCTACAGGGAAGTACCTTTTTCCCCGGCCCAGTAGAGCATCGTGACATTCCAAAACTCTTGGCTCGAGACAAATTAATTGCAGGATTACTAGTGACACCCTCTGATCTAGGAAGCTCGACATCCTTCTGATAGGACCGAATCTGTTCCAGCTCCTGTCGTAGCCTATGGATTAAATTATTCCTTTCTGACGATGACAAGCCAGACAATGGTAAAACCATTCGCGGGACACCAAATGTTTCATCTTCGGTACAAGTAAACTTTCTTTTGAAACAGTTTGAACCCTCGGAAACATTAGGGCTGCCAGGCTCTTCATCATACCCACCGGGTGTGTCAATATTGTTACGATAGTAATCACCCGGGAAATCACCGTTCCTCACAGTCATATCGCCAAATTAAAAGCTGACCTTGCAGAGATCAAACAATTAAGTAACATAATGTATCAAGTTTGGAAACCAAAACCTGAAAACCACAATAATTCTAACCTATAACAAAAGCGGAAAAGAATAGCAAGCTCGCTCGAGGAGAGAACTTAGATTAAAACTACAAAAACCCTATCTCTGAGTCTCAGCAATTCAATTCTACCTTGTACTTGCATAGGAACCAAACGGAAGTGAACATGCGATATGCAAAAGATTATTAGGGGGAAAAGACCAACTAACCGACTAGAAATCCTGAGCAACCGCTCGAACCCAAGCGGAAGCAGGAGGATCTGGACAGAAGCGTCAATCTCGAACAGAACCCTAGAGCTTGATGTAGAAGAAGATAAAGTAAAACCCTAGAGGGCAAAACGAAGACGACCGAAAAGTAGAGACGAGAGAGAAACAAAAAATCGCAAAGCCTCTCTCTCTCTCTCTCTCTCCCCTCGAGTGTCTTTAGCTATATCACAGCGTCTCTAACGCCGTTTTGGTACTGCGGACGAGTCAATCTGGACCGTCGGATCTGAACACTTGATTTAAATCCAATGGACTAGCACACGGTGTCTTGGGCTTATTGGGCTTTATAATTGGGCTTAGAGCTCAAAGCAAGTATACAAGAAACGGCACGCTGTGAAAGCTTAAATCCAACGAACGCCACGCTGTTTTACCAGCTTTACCGTCGGAAAAGCTCCCACTATTTCGCTTCTCCTTCTTCTTCTTCTTCTTTTTCAGTTCTTCCATGTCGCATCCGTAGTAGACAGATTTACAGCAAAGCTAGCTCAGATCCTCCGCTTAGGATCTCGAATTTTAGTTAATTCAATCCGGAAATGGACATACTTTTCGCTCAGATTCAGGCGGACCTCCGATCAAATGACGCGCTTCGCCAGTCATCGGCGCTTCTTCAGGCGCTGCAGCAGTCCGCCGCCGGACGTGATATCTCGGTGATCGCTAAGTCTGCGGTGGAGGAGATCGTGGCTTCTCCGGCATCTGCTGTTTGTAAGAAGCTCGCATTTGATCTCATCCGATCTACCCGCCTCACTCCCGATCTTTGGGACACGGTTTGTTCTGGTGTCAAAACGGATCTTCATTTCCCCGACCCCGACGTCACCGCCGCTGCCGTCTCCATTCTTGCTGCTCTTCCGTCTTTCTCTCTTCCTAAACTGATCTCTGATTGCAGCAGTGAGATTGCTTCCTGCTTCGATTCCCCATCTGACAACCTTCGTTTCTCCATTACTGAGACACTTGGCTGCATCCTTGCGCGTGATGATCTCGTTACATTGTGCGAAAACAATGTGGGTCTCCTTGACAAGGTCTCCAATTGGTGGGCTCGGATCGGCCAGAACATGCTCGACAAATCCGACGCTGTCTCCAAAGTTGCCTTTGAGTCCGTAGGCAGATTGTTCCAAGAGTTTGACTCCAAGCGAATGAGCCGTCTTGCTGGCGACAAGCTCGTAGACAGCGAGAATTCTCTGGCCATCAGATCCAAGTGGGTGTCTTCCATGGTTGACATTGTATGGAAAAAGAGGAGCGCTTTGATGGCTAGGTCTTTAGTTCTCCCCGTTGAAACCTTTAGAGCCACTGTTTTCCCTCTTGTCTTTGCTGTGAAGGCTGTAGCATCGGGTAGTGTGGAAGTGATAAGACAGCTTTCCAAAGCTAACACTGCTGCAGCTAATGCTACGGTTGTGGACTCAAACGCCGAGAAGCTCGTTGGTGTCTCAGATTTGGTTACCCATTTGGCGCCATTCTTGGCTTCCTCTTTGGATCCAGCTTTGATTTTTGAAGTGGGAATTAACATGCTGTACCTGGCAGATGTTGCCGGAGGGAAGCCAGAGTGGGCTTCACAGTCCATTATTGCAATATTAACGCTTTGGGACCGCCAAGAGTTTTCTTCTGCTCGAGAGAGTATAGTCAGGGCGGTAGTCACGAACCTGCACTTGCTTGATCTGCATATGCAGGTATGCGGTTCCTTCACTTCTTTCAATCTTCATTTAAGTTATCTGGTAATGGTTGTGTACATATGTCTTTAAGCTGTGACCCATGATTTCTGAACCATTCCTTTTGGAACTTGTTACATGAAGGTCTCTTTGTTTAGAAGACTGCTGCTTATGGTGAGGAACTTGAGAGCAGAATCTGACAGGATGCACGCATTGGCCTGTATCTGCCGGACAGCTCTGTGTGTTCACCTTTTTGCTAGAGAAAGTGCCCGAAGAGGTCAAAAGCCTCTTCCTGGGACAGATATTATTTCCCTCTTTGAGGATGCAAGGATAAAAGATGATCTCAATAATGTTACCAGTAAAAGCCTATTTCGGGAAGAGCTTGTGGCAATGCTTGTGGAAAGTTGTTTCCAGTTATCTCTACCTTTGCCTGAACAAAAAAACTCGGGTATGGAGAGCAGAGTGATTGGTGCACTAGCATATGGCACTGGTTATGGTGCTCTAAACTGGACCGAACCAGCCCTTGAGGTTGTGGAAGTTTGCAGGCCTTGTGTCAAATGGGATTGTGATGGCAGGACGTACGCTATAGATTGCTATTTGAAATTGCTTGTTAGGCTATGCCATATCTATGATACCCGTGGAGGAGTGAAGAGGCTTAAAGACGGTGCTTCACAGGATCAAATCTTAAATGAAACGCGATTGCAGAACTTGCAACGTGAGCTCGTTAAGGATCTCCTCGAGGTAATTAAGCCTCAGCTGAATATTAGAAGTCACACTTTGCAACTGTCATCTGTATATTTTTATTTTTTTTCCTGGAGGTTTAGTGATGAATTTTTTAAGTACTATTTATTACCAAACTAGAGAGGAACTACTGCCTGTTGACTTAAAAGTGGTCAGTTTCTTATTTCTCCCATGTATACATCTTGGTCTCAATTTGGCAGGTAAATACCCCAAGAATCCTTGGGCGGCTTATATGGACAATCGCAGAACATATTGATCTAGAAGGTCTGGATCCACTTTTGGCTGATGACCCCGATGATCCATTAAATATTATCATAGCAAATATACATAAGGTTCTCTTCAACTTGGATGCTGCTGCAACTACATCAAATAGGGTACAAGATGTTCAGGCAGTCTTATTATGCGCCCAGAGGATGGCATCACGTCATGCAAGAGCTGGCCAGTTAATAACCAAAGAGCTTGAAGAGTATAGGAACCATGCTGCGGCAGATACAGTTAGCAAACATCAAACCCGTTTGATATTGCAGAGAATCAAATATGTTTCAAATCTTCCTGAAAGAAAGTGAGCTTTCTCCTTGGCTTGTATAATTTTTAATTCATTTCTGGATTGGAACATACTCAACCTATTGTTTTCCAGGTGGGCTGGAGTTAGTGAGACAAGAGGAGATTACCCATTCAGCCACCATAAGCTTACTGTTCAGTTTTACGAACCATCAGCTGCTCAAGACAGAAAATTAGAAGGCTTAATTCACAAGGCCATTCTAGAGCTTTGGAGGCCAAAGCCCAGTGAACTAACTCTCTTCCTTACAAAAGGGGTTGACTCCACTTCTATCAAGGTTCCTCCCACAGCATATCCTTTGACTGGGAGCAGTGATCCTTGCTATATAGAAGCTTACCATTTAGCAGATACAAATGATGGAAGGGTCACTTTGCACTTGAAGGTTATTGATTTATATTCTAGTGTATCATCCTGCAGTTTACAAGCTTAGCGTCTCAACACTTTTATGCTGCTTTTCAGATAATTAATTTGACAGAACTTGAACTGAATCGTGTGGATATACGGGTTGGATTATCTGGTGCCCTATACTTTATGGATGGTTCTCCTCAAGCAGTGCGCCAGTTGCGTAATCTCGTCTCACAGGTTGCATTTCAGTCTTCAGTGCTTATGTACTCCCATCTCTTTACAGTTCTGTAATATCTAAAGTTTTTTTCTGCTGAGAACCATTTCTGTTCTTTATACCTAAATCTACAGATTGTTCGGTTTCGAATTTGCTAATTGTATTACCATCCACTCTTTGCTTTACTCTTGTAGGATCCTGTACAATGCAGTGTCACCGTTGGTGTGTCCCAATTTGAAAGATGTGGTTTCTGGGTTCAAGTCCTTTACTACCCATTCCGTGGCGGCAGAGGAGATTATGAGGGTGACTATATAGAAGAGGACCCACAGATCATGAAGCAGAAAAGAGGTTCAAAAGCAGAACTCGGAGAGCCTGTGATCTTAAGATGTCAGCCTTACAAGATCCCACTGACTGAGCTTCTTCTTCCACACAAAATCTCACCAGTTGAGTTCTTTCGCTTGTGGCCTAGCTTGCCAGCTGTTGCAGAGTACACTGGCACATATATGTATGAAGGAAGCGGCTTCATGGCTACCGCTGCACAACAATATGGTGCTTCACCATTTTTAAGCGGACTCAAATCTTTATCCTCGAAGCCGTTCCACAGAGTCTGTTCCCACATCATACGCACAGTCGCTGGCTTTCAGGTGAATTGATAGTTCCAATGTGTTCTTCTCACCTTTCTTGTTCCCTAGCTGGATTATTGGTGATCTTCCAAAGCCTAACTTGATGTCAATACAGCTTTGTTACGCTGCAAAAACGTGGCATGGAGGTTTTGTGGGTATGATGATCTTTGGGGCTAGTGAAGTGAGCAGGAACGTGGATCTGGGTGACGAGACGACCACCATGATGTGCAAGTTCGTGGTTAGAGCCTCAGAAGCATCAATCACAAAGCAAATAGAGTCGGATATTCAGGGATGGTGCGATGATCTAACAGACGGGGGCGTTGAGTACATGCCAGAGGATGAAGTGAAGGCAACAGCAGCTGAGAAACTGAAAATCTCAATGGAGAGAATAGCTTTGTTGAAAGCAGCTCAGCCGAAAAAGACTCCAAAGACAGAGGAGGAAACAGAGGAAGAAGAAGAGGAAGAAGAAGAAGAAAAAGAAAAAGATGAAGAAGAAGAAGAGAAAAAGGATAAAGAAGAGAAGAAGAAGAAGAAGAAAAAAGAAAAGGAGAAAGGAACATTTTCTAAGCTGACAGCTGAAGAAACAGAGCACATGGCGCTTCAGGCAGCCGTGCTTCAAGAATGGCACATGTTGTGTAAAGATAGAAAGTATACCAAAGTTAACTAAAACCACCAGAGAGAGAGATATAGAGAGAAAGAGAAAATGCTGTTTCCAAGATGAAGAAGCTACGACAATCTTTGTATTCTTGTGTGTTTGGTTTCCTCTTAGGATTAGATGTTTTGCCCTGTTGGTGAAGAAAAGAAAAGAAACGACGATGTTATTAGTTGCTACTCTTATGATTTTTTCTGTGTTATTCACAAATTTGGGATTCGTGATGCATTTAAGCATTTCCAAAGATTAATTGCCCAACAAAAAAAGGGAGAAGCAAGCGACCCTTCTGTAATCATGCAGAGGCTTTAGTGTGAGATGGCTCTGTTTGGCAACGAGAGAACCGGAAACAGATCCATGTCTATTGTCTGGTACTAATTAAACAAGAAACCCTTGCAAGCTTATCCACGCCTGCATTATGATAGTTGCTTACAGATGATAAGACGAATCACATCACTAGGTTCCTCTGCTTCTACGCAGTTACTTGAGAGGGAGTCCTCTTCTTGCCTTTCTTTACCTCTGCTCCATCATTTTCTGCCTGTTCTGCCTTCTTCTGGGCACGGATCATTGCTCGCCTTGCGCGTGGTCGCATCTCTCTCACTCTACGAGGCGGCATCACGAATGGCTCAAGTGGCTTGTCCCCAAAAGGATGCTCACCACCTTCAAATATCCTCAGCTTCCGATCTCTGTCCTATACACCCACATGAAGCAGCAAAAAACTCAGCACTTTCTTGTTCTAAGCAACAAATTTTAAACTAGGCAAGCAATTCATATAGGAACTGAGCCTAGCAC
Source organism: Arabis hirsuta (assembly GCA_964056655.1). NCBI lineage: Eukaryota > Viridiplantae > Streptophyta > Magnoliopsida > Brassicales > Brassicaceae > Arabis > Arabis hirsuta. Next base: position 43,990,604 of record OZ053301.1, read on the forward strand.
CAAATAACCAACTAGGCGAGCTGAGTAATGAGAACGTATTGATATAAATAAGCCAGTTTTTCACCAAAGATAAAAGTAAGCAATAAATACACAAAATGGCCAAACCAAGCGCCCAGAACCATCTTCCTTCCCAACCTAAATCATATTTTTCAATCAACAAGACCGGCTTGTAAGGAGAGAAACCCCATAGTTATAAGGCACCAAGGAACTCATACGTTGACTCATGAGGGATTCAGGTGATAAGAAAATGTTTCACTCAATAGTGTACTCACATCACGCAAATTGTTGCTTGGAAGCATGCGCCAGACAGCCTTTCGTATGACCTCTGTGGGGTCTTTGGCCATCTGATCTTTCAGACTCCGCTCCTTCAGGTGTCCAACATACCTGCAAACAGAGATTAATATATAAATAAGGTAGAAGAAAATGGGAGATACTCGCCAGAAAAATATGATAAATCCCATCTTGCAGCTGAAGATTTTACAGAAGAATGGTACTTGCCCAGTATGCCAGCGGTAGAATTTGTCAGTGAGCTTTCTTCCTGTGACGTCTATTTCCTTAGCATTGAGAACAATACAAATATCCCCATCGTCGCGGTTAGGACAATAAGTTGGCTTATCTTTGGCTTGAAGCACGGTTGATATCTGAGATGCTAGTCTACCAAGAACCTACATTATATAACAAGATATATTAAAATGAAAATTCTAGCAAATGGAATCTGCAAAGACACAAGAAAGATGTATTTAAGTTAAAGATGTAATAAGATAAAGGTAGCCTATATGAAATCTGGAAGACTGTAATGTTTGAATCACAATTTTGGTTTTGAGTATTCTTAAGATTAAATATAGAGCCATTATGGAACTAACCAAACTTAACAATGTACAGAAGAAGAAACTGGAAAGAACCAAAAAAGAGAAGTAGATTGGAAGACAAGAGAAGAAAGAAACATTGAGAAAACCTGGCCTCTGGCATCAAATACTCGCCAACGAAGACCGTCGAGATTGATACGCTTTATACCTGCCATAGCTTTCTGCACAAAGAATCGACAAAACATATTCAAGATCAAGAAAGAATAAAAACAGATTTTGCACAAAGAATGGACAAGACATTTTCAAGATCAAAAAGAATAAAAACAGATTTGTTCTGATAAGTTTCTTGCATCTTATCATTTTCTAACTTGTGGTTAGTTCTGCTAGCAGAGGTGACACTCTATGAAGTTAGTCTCACCAGAATCGAAAGAAGGTTTTTTTTATACGAGAAGTAATCATTGTTCAGGAATTCCACATGATTAAGGAAGAAAATGTACAAGATCTATGGCTGGCTAAAAGCGATCGAAAACTGGAATATGAGGCGAAGGAAGAGAGAAGAGAAAATGAAGGAAAAGAGTAATCTTTTTAACCTTTAAGTTTCCATTGAAAGTGGCAGCAGCAGCAGCCTGAGTCGCCATCGTTCTCCGAATCGAGGAATGAGTTGTTCAGCTATTCAAAGCTTCGATAGCAAAACAAAGCATAACTGAGAATGGCATACACAAATCAATTCCATAATCACTAAACAAATCACACAAGATTTGGACCCCGAAATGTAGTTTCAGTTTAAGCGATTCATATAGCGACGAAGGATTATATAAAAAGAGCAGACTTATCAGCAGCGCGAGAATGAGAACAGAGAGAGAGAGAGCTTACTCACCTGTTTCCGGTGACAGTGCCGGAAGCGGCGGCGGCGGTGAGGAGGGAAGATCTAGGAGGAGGAGCGATGCTGTGAAAGAAAGGGTTTTACAAGGCAGCAGCCATCAAGTGCGTCTTGTTTTCCCAGGGCAGGGGTAGTTTTGTAATTTTCAGAACAAAAGAGACCTTTTTTATATCAAGCAAAGGAAAATCATTTCATCTTTTTCCAGTCGTCGTCGAGGGTTTTAGCTTTAGGCCAAAACACACGAGAGAAGAGACGAGACCAAATCTTAAACCCCGAGGAAGAAGAAGAAAGTTGAAGTCTTTTTGGCATGGCTATGTTCGTGAGACGAGCCGTATCGAGTCGAAATGCGATTGGGTTCCTCGTAAGAAGCTCCTTAGCTGCTCAATCTCGCGATTTCTCTCACAAGACGACCCTCTTTTCCCCCAATCTGGTGGTGATAGGCCGAGATTTGCAATTCGATTTGTCCACCACGCCCGATTTCTTCAGAGATTCTCGTCGAGGGTTCGCAAAAGGCAAAAAATCAAGTAAGTTTATTATTCCTCGTTTTAATCCCTTAATGTATGTAGTCGATGGAATCTCCCTGAATCATGAATCAATCGCTGAATCTAAGAATGATTTTAGACTTTACAAGTAATTGATGCATGATTCATTCTTGTAGTAGTAGTAGTAGTTGTTGCGATGAAAGAAGAGTGTCTTGTATGATTAAGCATTTCTGCCTTTCCTTCTTCAGAGGATGATTCAGGATCCGGGTTGGTCGACGTAGCTCCAGATATTGGGCCTACCGTCAAAGCAGCTGCCTCTTCGCAGATGGAGGCAGCCATCGATGCATTGTCTCGGGATTTAACTAAACTAAGAACTGGAAGAGCAGCACCTGGTAACTACACTTACTTGTTTCTGATGGGTTTTAACGTTAAGCATATGCTTATTCAAGGGGTTTTGCAGGAATGCTTGATCATATTATTGTTGAAACTGGTGGAGTAAAGATGCCACTCAATCACTTAGCTTTGGTCTCTGTGCTCGATCCAAAGACATTGTCTATCAATCCATATGATCCCAATGTAATACTGATCCTTTCTCTCTTTGTTCATTGCAACGTTTTAGACACAACAGAATGTGATTTTTCTACTTATCGACATATTTCCCTCAAACACCTGTATTAAAAGTTAAGCCCTCGCAGACGGTGAAAGAACTTGAGAAAGCGATAGTCTCATCGCCACTAGGATTAAACCCGAAAGTGGATGGGCAACGACTAGTCGCAGCAATCCCAGCGTACGAAACAAATACTCTTCTCTGTCAGAATCTCATTGTTGAGCACAGCCAGATTTGACTTTTTCTGTTTTCCCTGAATGTTTTGTTGAGCAGATTGACCAAGGAGCATATTCAGGTAAAGCTTAGAAATTCTTCCATGTCTTGTTTAGTCTATGTGTGTTTGCCGGTGAGGTCGAGCCTTGACCCTAGAATGAACTACAGGCAATGTGCAAGATTGTAACAAAGTCCAGTGAAGTTGCCAAACAAAGCATACGAAGAGCTAGGCAAAAGGTAGTATGAATGTGTAGCATGGACACCGTAGAACCTTGTACGGCAGAATCTAAATGATGAGAGACCTTTCGTATTTTTGTCAGGCACTGGACACAGTCAAGAAAGCAGGGTCAAGTGTACCAAAAGATGAAGTGAAAAGACTAGAGAAGGAAGTGAGTATCCTCCTCGTCTCCTTCCCCAAATGGGTTTCCTTGTTCCATTATCTGAGGAAGTGGCGATCTCTATATCTTTTGTGTTAACAGGTAGAAGAGTTGACAAAGAAGTTTGTAAAGTCAGCAGAGGACATGTGCAAGTCCAAAGAGAAAGAGATCACAACCCAAGCCTGATCTCATCACTTAGTTCCCACCATCACTAGCTGAACAAGTTTCAGTCTTCTTCTTTTTTTTAACGGTGCCTTAATGATTCAGACAAAAAAATCCATAGCGTTCATTACCAAGATTTTTTTTGAATGTTCAGTTTGGTGATATTGATTGCAAATTGATGGGATACGAGAGGCCCTTCAAAGTGCCCAATAAAGGAGGCCTTAAAAAGTCCATTAAATTGCTTTTGTTAAAACTAATTAACGAAAATTCATGTGTTGGCATTTGTAGTTGAAGAGAACTTTCCAAACTTGAAAACCAAGGTAAGGGAGGTAGGAGATTAGTCAATTTTATACCAATAATTTACATCATAATGAAATTGATGTTTTGGTAAATTTTGTTACAACCCATTCCTAATCTTGTTGTACTTGCAATGTATAGTTCAATGATTATTTAGAAATAGAAAAGTATCCATGTATAAAATAATAAGTTCGTCACAACATTCCAATTTGATAGTGCTTTCAAACTTATTTTATACTAATTCATTTAGTTTACTCTATAAACTCGGTCCATCTCTGCAACAAATTTATAAAAAAAACAAAGAAAACGGCATTCACCTACCACAAATGTTTTAATTAATTTGATTGCATTTTAAATATGCTTTTTATAAATACGTAAGTGAACGTAAATGATAAGCTGTATAGTTTTGTCGGCAAAAAGATATATACAAGTAAGTACATATATATGAATTTTTCAACAAAAACAAATTAAGACATAAATCTTTGCCCACTCGCATTCGTGTAAGAGATAATGACGCAATCTAGCTAGAGTAATGAGAGGTTTCTTGACCACGCGCGAGTAAAGCGCGTGGACTCTCACTTTTAGAAATTGTAATGAGAAATGTCCGTAACGTCGCCGTTTAGATAGATAGATCTTTGCCACGATCAAACTCAACTTTTTAATTTAGATTTTGTTTTTGTCATTTTCAGGTTCTTCTCTTTTGACATCATAATTATGAATGTAACTATCTCTCAATATTTCTAATTTTCTTCTTACTAAAGATTCTTCATTCTCTGTCAGTGGCTCACAATCCTTGTTCCTCCGATTAACCAAAACGCACACAAGAAGAAAAAGTAAGAAACAAAAATCAGATAATTTCTTCTTATTAAAGGAGAAGAAGAAGAAGAAATCGAAACAAACATTCACATTTTCATCTCATTTCTCAGAGATTCTGCATTTGTTGGGTAATTTCTCATATTCCTTTGACGAATTCTTAGTGTTCTTCAATGCTGCCTGCATATGACTGCTTTTTCATTGGATCTGATGATAGAGCTGCATTTAAGGAATAGTATAAGCTCGAAAATGGGTTCTGGATCTTGATCAATCGAATCTATAATGCATATGGAAGACCAAACTAGCAGAAATTTTTACTTTTTCTTGTTCATAAGTGCTTATGAGTTTATGCATTTGTCTAAAATAAACATTTAACGGCTTCGCTGGTTCAGATTAAAAGTTGGAATTTTTAGCTTCCTGGTTGGTAAAATCCAAGACTTGTTAATGTTTGCTATTTTTTGCCCTGTTTGGATGTTTATGCAGCTACTGATTCTGGACTTTATAATGCACTTTTTGTAGTTTATTGGGGAATATGGTTTTGGGTTTAAGCTCCAAGAACAGAAGAGGTTCATCGATACAAGTTGATTACCAGATCCACATTCATGAGATCAAGCCTTGGCCACCTTCTCAGTCCCTTCGATCACTGCGCTCTGTTGTAATACAATGGGAGAATGGTGACCGCAACTCTGGAACTACAAATGTCGTTGCTCCTTCTCTTGGTTCTGTCATCGGTGAAGGCAAAATCGAATTCAATGAATCATTTAAGCTTCCCGTGACCTTGTTGAAAGATGTGTCTGCTCGGAACAAGGGTGCTGATGCATTCTTCAAGAACGTCTTGGAGTTCAACTTATACGAGCCGCGAAGAGAGAAAACACATCAGCTTTTGGCTACTGCAACTATAGATTTGGCGGACTATGGTATTGTCAAAGACAGTTTCAGCTTAACTGCTTCGATGAACAGTAAAAGAAGTTACCGGAATACCACTCAGCCTGTTTTGTACCTCACTATTCAACCCATTGATAGACGCCGAGCAAGTTCTTCATCTAGGAACAGCTCCAAGGATGAAGCTACAAACGGCGGAGAATCTGTTTCTGCCCTAATGAACGAGGAATACTATAAGGAAGCTGAGATTGCTTCTATCACAGACGATGACATTTCCTCCCACTCCTCCTTGACGGTTTCATCTTCAACTTTAGAGTCTAATGGTGGGTTTTCTGTGCGAACTGAAGAGGTAATATATTTCAATATTCTTTTGATAATTTATGTGGATGAAATGTTCCTGAGCTGTTTGATGTCTTATTTGCAGGAAGAACATGAGAGGGTAAACAAGAATTCTAAAGGAAATCGCCATGAGAGATCACAATCAGCATCAGAGAGCAGAAAAGGAGAAATTGCTAACCACATTCCGTCACGTTCCTCATCAGTAGATCTATCTTCTGTGTTTAATAATCTCCCGGTGGACATTCCTGATTCTGCACCTAACACATCTGTGTCTGGGATGGAGGACTGTGCTAATGTATTTATAACCGACACTAACGGGAGCTCTAAGCTGTTAAGCAGCAGCCAACACAATAATGGAGAGACCAAGTCTATGCCTTTCCAAATTGATGATCACTCGGAAAATGCTTCGCCTCGAGCTTCTGTGAATAGCCAAGATATGATCAGTGATCAGGAATCAGAGAGTAGAGTTGAGAAATCAAGAAAGGTGAAGTCTGTTCGATCATCCACGGATATTTCGCGGAGCAATAGCCGGCTGAGTCTATCAACTGAAAGAAAAGAAGCTAAGGTGTATCCAAAGTCTACACATGACACAACTTTGGAGAGCAAAGTCAAGAACTTGGAAAGTAAAGTAAACAAGCTTGAGGGTGAGTTACGTGAGGCTGCAGCCATCGAAGCAGCTCTCTACTCCGTGGTTGCAGAGCATGGAAGTTCATCAAGTAAAGTCCATGCACCTGCTAGACGTCTTTTGAGACTGTATCTTCATGCTTGTAGAGAAAACCATCTATCAAGAAGAGCCAATGCAGCTAAAAGTGCTGTCTCCGGGTTAGTTCTGGTAGCCAAAGCGTGCGGGAACGATGTCCCAAGGTATGGTGATATTTTACTTTGCTTATATATCATTCTGTGTAAACTTGCTCAGATACTCACAAAAAAATTATGGTGTCCTTGGATCGCAGATTAACATTTTGGCTATCAAACACTATCATTCTGAGGGCAATCATAAGTGATACTAGTGCAGAAGAAGAACTGCCTGTTTCTGCTGGTCCGGGACCAAGGAAACATAAGGATCAAAGAGAAGAAACCGAGAAACGATCATCATTAAGGTGGAAAGAGTCTTCTCTGAGCAAAAAGGACATTGAGAGTTTTGGTGCCTGGGATGACCCTATAACCTTCATAACAGCGCTTGAGAAGGTCGAAGCTTGGATCTTCTCACGTGTTGTAGAATCCATATGGTGGCAGGTAATGTTGATCTGTTTTTCTCTGCTTCTCCTTCATTCTCTAAACCAATTATAATACAAATGTTCTTGTCCTCTTGATTGCAGACTTTGACACCCCGTATGCAGTCTTCCGCAGCATCCACTAAAGAGTTTGATAACGCCAATGGCTTTGCATCAAAGAAAAACTTTGGTAGGACGCCAAGTTCTATGAACCAAGAACAAGGTGACTTTTCATTAGAGCTTTGGAAAAAGGCCTTCAGGGAGGCGCACGAACGTTTATGCCCTCTGAGAGCTAGTGGGCACGAATGTGGTTGTTTGCCCGTGCCTGCACGTCTGGTAAACATCTCTTCTTTTGAAGTTCTCACTTTGGTTGGGACCTTACTCTTGTTTTACAAATGAATGTCAACGTTTTGTAACGCAGATAATGGAACAGTGCGTGGCTCGGCTAGATGTCGCTATGTTCAATGCAATCCTTCGTGATTCTGATGAAAATTTCCCAACAGACCCTGTATCTGATCCCATTGCAGACTCGAGGGTCTTGCCAATTCCTTGTACAACATCAAGTTTCGGTTCTGGTGCCCAGCTTAAAAACTCGGTCAGTGCACTCAACTTCATTCCTAGCCGATGCTTTTAGTGTAGTCTCTGTAACATTTATTGTGTTAAACAGATAGGAAACTGGTCGAGGTGGCTCACTGATCTATTCGGCATCGATGACGAAGATGATGGCAGCAGCGATGAGAACAGCTACGTTGATAGATCATTCAAGTCTTTCAATCTTCTCAAGGCGTTAAGCGATCTAATGATGCTTCCAAAAGATATGCTCCTCAACAGTTCTGTGAGAAAAGAGGTGCAAATTCAACACACAAAACTCACAACACCCTTAATCCTATAAACATCTTTCTTTTTCTTGGTTTCGCGAGCAAATATATATCTTGTCATTGTGAAGGTTTGCCCGATGTTTGGTGCATCATTGATCAAGAGAGTGTTGGATAATTTTGTCCCGGATGAGTTTTGCCCTGACCCAGTTCCTGATGCTGTACTTGAGGCTCTGGAAACCGAGGTGAGGCCATTGTTGTTGTATGGAGGAATCTAAGGTGAAGAAGCTAATTTTACTAACAGAAACGTGATGTCACCTTGTAGGAGGAAGCTGAGAAGGCTATGATCTCAAGCTATCCATGCACTGCACCTCCTCCAGTGTACACTCCCCCTTCAGGGACCTCAATATCTACTATCATTGGAGACTTTGGACAGCCTCAGTCCCCACAGTTATGTAGAATCAGGTCTTCGGTTACAAGAAAAGCATACACAAGCGATGATGAGCTGGATGAGCTGAGTTCACCTTTGACTGTTGTTGTTCTTCAACAGGCGGGTTCTAAGGTCAATAATGGCGGTGCAGATGAGACAGTCAGGTATCAACTTCTCAGGGAGTGTTGGACGGACGGCGAATGATCAAACATTGATGTGTCTTGTAATTCAATTCTCACTCGTGATGGTTGTAAATGTCTGAATATTCAAAAACAAATCTTTGTCGGTTCGTTGTTACTGGTGTTGCCATGTATAGAGAATGTAGTAACAGTACCAGAGACGTGTTTGAGCTTGACGTGCCCAAGGTTGTAACAAGTGAAGCAAATCTAGACTTGTTATTGTGATTCAGAGGTACAAGGAAATGGGAACAATAATATGTGAGAAATTCTTGCTATATATATAGACTCATTACAAGCAAATTTAGTGTTTCATCCTCATCACTTTGGATCTCTCGCAAAACATTGAATTACAGAAGAAAAAATTAGGGGTTGCCTGTAACATTCCCATAAAAATGAAAAAGAAAGATCAAAATTTATAAAGCAAAGCTCAGCAGACTTTGCGGTATGACTCTGTGTTGTTTATCATCACACAGTCAGCTTCTGTGAAGTCGCCAAATTCACCTGCTTCAGATGCAAAGCTGCCAACAAGCCCTGCCATGTTTCTGCAGATGTGGCAGCACCGACATGAAAGTCCAGAAGTTTCCTCTGCTTCCTGTAGTACTCTTCCAGGGGCTTCACCTGATGCATCACCACAACATTTTCAGTTGAAACAGGAATCTCACCTGGTAACTAGATTTAACAAAGACAAGGATCCTAATCCAGAAAAAGCACCTCCTCTGCATAGACACCCAGACTCTCCCTCCGGGATTTGGTTGCCACAGCTGAGTCTAACATAGAGCCTACGAACTCCTGTCGAGGCAGAGCTGTTTCTTTTAGAGCAGTTCGGTTTACCAGATGCTCCTCAGAGCATTTAAGATTCACAACGAGGTCAATCTGAGCGATTTGATCAAGAGTTTCCTGCCAACATTAAGAAATATGATGTGAGTAATCACTAAAACCAAATCCTCTTTTGGACATTTTAAGGCCAAAGCGTGTTAGTTAATTGATAATCTCTCTAATTAATGCTCGGAACCTACACTCTATAATAAGAGCTTCCCTGATTCAAAACACATTTGAAGTTTCTTAAATAAACTCACGGCTTGGTTACGAGTGCGAGGAATTCCATCGAGAATGAACCCTGTTTCCCCCCTTGCATATCCTTCTTCCAGCCTCTTTGATAGCAAAGCAAAGACAACACCCATTGGAACAAGCTTTCGTTCATTTACAGCGCTTGCAATCTATAAGTCAGAGTTTAATTAGAGTTCCGATTGAGCAAGGAAGAACAAAAACAATACAAAACCTAAACAGGAACAGTTTATGTAATTGTGGAAGAGTGAAGAATATTAATGATATTTACAAGGAATGTCCTTTAGGGAAGAAAACATTGCCATAAGGAAGCAACAAGGAAAGTTTGCTCCGTTATGACTGAAACTATGGTTCATTTAAAGCACTTGGAATCAATGCGCCATAAAGAAATCTACAGCTCCAATCGTTACAATCTTCTTTAAAGAGCAAGAATTCACAGTAGAAGATGACAATGTAGACAATTAACATAAATGAAATGGAAAAAGCAAAAGCAAAAGCAAAAGATGGCTTCTTTAAGGTAAAGACAGAGATTGCGAATCTGCTGAATTTAAGACAATACCTCCTTGTAGAGAGAAGATCTAGGGTTAAGCTCTTGACGGACAAGCGATCCCATGGAAATGTAAGGAACTTCAAGAAGATTGGAGAGCCTCTCAGCGAAGACGTGCCTCCACGCTCCAGGCGCACCCATCAGAACCCACTGGACTCCTCTCTCAGGACCCGACCCATCCAAGCCAAGCCTCGGCTCTGTCATCCGGCGATCATCTCCGTACAAGAACTCGTCATCGGAGTCGTAGTCAAACGCCAACGCGGCGGCTGACCCGAACGATCGACGCGTGGCAAGGAGCCTTGACACCGGAGAAAACCCTCTCACGCGGCTCAGCCATGCCATGGTGAAAGGCGTGGCGGCGGATTCAGAGAGAGCTTAAAAGAGGGGTTTGGTTTGAATGGAGACGGAGGCGAGGTTTAAGGCACACCAAGGAACGAACGAGCCCCAAGAAACTTGTCTCTTAAATACCCCTCTTTTACTCAGGAAACCACGGAAATGCCACTCACCACACGTGTCGGGTTTCTATTTGGTCGACCCAACTCCTTGTCCTCTACTTGAGAACTGAATGGACAACATAACGCCACGCTACGCCACGTTGGCCCAAACCTCTCGTAGCCCATACTAGGCCCAACTATATTTCAACCATCAAAATTGTCAACGATTGTTAACCACTCAAAAGATAGATAAATATTGATGATATTTCACATGAAACTTGCTTTACGAGCATCACTAATAAGTTTCTTTAATAGAAGAAGAATAAGAAGAAGAAGAGTCAAAGTAAACGGAATCTTCGTCGTCCTCTAGTAGTTTAACGAAATCACCAAGAAATTCTTTATAAAAAACAAAAAAATGAAACTTGTCAACATAGAATAATTACAAAGCCGCGGAAACTAAGCGTAAGGACTTTTGAAGCGCCGTAAAAATCATTAACAAGTCCGCCCTTGTTCATTTGTAACAACGAACAAGTACGGTCCATACTCCATAATGAATTATCTTTTATATGTTTCAACGTTCATCAAACGTCTCTGGTCCACCTTCTCCTTGTCTATATATATGCATTCCACATTTCTCTTGCCAAAACCAAGATATTTCCTCTTATATTATTCGTATCATTTTTTCTACTCTCTTCTTGATCTTCCAATGAAGAGCGAGGACGTTAACAAACGTGAAGAGTATCAAAGGGTCTTTAGCTGCTTTGACAAGAGCCAAGAAGGTAAGGTGTCCGTTTCCACCATCCAAAGATGCGTCGAAGCAATTAAGTCCGGGAAAAAGCTAGTACCACAAGAGACGACCGATCCAAAAGCTGATAAATCGTTGGAGCTCGAGGAATTCGTGAAATTGGTGGAAGCAGGAGAGGAGGAAGAGAAAGAGAAGGACATGAAGGAAGCTTTCAAGATGTATGAAGAGAGTGAAGGCATCACACCCAAAAGTTTGAAGAGGATGCTAAGTCTGTTGGGCGAGTCCAAAAGCCTTCAAGACTGCGAGGTTATGATTTCGGAATTCGATATTAATAGGGATGGAATTATCAACTTTGATGAGTTTAGGGTCATGATGCAATAGTATATATATGTCTATAAGTTACAACTACTATATTACTCATCTATATTACTGCTACTCTTCTTTACCAAAGGCTTGTAAGAACTCTCTGAAATTAAGGTATTCTCTCTCTCTGTTACTGATTCATCTTCCTCGTCTTCATCCACCAATCTTGAAACCCTCTCTGCAATCTCAGCCGCGCTCGGCCTTAACTCGGGTTCTTCTGCAGTACAATCTCTTGCAATCCTTGCGATTTCAAACGCGGAATCAACGGAATAGCTCTCTCCCAATCTGCTATCCATCACTTCCTTCAGCCTTTCCTTCTCCTCGAGAACCATTCTCATTCTTTTCCACTCGGAAACACCAGTTTCTTTAGTCCCAAGCGATGTCTCTTGTTCTTGTGATCCAAGCAACGTCTCTGGGGTTCGTCCAGACAAAACCTCCATCACGATAATCCCGTAAGCAAAAACGTCAGTAGCCGGAGACGTTGAACCTTGTAGAATGTTCTCCTCGCTCGCTATTTCATCCCTTACGCACTTTGACATGCCAAAGTTTCCGACTTTACCTCTGAGGTCTTCGTTCAAGAAGATGTTTCTGCTCTTGATGTTGCCGTGAACGTAGTTTATCCGATGCATATACTTTAACGCGATAGCGACATCATGACAGATCTTGATCCTCTGTTTCCATGCCAAGAAACAGTAACAAGACTCGATGAACTGATTCTTGATGGCCAGTTTGTTCTGAAGCCAATCCCACAGAGAGCCATTCTTCGCATACTCGAAAACCAGATAAGAGCCCTGATCGGTTTCTCGGAAACATGTCCCAAGAACCCTAATCAGATTGTGGTTATAGTAGTGTGATTGATCGTTGAGAATCCCGAAATCGAATCTTTTCATTGCAGCTGCACTCACTTGCTTTATAGCCAAGTCTTTGCCTTTGAGCGAACCGAAATAAACCGAACCTTTGATGTGATTGCTTGAGCTGAAATGCTCAGTGGCTTTCTCCAACTCCTCAAACGCATAAATCTCCAGAACGGGTTTACGCGGAGTTGTGGTACCGACTGTGTTCTGAGAATCCAATATGGAACCGTCCTGTGACCCTTCAAACGATATTTTCTTGTCACTAGTGGTTCGGATGCTCAGGCTCAGCTGCCGCGTCTCGGGATCTTTGTTGCTAATCCAGTTTTGCGTTTGCAAACGCGTCTCTTTCTTCCAGTGTAAGTAACCCAACACCATGATAGTGATCAGACCGCAGACTCCAGCAACCGCGCTGCTCAGAGCGATCATGAGCTTCTTCCGTTTTTTCTTGGATGATTTCTTCTTCTGGCTGTTATCGACCGTGGTGTTTCCCGGTTTAGGCAACGAGTCGAGAACCGGTTTGTGGTCCAGAGGGATGAGAGCAGGCGTGAGCGGAACCACTCCACCAGATTTGTCGTTTGCAGAGAGAATAGCATCCTCTGTTGTGTTGAATTTAACCGCCAGGCTCGAAACGCTGTCACGCTCGCTCACGGGATATGTAACGAGAAAACTTGCGTTTGAAACGCCTTCTTCTGGACAAGAGCACCTGATCGCCAAACGCAACTTAACGTTCTCGTCGAGTTCGTCTTCGGAAACTTGTGGATTCTTCTCCCTTATAGATCTGCAGCAAAGAAAATAAACTAAAAACTCTAACTAACAGTAATCTAGTAAGAACATTTCTCAAGTTAGTTTTGGCTCACACGCAGGTGGTTAAGCCTTGCAGAGAATCGGAAACAGAGCGAAAGGTGTCGCCTTTAACGCAAGTTTTGATGAGATTGGCCTCGAAGATCCTTCCATGACATCTGCAGTCAATTGGGATCAACAGTAACTGACCTTTTTGAGCAAACTCAAAAGGGTCGAGACCAAGATTGGAGAGGGAATTGGCTCTGAGGACGGCGAAAGTGTGGCACTTTTGGATGTTTGAGTGGCAAACGTAGCTGAAGGAGGAAGCTTCTTCTTCTGTGTCGCAGCTGTGTGAAGTTGCAGAGGGAGATGATGATGTGGAGATGAAGAACAAGATCACTACAAGACTTTTCATGTACTGTCTACTTACTGAACCAGCCATGTCGATTACAATAGATGCGGCGTTACAATTTATGCATGTATATATTGGCTAAGAAGAGCAATTATGGATTCAAAAGTTGATGGGCTCCAACAATTTTTTATTTTATTGAATAAAAAGCAGGGATGGTTTTTTTTCGCATCTAAACAAAAATTTGATGTTACTTGTTGCGTTAAAAGGAAACCAGTATTTGTTGGTGTTGCAAAGGAAATTATTTTGTCTAATAATACTACATTGTACTTGTACATATAGCTTCCACTTACATACTATATAGATAATAATTATTCTTTCAACTCAAAATACTATTGGTTGATCATTTTTAATATTTATGTATGAGATATTTGGGAAACAAAAATGGATCTTGGAGCCTTGGAGGTTTGTCGACAAGAGGGGTGGTTATGAATCCCAAGTAAGTTTCTTTAGATAATACTAATTAAATTAGAAAAAGGACATGTTCTTGTGCTTGGAACCTGTTCTTATAAACTCAACAACATTCACAAAGTGCAAAGTCCAAGCTACGTGAATCTAAATGGTACAAACTCACTTTGTCCTAAGAAGATCATATTATGTAGATATGTGATTTTGATTGTTTCTGAACAAGGTTTAGGCAGAGTTGGGGGGTAACATCTTGGTGGAGTCTTGCCCGTGTTTCTATAGCTTAATGATAAATTTTGATACCGGGGAAAAAGCATGTGCAATAGTTCAGAGAGTTCGGTAACATAGATTCTCAGAAATTGACCCATACCTAAATTTTATAATTTGTATAAGATAACCATAAGTTCAGACGCGTATCCAGCTTATGTAGTCTAGTAATACTGCCTTATTGATTGATCGTTTTTGAATACGATAAGACTGCTTTAAAGGTTTCAAGTCGAGTCATACAAAGATTTAGACCAAAACTTCAAGATCCAATGGTTCTTCTCGGTCATGTAAAATCCAAAACATAAGTGTGTGGAAAATGATTTTGGGAATTGATAGTAGAGGGGAAACAGAAAGACACAAAAACATTATCAAGAAACTGAAAAGACATGCAAAACAAAGCAACGACAAAGCATCAAAGCGCAAAAATAATCTTTTAGGTCCATTTTGCAATAAATCCCTAAGTTGACCCCAAAAAGAAAAAAACAAAGATAAAGCAAAAAAAAATGTAATGGTAACTCAAAACTTAGTGCTTTTCATATTTCAACGGTGGAAGATTTTATTTATTCAAAATACTACTAATATCCATTATAAAATGATTGAACCTATGGCATATAGACTAATAGCATTCCCTTTATTGAATTACATTACATAGTATACATTGCACACTACACTTAGTACCCAATTCCTATCAAATAAACTAGTAAAATCCCAGATTGTAAACAATATCATAATGTACGTGTGTAAAGGGAATTAATACTTGAAGATGACTTGTTACAGTTGTTCTTGGAACCAAGAGTATATCACGATTCACGAAATAACATTTAAAATTAAGGACCAACTTTTTAACCCTGAGAGAAACGAAGAGATACCATATTCCGATGAGAATACGACGCCGTCTAAGCCACCACGTGCAGCTTACATTCTTGAAAAAATAAATACAAAAGCTATTAAGCTAAATTATATCTTAGAATTATAGTATATTTCTTGGGTGCATAAAGAGCTTACATTCAGAAACGGGCACTCTCTCAAGTGATGATGGGTTGGGCTTTCTCAACAGTGGCCCGCAGGAGGGATATGACATCTCCTGGCTCCGGAGCTCCAAAAACTGAACTTCCGGCGACGATACAGTTGGCCCCCGCTGCAGCCGCTGCGTCGATTGTCGAAGGGCCTAAGCCGCCATCCACCTGATCCAGGAGAACCAAAATCTGGACTCAGTTTAATGAAAAAATCAAAATCTGTAGATTGAGAGGCCGGCCTTACCTCAATATCAAGTGTTGGGTATTTATGCCTCAATGCCCGGACCTATCTCGTACATAACCAAGATTGTATCAATAAATATGTCACTGACATTACGAGGGCAAGTTTAAACATTTCCAAGAAGCTGAGACCCAGCATAACCTTGTCCATCATGTTAGGCATGAACTTCTGGCCTCCAAATCCGGGCTCCACGGTCATCACAAGAACCATTTCAACCGGAGTTTTCCCTTCAACCTGTCAAAGGTCAAGAAGAATGATCACTCGATCGCATTCTAGAACGGGCACAATGCCAAAGGATCCTCCTCTTAAACAGAAGAAGATTCGTACCAGAGGATAGACTTCTTCAATAGATGTCCCAGGCTTTAGAGCCACACCTGGCCTCATCCCCGAAGACTTAATCTTCTCCACGAGTTCTTGCCAATTCTCTGATAGAAGCAATACAAGCCGAGATCATTAAAATGAGATAGAAAAAGATTTTAAGGATGGTCTGGAAAGAGCTCTGTCTATACCTTTGGCCACCTCAACGTGGAATGTGAAACCAGAGGCCCCGGCTTTAGCCATCTCTTCCACGTAATCCATGGGGTTCGTCACCATTAGGTGGCAATCAAGATATGCACTGTGATGAAGGGAAAGATAAAGTCTTCATACATGACTTTACTCGAACAAGTCAGAGATCACTAATTCAAGGGAAGGAGGAGAGCGTTACTTTGTGTGCTTTCTCAGACTCTTGATGACGGGAGCACCAATTGTGAGATTGGGAACAAAATGCCTGCCCGAGAAACAGAGTTATACGGAATATCTTGAAACAAAATTTGCTTGACCCGGCCGGGTGCTAAATAATTCACAAGTAAAAATACCCGTCCTGCAAAGCAAATAGCAGAGAGATAAGTATGAAACAAGCAAAGGGGTTTGGCACAATCCAAGAGAATAACGACCAGAAGAAGTTTTAGAATCCAAGAGCAGATACAGGTTTCTTGGTCATCAATAGATGATTCAGACTAAATTCCATTCAATAGCAGGTGAAGTTGAAACGCAGTATGGATCATTCAAGAAGCAAAGCAATTTCATTCCATTTAGTAAACAGATTCCGGTACTATTTCAGACGACGAATCTATTTCGGAGATAGGTGAAATCCGGAAGAGCAGGTAATTACAAAGTTGAGATTGAGAGAAGAAAGGTGGTACCATGATGTCCATGTGAAGCCAATTGGCGCCAAAATCAATCATCCGGTTGGCCTCCGCCGCGAGATTTGCAAAGTCCGAAGAGAGCATCGACGGAGCGATTTTCGGCGACACACCCATCTTCCCTGATTCCGACTTAAGGATCCGCGACTGCGTTAGGTGAAGAAGAAGAAGACCGACCGACCGAGGATTTAGAGAAAAAGGAAAAACGCTGCTTCGGGTCAACCCGTTAACCCGAATCTCAACCAACCCTTATTTACCTGAGGCATTATGATGACGTGGAGTTCTCGGAATCGGATTATGACCTGGCCCAAGTCTATACCTCCCAACAGATTTGGCCCAGTAATCTCTTTTTTTGGTCAACGGTCTAATGACCTTCTTTACTTGTTAGATGTGTTTCATAAAAACAACTACTGCTAAACTTATTTATCCGAACCGGAAAAAAAGATCTAGCTATTTTCCAATTAGATGTGAGAGCAACAGCATGAAAACACACATCAAGAAAAATATACTAGTATGTAAGAATGAGTCAAGAAAACATTAATAAATCACGAAAATAAGAAGATTAATTATTAGATTACAAAGGAGGGACCCACATTATAATGTTGGGACCAATACGAAGCATAACCTAAATAAGAATTCACGGGATAATTAAGACACTTACCAAATCGAAACTACTCCTTTTTTCCTCCATTAACTTCACTTTGAATACCATTCCATTTCTTTCATTCAACACTCTCTCTCTCTCTTTCCTCATTCTCTATTGCTTCTTCATCTTCCATCTCTCTATGCCTTTTAGATTCTCTAAACCTCTCTCTCTCTCCTAAACCACACAATTATTCTTTCTCTATTCGCACGCACGCACCTACGATAGTAGTGAATTATCTTGTTGATCAGTTCAGATGGGTTCTTGCGTCTCCTCTTCTCACAACAAGAGCTCCTCCGCCTCTGATTCCGTTGTCAAGCTTGCCGCTTTAATCTCTAAGCCCGACGCGATCACATCCCCCGTCAAAAATGACGTCAACACTCCGGCGACGATCAACGGCAACCCTATGATAGATTCCGGTCGTCGGGATTCATCAGGTATATATATATATATATGTATACGGTCGTATAATTCTTTGCGTTTGGTTTAGGTCTTATGCGTTTATTTTATAGTAGTATATATTTTGTTTTATCTAGAAACAATAATTAAAGGTTTAACAACTAGTAGTACTAATTAAAGTTGTTAATGGCTGTAATCGATTGGTTTGCTTTAGTGCCGACAATTGTAAAGTCGTTTGCTTTTTTCAACCCAATCAAGATGTAGGAGTTACAAATGGATTACAAAACCGTATGCTATAAGTAGATAAAATTGTTATGATCATCACCAGGATCATAGACATGGGTAATTGTGCAACAATGTCTATTAATCCTTCTATGTAGCACATGGATGGACAACGGTGAAGCGTACGATAGAGGTTAGAATGTCTTCAAGGCATGATTTATGGGCCACACTTCAACTTGCAACTTTCGTGGATAAAAATCTTAAATGTTCATAAATGTATGATGTGGAAATGTATTGTTCGAAATTTATAACAACCGTATAGTTAGGGGTGCAGCTAGTGCCCTCCAATTTTTATAATCATCTTCTTTATTTATGCGATATATAATTATATGAGAAAACAATGATTTAGCTTGGATTATCTCTTAACTAAGGTTATAGAGAGGAGATAATGTTTTTCGATTCAAGAGGGTGGCTTGATTCTGACTGTGAAGATGATTTCATGAGCGTTGATGGTGGTACGTTTATTCATAACCTTTTTTTTTTTTGTAAATCTTGATATTTTCAAAAATAATGAATTTACAACATTTGATATAATATACGGTAGAGTTTACGCCGTCGCGAGGAACAACACCGGTGCATCACAATTTTTGCGACCAAACTCCTAAAGCAGAGGAGACAAAACATGAAGAAGAAGAAGAAGCACCGTCTCCGACCGATAACAAGAAGAGACTCCTCGAACTCTTCAAAGAGACACAAGAGGAGGACGAAGAAGAAGAAGTAGATGATGTGGCAGAAAGCAAAGCAAGAGCATGTCTCTGGCTAAGAACTCCGGTTAGATCTTCTGCGCCGACGACTCCTTATAATAACGACAGAGAGAGACAACGACTCAAGAGAGTGAGATCAGTGACTCTTGGCGGCTGCGTCCCGCGTTTGGTTTCATGTAGCAGTTTCACTGAGCGGCGACGGAAGATGATGAGTCATGCACCCATTGACGTCCAACGTTAAAAAGACAAAAACCTAATACTATTTATTATACATTTGTTTTCTTAATTTGTCCTTTTTGGTTGGCTTTTTGAAGGATCGAACAATGATGTTCTCTTTTCAGCTAATAATGCTTATACCAGTTGTAATGCATTATTTTCTTTATTTTCATAAGATTATGTGTAATTGCATTCACTCAATATGTGTATAGCCTGTAATTTCTGACATTTAACTTTTTAAACTTAATAATTGTCAATTAGTATGCCGTACTATATTATTTAAAGTAATGTTTATATATTTAAAGAAATTTTTTTTTTTTGATAAAAATTTAAAGAAAAGTTTATAGGTTTACATATCGGATTTTGCGTTTTTTTTTGTGAGTTATTATTTAAAATTGACACAAAAGTAATTTACTATTTTCTTTTTTGAGAAAGAACTAATTTACTATTTTCATCTGGAAATAATTTCCATAACACTATGTTTTGATTTTGACTAGTCAACATTTACTCAACATGGTTACAACAGAAAAAACACAACCCAAAAATATTTTGTTTACATAAATTAATGTTTTTTTTTTTGAAAAATATAAATTAATGTTTCGTACACATCTTAATTAAAATCAACAGAGTGTGGCTTTTAAGTTTTAGTTAGATTAATTTTTTGGGGGGCAACTATAGATTAATATTATAAAATGATTTTGTATTACGTGTAAAAATCGTATAACACTCTATTTAAGGGGGAAACTTCAATGTTAGAAAAGTTCTTCAAAATTAGTTCATACAATTTAGAAGAAGACAATTGATGGACGCAAATACAGGATCTAATTCAAGAAAAAAAATGAGAATCGAATACTCATAATCATCTTCTTTTTTTTAAAACTCAGAATCATGTAAAAAAAGTAGTACTATATTTCTAGATGACTTGCTGACATTAAGAACTTGAAAATTGTATGCTGTAATTGGAAGTTCACTATAAAATTACGTTACTTTTTAGATTTTCCCAAATTAAAAGGATAAACTGTAGCAAATCATCCATAAATATTGCTGACTGCATTTAATCTGCCCATTATACATTTTCCTTATTAGCAAGACTCTGACTAAAAATTCTATTAGCCTATATAAATATATATGTTGGAGAATAGTGGTTGAATGGTAGCTAAATCCTAAATGCCAAAATTTGCAGTCAATTATTCTTAACTAGGATAAAAGAATGCAATCATCATCTATTGAAAAAGCTTTTGAGCTTTTCTGTTTTCTTGTTATTTTATTTGTATTCTGCATCGAAGCTGGAACCAACTCCGATTTGAATTCCACAGTGGCCAGATCTGTGGATACATTTCTTTTGTCTACCAGCTTACCTGTGGACACAACCTTCACGTTCCCATCTCCATTACCTCTTGTTGGTAAAGGAAGGATAGATCTGGGAGGTCTTGAGGTGATCCAAGTCTCCATCTCAAACTCAACGTCCTCACAGAGAGTATGGAGAACATTCGAGGGAGGACCGGACAACATGGGAGTCAGCATCTTCGACCCCATCAATCTTCCTCCTAATTTCTTTAAACTTGGACTCTATGCACAACCAAACAACCGTCAGCTTTTCGGTTGGGTTCTTGTTGCAAGAGACGTGTCTGGGACTAGCTTGAGACCACCAGTAGACTACATTGGAGTCGGGGACACTACGACCATCTTTGTCAAGCAAGACGGGCCTGCGTTTTTTTGGCAGCCTGTATGTCCTAACGGGTATGAAGCGGTTGGTCTGTTTTTCACCAATTCTCCTCAGAAGCCACCTTTAAAGCAAGAATCCATAAGCTGTGTCCGGTCCGATCTTACGGAACAGAGTGAAGTCGATACATGGGTATGGGGGATCAACGAAATGAGCGTTTCTAGTTTGAGACCAGCCAACAGAGGAACGGAAGCAACAGGTGTGTACACAGGCACATTCAGTTTTCAGCAAGCAAACCTTCCTTCTCTGTCTTTGTTCTGCCTGAAGAACACAAAATTCAACTTGTCTAGTATGCCAAACGAAGACCAAACCGGAGTTTTGTTTCAAGCGTATTCTCCTTGGGTATATCTGCATCCGAATGAGGAGTTTCTTCCTTCCTCTGTCAATTGGGTTTTCTCCAATGGTGCCTTGCTTTACCAGCAAGGAAACGAATCTAACCCTGTCCCCGTGCAGCCGAACGGTTTAAACCTTCCACAAGGCGGTTCGGATGATGGTTTATTCTGGTTAGATTATCCGCCGGATAAGGACACCAGAGAAAGGGTTAAGAGGGGAGACTTAGGGAGCACAAAGGTGTATCTACACATCAAACCAATGTTCGGAGGCACTTTCACGGACATTGTCGTTTGGATATTCTATCCTTTCAACGGCGATGCTCGCCTCAAGTTTTTGTTCATCAAGAGCCTGTCTTTAGGTGATATTGGCCAACACATTGGAGATTGGGAACACGTTACCTTGCGCATCAGCAACTTCAACGGGGAGCTATGGCGCGTCTACTTCTCCGAGCACAGTGGAGGAACTCTAGTAGAGGCATGCGATCTAGAGTTTCAAGGTGGAAACAAACCTGTGGCGTACTCCTCGCTTCACGGGCACGCAATGTACTCAAGACCCGGACTTGTGTTGCAAGGACAGGACGGAAACGGCGTAAGGAACGACATGGCAAGAAGTGACAAGTTCTTAAACACTGGTGCTGGATACGAGTTGGTTGCAGGACCGGGAATCGTGGAGCCAGCTTGGCTCAACTATTTTAGGAAATGGGGACCAACTGTCCAACATGACATTCAAACGACTCTTGAAGGTATCGCCAAGACATTGCCTGGACTTTTGCGGGAAAAATTTAGAAACCTCATTAGTAAAATTCCTCCTGAAGTGCTCCAAGAAAAAGGTCCCGCTGGACCCAAAGTCAAAAGGTCTTGGACCGCTGATGAATAATATTCATTCATTGTATCTCAGATTTAAAAATAATTGATCGGTCATTAGTTTGGTACTTGAGAAATTTTGGTTTTAAAGTTTCTAGGTTAATTCATACTCGTTCCGTTTCAATTTAGTTATCAGATTTTACAAGATAAATTAAAAAAACAATTAAATTTATGTTTTACTTCTAATTAATGAACTGTTTTATTGATATGTGTAATTAATAAACTAAAAAAATATGGATAAAACTAGAAAAGTTAGTCGTAAATGTATATTGAAAATACAAAACGACAAATAATATAAAACAAAAAATTAAACATATAATGACAACTAATATAAAACGTCTAATTGATTGGTCTAGTTTAATCGGACAAAGAAATAATTCTATTAGGTTTGTTTTCAACGAGAAGATAAGAAGTAATGCATGTAGGGAACCAAAAGATATGTTTTGTACCGGAGTTGATTTTATTTTTTGGATTTGGCAGATAATTATGGAAATAACAAATTGTGTTACTTTTAAAAAATGTGAGAATGGATTATCCATTGAAAAAAATACAAATAATTATAAAATTTTCAAATTTAAATTTTAAAATTCTAAATCCTTAATATGTTTTGACCCCTAACAAATCCTAAACCCTCAAAACTAAACTTTTATACAATATAGTTAACCCAAACATAAATAATATAATGAATAAATAATTTTAAAAAATGATATTTTTGCAAATTTTTTGAAAAAGTGGCATTTTTTAAAACTAGCAATTCAAAAGTAGTATTTCTCAAAATTAGGAAATCACTGAATTTTGGTGGAAATGTGTTTTACGGAAATGATCAATGAGTAGTTAATGATCAAATACAAAATGTTGAGTTGTTACTATTCAAACAAAAATTATATGGATGTGTTGGATTGACCCTTGGTTTTTATATTCTTATAGTATTTATGAGGTTGAAATTCAAAAGTGAAAATAATTAAAAATCTGATGGGACTACTTATTTAAGAAAAAGAAAAAAAAATCTCTTCTAAAAATCCAAATTCGCAGCCTTCAATGGTTTTATGTTTCTTTGACTATCACAAATATGGTATTTTTAGATTTTTTCTAAATTATTGATTAAAGTTGAAAAGATCTCAGTTTTAGTATCTGTTAAAATTAAACATATATCTATAGATCCATTGTATATTGTTTTCTAAGTTTATAAATTAGTTATAGATTTATCTTTCTTATTGCATATTTTTATTTATCATTTCTTGCTTCATTTTGCAAATGTTTTGGTAGTCATCAAAGGATTTATGTGTCTTTCTTTTTCTTTGTTTTTTTTGGGTCACATGTGTCTTTCTTTTTCTTTTTCCGACATAAAAATATAGTTTTACTTACATATATATAGGGAATGAAAGTTGAAAACATGATCTTAAATGTTTTTTGTGATCAACTAGTCAACGAAAATGCAAATCTTTATTGAAACTCTGTTTTTGTACTTTTTTCTATTTGGTAACCAAATGGCATGGGCGGAAAGTGAAAGTAACCTCAGGACCAATGGTTCCAATGTAAATTCCTCAACGCATCCATTCAAATGTCCATGTCTTTTGTCTAATGTTTTACCTGTGGAAAAAACCTTTTCATTTCCCGGTCCTTTGCCTAGTATGCTTCCCTTCGGGGGAAACTTTGGCAAAGGGACCATAGACTTGGGAGGTCTTGAGGTTACCCAAGTTTCCATCTCAAACTCAACGTCACAGAGAGTATGGAGAACATTCGAGGGAGGACCGGATAACATGGGATTCAGCATCTTCGAGCCTATCAATCTTCCTTATAATTTCTCTAAACTTGGCTTCTATGCACAACCAAACAACCGTCTGCTTTTCGGTTGGGTTCTTGTTGCAAGAGATGTCTCTGGAAGCAGCTTGAGACCACCAGTAGACTACACTGAAGTCGGGAACACTACATCACTCAATATCAAGCAAGACGGGCCTGCATTTTTTTGGCAGCCGGTATGTTCCAATGGGTATCAAGCGGTTGGTCTATTTGTCACTTCTTCTCCTGAGAAGCCGCCTCTAGGACAAGAATCTATAAGCTGCGTTCGGTCCGATCTTACGGAACAAAGTGAGGTCGATACATGGATATGGGGAATAACAGGAATCAGTGTTACTAGTTTGAGACCGGTCAACAGAGGAGCACAAGCAACGGGTGTGTACACAGGGACATTCAGCTTACAACAACTAAACTCTCCTCGTGCCTCTTTATTCTGCTTGAAAAACACGAAATTCGACTTGTCTAGTATGCCTAGTGAAAATCAAACCAGAGTTCTGTTTCGAGCGTATTCTCCTAGGATATATTTCCACCCAAAAGAAGATTTTCTTCCTTCCTCTGTCAATTGGTTTTTTGGCAATGGTGCGTTGCTTTACCAGAAAGGAAACGAATCCAACCCCGTCCCTATACAACCAAACGGTTCAAATCTTCCACAAGGCGGTTCCAATGATGACTTATTCTGGTTGGATTATCCGGTCGATAAGAACGCAAAGGAGAAGGTCAAGGGAGGAGATATAGGAAACACAAAGGTGTATCTACACATCAAACCAATGTTTGGAGGCACTTTCACGGACATTGTCGTCTGGATATTCTATCCTTTCAACGGCAATGCCCGGCTCAAGTTTTTTCTTATCAAGAGCATGTCACTAGGGAGTATCGGCGAACACATTGGAGACTGGGAACATGTTACCTTGCGCATCAGCAACTTCAACGGGGAGCTATGGCGCGTCTACTTGTCACAACACAGTGGAGGAGCTCTAGTGGATGCATGCGATCTAGAGTTTCAAGGAGGAAACAAACCAGTTATATACTCGTCTCTTCACGGCCACGCAATGTTCTCGAGACCTGGACTCGTATTGCAAGGCGGCGGCAAGAACGGAATAAGAAACGACATGGCCACAAGTGACAAATTGTTGGACTGTGGTGTGGGATATGAGGTGATTGCAGGATCGGGGATTGTGGAGCCACCGTGGACGAACTATTCTAGGAGATGGGGACCTCGAGTACGTTACAACATTGGCAAGTCCCTTAACACTATCGTTAAGATTTTGCCGTCATTTATACGGAATTTTTTTCGAAAACTCATCGGCAAGATTCCTATTGAAGTGCTTGGTGAAGATGGCCCCACTGGTCCCAAAGCCAAGCTGACTTGGACCGGTGATGAAAAATATTCTTAAAAACTTTATTTTTAGATTCTTGCATTTATCCATATCACTAAAGTTTATACAAACATAGTTTGATAACAAAAATGATAGATGATTTTATAACAACAAACAAATTATAGTGATAGTATTACAAAATGTATTTATAATTATGAGTTGTTTTTAGCATAATATTTTGGTTTATTTTTTTTTTATTTTTACCTAATATCGAGGATTTTAGGAGGCATAATTAAATGTTTGAATGTGATCTTTCAAAATTCTATGTGAAGTTTCCTTACTATACGGTCACAGATAAATGTTGACCAAAAAAACATTGTGATGAAGCAACATGCGAAGTCATACGGAAGATCCACAAGCACACAAGGAGACGGGCGTCTTTCGTAGGGTTTAGCCAGTCACCAGTCGAATTCATCAATGCGTTGATCGAATCTGAAAGCAAAAAATTCGAAGCTTGTAGCACACAAGGAGAAAGCACGTCGAAACGCGGAAAAAGAAAGCCGATTATTAGAGTTCTTTAACCAACCATGGTAATAATTCTCTAAGAGCATGTCTATCGGTAAGAATCTCTAATTGGATTCTTAACAATTTTACAATATTAATTTAACATTAAAGTTAGTTTAGAACTCCAATATTGTTTTTAAAATTTCTTTTCCTCCATTGTTTAGAACCCCAAAAGAGTTCTTAAGAATAAAAAAATATTATAACTATTATTTCTGTTTCTTCTATACACACTATACTCTCAAGATTATGTACTTATTCTCAAAAAAGTTTCAATGATCTTGCTAGTTTTATGGAGTTTGAATCCAATTTTCAAAAAGAAATTACAGTTACTATTGCTAAACGTAAATCACAATCTCCAAAAAAGACAATGAAAGACTACATAAACAACCAGATCTTAAACGTCGCATATACATAAAGCAGATGTTGCTATTGCTAAACACAATTCTAAAGCTTTACTGGCACATCATTTAAACATCAGAGTGTTTTTCTAATGACAGTCCATAGGGTCACTGTAAATAACTTGCAGGACAATATGGTTACCAGGTCAGGAAGAGAAGGGAAGAGAGCACCCGATAAGCCCAAACCAGCGCAATCCGCAGGGGTTCCTTCAGAATATGCAAAAACCATATTCAAATACCATATCATTCAAACCATACAATCATCAAGAAAAATTGCTCATAACTCGTAATCTATAAGAGTTCAAGGCTTTATCCATTTCTTTATTTCCAACCAAATTAGCAATAGAAACAAACCATAAACAACATAATCTGTAGCTCCATCGATCTCAACTCTTTGTGCATTGAGTGGTTTACTCCACATTATACTGTGACTAACAACAGATTTCTCTCTTCAAATATCATAACAAGTAACAGTTGCACAAAACCTCCACAAAGCAAAACAAGCAAGGAAAGAATCTGAATGAAGCAAAGCCAAACAAATCACACAAGACAAACTTTAATCGAAATAGCTCAAATTTGGAGACTCCCATTCATAAGCACACACAAACATATTCACATAAACTGTAAGAACTCAAATAACAGAGTATAAAAAGTCTTGCCAAACATCACGACAAAGAACGATTCCGATGATATGAAGTCGGAATCGGCTTTGTAAAGAGAGATGAGAGAGAGAGAATCGCAACATAGAAGAAGAACGGATTTGGTGAATTTCTATCGTTTTTTCTTTTTAATTTCTGAACCAATCACGAACCGCCACGTATTAGACTCACCGATGAGAATTCGCTTGCATGAAGTGATACAAACAGCAGTCACTGGATTTAGTCTTTTAGAATAATAACAATGTATTAGTAGTTTAATACGGATATAAAAAGACCAAAGTATCACGTTGCATTTTATTTAGAAATGCAAATGCAAATGGGGGGTGTTTGAACATACTATATTTCAAACAAAAATATAATATCTTCTTTAGTTATATATGTTGATTGAAATTTCGAAAATGAAAAAGTGAGTTGGTTTACTCAAAAGACGAAAAAATAAAATATGATCATGGAAACATTTTAATTACGTTGAAAAGAAGGAGCCATGATCGATCTCTCTATTGTGGTTGACTTTTTCAAAAGAAATGCAAATCTGATGGTCTCTTCACTCGAGATCCATCTCGGCGGCTAACACGGACTTGCATCCCACCAGCCATGTGAGCCGTGAGCATTGGCACAAAAACCGGTTTATTGGTAGCGATCGGTTCGATCTCAAACCGGTCAAGCATCGAAGCGACAACGTACTTCATCTGCACGTACGCCATCTCTTCCCCGAGACAAACCCTCGGACCGGCTTGGAAAACCGGAAACTGAAAGGGATTCACTTTCTTCAAAACTCTGGTGGTTTTATCATCATAAGACTCAACCCACCGGTTTGGCTTAAACTCATCACAGTCTTTCCCCCAAAGCTCCTCCATTCTCCCCATACCGTATGGAAAATACGTTACCCGATCTCCGGCACGCACCACCGTACCGTCTGGTAACCGGTCATCGGTTAAGGCGTGTTTGGAATCCCACGGCACCGGAGGATACAATCGCATCACTTCACACAAGCAAGCTTTCAACGAACTCAGTTTCTTCAACGATTCGTAATCAAAACCACCGGTTATCTCCGACCGGATTTCATTAACCAGATCGCGCTCCGTTTCCTCGTGACCGGCGATTATCCAAAACAACCGCGTGATCACCGCCGATGTCGTGTCCCTCCCGGCCATTACGATACTGATCACCATATCTCTCACCGTCTCGTCGTTTTCTCCCGCGGCGATCAACCGCGACAGAAAGTCTCTGTTCGCACTACTCTTCCTCTTCTTCTTCTTCTCTCGAATGATCTCATCGATGCAGCGACGAACTTCTCCGACAGCATTTCTGAGGTCTTTCTCAGATCCAAATCCGACCATTCTCTTGAGCTTCCACACGAAAGACACCGGTGCGGAACCGCGTCCGGCGCTAACCGCAGATGCTGTCTGAAACGCCCGATCGAACTCAGAAACCGGAGACGACGGGTTTAAACTGCATCGATGATCGATCCCGAGGAAAACAATGCAGACGATATTGAACGTGAACCTCCGGAGAAGCTCGTGGAGATCGAAAGGCTGAGAATCTTGTGCGGAGGCGCCTTCTAAGAAGGGCAAAAACTCGTTCTCGACCTCGGTTCTCAAAACGGTGACGTATTCTCTGAGAGACTTTGGGGTGAAATCATGAGCGGCAAGTCTCCTCTGCTTTAACCAGAGGCTTCCGTCGACGTTGAAGATGCCGTCGCCGAGAAAGTCGCCGAGAATATCAGTAAAGGGTTTGCCTTTGGGGAAGTTATCGAAGTTTGTTTTGAGGATATACTCTACGTTCGATGAGTTCGCCGTTACCACGGTTCTCCGGGCGGCCAACCGGTGAATCACTACGGTCCCACTTGGGGATTCGGTTAGGAGCTCCGTGTACCAATCAAGTAACCGGTTCCGGTTCGTGTAGAACGAAATCAGGCATCCGATTAACGGGTATGTTCTCGGTATAGCGTTGCGGCGCCGGCGAGGATATATTAGAGATTTTCCGGTTAAGACTATCAAAAGCAAAAGGAGGGTCATAAGAAAGATAGTTGGAGCTTCCATTTGTTATTGTTGATGAGAAGAAACGACAATCGATTTTTTTTCTTTCAAGAAAACGACAATCGATATTTGACGCACGAGCTTCATTTCATCTTCATGGATGGATCCCACTTATATAAAACAAGTACTATATCAGCATTATTTTGTTATCTATCATCCTCCCAATATTTATTAATAGAAAAGACACTAAAAACAAAAATATTATGTATTTAAATTCAACTAAAATATAATATTTTAATATTTAAATGTTAAAAAACATAATGAATCATTTACTTTATAAAAATTATATTTATGTCTATTTAGATACCATATATAATTAATCATACAATTATCTTATTTTATATCATTTAATTGTATGGTTTAAACAATATAAAAATTGTATTTATGTCTATTTGGATACTATATGTGATTCCTCTAATTAAAGTTGCACTTTTGTTGTTATAAACGTATAATTTTACAAATCAAACCATTAAACATTAATGGTTGTATTTTAAAAATTATCATTTTCACTTTTTATTATTTTTTTATTTTTTATTTAAGAAGATTTACATATTAATGCGATATTTTTTTGGTTTGGTGAGATCAAATAAGTTTTGAAGAACCCATAATCTCAAATGTATTCGATTTAAATTAAAAACACTTATATCCAATCTAATTATCATACAGATTAAATTTTGTAAAATAAAATATATATGATTTGACTTTTTCTTTAATTTTTTTATGTAAGAAAAATCTAGTATACTTTTATTTTTAAGACTTTCGTCAATGATAGTTAATTACTTTTCCCTTAATCTAATTATTTTTTTAATCTACAGTTGAACTCCATTATTTTCTTACCCCAACATTATATATTTTAATGATCATCTTCCATCTTCTTCAATCTTCTTCAATCTTCTACACACTAAATTTATAATATTTCATCGAAAATGATTATGTAATTTAGGTTTGTGCTGCATACTTGGTCAAGTATTTTTCAAGACCAGTTTTAATAGCGCGAGAATTGCGGTTCCGATGAACGAATAGAAATTGTTACACATGTAACATATGAATAGAATGATGCATTACTCGGGAAAACAAATAAAAGAGCAGACGATGAATATAATAGGTAACGAGATGTGACGTTGTATCATAGTTATTAATGAATCAGGGAATCTATATACGGGTTGGTTAGAAATACATAAATGAATAACAGGGGTTGAGAGGGAAGATTAAAAGAAAATTATGAATACATAACATTTTCCTGCAATTATGATTATGATTATGGTTATGAAAAACCAAATATGTGGTGGTATTGTGGTAACATAAGAAGTTGGTTCGTTTGTGTTCTAGAATCAAATTTTTTTGGGTACTGAAGATTATTTTTTAAATTGGAATATCTAAAGACTGATTTTGGGTACTAAAAATATTATGAGCCAAAGGTGCGAAACCTTATAATTTATCAAACAAATAAAACCTGGTTATTTTTCGATGATGGATTTGTTTGTTGTGGAAAAAAGAATGTTATTAAGATGGGTGGTTTAACTATTGGAGAACCAACAAAAAGACCTAGCCATTAGGAATGTCAAAATGGATCAATACCCATAGGTTATCCGAATTCACTTATAATTTTAGTGGGTTTGGGTTAGATTTTTTGACCCAGATAAATAAATGGATTTTGGTGAATTATCCCTAATAGGGTTATAGGTTTAATGGATAAACCCACTAGGATTGGGGATAACCCAGAGGTTTATCATAAAAATAAAAAGGCTAATAATATATTAGAGTATTGGTTCAACATTCCTAGAACTATTGTGGTTTCGGAATCATCTTTCAGTGTTGGTTCGCGTGCTCTAAACAAATACCAGAGTCAGCTTTTTCCTAAACATGTCCAAACTTTACTTTGTACGAGATATTGGTTATTTAATTTTACCACTGATGAAAAAAAGTAAATTTATCATTTATATTTATTGATTGTAATACTATTTATTAATATTTTTCAGGTTGCTGATATAC
Organism: Arabis hirsuta; assembly: GCA_964056655.1. Taxonomy (NCBI): domain Eukaryota; kingdom Viridiplantae; phylum Streptophyta; class Magnoliopsida; order Brassicales; family Brassicaceae; genus Arabis; species Arabis hirsuta. The sequence continues at coordinate 44,021,338 of OZ053301.1, forward strand.
TTTTCTTATTATTTGTAGACAATGAAAATGATAATAACAACGAGGAAGCATATGCATCAAAAAAAGCAGATGAACCAAACAAAGATTCAAGTGTTTGTTAAAATTAATCAATAGTTTATTATGGTTTTACTGGTTTTATTAGTTTTACGGCTTTATGCTTTTTATTTATTTTAAGATACGAAAACATTTTAATTTAATTTGTTACTTGAAACTTGAAATTTTTTGTTGGATGTATTTATAATAATATGAAATGGTGTAGTTTTTTTTTTTAAATTAGTTTATTATGATATTTAATTTGTATGTGGATACCCATATAACCCATTTAGCCATCGAATTTCATATTATTAGGTTTGGGTATATAAATTCAACTCATATAATAAAAATAGGTCGGGTCAAACCCGCCGATTAAAATCTCAATGCATTGTTACTTCGTACCGACATATATAAACGTGAAGCAATCAATTAAATACAAGAATGTTTAACAAACAAATGAACACGAGTAAGAGAGTGGACCGTGAAGCAATCAATGACGATTATCATTGAGAAATGTGCTCAACCATATAATTTCATGCATATTATAATGCACCACGAATTATAAATAGTTCAACCATATCATACTCTAATATATAATGCACCACATGGTCACATGAGCAAAAGTTTCTCATTTTATTTAACTAAACCACAGCTTAGCTCACATATCCACAGGCATATTCAAACTAAGTCTTAGTCTGAAACAAAAGTTAAAAGAGAGGATAGACAAGTGGAGGTAACTTCATCTACAAGTTAGAGTGCCCAAGCCGAAGAAGAACACGGTGCCACGAAGTATTTAGCACCCCTCTTAGGTTCCACACTGACTCCACATCTTCCGGCTGAACATTAGCCGCCGAATCCACCTGCCCATTTCCACATTTTCATATGTCAAAAATCCATTTACTGTTATATTAGCTGAGCAAAATGTCCCCAAGCTTTACCGCTTTGGCGATGACCTCAGTAGTCTGCGAAACATCAATGGTGGCTTCAAACAACACCCACGCCCATTTGTCGCTGGAGACGTGTTCAGATATGTAATGCTTTCCTGGTTTCTGGGTTCTAGAAGCTTCCACCCAGTTTTTGCCTCCATCCAGGGATATGTCCACTCGCTCTATCCCGCGCCCACCTCCTGAAACCGCATATCCGTTGATGCTTATCTGCAAAAACCAAATAAGATTGATTTTGCTCCTGCTTTCCTGCATTGGTTATATCACATTGGGTAGTGAATTCGGCTCGAAAGGTCTCACCTTTCCAGGCTTCACCATTTGGACGTCCTCCACGGAGCAGATTGCACTCTGTTAACCATAACAACAAATATGGATGGGGCAAGGTATTCTATAATCTGATCAAGTTCATATTCCATGCAAGTAAATTTTTAGAAAAAGCCAATAGAAAAAAGACTAGTTGATTCGATAAGAGACACAGAACACCATCATCAAGTGTTTTCATGGAAGAACAGAGAACTATGAACATGATAAGGAAATTGGAAGTTCCTAATTTACGAGCGCAGATACAAGTTTTTTACCTGAACAGGGAAATCCATTTGCGGCCTCCTTGAGGACCAGTTGATATTATCCCAATTGACAGAGGGTGGGAACATTTTGTAATCTTTTTGCATAAAGAAACCCTACATCACATTTTTGATCCAAATCTATGATAACGTTAGAGCAGTTTCTGATTGCTAAAAACAGGGTAAAGCAGGACACTTTTGTAGAGACCTGGCATTCTTCAGCTAGTACATTGATGGAATCTAGCCATTTGACCGAACGAGCACCAATCACACCCGGGACAACCACCCTTAATGGAAATCCATGATCCCTGTTCAGGGTCTTTGCAGAAGAAAAGTATTTCTCAACAAACAAGCAAGTCTCTGAGTACTCACTTAAACTCAAATGTCAAACAAGTGATGATTTAAACACAGATGAGACTAATAGTTTGAGGAAGTAAGAGAAAGATTTGAACCTCTCCATTCATCTCATAAGCGAGTAGAACATCAGCTTCAGGATTTGTGGCTTGAATCAGAGGGATTGACGCCTTATAAGGCCCCCCCTTCTCCTCCTAGAGAAACATAGACTTTTCATGTAAATCAATGAACGCATACCAAAACATGAAAGAAATCGATATATATATATATATATTTTTTACCTTACAGCGATCAACACTAACAAACTCAACATGTCTGCCTCCTAAATTGGTTGAGCCTGTCAGCTTTGCTATCCCCAAAAGGTCAAGAACATCGGCCAATTTCGCCCCTCCCCATACAGCTGCATAACAAATGAAAGGCATAGTCCTTGATATCTATTTGAAGCCAAGTAGTATACAGTTTTCAATTGGTGCATATGGGAAAAAGAAAAAAGAAACAAACCGTTCCCAATTGCAGAAACATCCCAACCAACTCCTCTAACAGTCCTCACTTTGCTCATGGCAGTTCTTCTGTTACCGGCACACTGCATTTCAACATTAGCACATACAAAAGTGATGGGTATATTCACTTTCGAAAAACATGAAGATAGATCAATCAATAGTATACCTGTAGAGTAGCAGTAACATTGTACTTTGGGAGGGACCTGCAGTTTGATAAACAGTTATATAAATTCTCAATGGACGATACAAAATTGTAACTATCTCAAAAACTGAATGGAACATCAACCTGATATCTTTCATAAACAGCTTTCTAGGGTTGTCGATCAATCCGGTGACGGCCACGGAGTAGCTGGTTTGGCAAAACAAGATCCAGAATCAGAGGAGGGAAGTTGTTGGTATAAGCGACATGGTTGAGATTTGAGAGAGAGAGAAAGAGAGAGTGACCTTTCAAGGTCATCAACAATGGGTATGGGGCCATGATTTCTCTTGTAGAAAAGATGTATGGGAGTGACATAAGATGAAACCAAGGCGGAGCGAGGAGGCTCAGCATTGAAGGGCTCCTGTATCACCAAAGACAGATCGATTGAATCAGAAAGGGGAGGAGAGAGAGTGTAGAGGAAATTGCTTACCTTGGCGTTGATCTTGAGAGAAGGGTGGCGAGGTGGTTCCTGCGAGTATTCCGATGGTCCTCGAATTCCAGGCATTCTTCGATTTGAGTAATCAGTGATCATCGATGATCACTAAGAAATGATGATAGACCCAAACGACGCCGTTTTGAAGTATGCGTCACGTCTCTTTGTGAGGCCGAAACAGAGAGTCCACGAATTGAGCCCAAAAAGGAAAGGAAAGGTTGGCTTTTTCTCGCAGGGAGAGGAAAACAAAACAAACAAGGCTCCAATGGCTATGGCGGCCAAACTTCACGGCGGCGACATGGCGATACGTCTTCCTTTTCCGATGTCGACACGGCGTCTTTCAACTCTTCCGACCATTGTCTCTTCACCTCCACGGAGGCACATCGCCGCGATGTCGGCCAAGAGAAGCCCTAAGCGTCTCAAATACTCTACTCCTCGCTTCACTAAGGTCTTCTTAGGCATTATTCTTCCCCTTTCACCGATTTTAAGCTAATAATTCCTAATCTCTTCGATTGTATAAACAGGAGGGCGAATTTCTGTCTATAGAGGTTGATCCTTCGGGTGTTGATGCGTGGAAACTGAAACCTGTTATTGAACTTCTCAAGCAAGGAGCTGTTGGGGTTATTCCCACCGACACAGTGTTAGCTTTCTTCTATTGATTGATTCACATTTACATGCATCTTTTCACAATCTTCATTCTTCTGCAGATATGCAATAGCCTGTGATTGTAAAAACCATTCAGCTGTAGAGCGCCTCCGAAGGTAAAATCCACTGTCTTGTCTTGTATTGTAGTCTATCATTGGCATTTACTACCAATCATCCTTTTAGCTGACTCACACAAACCTGTGTCTTTCTTCTTGTCTTTGTAGGATTAAAAAGATTGAATCATCCAAGGTGAGGGACATACTCGCTCTCTGGCATATATTTCCACTGGTTCTGCTTGGGATATTGGGGTGCTTATGATTATCTCTTATTCTTGTTTGGTTTGGCATGGCAACTTATGCAGCCACTTAGCATCTTATGCCGTTCCTTCCGGGACATTGACACATATACAATGGGCTTTCCTCGTGGTGATGGTCATGGTCATGCAAACATTTTTCGAGCTGTCAAGCAATGTTTACCTGGACCTGTGAGAAACTCTCATCACTCTTGTCTTGTGTATTTTTCTACTTTAATCTTGTGTGTCCCATGGAAGTTAGTAATGCTAAGGTGTAGTTATTTGCAATATCCAAACGGTTTTCATATCCAGTAACATGGATTATATATTACCATCACAGTACACCTTCATCTTGACTGCAAGCAAGGAATTGCCCAAGCAGTGTGTAGGGTATGGCACGGCAAGTGTGAAATATGCATCGAGGAAAAACGTGGGTGTTCGGATATCTGATGACGCCGTCTGCCAAGCTATCTTGCAGGAGATGGATTCCCCGCTGATTTGCACCAGGTCTAACTTCTTCTTAATCCCATCATTACAATGAGATGTCCATGTCCTAGAAAATTTTATATTTACATATATCTGTATATAGTACCAGTTTCTGATGTGTTAAATAATGACAGTGTGAAAGGGCCAAAAGAAAACGAATGGATGATTGATCCAACCGCAATTGGTGACGTCTATGGACCAGAGGTATAGATAGTTCTCACTCTGTCTGTGACTAAAGAAAGCTCTTTGGTGGCTCTACTCTCTGTTTCGGTTTCCTTTTACAGGGTCTGGATTTTGTGGTAGATGGAGGTGTACGAGTAGCTGAACCTTCCACCATCGTGGATATGACAGGTCCATATCCCAAGGTCATACGGGAAGGGAAGGTAATAGATATCTAACATTTGGTGTTTTATACATCGAAGGAGCTTAATGTCTGTGTGGGGTTTGTACAGGGACCTATATTGCCTTGGATGGTGGTTGAGGATGATGATTCTCGCCTACGCCAAGATCTTATCGCTTCTGGCACTTAAAACAGATAGAGACGCAGATTAGGCCTTTGTTTGACATCTAGACACGGGAGTATATGGATGATGTGGATATAAATATTATGAACGTGAATCCAAAATCCATACAAAAAAAAATCAATACAGAAACAAATACACCTGTACGGGGAAGTCTAAGGCCGAGCCAAAAGAATAAGATGATGAACACAATCATATGTATGAAATTCAAAGGAGCCAGCTTTTTTCTTCGTCGGATATCTTCATAATAGAATGATCTTAAATCAGCTGTGGGTTTTGCTGTAGAGATTTGTGTAAACTGGCTTGGTACGTTGTACAAGAATCATACTCAAGGCGGCTGCGATGAGGCAGAATCCAGACATTATGAGTGACGTCAAGAAGTAACAGATGGAACCTTGGCATCTCAGGACATCGTCAGCACCAAACAATGATCCATGTGCTTGCCGCTCTGCCTCACGGTCATATATGGAGCTTGCAATCAGACCCGAAAAGACTAAGGACCCAGCCGGGTTGGCTAGCGTCAGGAAATTGTATAAAGCTCCAAACTTTTTTAGACCAAAGAGCTCAGAGGCAGTGGCTGGGACGATGGCCCAGTGAGCACCATAGCCAAGTCCAATCAATAGTGTGCCAATGTGCATAGCTCCAGGCCATCCATATGCAAAGAAGATGTGTCCTACTGACATTACAAGCTGAGCGATTGCGATTGCAATCGGTCTTGGGTATGCATAGTCCCTGCAAATCATTTGGAACCAAAATCAATTCCACAGCCAAATGTCGCTTCACTGTCCTTCCTATAGGACGGACAAATTATACCTGACGATGAGTTCGGAGAAATAGCCGCCACCGATGCGTCCAAGGAAGTTCCAAATGCTAATCATCGAGACAAAAACGTGAGTGTTATCGTACCCCAAAGACTGACTCATCTGCCCAAGGTTGTCTATAACCGTTAGACCCGAACCAGATCCGAGCAAGAGTGAGAAGAATATGAGCCAGAAATCGGCTTTCACAAGTGCCTGCATTAAAGTAAAATCCTCGCCTCTGTGAGGTCCTCTCCGTCTCTTGACCCGAACCGCACCCTCTGCAGCTGCCTGCATCAGCTTTGCTTGCAACTGAGCAATTCTCTTATGCCTCTCCAATGCAGGAAGCAGATCTACCTCTTTCGGCTTCTCGTCTTCGACTTCACTCAAAATAAGCTCAGGATCACGGTCAGAGGTTGATCCCGAATCCTGGCCTTGCTGATCTCCGACGAGAGGTTCTTCTAGCGTGTCACAAGGGTCGGTTGATGCTGTGAAGCAACTTGTAGCGATGGGGATAAAGATGGGTACAAGAAGGATTGCAAACAAGACAATGGTGAAAGCAATGATGATTGAATGGCTAAGATCAATGAAATCTTCAAGAAGCATCACTGCCATGAGGTAGGCAGCAAGTAGTATGCAGACGGCATAGATGATGGTGAAGCTGGTGCCATCGGAAGCACGGATCTGCCTGTGACCACTAACGGGTCTGATGAAGAACATGAGAGGAACAACAACAACAGCTGGGGCAACTGCAACCATGAAGATGAGGGAAGCACGGTCAGAGGAGTGGATCGTAGTGTAAATCTGAGAGAGGATGGCACCGCCAAGGCCAGCAAAGCCCTTGAGGATACCAACCACAGGACCGCGGCTCTTGGGGAAATTCTGAACACCAGAGACTAATGTGGCCGTGTTGAAGTAGGTCTCCCCGTTGTTCCCAACGAATATGAGGATACACATCTGAAACATAACAAAGATTCAGTCATCAATTGATGGATTGTAAAAGGAAACACTTTGAGCTATAAAGTGAATCTCAACAAAAGTAAAATTTCCCCAGAGACAAGAATCCTGCACTTTGACAATCTTGACCAGAAAGTTTACGACTTGCTTACTGTGCATTGCTACTCCTAGTCAACTCATCTGAATCGATCAAATTCTAATTCATTTCTTTAGAAAAACAATCACGGAACTCAATTTCCAAGCTACAGAAGAACGATAGTGAGAACATTGAAAAAAGAGAACGAAAAAAACAAAGGATAAATCTTTCTCAAGATTTGACAGCCATTCATAGTGACCAAACAACAACCTTCTTAAAAGAAAAAAGAAAAAAAACAGACTTTAATAGAAAGTCTCCAACTTTCCAACAATCCAAGATCAGTGGATGGATCCGAATCTCGAAAAAGAGAAAGATAAAGGAACTCACAGCCCATAAGGGGAGAATCGGAGCTCGTCCCGTGACGATGAGCCAGACCCAGCCATAGCCGACAAGGTTCTGGAGTGACCCCACGAGAAGAGCGGCCCAGAGAGGCAAGATCTCGGAGAGAGTGCCAGCGAGGAAGCCGAGACTATCGCCGAGATCCTTGGCAACACCGAGCCTGGAGAGCTGTTTCTGGTTGTAGTTCAAGGAGCTCTTGACGACCGGCGATATGCTACCGAACAAGTAACCGATCCCAGCGCATGACTGAATCCACATGGCCGCCACAAACACTAACCATCTGTTATTGATGAAAGACACCAACTTTTCTCGACTCGTCCTCCTCCTTGCCATTTTTCTTCTACTGGAAAATCCTGTTTTTTATTTTTTTTGGGGGTCGGAACTCAAAATCCTGATCAGAACAGAGGATTGCAATTGCAGATTCCGTGTCTCGATTTCTAACTATGTTTTATTTTATAAATTGTATTTCCAATTATGTTAAGTGTATACTACTACTATTTTGTTTATGCATGCGTGTAGACATTTCCACGCTCAAATCATACTTTATAGGTTTTTCATAATCTTCTTATATGTTTCTCAAATTGATTACATTTGCAGCCGACCAACAAAATATTTATATCACGCTATTTATTATATGTTTTACAAATAGTTATTATTTTAGATTGTTTCAAACCTATTAAAAAATTTATTTTATCTTTAATTAATATATTATTTTATTTAATATGAGTAATTAATAAGATAGGATAAAAATAAAAAAATTAGTTATAAATATGAATTGAAAATATAAAACAATAAATAATATAAAATAAAAAAATTAAATCTATAATGCATGATTAAAAAAAAAAAATCAATTTGCGCTTGTGTGTTTCCTTGTCATTTGCGGTTAGCAGATACCCCTCATCACTGATTATTGATTTCCTTAATTAGTTGGTACCCCGTTGAGAACCGAATGGTCGACTTATCAACTTCTTATTCATCAATCTTTTAATAGCTTAGTATGTACAGCAATTGTTGTTGAAACACATTTTTCTAACCAAAAATATTCACATGATACATGTACAACACTTGCCTTGTGTCAAGTTATAGGAGGAACTTGACAATTTGGTGCGCTCCGTGGGGAGTTCTTTTCTGCATGTGTAATTTTTTTTTTGGGAATTATAGAAAACAAAAATATGAAAATATCTTTAATCACACATTGTGTTTTAATTAATTAAATACCATACATATATATCTATCTATATATATGACAGTGTGTGAAATGGATAGGTGTTGCGTTTTCTATGGACAAGAATGCATTTGATGTTTATAGCCTCAAGTCAGTCGAAGCATCAAATGGTAACCAGTAAAAATAATTTCGTTAGATTCAGCAATTCCGCCAACACCATTTGATATTTTAAAAAAATCGGTTAGATTTACCAATTCAGCAAAAAAAAAAACTAAATTCACTTAAATATAGTTAAACTTAACAATTTTTCAACATAGTGATACGTAAATATATCAATCGTATAATAACAAATATGAGAGGTAGATGAAGATATTTAAGATCAAAAAATTAGATTTGAACTATTTTTAAGGTTTCGTGTCGGATGCAGGTTCGGTTCTTACAGATAAGGTCGAGTCACAATTAATTGTACTTATAAATATCCAAACAAATCGGGTACAGGTTCGGTTCCAAGTTCTTTCAGGTTCAATTATACCCGGAATTGTTCTTTTATCCGAAAATATTATCATATGAACTGAAAAATATTCGAAGCAAAAACAACACAAAAAATTTGAAATACCAAATCTAAAATTAAAACTATTTAAAAATGTGACAAAAGAAAGATGTAATTGAGACATAAAAGTTTATTTGTAGGATCATGTACCCGAACCTATACCTGCGGATAGAAATATGTACGTGAACTTATACCCGTGGGTATAACTCTAATATATCCAATAGGGCAAAACATATATATCCATACCCGAACAAAACATGGTTTTTCATGTCGGTTCCAGATTCGGGTATTCGGGTCCGGTTTTTATGTCCAAGCTTAAATAGCATCATTTTTTTTGTAACAAAAATGGATCTTAGAAACAAAACTTACAAACCATCACATGTAAAGTGTGTGTGTGTGTGAGAGAGATGCTATTGCTTGCACGAACAAATAAGAGTGATGGCTTTGACCGATAGAGACCCTACCGAACCAAAGAGGTAATCATATACGGCAATGATTTAATTTGCTTCGACAAATAAAATTCAAAAAGAAACAAATACCCTACTAATGAACACGTTTTTCAGTCATTAAACATATCGCAATCATCTGCCATAAATTCAGATGCAAATGCATTATTTGTTTGTCTTTTCGAAAAAAAAAATGCAGTCTTTAGCTTTTAATTAGTATTTTCTGAATGGAATCGTGGGAACATAATAATAGCTCCATGTCGGAGTGCAGCAGAAAGAAGTAAGGAGGTAGACTAATAAAACTTTATTTATCATCAAGTGTTTTGTAAACTTTACTATTAAAAGGAAACAAATGATAGATCGATGTATAACCGATAACAATATTAACAAGGATACTAGAACATCAGATGCTAGATGTGAATGTGAATTTGAATGGCGATGACCAAAATAGTGATAATAGCGAAGAAGAGAATGGCATGAACCAATATTGAGATGCCGCTTGTGGTCATGTTGCCGCACTCCAACACTCTCCTCCTCGCCGGCAGCTGAAAGAGAAGCCCCGGCGATAGTACTACGAACAGCACCACCGCAACCGCCACCGGCCCCCAATCTGCTCCTCCCATATCTACCTCGACGGTTAGACCTCCAAAATATTCGATCGTTAATTTTATTACGAGGTGCAAAGAACTAGCTAGAGAAACATTGATTAGTTGTATATATATACACACACAAGTATTTGATGAATGCACTTGGTATATGTGTGGTATTATACTTTGTTAAAGCTCAGAAATTGATGAGATTATTTAAGGATGACAGAGAAAGGCGGAGTTGATTGGTATCTTCCTTTCTTGTTGAACAGATATCAGTGGCTTCTTTAAGAGACCACATTTAGTGGCTATGTACACAAACTTTATGAAAAGTTAAAAGTCTTGATACTTGATTGCGTTTATTGGTTTGGTTTCGATTCTTTTCTACTTTCCACATGTGTCTTATCCTCATTTCATAAACATATTGATTTGATTGGTAACAGCGTTAATGCATAATGATAATATTTGCATTAAATTTTGTTGATTATGCTAATTTATTCATGATATTTTTCTTCACACATTCAACGATTTCGTACGTCATTTATAGTTTTACCAACATATTTTTTTTTTTAGAGTGAGACTTTTAATAAAACATACTCCTTGGTTTAGAAAAAAAATTGTTTATAAAAAATTAATTTCTTACATTTTTATGTAGTTTTAATGAAATAATAATGATAAATTCTAAATTTTAAGACGTATTAATTGATTTTATTGAAATACTATTGGATAAAATTTATAGAAAATTGGTTAACACAAAAAAAATATTTATAGTTAAAAATTAATATATTTTTTAAATATGTGTGAAAATTTTAGAAAATTAATTATTTAAAAATAAAGAGAATATTTTGTTATATTTTAACTTATTAAATGATCCCAACAAGGTTGCATGGAAATGACCAAGACAAGAACCATATATATGTTTAGGCTCCAAAACAAGCAATATTATATTCGAAATACTTAATTAATTTGCATAGATATTAAGAGCATGTTGAATGGTGGCTTTTAAGATAAGTTTTAACATAAAATAGATTAAAATTAAATAAAAATTGGTTTAATTATACCGAATCGAGTCTTAATTAAGAGTTTTAAGGACTGGTTATTACCTGCCACGTGTTACCGTATGATTTGTTGATGATTTTTGGATAAGAAAAAAAAATTAAAACCCGATAAACGTGTTTTTCTTTTATTAAATACAATATATTTTTTGTTTTATTTAATGTAATATGTTTATAAAGTTTGAAAAAATAAATTATAATTAAACTAAAATAATTTTCATATTTTTTTTATTAAGAAAGAAAAAAAAATTAAAATATATTGAAGGAGTTCTTAAATTATAATGATGCAAAATATATAATAAATAAATTAATTAGAACCCAAGTGGTTCTCACGTTGAAAAGGCTCTAATAATTTGAAATTCACTCTTAGATGTAAATGTTCTTTCCGTCATCCTACAAACTTGAGAACCATCTACTTTAGTCCTGCTCAAGCCACATTCATAGTTTCATCCACACACATGAATGCATGCATGCATAAATATAGATCAAACACATATAAACTCGTAGATATATATATATATATATAGAGAGAGAGAGAGACAGAGAGAGAGACAAATCAGAGAGTTTTTTTTTTTTTTTACAAATCAGAGAGTTCATATAGAAATACAGAAGAGAAATTAAAATGGGTTCGGACTGGGGACCGGTGCTGATGTCGGTGATCTTGTTCATCCTGTTGAGCCCAGGAGTTCTGTTTCAGCTGCCGGGAAAGAGCGAAGCCGTTGAGTTCGGTGGGTTTCAGACAAGCGGCCCCTCCATTGCCGTACACACTCTTATCTTCTTCACCTTGATCACCATCTCCCTCCTCGCCCTTCACATCCACATCTACGCCGGCTAGCTACTTTAGCCCCTACCTTGTCCCTCACGTTACCCCTTTATTCATTCCCATATTTATAGCTTTCTTTCTCTCTTTTCATCATTTCTTCTTCTTCTTCTTCTTGATTTATAATTTCATGTAATTTTATTTTTTCTTTTATGGTTAATTCATCTAGAATATCAACTTTTAACGAGGCATGTATATCATGCATGGACTAATTTCATAATTAGGAAAATTAAGTGCGTATTACAACCTCTAATTAATTGGGTTTCCCCATTAATATCTTGAAGCTATCAACGTACACTTATGAGTTACATATATAAAATTTAGGCCAACTCCACCTAACTAATTGAAATCTTATTGGTCAACATCATCATCTAAGCTAATAACAGTCGTCACTCTCTCACAATGATCTAGCTTAAACCTCTCTCGAACCGAAGAGATATAAGAAGCGGCTCTAGCGTCAACGCTCTCGTCCACACCATTGATCCCTCTACCGCTCAGCTTCTCTGCCATCATGTTCAGCTTCTTCTTCACATCCTTGCCCTTAGGAGCCACGGCTGTTCATCATATGGCACCACTGGTTAATGGTTGGTTATATGTATATCTCGTAATTAAATTATATAATATATTTTCTCCGTCCATTATATAAGATGTTTTAGTATTATTTTTTTGTTTCATTTTATAAGATGTTTAACAGATTTCTATATAAAATTTAATGTATCTGACAATTTATATTCTATAATCATTTTTTTATTGATTGATATAATATTAGTTAGATATTTAATGATATTTTGAATGCTATAAAAACAAAAAGAAAATTAAATTACTACAATTCTTAAACTACACGTGTTTTGCTAGAAAATTTTATATAATGGGACAGAGGGCGAGTATGAAACATCTATATATTTTGCTAGCTAGAGAGAAGGAATCTTACGTACATGGTTGAAGGAGGAAGGACACTTTAGGAGGGAGAGGAGTAGTGGAAGTTACGTAGTTATTGAAATCAGGTTGAGGAGCGTAGGAAGTGGTGGTGGAGGAGGTGCAGTAAACATTATTATAAAGGTCTTGGGAAGGAGTTGGAGGCTTCGCAGCTTTGCAAAAGGGCATGAGCTTAGCTATCATGAACCCTCTTGACCTTCTTCTGTTCATCTCCATATTTGAATTGATGATCCACTTGCTTGCTAGCTTAAATATTACTTACCACCTATAAGTTATGTTTGTTTTCCTCTTGGTGCTATTTCACTGCTTTGCATATATATATATACTTGGGAATGAGAATGGGAATGGGAATGGGTAGAGTAGTTTGGTTATCATATATGTTGTGGCGAAGACATGCAGAAAGATAGAGAGGTATCAAAGACGCGTGGTCCTTCTCCTTACAAATAATATCACTCCGAAGCATCATTTTTTTATGACCAACTCCCAAACTTCCATGCTCAAACAGCCACGACGACACAATCTACTATCAAATTATATGTTGTATATCCCATATAAGTTTTTTTTTTTGTTTTGCTAAAATATATCCATATAAGTTTCAAGCATTTATTTTAACTCTCCCACTTTATATCTCACGAATATTGTACACCCGAAACGAATATAACAGAAATATTTGTTTTTTTTCTTTAATATATGAAAATATCTTCCAAACTATATAAGTATTGATTTCTTCGTCTATAAGTTTGATATAGTAAGATGGACGGTAAAAGCTGTTCTTTAATCGATGATTGCGCGAAATCGAGTTTTAAATTTGAAACTTACATACTACTAAGATTAAACAAAATAAAAAAGGTTTAGACCAAAATTTTTTTTTTTAAAAGGCTCAAATTTTTTCGTATAAAACAAAAAAAAAAAATTTATATATATATATATATATATATATTTTGTGTTTGTGACCAAAAAAAAAAAAAATTATATTTTGTAGTGAGATTAGGTTATTTTTGGAAGAAGTTTCCTAATTAGTGATTCACAAGTTTGCATATACACGCCAGGGAGAACAATTTAAATGTTTCCCTCAACGAATGAAAGTGTTTTGAATTAGGAGAACCGGGCGTATCTGTTTTTGTTATAACAAAGGAGACGCATCTTTTATCCGTTTTATAGTTGTTTTATCTAATAACGATCCATCGGTGGCATCTTCATAAAAGTAACGGGGATAAATTTATTCGACAGAGATATTACTAACAAATAGACAAAAGTGAATAAACGGTACTCCCTATATTCCATTATATAAAAATTTTAGCTAAAAGCAATTACTTTTTTTTAAAACATTATATTTTTATTATTATTTTATTACAAATTATGAGAATCATTACATCGACGATTTAACAACGGACAAGTCTACCACCTTAATCCATGCTGAAGATATCTTGAACTAGTGTAGAAATATTAATGAACCCTTAATCAACTATTTGGCTAAGGGAACTTCTACGTTTTTAGCTAAAAACATGTAGTTTAAGAAATATATTAATTTAGATTTGTTTTTGTTTTTATATCATTAAAAATATCATTTAATATCTAACTAAATATATATTAATCAATAAAAAAAAGTTATCGATAAAATATAAATAGTTATATACATTAAATTTTGTATAAAAATATTAAATTTTGTATAGAAATATGTAAAATATTTTATAAATGAAACAAAGAAAATTATGATTAAACATTTTATATAATGGGACAGAGGGATATCTTGGTGCGGTTGTGTCGGCGGCTGCAAAGCCAACAAATTTTTCGTTTCTTAATGGAAACATTAATTACCCAAATATCAATAATTCAATATCCATCCTTGTCTAATCATGCGGAAGAAGAATAAAAAATCCGTGTTTTCTTATAACACTCTTGAATAGAAAAAGAAGAAAGATAGCAGCATATCTTTTGAGAAGATTCTGAGTGTTACTTGATATTATCTCTTTCTTTTTTTTTGGTCGTGACTTGATATTATTCTCTTGTATAGTATTAATTTGCTTTCTTGAATTAAATGGTCCAAATGTATATATTATCTCTATATTACGATGCTTTATTATTTGCTTACGTCTGCACACATAGTATTCCAGATGACCTGGTCCTCCTTTATTCTTAAATCAGTTTTTTTTTTTTTTTTTTCTCTCTGAAAAGTTTTGTTAAGTAGAAACAGTTTTGATGAAGATTATTAGCACATTATACAATTTTGAGCGAATTAATCAGAGCACTTGGGCTTTTCGGGCTGATTTGAATTAAGAAAAGCACGAGAGCCCACTAAGGTTAATGGGCCGATTCTCCAATAAAAGGAAGCCATCGTGAGCAGAAGAGTTTGTCTTTGGGGGGGAAAAAGAAGAAATCGATCTGACCGACGGTGGCCGGCGGTGGTGGTCCTCTTGAAGGGCGACGTCAAGCAAAGCGCCTCCGTTTTCAAGCACAACTGGAATCCTCCAAGTTAGATTTCTCCCTCTCTCTCTCTCTCTCCCTTTCACGAATGTGTTGTTGATTCGATTCTTATGGTGTTTGATTTCCTCCTTTCCACTCCTACTTAGCTACTCACTAGTTTCTTTAGAGATAATCGGAATCATGTGTGGGCTCTTTGATTGACATGATTCGATGCTATAGACTCAGCATTGCTGATAAACCAGCTTTCAAAACCATTACTTTGATGTGATGATCAGTTCAGTTGGGTTCAATGATCCTTGTTACTTAGGTTTTGGTAATTTGAGAAACTACAAGAGTCCTTCAGTTATTACCTGTGTGTGATTGCTCCGCTCCTTTCCTTTGGTAATGAGATTACTTTTGCTGAGACCAAGCCACCAAAGGAGATAGATTCAAAGGGTCCGAGAAAGGTTTAAGATATGCGAATGCTAGTTTAAAGTAAAGGGCTTAGCTCTCAGCATTCTTGCCACAACTATTTTTCTAGTTACATCCCATTCCTCTAGTCGTTCGTCAGAACCCTGAGCATGTATGTTTAAGAAACTAAAAAGAAGGGAAGATGTGCATTTCAGTCAAGATGTGGTGGAAGTTATCGGAGGGTTTATCGACGGGATGGGTATGAACACCTTGGTAAGTGGTAACCACCACTCCTTCGTCTCCTGATAACCTCTGCACTTGCTTCTTCACTCTGCATCCTTCTTGTGTGCACTTATAATAGCTCCTGTACATATTACATATAACATTTGAGTCTACTATTTATCAGCAAGCATCATAGTGATAAGCCTGGCAAAAAGAGCATATAAGGTACCTGGGGAATTGATTGTTCTTGACAGCTTTTTGGCCGTACTTCCTCCACCTGTATCCATCGTCGAGAATATCAACCTGGCTTCTTGTCTGAAAGGCAAACCTTGGTTCTCTCTCTTTCTTGGTCTTCTTACTCTTGTGTTTCTCTTCTTCTTCATTACTGTTATGGTGTGACAGTGATGAGGCTGTTGTCTGAGCTGCAAACTGTGTATCATCTCCAGAAAAGCCATGATCAACCGATGATGAACATGGAAACAACACCTGACACCTATCCTCCATTTCTTCTTACTTTGCTAAGCGTTTATGGGGAGAGAGAGAGAGAGAGAGAGAGAGAGAGAGAGAGAGAGAGAGAGATTGAGAAGCAATGTTTTCAGCATGAAAATTCCAAAAAGTTGTGTGTGGGTATATATGTGTCTGTGTGAAAGGCGAGAGAGAGAGAGAGACGTAGACGGCAGCGAAGATGCGAGGGAAAGTGAGAGGGATTTGATCAGAGAAATGAGTTTGGTGGAATTTGTTTTTGAAAAGGTGTGGCGGCTTCATCATTCTGATTATGACTTCTTTTTTTACTATACAATAAACTGCAACTCGACTTTCAATTTTTGGTACAATGGATTCAAATTTCAAACTATTGGTAAAGAAGAAGAGTAAGTAAGGTAAGCTTCTAGATCTCTGAGAATATGTATATTTCTTTTATTTTTCTAATCAAATTAGACTGCATCATGTGGATACAACCAGAGTAAGGTTGGATATTTCAATAAGAAAATAACATCCATCTCACGTGTATTTGAATTGCTCAACTTAGACCTACCGAATTAGTTTGATTCCATTCAAATATTCAACTAAACAATGATGTTGAGATTGTTGACTATTTGCTCTTTTTGTCTTCCATATTTGTCAAAAGTATTATAATCATTGCTTAAATGGATGGATTCATCCCCCCAAGTTAACCCTCCAAAGTTATTCATATTTTCAAATTCACTTTCCAGGAAACAGTAATAGGTATCAGTTACACTAGTAAAATCAATTTGATTAATAATCTCACATGAAGGATTTCAAACGGGGTCTCATAAGAGACTGCCCTCCATCCACCAAGACAGTGGTGCCTGTCATGAAGCGTGAGCCGTCGCTGATCAAGTAGATCACTGTGGAGTAGAGATCCTTGGCTGGGTCCAGCCACTGTCCGAGTGGAGCAGCGGCCTTCACCAGCTTCTGCGCTCGATCTCTCCCCACGGAAGTTGGATATTCATCGCCCAGATGCAGCCCTCGAGAGATCATGTTGACCCGAATATTGTGCTTCCCAAGACTCATGGCGGATGCCTGAGGAAAAACCCAAACAATCATTAACAAAATCCACCATCTCTGAAAGTAAATGTAAATGTAAAGTTTGATGTATCAAGACCAGATACCCGAACCAGCTGATGAATTCCAGCAGAGGCAGTAGAGTAGGCATCAGCTCCAGGGTAGAGGCCTCTCTCTCCGCTGGCGATTGTGGCGAGAAAGACAATGGAGCCACCTGATTCATGTTCCTTCATCCTGGTGGCCACGGCCTTCAAGAGGAACCA
Source organism: Arabis hirsuta (assembly GCA_964056655.1). Taxonomy (NCBI): domain Eukaryota; kingdom Viridiplantae; phylum Streptophyta; class Magnoliopsida; order Brassicales; family Brassicaceae; genus Arabis; species Arabis hirsuta. The sequence continues at coordinate 44,038,919 of OZ053301.1, forward strand.
TGGGGCCGTGAGATTGGTCTTTGTGATTCTCTTGAACTCATCCTCAGACACCTCAAGAATGTCCTGCATCTTCCCTACAAGAAGAACTCATCTTGGGGCAAATTCACCTTTGGGGGTTACAAAAAGAGAGACTTTTGTTTGTTTGTTTACCTTGGTAGGTATAGCAGTTGAGAAAAGCATCGAAATTTCCAAGACAAGTCCATGCCTTTTGGACAGCCACATCGAAAGCCTCTTGGCTATTAGCTTCCATGTCGAGCCCAATGACCTCCACTGGGAAGGATCCATCAACGGAGTCTCTTATGTGCTCTGCAATGCTCCAGAGAGAACCCTCGTCTCCCATTATAACCAATCTAAAACATGACATGAGAGGATGGATCTCAGTTCTGCATCTATCTAAGAAACTAGAGACTAGAGATCAGTTGGGAGACTCACCGGCAACTGTGTTTGGCTAGATGGAAAGCGATGTTCCGGGAGACCTCGTCGCCGTTAGATGTCAGCAACACTCTCTTCGCCGTTGGATTTCCCATTTCCCAATTCCGGAGATGATTAGGGAATGAATGTTCGTTCACTAGATCTATTGATCATTTATACAAACAGACACACCCGACCCGAGTGATTGTCTGAACAAACTTTTACCGAAACAGTGTTACGAATGCCTAATCACATGATGAGCCACACCTCTCGATTGCAATAGCAATAATCCATGGCTGACGATTTCTCCCGCCGACAACAACAACAAATAATGCAATTAAATTAACGAATGGGTTTAGGCCCAATATTCGAAAAGGAGGCCCAACATCGATATGATTAAGTTGTCTGATCAACTTTGCCACATGGACTTGCTATTCTTGTTTTCACGCAAGTTTCTGTGAGAATGCTTTCTATTTTCCAAGGTAGAAGATTAGTTTGGAGGCAGAGATATATGGTAATGAAGAATATAGGGTCTGGTCTGGGTAGGTAGGTAACAACAAGTGCCTAAGATTCTTTCTATCTTTCTTTCTAGGTCTAGGTCTAGGTCTAGGTAGTGGATTTTGAAGCCGTGTGTTGACTAATGAAAGAGTAATAATGTGAGGCAAGAGTAGGCACAAATCATTGTGATATGTCAATTGTCAAGTGGGTGGGTGGAATCTGCAACCAAAAGGAAATGCTTTCCTTGCGCTACTTTGCTTCCTTTTGCAAACCACATGACGGTTTGGTTTCCACTCTCCCTGTCTTCAAACCAATTATTGAGAGTACCCAAACCAACAACCTTTCTTTTCTCCCCTTTCACTCACCATTATGTTGATTTTAGAACTGCAGCTTGGAATGGCTTATGTTATCATCTACTACTTCATTCAGATCCCCGGGTGTAATAAATATCCAATCTTGAATATATCCCCTCTTGATCATCCAAATTCTGCACCAAAAACAAAAGGTATATCGACTTTTGGTAGCGTGGAAGAAGAAGAGAATCTCAGTCATCATCCCAAGAATCTTTAGTGTCACGTGCGTGGCCACTTGCTGGATCCGGGCATCAATCCAGCAAAACGGGGTAATGAAAAGGTTCTGTGTGGCCTACCCACCACCATTTTATCCTCCTCCTCCTCCTCCTCCTTGTGTTATTCAAACTCTCACTTTTCCCACTGGATTTTGGAGGGACTCTCCCTTCTTTCCCGAGAAAGTTGAGTTCGATAGAAGCATGGATGATGATGAATATGCCAAACTCATCAGGAGAATGAATCCCCCCAGGTTTATTTCTTCTCTCACAACTTCTTTACCGGTGCTAAAATATTCCATCCATCTTTACCCATTTTATCTATGTATCCTGCTAACAGAGTTGTCATAGACAACAGCGCTAGCGAGGATGCCACTGTTATTCAGGTTGGTAATAAACCAACTCCTCCACAGAGAGTTCCCTGTTTGTTTTACATGTTTCATGTGATTTCTGTTTAGTTGTTTGTCTTTGGTGTATTAATAATACAGGTTGATAGCGTGAACAAACATGGGACTCTTTTGGAAGTAGTGCAAGTCCTCACTGATATGAATCTTGTCATCAAGAAAGCTTACATCTCGTCTGATGGAGGTTGGTTCATGGACGTTTTCAAAGTGATCGACCAAGATGGGAACAAGATCAGAGACATACAAGTCCTTGACTATATCCAAAGGGTAAGCAGCCACTTCTACTCCTGCTCAATCAACATGCATGGTTTTCCTTCTTGTGTCAAACATTTGTTGGAATTATTGCGCAGAGGATTGAGAGAAACGCTGGGTGGTTTATTCCACCTTTAAGAAGCTCCGTTGGTGTAATGCCCTCTGACGAATACACAACCATTGAGCTCGCTGGAACAGACAGACCCGGTCTCTTGTCTGAGGTATCTGCTGTTCTCACAGACCTTCACTGCAATGTTGTCAACGCTGAGATATGGACTCACAACACCAGAGCTGCAGCGGTTATCCATGTCACGGACAATTCAACTAATTCAGCCATCACAGACCCGATTCGCCTTTCCACCATCAAGGAGCTGCTGTGCAATGTTGTTAGGACAAACAGCGGTTCAAGAGCCGCGAAGACGGTCTTTTCTTGTTCTGAAACACACAGGGAGAGACGGTTGCATCAGATCATGTTTGATGATAGGGACTACGAGGGAGGCAAAAGAGCAAGGACACCGGCGTCCAGGCCCAGTGTCACGCTAACTAACATTGAGAAGGATTATACTGTTGTGACAATGAGGTCCAAAGACAGGCCAAAGCTTGTGTTTGACGTAGTCTGTACTTTGACAGATATGCAGTATGTGGTGTTCCACGGCATGGTCAGCACAGAGCCAATTGAGGCTTATCAGGTAATAGAACCGTTCTTAATGGTTCCAGATGTAAAACTCTCTGTTGGGATTTTTTCTAACCATAGTATGACTGACTGATGCTGCAGGAGTTTTACATCCGTCATGTCGATGGACTTCCCATAAATTCAGAAGCGGAGCAAGAACGTGTCATACAATGTCTTGAAGCAGCCATTGAGAGAAGAGCATCTGAGGTAACCAGTTACGGTACAGAATGCAAGATTTATGTGGTGACTTAAAATACTGAGTCTGCTCTGCATCAATTGATACTTTATGTTTCTTATATACTCAGACAGATTATGCGTATGAAATATACTTTCAGGGTTTAGAGCTGGAATTATCAGCAGAGGACCGAGTTGGTCTCCTCTCAGACATAACCAGAACATTCCGAGAGAACAGCTTAACGATTGTGAGGGCAGAGATTTCAACGCGAGAGGGTAAGGCCAAAGACACGTTCTATGTTACAGACGTGACAGGAAACGCTGTTGAGTCAAAAATCGTGGAGTCAATCAGACAACAGATAGGAGTAGGCAAGCTGAAGGTGAAGAACAAGGAGGAATGTTCTGTTCTTGGTACAAGCAGGACAACAATGGGGTATTTGCTGAACAGCATCTTCAAAGCCAAGTCTCTTCAGAGCTTGAAGCTTCACCTGTCCCACTCATAACTATCTCTTAAAGTAATGTGCTTTTGTATAGATGATAATAATTAGACAGAGTACTCTGGCAACATCATCAAGCTGATCGGAAAAAAGTAGCGATCTTGTGACAGTGCTGGCGTCTACCAACAAAAAAGAAAGCCCTTTTGTAAATTTGTGTGATGGAATAAGAGTGCTGGGAACAGAGATGACAGTTAATACCGTTGAGATGGAAAAGTGTAGTATTTGATTAGTGAGAGGAATTAGGATAGCAAAATGGAAAAATGAAAGACTAATCGAAGAGAGAAGAGACGGGAGATAGGTGAGCTTAAAACTCTCTCTCACACAGTCTCTAATTACAAACTATAAACCTAATCTGTCATTACAGCTTTCATTTTGTTCCCTAATCAATATTCCCCATTCCTCTTCTTAAAGCTTAAAACTTTTTATAAAATAAAAGAAGAAAGAAAAGAAAACACGATTAAAAGGTAAGAGAGAGGATCAGAGCCAGAGAGCGCCTGCGTCTTTGAGAAGAGGAACGAGAGAGCCGTTGATGTGAGAAGCCATGACTCTGTCCATAGCTCCAACCAGTTTTCCCCCGATGAAGACCACCGGAAGAGCCCCCGGAGAAGAGGCGCCGGAGCAGCCGAGGAGACGAATGAGGGCTCGCTGGATTTCGCCGCCGTAGGGGTGGAGGTCGAGCTCGTGGACGGCAGGGCTCACTCCCATCCCACGGAAGAGACCCTTCACGGCGTGGCACATGCAGCAAGTGCTCACGCTGAATATCACCACCGCACTCTCCGAGGCAAGAGACTCTATGCGAAGCAGGCCAGTGTCCCCCATGCCCACGCTGCGGAACCTCATGTTGTTCATCTTGTACGATCCCCACGACTCTGTCTGGTATTGCATTTTGATCTCTCTCTCTCTCTTCTTCTTCTTTTTCTTTACTTTGCAGAAACTAAGAAAATAAACTACAAGAGAGAAGAAAGAGATTTGGTCAAGTTTGGATGAGGAGAGAGTGAGAGCCATGCAGGGTATTTATAGAGAGGCTACACCTCTAACTCTCTTTTCCTTCGTTACATTTTTTATTAGGGACGAGTAAAGGTAATAATTTGTGTATGATAATAATAACATGAGATTTACTATTTCTTTTCTTAAAAGAAAAAGAAGAAAAAACGATGACATCAAGATAGTGATTGCAGGTGAAACCAACAAAACATAAATAAAAATAATAATCGGTATCCTTATATTTGTCGAATAAATTTGAATTGGAAATAAAATAAAATTGAAGAAGAAGGAGAAGAACGAACAGGCTTTTATCAGAAGCGAGTTGTTGGTAATAGACGGCTCTCTCTGTCCTTCTTGTCGGCTCTTACCCGCTCTCGCCATTAATTTCTTACCACTTCATTCTTCTCTCTTTCCTTTTCTCTTTTTATATATTATCAACGTTTTATTTTATTTTTCTATTCAAATGGGTGCAAGAAAGAAACCATATACCTATTGCCCTGAGACAGTGTAATTAAGCAAGGGGAGCGGTAAATATTACTATAACATGTACACGCTCATCTCGAATGCATACATTTATGGATTATTCTTTCTTTTGTTGGTTTATTATATTTATGGATCCGGATTCTTGCGGTACGGGTTTTTTTTTCCATTTCACTTTATGATAAAATTATATACTACGAGCTATCGAGGATGTGTAATCATCATATGATAATGATCTGCTAAGGAGTCAGAATCTTGTGTTTCTGATCAAGAGTGATAACATTCCACTTACATGGCTAGCTAGATGTGTATCTATATGTATAATACGCATGGTGTACATAATTTATTTTATGAGAACAACAACACCCATGGATTCAAAAAAAATTCCATGTCGCCAGTCTTAAAAATCAAAATATAAATGAGTTAAACTTCTACATGCTTGCATGAGCATGTATATGAATTACTTCTGTTTGACTATTATATATGATTTCTCCTTTTATGTGGGATTGGCAAAAAAAAAAAAGAATATATAGAATTTGTTAATTTTTGAGTTTGTAGTGCTGAATTTAGCATGGGTTTAATTATAATAATGATGAGGTTTGAACAATTTTACAGTAGTTCATAAGAATATAAAAATCTGCTAGTCACTAACAAATGAAAGCCTGGAATACAAATTAAAGTTAATGGTCACATGCTTTTGGCTTCCACGCTTGTGTCCTTTATATATACAAAATGCCTTTTTGTATCTCAGGTTTTAGGTAAAAAATAAATTTAAATCTTAAACAATAATGAAACGAAGGAAGGATGATGGTATTGAATAGAGTAAGAGAAGTCCGTACAGTTATGCTCCCTCTAGCTGAAAAAGAAAGTTACTTCTTTTGGTGTTTAAACTCACGTCTTTCTTTTTTGGAAAAAAAAATCTTTGCATGAATAATCGTAAAAGATATATAATCTTGTCGGATTGTGTTTGTCGGATCGCTTTACTGTTATAAATTTTATTTTTTGAAAAAGACTACATTAAATTTTATTTTTCCTCTAACACTTTTCATACAATGTTTAAATTTGTTACCAACTCTGATGGGTCCGATATAACCCTCTCGAGTAGCCGTATACACATGCATGCTTTTGATTAAGGGTAATTTAGACAATTTCAAAGTTCAACGCCTGAACTTTGAAACTTTGTACATAGTACATTAATTCCTCATTCCTCTGTAATTTTGTATAGTTGTCGAGCCCTTTTTCTTTTTTGGATTTGAACGTTAAACATAGTTTATAGCAGAAACCAGCGGCTGGAATGCCATGATATTTTAAAGGTTCAAAACCTGGACCAAGTTATACATTCAAAGCCTATCGATGGATCAGATTTTTTTTTTGAAAATTAATCGATGGATCAGTTTTAGCTTTCGCTTTCCTTAACAAAACTAGGATTTTCTTGTGAAAAGTAGAAGCATTTTAGCTATCAAGCTGAAGATTTTACAAACTAGCTAGATAGATATGCAATCAAACTATACGTACGAAAAGTGAAAAAAAAACTTGGTATAAATACAACATTTATACGGACGTGGTTGTGTAGGAAAATCTCACAATAAACTAGTACAGAGAATAGGGGAAAACGTACTAATTCCCCCTCGAAAGTTTCATATAACATCATATACCCACAAAATTAAGACCTCGTAGTATTTCTCCATCATATGGGAGTTGAATTCCAGTTTCCCCACAGAATGATAGATGGAAGTTTATTTCTCCCTAATGGACGATTTTGTCGGTTTATACCATAATAACCAGATCTGAATTCAGTTAAACCAATGACTGGACCAAATTGGAAACCCAATTGAAATTAAAACCCGTGTAAAATCCGACCGACCCATGTAAAATCGGAACCCGGAATTCAATTTCAAGTTTTTTTTATACGATACTTGAGCTTCTTCACCCGATTTGGAATTTCCCAGGGCGTGGAAGAAGCATTCATTCTTCGTTGTCTGAAACTCTCTCTTCTTATTACTCTCTTCATCAACAAACTGGTTTTGACCCAAAAATCTGTTCTCAATTCCATTCTATGCTTTGTTAACCCTAACTCCATTTTCCTAAATCGAAGTTTATGCTTTGTTAATCCATCGTGATAACGTAGATCGTAGATGATCGGAGAAGAAATTGTTACTCCATCGGCGACGGTGGCAGCTCCGATGTGATAACGTAGATCGTAGATCTAAGAGAAGAAAGAAGAGTCTTGTGTCTGGGTTTGATTATCAGAGTAACGAACAAAGGAAGAAGAAGATTTTTTCAGATTTGGGGGTTTCTAATTTTGGGTCGGTATTAATTTTAATCGGGTTATAATTCGGTTCATTAGGTTTACTCGGGTCGTTTCTTCGGTTAATATCGGTTTTGACTCATTTTTAATTGGTTAATATTTATTGGTAAATGATAAACCGAAAGTAATCGGATCTGTGTGGAAATTGTGATTTAACTGTATGTTCTATGTGGAAATTGTAGTTTAAATTCGAAATTGGAATTCAACTTCCGTATGATGGGAAAATACTACGAGGTCTTAATTTTGTGTCTATTTGATGTTATACGAAACTTTTCGACGGGGAATTAGTACGTTTTCCCCACAGAATAGAGAAGATTTGATATCAATCGGACAGATAGGGGGTTCGGTGGAAGGAAAGGAGAGCCCTCTGACTTTATATTAATTAGTACAATATATATATATATATATATATGGAATTCTAAAAATATTTCCAATCATCATACTAAATTTTTTGGTATGTAAATCACACCAAATTTACTGTTTCGATATCAAAAAAAGTTTTTTTAAAATTTGAGCACCAAATTTAACCATAACACCAAATTAGAACATTTCTAATCATAACACTAAATTTAACATTAAACAATATTTTATTATTATATTATTAAATTTATGTTTTTTTATTTTTAATAATTGAAAAATATTAATTATTTTGATAATTAATTAATTAGAAGTTAAAACTAATAGTACAATCGATAAATGAAAAAAGCAAAAAATAAATTATATCGAATTAATTTTAAGAATCAATATATTTGGATCACAAATGTTCACTTAAAGCATTTTGAAATTCGCTGTGAATTTTCCGATTTTTTATTCGTTTGTGTCGAATTAAAAATTATTGAAATCTAACATCAACATATAATTTTTAGTTAATAAACCATAATTTAATCATTTTACTAAATTAAAAATGCAATTAAAATAATACTCTCTCTGTTCTATGAAAATTGATTTTTTGGTTTTTTCACACAAATTAAGAAATAATTAGTTATAAATAATGAATGCATTATTTTTTAATATTAAATATTTTTAATATTTATTAACCAATAGTAATTTAGAATTTAAATACTTTTAATTAATGTTTCTTGAAGTTTGCAGAAAGTATCATTTATTAATCTAAAATATCAATTTTTATAGAACAAAAAAAACTCAAAACATCAATTTTCATTAAACGGATGAAATAAACTTTTTAGGATTTTGTGAAAAATGTTACATCGGTGTGATACTGTTCACAAAACACTAAATAAAAAAATTACGAGTTGATTTTTACCATTTTGTTGGAGCAAGTTCCAAACTATAATTGATGTTATAGCTTCCGGTTAGACATGCTCTAAATTAAAAATTTTAAAAGAATACGAGCGTGATGCTATCTTTTCAGCTTTATCTGGTCTTTGCCATTTACATATATCTGTGTGTAAGTCTCTCTATGCACATATAAATGTTATGTGTTGTTATATATATATATATATCATTTCATTTAATATATCAAATATATTTTTAAACTTTGTTTGGTTTTTTACCTCTTACGGTGAAACAAAGCCGATAGAGAGAGGAAAGGTGGATTCGAACTAAACCATAAAATCAGCTTTAGAGTTACATATTTTCGCCTCTCCTCGAAGTATGGTGGTCTTAATTAGTCTGATTCCAACGACCAAGACGCATATATGTCTCTATTATCCAGCTGGCACATAGATTTTATCTATCATATACACAGGAAATGTATGTTGTATATGTTATGGAAATGTATACGTATTATTCAAGAGGTCCACAAAGCCTTAATTACTTATTAGTTAGTGATTAATCTTTAGACAAGTCTTTGACGAGTATAGAAACGTTCAAATTAAAAAAAAAAAAGAGAATAGCAAAAGTAAAAGGAAGATGTCGCATGTCGGTGTCGCGGCGAAAAGGCGGTGAGGGTATTGTGGGAGTGCTCACGAATTCCCTTGAATTTTTTCTTAATATATAATTAAAACCCTAAGCCCATGCAAACTGCAATCCCACTCTTAGATCTATTTAACTTATCATCGTTACTTACCACTAACTACTAGTATCTTATTATTTCACCAAAAGATAAAGTTTTTCATCGAGATGCACGTAGATTTTGATCTGCATGCAGGTGCATGGCCTCTATCTTTTGTTGTCGACCACAAGTTTTTGTCCGTTCACAACATAATATTTCACTTGGGATTCTTCTTTACTTCACTGCTATCCGTTTATTCTTATTTTGATGATTCAGTAGTTACTGCTATATGTAGTCTAGGAACGGTCTTAATTTTTGGTCTTTAGTTAATTAAGTAGAAAAATAAACGAATAACAAGAGTCTGAAAATGGAGTTTGAACAAATGCCGAAGTAGCTATCATTCCAAGCCTCATCCTTCCGAATGCTTTCAGTCATATACATGTATTGTTAAATTATTATATATTAGTATTAATAAATCTTGGTTTGCTAAACAATAAACGGAATTTTCACTTATTTACCGAGTATATACATTTTGAAGTCTGTCTTGGTTGAACGAATCAAATGTTCGTATATATATAACTGGGATAGATATATTCAAATTAGAAGACCTAGATTAATGGTAAAAGAGTCCACATAAATGAATCATATATAGGATTTTTTTATTAAAACAAACCATATTTTTTAATAAAAAAGAAAAGTAGGGGGAGAGAGAGAGGGTAAAGGGAATTGACCATTGGGAGGAAGAGAGTGGTCATGGCAAAAAGTGGTTATAAAAGAGAAGGAACAGAGTTTTGTGCCCCACGCGAGCCGCCTCCCTTTTTTTTGTTTTCCTTTTTCTTTAAACAGAGTTTTAATTACACATACACCAAACCATGGTGCCAACAAAACATATATACCAAACCCATAATAAATCTGCACTCGCTTTAATTAAAACTTTAGAAGGTTTGTGCATTTTAACCTTTTTACCGAGGTGGTGATATACACACTTACGAGAGAGAGAGGGGGCAAAATGGTAAATATGGCAAGTGCAGCTTTAATAAAAGAAGAAAAGCAATTAAATTAAAATAATTAAGCCTAATGTTGTTTATTGTTATAAGAAGATGAAGAAAGAGTGTACCGACAAGACGGCTTTATTTTTTCAGCCTTTGCTCCTTTGATTGCCTCATCTCCTTGCTGACGTTATCCTAACGTTGACCGTCTTACGCCACATCACCTCTCTCTCTCTTTTTTTTCTTTATTAATTAATGAATAACTAATGATCCCTTTTTATAGTCACAATATATTATATATATATATATATATATATATATATGCCATACTATCGTATGTTAACAATTATTTTATTTTTATTATAATCAGATAATAATTTAAGTTTTTACCATCTAACTAATTTTTTAAGATAAAAATCGTCTAATAATCCATTCACCAAATTTTTTACTGGACCTAAAACTTAACACCATTTACTAAATAAAGGTGAAAATATTAACAAATCTTTACCATATATAATCTCTGACTAACTTCTTTTATATGTGTAACTTTTTTATATATGCATTAAACATTTATATATATATATAGTCGAAGAAGGATATGTTAGTTCATATTATATTCGTATCAAATACAGATTATAGGCTTTCTATCAAGGTAACAAATGGTTTAGCAGGAGCTGAATAAACCGGAACGCCTCCTTGCTTTAGTTCTGAAACATCACCTATAGTAATTACGTAAAAAAAATCAAAATATATTGTAAAGTAAAGTAAAAGGATGATGCAAAAAAATAAAAAAATAGGATAGTGTATAAATAAGCGTGACAAGCATGAGCATCTACCTCCTTGTCTTGTTTCACTTTCAATCAGTCAACGCATCCTCTCTGCTCTTTCTTCTGTATTTTGTTTCTCTTTGGAATTTGAAATTTATATTTGTAATGAGGTTGGATAGATAGATATGCGTAAAAAGTGATATCAGATCACGAGATTGTTCTCTTATGTTTGGTTCTTAATATATTTCACAAGGTTCGTTACTTTTATCTTTTAACCTTCGTATATAAATACTATATGATTTTCTAATTATGTTAAAAACGTATATAAATGGGAGTGAATCGTTCCATTGATGGCAGAATTTAACGATTTTCGTGCGTTCGTTGGATGTTATCTTTGGGCTTTTTTGGTATTTATTTGGATGGGCTTGGCCTTTTGGGGCTTTATAGATACTCTCAAACAGTAATTGATTGCCCACAAAGAGAGAAAGAAAAGGGTACAAGACATAGATGAAGAAAGAACGTTTAGCTTTTGTATTTGGTCTTTATCGTTACACCACAATGGTGTTCGATCCATCCATGTTGCAATAAAACTAAACATCCAAGATTATAAGCAGTCTTAATTAGTGTATTCAACTTATTGATTTTCCTGTACACCTCCCATCATCAAATTACACACACAAGAATAATGGGAGTTTTGTTTCCTAGTACCAGTTTGACAAGAGTCGTAACAACAAAGGACTTGCAGGGTTTCACGAAGATGCAGCAGCCAAGCAGCCAGTCGCGCGTTCTGAGGTGTCCGTCTCAAAGAAGGCTGAATGAAGAGCCTTCACACAATGCTCCGCCTCATCATCATTCACTATCAGTGAGATGTTTACCTGGTAGAGTCAGTCTTAAAAGTCAGACGAGTGTGTAATTCATCCCCTATACCTTTCATTTTATACATAGATCATCATGTCTACAAGGAAGATGAAAGAGATATGACCTTAGATGCACCCTGGGAGATCATCTGGACATTAATCCCATTGGTTCGGAGAACTCGGAAGCCCTGTTTGTTGTTCATTAGGTAAGGTACGTCACTATCTATTACCAAATCAACAAACCATACTAACTAACCTTCTCTAATATGAAGGACGATCTCTGAACATTTCCGATGAGAGAGATGATTGATCTGTGTTTAAGCAGATTTACAATAGCAATCTTCTCAAGTTCCTCTACCACTTGGTCAAGTTCCTGTCACATGGCCAAGAATTACAAATAACAAGATGAGTCTTGCTTTGATTGTTTCCAAGAGCAAGTATCGTAGTAGCCTAGAAATTCTCTCATAGAATACAAATACAATAACAAAGTCATAATTAAGCTTGCCTGTTGAATCAACTCTCTGCTACAGAACTTTGAAGGATCCAACGTCAAGGAAATGCTAACTTCGCTGGTTGCAACAACATCCACAGATATGCCCAATTTTTCAAATGTGGAAAACACCTGCGCAGAGAGATTGACACTTGACAGTGAGCTGGAAACATTGCCATCAAATTCCAGTTAAGTTTAATTACCTTGGCAAGGAAACCATATTGGCCGAGCATACGGGTGCTGGTGATGTCCAGCATGGTAACATTACGTTTCAGAACGATGCTGGTCAGTACAGCCTAGGAGAAAAGATAACGAAGGAGGAAGAGGTCATGATGGTGTTGTGATATAAAAATACTCATGCAATTATACTTGCTTGTCTTCACCAACCTTGCTCATGTCTCTTGATCTGGTGATGACAGTTCCTGGAGCAGTGGGATTGTAAGAGTTCTTAACCCTCACTGGAATGTTACCTTCTCTCGCTGGCCGCATGGAGAGTGGATGCAACACCTACAATAGAAGAGGGAGGAGAGATATGCCTTTGGTTAATTCATTGCTCACCAATCAATATTGGATTGAGGTTGGTTTTACCTGGGCACCAAAGTAAGCAAGTTCAGCTGCCTCATCAAATGTCAAGTGTGGAACAGGTTGAGCTCCGCTATATATGTTTGGATCACAAGTCAAAACTCCATCCACATCTTTCCAGACCTGAATCTCCCGCAAACCTAAAGCTTTCCCGATCGTTGTTGCAGTCAGATCGCTACCTCCTCTACCCAACGTAGTCACAGCACAAGATCTCCATCCCTGCACAAATTAATATTCATACGCAAAAGTGAAGTTTTTTGTTTGTCTTCTTCTTCTTCTTCTTAATAATGACACAAAAGCGCCAGAGAAGTAGTGGCTATCTACTCATACCTTTCCAAGGAAACCTGTGACGATTGGGACTGCATTCTCCTTGTTCCAGTCACCAAGTAACCTTTTTGAAACTGCTGGGTATGTTGCCTCAAGAATATCAGCATTAGTGAAATCATCTGTGGTGATAATCCCCATCTCAAATGCATCATACTGCCAAAGAAAAACTCATCAAGTCATGTATGAGGTCTTGGGAAGATTCAAAGGTTATTTGTGCTAATCAAGGCAACATACCTGGCGTGCTTTGTGGCCAGTTTTGTTCATGTATGCAGCAAATAGCCTTGTAGACATGCATTCTCCAAATGAAACCAAGTAGTCCCTTGTGCGTAAAGTTAATTCTTTCATCATTGCAATGCCTTTGAGAAGCTGTTCCAGTCCTTCTAGATGTTCTACAGAGAGATTAAACGACACCAAAATTCAGATATACTCAAAAGTGCAGTTTCAAGACATATAAACCATTAAGAAAGAGAGCTAAGGCACTTACCTTCAATAACTGCTGTTCCCACTCCAAGCTCATGAGCAGTCCTGGACATAAGAGAATTTGATTTCTCATGAGAAGAAAGCAACAAAATTGCTCTCGGAAAATTGGATATACATATATGTAGATTGTGAGAGAATGTTTTATTGAACCTTGTATGGAGTTCCTTTATATAGCTCAACTCTTCGATAGTGTCGACGTTGGTGATACCGCAACAAACAGCCTTCTCTCCAGCCTAATGAAACCCAACTTCAATAATAACAGAGGAAAATGGTGCAAAACAAGTCAAAACCTTTTTTTTCCTGGTTAAGTTTTAATTTACCATCAAGAGCTTATTGGTGGTCTTGGCCATTGCTGATAGCACAACAACAGGCTTCTCATCTGGGAAGCTGAGTATGAGATTGGCAACTTGTTTCATTCTTTCTGCTGATGCCACTGAAGAGCCACCGAATTTCATTACACAAGTCAGCTTTTTCTCAGTTGTGCTGCATACTTTGAAAGCCTGAGAGTCTTTTCTCTCAAGCAATTCCATCCTCCCAGCTTCACAGCTAACTCTCAGAGCTACGTTGTTCCTACGAGAGTGGTTTATGTTTCTAGAGAAAAGGCCAGCAGAGGACACGAACCCCTTTGAGCCAAACTCAATCATTTTTGAGTTCAAGGCAAGTCCTGGAGTTTTAACTCCGCACAAGTGCATTGAAGCCGCCATTATTCAAATAAGCTCCGACTCTGTGATTTCGACAAATTATAAAGTATGATGCTTGTTCGCTGCGAAAGCGAAGTAAAAGTTCAAGTGCATGCGCAAAGATGTACAAACTTGAGTTTTTGGAAAAACAAAAATGGATCTTGCAGAGATAAGGCGTATAAAAAAGCAGAATACAGAGGAGATTGCACGTACCAGTTAATAAAGATGTTTGCTTGAGACAAAGGTGAAGCAACACGACAGTGCCCTCCTTTGATTATGAGTCAAGGCACCGCCTCCCACAACGCACCACTGCCTTTGGTTTGCCCTTCCCTGAATAGACGGTCTAAGATCCAAAAGATCGGACGGACTCAATCTTGCGTGAACCAATGAGTTTTTGTTATAACCAGTCGAACGATCATTCGACTTCGCCACTGGACCTACGCTTGAATGAATTAGCTTTATAATTTGAACCTACGCTTGGTTTAGCACATATATATAACCAAAGTGTCTTTTGTTGGAAAACATGAATAAAACACGATTATATTAGTGGAGAACCCTTAGGAGGTTGAGGGGGTGTATCCATGGTAAATCCAAAAAACGTGGCCACCTACTCACAGGCAATGTCTAAATACTTTTCAATTTCTTTCATAAGAATTTCACATTTGACCAAAAAAACAAAGAAAAAGAATTTCACATTTGGCAATATATGCATACACGAGGTTAATGGCAAAAAGATGTATCGTAAGGAATTACACATTTTATCCACCAAAAAAAAAAAAAGAATTACACATTTCATTGCTTATGTATGTATTTTTCACTAGAGGAATAATCATAAAATACTCTAATAATTATGGATCGTCCAATGTGCGCATTTTATAAAATTTGAAGGGGTAGAGAAGTAAAGTTGAGTGAGAAAGAAAGTTTCCATTTATATAATTAATCATCAGTGTGATTGCATTGCACGAATTAAAATAATTAGTAATGGTTAATGGCAAAAATGTTTGAATATTATGAGCAGTGTAGTGTGTAGAGCAAAACTTCCTACAATACAATGTGAACTGATGATGATAGCCAATTTTCAAAAAAAAAAAAACTGATGATAGCTAATTCATTATTACATGTCCAATTCATAATGTCTTTATGGGCTTCCCTCGAATGAGCTTAACTGGATCATAGAAAGGCCCATGGGCCTTGGTTTCATGTATCAAAATGGCATTCTGGAGAATAATGAGGAGAATATGCCTTGTTTGCTTTCAACATTCCCAATTAATGTCGAGGGTTTCATTTCAATAGATCTGACCTGACCGGACATAGCCACTCTCTGCTTCGCTCGTTTCCATCTTCCGTCGCCGGCCATGGAATCTCCGAAGCATTCCTTGATCCCGAGCTTCCTCTATTCCTCGCCTAGGTCTTGTCTTCTCGATCAGATGGCCAACTCCAACCCCAGCGCTGCTTTCGCCTCCTCCTTGTCCTCTCCTCCCCCGCGTTCCTCTCCGACGATCTTCTCCCAGAAGAATTTCCTCATCGCTTCTCCCACCGAGCCCGGTAAGGGGATCGAGATGTACTCTCCGGCCTTCTACGCCGCATGTACCTTCGGTGGAATCCTCAGCTGTGGTCTCACTCACATGACCGTTACCCCTCTCGATCTTGTCAAGTGCAATATGCAGGTGTCCGTTTCTTTCCTCTCGACGTCTTTGTATGTCTAGGTAGACAGACTTGTGTTCTAGGGTTGTTGATACATAGGTTCCTCTGGCTTGCTTATACATGCTCTTTGGTTTATTGGAGGGGGAATGTACCATCTTAGATTCCTCTTTTTTCACTTAGCTTACTTATTCGACTCTCATCTTATACTGCACATTTCTTGTTGCTCAAAACCAAGTCATTAAATGTTCATTTCAGATTGATCCCGCCAAGTACAAGAGCATTTCATCTGGCTTCGGAGTTTTGCTGAAAGAACAAGGAGCCAGGGGCTTCTTCCGTGGATGGGTCCCTACATTGTTGGGTTACAGTGCTCAGGGTGCCTGCAAGTTTGGTTTCTACGAGTTTTTTAAGAAGTACTACTCTGATCTTGCTGGACCTGAGTACACTGCCAAATACAAAACCCTCATCTACCTTGCTGGTTCTGCTTCTGCTGAGATCATCGCCGATGTTGCCCTTTGCCCATTCGAGGCTGTTAAGGTGCGTGTTCAGACACAGCCTGGGTTTGCCAGGGGAATGTCTGATGGATTTCCCAAGTTTATCAAGTCTGAAGGTGTTGGAGGGTAAGCTTTACTTCCCAATAACATTATCTCGCTCTTGTTAAGACTAGCCTTTGTACCTGATTCCTTTTTCCTGCAGTTTGTACAAGGGAATTGGTCCACTCTGGGGACGTCAGATTCCTTGTAAGTTGTTGCCTCAGCTTTGCAACTATTGCATAGTATTGTTTGGACTCATGAATGCTCTAGTGACTGTTTTAGTTGCCAAATGTGTCAATGAATTCTACCTTTGTAACAGACACAATGATGAAGTTTGCCTCTTTTGAGACTATCGTGGAGATGATCTACAAGTATGCAATCCCGAGGCCAAAGGATGAGTGCAGCAAGGGTCTACAACTCGGGGTGAGTTTCGCAGGAGGTTACGTTGCTGGGGTGTTCTGTGCTATAGTCTCTCATCCTGCAGATAATTTAGTGTCGTTCCTCAACAACGCCAGAGGAGCAACTGTTGGAGATGTAAGTTTCTCTGTTTCTGTTTCTGTTTCTACCTCTAACTCGATGCAATTTGTGGTATTACTTAAGTGTGGAACAATGTTGTGACATGATCCTTTCAACAGGCGGTGAAGAAGATAGGGCTGTTGGGTCTATTCACGAGAGGGTTGCCTCTACGAATTGTGATGATAGGGACATTGACGGGAGCACAGTGGGGTATCTACGATGCTTTCAAAGTCTTTGTTGGCCTGTAAGTTCCCTTCTTTGCACCTACTCTGTTTCAGATGCTCTCCTTCTCAAACGCTAATGAATCTCTCTTTTCTTTTAGTCCAACCACTGGTGGTGTTGCTCCCGCGGCTGCCATCACTCCTGCTGAGGCTAAGGCCTAAGCAATGACGAACAACAAAGGGTCTCTCTTACAGTGGCATTTTTCTCTTGTTACTAAAAATAAGATAAACCGGACAATGATGAAAAGATTTGAGTAACTCAGCTTGATCCCTAATTGATCAGTGCAAAAAGAAATCATTTTTGTGTTCCCAAAGTCAGGATAATGCTCTGTGGGCTATACGTGCGTACTGCTATTTTTTCATCTTTCAGTTTCTTGCATTTTCTATTAGCCGCTTTACCTTCTCTAACTTTATGTCTCATAGCTGGACCATTTCCATACCTGATCCAAGCTTTGATTACGCTTCCAGTTGGGAGAGAAAAATTAATCAGACCAAACCGTGTTCGAATTAGATAGATTCTTATAGGTTCAGGCCAAATAAACCTTGATTGGCTGGACTGTAACCCACCTCGAGGAAGAACTGGCTCATCCTTGGACTGCAAAACAAATTTCCATTCAGATTGAGTCATTATTTGACGCTCAAGGCAACGGCTGTTTTGTAGGTGATCCGGTGTTGTCTGCGGCTCAATCTATTTTCTGTGTACAAGTCGTTCAGACAAGGATATGGAGCTCTCCATGACTCATAACAATAGCAAGAGCTAGACACTAACTTGTTTAACAGATTTTTCGGCACAGATTGAATATAATCCACCATGTTCGAACACCAAATACATGAACTCACATGTAGTCATTTTCTCTTCATGACTATCTAACTTTCAAATACCATATCCATAAGAATAAAGCACAGTCCCATCTTTACAAAAAAAATGGCTGCCAAATAAATTTTCTATTACTTCTTAAAATCAGTGAAACTTCATAAGAGGTAAAGTTAAAAGTGGAGCAAGATCCCCGAACGATTTGTTTCTAAGACAATAATTAGCAAAAGCTGCACAACCTACCAACTCTAAAACAGTCCTCTGCATTTAAAAAAACGCTCAAGTGTTGGTATAAATCTTACAAGTTTGGAAACTGTGTTTTAGCTGCCAAGCATAGCACCCCCCAACCTGCCCCCAACTGTTTATCTTTCTCGGCTTCACAACTCTTAACTTACCTCTTTTTCTTACTGCTTGCTTTGGCTGCGTTGGACTTTGACGGTGTAGCTATTAGATAAATGAACAGAACCACAAACGAGACCACCGAAACGAGCGATCCATATGTAGCCACCAACCTCTGTGACAGGACCAAAATAAGGTAGGCAGAGTTACACATGATCAAACTGAGCTATGACATATGATGTTTTTTAATTAATACAAGGCGAATGAGACATCAGATTACCTTAGGCTAAAGATTTATTTGGCAGCAGTGAGAGCAACATCAGTGGAACAACACAAGAGAACAATGGGAAGTTAATAACTGAGCATGAGGTTAAGGATAGGTTACGAGAAAAGATGTGTGGAAGCAACTTGTACCAAGTCAAGTTTATCAGTCGGAGATCTTCCGCAAAGATGTCTAGAGGTAGTATTGGAGTTGAGAATGTTTGCTACAAACAACAACGAAAATGATGAGAACAGTATGGAAGACAGAAGTTGGAGTAGAGAATTACTTGTCATAATTCCGCGAAAAAAAAATAACTCCTGGAGCAGGATACTTGCGAAATGAAGAAAGCTTAGGAATGTGAAACCTGTAGAGCAGTCATGGTGGGGATGCGGAAAGTAACAAGAGCAGGTGCACCGTAGACAATTTCCTTGACCTTAGCCGCCAATTCGAAAGAATGAGACAAAATACCCCCACTGCATAAATTAGTGAATAGTGAGATTAGTGAATAAAGGAAAGGCACTAATGTAATGTTAATGTTGTGGGTAAGGGGAATCCTCACGCATCAAGTCTTTCCCATGATCTTGAAGTGTTTCCACTAACAAGTTCAAATGTGTCTTTATCCCAGCTACTGTCAGTTAGAGTCACATCATAGGCCGTCCTGAGATTCAACAGCAGCGGCATTCATGACTAACACTTTAACCCATCGGAATCGGATCAATCAATTTCAGATAATACAATAAAGACCTAGAAACAATTCCGACACGTAAATACCTCTGAACTGATCAGATAGGTAAGCAATATGTACCAAACAGATCAAATCACACATTGGTTCGTTCCTTGAATCAATGCATATAGATTTGAATCAGAATCGGAAATAATGAAATCAACGAAAACTGACGAGGATCCTTGGTTGTAGATGTCGATGGAAACCAAAACGTGCTCGGCGCCAGATTTGAGTCTGTTAAGACTCGCTTTCTTGTGGACAAGCATGAAAGGTACTTCCGTGGTCGCAAAAGACCGCCATGGATGAGATCATAAGTTTAGCTACGGGGATCGCCCCCATGAATCTGCTGCTCTGCTCCGATTTATCAGACCAACAAACAAATGCCAAACAGGTCTCCGATTGATTTCTTCTTCTCCTCTCTGTGAAACACTGAAAGAGGAGCAAGCCCAGTAGTGTAGTATTGGGCCTTGGTTGGTTGGTTGGTTACATTCCGAGAAACGCCACACAGTCCCCTCGTTGAAAACGAAAACAGCACGACAGGTGCAGGTGAGAGACGGAGGAGGGACCGTTAAGTCATGACATCTTCATTTCGCTGCAAAACAGAAAGAAACAAGAAACCCAGAAATTAATTAATCAATCTTCCGTTTAAATTCTCCATGGACACAACTACCTTCTTCTTCCATGGCGACCACCGGATTTCACATGCTCTCTGCCCTCGGCTTCCGCACCGGAGAGAAGCACAAGCACTCCCTTGGAGTAGCGTCACGCCGATTCTCCGTTTCTGTCTCCGCTTTTAGCTTCGACCAGTGGAGAATTGTGGACTACGAGCAGCGATCCGAGAAGAGCTTCTGGGACTACCTCGAGGCGGTTAGGGATTTCATCAGACCGGAACACAACAGCCCGAGCCCGTCTCGCTGGTTCTCTCCCCTCGAAAGCAAGGCTCGATGTGACGGCTCCCCGCTGCTTCTCTTCCTGCCTGGTTAGTAGTTATGGGTGGATTCATGGGTGGATTCATTGCAATTGCAATTGCTTGCTCATATTCCGACTTGCGTAGGTATCGACGGAAATGGACTCGGGCTAATAAGGCAGCATCGGAAACTCGGACAGTGAGTACCTCGAAAGGGGCCTTTTGATCTGATAGTTTTTGAAATTGCCATGCTACTTGATTGTGCTGAGGTATTCTTGTTTTCTCTTGCCTTTGTAGGATGTTTGATATCTGGTGCTTGCACATACCACCCAGCAATCGTTCTACATTCACAGGTATTTCCTCTATTGCATTCTGTCAACTGTTTATTAGATTATTGTTTGGGCCACATTACTTATCTGACACATATTGAATGCTTTAGATCTAGTCGGGATGGTTGAAACAACTGTCAAATCTGAAACTCAAAGATCACCCGGCAAACCCATTTATCTTGTTGGAGAATCTCTCGGCGCCTGCATAGCACTCGCCGTTGCAGCCTGTAACCCTGACATTGATCTTGTCTTGATTCTTTCAAACCCAGGTGATGTTGATGTTGTCTTATTATTACTAGGTCTTTAGCATTTTCAGGTGTTAAACTTTGATGAATCAATCTCAGTCTAGTGGCTGCCTAGTTCACAGCTTTATCCCGCTGACACATGATTGTTTGAACTCATATATTGGTTACATGAGTGCGTATGACTTTACTGGCTGATTATATATGTCCAAAACCCAGCTGCCTTTTTGACAACTTATTAGGAAAATAAACCAAGGAAAGGCCTTCTTACCTTGAACTGAAATTTAGATTTCTCTAAAGACAATTGTTACATTTGCAGCTACATCATTTGGAAATTCTTCGCTGCAGCATCTTGCTCCCCTGGTTAAAGTCTTGCCAGACCAACTTGATCTTGCATTTCCTTCTGTTCTAAGCCTGATTCCAGGTTGGCTCAAATTGATCCATTATCATATTTTGGAACTCTGAGAAACAACTGGGCCTTCCGTTAATTTAAAATCTTTCCACAAGATGGTCAAACATCTTCATAAACTCCAATCAAAATCTGGTTGAATTGTATACTTTGATCCATTAACATGCGAGTTTTGGTGATAGAAGACATGGTTTTTAATTTCATAGCTGCATAAAAGCTCTCTTGGAATTTTAAGGTGGCCCTATAAAAAGGATGATTGCTCACTGGGTCAGGGGACTTCCGGAGAGTGAAACAGCTGCAAACATTTATCAAGATTTGGTGACAACATCGACATTCACTTCTGTAGGTGACGAGCTCATTTAGAGTAGGTCGTTAAGTTTCCAATGTTTATCAAATTTGCTTAAGAATCTGAATATGCAGATCCTTGCTGATACATTTCGGAGAGAAACACTCCTGTGGAAGCTCAAGTTGCTTGATGCCGCTGCTCAGTTTGCGAATGCACATCTTCATCTAGTACAAGCTCAGACTCTAATTCTATCCAGGTTCGTAGTATCAATCACATCACAGGTTCCTCTAATAATCATTGAATTTTCCACCAGAGTATAGCAAGTAGGGTGAACTAACTTGTTTGTAAATTACAGCGGAAATGACCAAATACTACCCAGTCGATGTGAAGGCAAACGACTTCGCAAAAAACTGCGTAAATGTGAAGTCCGTTCATTCAAAGACAATGGCCATTGCCTTTTTCTGGTATATCTATCTTGGTTGTCTCCACTCTGCGCCTTTCATTCAAATGCAATGGCCAAACACTAAATTTCATCTCATTCAAAGTTGTAATCTGCGGTGCTTCCTAAACTCTTCCTGTGCTTTTGGATATGACAGGAAGATGGCATTGATCTGGTCAGTATCATAAAGGCCACTTCTTTCTACCGGCGCGGGTCTCATCAAGATTACATCTCCGACTACATTCCACCAACCATCTCTGAGTTCAACAAATGTTATGGGGTCAACAGGTTACTACACATAAATGTCTTGCATGATTACTGTAGTAGAAAAGAAACAGTTTGATTGATCTTGATTTTTTTTATGGCCATATAGGCTTCTTGAGGTGATCATGGGCCCCGTGTTTCTGTCGACCACAGAAGATGGCAAAGTGGTGAGAGGGCTTGGGGGGATACCATCGGAAGGACCTGTACTGTTGGTGGGCAATCATATGCTACTGGCGAGTGACAAAATATCACTCCCTGGTCAATTTGTTCACGAGAGGAACATCAACTTGCGGCCTCTCGTGCACCCCATGATGTTTACGAGACTGAGAGATGGATTGTTACCTGATGTGTCGGTTTATGACACACTCAGGATGATGGGGTCAGTCCCCATCTCGGCCACTCACCTCCATAATCTCTTGTCTGCAAAATCCCATATTCTGTTGTTTCCAGGAGGCATCCGGGAAGCTCTACACCGCAAGGTGAGTAGATAACTTCCCGTTGGTTTTCCGGAGTCGAGTCTCATAAATGGCAGCAGATACTTTGGACATCTGAATGTGGTTTTTATATATCAGTATGTCATCGTTGGGTTGTATTTCATTGTTGAGGTAGTGAAAACAAGTTATCACAATTTATACTCAATAACAGGGAGAAGAATACAAGTTGATGTGGCCAGAGAAAGCGGAGTTTGTGAGAGCGGCAGCCAAATTTGGAGCCAAAATAGTGCCCTTTTGTGGGGTTGGAGAAGATGATTTCTTAAGAGTAAGCATTTTGCATCCATGGCATGTGTAAAATATGTAGCTGGCGTGACAGTGTGTAACGAATGCAGGTAGTTGTGGACTACAATGCCCAGATAAAGGTTCCGATTGTTAAAGAGGTGCTAAAAGGAGTTACAGCAGAAGGCCCGGTGGTGAGGTAATGTGAATGGAATTTAGTAGAGAGTTAACATATGACATTGGTGTGTAATATCAGTTGTCGAAATGGATGTTGGTGTGTGACATATGACATGGTTGGTGTTTCAAAGGGGAAGCGTGGAAGGAGAAGAGGGGAACCAAGACTTCCACATGCCAGGAGTGATACCAAAGTGGCCAGGGAGATACTATTACTACTTTGGGAAGGAGATAGCGACGGGAGAGGAAGAGTTGAAGGATAGAGAGAAGGCGAAGCAGGTGTACGCAGAAGTGAAGAAGGAGGTTGAGAGATGCATAGAGTTTGTGAAAGAGAGAAGGGAGGAGGATCCTTACAGACCTCTCTTGCCCCGTCTCCACTATCATCTTCAGCACGGCCTCATCACCCAAGTCCCCACTTTCCCCTTATGAATGAATACCTTGAGGCATTTAGAGTCTGTTCCTCTCTCAATGTTTGGAAAAGGTTCATTTCACATCATGAGCCATGTGCAAATACAGTCATATTCCATAACATTTGTGGCTCTCATCTCATGAATCATATTGTCAAATTGTCCACATTGTCATATTCTATAACATTAGCAGAGCCACATTGTCAAATTTTTCCTATAAAACAAACTCTATCTCTTTTGGGGTAAACTACAGGTCCTAAAGGAGAGACAGTTTAGTCTAGTGCTGAATCAACTCGGGAATGAGCTTGAGAAGAAAGGAGAGCTCTCTCTCAGAGAAGTTTGGCTTTGGCTTATTAGTATCGTCAGCATCTCTGGTGGATGGCTTCATCATCTCCCTCACCGCCTCTGTCATCTCCTCCACGTGATCCACTATCACTCCCTCAATGCCCATCAAATGCTGCATATAGACCGCCTCTGCTACGTTGTTGAGCTTGCCGTATGTCATGAGGGAGAGCTTGGATTCTTTTATCTTGTTGACGATGGCTGGGTTCCGGAATACTCCCTTCACCTCCGACACAATCCCTTCAAGGCCTCCTTCTACGCATACTTTGATTGCTTCCTCCAGCGAATTCCTTCTCACGTCGTAATACATCTCTGTTCCCCCGTTGGTCAAGAAGAAGACCTGTTCAATCCAGAGCACGTAAGTAAAAAGTGGAAACTTGTGTCTAGCATTTTGGGAATGGCACTCACGGGGTAGGTGCTCTGCAACTTCCTGACAAGAAGGGCAGCATCGGGGTGAAAGCTGGAGAAGATGATGGGTCTGTCCTTTCCATAATCAGACACAACCTGTCACAGTCATTACCCAGTTATTAAGCAATGGATGCCAACCAACCAACCAGGTCTAAGTAATTTTGTACCTGCAGGATTGGGAGGAGAAGACGGGAGAGACGATCAGAGGTGTAGAGGAGATTGTCGTCAAGCTTGAGCTCGATGTTGAAACCCAGTTTGGGATCCACTTTCTCAAAGGTCTCCTGGAGAGTACAGAGAGGATCGTCTCCTTGGACGCTCCACTTGAGGATCTTCCCTTCCTTGGACTTTCTCAGCAATGGCTTCCCTCTCTTATCGGTTTCCCTCTGCGGCCCGTAAGACATGAACTCCGACAAGCTAAGCTCCGTGATTCTCTTCTCGTAAACCACTCCCTGTTCCTCGGAGTAGATGAAGTCGTCGTGGAATATGACTGGGCAGCCATCTCTGGTGACCTGAAGAATATGAAGAGAAGGGAGTAAATAAAATCTCTTTATTTTCTTATTCTATCTAATAATTTTCCAAACAAAAAAAAATTAAGCCCCACGTGGTAAGGCCGGCGGTCACGTGGAGGAAACAAAAAAGCAGCGAACCGATACCGAACATGAACATGGAAAATAAGATGATGATTCCAAGAGAAAGAAACCTGAACATCGAATTCGATAAAGTCGAGAGGGAGTTTTGAAGCGGCATTGAAGGAGAGGATTGAGTTTTCCTTGAGAGCGGAGAATCTCGGATCCGGCGACTGCAGCATGTTCATGCCGTGCCCTCTATGTCCCACCACCAGAAACGTGGGGATCTTGAAAGACCCACCAGCTTTGATCTTGAAACGAGACGAGCAGAGGGACGGGTTATCAGGGAAGTGGTCCAGGCTGGGCACTTCCGAAACATGGATGGCCTTGAGAGACATTCTTGCAGGCTCCTTGGAGAAATGGAGAGATGAAAAGAAACAAAAGATTTGTGGGGAGATGGATTTGGCGAGGGGTTAAAAGAAGAAGCCAAGATGGCATCTTTCGAATATTCTGAGGATCGCTACGTCATCATTCGGTTCTTCTATTTCCTAATAACAGTCGATCGAATTAAATCCCTTTTGGATATTCTCTCTCTTTCCTGGTTAGACGCCCAGGTGGGATCAAGTAAAGTTAGCCATCGATCTTGACACTTTCTATATTCTATTCTCTTCGGTTCCCATAGGCTTTTCCGAATATTCCAAAGCATATTACCTCATCTCTCTCTACATTTCATTTGGGGCCTAATCTACGTTATAGTTAGTGCAAAATGGATTAGGTGCACGTTTTTTTATCATCACCATTTGTTAATAATACCTTAATACGTGCGCTAGATGTCCAATTCTGAGATAACACTTTCCAAACCATGTATTTTATAAGATATGAAATCACCTGTCACATATTTAGTTTCTTTTTATGTATATATATAGTATCCCTAATTTCTTGTGATCGATTTGATTTGTCTATGCTCCCAAATTTGGATATTGTTAAAGCCCATCAAACTTGACAGCCCAATTTATACAACTAATTTGGATATTGTTAAAGCCCATCAAACTTGACAGGCCCAATTTATATTGCCACGAATCAGAAGACGCAGTATTTGAGACAAGAGCAGCAGTGTAGCTTTTTAGCCAGTTGGTCTTTTATCGTTTGCATTTTCACCTGCACAACATCTGATTTTGTTAGTAACCCCTCAACTATTGGACTCATTGGTCTGAAACTAAGAATGTCGGCAAGGAACTAGTCTTTATTCTACAACAACAACAAAAAAAAATACTTTTTGAGTTAATATAGAAAAGCAGGGCAGGGCAGATTCGTTGGTCGAGTCTCAACCCAACGACAATTAATTCATACGAACGCTTCAGTTTTTTTGTTTTGTTTTTAATTCTGATGTTCTTGTCTTGTTCAATCTCCGTAGGGCCGTTACGCTTCTTCGCGACCCATTATTATTCTTCTTCTTCTTCTTCTCATTTTCTCTCTTCCTAGAATCGATCCAAGAAATGGCGGAACCGAAAAAGGAAGTGATTCGTCTGGAGCCCGAATCTGTCGTCCCTATCCTCAAACCTAAGCTCATCATGACCTTGGCTAATCTCATTGGTCAGTTTCTTCTTCTTCTTTCCCTATTTGGCTAGGTCATCCCCCATACTCGGATTTTGAATTCCAGATTGAGATAGAAAAGAAAGGTTTTTGAGGGTTTTCTTATTGAATTCGATGATGATTTGTCAAGTTTTCATTTTCTATGCCACTTCCACGATCCCTCCAATCCAATCTTCTTCCCCTTGTCGTGTTTTGCAGAACATAGCAATGATAGACAAGAATTCCTCAAGCTCTGCAAGAGAATTGAATACACTGTTCGTGCTTGGTACAATCTTCAGTTTGAAGATTTGATGGTATTTTTTTGTCTTCTTAGCTTTCTTAGAATCTTGTTTGCTTTCTCCTTGCTTTTCATTTATCATGGCTTTTGCATCTCCAGCAACTCTACTCTCTTTTTGATCCTGTACACGGTGCTCAGAAACTCCAGCAGCAGAACCTAACTCCTCAGGAGATTGATGTGCTTGAACAAAATTTCCTCGCTTACTTGTTTCAGGTATTCACTTCACTAGCTTATCTCCTCCATATGTTGTCTATGTATGTTAGTGTTCTTCAATGTCTTCTTTTTCCTTCACAAGGTTATGGAGAAGAGCAACTTTAAGATAACAACTGATGATGAGATCGAGGTTGCACACTCTGGCCAGTATCTTCTTAATCTTCCCATCAAAGTTGATGAGTCAAAGGTTTAAACAAAGAGCACTTTGTCACTAACGCTTTTACTCATCCCAGGATGCCGCAGACTTGTGCGTTTTCAGGATTTTTCTTTTAACAGTTTTCTTCCTTTGGTGGATATAGCTTGACAAGAAGCTACTCAAGAGATATTTTGAGGACCACCCACACGAAAATCTTCCAGACTTTTCTGATAATGTACAGTTTGAGTTTGGAAGTAAACATTTCAATATTATAGTTTCCTTCTACTTTCT
The DNA here is from genome assembly GCA_964056655.1 of Arabis hirsuta. NCBI lineage: Eukaryota > Viridiplantae > Streptophyta > Magnoliopsida > Brassicales > Brassicaceae > Arabis > Arabis hirsuta. Next base: position 44,066,337 of record OZ053301.1, read on the forward strand.
TGATGGCCGCGGAGCGAGCGACATGTGCCTGATCTGTTGAGACAACTAATCGTATTTTTCCCATTTTTGTAGTATGTCATCTTCAGACGTGGTATTGGAATGGATAGAACCACTGATTACTTTTTCATGGAGAAATTGGATGTGATCATTTCACGTTTTTGGTCCTATCTTCTCAGAGTCACTAGGTAAGCACAAGTTTCCCAGTGTAGTCTTGTTTAAAGTTCATAGTGGTATGCATTTGATTACGTTTTGGTTCTTAACATCCTTCTTTTCGTCAATGTTTACGACCGCAATGGTTCACAGGTTAGAGAAGTTACGTGCTAATAGGTCAAGCAGATTTCCCAAGAAAGATCCAAAAAAAGATGATGAGACAAACCCTGAAGCAGATAATGAGGACTTGTATGTGGAGCGCATTCGCCTTGAGAATACACAATTGAGGTTATCCTCAGTATCCCTCACTTGTTGTGATTTGCTTTCAGCCCAACTTTGGCTATTCTGGAAAACTGTATATATTTAATGGCTTTTCTCTTGATGAGTACAGCTTTAAGAGTTTCTTGAGTAAGCTTACAATACAGGAGCCTACATTCGATAGAATGATTGTCGTGTATAGGTAAGATTTATGTATGTCGTGCTTCAGCTATTTGTTCCTTATTGAACTTGTGGCTCAAGCATGTGGTTGATGTTGTCACAGGCGAGCTAGCTCGAAAACAAATCAAGAACGAGGAATTTATGTCAAGCATTTCAAAAACATTCCTATGGCAGACATGGAGATTGTGCTTGTAAGTTTCTGTTCTTGCCTTCTTTCTCTTTGAACGCTGAATGTTGTAACAAAAAATGCAAAGTAGCTGCAGTAACATTAACATCTTGTGCAGCCTGAGAAAAGAAACCCTGGCCTGACTCCAATGGATTGGGTCAAATTTCTCATATCTGCCGTAGTTGGTCTGGTTGGTCTCCTTGGCAGACTCTTTTATGTTTTCTCGGTTCATGTTTTACGTGCCTATCTTGGTTATTATATGACTTTCTCTACAGGTTGCCGTGCTTACTTCAGTTGAGATGCCAAAAGCCGATCCATGGGTAATTATTGCCATTCTCTCCACAGTGGTTGGTTATTGTGCCAAAACATACTTCACGTTAAGTGCTTTATTTTTTACCCCTACCTTCATTCTTCTTTGTTAAGCGAATAGTTACTTATCGCAAGTTGTTTTACTTCAGGTTCCAGCAGAACATGGCGACGTACCAGAACTTGATAACGCAGTCAATGTATGATAAACAATTAGACAGCGGGAGGGGAACGCTACTACACTTGTGTGATGACGTAATTCAGCAAGAAGTAAGTCCCTGCATGAATCTAGTGTATATTACATGAGTGTGAAATAATGCCTTTGGAATAGAAACAAAAGGCTCATTTGGGTTGCATGTGTAGGTAAAAGAGGTGATGATTTCCTTCTACATACTCATGGAGCAGGGGAAAGCTACCTTGGAGGTATATAACACTAAATTTACTATTGTTATTGTCTGTTATTATCAGCGAGTGCTGACTTGAGTTGGTCGGAATGTGTGGGAAATAGGATCTGGATCTGAGGTGCGAGGAGCTGATAAAGGAAGAGTTTGGTGAGAGGTGTAACTTTGATGTAGACGATGCAGTCCAGAAGCTAGAGAAGTTGGGGATCGTTGCCCGGGATACCATTGGAAGGTATTACTGCATGGGGCTGAAGCGAGCCAACGAGATCATAGGGACCACCACGGAGGAGCTTGTCTTAAAGGCCAAACAAGGCCTCACCCCTTCTTGAATTTTTTACCTTCTCTTCTTGTCAACATTTGTTCTCCTTCTCATTTCACTAATACTCTTAAGTTACTGTTTGTGGTCGATTGTTACTAAATCCAAGTGCAACAAATCAAATTACCGAAAGAATTGTCTGATATGATGATGATTAAACCATTACAACATCTAATATTGAACTACTGACCAAGGCAGACAAGTCTATGGAATTTTTTCAAGGAAGAACACAAAAAGTCTATTCCTAGCTATAGATAGCTTGGCGTCTATGTATATATATCACATGACATTAAGCTCAGATTCAGCTACTGTAAGAACCAAAAAACAAATAGATATAGATAGATGAAGTCAAATATCCCAATAACCAAAAGCAAATCGACTGTATTGTCTCCCCAACTCTCCGTGTGACCGCGTACACACAATACTCGACCGTCATTACGCATCGACTTCATCAGATTGAAACAGAGGCATATGTACTTGGACTCCAGCAATATCAGGTCAACAAGCACACGATAACAAGACGCTCATGTAGTCCAATCATCCAGATATATGATTTTGCAAAAAGCACTGACCTTGTACAAGTTGATTTACTGTTGACTAGAGATGGCACTAATTTGTTCCCTCTACAGATTACCATGGCTGCCCAGTGTAAAAGTTAGGTAGTCACCAACTAACAAGATTGGATAAAATGATAGAAAATGTTGAGGAGCTTACATTCGGGGAAGATGGATCTCTTGAAGGAGCAACGATCTAGCTTTGTTAACGTTGGTAAACCAAAGGCAAATATGATCCTCAAGATCCTTGAGTTGATGGGTGAGGTTAAGGTGGCTCTTGCGAAGCTGTTTCACAATCTCCTGAACTGAATACACGTCCCTCCCCCTCTCCAATCCAAGCCGAATGAAGAGCTTGTCGTATTCAATCCCTGTGTGCAGGCGGGAGACAAGACGGTCAATGGTGTCGAGATCCTTGTTGAGCACAAAAGTTCCCTTGGCAGCAGCATTGAGCTGAGAAATGTTAGTTAACTCCTTCTTCTTGAAACTGTGAGGGAGGTAGGGACTGCACAAGGGACCTGCAAGAACAAGGGTAGGAAGTGCATGAGTGGCAATCAGTGCCGCAGAAGCAACAACTCCAACAACAGCAGCAACAAGACATAAGGCAGAACCAGCTGTGGCACGGTGGAGGAGGCGGACCCGTGACTTCGACTTACGGAGACGGGTGTCCAGCTTGAGCTTGAGCTGGGAGAAGCACAATTGAGTGTCTCGAAAGCCGTGAGATTCGGGAGATGAGAAAGGGTTTTCAAAGGTGTCGAGCTTAAGGAAAACGTCGAATGCCAAGTTACAGAGGGAGTCGTCAATGGCGTGGGAATCGCCGGGAAGAATGTGGAAGAGGTCGAAGAGGGGTGTGTAGATGTGGCGAGCAGTGTGGACGCTTTGGTAGAGATTCAAGCAAAGGCGGGTGGCGTTTTCGCTGTGTTGGAAGTAAGTGGAGATGAGATGGGTGAGTGTAGTTGGCTTGGCGTGGCTAAGAGCTTCTTGGACGCATTCCTTGTTCGGTTGGAGCACCTGAGAGAGGAGCAGGTCGATGTCTGGCTGGATGTGCAGATGATGTTGGGCGGGGTCAACCACGTGAACCCGTGAACGTATGTCGTGGTAGGAGGGGGTTTGAAAAGCGTGAGCCAACTCGCGGCTGAGATTAAAGGTGGGCGACGGATTCGAAACGTTTCTGGAAGTGGAGGCCACGCCTTCTGTACCGAGCCAAAGACCAACTCTTTAAGGCATTTCAACAAACACATGGTGGGCGGTTTCGGAATGCAACAAAGTAACAAACAGAGAGAGACACGCGTACCTAAGGAAGGGTTGGGAAGAGCGAGAGAGGCCTGCGGAGAGGCTGGGTTGAAGGAGAGACAGTGCGGCATCTAGAAGATTGAAATCGATTCATGAATGCAAAGCTAGCTAGTGTTGAGGATGAGCGCAGAAGAAACAGAGTTGGGTTGTTGGTGGTCTGAGAATGATGCACAGAGGAAGTTCAAAGATTGCATTTTACTTGTGCCTATAATTTCATATCTAAAACATTACTTCGCCATAACTTCAATATTTTACATGCCTAGAAAAACTCACAAGTGAAGCGTGGAGGAAGCAAAAGAAAGAAAAACCTCACAAGTCAAACCGATAAAAAAAAATGGGTTTCATTCATGTGATTTTGATATCAGAATGGAAATTTTGGGTACAGCACCAATCAAATAAATTTTGAAAACAAGGCATAGATAGAGCCCACAAATAACAAGAAAATATAGATTGAGATCACACTCGCACAAGAAACATACGATAAATAATTTAACATGTGATGCATATAACTGTGGATTGGTTGGTGTTCAAACGGGAACACTGCGCAAGACTACGGTCTCTACGGTGAGACCTGGTCCGAAGCCAAACAAGACACCCCACTCCAACCCCTCTCCTGTTGTTGTGGCACCTACTTCCGTTGACTTCCTCCTCATTTCGTCCAGTATGAAGAGGACGCATGCGCTTGACATGTTGCCGTATTCGCTCAACACGTGGCGCGTCGCCCTCATCTTCTCTGCCTTGAGTCCCAACTTCAGCTCCACCTGGTCCAGGATCGCTGGACCTCCAGGATGGGCTATCCAGAAGAGGGAGTTCCAGTCGCTTATCCCCAACGGTTTAAACGCTTCTTCTAGACTCTTCTCAATGTTCTTCGAGATGAGCCCGGGGACATCTTTCAGTAGGTGGAAGGTGAGCCCCACCTCCCTCAGGTGTCCGTCTATGGCTCCGTCCGAGTCAGGGAGGATGGTTTGTGCTGCAGATACAATCTCGAAGATGGGCTTCTCTCCCGCAGAGGTGTCCGGTTCTGAACCAACGATGAGTGCAGCCGCACCGTCACTGAAGAGGGCTTGTCCGACAAGTGAGTCGAGGTGGGTGTCAGAAGGGCCACGAAAAGTGACTGCTGTGATCTCGGAGCAGACGACGAGGACACGAGCACCGCGGTTGTTCTCAGCAAGGTCCTTGGCGAGACGGAGGACTGTGCCGCCCGCGAAGCAACCCTGCTGGTACATCATGAGACGCTTAACGGAGGGGCGAAGGCCAAGGAGCTTGGTGAGCTGGTAGTCGGCGCCAGGCATGTCAACGCCGGAGGTGGTGCAGAAGACGATGTGTGTGATCTTTGACTTGAGCTGACCCCAGTCCTTGATGGCCCTCGTTGCCGCCTCTTTCCCCAACTTGGGGACCTCCACCACCACAATGTCTTGCCTAGCGTCCAGGGAAGGAGCCATGTAGGCGCACATCTTAGGGTTCCCCTTGAGGAACTCCTCCGTCAGATGCATGTGCCGCTTCCTTATCATCGACTTGTCACCTAAAATATTAAGAGAGAAAGTTCATTTTAACCAACAACGTGTATATCCCAAATGAAATGAAGAAATAAGATGAAGTGAACTAGCGCCGTAAGATAAAAGAGACTTAGAACATCATTAACCATGATACTCTTAACACTCAAGCCAAAATCTGACCAAATAAAAAAAAAATCTTTTATTTCCTTTTTGTTTTAATATCATAAGTATCAGCGTTAAACATGCTCTTACACATGCGCTTAAACTTTTCCTTGAGATCGGTCATGTGGTCACTATTGGTGATGCGGAAGTAGTAGTCCGGATACTCTGCTTGGATCACATGGTTCGTAGGGTTGGCGGTGCCTATGCCCAAGATGCATGCTGGGCCATCGGCTCTTTGTGCCTTTCTGATCTCTTCCAACGACGGACCCATCTAAGAATTCAAGAGAGGTTGCAAGTGTGTTGAGTTAATTGAGAGTGTTGAAGCTTATAGAGAGGAATTCGTAATTTATATAAGGAATTGGCAAAACGGGTGAGTAGGTTAGATGGACGGGGAGCCGAAGACCACGTGTCCCTCTTTGTCTGCTACTTACCAAAAGTTCAATTTGCATTCATCTCTCCTCCATTCCCTTCCATAGAATAGAATAGAATGGTTTTTTCAGTATTTTTTTGGTAAACTAGAAATAGAATGGTTGTTTTCGTTTATGTAAAATATCTTTCATCATTTATTTCTCCTACTCTAGTCAATGTCACATACTATAACATTCAAGGCGTGGTGGTAGCTAGAGAATCATCCATAGTACTGGAAAAATTTGCAGCTAAAGAGAAAGAACACTAATTTTGTAGCCTTCCCGCGTTGGGGTTAAACGATCATTATGATAAATTTATTAATTAATTAAATAGAATTTGATTAAGACCATGGAATGGAAGAGACAAAACTCTCTGCTCTTCTGGTAATAACAATAATAGATTCATTAGAGATAAGATGATGTGGGTTGCGTTTAACGTGGTCTGAGAAGAAGAGATCGACCCTAATTCGCTGAGATTCTTCAACGGCGATGGCGGAATCTGGAGTCTCTCCCACTCGGAATCCTTCTCAAGTTAGTTCCTTTCTCCCCATTTCTAACCCTAAGAGTGTGTCTCCTTCCTTCTCCCGGGAGAGAAATTTACCACTCGACTTCGAACATAACGCTTTCTCTTGCCTTGAGAGTTTTAAGTATTTCATCATTTTGTTGGCGCTTCCTCATACTAAGAAGTTCCTAGTCTAAACCAAGCTCTAGACTAGATGTTTGCCTTCGTTGTGCTTTCTTTCTTCCTTCTTGTTTTTTAACCTAAATAAAAGTTTGATCCTTTGACGATTGACTGTTATTATGCTTGTCAATGCTTACGGTATGCCCAGTTCGGATTTTGTTCCATCGTTTCATTTCTCTCTTTTCCGGCTTACTGAATTCTTAATATCCGTTCCTTCAGCTTTCGTGGGCGAGGAATTTGATTTTGGCCTACCAGAGCTTTGGTGTAGTCTACGGTGGCCTCAGCACATCCCCTCTCTATGTGTATCCCAGCACATTTATCCGCAAGCATCAGAACGAGGAAGCCGTATTTGGAGCATTCTCTTTGATTTTCTGGACCCTCACGCTGCTTCCCCTTCTCAAGTACCTTCTTGTATTACTGAGTGCCCATAACAATGGAGAAGGTGCAGTCTGTGTTCAACTTATGTCTTTACTCCGTCTGTCATTTTTAAGAGCCTTGGGATGAAGATAAACTCTTTTTGATTTTGCGTCCCCAGGTGGAATATTCGCTCTCTATTCACTGCTTTGTAGGCATGCGAAGCTTAGCTTACTTCATAACCAACAAGCTGCGGACGAAGAGCTCTCAGCTTACAAGTGTGGTCCATCCTCGGAAACTGGAACTTCAACTCTCTTTAAAAGAATCCTTGAAAAGCACAAAATGCTCAGGACGGCGTTGCTGGTTGTTGTACTTTTTGGAGCTGCTATGGCCATAGGAGACGGGGTTCTGACTCCAGCAATATCAGGTAAAGTATTCCTGCCTCCTACATATTGTATTTAGAGTTGGAGTTGCTCAGTGTCATTGTCTGTTTCTTGTAGTTGAAACCACCTTCTCCGTGAGCATTCATCTTTTCCCATTCATCAGCATATTTTTGTTGTCAATATCTGACTGAGGATGTAAATCACTCCTGCTTTCTTGCAGTTCTGTCGTCTGTGTCAGGTTTGCAAGCTACAGAGAAGAAATTGACTGATGGTATATACCGCTGGTTGCTTCCACCATGTGCTTGTATCTGATTGTTGTTTGATTACATCTAGACTTTTTTTTTTGTTACGGTGTTTTGTTCCGGAGGAATATTTGAAGGCCTTCTCTTACATTACTGCAGGTGAGCTCCTGTTGCTTGCCTGTGTCATATTGGTCGGACTGTTTGCTTTGCAACACTGTGGTACTCACAGGGTGGCTTTTATGTTTGCACCAATTGTGATCATCTGGCTTATTTCAATACTCTTCATCGGTTTATACAACATCATATACTGGAATCCAAAGATAATACATGCAATTTCCCCGCTTTATATCATCAAATTCTTCAGAGTGACTGGTCAAGATGGCTGGATTTCTCTTGGAGGGGTTCTTCTTTCTGTAACAGGTAGTTCTGGTTCTGGATCAAGAAATAAAGATAGAACTATTTCTTTTCTGTTTGCTTTGAATCCTCTATTTGATCGTCTTGTTCTTTCAACCTTGGAATGAACGTGTTTTCAAAACAAAAAAAACCTTGGAATGAACGGTCTAATGAGCTGGTTCCCTAAAGTTATTATCACTGTCTCATCAGGTACTGAAGCTATGTTTGCAGATCTTGGCCATTTCACCTCGGTCTCAATCAGAGTAAGTTGAGGTTTCATGTCTAGTGGTGTACATTAGTTCTTTTATCCGTGACTTCTTTACATTCTGGCTAGTTATCGTTCAATATATGTCCACACTGGTTGCACAGCTTTGTTTGTTACATTCTACTTCATTTTGTTCTCTCCAGCTTGCTTTCGCCGTTGTCGTGTACCCCTGTCTGGTGGTACAATACATGGGCCAGGCAGCTTTCTTGTCAAAGAACCTCGGGTCTATTCCCAACAGTTTTTACAATTCAATCCCAGGTTTGTTTACCCTGACACCAGTGTTTAAAGTTCACTTGTTTTCTTGAGATAATGGCTCTCTTATATGATTTCTGGTTCTTTATGCAGATCCTGTTTTCTGGCCTGTCTTTGTCATTGCCATCCTTGCAGCCATTGTTGGCAGTCAGGCTGTGATAACAGCTACGTTCTCAATAATCAAACAATGCCATGCTCTTGGGTGCTTCCCACGCGTCAAAGTAGTCCATACTTTGAAACATATATATGGACAGATCTATATCCCAGAGATCAATTGGATCCTGATGATCCTTACTATTGCAATAGCTATAGGCTTTCGAGACACAACGTTGATTGGAAATGCCTACGGTAAACTTCCTATCATTGGAATCTACTTTTTCCTCTCCAAGATCTGATTGCTTGATGGTGGTTTTCTCATTACTCACAGGACTCGCCTGCATGATAGTAATGTTCATCACAACGTTTCTCATGGCTCTTGTCATAGTTGTGGTTTGGCAGAAGAGTTGTTTTCTGGCGGGTTTGTTCCTTGGAACTCTCTGGATAGTCGAAGGTGTCTACCTCTCAGCAGCGCTCATGAAAGTTCCCCAGGGTGGTTGGGTGTCTTTGGTGCTTGCATTCATATTTATGATCACCATGTATGTGTGGCACTATGGCACCCGCAGGAAATACAGCTTTGATCTTCATAACAAAGTTTCACTGAAGTGGTTGTTGGGATTAGGACCTAGTCTTGGTATTGTCCGTGTGCCTGGAATAGGACTTGTATACTCAGAACTTGCAACTGGAGTTCCTGCAATATTCTCTCATTTTGTCACCAACCTCCCGGCATTCCATAAAGTCGTGGTGTTTGTTTGTGTGAAATCAGTTCCAGTGCCTCATGTTCCCCCTGAAGAACGCTTCCTCATTGGCCGTGTTTGCCCAAAGCCTTATCGTATGTACAGGTGCATAGTGAGGTATGGGTACAAGGACATTCAACGGGAGGACGGGGACTTTGAGAATCAGCTGATACAGAGCATAGCGGAGTTCATCCAGATGGAAGCAGGCGAACTCCAATCATTGGCGTCGGAGTCCCAATCTTATGATGGGAGAATGGCCGTTTTAAGCAGCCAGAAGAGTCTCTCCAGCTCAATCCTGACGGTGTCAGAGGTAGACTTTGATTTTGCTGACCCCACAAGACAAAGCAGTAAATCAATGACGCTGCAGAGCTTGCGGTCAGTGTACGAGGATGAGTATCCGCAGGGGCAAGTGAGGAGGCGGGCTGTGAGGTTCCGGTTAATGCCACCAAGTCGTGGGATGGAGGCCTCTGTGAGGGAAGAGCTAATGGATCTGATAGGGGCGAAAGAGGCAGGTGTTGCATACATAATGGGCCATTCGTATGTGAAAGCGAGGAAATCCTCGTCCTGGTTGAAGAAGCTGACAATTGATATAGGCTACTCATTTCTGAGGAAGAACTGCAGAGGGCCAGCTGTAGCACTCAACATTCCTCACATCAGCCTCATTGAAGTTGGCATGATTTACTATGTTTAAGCCCCAAAAAAACTCGTATGTGTTTGTAGTAGCAACATAATTCGTAGAAGGAATCACCTGTTCACCGATAATGCAACCAACATGGTGTATGATTGTGGAGGTCATCAATGTTTCACATTTGATGTTTAACCGTCCCCAAAACTCTGAGGCAACTCAGAAGGAGATTGTATAGTATAATTAGCCCACAACTCTTAAAAACCTTGCAAAAACAGAAAAAGCGAGGAAAATAAAAATCACTTGAGCCACTCAATAGCCGGTGAGGTCCGTAACCGGTAAAATTTTTCCGTTATGTATCTGCCGGTGAGGTCCGTAATCCATAAAGTTTGCATCTTTGAGGAGGAGCTGTAGAATGAATTGTCGATCAAAATGGATCGCTTTCAGTTTTTACACCTCCTCCGGCTTAATTAAACCCTTAATAAAATGTGTGGCTTTTCTGCAGTTTTGGAAGCTGAAGCATCTCTCTCTCTCTCTTCATTATCCCCTTCTCTCGTCTAAACCTCTGGGAGTCTCGTTAAAGATGACATCTTTGCTCCCAAATCCCGACCTGATTACTTCTACGCCCCTCGTCTTCAAGCTCTGCTCCTTTCCTCCTCCACGGAGGAGGCTCTTCTCTCTCTCCCGAAACTCATCATCATCTCTTCCACTGGTCGCTCTTTCCTCTCTCTCCGCAACTGCCGCAAAACCTACCAGATGGAGAGAGAAGCCGGAGTTGGCGGAAAGCGATTCAATTTCCCTTCTCAACGAGAGGATTCGGCGTGACCTCGGCAAAAGAGAGACCGCTAGGCCGGCCATGGACTCTGAGGAGGCTGAAAAATACATTCAGATGGTCAAGGAACAGCAAGAGAGGGGTCTGCAGAAACTCAAAGGAGTCAGGCAGAGTGCAGAGGCTGGTGCCGGTGGTTTTAGCTACAAGGTTGACCCTTACACTCTCCTTTCCGGTGATTATGTGGTGCACAAGAAAGTTGGGATTGGGCGTTTTGTTGGGATAAAGTTTGATGTCCCCAAGGATTCTTCAGAGCCCCTCGAATATGTCTTTATTGAGTATGCAGACGGCATGGCCAAACTTCCCCTCAAGCAGGCCTCGCGTCTGCTCTACCGATACAACCTGTACGTTTCCTCTTGCAAGTTGCAACTTTTTCTTGACTTCCTTATGAAATGTCTTTGTTTGGTGCGGTGGCTGTCTTCCTCATTGGCGTTCCTGTCTCTGTCTCTTGTTGTATGCTGATGTTATATTCTTTTGTGTTCCAGTCCAAATGAGACCAAACGGCCTCGGACTTTGAGTCGGCTGAGTGACACTAGTGTTTGGGAAAGAAGAAAGACCAAAGGAAAAGTCGCTATTCAGAAAATGGTCGTTGACTTGATGGAGCTATATCTTCATAGGCTTAGACAGAAGAGATTTCCCTATCCAAAAAACCCCGTCATGGCTGATTTTGCGGCTCAATTTCCTTATAATGCTACACCTGACCAGAAGCAGGTGTTGTTGCTATCTCTTAGTTTTCATCATTCATATTCCTTCACTGAAACATGACTTCTCCTTGCAGGCTTTCCTTGATGTTGAAAAGGATTTGACAGAGAGAGAAACACCAATGGACCGATTGATCTGTGGAGACGTTGGGTTTGGTAAAACAGAGGTTGCTCTACGGGCCATCTTTTGTGTGGTCTCAGCTGGAAAACAAGCTATGGTTTTAGCACCGACAATTGTATTGGCGAAGCAACATTACGATGTAATCTCAGAGCGATTTTCCTTGTATCCACAAATCAAAGTCGGCCTTTTAAGTCGATTTCAGGTATTCAGAACACTGTTTCTGAAGATAATTTCTTCTATGAAATTGCCCATATGCAAACCGATAAATGCTATACAGTCCAACGCACAACACTCAAATGTGTTTTAGACATTAGTGGTTGTGGGCTACATAGAAATCCTCTGCTGTCTGCTTAAGTAGTTCATGATTTTACAAAGAATTGACCACAGTCATATCATTGACATCGTGCAGACCAGAGCAGAGAAGGAGGAGTATTTGGAAATGATTAAAAATGGGCATCTCAATATCATTGTGGGTACTCACTCACTTCTTGGAAGCCGTGTTGTGTACAGTAATCTAGGCCTCCTTGTGGTCGATGAAGAACAGGTTGTGTTCTAATTCGTTTAAAGTTAGTTGTTTTTGCCATGGTCTCTGATTGATTCTTGGATTAGTTGGTGAAAATCTCTCTTTTACTGTACAGAGATTTGGTGTCAAGCAGAAAGAAAAAATTGCATCTTTCAAAACATCAGTGGATGTGCTTACCCTATCAGCAACGCCCATTCCAAGGACACTCTACTTAGCTTTGACTGGATTCCGGGATGCCAGGTTGCGACAGGATGTGTATTTGATAATATGCTTACTGATAGAGTTTGAAGAGACTAATGAGCCTTTGTTTCCCCTTGTTTTTAGTTTAATCTCCACTCCACCCCCAGAGAGGATTCCAATAAAAACCCATCTTTCATCATTCCGTAAGGAAAAGGTGATAGAAGCAATAAAAAATGAGCTGGATCGTAGTGGCCAAGTTTTCTATGTCTTGCCTAGGATTAAAGGTAGGATGCATCATTAGCTTTGTCTTTCTCTACGTTATCTCTTAATATGACTACCTTTGCTCTTGGCCGTAACTTAGAGACCAAGTGGAACTAGAAACTTCTTGACCATGAGATTTTTTTCCTATTGTCAACTTTATATTTTTCCATTATCGGTTTGCCACTTTGTTCTTCCTTATTAGGACTAGAGGAAGTGATGGATTTTCTTGAAGAAGCATTTCCAGATATTGACATTGCTATGGCACATGGAAAGGTATGTTATGGCATTTCTAAGCAGTAATAAACGTTTGGATGCTCATTATAAGATATAGTATAAATTATGAAATCTTCCTAAGCAATGCTGTTGCGCTATCGTTGATTATCTTGCTACATTTGATGTATTCACAGCAATACTCGAAACAACTAGAAGAAACCATGGAGAGATTTGCACAAGGAAAGATCAAAATCCTCATATGCACTAATATTGTTGAAAGCGGACTTGATATTCAAAATGCAAATACCATAATCATTCAGGATGTTCAACAATTTGGGCTCGCTCAGTTGTACCAGGTGCCAAAATTACTTGTTTGCTTTCTTTTTGCGTCATTGCTATTGTAGTTCGCCCTGGCAAAAAAAGGTTAGTAGTTTCTTAGATATCTTCCTCTTGTTTCTGTCAACAGTTGCGTGGAAGAGTTGGCCGGGCTGATAAAGAAGCTCATGCCTATCTGTTTTATCCTGATAAATCGCTGCTCTCTGATCAAGCACTGGTATAGGGGGTCACTTTATTCTTTCTAGTCCCTTGGCAAACTCTGGCATTTGATGTTATATGCTAACTATGCAGGAAAGGCTTAGTGCTCTTGAAGAGTGCCGTGAACTTGGACAAGGTTTCCAACTTGCGGAGAGAGATATGGGTATAAGAGGTTTTGGGACAATCTTTGGTGAACAACAGACAGGGGATGTTGGAAATGTTGGCATCGATCTCTTCTTTGAAATGCTTTTTGAGAGTTTGTCCAAGGTATTCTATGATTTAAGTCTCCTTCTACATTCTCTCCGATTTTGACATTGATGAGCTTTTTGTTTTGCCTTTTCAAACTTGGGATTGGTTATTGACTCGTGAGTCAACCTTTTTGGTTGTTTCTAGGTGGAAGAACTCCGGATTTTTTCGGTTCCATACAACCTGGTTAAGGTATTTTCCATTTTCAATTGTAAAAGATGTTTATTTAAAAGATCATCATGTTGACAAGTGTATTTTGAAGGCTGGATATGATAGTTATGAGGCCTGTTGCTTGTGCAAGAGTCAATTAACGCTGTTCTTTATTCCAGATTGACATAAATATAAATCCTCGGCTTCCCTCGGAGTATGTAAATTACCTGGAAAATCCGATGGAGATCATCAATGAAGCTGAAAAAGCAGCTGAGAAAGACATGTGGAGTCTAATGCAATTCACAGAGAACCTGCGTCGCCAGTACGGGAAAGAACCCTACTCCATGGAGATTATCTTAAAGAAGCTGTATGTGAGGCGCATGGCTGCTGATCTTGGAGTAAACCGAATTTATGCATCAGGCAAGATGGTTGTCATGAAAACAAATATGAGTAAGAAGGTGTTCAAGCTGATCACAGATTCCATGACTTGTGACGTTTACCGAAGCTCCTTGATATATAAAGGAGATCAAATAATGGTACTCTATGAGCTTGTTTGCATGAATTTGCATAGTCTATTTCATGCCACGCTTAAAGACGAACTTAGGGGCTTTAACGATATGTGCAGGCGGAACTTCTGTTGGAGCTACCAAGAGAACAGTTACTGAACTGGATATTCCAGTGCTTGTCAGAGCTCCATGCATCACTTCCTGCTCTTATCAAATATTAGTTCCTCCACAGTTTCTCTTGCGTGTGGGATGTGTTAGAAGAAGAGGGACGCCTCAGCAGTTGTGTTGCTGTGGAGTTTCGTCATAGAAGAATAATATATGCATAAATATCTACAAGGGCAACAATTTAATAAGGTACGTAAATCTCAATCTGATTGCATCAACTTTAAGCTTCAACAATGGTTAATCCTTTCTTTCTTCTCCTGTTCCGAGCAGCTACTCACACCCGAATCTTAGGGATCGTCCTTTGTACCCCGTTTCAAATTCTCTACAAGCAATGATGAAAACTGTCCATCTTTGGGTGCAATAGGAGGAATGACTGTGTGTGGACGTATTTGACGACGAGATCATCAACCAATTATGAGTTGGTAAAGTTTTGGAAATCTCTTGTATATTTGTAAGACCCGGGATATTTTACCGGCAAAAACTAAACTTGACCAATTGGTTATATGTAGAATAGATTTCTTCTCTAATATAGAAAGATTGTAATTCCAATTGAACCCTCCCAAGGTGAACTTTGGTGTCTATCAATACTCCCTTCCCTGACATGTGTAAAAATCGCAGCATCTGTTGTTGTCTTCCCTCCTAGTGCCAAAGACTTTGCACCTTTTATTCGGACTCTTTGACTTTGCTAAGATTCAGATGTGACTTTATGGGTTGTTGAACGTTATTGTTAGAGTTATATACATATATTTGACTAATGGATAGGACAAAAGGAAGGGCTGTCTGGAGTTTGGTTTGGTTTGGTTGGTCGTAAAAAAAAGAAAAAAAAAACAAAACTGTTTGGTTTGATGGACTTGCGGTAAGAAGGTGAAGATACGCGCCAACAAACTAAGCGGTGAAACTAAAAAGGCCCCAAATTTGTTTCTTCCATCGACCAACAAAAACCTTTGAAGCCGTCAACGATCGTCGACTTGCTTCTCTTCCTGCCAGTCTCCTTCGCACCGCAAGGTATCTTCAACTCTTCTGCTCTTTGGAATCCTTATCCTTTCCATCTGTTTTAGATCCGATGGCCATTGATGATGATTGGCTCATTCCCAGATCCAATCCACTCGTGCTTTCCTCTCGTCTGTAACCAAAATTTGGTCTTCCACTTTGCTTTCCGTTTCCTTTTCCGATCATCTTCTCGCGGATGTCTGGATCTCTTCAATCTATTTTTCCCCACGAGCAACACATATTTATACTCATGTTTGTTCATAACTCGAATTCCTTTCTAATGTGCCCAACTTCCTATTGTAGGACTACAAGAGTTTCAGCAACAACTACCTGGTAAGATTATATGGGAGAATCTTCTGGTTCAACCTCTTGGAGCAGTCAAAAGGATACAGAAGATGATCGGATGATTGCTCTCATGTTATCTGAAGAGTACACTAAACTAGACGGTGCAGTAGGCAGACGCCTCTCGAATCTTGCTCCAGTGCCTGTAAGTTTGGTTCTTGTCCCTTCATATACGTAATTAAAACTTTCTACATGCTTAGCTCTCTCTCTATATTATATGTATGTTCTTGGTTTGCAGCATGTTCCACGAATAAATTCTTATATTCCTAACCTAAATGATGCCACTTTGGATCACCAACGTCTTCTTCAAAGGTATTTCTCATGCTCCCTTCTTCCTCTTTGATGCAGGATGTTTTCTTTCAGATTTATCTGAAATTGTTAATTCTTTTGTCTTTTCAGGCTAAATATTTATGGTTTGTGTGAGTTGAAGGTCTCTGGTGATGGAAACTGCCAGGTGAATGGAGGCTACATTTCAAACAATCTTCATCTCATTCTTTTCTCTCTTTCCCTCTCTCTTCTCGGGCTTATTGAGAAATTTGAGTGTCTTTTCAGTTCCGAGCACTTTCTGACCAGTTGTACCGATCTTCAGAGTACCACAAGCAAGTTAGGGGAGAAGTTCTTAAACAGGTGAGATGTCTTGTGAGTTATGAGCAATGAACAAAGGCACTGACCTTATATATGACTTCTGTTAAACGAATGTTGCCGCTGGGTTAAATTATTTTGCAAGATTGATATATAGGTGCACACACCCCTTTCGTATCTCATTTCCTAATTGTTCTCTTGTTGTAGCTCAAGGGCAATCGCTCTATGTATGAAAGTTATGTTCCGATGAAATACAAACGATATTACAAGAGGATGGCAAAGTATGTTGTGTAAACATATTCATTTCTCATTAGTCTTCTTAGCTATATTTTGTTTGATCTAAATTGTTTTCTGTTTCACACTTAAAAAATTATATAAATGACAGACTAGGAGAATGGGGAGACCATGTTACCCTACAAGCTGCGGCAGATAGGGTAAGTTTCATATTTGTCTTAATATGCAAAGCACTCGAAATACTACTTAAGATGTACCTACATAATGATCTTTATTTTGTTCTCATATCACCTCTAATGCTCAAGAAGTTTTTTTTCCTATCTAGTCTTCTTCATATCTTTTATTTGTTCTCTTTTCATTTGGATGTTACATGAAATACGTCCTTGAGAGCCACGTAAAGTAACCACACATATATTACAAACTTTTTTGGCTTTAGGCACAAAGACGAGTAATTTTGAGTAGTTTTCCTTTCTTTTTTCTTACAATGTTTCCATTGTATCTCTTTTCCAACAGTTTGCAGCAAAGATTTGCCTTCTGACATCCTTCAGAGACACTTGTTTCATTGAAATTATGCCTCAATACCAAGCACCTAAGCGTGGTGAGACTCGGAGAATATTTCATAGTACCTTTACTTATCGCTACTTGATCATAGTTTGTGGTTTTATATGTTTGGAATGGTGCAGAGTTATGGTTAAGCTTCTGGTCAGAGGTGCATTATAACTCTTTATACGATATTCAAGGTTTGTTTTGTGCTTAGGAAATGTAACAAAATGGTGGCTGTGCTTGAGGACACTGACTATGATCTTCCTTTATGAGTGCAGCTGCTCCAGTTCAGCCGAAGCCAAAGAGAAAACATTGGTTGTTCTAGAAGGCAGCCGCTCACACGTCTCAGAAAAACATCTTTCTAATATTTTCATACAGTTTTGTGCATAACTCAACATTTGCATACGCCGCAACTCAACATGAACTAGCTTGAGCTTTAACATTCTCAAGTCAATTATTATAGCTAGTTTCAATATCTCAGGCTTGATAGAACATTACCCAACGATATATGTATATTTCTTGCTCTTTGAATGAAATTTATATATTTAAAACTCTTCGTGACTTTTGTAGAAAGTTTTCCAAAACTCAAAGATGTTTTGATAAAATGTGTTCAGATTAGAATATAAACTATTTAAACAACTTGAAAACGTAAATGAGACTCTAAAAGAAGGCAAATTTTTTAAAAAGTTTAAAAATTATTCAAAATTAATGTGCATCGACTTCAAGTTACCTCCTCCAAGTCCCACATTGACCCTTTATACTTACCAAGTTGTTTAAATAGTTTAGATTTCAATTTGAACACATTTCATACATTTCCGGTAACAACATCAAAGTGTACTAATTTTTAGGAATTTGTGGACTAACAATTTGAGTTTTGGATGATTTTTTTTAAAATGTTTTTTTTTGAATTTTATCTTCTTTAGAGACCCATTTATCTTATCAAGTGGTTCAAATAGTTTAGATCCCAATTTGAATACACTTTATCCATTTTCAGTAACGATATCAAAATACTCTCAAAATTGTGTATATATAAACATTACTTAGATTCATCAAGTATCCTATGAACTTACACATTCAAAAAGAAATTTCATCCAGTCTTATTTGATAAAGACTCTTCTTGGATCTTTGGATCTCTATGCCTTTTGAATCTTTTGGAGGAAAAGCATATATAATCGTTTGTTATGAGTATCTCCCTCTAAACCCTAGCTTGATTCATAAATGGAGAGCAAATACAATGAGTGTAGAGAACATAGCAAGTATAGAATTGAATATTTCGATTGACTCTAAAAAACTACATCAAGAGACTTTAAATAGGCAAAGGCTAACAACTCTAAACAAACTTCCTAAACTTACTGCAACTTATTCAAACGTCTCCTACAAAACAGGAAGACTTATTCCTAAGACTTACTAAGCAAAAATCCATAAAACAAATGCTAAAGACTCGGTAAAGTCTTCTTATTCTTCAGTTCCTCTCCAAAACTGGAAATACTCTACTTCCAATTTACTCTTCCTTCAAACCAACTCCCATGTTGCCTCTGAGCTTCTCAAACACTTCGAGCTTCACCGGTTTGGTCATTATGTATGACAACTGCTCCGACACATCAAGCTGATGAAAGAAGCCAAAACACATCATGCTTTGATCAGCAAATCCAAGCTCTTTCTTCAATATATCAATAGCTTCAGGTCCTCTCTCAACTTTAAACCTAAAATCTCACCAAGATATCGAGCTTTCCACATTGGGTTTTCACACACTCAGCAAGAGAAGTGATACTATCACGATCCGACACATCAAGCTGATGAAAGAAGCCAAAACACATCATGCTTTGATCAGCAAATCCAAGCTCTTTTTTCAATGTCTCAATAGCTTCAGGTCCTCTCTCAACTTTAAACCTAAACTATTTAAACAATTTGGTAAGGTAAATAGGTTTCTAAAGAAGCCAAAACTCAAAATGTTAATTTTTTAGAAAATTATCCAAAACTCAAAGGTGTTAATCCACGAATTCTTAGAAACTAATATGTTTTGATGTTGTTACCAGAAATAGATGAAATGTGTTCAAATTGGAATCTAAACGATTTCAAATTTGAATCTAAATTATTTGAACCACTTGGTAAAGTAAATGGGTCTCTAAGGAATCCAAAATTCAAAAATATTAATATTCTAAAAAATTATCCGAAAGTCAAAGTGTTAGTCCACGAATTCCTAAAAATGTTAATTTTTTAGAAAATTATCCAAAACTCAAAGGTGCTCCACGAATTCTTAAAAATTAGTACGTTTTGATGTTGTTAAATGTGTTCAAATTTTAATCTAAAAAAGCCAAAATTCAAAAATGTTAATTTTTTGGATATTATCCAAAACTCAAAGGTTAAAGTCCACGAAATTTTAAAATTATCCACGAATTCCTAAAAACTAGTACGCTTTGATGTTGTTACCGGACATGGATGAAATGTGTTCAAATTGGAATCTAAACTATTTAAAACAATTTGGTAAGGTAAATGTGTCTTTAAAGAAGCTAAAATTCAAAAATATTAGTTTGTTGAAAAATTATTCTAAACTCAAAGGTGTTAACGTTTTGATGTTGTTAACTATTTTGACTCTATGGCAAAGGAGATTCTAATGAAGGAAAGGAGATCCAAAAATTTCCAAAACCCAAAGCTATATTTCATTTCCAAATATATAAACAGAAATAAATGACATATTTAAAAACAATACAAAGATGCACATATGAAGAAAATGATAAACAATATGGAATTAGCAATACACGATACACACAAAAATGGTAAGCACGTAGGTAAAAAGAATTATAGATAAATAAGGGGCATAGAACAAATTAAGGCATAATAAGCAAAGTAGAGATACCCATCTCTTCGTAATACTAAAGCAACGTTATATATAGTTACTACGTTTTTTTTTATTTTGCTAATGTATTAGTATATGATTATGAGATACCTTGACTATATCGGTCCATCTCTCGAGCATAATCGGATTCGTTTAGGGAATTGAGAGCGCCAACGAGTATGTGAGGTACGTTGGTAGATTGGATAATTGCATCGACTTGCTTCATTCTCCATTTTTCATCCAAGTGATCAAGATGAGTGCAGTGAAATTCCACTTCCCCACTCCCTGGGACATCTATGGTCGCCTTTAGGACGTTCCTATCATTAAATAGTAAATAAACCCTAATAACTTAATCCAAAGCGCGTTTAGTCATCAAAATATTTCTAACATAAACCGGCCACCTAGCCAAGGGATTTCACACACTCCACAAAGAGAAGTGATACTATCACGATCAAACACATCAAGCTGATGAAAGAAGCCAAAACACATCAGGCTTTGATGAGCAAATCCAAGCTCTTTCTTCAATGTCTCAATATCTTCAGGTCCTTTCTCAACTCTAAACCTAAACTATTTAAACAATTTAGTAAAGTAAATAGGTTTCTAAAGAAGCCAAAACTCAAAATGTTATTTTTCTGAAAAATTATCAAAAATTTTAAGGTGTTAGCCCACGAATTCTTAAAAACTAGTATGTTTTGATGTTGCTACCGGAAATAGATGAAATGTGTTCAAATTGGAATCTAACTATTTAAACAACTTTGTAAGGTAAATGAGTCTCCAAAGAAGCCAAAATTCAACAACGTTATTTTTTTAAAAAAATTTATCAAAAACTCAAAGGTATGTCCACAAATTCTTAAAAACTAGTACGTTTTGATGTTATTACTGGAAATAGATGAAATGTGTTCCAATTTGAATCTAAACTATATGAATCACTTGGTAAGGTAAATGGATTTCTAAAGAAGCTAAAATTTTAAAATGTTAATTTTTTGGAAATTTATCCAAAATTCAAAGATGTTAGTCCACGAATTCTTAAAAACTAATACGTTTTGATGTTGTTACGGAAAATGGATGAAATGTGTTCAAATTGAAATCTAAACTATTTAAACAATTTTGTAAGGTAAATGAGTCTCTAACGAAGCCGAAATTCAAAAATATTAATTTTTTGAAAAATTATCAAAAACTCAAAGGTGAGTCCACAGATTCTTAAAAACTAGTACGTTTTGATGTTGTTACCGAAAATGGATGAAATGTGTTCAAATTTAGATACTAAACAATTTGAACGACTTGGTAAGGTAAATAGATCTCCAAAGAAGCCAAAATTCAAAAATGTTAATATTTTGGAAAATTTTCCAAAACTCAAAGGTGTTAGTCCACAGATTCTAAAAAACTAGTACGTTTTGATGTTGTTACAGAGAAATGGATGAAATGTGTTCAAATTGAAATCTAAACTATTTAAACAACTTTGTAAGGTAAATGAGTCTCTAAAGAAGCCAAAATTCAAGGATGTTAATTTTTTGGAAAATTATTCAAAACTCAAAGGTGTTAGTCCACGAATTCTTAAAAACTCGTACGTTTTGATATTATTACCAAAAATAGATGAAATCTGTTCATATTAGAATCTAAATTATTTGAACGACTTAGTAAGGTAAATGGGTCTGTAAAGAAGCCAAAATTCAAAAATGTTAATTTTTTTGTAAAATTATCCAAAATTCAAAGGCGTTAGTCCACAAATTCTTAAAATCTAATACGTTTTGTTGTTATATTGGAAAATGGATGAAATTTGTTCAAATTGGAATCTAAACTATTTAAAAACATTGTAAGGTAAATGAGTCTCTAAAGAAGCCAAAATTCAAAAATTGTTAAGTTTTTGGAAAATTATCCAAAACTCAAACGTGTTAGTCCACAGATTCTTAAAAACTAATATTTTTTGCTGTTGTTACCAAAAATGGATGAAATGTGTTCAAATTAGAATCTTAACAATTTGAACGACTTGGTAAGGTAAATGGGTCTCTAAAGATGCCAAAATTCAAAAATGTTAATTTTTTGAAAATTTATCCAAAACTCAAAGGTGTTATAGTCCACGAATTTTTAAAAACTAGTACGTTTTGATGTTGTTACCGAAAATAGATGAAATGTGTCTAAACTATTTGAACGACTTGGTAAGGTAAATAGGGCTCTAAAGAAGCCAAAATTAAAAAATGTTATTGTTTTGAAAATTATCCAAAATTCAAAGGTGTTTAGTCAACGAATTATTAAAAACTAATATGTTTTGATGTTATAACGGGAAATGGATGAAATGTGTTCAAATTGGAATCTAAACAATTTGAACGACTTGGTAAAGTAAATGGATCTCCAAAGAAGCCAAAATTCAAAAATGTTAATATTTTGGAAAATTATCCAAAACTCAAAGGTGTTAGTCTACATATTCTTAAAAACTAGTACGTTTTGATGTTGTTATAGAGAAATGGATGAAATGTGTTCAAATTGAAATCTAAACTATTTAAACAACTTTGTAAGGTAAATGAGTCTCTAAAGAAGCCAAAATTCAAGAATGTTAATTTGTTGAAAAATTATTCAAAACTCAAAGGTGTTAAATCCACGAATTTTTAAAACTAACGTTTTGATGTTGTTAGTGGAAATTGATCAAATGTGTTTAAATTGGAATGTTAACTATTTTGCCAATACTCTATGGCAAAAGAGATTCTAATGAAGTAAAGGAGATCCAAAAATTTCCAAAACCCAAAGCTATATTTCATTTTCGAACATATAAACAGTTTAAATGACAACAATACAAAGATGCACATATAAAGAAAATGATAAACAATATGGTATAAGTAATACACGACACAAACAAAAATGGTAAGCGTCTAGATAAAAACAGTTATAGAAAAATAAAGACATAGAACAAATTAAGGCATAATGGGCAAAGTATAACATGGTAAAACTTACTGTTCACATATTACAATTTATCGGGAATACTGTTCACAGACTCAGTTTACTATTCATTGCTCGATCACTATTCATAGGCTTGGATCACTATTCATCGGTTTGGATTACTATTCATCGGCTCTACTCGTAAACTATTCATCGGCTTGGCTCGAATACTATTCATCAGCTCGGCTCGAGTACTATTCATCGAGTCAGCTCGAATACTATATAC